>CM065384.1:41627500-43027500 GCA_033060915.1 Euryodendron excelsum
TTTAATACACGAATCTCCGTAAAATGCTTGGCTTCCCTTCCGAAAGGATCTGGGGAAACTTCAACGGAGGATGCTGGTGAGGCTGAAAGTCTCTGTGCTGATGTTAAGGGGACATTAGGTTCAGTAGAAGCTTCGCCATTTGGCTCATCAGAGGCCACGTCAGTTCCAAGGACAGGTTCCGGTGCAGCCCTTCTTCCCATTGATGGTGCCTAGTTTAAAATGAAAGAATAATAAAAAATAAAAACAAAAAAACTGGGACTGAACTGGTACTAGAAAATGCCTGCATGCAAAACTTATTAAAGACCTTTTGGAAAGGGAATATAGACGAGCTTTGAATTGTGTACCTGGATTCCGGCAACAAACACTTGCACAAACTGAAATTCTGGAAGCAAGTGAACACGAAGAGTGCTTCCATCACGAACCTGCTCCACTATAGCTTCCATGGGCCTACCCTTGTTTGAAGCTAGGAGTCCCATTGCATCCAAGTTACTGGGATCACCAATGGCGGAGGGGGGTAAGTTCCTGATGGATGCCTCAGAAGCACCTGGTGACTGCAAGCAGCAGTTAAAAAGGAAAAGGCATTAGCATGTTATTCTTCAATGCATGTTCATAATACTTTCACCTCAATAAGTTTGAATAACCCAAAACATAGGAACATCAAGGGATTCGTTGTACAAAATGCAAGACGTAAAGTTATTCCAGATTAAGTTCGAAGGATTATATAACAAGTAAACTTATCAAGTTCATTCAAAGCTTCACACATGATGACTACCTGACCAGTTTGCATACCTAAATAATCATAGCATGCACAAAGACAAGTTCATCAGGCAGAGCAAGGATAAGGCCTGAATAGGATGTATTCTTCTCTTTAATGAATAGTAGTGTTTCTTTGTTCCTAAAAATGGATAATGCTATTTACAACAGCTATATGAATGAAGCCACTATGCAAAAAAAAATGTGTACAATTGACTAGTATCTAACAGTTACAAGAGGGAGCAAAACATTTTTCCTCCCAAGAACACATGATGCTGTCCTTGTTTCTTTTTAAAAATTTGCTTTCCAAGAACACGTGATGCTATCTTCCACGATCCTTTCCTTCTTCCCCAAACTCCACCTTGCATATATCTTGTATTTAATAATAAAAATCAATAAAGCAATAAGGTCTGGGACCCTACACTCCAAAAACCACAAAGGTGCTTGTTTGCTAACAACAAAGCCAATCGTTGTGATCGGTAGTGAGCTTCTTGCTTGAACAGTTAATTGCTAAGACCATAGTTCTCTCTGTAAATGTGAACAATTCACCTCAATTCCATACCTAGTGAGTGAAAAGATAAAATGGAATAAATTAAAAAAGTCAGCAGCAGCTAACCCAACACTCACAGGAGAAAGAGAGAAGAGAATGAGTAAAGTTTGGGTACATTTAGCACCATTTCCAAAAAACTATTATCAGTTCCTAGTCCCTAAAATAGAGAGAGAAAAGCAAAGGAATAAGGAGGATAAGAAGGATATTCAAAATTCATTCGATTCGTTGTACTCAAGCAATTATTTCAGACTTAAGAAATATGTTTAACAGCCAGCAAAAGGGAGAAGCAAATATTGAATCTGTTAATGATCTCTCCCAACCCATTACTGTTGGTTTTCTATGGATAAATTCCACTTTGAATCTCTTAATGGTGACCCAACAATTAAAACTATGAAAACAAGACTCTTAAACCAAATGATTTGAAATGTTTAGTCTTACTAAAGAAAAACGAGCAGACCTCAACACCTCACGTATTTCTATTTAAAACATTTTTTTTCTTTTTTTTTTTTTTGGTACATTCTTTTCGGTGGATATGGTTTCCCCTACATTTACAGAAGTATATTCCAGTATTGTTGGTAACAATAGAAGCTATCACATAAATCCACCATGTAACAACCAATTTTCTGGACATTACTTACATGCCTAGCAATAAGTCAATGGTAGCAAACAACAAATCTGGCAACATTTAAGACAACAACATTTTGCCTGTCAGAAGAAGAGACAAATGCTTCCTGAATGTCAAATAAAAGAGATGACTGCTCCATACCGTAATTTATTACAGAAGAAAAACACAAATTAGATAGGACTGCTCTTTTAGCAGCAACAGTACATAACTTAGACTAACCCAGCTCCAACATCCTAGAAAAATTAGGGGAACAATCAGCAGTAAAGAACTTAGACTAACCCTGCTCCAACGTCCCACTCCTTGTTGCTTTGATTGCTCTTCAAGGCGTAGCAATTCTGCTAAGAATGGACTAGCATCTCCTTTCTGTTGACCCTGCTCCCTAACCTGCACCCACCAGATTCAGTTACTGCCCAATAAATAGATAATAAAATCCAATATTGAAAATGTATGCACCAAAGTAAAATTGATATAACCTTTGCCCAGCCTTCAGCAACAACCATCAATGCAATATTTTTATCACCAAGGAAAACGGAGCCAAATTCTCGCCCTATGGATGGTACGGCATAATCCACTTTGAAAGTGACATCCTATTCAAAAAAGCAGCATATTGGGTAAGAAGCAATTTTTCCAACTTGTTCATCTGAAAAATAATATATTAAAATCATAACTAAAAGTATTTAAATAAGCACCTTTCCTATACAAAGCTTCCTTAAATACTCTCTGCTTTCCCATGCAAATGGCTCATCAACACCACCTCTACGAGCCTAGAATGTATGGGAGGGATGAAAACGAAATTTTGTTAAACAAAAGGTAAGAAATATAAGACACAAAATGCAGGTTAAAATAACTTACCAATCTTGGGGCAATAAGGGACGACAAAGTGATCGTCTTTTCAGGGGGGATTTCAGCCTTGGTGCTCCCCATTATCACCAAACTATCCCCAGAAGGAACAGCTTTCACTCGCCCCCTCAACCATCCTGTGGCTCCAGCTGTTGATGCCATCTCAACAGCTAAAGATCTGCAGGAACTAGAATTAACATCAACATCCCCCAGGACACAGTACCAGGAGCGTTTAGTGCTCCTCTGCATACGATCTTATTTTCTCACATAATAGGGGAAAGGACAGCTTCGTGACAAGTCCATTCAGTAACCATATAATGATGCTTTCTTTTTTGGTTGAATGTTGCCCTTTTTCAAATTGGAGTATAAAAGAAACCACATCATGCAAATATTAGGATCCATACTGGGAAGTGGAGTAACTGGAGTCTCACTTGGTCCTTCATTTTGAAGATTCTTTGTTCGACTCTTCAATTAAATTACCCCACTATTCATGATAAGTTTTATCTCATAAGACTCATTGAATATGCTCCAAGTATTTAATTTTAAAAATAGTGTTCTAATTGAGCCAAAACCGTCCAACAAACAAGTTGCAAATATCCAATTGCTTGTGCAACAACCTATAATTATTACACTCCACTAGAAATCAAGCTGGCCCCGAAAAAAATGTTTCAACAAAGAGAAGCCCAAATTTAACCATCTCAAGACAAAAACCAATGTAACTATTTGCCAGAAAATGGCTAACACGTGTGTAAAAATGGTGAAACGCCACAAAGTTCAGAACTCAATCAAAATAAAAACATTCTCCGGCTTCATTAAATGTATAGATCTTCCAGAAAAAATGCGCATAAAGAATCTTCAGATCCACAAAACATGATATAACAAAACAATTAAAATCTCGGAAAAGAACAACCATATGCATATCCTTCAAATCGTCACATCATAAAAAAGTAAGAACTAATAAAATCATTCAAGAAAAACTCCTTGATCTGTATCATCAATAAACCTCCCAACAATCTATACATATATATAGAACAGACAGACCTTGTAGAAGATTCAAGTGCATCTAATCTGTAAGCATCACACAAGATTCGAGTGCATGCAAAAACTGGAATCACGAATCAGCCTGATGTAGCATTCATTAACAGGAAGAGAATCTAAAGGAGCTAAATTCAGTTGATACACACACATGCATGCGCCTATACACACATAAATATTTCTATAGAAACCGAGATCTGAGAACGATACCTGGTTGCTCAGCCCAAAAAGACGCGTGCTCTGGATTCGATCGGTGCCGAAGGCGAGAGAAGAGAAAATCAAATCGATCCGATCACGATTCGTATAAACTTATCAAAACTAAACACAAAAGAAGGCCAATTGAGTATTAGAATTGCACTGCTGATACACAATTCATATCTAGAGAGAGAGAGAGAGAGAGAGCGAGATGAGTACCGAAGAGATATTGTCCGAGAGGGAGTCGGACGGCGGATCAGAGAGAAGCAAATCTGTAAATACTTGCAACCTATATATAAAAGGACAAAAAAGCAATGCGGATGAAGATACCCTTCCTTTTGAGGAAAATTACTCAAAATACCATAAAGTTTTCTTATCCCAGTCCACCTCAAATCCATCGAAAATTACTTTCCTTGGACCGATAAAGACAGGTAATTGCCCTTGCCCCCGATTTTAACAGCCAACAGCTCTTTACCGGTTGGGCCACGTCAGTGTCGTGTCATCAGACTCGAGACAATTGCTGTGTTTATGGAAATAAGGGTGTTGGAATAGCAGCGTTTTTAGTAGTTTAAAATTATAATTTTTATAAACTGTCTAGTTTTCTTTAAAAAAAGTAACTTTTTAAGAGTAGTTAAGTATGAAAAAGTCGTTGAATAAATTATTTTTTAAAATTAATTTAAACTTATGATTATAATATTTTTAGAGACTAATCCAAACACTCTCTAAAAAAACCGTTGTAATGGGTAGTGTCATAGTTTTTAGTGCAAATTAATACTTTCTAAAAATTGCAAATCTAGGATCATGGTGGATTACATGTAAAAATATTAAATATTATTTGACAATTTTAATCATGTAAATTTGTATAAAAAAAATATTTATGCAGCCAATCCCAAATGTACAAAATTAATCATATTAAATTGAGTTTTTTTAGAATAACACATCTAAACGAACTATATAAAATGATAAATCATGATTTTTAAAAGAGAAAAAAAAAATTGAGTGCAATTTATGATTGTACACCAAAATTTTACTCATGTGTACGTATCACAACGCAGTTTACCCGATAGAGTAAAAGAAAATTTTGAAATTAATGTATCTCTTACATTTATTTAATTATTTAATACCATTTACTAACATAGCAACATTGCAACGAATTGGCAAATAAAAATATTTCAAATGTACCCAAAAATACAAGCAAATAACAAAAGATTGCTCATTAATATGCACCAAATTTTTGTTTTCGAATCTTTGCAGATCGAGATACCATTATCAATGAGATTTTTCACACATAATTATTCGTTTGGCTTGACGCGAGTGAGACTCTTCTCTCTCTTTTTGGGGGTTGAATTAAATAAAAGGAGCCTAACAAAGGCTATTTTCAAAAACTACCCCAATTACCAAGAAATAACAATGTAATTGATTCTCGATTCAACAATTGCGTTTTATATGTTTTGGTTCTATCATACAGACTTTTTTTATTTTTCTCATGTCACTAAAAAAAAAAAAAGAAGAAAATATGGTATCTTTTTTTTATTGGGTTTTTGGGAGATTTTACATTAATGCAAGAGCCCAAAATGCAAAAAAAAAGTGTTCAGAGTAAGAATTTATTCGTGCGTGTGTGCGCGCTCTTTGTGTTCTCTTCAAGCAGCAGATGGTGGACCTACCTCCAATTTAAAATAAAAAAAAAGGTTAGTAGATTCCATATCATACGGATGGTTTCCATAATTAGTTTGTGGATTCATAAAGCTATAGTTGAAAATCCCACTAAGATTTGTTTGTTATTGTTATTAGGAAACCAACCCACAGAGCACATTGATCGGTTACGCATTATGGGAGTAAATATTGGGTATAGTGGTGGTATTACATTATTATACTAACGTGATACAATAAGTCAATAAATTAGAGTTATATAAATTATTAAAATCTAATCATTAAAAATGTTGAATTTAAAATTTAAATTTATTAGCCTAAAATAAGATAATTAAATTTTTTTAATACACATATAGATATATATTATTAACTTGTTATATTATATTAGTATAATAATACGGTGCTATCATTGTATTCAATATTTTTCATCTAAATGGGGGCAGCGGTACCGCTGACTTTGACATTCATTAGCACTTACGTTGGGCGCTGACTAACTCCACGTGAAGTTGTTTGACGGGATAAAATGAGGTAGGATGATGAATTTCCGCAATTGAAAATTTAAGAGGATATTTTTGTAATTTGGCCTTCAATAATAACCTTTGGATATTTAATTCCAAGGATTAATTAAAAATTAGTACATCATTAAGAATAGGAATAAAGAGATAAGCTAAAGCCAACTCAGCTAGGAGGATTTAAATCTCCTTAAATTGTCCATCAAAAAAAGAAAATTCTCCTTAAATGTTTTTGTTATGTTTAAACAACAAATTTTTACTACACGATAGGTAAGTTTCAACTAATTTAACCTCATCTTGTCCCTTAATTTTTAATTTTAACAACATGGCCAATCCATCTATAGAATGGAGAGAAATGTTTTATCTTACAAATTGTATGCAACCAAACATGAGATAATACCTTTATGAATTTCTTAAATGTTTAATAAGAGACATTATGGATGACACTAATTAATCTGCAAGGCTCTCAATCAGTTGAAAACCGGAAGTGGTGACTATGCGGCCTAAAGGCCAGAGGAACGTGCTACGAACAAATTAATTTGATTTTTTTTTTAAGGACCAAACCCAACACAATCGATTAAAAATTGAAAGTGGTAGAAAGGTTTATAAACTTACACACACCCATTTCTCTCCCAATGTTAGAGAGCTTTAGTCTCTCTTTGCAATGTTAAAAGTTTTTCTTTTATTAAGTACAAGAATTAATTGTAAATGATTAAACTCTTGTAAATATTTTAATTGCGGCATCTTTGACTAAACTAATATCCAAACACTAAACCAAAAAAACAGGTAAATGTTTTATGACCTAACCTTTAATATGTCAAATTTTAAACTCAGACCGTCAAAGTTCATAAATCGCCCTATCTATAGGCTATCCCTCCGGATTGGGGCCTAAGCTATCCCGAGACACAACGCTCAGAAAAAGGGTTGTACTTGAAAAAGGCTGAAACAACAGGTCAAACGTTGGCTCTTCAGATCCTAGATCCTGGATCTTGCCCAGCCTGTGAGCTTTCTAATATCTGGTCCGAGGATCGTGACCTTTATATTATCTGGTTCGATATGTGATATTGTGCGGAAATCTCTTGCTGCACTTCGATTGATCATGAGCTCGTCATAACTAAGAGCCAAACAGTCAAATTGATAGGTGTAGATTAAGCTTTGGTTTTGTGATTAGAAGAAGACAAAAACGAAAGGGATCTTACAAATTACTGTTTCCGAATCCAATTAACCACATGAAAATACATAAACACTTTTCTTTCCTTCATATTAGGTTGGAGAAAATGCACACTTTGTAAATGATATAGACTAGATCCACCATTTGCCAGTAATGATGGCTTCAACCACGCAATTGTCTGGGAGGGACGGTCACCGTCGGAAGATTGGGAATTGAGTCATTGGGCCCAAGATCATCGATCGGTGGCCGCTGTTTATGATGATCAGTCACTGATTGATAAGCCATGGCCAGAGCTAAAGCCTGCACATTAGAAGGGGGAAAAAAAAAAAAAAAAGTCAAGCTTCTCTTTACAAGTTGAAGCTACATCATTCAATATTTCTGAAAAAAAATTCAATTGCCATGCATAAGGTTTCAATTGCCCATTATCGCATCTGCAGGAACTTACAATATGATCATGCTCTGTAGGAGCGTAAATGCCGGTTGTGACGGTAGTTCTTCGTCGAGTCTCGTTGGAAGGTGGTGGGTTAGATATCTTTGTAAATCCAGTTGGAACAACAATTACAGGCACACCCACAAGATTGCCCATGCAAACTCTCTCCCAATCAGTTGCATTGCCAATAAATGCATCAACTGTGAAGCTCTCTTTCACTTCCCGAATCAATTTTCCCCGCGCTCTCTGTGCCTGTTGGAGGATCATTCACTATAGATAATGAAGTGGTAGCTCAAAATCAGAAAATCTTTGAAATGCTGTGTTTAACCACTGAAAATGTACCTGTAGCAAAAAAATGCTTTAACTCACAAACTGTGAGTCTAGCGACTCCAACTTAGTACATAACACGATCTAAGTACGAGACGGGTGAAAACTAATCGCTCCGGTCTACGATTTGGATCATTTTTTTGCTCTAAGAACACTTTGTAAACTAGACAGTTTTAGATTTTACCATGCCAAAAGCCCGATGACTCATGGACGAAGCCATGTATAAACCAAAGGGGCCATGCCCCCCAGTATTCCAAAACCTTCATTAGATGTACTAAAAATTAAGGCAAAATATTTTTAATATAGTAAATTCCCCCCCCCCCCCCCCCCCCCCCCCCCAAAAAAAATCTAAAAAAAGTTACACTTCGTATAAAATCAAGGAAAAAAATATTTACATAATAAATGTAGCTTGCATTATTACTTGAATTTTTTTTTTTATAGAACTATTATTCTTGACCCTCAAGACAAATTATTGACTTCATCCCTGCGATGACCTACCTGAACATAGTCCACTGCAGGTACCATCCTTGCACGGTGAAGTTCAAGAGGCCATTGATCTTGAGCTTCATAATTATCGTCCTGCCTAGAGCGCTGCCACTCGTCAAAGTGAGCCAACATCTCTACATCCATTGTGAAATTTAAGATACCTTGAACAGATTCAACAGTGTAGTTCAGTTTGAAAGGAACCATATTAACACCCTTCGATTGAAGAACCCGAACAACCTGGCATACCATCACAAGAAGATCAAATTTTAGCATCCTCATTAGACTCTTTCAAAATGTTGTAACTGGCTGGCTTAATTACCTCCATCTCAGCATCATCAAGATACCCAACAGTTAGCTTAGTGATGTCAACTGAAAAGGGATCATTGAGGGATATGTTTCTTGATGAGAGATCGTCCGGATCCTGCCCTCGAATAGCATCAAGAACAACTGTGCAATCGGCAGCACTTCTACAGAAAGGGCCGAGCTTATCCTGTTTAAAAAACAAATCAGATATATTCGTCAGCTATAGAAACCAAATAATTAAGAGACTAGAAAATGTGACGCACAGGATAAAGATTTTGATTCATACCAAGCTTTCAGATATGCTCATTACACCGGTTCGGCCAACAGTACCAAAAGTCGGGCGCAATGCAGTCACGCCACAACGGGCAGCAGGGTAGGTGATGGAGCCTGCTGTTTCGGAACCAATTGCAAATGGAACCATACCTGCAATAAAAAAAAATATTTTCATATTTCGTTTATGCATAGTCATTTATCACCATCTTATACATATAAATATATACATGCTGCCTATAAAGATTACCTGCTGAGGTGCAGGCAGCAGGCCCGGCCGATGAACCAGTAGAGTATTCCTCAATATTCCACGGGTTCCTCGTCCTACCCCCAAACCAGATATCGTCATATGCCAATGATCCTGAAACAAGTTTTGCCACGAGAACTGCCCCTGCAGACTTCAGCCTGTATCGAGTAGTTACAAAAACTAAGATGTCCATTCTGATTGCAGTTCCAAGAAATTTCTTTTTTTTGGCCTAATATAGTACCTCTTGTAAACCCAAGCCTCGATATTTAGAACTTGATCTTTGAAAGTTTTTGAACCCCAGGTTGTCTTGTAATGGGGTACTGCAATTATATCCTTCAACCCATACGGAATTCCATGGAGAGGACCTATAACACAAGTCGATTGAAAATTCTCAAATGAAAGTTCGTTATTTAACATTACAGTTGCAGTTCACTAGAATAAGAATAGAGAACAAATATTTTAAAATTACTCTACCATATTCTTCTGAATATTTCAGGAATCAGAGCCTAAACAGTGCTGGACAAAGTTACATTACTCCATGATCACATTGACAGTATATAGAACAGAGAAGTACCCAAGTATACTCCTTTCGCGAGTAATTCATCGGCCTCTTTTGCCTGCTTATATGCTAATTCTTCAGTGTAAGTGACCACGGCTTCAAGAACAGGATTGTACCTGTATATCCGCCAATACATCAGCATGGAAAACAAAATTATTAACACCAAAAAGGCACAGTTGTTTCACTGCTACCTCTTTAATCTCTTTAAGAAAATCCCGGTAAGCTCCTCAGAGGTGATTTGTTTTGTCTTAATGAGTTGGCCCAGTTCAAGAACCTAGTCACCACCCAAAACTCAGGCTTTAAAATTAAGCCAAAGAAACATAACAATAGTCCATAGCCTCGAGTTCTAGTAAATTTAAATTTCTGGTAGGAACAATATTGGACTTACGCTCATAAAAGCTATATCTTCTTCACTTTTACGCCTCCGTACACCAGAGAGAGAAGGATAGCTAAACTTCTTGCTCGCATGTTGCGCTTGTTTACCACCCCAACGCGGATTGAAAACCAAATAAGATGGATCATGTAATCCTCCATTAGTAGAAGCAACTAATTTCCGATTGGCTTTGATTATTGGTAGATTGAATTCTTTTACACCCTCCACAATCTCCAGCCTCTAAGAGGAAATGGACATATATAACACATACCCAAAATCATTCCAAAGTCAAAAAGCATACAGTTTTGACAAGGATGATAACAAAGTAAATTAAGTGAAGACAAGTTGCCTAATTTACAAGTTGAATTTTACCTTAGTTTCATTGAAGAAGTTTGCATCAAGTAATTTAAATGCGCTATTAAGTAGTGAAGCCGGGCGAATCTTTTCCGAACTTTCCGTGCTGTTCTGAGATTCATTCTTCTCACTGTCCTGATCAAAGTATCCAAGAAATCAATAGGAAACTTCTAAGACAAATAAAATCAACTAGGTTTAATTATTTTGATGGATATTACCTGCAAACAAAGGTCCGGGAATGAACCCAAACCTTCTTAGACAACATTTCCCAGATTTTTTTATATGTGCTCACCTGTTTTGCAAACGTTAGGCTACATATATTTGTATTTTTTGAACAAAGCATTTACAATGAAGTTAACAAGGCCAGTAGGTTCAGAAAAGTTATGTATAATCTCGAGAACATGCCAGTGTTAATGAGCCAAAATGATTACAATGTTAAGAATTGAATAGCTTTCAACCTTTTCCTAATGATCAACACCTGTTAAATTGTTGACAATCAATTAACCTTGAAAGCTTAAGAAGTATTTATATATATATATATATTGCTATATTTTGCTAGTCGATATCCAGGCCAACTTACGAAAAAATACCGAGGCCTATCACCTAAGAAATTTTGAATTTAATTTGGAGGCTTGGAGAAGCAAACTGCAGGACCCCAAGCCTTAACATGAACCAGGCCAATACCTTGGGTTTAACAAACAATTATATACATTCAACATAAACATAAACCCAACAAGCATTTTCGAATGGCGAAATTTTTTTTTCCCTCTCTACTTTCTGGCTTCAACAGACTATTCCGTCAAGCGGCCGTAAGAGATTTATATATCTTAGCTTTTGAAGCTTTACACCAATAAATTTGCAAAATTTAAAATTTATTTCAGAACCCATATCGTCAAGGACATTCGTTGACCATCTATACTTGCTAGCACAGAGATTTGAAACGGCTGTACATGAAATAAATTTAACTTCTTGATTGACAAAAAAACAAGCTATGGGGCTTTTAAATTCTAATAGTTTTCTACTTCGAATTGAGCAGTTTAGATCAACCTGTTAAAATTACAAAAAAAAAAAAAAAATGAAGGGAAAGTCACAAGGAAACAGAGAGTAAAATGGAAATTAAGAATGCGTACTGTATACAATACAGAGAGAGAGAAAAGTAAGTGTGCATATATGTGTGTGTATGTGTATATATATATAGACATAGAGAGAGAGAGAGAGAGAGAGAGAGAGAGAGAGAGAGAGAGAGAGAGAGAGAGAGAGAGAGAGAGAACCATGTTGTATTGGGTTCCGGCAAGAAGACGGTGGAGCGGTAGTGTGGTTTGGCAAGTCATGCTGCTAAAAGCTCTAGAAGTCGAAGCAAAGAATGCAAAGATCATGAGAAATGCGAAAAACAACAGACATGTCTGTCTCTTCAGAGGACACATGTCGGCTGTCATCGTCCCCACTTTGCAGAGACCTGAGTTACTGATTCACCGACGGAATCTGTGGTAATGAAAGAAACAGAGAGCATTAAGTTGGGAGAGCAGAAAAGAAAACAAGAGAAAAAGAGGCTGTTATTCTTCCTTCCTCTTCGGTTTGGATAACTATAAAATTTATAGTTACAGTGTGAGCTCAAGAAGCAAAGTGTGAGAAGATTTGTCCGTTCGCTCAGAGATCCAAAGAAGAAATTTCAACCTTAAGCTTCTTCGAACTGTAAGATATACTACCCAACTTCTTGTTGTAACATGTCGATGGAGGTCGAACGAAAAATGGAGAATATTGTCGCAGGAGCCAAAGAATTGCCAAGAAAAATTTAAAGAATTCTTATTACGAAATTGCGGAGAGAAATTCAAAGAATTCCAATTATGAAATAGGGTTAAGGGTTTTCGATTGAGCAGCTGGGTTTGGGTTTGAAGAATTCTGATTACAAGTAGGGTTGGGCCCGTTGGGTTCATGTTGCTAAATGGGCATGTTTAGGTTTGTATTGAGTGGGTTAACCTATTTAAATATATTTATATATATGTATTTTGTAATTAATTTAATAATAATTTATTTATAATAATTATTAAATCCAAACTCATTTAATATTAATATAAATGAACGGGTTGATGATTATGAATTTACTGTAAATAGTGGATAAGAGAAAAACAGGTACTATAATTTTTTCTTGTTTGGAAAAGATGGAGAAAGGAAAAGAAAGTTTTGTTATAACATGTGAATAGCGGGGGATGAACAGGAAATCAGTCCTAAAAGCTCGAATAAAACATGTTCATACGTACTAACTACTTTATCTTTTTATCCAAATCTTTTCACTTAGATTAAAAAATATATATAATTATAACAACATTCTTTAAATTATAACTTATTATCACTAAAGTCTCATAAATTTTAAAGCGTGATCCATTGACCTCTAAATTATTAACTTGTACCAATCAACACTTTTTGTTAATAATTTGTTAAAAAAAATAGATAAAAAAAATTATTACGTGACTTTTACATATTTATAAAAATATAATTTTTTATTTAAATTGACTTTCTTTTATTATAATAATTGTGTAATGACCTAGAGGCAGTCCAAGGGGTATTTAATGATTGGACTATTATTACAAAAATAGAAGATTAATTTAAATATAAAATTATATTTTTTTAAATATTAAAAAGTATTATTGTAATTACCCTTTCAAAAAAATAAATAGTAGGGGCCGTTTGATAAATGTTTTTTTGGTTTTTTTGAAAAAAACAAAAAATAGTGTTTGTTTTTTGTTTTTTATTTTTAGTTGGTTACAAAATTTAGAAAAAGAAAATAAAAAATATTAAAATGAGTGTATTCTCTATTGTCAAAATATTGGTCTAGTACTATTAATATAACGATAACCTACAAATGTCTATTATTAAATTATAAAAAATACACAATAAAAATACATAATAAAAATAAATAATAAAAAAATAAAAATTAACAATATTATCACACGGACCCATAAATTTTTGTCAATTTTCCGTCCGTTGACCATTGTTAAGCTATCCATCCAAGAGTAGACAGCGATTGAGTAGCCGGCCTACCCGGATGCGAAATTACGCGAGAGCTTTTGTTTGGCAGTGAGAGAGTATAATGAGGCGGTAATCAGCCGTTTCCCATTTTCAATGCGATGACCTTGACTTCTAATCGAAGCCGGCCCGAAGATCTCTTCCTCATGTGATGTGATGCGATGCGATGCGATCGATGAATATTCAAACATGTTTTTCGAAAGTAGCCTGTACAAGATTACACCCGGCCCCAGTTACCGGTTTCGTATGAAAGTTGTGTTCGACTCCGGAAAAGAAAAATCTGTTGTCATTTTCGTTTTACAATTATATTTTTTTGAATTATATTAAAAATTATTATGATAGAATGTATTTCATTAACAATAAAAATATGTTAAAAATATGACAGTAGAGTTTCATAAATAATGGTAGTAGTTGTATATGTTTGAACCATTCATGTCAACGCAATTTTCAATAGAAGGAACGGCTACTTGATCTGTATAGGAGGAGTTATGTTTGTTTAATGATTCACGATGTAATTTTTTTTTTTTATAGTTATTTGTTGCTTGAAGGTTAGGGTGAAATTGATGAATTGGACGTATTAAAAATTACTATAAACATTTTACATAATAGTTGAATCTATGAATTGAATTAATCTTATCTATAAAGTGGTACTCCTTAAACTTTAACATCAAATAGGTTGACACAAATAAGGAATTTTTTTAAATTTTTTTATTCTTTTTTTTGTGGCTCTTTACCGACTTAATTATGGTTTGACTTAATTTATTCTCATCTCAAGTGTGGATAAATTTGCATGCGTATAATTGTTTTTTTATTTTTTGCTACAGATATCTAAGCTTTTAACCAACTACTTCATTATTGAGTTCATGTATGGTCATTATCCATATTAATTGCGTAAATTTCATGCATTATATATATGTGACGGCCGGCTAAAAAAATTGTACATGAAGAGAGACATTACAATATCAAGGTTTACAATCTTAAATATAAAGCAAATAACTCCAAGGGGTTAGTCTTGGTGGTCAAGATTTGGGATTTGGGATTTGAAATATACTCTTTCCAAGGTCTTAAATTTGAAACCTCTTAAGTGATATTAACTTCTTGAAGTCACTCCGAGATTTTTGGCCTGATAATTATCCGATTTGTGTGAAGCTAAAAGATTGCATAAGCTCCAAAATATGAAATTAGTTGAGGTTCGCACAAACTGATCTGGAGGCGGACACCCAGTTAAAAAAATAAAAGCAAATATGTACAACCTATGTAAAAATAATTATTTAAACTTTACCTATTATGAATCTCATATAAGCAAGCTAGCAATGCATTGTAATTACACTCAATTTTCAAGGGTAAAAGTGGCTACCGATGGCAAAAAGGAGTCGACGAAAATTGAGAGCCGGACCCTTTTTAAGTAGTTAGAAAGGAAAAATAAATGTCCTACACACAGCTGCGCCGCCGTTGGGAGGGGCCGGCTGATTGGTAGCATTTTCCAAATGTCTAAATGTATCTCTATTTGGAATACACAATAAGTTTGTAGGTATAAATATTACTTATGTGGAAATGGCACCAACACTTAGAAATGAAATTTAGGTCCGTTTAGTTTTTATTTTTTCAAAAATAAAAAGTATAAAAAAATACTAAAATATGTGTATTTTCTTATTTTAAAACATTGGTTTAATATTATTAGTAGAACAGTAACCTATAAATGTCATCATCAAATCATAAAAAATAAAAAATAAAAACATACACCTATAACACATAACAAAAAATAAAAATAGACAGCACTTTTAAACGGACAAATTTTCTTTAGTTGTGTGTCTGAACATCATTTTTTTTTGCTTAGCTGGTCAATTACATGATCCACACATGACAACAAACTATTGATTATAGGAAGTAATACATTCTATACAAATATAAAATACGATCTCAATAAATGATTGATACACTCATGCAAAGAGTAATTCTATACATTCAGAATTTTTCAATTTTCACATAGAATGATGTGATTATATTTTACTTTCTATTTCAAACCAAAATAACATCTATTTTTGCTCATAATTTTTAAAAATACCACTTCCATGGAATTTTGGATTCGTACTTGTGCCATGCACCATTTAACAGGTTCAACATACATATAATACTAGTAATTTGAAAGGAAAAAGGCAAAAAGTTGAGTGATCAATCTAATTATATTTTAATCAGATATATTGGTTTCTTCACTTTCTTGGTTGTCTGAAAGCCAAATTCACAGTTTGATTTCATTCCCAAGCTTGACATGGTCAGTTTTGATTATAAGACCAAGTATGGTTGTGGTCCAACTCCCATTGTATATTACAAACAACATCTCTTATATCTATTGTAACATTGACATGGTTTATTTTATCAAATTTCGTAGTTAGTTAATTGAATTCAAAGTCCTCAAATGGGATTTGAATTTGATTCATTTTTCTTGCTATAAATTGGCCAACTTTGGAGAGAGAAAAATAAAAAAACTACCCACTCGCATACTAGTACATAATACTTTGGCTTATAAAAAATAAAAAAAAAACAAGTATATCATGAGGTCGAGGTCATAACTCTGCTCATGAGCTTTCATTTTGAATTGTCCACCTAAGTAACGGATGTGTACACACACCGCATTAGAGCCCACACACATCGATCAAACACTGAATCGAGCATAAGATGCTGATGTGATTAGAGCTGTTTACTTTTTATTATAAAAATTTGATCATAGGTACATCTTACTATTCGGATAATAAGATTATGGCCTTCACTTTTTCGCAATTATTGAATTATTAGATTCTTTTGTAGGTTACACCTAAATTATTGTCAAAAAAAAAAAAAAATAGGTGACCCGGTTAGGCCTCGAAAATTACTTAACCTATACTAACTATGAAATTAGTAGGTCATAGGGGTGGCCATGGACTCAAAAACCTGATAGACCTCCCAAGCCTACCATACATTATCAGGCTTAGTAATTTTGTTTTAAGCCCGATTAGTTTAATGAACAGGCTTAAAAATTGTCTTTGAAGTCCGGCAACTAGACCCAAAAGTATATATATACTAATATATTTTTATAATTTAATATATATTTATATATGTAATTAAACTTCATTATATTTAATATTATTTTTAAAGAGAAATGTTATTTATTAAATAAATTTTAGGTTAAATGGGAGGGCTTAGGAACACAATTTTTTTAATAGGGCGGGTTTGGGATTTAGTTTTAGACCTGACGAGATTTATTTTTAGCTCAAGCCCGGCCCAAGCCCGAGCCTGCTCACCTAATGGCCGCCCCGCCGTTAATGACCCAAGGTCAGTTGGGTCAAAGCTTTGCCCGACAAAATTCAGTCTAAATGGGCATCTTCGAGCTTGCAAGTAGGGATGGCATTAGACCGGGGAGGTGCAAGGCAGAGGTTAGGATTTTCATCCTTGACTCCACCTCTAATATCCACCTCCATCTCTGTATGTGAATTAATTTGGATCTTCATCCTCGCTCTTGCCTCCGGCTCCACCTCCACCTCCACCTCAATTCAAACCTAAGCCCAAACCCAAGCTTTTTTTTTTTTTCTTTCTCTCTTTGATATAGAATAAATAAACAATACAAAGCAAGAAAAAATAGTAATAATAACTAAGGTATTAAGAATATTAACAGCCTTATGGTCTCCACTTCACAATAAGATAGAATTAACCTCCAAATATTTTGGATTGTATATACATAAAAATGATGTTATTGGACTATTAAAAGAAACTAAAGTTTAAAATAATAAATTAAAAGTTTATCCAACAAACAATATTAAAAAATTATTGAATATAAGTTAAACACCAATCAACACAAAGACTAATGATGGTATCACTAGTACATTAAACACTAGATGTCAACTTGTGTAATATACGGGATAATAATGGTTCTTCAAATTCACAATAAAAATATAATAAATAATTAATTTAAAAAACTACAATAATTAAGAATATTATCCAAAAGTGACAATTCTAATTTGTCATAACATTATAGTCCAACAATTCTGAATAAATAAAAAAAACTTGTAAAAACTATGGGGAGTAAGTTGCTAAAATCAAAACATAAATTAGAATTGTTTAAGAAATATATTAAAATCAAATCACATACTTGAGTCTGTTTGGAAGTGCTGTCAATTTTTGTTTTTTATTGTGTGTCATAGGTGTGTGTTTTTGTTTTTTATTTTTTATTTTTTATTTTTTATGGTCTGATAATGACATTTATAGGTTACTGTTCTGCTAACAGCACCACCAATATTTTAGAATAAAAAAATACACTTATTTTTAGTGTTTTTTTATATTTTTTATTTAAAAAAAACATAAAACAAAAACCAATTGGTTTCTGTTTTCATTATGTTCTTAGTTTTTATAAATGATGGCATTTATAAGTTTCATTATGTTCTTAGTTTTTTAATGAATTTGGTGATCAAAATAAACATATACACATGTAGATATTCATATCTAAAGATCACACTAAAAAAATTTAAAAAAACTAGTTGTTTGGTGATGTTTTTTTTTTTTTTTTTTGGGTTCTTTGTTTTTGTTTTCAAAAATTTAAAAAAAAAACATGTTTGTTTTTTATTTTTGTTGCCACAACAAAAAACAAAAAACAGGGAATGAGCCAAAAACACAATTTTCTTTTGGTAAATGTTTTCTGTTTTTGTTCTTTGTTTTTTTCAAAATAAAAAATAAAAAAAATACTAAAATGGGTGTGTTCTCTGTTTTCAAAATATTGATCTGGTACTATTAGTAAAAGGATAACTTAAAAATGTCATTACCAGACCATAAAAAACAAAAAACAAAGACACACCTATGGCACACAACAAAAAATAAAAAGTAACAGTACTTCCAAACATACCCCTATTTTTGCACCAAAGGTAAATTGCTACAGCACCACCACCACCAACTTCAGTCGTAACCCCTTCAAATTTGCCACCCCCAACACGCACCCCCCTAAATCAGCCCTTCTCCATCCCAATCGACCACAATCAAATTCGGAGTCTAATAAACCCCACCCAATCGATTGATTGCAACAATCACACCCCAACCATCTAGCAACCACAACCAGTCTACTGCTCTACAGAGAAGAAGAAAGAAGAATAGTGACTAGCCAGTCCCATCGACCATCGCCCAGCCCCACAAGCCACTCATCGAAGGAAGCTTCATTGAAGAAACAGGAGAAAAGAGGTTCAGTAGAGAAAAGAGAAAAAAAAGGGGAAAAAGAAGAAGAAGAGAGAGAACCTACCCCAATTCACCACCACTAGACCACTGTACCATCACCGCAGCCACTACAGTCTCTGCTTACCCTGATTCGCTACTACTAGACCATCGATCTACCACCACAGCAAATTGAGAAGGAGAAAAGAAGAGATGACTGAGAGGAAGAGAGAGAAGAACGGAGAAAGATTTAGATTACCAAACAAGATATAGTTTTGTATTATTGTTTTTAATAAAAAAATATTATCAATATTGAATATATCAATATTTATTATAATATTATACAAAGATTTAAAATACAAAAAAAAAAGAAGTTGACATGTAATTTAGGTTACCAAACATGTTTGTTGTTTTTATTTTTTTAGAAACAGACAAAAAAAAATACAACAAAAAATAAAAACTGACAGCGTTACCAAACGGAGAGTTTCACTGAATTAAAGATGATTTTTGTTATAAAAAAAGGCAATATGCTGACTTCTGACAAAAAAAAAAAATGGAATTATCAACCAAGAGCATAGGATTACAAATAATGAAATTACCATCAATGGAGGTTAGCAATAATAGAGATTGATTATTAAATCTTACAAATAATGGAAATCCCTTTAACATTAGCATGAAGTGGGCCAATACGAAATAGTTATCTTTTAATTTATAGGGAATTAAGTGATGTTATTTTATTTTCTATTTTTTACTTTTTGTTTTTTTGTACGAATGATAATTATGACTAACCTCCAACAATCTGATTATATTCAGTACTCTAGTTTGCTAAACGTATGCAAATATACACAAGTCATCTATATCGATCTGATTGAATTAAGTGGTGGATTTAGACATTGTTTGATAAAATTGAAAACTAAAAACTAAAAATTAAGTCATGAAAACTAAATGCTAAATATTTTAAGCTGATAAACTGCTTGATATGTACTGAATTTTAAGTACTAAATCAAACAAGCTGTGTGAAGTCTTAAATTCACTTATTTTTCAACTTTACCTTTTATATATTGATATTGTAATGCTAAAATCAAATTAATTAAATGAAAAAAATATACATAATCAAAATCATAATAATATACACAAAAAATCAACAACATGATCAACAATTACGTTAATCATTGAAACTTTGTTAAATGTTAAAGTAGCAAAAAATTTGACACTCAATAGTAATTCATATTATTTAATGCCCTCTTATACTTATCGAACAACATACTGTGCCAACATCACGCATATTTAATTAGATAAAAAAGAGATAAACACCATAACATATAAAAATGGACTTCACACCAAAACAATTTCAATCAAACCCATCAAGGACTCATATACTCATTAAAAATTGGAGCTCCAACTAAACGTAATTAAAAAAGAAGAAAAAAAAAACATCCTTAACCAATGTCTGAAATTTAAAAAACATTTGCATGCCTATTAAAATTCAAAGTAATTTTTGTTGGCTCAAAAGGCAACCCAAGAGTGGGGTAAATTGGGTTTTTTGAATATTAATGGTAATTAAGATTAATTAAAATTAATCTAAGCAATGCAACAATGATCAATATATATATAATGCAATGTAATCAGTAGAAATAAAGAAAACAGAGCAATAGAAGGGAGACACAGATTTACTGAAGTTCAACCACAAACCGTGGTCTACGTCCTCACCCCAAGACCTCCTTGAAGTCTTTTTCCACTATGTAATCACCTATTACAAAATGGGCTACTTATTGACAAAGTGCTCAGCTCACTATACAAAGAATTCCTCACCGAGCTCTTCAATCTCCAAGTGGTTTTGTCCAAACTCCACTCAAACTTACAAGAGTTTTGCTTTCACAAGAAAACTCTCAAACTCTTAATTACAAGTGTATAAAACTATACAAGTAACTAACACACTATCTAACCAGAGTTGATTTTACAATCAAAGCTCACAAATGAAGACAGGAAGAATATTCTGGGTTTTCAGTGAATCAGTCAGTTAGATTTCGTTTTTGTCTTCAATCCCTTTATATAAATGCAGCTGGAAGCTTGTATATATACCCTTGTATTGATTTCATCCGTTAGAGGTAGTTAGGTATCATTAATGCACATCTAGTCCGTTATAACGTTAGAAAAACTAGTCGTTATATCCAAGGAGTCGGCTCCAGGTTTGTGGAGTCGACACTTTCTGCTTCTGCATTTACCATATGTTGTTCACTGACTTCATGAGTCCGCTCTTCATATCAATGAGGCGACTCCTTGTTTATTCTGTCTTCACGTCTATGCTTCTGCTGTTATGTGGCGACACTTCATCATCAAGAGTCCGCTCTTTGTTCTTGTAATCTTCAGCCTTTTGCTTTTGTTGTCATGAGACGACTCTTTGTCTTTATGTGTCCACTCATTGATCATTTCATCTTCAAGCCTTTGCATCTGTCTTCAAGAGGCGACTCTTCATTACGATGAGCCAACTCATTGTCTACTTAGTCCCCAAGCTAATTGCTTCTATGATTAGGAGGCGACTCTTCATATTTCATGAGTCCGCTCATCAACCATTTATCTTCAGGCCTTTTGTTTCTGTAACTATAAGGCGACTCCTTATTTTAATGAGTCCACTCATTGTTCATTTTGTCTTTAGGCCTTTTGTTTCTATAACCATAAGGCAACTCCTTGCTTTTATGAGTCCGCTTATTGCTCAGAAATCTGTTTTTAGACTTCTAATGATCCAGATCATTTTAGCACTGGTATAAGATCTTCAAGGAGTATATCTTTGGGGTATGATGATCAATCAAATCTCCTTAACTCATTAGAGTTAACTTCTGTTTAATTTGGATTGAATCAATCATTGGATATTGATCTTCTCTTGACTCTCAAACTGTCAGAGTTTCATTTGATCAATGTTCATCTTTTCTTCTATATTTGCAAAGCTTTCTTCTTTCATTGTAGAACTTCTCCTTCAATGCCAACCTTCCTCAATTACGTAGAGCTTCACAATACATCATTTTTTATTTCCTCTCTTTGCTAGCAATTCTTCATTCTTCTTTAAAACCATTTCACTGAGACCATTATAGACATGATGAAATCTCTTCATACATCTAGTCTTCATTGATCCTTTTCATCTTAGAAGAATTCTTCACTTAAATTTCATGTAGAGATCAGACAATCATTGTAAGCCATCTTCTCAGCAACTTTAATCACATTATCTTGAATTGATCTTTACATTCTCGATGAAGTCTTCTCTTGAGCATTTTCAATCTATTCAACAATCAATTCCTCTTCAACTGATCATTGCACTTCTTCAACTAATCTTTGCATATTCTGATAAAGTCTTCAGTCTATCTTGAGTGCAAATCAATCTTCATTGAAACTATGCATACTTGATATAAGCTTCATTTGAACACCTTCAATCTCTTCGAATGTAGAACATTTGTTTAAAGTAAAGATAGGCATCACTCCTCTGTTTGGTTCATTGCATAGCTCTTGAATTTGTTGTGCATTCTCTTTGACATGCATTAGACTTAAGATTGAACTTTAAGTCTAAATTATGAATTTTGTTAATGTCGCGCCCAGTCCTAATCAAGTGTCCTTAACGCCGTCTTAGGATGAACGTGATCGCACAGGTCACCTACCTGTAAGGGAAACCTCAACATGGTCCCAAAGATAGAAATCTTTTAGGAATAAATAACATCATATTAAATAAGTAAAACCAACTCATAACCCTCCAACATACATCATTAAGGAAACTCTTAATCCACACTTATGAATATTACAAAACCACAAAATAAACCAAACTCCAACAAGACTTTAATACAAAGTGCAACAATATACATGACGACTAACTCAACTACAGAGCTTCTCGAAGTTTCCCGATTGAACACCAACAGTGGACTGGACATTCTCCCACGTTCCTGCAAAATAACATGTGTGGGTGTAAGCTATTTATCAACGTGATCACAAGATAATCAAACTCATAAAGACGGAATGATAAACATCCACTGAATTAATCATCAATAGATAATACATTATCAACAATAAACCAAATGCCTCTTGTGATGCAATATATGATTCACCACATATGTGTGCGCTATTTTGATAACATTGGCCCAATATATCGATGGCTTGTTATCAAGGATGCCCCACATCGACACCCTTTAGGTTAGCCCCACATCGGCTAAACCTTAGGTTAGCCCCCACTCGGCTATACCTCCTCTATGCAATGCAAAATGTGCACACAATGTATGAATTGTATGCAATTATCACCTCATAATTAAGCAAATCACCACCATTCATAACAAAGCATTCAGTTCAATATGAATAAGATCATCAATATCCCCACCTAATACCGCTTACTCTTAAGTTGAGCTACTCTTTCGGTTGAACAGGAATAGTATGATCTGCTTCCGAACCTACCAAACACCACCACATCAAACATGATGAAATAGATGCTATAATTCATAACCAATGCATAATTATAGCTTATACTCTTTAAATATATGATTGAGAATATCATAATGCATCAGAACTCAATAGGATATTAAACTCTTCCCTAATGCAACCAAAGACGTGAAAACACTTTCACCATTCTAACGCCCCAACAAGTATCAATATATATTTCTCACCTCAAGTAATAAACACAAAACTTTCTCTCTTGAATTCTTCTTCCTCCTTTTCTTTTCTCTCTTTTATTTTTCTTATTCTTTCTCTCCCGACCATCGTAGAACCCAACTTCTCTCTCTTATCTTACCAGACACAAAATAGATACAATGTGTATCTATTATCCACACATGTCACACACACACATCCTTGCTAGCAAAATTCGTGAAACACACACCTCTCACACGTGAAGCACACACCTAGGTGCCTTAGGGTTAAACCCCCACCTAGCACCTCCTTGCTTCCTTAATCCACCTATAATTCACATAATTAACATAAACTAAGCCTGAAGATTAATCAAGCTAATTAATCATGAATCAAGCTCACCAATCCTGATCAGGACCTCCAACAATGAGCAGACCATGCCGAGCTCGACCTGCCGACCAACTTACCGAGGTCTCCCTATGACCGAGCAGACCATGGCCAATCACGACCCAGCAGCCCATGGCCGACCACGGCCAACCAGACCATGGTGAGCATGGCCGACCAAGACCATGGCCAGCACGGCCGAGCACGAGCTATCGAGTTGCATGCTATTAAGCCAAGTATGATGTTAAGCAAGTTAGAGTCTCACAGTTAATCTACACACTAAGTAGATTCTTTAGTAAAATAACACAAAGTTTAGTTATCATCAAAATCAATATGGGAATTAATCTTGAGTCAACAAGGGTCAACTTTGAGTCAACAATTTTAACTTATTGCCATTCATCTCTATCCAACCTTTTTAACTTCTTGTGATTTTTACTGTAATAGCATCCATCGCTCTCTGTGTGCCTTACTTTCATAGAAAATACTACATGCAACTATATATAATAAGTCACTTATATCAAGAAACTACATCTTATCGAGAATACTATTGCATTCTTCTATTGTTGGCCCATCAGAATTTTGAACAGTTTGCAGAGCTTTAAGGAGTAGTTTATCAAGATCCTCAGATTTGTTTTTCTTTTACCATTTATTGTCAGGTTTTACCAAGAAGAAGGTGTCTCAAGAGATCTATTGTCAAGATTAATGTACATTTGTGACTGTAGTTGAGTGTCATAAACAGGAAAACCTTCCTTTGATATTCCCATGAAAATCTTCTTGTTGCTCTAACACCGTCAAATAATACTTTTAACTCATTTGTATATTAAAACACAGTAAATCGAAATTTTTTGGCATTCGGGTTAGCCTATAAAATTATAATTGTTTAAATCTTCTATTCGTTGAGTATTATTTTGACTTTCAATAACTTAAAAACAAAAAAAAAGAAAAAAAAAAGATTAACATAGGAATTAATTATACCTGTATGTACTCATTCCATTCCTTTGTATTCGAGTTGACGGTATTAGTTATAAGATCATAGCTGTTACCAGTTTTTGAAATTATCTTTGACCACTCTCCATATTTTGATTTCAAATACTTCTCTTGATTTTTTAACTGTTTTTTAGATAAGTTGATGTCCTTCTCCTTGTTTAAAGTTACCCGAACTCTATCCCAACTCTCTTTTTTTAGACTACCACCACTTTTACCGTTCTCCGTAGATTCTTTCAAGTACAAATCAATAAAAAATTTATAGAGTTTCGAATCTTTTCAATTTGCTCTACCACCATCACCAGAAGTCATTCCTACAAGTAAATAGATTTAAATTTAATCCACTTGAGATTTTAAATTTGGATGCACCCACATGATGCATAAAATAATTTTCAATTGATTAGCAGTTTCATGTGATTCAGTTTGACAAGAAATAGACAAAATAATATATATATATATATATATATTTTAGGAGAATCACTCAAAGTCTCAATTGATTCAAGAATAAAATAATAATAAAAAAGTAAAGAATGATTCCAAGAAAAGAATATTGAAATAGGGATGTGGGATGGCGTTAACCATCATCCACGTTGCAAACCGGTTTCCCACACATGAAAAAGAGAATTAGAAAACGAAGAAAAAATAAGAAGGGATAGAGTGAGGCAAAACGAGAGGAGATCAGTAAAGAAAAAAAAAATACAAATTCAATCGAAGAACAGAGAAAAAAAATAAAAGGAAAGAGTAAAGAGTAAACACATACAAAATAATCGAGAAAACTTACGTGCAGAGAGAGAGAGAGAGAGAAAGAGAGAACCTGGAGATGGTGGAAGGGTTTGTTGAGGAGAATTTTGATATCTAGTTCTTTAGTGTTCGTTCTATGAAATAAAAGGATAAGGAGGCGAAAGCAAAATTAAGTCTGAAAAAAAATAATCAAAACTGAGTGTGTTAAGTAAAAAGTAATAAGTAAGGGAAAATTACTTAATATTTTGTTCTTTACTTTGTTTAACACTTAAAATATTTAGCTCTATTATTTTGGGTTATCAAACGAGCTTATTTTATTTTTATTTAATCTATTAAGTTTTAAGTGCTGAATAGAGTTATCAAACAAAGCCTTATAATAGTGTAGATTCAATAGTTATCTATATCATAAGTTATCTAACCAATTATTCATGTGATGTGATATTTTAAAAATATCAGAGTATTTAGAATGCCATATAAAAAAGAGATAAATTATAAGGGTAAATACAACTTATATATATATATATATATAATTTCAAACGCCCTATATAAAATTAATAAAAAAATAATAAAAGTGGAGAAAGCAAGACAGAGAGAGGTGGAAAAAGAATTTAAACCATCCTCGTATAGATTTTTATTTCAATTTTCATCTGCTTTTATCTCCATTTTGCATCTTTATTATTATCTCAAACAGGATTTGATGAGACGTTCACTTTTTTCCCATGTATTGCCATCCTACGTGCAAGCTTGATTCACCAGCACACACACCCGTAGTTTTTCTCCTTACCTTTATACGGTTCAGCCGGTGAAGTTGCTCTCAGTTCTTATTTGGGAGTGTATTGTGAGTCCATCCGTGTTTGTGTTAGTGACCCAGTAGTTTATGCCAAAGAGGTAATCAAATTCCTAATCTCACTAACTTACGCTTTAGGGTTGATGGACAATGCGTATAAATAAATATATATATTTATTGTGATATGGTAGTAGACATTTGTAAATTATCGTTGTACTAATAGTATTAGACTAATATTTTAATAAGAAATAATATACTCATTTTAGTAATTTTATTTATTTTTTATACGTTATCAGTTTTTGTTTTTTTGTTATTTGTTTTTATTGTGTATTTTTTGTGATCTGTTGATAGACATTTGTAGATTATCGTTGTGCTAATAGTATTAGACCAATATTTTGATAAGAGATAATACACTCATTTTAATATTTTTAATTTTTTTTTTGAATTAAGTAAACAACTAAATTTTTTTTTAAACAAATACTATTTTTTATATAAAAAATATAAAAAACCAAAGTAATAAACAATAAAAGATACTAAACGGGCGTAATGTTAATTATGCGCGGCGTGATTACATGGCTATATCAGTTGAACCGTTTGTTCTATTTGGGGGGCAATTACGTAAATTTAATGGTTGATAGCTTTACGAAATTCGGACCCGATTCACAGTATAGGGGGCTACACACAATCACCAAAGATGTCAAGTTGCTCTCAGCCTCGCAGTTCTTATTTGCGAGTCTATCCGTGTTTGTGCCAGTGATTTATGCCAAAGAGGTAATCAAATTCCTAATCTCACTAGGGTTAATGGACAATGCATATAAATAGATATATGTACATTACATATATGTTTATCTGAGCGTACATACACAATACAGACACTGTTACATTTTAAGATCGACTGTTTAGTGACCAGACTAATTCAATAAGAGGTTGATTACTATTGTCCCTGCATTCTACTGTCGTTATAGAATTTTCTCCACTCCTGAGACATGCCTAAGAACAGTTCGTTGAATACTATGCCCAACAATAATTTTATGGTTATGTGAAATAACAGGTTTTGGATTTTTTCTTTTTTGCTTATTTCTCTTTTAGGTGAGCTTTATAACCTTTGTTGGATTTTGGTAAGTGAAAAAAATATAATGTTAATTATGTGGGATGATAACTTTCGGCTGTATCAGTTGAAACCCTTTGTTCTCTTTTGGGGGCAATTACCTAAAAATATTTTTTATGGAAAATGTTTTCGGGGTTGAGAAATTATAATTATATTACAATGGAACGTTTATTCCTGTTTTTATTTTTATTTTTTTATTTTAAAACTTTTGGTAATTGATGGTTTATTCCACAAATGAAGGTATAGGAAGAGTTTATGACTTGCCAGTTCTACCTTATCAATTTTAATGCTTCTTTTTCTTGTTTTCATGATATTTTAGGGATGGGGGTGGATGGGGTTTCATTCATCTGGAATTTATCAATAAAAAAAAATATTTATGTCCATAGTTGGTGACTAATTTTCATTTTGTCAAACCTAAAGTTTGTAAGAATTGGTGAAGAATTATAAAGGTTTTTGCTTATCAATTTAAATAAAAAAAAGAATTGTAAAAAATTTCAAGTACAATGCATGGTGACCTACTTTCCTTTGAATTGAATAGAAGATGCATGATCCACTTCTTGGCACGTTGTTGTTGCTTTTGAGATCCATTTCTGCTATGTGTGTAATTGAACTCTAATTCACCTTTAAGACTTGTATGTTCTGAGGATTCTGTCTTTCTTGTGACCACAAACTGCATAATGCAGACCCCTTATGCTCTTTTCTTTTCTTCTCTTCTCTTTTTATTTTTATTTTTATTGTCTCCTACTGAAAATTTTCGAATCACTAGCCACGTTAACAAATAGTAGTCGTCTCATTATGGCTCAAAGTATATAGCTCATCTATTGTTAGTCCTTGTTCCCTTTGGAAGGAGTGACTACTACCTGTCTATAACAAATAGGATGGTGAAGAGGAGGTCAATTTTCAGTGTTCCTGTTTATGTAGATCGTAGAGGCTGACATGAGATATCAAAAAAAGTGTTAATTTATATTTTAGTAAATTCTCATGTATGTGCAAGAAATTTTGGAGAAGTATCAGAAAATTATGTTAATACCTGAATGATACCCTAGTGACATTTTTCATGGGTCCTTTGTCAAAATTTGCCAATGTTCATGAGTGAGTAGCGTTCTTCTTGGAATTCTAAAAGAGGACTTGTTGAATGAAGAGTGATGGTGGAATACTAATAGCTGTGTTTTCTTTTGCCATTTAGGGTTAATGGTAATTCTCAAATAGTGTGCTTCGTGGATCATATTTGTCTTTCCTTTACATTCTTCTTCTCCACCCCCACCCCGTGGTGGGAATGGGGGAGTTATGGTTGGTAGAGACATTTTCTTTTCCCTCTTTCGCCTTTTAAAACAAGAAATTGAAATTTGTTGGAATTTGGTAGGCATAGTAGTTAATTAGTGGGCTGTCTCTATTCATTTGTTTCATGCAGTCAATAAATAGTGCAACCACTGGCATAGTTGTCTTGGGGGGTATCTAGTCTGGACTCTTGACAGGAACCTACACAACCTTTGAGGTTGGAGTTTGACTACCTCTCCAAGGTGGTACCTCTTTTCGTAATAAATGATGATAAGATCAAGTTATTAAATATATGAAATGTATAATTGACATATACTGCAGTAAAGTATTTGGTGATTTCGACCAAGTTTGTTTCACAGTTAACAAATTATGGAGAAGATTTGTCTATGGTTGTTTTAGATTTCCCTTCTTCACTTTGCTAACTCAATTGATCAAAAGTGGTGAAATGTTGATTTTCATCTTTGCTCTAACGTTCGTCAGAGTCTCTAGTCATGCTTAAGGTCCCAGATCATCAAGTTGCTGGCCACCAAGCCGGTGATGGAAAGCTTGGCCCTCTTGTAGATGATTCAGGACGATTCTACAAGCCTCTCCAGAGTGATGAACGCGGGTCCAATGAGGTAGCCTTCTATACATCATTCTCTTCCAACACAAAGATCCCAGATCACATTCGCAGGTTCTTCCCTGTCTTCCATGGCACTCAGCTTCTAGAGGCATCTGATGGATCTGGCCTGCATCCTCACCTTGTTTTGCAAGATCTTGTCTCAAGTCACCTCAACCCATCCATCATGGACGTTAAGATTGGCTCCAGCACCTGGCCCCCTCAAGCATCTGAGGACTATATAGCAAAATGCTTGAAGAAAGATAGGGAAAGTACCAGTGTACCATTGGGTTTCAGGATATGTGGGTTCCAAGTCTATGGAAGCAAAGAATCAGGATTCTGGAAACCTCACAAGCTGTTTTTCCAAGGTTTTTCGACGCACAATGTTAAGTTAGCTCTCAGGAAGTTTGTTTCTGCTAATGCATCTGCAGATTTAGATTTGGAGCCAGATTGTGCTTTTGCATCAATTGTTTATGGTGGTTCCACTGGTATTTTGGCACAACTGCTGGAGCTGAAAGCATGGTTTGAGGATCAAACTATTTTCCATTTCTATTCTTGTTCAGTCCTTGTGATGTATGGCAAGGAGTTGGCCTTGGAGGGAAGGAGCTCGGCTGCAGAAGTCAAACTGGTTGACTTTGCACATGTTGTGGAAGGTAAAGGTGTTATTGATCATAACTTTTTGGGTGGGCTCTGTTCTTTGATAAAGTTTATTTCAGAAATACTTACCACTCCAGATGAGTACCAACCCAAAGCTTGCCTGCAGGACTCTGAGAAGAACCGCGTTTGTTCTGATAAGGGTGCTAACGAATAAGCAGAACATCATGAGCCTTTTTAACCACATATTTGCCTGCTAATGGGCGTTTTCTGAATTGTACTTTGTTTCAGGCTTGGAACTGTGTTTTGCTGCCCAGGCCTCAGTGTAATTGAAACTGATGGAATTATTGTAATGAATTTAAGTTATTTGACAAGATTTGAACTCAATTCTATGGTTGCCCCTTCTGGTTAAAAGATTTGACGTTCTTGTTATTGAAAAGTCTCATGATGAGCAAAATCCTTTGTTTTCTTTAAAATTATAATTTTGTTATAGCTGCATCCCCTTTGCTTTCATCTGAAGAGGAATGTTATGACTGCTTGTTCATAAGTTACCATATTATTGAGGTTGAACCTAGATTTGACTTTATTTATTTATTTTTTTCAAATTAAAGATAGGGTTTTCACTCTTTTTGTTTCATATTAAGGGAACCAAATGTGGTAAGAGTCTCGAATCGAGGATGAAATAAATCGTTTTTCAATGGTTGGCAGTTTATTTGTGTAGTCACTTCCACCAAATCCAAGACACTATTAAGTTCTCTTCAAGTTAAAGTAATCTTAATAATTTCGTCAAATTCATTACGCTTATACATTAAGATTGCACCACAGCATCAGTAGTGCAGTGATCACATTGCCCAAGGATGGTTGATGGTTTCATCTCTCCAGCATGTAGCAAGGAAATGGCAAATTCCAATGCGATGACTCGTGTTTATTATTGATCATGAAGCCTAGTGTTTTTTTTAAATGGTTAGTAAATTAGCTATGGCAACCATAGTTGTCAATACCACACCGGTCGGTACGCACCACACTAGTACTCATATAGTGCAAAAGGGTTCAAATATTGTTCTGGTTAACTCATCGTCTTACACTAAATTGTATCGGTCATATCAGCTTATCTCGAGATATCTCGGTCATACTGGCCTTCAATGATTTTTAATAAATAAATAATGTCTTCCACTACGTTGAATAATTTTTTTTCTTTGTTTTATTTCTCTTTAAAGTTTATTTGAAAAACTTATTTGTTAGTAGTTTGTTATATTAAAAAACTTAGACTTTTATTGGGCATGTAATACACAATGAGGATATGTTTTAATTCATTTTGAAGTACTTAAAACTTATAATTTACTGTTTTAAAGTATTTTTAAACTACTTGTATATATTTTGTTAGAATGAGATTTTATTTTATGTTTTTATGACATATGCATATATATATATATTTTTTATATAAACATATAGTATTTATAGCGACAAATTTTATACTGTGTGCTGATACAATTCGGTAGGAATACGTATACAAAACGGTACTGCCGGATTTACAGCAACATCAACATGATTTATACATTGCTACTATGGAGGAACCTGTTCTCTCTCGAACGGGACAATAGTATGATTTTCAGGTCAAGTGCAGCCCATCTTTATTTCTTTTAAGCAATACACTTCTTGCATCATAATCCACTTCAAGATAAGTAGTGAAGTGAACTCCAAGGTCTTCAAAGCATTACTTCCATTTGCTGCAAACCTCAAGCCATTCCCGCATATATATATATATATATATGTATATATAAATATATATTTCACAACACATCAGTCTCGGCACAAGAAAATAGCAGAACAGAACTATGAGGAAGCCATCAATTCTATTTTGCCTTGTTTTCTCAATTACTTGCTTCTTCACTCGCATCAACCTAATCTGCTTGGCAATGGACAGTGACAACCTCCAGGACACCTGTCCAGCCGCACCATCGACTCAACAAACCATCTTCATCAATGGCTTGCCATGCAAGAACCCATCCAACATCAGCGCCTCCGACTTCAAGTCCTCGAGACTGAACCAGGCTGGCGACACGGCCAACTTCGGCCGCTCCTCCACCGCCATCTTCACCGCCACCGACTTTCCGGGGCTCAACACCCTCGGCCTGGCCGTTGCCAGGACCGACTTAGACGTGGACGGCCTGGTCATGCCGCACTCTCACCCGAGAGCCTCCGAGATGTTCTTTGTCAGCAAAGGTGTCGTGATTGCTGGGTTCATTGACACCCAAAACAATCTGTTCCAGAGGACTCTCAGAGAAGGCGATGTGTTTGTTTTCCCCAGGGGACTTCTTCACTATTGTTTAAACAATGGGTTCGAGACTGCCACCGCTTTCTCGGTTCTCAACAGCCAGAATCCTGGCCTGGTTAGTATCACCGACGCCATGTTTCCGCCTAACGACTCCGAGGCGATTGATGTGTTGAAGAGGAGACTGTTTTTTCTTTCTGCATCGGAGATGGACCGTGTTGAAAATGGGATTCTTTTTGGGTTTTAGGCTTTAGATACTGCATGGTTTTATTGCACTGCCATAACTTAAAACTCAAAAGAACATTTAAGCATTGTTTATTGACTGATGTGAAAATATTATTTTGACCATTGTTTGTGCTGTAATAGGATGATGTGCTTCGATGAATTCTAATTACAAAAAGAAAAATGTTATGGTCATATTATTTTGATAAAAATTTTTGTATATGTATAAAGTTTATATGATGTATGTCTACGTTGGCATTACATGAACTCGAGAGAGTAATTGCGATCGAATCTTTGATACCCTGTTGCCAAAAAAAAAAGAAGAAACCATGTATGAAAATCTTACACAAAAATTTGTTTGTATTTACTCTTTTAATAAATTATATACCTTTTCGTAATTTTTGTACAAAAAACTTAACTGATATGACATTAATATTTTTAAAATTATAAATTAAAGTGGTAGGTATTTTGATTATAAATAAAAAGATCATAAACATCGCATCATTCTGTATTTCTATAGCATCAATCTTAAAACAATAAGAGAATTAAAGGGTTATTTTGCCAACTCATAAAATTTTCCTAACACTAGGACCATCCTTAATTTTATGAATTCTTTATTTATACACACATTGCGCGCCAACTAGGGAATAAATGTCTGGGAGCGAGAGAGAAGCGCAAGAAGCAGATAAACTCTCGAGTCTGAGATCAAGAGTCGAGAGAGAGAAAAACACAGAAGGCCAAAAATGGTGATGCTATGCTTCGTGTTGGATCTGCGAAGCCTATCGCCTTCATTACTTCGAGGCTTGAAGCAGGTAATATATATACATGTATATTCGTCTTCTTACGCTTTCCGTGTTGTATATGCAATGTTCATGAATGTGTGCATATAAATGCATATATATCTGTATGTTCGTCTAATTGTGCAATCGATGATCTCTTGATAATGATAATTATTGTCGTGCTATGAGAAAGTACTGAGGATTGATTTGTTGTGTGTATTCTCTTTTAGTCCCTGCTGCAGCTCGCAAATTTCTACGCTGTTTTGGCTCCGATCGGTGAGAAACCACGATCTAAGCCCCTCAACGATCGGATCGGTCTATGCTATGTCCTCAAGAATCGAATCTCTTGTTCCGATGAGGTATGTGTCTCTTTTATCTATATGCACGTGTTTGTGTATTTTATTTGTTTTTACTACCGAATGTGATGTATGATTGGATTTAAGTGAAGCTGATGACAGGATTCAATTTGACATGGAAATTAGGGTTTTGATGTTTATACATATGCACATTGTTTGTTCTCGTGTTCCATTGGACGAGTTGAAATTAATGAAACTTGATCTGATTAACAATGCAAACAGCTGAAGGTCGCATACACGCCAAGCGGAAACTTCAGTCTCCGTGATTTCCACCACGCTGTCAACAATTTGCCTACTGATGCCTTCTTGCCTCAATTTAATGACTCTGGAGCTCTTTCTTGTTGCGGTAATCTCTCTATTGTCTGTGCGTGTGTGCACTCAGTCACGGGCACATGTGAATTTGAACTTTGCATAATTCCTTTTTTTCTTTGTTTCATTTTGTTGTTGATCATTGTGAGCAGATGTGAAACTTACAAGCATCCTAAGCAAGGAAGTTTTATACTCATGGGGTGGTCATGAGAAAGATATTGCGAGAAAAGTGATACTGATTAGCTCATTCATGGTTGAAAAACTAGATTCAGTCGAGAAAGATATTCTCATGGTTAGGAAAATCACCAGGATTTTCAATTCTCTTTTAAATTTAGTACTTTTCACGTCCCACCAACATAAGCTATGAATTTTTAACCTCCTTTTAGTGGCTTTCTTCTTTATAGGAAGCAGCAGACAACTGTGTTTCGGTTGATTTTTTATTGCTGGAGCAAGAATCAAGCCATCTTGGTGATTTATCTGCAAATATCAGCAATTTTCTGAAGCATATTTCTGATCTTGAGAATTGTTCGTTTCATGCCTATCTGCCAGGTTAAATACATCAACTGTTGGATAACTATTAGGTGTAAATTTAGATTTTTATCAGTTGATTGTCTGAGATTCTCATCTAATATGTTTTTTGGGCTAGTGATAACTATGAAAGACTAAAACCTAGGGGTATGCTCTTTGATAATTAATACTCTTATTCATTACACAAATGGAGCATCTATGGATGAATTATTCTTCATCAACCATTTTTGAGTACAATGTTGCTGAAGTATAGAAGGGAGGGTTCTGATTCTAATTTGTTAAGTGATAATGAGGATTGAGTTAGTCCTCCTAGGTGCCAAATGTAGGAATGCCGAAATGTCCTCTTCTTTACTATTTGTAATTGGGTTGGGAAAGTATGGTTTCTCATGCATCCTATATATTAACTTTTAACTTCGGTTAGATAACAAAACACCTGTGGGAAAATCATTCCAATAATCCGAATATCATTGAAATTACTCCTTTAGTTTTTGAATTTTAGTGGAGGTAGCTGGAAGAAACATTCCTATAGCAAGATGAGATAGAAGAAAAGGTGGAAGAGAGGAATCTGAGATTACAATTTTCCCTTGCCAGACCTTCAGTGGAGTCTAAGATTTTGGTAGATTTGTTTATGCTGTCCTATGAATTGATTGATCAGACCGGGACAGAGAACCTTGATCTAGATTCAACCACAGGGTCTTGCATTGGAGGAGTGACAGCTAGTGAATTGCATACGTGTGGCATACGGGGAACTACCCCAAGTAGAAAACTGCAAAAAGTATCTGTATTAAGAACTAATAAAGAACATATTTGCAGATGCACAACTACTATGTGTTCTGGTAAAAGGATGGCTACAGGAGTTGAAGGATGACATGAACGAACCATTACAGGCTCGTTTTATCTTCAAGAGCAACTTTTTTGGCTCTCTGGACGTAATATCCTGCAATTTGTCTGCATCTGCCAATCACATAATTGATGGGTTCAGTCCCTGTCAGGTACTTCACAGAAATTCTACATTGTGTAGATTCTGAAGCATCTGTTCTTGCATATCTCATGAAACCAAGTTGTGTAGACAACTCAACTAAGCATCATATATCTTGATGTGCTAGGTGGTAATAACTAATGGTTCTATATATTGTATATGCTGAACATATATTTTATCTCTGGCTTTGCCATAGTAGCGCTTTCATTTGTTATTACCACGGAAGTCTATAACTTGGGTGCTAGGTAAGACACATCAAATGGTATTCTTGGAATTCTACATGGTCTAATAGTTGATATACTTCGAAGTCGTAACTATGCATTATATTACACTATGCTAGCTGCAGCTTATACTTTATTTTGATAGCTTGTGGGGTTATGTTCTTTGTTCAAAACCATATTTAGTGGCATTTGACTTTTAATTTTATTTCAAGTCTACACAAGATGCCAATCTGGGTTTCTAAATATTTATTTCTGATTTAGGTTATCCAATGGGGTTTTGAGAAGTCTAAACATTTTCCAGCTATATTTAAAGCTGCAGTATGCTATTATACAAATGTTTCTAGCTTTGAATTGGTTTTTTTGAGGAATATATTGCATCCTTTATTTCAGGACCGGAATCCATCATTTTATCTCTTTCAACAAATAAATACTATTAATTGGCACTTGTATTAAGAGGCAGAATTCCAAAGTCAGTGTGGTTGAAATCATTAAGTTCTCTTGAAGAAAATTAATTATTGCGGTGTGTGTGTGTGTGTGTGTGAGAGAGAGAGAGAGAGAGAGAGAGAGAGAGCTTGCCTCACATAAAGTAGTAATGATCTGGTCCTTTCAAACTGCTAGACAATAATCGTTAGAATTTTATGTTTAGGTTACGCTTGGTTTCTAATTTTGTTGGTCTAAAAATGTTTGTAAGGAGAAAAAAATATTAAATATAATCAATTTTGCTTTCCTGGAGTGCATTTACATTAGCCATGCATATTACCTTGATGGTGGCATTCTATTTAATGTAGGAAATATTGGCATTACCTTATTGCTAGTACTATTGTTATTATTTGCTTTCCTTCATTTTTTTTTGTGAGTGAGTCATGTTTTTGGAATGTAACTATTGGCGTTATAATGTATAGACATGCAGGTGTCATGGCGTCCCATTAGATGATGCATTTGGAAAACAAATCAAAAGCTCTTCTTCTTGTCCAGTTACAGGCAATGATCTGGAAACAATGGATTTGATTGAAAATTCTGTGAAGGTTGGAGAACAAACAATTCTGTTTCTGCCCTCATTCCACAACTGGGTGAAGCTCCAACATGTTTCTCTGCCAGTTGACCTAAATGTTATTGAAAGGACTAACTTAGGGTCCCTCAGTGAAGGTAAATCTGAATCATGAAACACTCCGATCCCCCAACCCCCCAGGTGCAAAAATATGGTTAAACTATTGAGCTAGTTAAATTTTCTGATGAGGGACTTCTACTTAAATATGTATTTCATGCCCATACTGGTGGCATAGTTCGTCATGGGGAAGCAAAATAATCCTGCATTATATGTAGTGCTCAAATAATTTGGAAGACTTATGCACTAATACTGACCTGAAGAGGTCTAAGTTGAGACTCAATCCTCAAGGCATATGCCTCCAGGCATGAACTGTACACGAACTGCACACCCTATGATCTAATCCTGCCTTGTTTTGGGGCTGACATGTACCACACACTTGTGAAATACAAGTCCCAGTGAAGAACTTTGGCTAAAGCACCAAAATTCTACAGCCTGTTGTTTGTTGAGGAGGATGATAGAAAGGAAGGGAAATAAGGGAGGGGCCTCTTTCTTCCCGGGCCCACATGATTCCATCCTCCCAAAAATGGGATGAATAGGGGTGAGAAAGAGGCACCTCCCTTCAATTTTTTTACACTTCCTTCGGTGAGGCTTGAACATGTCCCATGTAAATTTTGTGTGATGTCACAGAAGACATTTTATCAGGTAATTAAGACTCTTACCTACTATTTTGTTAATAAGGCAAGAGCTGGAATATCTATGAGCCATCAGGCACATTGTCATGTAATACCAGAAAACGATGACCATTACGGTTTCATCCTCTCTTTCTTTTTTCTTCCCTGTTCAAACGCCAAACTACATGGTCAACATCCACCATTTGAGCGACATATTTGAGACCTGCAGCATATTATTTGAACTTTCCTCTGAGCAATGTTGCAGCATGCATCTACAGACTACAACTAACTCTCCCTTTCTGGTTTTCAAACAGGGGTTATCTTAGGGACTCCTTTCATTGTAACTCCATCAGCTTTTCATGAATCAGATGACATTGACAAGTCGGAGCTAAACACTCAATGTGCGTCGAAGGCCTCCTCTTGGTTTCTGGTTTGCAAAATCAACATTAAACTAGAGAGTTTTCATATTGCACCGAGTTTGGCTTTGATTATTTGACTATCTCATGTTTAAATGTTAGTTTATGTTCTGGTTTCACTGGTGACTAGTGAGCATTTTGAGAACTGTTAATTTATTTCTTTTCTAATGGGCTTTGGTTTGGCAGTTTTTCAAGGGCTTTGCAGTGCACTGTATTCCCTTGACCAAGGTTTGGTTTGCTTTTCAAAGTGTAACATAGAAACTATGAGGGAGGCTCTCTTCCCCTGCTATTATATTCTTCTGCCTTCAGAAACAGGACTGATGCTTCTCAGGGTAAATACTCTCCTTCGTACTTCCTGTGATGTTTCTTCCAATTGGTGCCCCCCTTCAAGTTTCTATTATACACTGCCGTCCTTTCTGGTTCATAGCAGCTGACAAACATTCTTTTATTTGTTAAGAGATATCAGCAAGGGAAACCATTTACACCATGCATTTCCCGACTTTAGCTTTGTTTCAGTTGTGAGATATAGATGAGGAATACTTAACAGAACAGAAGGAGAGGAGAAGAGGGAGAATGGTAGAGAGGCCTTGGATGTTGTGATGGCAGCCAATTACGCTAATGGTAGATAACAGGAAGATGGAGAGCGAGACACAGAGAGAGGAAGGGCGGTGGGGGGTAATCTTGGTCGGTGAAGGAAAATGGTGATGGTGTTTGGTGGCAATAATTGTGGTGTTGAGGATTGTAAGGTAGAGTTTCTGATAGTCATGGTGGTGTATTCATTATGGCAGGGATAGGAGATCCAAATGATGGTGATGGTGCTTGCAACTTTGTTTCAGGTCTCTGAAATTCTCGGGTCCAATGCCTTTACCACCTTCATAATCCTTCTTTTAACACCATCTCTTTGCTCAGTCCTCCCCTCTTTCCATATTTACCACGTCTGTGATTTCTTTTTTTCTTTCTTTTTTCATGTCCATTTGTCTTGTTTTTATCATCATTTTAGTTCCCATTACCCTTTTTAACTCAAACTCTAGGAGTTCAACTGAAGTTCACTGCAAACATCTGAAATCAATTGAGTTAAGAGTGAACTGCAATTATTCTAGAAGATGGTGACGGGAGGATAGTGGTTAATGGAGATGATGGTGGTTGTGCTTTGTAATCAGTTAGATAACGATATAATTTATCTTTTCAATAATTCTCATTTGGTACTCATATAGGCTTCCTGCTTTTATGTTTCTCTGCCTCTCCATTTTAGTTTCCCTAAGTATTGCTGGACATGCAGCGACTTGCAGGATCAGAAGAATTTTTGCCTTTCCCAGATGTTAGCCAATTAATGGGTTCTTCATTAACAATTGAGAATGAAAACTCCATTCAAGCCTCTTTGCTGAAGGTTGGACACTTTCATGGCTTTTATTTTTGTTTATGTTATACCTTGTAATCCTTTTTCTGCTTTTGTCCATACTTACATGTATGATTTGGATGCCCTCTGGAGAAGGTAAAATAAAGTTGGAGTATTTTCAACATGCTACTGCCTACAACTATCCCATGGTAAATTACACTATAACAGGAGTCAAATCAATTATTGAACTCTAAAGTCTGTCCATGTTTCTCATTAAGTCGCAATAATTTGCGAAGAAGTTAGTTATCGATCTTAAATTTGTAAAGTGTAGAGTTATTGGGTCCTGAAGAGTAGCATTGCGACTTTCTATAGTTTGGGCTTGTTTTCTTTTAGGATATAGTTTTGTACATTTTGTGCACATTAAGAATAGGGTTTTCGTTTCTATTTCTATTTATTATTTTTCTTCACAGATGGACGTAAGAGACTACAATCCATTCCTGCATGAGAGAGGCTTCCATCAAAAACTTAACTTTCTTGTAAAAGAGAGCTTACAATTTGGGTATTTATCTTTACCTTTCACCTTCTGTCGTCTTCTTTCTTTTTTTTTTTTTTTTGGGTACATTGGAGGGCTAAAGCCCTGGGAAAGGGGAAGGGTGAGTTGAACCCATGACCCCAATGGGTGGGGCACCACTACCACTTGGGCTAACCCCTCTCCTCTTCTGTCTTCTTCTTTCTACACTGCAAAGAAATATATGGACAGGCCACTCTAACAATGGTACTTTTGATTTACTTTTAGTTCTTAGTTGATCATATGCCGGGCTAATCATTAAGCTATCACTGATGAGGGCTTTATTGAAAGGACTCTGTTAGGATGTTTTCTGTTTACTAAAATTTCAGTGGTTGATCAATTTTTTGAGAAAGCAGGTTAATGGTACTTTCCGCCCGAGGAGGGTGTCAAAAGAGATCCAGGAGTTAGTTATTTGATTAATTATTTGACCTATAGATGTTGGCTAACTGAAGCAGAGTTTAAGGGTCTCAATCTATGAGATCAGTAAAAGTTGTGGCCAAGTTAACTATGATCCAGGACAAAACTGACTCATGGTTGTCTTTGAGTAGAAAACCAGCTTTTGTTTGTGTGAATTGACAAAAAAAGGGGCACTTAAACTTTCCCTTGAGTGAGCAATGGAAATGCAACCTTGCTTTCGGATCATTTATTATGAATCCATTGTGTCTATTATGGGATTGTAATCTAGTATATAATTCATTGTATTCAGAGAAATCTAGTCTAAGCTTTTAATGTCTCATTTCAGATTTGTATTCTTTGGGATACAAGGGATGGTTCCATGTATTACAGTTTTTATCTATTCCAGAGCATGGCTTGCCTCTCGAGTGAAAGTACTTGAAACTTGATATGTTTATAACTTCTCAACTTGTTAAAAGAAGTCCAGGCTTCTCCCGCTCACACACTATCATGATTACCAGCATTGATATCTGATCTAAGTGGTGAAAGTTGTCTTTTATGGACCAGTTTAAGCCATTTAACTTGTAACTGAATTTCACAGGTCAATGTGCCCTTATTTGAGAGAGGTGACCGTTGAACTGAACTCAACCTGGCACGATTCTTCAGTAGAGGCTGTACCATCAAAGCCAACAGCAAATGTTGTAGCCGTAGAAGAGGAGGCCACACTAATGGATGTAACGGTTGGAGAAGACCAAGCTTCTGCTCGCATTACAGAAGAATGGGAACAGCTGATCGTTAGTGAAGCCCCCAAGATATGTTCTCCTACTTGTTTTTCCAAACCAAAGTTGGATAAACTAGTCCTATCACCACAAGATGGTAGCAGGCAGCTGGATGAGAATACAACTAGGATATTGGAGAGGCTAGAGGTCCCAAGACAGTTGAAAAGAAAGGCAACTCTTGTCAAAAGCAGTGTCACTGCAGATGCCTGTGCCCCAACTAAGGCACCTCTCATCCCATTCCAGACCAGTCATGGTACAGACCAGGGCACAATGTCAGGCCAGCCAATGAAACCCAATTTCCAAAGGCTTAAAAAGAAACAAAGATGAAAAAGGGCCATCTATGTAGAGCCCAGAGACATCCTAGCAGGACAGGTCCATGAGGTTAGTGAGGTCCTTCTCTTCTTACTGTATGCATAAGATGATGTCTGCATACGAAACAGAGTTGTCATTAAGGGACAAAACATAAAGAAAAAGCAATTCAAAATAACGTTATGTGATGGACTGGAATTCACTCTTCTCATGACATGAGCCACAAGGAAAAAAATAAATGAAATAAAATAAAGCTAGTCAAAAGTTTTTTTTGGTAATCTAAGTTGACATTAGCTTCATGAGTAAGATGATTCGGCCAGTATGTTCTTCTGATGAAAGTCTATAATGCTCTTCGAGGAAATATCAACTAAATAGTCGGCCCAACCACTCTGGCAGAAAATGGGTGGTAGAGGTGGGCAATTCAAATTGGTTTCAACTTCGGGGCTACAATATTAATACTAAATGGGTTGGCTGGGTTAGTCTCAGGCTCTCAGCCCTCCGGATAGGCTTCTTTTAGATGAGACGCATAAATTCTAACGTAATTGTGTGTGTTAGGCTGTCATTGTGCTGTTCTGTCTCAACCATTAATCCATTGACAACACTTTCCTAGCCACTGGAAAATGAACCTGACTTGTTCAATAGTCACTTTAACGAACTTCGAATGAGCAACTTTCAAGTTTCTTCAGCAGTCAATGAACATAATCCATCTCTCTCTCTCTCTCTCTCTCTCTCTCTCTCTCTCTCGTTGTCCATTGCATCTAGCCTACCTGCCGCCAATTTGAAAAAATTTCACATAGTGTCCCAGCTACACGAAGAGTGGGAGATGAACCGGGAAAATTTGCAACCAAACACATCTAAAAATGATCCCAATTGACCATTATTACAAGAGAAGTATAACTTAACTTTGGATACTTCAACATGTTTCCACACCTTTAAAGACATTAATTGAGACTTTGGAATTTGGATCAGGTAAAACTGAGAAACAGAATACTTTTCTGCTTCGTCAAATGTCCATAAAGTTGAAATTAATACGAATGTTCATTGGAATCATCCCAGCTTGTGAACGGTCTTAATATTCAATATATATTGTCAATCAAAACGTGTGGAAAACATATACATTTCAGAGTCAATCACATGGTGGTTGGTGTGGTTGGTATTCTCCATTTACACCACCACCACTGTCTCACCATTATCCCTATATATTAGTACCCCTAATCTAAATTGAATTTCTTAGCTATGGTTCACAACTATCTACCCTGACGAAATGATGACATTCTTCTTCGGCGATGCAGGCCGATAGTGGCTTCCACCTAACTCTAAGTTTAGTGATGGGTGGCCACTCATCCAAACAGGACCAATTCCACTATCTTTTGCCCTGTCAATAATTCCAAGCTATTATGATAAAATAATAATACCATATTACAGACGCACAATATCAACTTAAGCGGCGAGAATCGCTTGTACATGAGAGAGAGGAGAGAGAGAGTGGGATGAAGTTGGTGGGGTTCTAGAAGAATTTGTCGAATTGGTCTTGAAGTCTTCTCAGTACTCATCCATGGCTGCTCAGAAGTTTTCTTTGTGAAAATCAAATTTGGTGGAGGTCTTGTGAGAGAAATCCAAAGCTAGTTGTTTTAGCTCTTTTGTAAGTGCAGGTGCCCCACAGTAAAACACTCCTGCATTTTGTGAAAAGACATACACCACCAACAATAAGATATTTAATTAATAACTGGTACATGTATGTAACATAAAATACATTCAATAACATATGCTATCAGCATCAAGAAAAAAGGCCACTACCACAAGTATTATGGATACTTAATCCTTTTTAGGCGAGACGAAAGTAAGAGAAATTAAGATTTCTGAAGTAGTATGAACTATCATGACAAAAGTAATATAAAACAGAAAAGAGTTAAAATTTTGAGTACTAGTCACTTACTTTTATTACTTTCTACTTGGAATAAACATGTGACTGCTATTTAAGTAACAATATATAAATTTGCCCTTTATAAAGTATGTAATATAAAATTAACTTCAATGTAATTGCTATCATGATAAAGAAAAAGCACAAGGAATAATACTTCACATAAATATTATCTTTTTAGATGAAAATGACAAAAAGAGAAGAAAATTTTTAAAGTAATACAGAAGACAACAACGAAAGTAATATAATTTATAAAACATAAACTATTATTTCGTAAAAGATTTTAAAGTTAAAAGTGGCAGTGAAAACGTGTATAATGATTAAAAGCCAAAATAATTGTTTACTCCATGGTAAAAAATGTACACAAAATAGTATAACAATCTCAAAAAGTGACTTTATTACTTTAAAATTGAAAGATGACATTAAAAACGTGTATAACTATTAAAGGCCAAAATAATAGTTAACCATAGTAAAAAAAAATACACAAAATACTATTGCAGCGTCAAAAAATGATTTTATTATTTTAAAGTTGAAAGATGATATTGAAAACGTGTATAACGATTAAAGGCTAAAATAATAGTTTACCCATAGTTAAAAGAAGCACGCAAAATACTATAGCAGCTTTAAGAAGTGGCATTATTACGTTCCATATTTTAGCAAAAGTTGATCAGTGTATAAGCCTCTCACTACTATTGGGTCTGTGGAAGATCAGATGCGTTCACTACTGGTAAATTAAATATAAACCCATGCACAAAATTGAAGGGAATGGATATTTGAATTAGAAAGACTCACCAACTCTAGCATTGGTGTGATTGAGAGCAATGCGCTTGTAGACATTGCGCCAGTTGGGCTTGGCAAAATGCGACTTTACGCGCGTGCCAGAGACAACGTCCACGCCATTCTTGGCGTGGTTGAGCGACTGAAGCATGGCGATGAGGGCGGAGCGGGCGTCGCCTTCTTCGTAGACGCTGGTGCAGTAATTGTGCATCTCAATCACTTCCTTGTTGTCCAATTCAGCCACTTCATTCATAATCCCTTTGAACCAGTCGAAAGAGCCTTGCTCCCTTGTAACCCAGTAGAAATATGCTCTTCTTGTCTTGAAGCTACTCCCACTTCCTGACCCAGGCTTTTTGCCATTCCCATTCTCCAGAGCATTCTCTTCTTCCTCCGTGGCCTTCATGTTGTTCACTATGTCCTTCACAATGCTGATCATTGGAGTTGCCCCAATTCCTAACCCAACTAGTAACACCACATCATATTTCTTGTAGTCTTGTGCTGGCGCTCCATATGGACCGTCGATCAACACTCTTGGGAAACTGTAAAAGATCAATCATCATTGTCGCTCGGGTTAGCGTGTAACAAATATGTTTTAAGTAATAGATTTTCCTATGAAAATATGCACAAGATCAGACCTTCATTCTATGTATACAAAAAAAAAAAAAAAAAATCTCGGGTAGTTCTTAAATACTATTTTAACCTAAATAAATGAAAAAATTATTTTAAAAAAGTATAAAATTTAGCTATATTCAACAATTAAACACATAATTATGCCCGACATGAGTACCCAAGTCCGTGTAATATAAGTCAATTCTATGAACCACGCGTTGTTCTGGTTTCAAACGTATTGCTGACTTAATTTCTAAAGAAATAATTTTCCCTCCGAAGGAGGAAAATATCAATGCCAGGGAATCTCCAATAATAGAAAACAACAATACACTTTCAATTTTGGGACCATTCACATTTAGCCCCTGTCGAAAAGATGATGAAATCACATGTTTGGTAACTGTCCTCGTCTATGATGTGGACAACTGGTGTCCTCGTCTATGATGTGGTGCTTGTTCTCTTTCCCAGTCTTGACTTGTAAGCAGTGAGATGAGAGAGAAAGAACTAAATTTAAGCCTAATTCGTCCACTCTTCTATATCTATATGTTTTCACTCTCTGTTGAGCTAAATAATTTTGGTGAATGTGTTGTATTAATCAATTACAGGTTAGAAATGACTCACTTTGGATTGTTCTCTCCTTGCAAGCAGTCGGCTCTGAGCAGTCCACTTTTCCCAGTAGGGGGTGGCTGGCAAACCTATCAAAGACAAAAATAAAACCAGAGAGGTTAGCTACTAGTCACAACAAACCGCCCATGTTTGATCATAGATAGCATCATGATTTTCACCGAGTCTTTGAAAGAATCAAATCAAATCAAAACACGCTGTTTTTGTTGTGTAGCCTGTTGGGTTCGTCAGCAACCCAACAAAAAGAGAGAGGAAAAAAAAAATGAAAGAGATCAAGATTCCACATTTAGCTTGATTCGATTGAGTTTACATCTGCAAATGTTCTGAACTAAACAAAGGAAACGCACCTGTGAGAATACAGTCTTGAGTTGTCGTGTCCAATCACCGAGGGTCCGAATGTGAACACTTACGTAGTCATCTCCAGGAGCTGAAGTAATGGAGAATGGGTGCCTGTTTGATATGAAATTAAACAGCGCACGTTAGTAATATTAATCAAGAAGAAATAGTAGGATAGAAGAAAATAAATTAAGCCCGCAATACATTTGATCAAACATATGATATAATGTAGCATTTTAGAGGCCACTTACCATTCAAATGGTGAAACAGCAGCACAGTTGACAAACATGTATTGCCCACTCTTGTATTTGAAGCCCTGAGGCTTTGACATGTGAAGTGACAATACGTTTCCAGGATAAAGAGCCACCTTCAAATTTCATGTGAAAAAACGCATAATTGAGTTTCTATTACATTTGGATCAATGGAAAATTTTGTTTTTACCATATAAATTCATGAACAAATTAAGACTAGTAAATTTGCTTACCTTAAGTATCTGAACAGGCTTGATGCTGGATCTGAATGCCCTGATCAACCTCTCGCAAGCATAGAGTACGATCGGAACTGCCAAGTACATCCAAGTCTGCCAGTGCCAAATGGTGGTATAAAGATTAATTCATACTAAACAAATCATAATAAGATCATAGATTAATGTGGGTTGAAAAAGAAAATTTCACTACTAACCGTTTTCTTGTACCATTTGTGGGTCAAGTAAAGCTTAATGCCATGAGCAATGAGCAGAGAGTAGACAATGACGAAGAGGTGGTGCGAATACCAGAAGGCATTAAATCCGGTTAGCTTCTTGAGAGGTTTGGGCAGGTTAACTCTGCTTCGCCTAAACCATGGAGATGCTAGCGTGAAGGCTATTGCCATCAACACAACCATTATAATCCCACTCACTCCTTCAAAACTCTTCACGAAATGCCAGTAACTTGATGCCTGAGGCCCGAAATACTGCACCATTGGCTCGTACTTGGTAGGACTCGCGTCAAGAAGGCGAGGGAAGTCACAAGCTAAATGGTAAATCGCATGGATTCCAACTCCAATTGCAATTGCCACAGCTATCACCTAAGAGAAAGACACATTGGCTAGTACATCACCATCTAGAAACTTACTTAAAATTTGTGCACTATACCAAGAATATAAAGTTTTTAGAATTACTTTGTGGAAATTGAGGTTGTCGTCGAATGGAACTGCAACTCCTAACTTGGTCTTGTTTCTGAGCCAGGTGATGGTGTTTCGACAGACAGGGAGAAGAATCAGTGCCATGTTTAACTTCAGAGTCTCGGCTGCACCCTTTGCCATGCAAACGCAGTGACCCATTACATCGTAGGCTGCTCTGTTTCGGTACTGAACAAATTTCCATGCGAATAGGCCCAGCATGACCCCAATCCAAAGTGCCATCACCCAAACTCTCTGCCAATTATCCAGCAAGAAGTACTTGGCCTCTCCATACCATCTCCTTAATGGGTTGAGTTCCAGTGTAGGCTTCAGCTTCTGGCTCAGCATTTGGCTCAAGTTTCTGCTTTCGCCTCTTGTAGAATGGTTTGGAGCTTGCAACAGAAGCATCTCCAGGTTTTCTATCTGTTCTCGAACAATAATCCATCAAATTATGATCAGTTATATATGAAATGAATATATTTAATCGTACATGGAATGGCATTTACCATGATATATCCAAGATTATCTGGGTCTAACTCTTCCATGATCAATGCTGCATATTCATCAGACTGTTTCTGTATATTTGACAGCTTGTTGGCAGAAGCACTGAGGCTGATAATCTGAAAATCATGAAAATTACTGATTCTATCACCAACCATATGAAATTATTTGTTGATGATACGTCCGTTGGAAATAAAAATATATTTTGGAAACCAAAAACAATTGAGGCATATGAAAGTCAACTTTTGCCTTTGCCCCTTCTTTGAATTCATCAAGATGGAAGTTCAATCAGTATGTATATGCCCATACCTCTCTGACTTCTTCTTCACTGATTCTCCCATCTGCATCTTTATCAACCCTGCATTGAATTGACCGTTGGATAAACTTTAAACTGATAATTATGGAATATATTAACAGAAGATGATCAAACAAAGGAATGAAAATTTCTGCTTACATGTCAAAGAAAGTTTGAAGCCTAGAATCGAAACTCTGATCAGAGATTTGGTCCCAAAACTCTCTTAGCTGAGCCTTGTTAATTGAATCACCCGTTATGTTTCGCCTCCGGGCAAGAGCATCAAAAAGCTCTCCGGCGAACTCTTTAGACTCCTTATTCATTCCTACCATTGCACATCAAAATCTTCGTCAAAACAGAGCAAAAATGAAACGAAGTTGTAATATCATGAAGCCAAAGATTGTGCAGTTCTTGGAATTACCTATGCATTCGCAGAAGAGTGAGCGAGGAAGCAAGCCATTGGTGGGAGCAGTGAGGTCGTCGAACCGCTTCTCCACCGCCGCCCACCCAGCGCCACCGTCGGTTTTGGCGATGAACTTGAGCCCCTTCAAGGCATGAGCTGCGGCGGACTTCGTCCTGTCAAAACGTCCCTGATGTGCTCGTTTTGAGAACGAGGCCAAACGCTTGAGCTCCTGGGAAACCTGCCTGATCCGGGACGAAGCGTTTCTCACAACCGAAGAAGTACTGAACGAAGATCTCTTCTCTAGGCCTCTGGCAAGCAAACTCAGCTCTGGATCTTCCACGTCGGCTCCTCCGGCCGTCTTGACACTGTGAACAGCCACGGAATCGTCACGGACGTCGAGGGTGATCTCGATGTAGCCTTGGTCATCACCACTGCCGCCGCTGCTGCCGCCGCCAACGGTGTTGGCTGCGGAGTCAGGGAGGTTGAATCGAGCACTCTTCCGGCCAGCTCTCTTGTTCATGAGAGGTCCGCTCAATGGGCCGCTGTACGCAGTCCTGTCACCACCAATAATTTCAGTATCGGAGTGACGGTGGTGGTGATTGTGGTGGTTCTCCGGCAAAGTTCCCCTCCCATCCTCTGTTCCCATTTTCTGCATTTGGGCTGATACAAAGTTCTTCGACAAAGAACTTTAAGCTCTGATATATAAAGAAAGATTCACAAATTCAATACACAAGGCTCAGACTTTGTCCTTGCCTATATATCCATAAACATATATATATATATATATATATATGCGTATGTATATATGTAAGTTGTGTGCTAATGATCACTGTGTATATAATTAACAGCAAGCTTTAATCTCCAAGGAAATATATTACGTAACAAAGAATGTGTTTGTGTATATACTCTCTCTCTCTCTATATATATAATGAAGCAGATGACAGGAATTTCAGGGGAGCAAGAAAGAAAATGAGAACTATCTCTTGGAGATTTTTCTTTCTTTCTTTCTTTTCCTCCTTCTCACCGAGTCTTGGATGTTCTTTCAACGTCTTCTCCAAGAACAAGAACGTCCACTTTATATAAAATGTTTACAACGCGCTCTCTTTGACGATGTAGGCAATGGCTGGTCTGACCTTACCTGCCATTTTGTTTATGAAATACATATATCATATTAGAATATACTTAAAATAATAAAAATGTGCCGAAAGGCATGTTGTTGACTATATTCTTTATGTTACTGATTAGTTGGGGGCATAATTATTTAATTACTTCCAAAACTATTGCTATCATGTTATTAATAAAACAATTTGAAGTTACGTGCTTTTTTTCCCACGCACACGTGAACGTCTATAAATCCGTCCATGGATCCTTCTTCGAAGTGTGTATATAGTTAAAAAAGAATTTAATGTCGGGAGTAAAAGTAAGATTTTTTTACTATTGACAATTGCTAACTTTAGCTGTCATTATGCGGCATTGGGATTTATTATTTATGGAAGGAAATTAGAAAAAAAAATGGACAATCTTTCTTGACTTTTGCACCTTCGATTAATGGTAGCTATATATAGTAGGTGAATGGCAAAATTGACCCATGTGCATGATGGTGTGAAGGTGAACTTAGTTTGACAATGGTGGACCGGACCGGTGGTACATGGAGATCGGAGATTCTTACTGTAATGTCCTTGGTGGTGGAGGATGGTGGCTCAGTGGCAGTGGTGATGGTGGTGCAACTCTGTGGGCACGGTGATGGTGTTAGTGCCTTGTCGCCATAAGTGGTGGTTGGCAAACGGAGAGGGGTCGGTAGGGGCCACGGTGCTTCAAAGTTTTAAAAATTTTCTCTGTGCCCTCTAGAATCTTTGCTATTTAGAATACAATATAGTATATTGGTAACTCAAGGTTTCTAAATTTCCTTTTATCCTTCCAAACTTTTAGATATTTAGAATACTATACGTTGTCTTGATCTTAGAAAATCAAAAAAGTTTCTTTAAACCCTCGCAACCAAAAAGAAAATAAATTTGTTGTCGCTCTCAACCAAAATTCAGGATCCGCCACTTACGGAGAGAATGAACGGTTCTAGCCAATCGACATGAGCCATCCATTTTCATCATCTAACCTTCCCCAAGAGGCCGTTGCCAGCTGCGCCTATCTACACCACTGGAAATTAATCGGTTCAAATATTCCACCAACTAGAGTAATAGGAAGTTTCAAAAGGGCACTTGATTTTACCTTCCTGGGTTTGCAATGTTGCTTCCTCCTCATTTCACCATTGTCGACAATCCTATGAATTTCTTGGAACTTTTACTTGGAGACAAATAGACAATCGAATTAATCTAGGATTTCTCGCATCATACAATTTCCTAATCCTTGACAGAGGGAGAGAACATATAAAACTTCCAGCTATCCGGCCAACCAAATTCTACTATGCTTTGCAGGTCAACAGAGAACAAGTCATCTGAATTAGACTTCTTAGGCCTAGGATTCATCAAACAAGAAATGCTATTTTGGAAATAGCTTTGATTGATCTAATTAACATTGCAGTCCCTAAAAAGTGCATCCAAAGGACGCTTGTCTCATTAAGTCTGCATAGAATATCGTTTTAGCTATGTCACATTAAATAATTCAGTATATAATTAGATAAAAAATGCAACTTTTTCAATCCCATTTCATGACGGATTAATAGTGCTAATTAATCATAGGTTTGTGGTTGCTCTCAAAATGGATTCGACCTCGTAATTACCAACCATTCCAGGCACAACTTGTCATATCATTTCCATGTTCAAATTTTCTTTCTGTTGTTTTATCATAAATTCTTTTCGTGGATGAAAAGCTAGAAAGGATGCAAAGAGGAAATTAGAAGTCTTGGACCATTGATTCATGACATTGGAGGTTAATTGTTTTCTAAGCCGGTCTGTACGAATGAGAACTACGAATGAAGTTCTTGCTACGTTTTTGTCAAATTTGCAATATCATCGTCTAGCTACTGGTTTGATTCTATTGAATTCTACTGAATTCTCTTCCAAATCAGTTGTTGTCATAGGTTTTCCGTCAATTCTTTTTTGTTCCATTTTTTCGCCGTGACGCGACCGGTTGGCTTGATAGAGTTATATTTGATTTGTGTCTATATAATATATATATATATATATATGTATCATTTCATCTTTATCAATTGCCAAATACATTTAAGAAGTTAAACAAGAGACAAAAATTTCTATCCAAATTCAGCTTCATTTCAATTCAATGATGGCACCATTTTTATGTCCACGTTGTTTCCAATTTTTCAGTGAAGTCTGCAAGCTTTTTCTTCAGCCGTGGTCAACCAGTGTTAGACCATTTTGCAGTTAATTTTTATGTAATTTTGACTCGACCCCAAAGTCACAAAATTCTGTATGAATAATTTCCATCATACCTGTTGGAGAGATTTGCTCAAGATTGAGTAATTAAATTTGTACAGAGAATAAAGAAATAAAATAAATATAGCACATACTTACAAAGAAACACATAGATTTATCGTGGTTTACCCAACTAATTTAGAGTTACGTCTACATTGAGTCACTGCGATATTCATTACGAAAAAATTGGAGATTACAAGAGGAGTTACAAGAGTTTACTAACTCTTTTTTACACAAATCCTCACTATTTTCCTTCTTCTCTCTTCTCATGATTCCTCACACCCACTTCTGCTCTTGTATATATCTCTGCGTCCACTAGCTCCCTTCCTTTTATAGACAAAAAAAGGGAAGAGAGTCATCCGGTGAGAGCTGCAAATTTTTTTCCCAAAGATTTTAATAATGGTGTAAATCTTCAAATGTGGCAGGCTGTGGAAAATATTCATATGCGGGTTTTTGGATGGTTGGTGGATTGTCTCCACACACTACAGTCTCCCACTTGGAGACAAACACCATGTAACGTCGCATAATACCACAGTGACTTAATATCTTTATCCTTAAGTACCAAGACCAACTGAAGTTGAACACAACTTCAGCTTTTCAGTAGTAATCGCCTTGGTCAACATATCTGCAGGATTTTCACTAGTGTGGATCTTCTTCAAACTGATTTTGCCATCTTCTAAGAGCGAACGAACAAAATGGTACTTAATATCAATGTGCTTTGTTCGTGAGTGAAATGTTGAATTTTTTGCAAGATGTATTGCACTTTGACTGTCATTGTATAACTTGCAATTATTAAGATTCTTGCCTAACTCACTCAAGAAACTCTGAAACCATATCATTTCCTTGTAAGCTTTTATCATTGCAACATACTAGGCTTCAGTAGTTGAAATGGTCACAATCTTTTATAACTGAGAGACCTAACTGATTGCAACACTGCCAAGGGTAAACGCATACCCAGTCGTGCTTTTCCTACTGTTAATGTCACCTGCAAAATCAGAGTCAACATACCCATACAAGCTTATCTCTTAACCACCATACCACAAAGCCATATTTCAAGTACCCTTCAGATATCTTAATACCCATTTGACAGCTTCCCAATGCTCTTTATCCAGATTGTTCATGAATCTGCTAATAACTCCCACTGTATGAGCAATGTCTAGTCTCGTACAGGCCATGGCATACATCAAACTGCCAACGGCTGAGGCATATGGAACCTTAGCCATGTATTCACGCTCCTTATGTGTGGTTGCACATTGTTCTTTCGTCAATCTGAAATGGCTTGCCAATGGAGTGCTAACAGATTTAACATTCTCCACGTTGAATCTCTTGAGGACTTTACCAACATACTCAGCTTGTGATAGTTTCAAAATTTTGTTCATCCTGTCTCTGCTAATTTCGCATCCCAAGAATTTGTTTTACAGTACCCAAATCCTTCATTGCAAATTCTTGAGATAGTTGCTCCTTAAGCTTTGTGATTTCATTTATGCTTAAACCTGCAACAAGCATATCATCTACATATAATAGAAGTATTAGATACGAAGTGTCAAGCCTTTTGAAATAACAGCAATGATCATCATGGCACCTATGGAAGCCTACACTTGTCATGAAATTATAAAACTTTTTGTACCATTGCCTGGGCACTTGCTTTAGCCCATACAGACTTTTCTTGAGACTACACACTATATTCTCCTTCCCTGTCACAACATAGCCATAGGGTTGATGCATATAAATATCTTCCTTCAAATCACCATGAAGGAATGCAATTTTAACATCTAACTGCTCCAAATGCAATTCTTCAACTGCCACAATGCTAAGCACAATTCTAATAGTAGAAATCTTAACAACAGGAGAGAATATCTCAGTGTAATCAATACCTGTCTTCTGTTGGAAACCTTTCACAACCAACCTAGCCTTGTATCGCTTGGTGCTATCGAGTTCTTCTTTTAAACGATAAACCCGTTTATTGTGCAATGTAGATTTTCTTTCAGGCAATTGAACTAGCTCTTATGTCTGATTTGTCGAAAGAGATTCCATCTCATCGTCCATTGCTAGCTTCCACTTTTTCCTTGTCTCAGCTTGTAAAGCTTCCTCAAAGTACTCAGATTCACCATTGTCAGTCGAACTATGAGTACTTGGCGTAACATAGAGAGTACCTTCCTTTTTTCCACAAGCTACCACCATAGCTCCTTTGGTCATTTTCCACGAGTCACCACTGAATGTGGTTACAATACCATAATCTGTGAGTTGGCCAACTGAAATTAGATTCTTCGTCAAACACGTCACATGTCTGACATCTTTGATTCTCAGGATTGTTCCATTGGGTTGATTTATCTAAACCTCACCCTTGCCAACTATGTTACAGGCTTCATCATTTCCTAGATACACTTGGCCAAACTTGCTTGACACATAATTATGAAGCAGCTCCTTGTGCGAAGTTGCATGGAACGACGCACCCGAATCAATCACCCACGATTCACTACGAGCATCCAAAGCTAACAACAATGCCTCAAAACTTTCTGCTTCTGAAACATTAACAAAATTCTTGTCACCTTGTTGACTGTTTTGTTTCTTTAGTGCTTTGCAATCTTGCTTTGTGTGACCAGTTTTTTCACAGTTTTAACATTTGCCTTTAAACTTTGTGCGAGATTGTGATCGTCCGTTTCTTGATTGGTTTGTGTTCTGTCTATGGTTGCCTCCTCTATTTAGATTTCTACCTCTGTTTTCAGTAGCCAACGCCGAACCCGAAGTTTTTCCACCATCTTTTCTACGAGTTTCTTCACTAAGAACCAAACTCTCAATATGATCTGTCGCTAATTTTACCAAACTCGTAGAATTGGTCACTGCCACAACCAAAAGATTCCAACTCTCTGGAAGACTTGATAACAGTGCAAGTGCCATGATTTCATCGTCAAATACAATTTCAACTTATTCTAACTAACTTATTAGTGCATTGAAATCGTTGATATGCTCAAACGCAACTCCTCCTTTGGGCATCTTTAAATTAAATAACTTCTTTATAAGATGGACTTTATTTGTAACAAAGGGCTTCTCATACATTCGTGATAGAGTAGTCATCAATCCTTCGGTTGTCTTCTCGTTCCTGATATTGAAGGCAACTGACGCAGCAAGGGTCAGCCTTATTGTACCCAAAGCTTTATGGTCGAGTAGATCCCACTCTTCCTTCTTTATCTCTGTCGGCTTCTTTGACACTCCTCCAAGAGGCAAATAAAGATCCTTCTGGTAGAGATAATCCTCTATCTGCATCTTCTATAACCCGAAGTTTGAACCATTGAATTTTTCAATTTTGACTTTTCCGTCTTTTGCCATTGTTGATGTTTCAAGGAATCGGCTACTGTTGCAACTCGAGAACTATTGCAACTCAGCTACTATTGTAACTCAAAGAAGTACTACAACTCAATACTGCTGCAACTCAGTTACTGTTGTAACTCGGAACTGCTATAACTTAGTATTGTAGTGACGCACTGTAGCTTCACGCGGAGACACTATAGCAATGCATTGTAGCTTCACAGGAAGGTACCGTCGCAGATCGTGTTTTTGCACAAAAACGTCTACTTTCACGAGCTCCACCAATTTTACAGAAATTTGACTCTGATACCAATTGTTGGGAAGATGTGCCCAAGATCTGTGCAATTGAATTTGTACAGAGGATAAAGAAATAAAATAAATATAACACATACTCACAAAGAAACACACAGATTTATCGTAGTTCACCCAACCAATTTAGGGTTACGTCCACACTAAGTTATTGCGATATTCACTATGAACAAGTAGGGGATTACAAAAGGAGTTACAAGAGTTTACAAACTCTGTCTTACACAAATCCTCACTATTTTTCCTCTTCTCTCTTCTCACGGTTTCTCACACCCACTTCTGCTCAAAAATTGTATATATCTTTGCTTCCATTGGCTCCCTTCCTTTTACAGACAGAAAAGGGAAAGAGAGTCATCCGGTGGTGGCTGCAAATTTCTTTCCCAAAGACTTTAAAAATGGTGCAAATCTTCGAGCTGTGGGAAGTCTTCATATGTGAGTTTTTGGATGATTGGTGGATTGTCTCCACATGTAACAATACCAACTATCAGGTACTTTTGTTCAATCCCATTACTCTTGTAATCACTGGTTTTATACTACTATATTCTAGCTGGGGTCGGTTTAGTATGGCTCAAGCTCGAATTGTGATTCATCTAGGCTCCTCTTGTCCAACTGGCAGACTGATATGGGTGCGAACGGGGGCCACGGCTCTCTCTAAAGTTTTAAAAATTTCACTGATGTCCAAATATATTGAGTATTTGGGATGAAAAATGGTATACTGGCTCCCCTAAAATTCAAATAATATTACACACCCCTTGCAAAGTTTAAAAATTTTTACTTAGACCTACATAATTCTAAGTATTTATGATAAAAAAATAATATATTAGTCCCACTAAAATGTAAAGAATTGTGCCTTGTAACCTTTCCAAAAGTTTCTTCTATTTTTTTTTTTTATTGATTTCAACATTTGTCATTGATTATTCAACTCTTTATAATTTGAATTTAACCCTCTTATATTACTTTTTTCTTTACCTTTCACATATTTTCATATATTTATATTTTCTTTACTTTTAATATTCTTTTTTGGGAACAATAGTAAGGAAGTCATTGACAAATAAATATTTTATATTATAACAGTCTAACGCTAATATAAATATATGAAATAAAAGTGAACTATAGTTATATTAAATATTTTAAAATAAAATTATTATATTGTAATAAAATAGGATATTTATATATTTATAATAGATAAAAAAAACCAGGGAGAAAATATCGTTCTTATTTTTATACCATTTTATTATAATTTTTATTTTTGTGTATTCAATAGGCCTGTTTTTGTAAAGCTTAAATTTAAATGGTCTGTGCCAATAAAAAGGTTTCTTATGTTTGTCCCTTTTTGTGAAATTTTTGGGCCTGCCATTGCCGTCAAGCTCCGGAACAGGTAAGATTGTTATGTGCTGATCACCCTCCTCCTACGCTTCTTATTAAGAAAAAAAAAGTAGTCTAAGGAATCCAAATTCCAAAGTCTGAAGTTTGACAACGCTAAGGTATCAAAATTGAGAAATGAAAACAAAAACTATGGATGGGAAACCGGGGACGCATTGCAATTAGCACAGATGCACACGTTTACCACGTGCTGTAGAGGAAGAAGAAAAAGAACATCAATAAATGCATCACTAATGCTTGATGTTCTTGGTCTTATTATACATTTTTAATCCTTGACGGCAACAGCCCAACCGTGAATAAACTGTTTGATAGTGTCACGTTGGTCAGAGATTGTGTACTTGAACTACTCAATATTTCAAATGATTTTCAAGACTTTATATTATGGATTTTTCAAGTTAATCCAAGTTGAAGTTAATGCAAGAAAAAAAAAAAGGGTTTACACAGTCCGTTGGCCACCTCCAAGTAGGTGTCCGAAAAAAATCTAACAGAAAAATGGTACCGGTCATTTTAGGTTTTATTATTATTTTAATTTTTTTCTTTTACGTATTTGATTGTCCTTCACCATAAAACTTAAATTTGACTTGCAATAATTAATAATACTACTGAAACACTAGGCCTCATTTGGTAACTTTTTTTATTTATTATTTTTTAAAAAAAAAAAAAAACAAAAAACAGTGATTTGTTTAAAATTTTTTTTAGTTATTTACAAAATTTAAAAAAAAATTAAAAACACTAAAATATGTGTGTTCTCTCTTATTAAAACATTAGTCTAGTATTATTAGCATAACGATAATCTACAAATATCCATCATTATATCACAAAAAACACACAGTAAAAACACAAAATAAAAGCACACAACAAAAAATAAAAATTGACAGCGTTACCAAACGAACCCTAAATATTTAAGTCATTAATCATGGTAGAGGAGAACATAGCTCAATACAACTCCACTAGTCTAAATCACAGAAGAAAACATAGTTTACCATAATTAGGCTAAGTCTAAATCACAAAGATAAGCCTCGTTTTCAAATAAAACTTAAATTTGACTTGTAATAATTAATAATACTACTGAAACACTAAATATTTAAGTTATTAATCATGATAGAGGAGAACATAGTTCAATACAACTCCCCTAGTCTAAATCACAAAAGAAAACATAGTTAACTATAATTGGGCGAAGTGTAAATCACAAAGATGGGCCTTGTTTTCAATGAAGTCATTAATTTCACCCTTAGTAGCTTTCAACATAATGCATGATTTTACATCTAGTATTCCTTCGAGTCAATGATCATTTTTATATGGGGAAAGCTAAAGCACCGTATACAATCAAAAAACTTATATATAATACATGTATAATTAAATGAGAGTTTTTTATTTTTAATAATGTACCTATCATAATTACTTTTAATTATAAAAATACTATTATCACCCGAATGATTTTTTTGTACAAAATTTTTAGAAGAATATTTGATTTAATTAAAGAACACTTACACAGAATAATGGTTGTTTGTAGTGCTTTTGTCTGAATCCAAAATACTCATTATTTTAGTTGATAATTTTAAAAATGTTGCTGCCACATTATTTTGGTAGAGATTTTTGTATAGAATTTTTGTAAAATTAGAAAATCTACTAAAGTTATTATTGTAAAGCATTACTCAATAAAAATCAACTGTAGTGTGCGACATCTGTCGGGCCTTTTTCTTTGATATTACAGTTTGAAAAATAATTTGTGACAAGGTCAATACTGTTGGTAGGTGGAGTTCCATTGGTCAAACTTTAGATTATAGGAACAGTTAGAAAATTCTAAAACCGTAATGTGTACGTACTACAAATTTTATGAGTTGACTCGGAATTCGGAACGGAAGCCATGAAGGTCCTTTCGGGGAAACATGGTGCCCGTACCCTACGCAGTGTGGACGCATATTTCTGTACGTATATACATATATATAATTTGAAGTCAAAATTGACGGTATTAAAATTTAAAATAACGTAACAATAATATTTTTATAATTAAAAATAAATATTTTGTTTTAAAGTCTTTATTCTATCACATCATTATATACATAAATTTTGTATGAATTTTTTATTTAAATAATATTTTTTTAATACATTAAAGAGTCAAATTTCTAAAGAGAGGATGGTGAGTTATACTGGTAACCATAGCCATGAGTAAAAATACACTACCAATAGACTAACTCCACTCCTCTTCAACAATGACTTGCGGCATCGGAAGTGGTATTTTTTTAATTATCAAACATGATGGCTTTTTGGTTTTCCTATGCATGGATATAAACAAAAGACTAAATGGAATTTCTGTCCATAATTTATTTTTTTTTTGTATATAATTACCTTCTTGATATATTATCAAAAAGAAAAAAAAACTTTTTGGCTATGAAAATACTAATTTTACAATAAAGGATATACAAAAAGCCTTACCATAATGATATGGTGATAATATTTGTAATTAAAAACTATTTTAATAAACAATTTTTGTTTTTTTAAGAATAAAAGATATATCCACCTTATTTTGTATGAAAATTTTTGTTTGCATGGTTGCTATAGCATTATCCATTTCGTGTATAGTCGGCAATTGAAGTTGTCATCTTCCAAGAATCACAAAGCGTGTTGAAGTCTTACATTGAGTTGATATTAGTCCGTACCAGTTGAAGCCAACTTATGTGGGTCCTAAATTCGAGTGTGAGGAGAAAGAAAAAAGTGCAAAAGTAAAGAATAAAAGTAAATAGGAGAGGGGTAAGGAAAAAAAAAGAGTGCAAATTTTCTTCCCGTTTACATAATTACTAGAAGGGTAGGGTAACACTTGTGAGTGTATCATGTGAATATATATATATATATATACAAATGTATATGAGAGGGTTGTTGGAAAAAAAGCAAGAAGGCGAACAAGCTGTAATAATTATCGAGTAACTCGTACTATTTAATTATTAGACTTTTTTCCGATTGTATGACAGAGCAAAGCATTAGTCTGGTTGTTTATTTGTTTGGAAGAAGCAAATAATTTTTTTATTTGAATAATTCTAATGCGGAGACCAACTAAACACCTATAATTGTTTTGGCCAAACATGTAGTTCTTCTATTTGACGAGAAAAGAAAACCCATGGTCTCCACCTATAACTGTTTTGGCCGAATACGTAGTTCTAAATAAAAGAAGAAAGAATGGAAAAATGATATGGTGGGAATCAGTCTTCTTCTTTGGGAAAAGGTGGAGTTAGAAAGAAAGGAAAATCTTGATATATGGCCTTGTTTGAAACACGAATAAGAATTAAGGGGATTGAATTCCCCACCACAATTATTTTTCAACAATCCATTCACACCTATTTTTTAACTTGTATCTACGCTTATTCGGTGTTTGGTTGGCAGTGATGAAATAAGCTAGTCCCACCTGATCTCAATTTTTGGATCTCATGTTAACACTTATTAATCTCGCCATTAACTTAATCTTCAAATTAATAATCCTTCATGCCACCCCTAAAAAATAATAATAATTTGTGAGCCATTATTTCATATGCAATAGTAGATAAGTTATTCATCTTCAACTTCAAAAAATAAAATCTTGATATACGCCCTTGTTTGAAACCCCAGACAAAAAAAAAAAAAGAGGATTGAATGTCCCATGACAATTATTTTTCAACAATTTATTCATACCTATATTAAATTGTATCTACCTTTATTCGGTGTTTGGTTGGCTATGGAATCATGGACGGGATAAGTGAGTCCCAGCCGATCTTAGTTTTTGATCTCATGTTAATTCTCAATTTTCGGATCTCGTGTTAATACTTGTTAATCTCGCCATCAACCTAATCTCCAAATTAAAAATCCTTAACGCGCCCCCCCAAATAAAATAAAATTGTGAGCTATTATTTTCTATGCAATGGATAAGTCATTCATCTCTTTTTTTGCTACCTAAACATTGAATATATATAACCCTTGGGATTAATAGTTCAATCTCCCATTTCTTATCAGCATACTTCGTGGGGTTCTTAGTCGGCTAAGTTCTTTTAGGCCAAATTTTAGCTACTCCAAAATTGATTATATATATATATATATATATTACTGGAAGAAAAACAATATGTTTATATATAGAAAATAAGAGCTCATGCGAGCTAGTACAGAAAATTCGAATCAAAGATAGTTTATAGAGTTAATGCAAACCCGAAAATATAAACGACAACATACAAAAGATAGCGGCAGCTCTAGTAATACTAGAAAATAAAGATAGACCCTAGACAAAAGTAAGCAAGAACATTCAAACCATCCACCCTAATATATTTGAGAAGTAGGGTTATAAATAAGCCGAGTCAAGTCAAGTATTGGATTATTCAATTTTGATTTGATAACCTTAACAAGTTTCAAAATGTGTTTAAATTTAACTTGTTTAAATTTTGAGCTAATTTTAAACGAGTTTTAATTAAGACAAACTCAAATAACTCAATTTTTATAATACATATAAACTTATCAAATCAAGCTTATAAAATTTTCAAATCTTGAAATATGTTTAAAATTAATTTATGTACATACCGATCTAATTTTAAACGAGATAAAGTCAAATAATTTAATTTGTTTTACAGTCCTAAAGAAAACCAATCCTGAAAGAGACTGCAAGCTTAGCAAGGGCGAAGGCACCATATAGCTCGGACTTACTAACAAGTTACCTATTACAGCTGTGCAAAAATTGGGCTAGACAACCAAAATTAGAATATAAACGAGCTGCATCCACCGGCGAGTCTCTACATCTGCCAACTGATCAAAACTAGTTCGAAAATGATGTAGATGGAAAGAATGTTTTGATGAGTAATATAATCAGTTTTTCGAACTAGCTTTTTGGGCTGAAAAATGATAGGTTATCATTCATTTTTTGTAGTTGGGCCAAACATGACTTATCAAATCATAGGAAAGTTAAAATGGGTGGGTACCCAAATCTGGCTTAGGAAATTTGGCTTAATGGGCTCGTAGGGACATCCAGATAATTACTAACTCTTGTTTTGTATATCTGTGTTTTCTCTCATCTTGGAAAGAAAATTAAAGTGAACAAAGAGATGAAAAAACTAGCCTTGGTTATTTCGATTTCTTTTTATCTTTCCGAATAATGCTTGTGGAGCGTTACGTCACATTACTCTTACTCCTCTCACAATGCAATGAATTTATTTGCTAGGTGGGTCTGGAATATTATGACATAACCCATCCAATAGAAGGGTCCATTACATTGTGAAATGAGGAATAAGAGTGATATAGTGCTCAAAGAGCACTTGATAGTTTTCTCCATGGTATAGGCAACAACAATAAGAAGCCACCCTTCTCATTTTGTTTTTTTGGTATGAAAAATAGATATGTAGATAGGTTACTTTACACATTTGCTAAAGAGCATTAGTCCTCAATACTATATAATTATCTGTGAAAGATTCCACCGCACCTATGTTGGGGTTTAAGCTTAGATCTCATCACATACTATAGGCTCTAAAGAATAGGTTTATTCCCACTAGACGATTATGAAGACTCGAGCCATGCATTAAGCGATGCCACTCTTCCCTTCGGCCCCAATTTAGATGAAAGCAAAGTATATTATGGATGTTTGAGATGACCACTAAGAAATTCAGTTCTTCTCCAAATGACTCAAACCAAGTCGGTGTTTGGAGCTTTTTTGAAGTAGTGGTTTGATAAGTAGCTTTTTTAAATGACTTTTTAAGGAGTGAGCCAAATACCATTTTAAAAATAAGCTATAAGTTACTGAAAAAATCTATGTCCAAACACTCTCCAAATAGGCTTGAAGAAGTGGGCTTTCTCGATTTTTGAGTAAAGTTACGGGCCTTCTGATATTAGAACTTTTGATGATCATAGATGGGGCTTGGATTCTACTTTTGCTCCCTCATGAAGTGCCCAGATAAATCCCACAGATATTGTTAAGTCCCAACACCTCCAAAGCCCGCTTCTGGAAAATGAGGAGGGAAAAGAAAATTGAAATAAATTGGGGAAAACCTCTTCGGTAGTTCAGAGTTCTTCACGCTCTACATTCTTCTCATTCTTTCATTTATTTTGTCATCCTAATATATATATATATATATATATGTATATGTATGTATGTATGTATCTTGTGTATTTAATTTGATTCTTATGGAATAATATGAAAAATTCAGATTTAGTTCGAAGTAAGCGACAGCGATTTGATCATTTGCCCTATTCTTCTGTATTGCCTCGCAAGAAGCACAGAGCTGTGGTCGTCAATACAGCATCTCTATACATACAACCTCTCGGAGTGCCTCTGGTTTCAACAACCACCGGTTCGTCGTCCGACCCGATCCGTCTCGAGCCGTACCGACCTTATACCATCGGCCGTACCCGTCAGCGCTGTGATTCCGTTTTCGAGGATCGTAGAGTCAGTAAGAGGCACTGCCAGATTTTATTTGATGCTCTGAATCGCAAAATATGTATAGCTGATGGCGTGTTTTGGTTTGGTTCTAGTGGATGTTCTAGGGTTAGGGTTTCGCTGAATGGCGTGTTTGTTAATGGGGCTAGAATTGCTAAAGGGGAAGTTGCCGAGTTGGGTGCTGGCGATGAGGTTTCGCTTGCTTGTGGAAAGGAAGGGGCTTGTAGTGTGGGGGTTCGAATTGGGTTTGTTGTACGAAGAATTGTTTTTGTGGAGGAGGTTTTTGATGGAAGTGGGTCTATTTTTGGGGCAAATGGTATGTCCTCAGGGTATTCTATTGATGGATCACAATGTGGTAGAGTTATTGCGGGCGTGAATTTGCTTTTAAGTCAGTGTAGACAGATATTGCATAGCAATGACCCCATATCATGCATTCGGAAGTGCATTATTTCGCGTAGAGTGAATAATGTTATGGGTTTGATGCATAGTCCTGTTGTTAAGCTTTCTGTTGGAGGTGTGGTGGAGTTGAGAGGTGTTACCCCAGCTAAACCACTGTCTGGTCAGGGCTCATATGTTAGATTGGAAAATGTAAATGGCAATATAGCACAGTTGAGTTCAATTATTAGTCAGAAAGAGACAATAGAGGTTTCTGAGGTTAACCCTGCCTCTGAGTGTTACAATGTTAATGCTAACCATTTACCACAAATGGAACCTGTTGGAGCTCCTCTTACAAACATTGTGGCCAATGGTAAACCTAAGACGTCATATTTGGATTCAATGGTTAAACAGAATGCTCCTCGGTTTCATTGGGATGCACATGATGAGAATCAGAGTGTATCAATTCCACCACCTGGGAATAAGTTTTATCTGAACCGCCTTCAATCTATGGGCCGTGGTTCGTTGGACGATCATGCTGTTGTTTCCTTGCCAGAACTTGTTTATCCCGTTGAAAGCCTTTTGCAAATTTTTGTTGCAACTTTTACAAGCGATATTTCATGGTGAGTTACTTATCTCCTCTTGCTGTTTCCATTTCTTTGCTTTATTTTATTCTGCCTTTGGAAAGAAAAAACTAGAGATTTTATTTGTATGGGTATCCTTTTGCAAGAGATATGGCACGAGGTTCCATTTATAAGTACATTTGTGTAGTATCAGATGTGATCAGTCATTTAAGTTGTGCCAATTGAAAGCAGCATATTATGAAAATTTTAGAATTTTTTTTTGTTTTTCTTTAGGGATACCTAGGTTGGAGCTAATTGATGCATATGTACATACACAAATTGCATACGGAGACAAAAACACACACATATAGGTACACACCTTTTGTTTTTCAATTCCTAAGGGTTGTGACTTGGTAGGTTTTTATCATATTGTGAGATTCCTGCCCACCTGCCGGTGACAATTGCATGCCACAATCGTGAGAGGGGTTGGAGTTCAAGCCCCGATAAAAGAATCTCAGTGCCTTCCTCAGATTTTCCAAACTTAGTTGTGGTGTAAGTTACCTTTGCATTTTTGGCTGTTTGCTACTTATCAAAAAAGAGTAAAAGTTTACCTATTGGTGAAAACAACATGCTGAAGTTGATGAATCATGTGAACTACTAATAATTAAACAACATAGTGTTATCATATTAGGTATCCTCCATTTCCTGAGGTTATAGCATTTGGTAAAGACCGGAAGAAATTAGGCATTGCTTGCCATCATCCAAAATTGCTTGTGTTACAAAGAGAGGGTAACATCCGTGTTGTCATTACTTCTGCAAATTTGGTGGCAAAACAGGTAAATTTTTCTGTGAAGTTTTCTGTCTCAAATTTTTGTGATGCTTTATTTGTAAAATTGGTGGAAAAGAACCTTTTTTTCCCATTGTATTTACTATTTAATGTTCTAACTCTTCTACACCTTTTGTAATGTTCTCCTTGTAAAATTGGGGGAGAAGTATTCCTTTTTTCCCATTTTAATTAATATTTGAACTCGGAAATATGCAAACTTGGACTTTTATTACATGTATGTTAAAAAAAAAAAGGACTTCTACTATTTTGGCGCTTTTTTTTAATTATAGAATTTATTTACTTATGGTAAAAAAAGGACTTGTGTTACATGTACGTAATGCATTCTGGAGATGCCATCCAGCTTGATGGTTAGGTGTTGAGCAGCCATCCCCTGTGCTTGGGTTTAAGGCCAGTCATCTTTGCCTCACTCTAGCTACCTAAAAATAAATATAAAAAGATAAATTATAAAATAAGGAAAAAAAAGGGTCTGATTCATTGCCTTTTTATTTGTAGTGCTTGTGAATGTCTATCTTTTGCTCAGGCTCTCTCAAGTTGCAATGGCTTGGATCATGCCTCCCTTTATTTCAACTACACTTATTTCAATGTAATCCTCGCAGCTTCTAGTGGTTATTTTAACCCTCATTTTTGTTTTTTTGTTGTCTTTTCACTATTTGGCTACTTCAATTTGGACATTGTATTTACCATTGACACACTATTAGTGGTGTTCTGCTTGTTGTTTTGTTTGAGACTTCTCTCACTCCGTATGTGTTTCTGTGTGAGCAAGTGTTTATGGCTGGCAATTCTAAATTGTATTTTGTTTGAATTTAATCTGCTTTACTCTCTCTCTCTCTTTATATATCTTTTTGGTTTTTTTTTGGGCCCCCGGCCGCGCCCCGGGGGGGGGAGTAAAAAACCTCAGTAAAGTACATATGAGAAGTTTTCTAGATTTCTCTCTCTATTATTCTAGTCATGTACTGTGTTTTGGATTAATGAGAGTGGATTACAGATAGCTTGGTTCTTGCATGCAACTATTTTGGATCATATGGGATATGTGGAGTTGGGTGACCTGATTTCTATGAAAGGCCTTGCTAAAAAAGATGGCATTTTGTTAATTAATGTTATTAATTGTATCTTATGTTAGTGTGTATATTAGAATCATCTCCACAAAAATAAATAGTATGATCATCCTCTGTATAGTGTCTCTCATCTGGTCTTCTGGATTCTGAAGTGGAACAGTGTGACCAATACCATTTGGTGGCAAGATTTTCCTCGTACAAGCAAACCTGATTATTTATCTCTTTTTACCCAATCATATGATGGGGACGTAAATCAAGATTCAAAATCTGATTTTGCTGCTCAGCTGGCTGGATTTATGGCATCTCTTGTTGTTGATGTACCTAGTCAGGCCCACTGGATCCTAGAGTTGGCTAAATATGACTTTAAGGGGGCAGTTGGCCATCTGGTTGCTTCTGTACCTGGAGTTCATTCTCGGAGAGCGCCTTCTATCTTCGAATCGATGTACTTCTTACCGGTGAGTACTTCATCTATCTATTTTTGTGTGTGTGCTTCTAACATTAATTGGAAAGCTGCTATGCAATAGTCAAGACATGCTTATAAGGTGTGTGCTCTCTCACAATATCATCATTCTATTTTTGCATCAGAGTTAGTAGATGTCAGTGTTTTACTTAAATATGTGCAGTCTTGAGTGTGATTTTCTCAGCCTTTTAATGGTGGCATGTTCTGGATAATGACGATTCTGATTTGGAAAGCTAGCTAAAGTTTGGAGCCTTTACCCTTCAAATAAAGTTCAGAGGTCGTTTTTACCCTCCTTTAGCTGGTGCCTGGTGCATGTTTTCAACTGGACTACTTGACCCAGAGTGTTTTTGTCGATCTATCCACATGGCTGCTTAATGTTGGGCTAGTTTATTTTGGTTATTGGTTTGTTGGTTTTTATTGGCATTTTCTTTGTTGTCTGTTTTGGCAATGTGGATGCATTGTTCCACCCTACATGTACTTTCTCTTTTTCTAATAAATTTGATCTTCAATACAAAACAATAATAGGGAGGAGTAGATCATTGTGGGGTTTTATCTTTGAGAATTTAGTGCTTGATGATGTGAAATATCAAATTGCATCTTTTACTTCCATGTCAGGGTAAGCAATGTGCAACACGGACATATGATGTGAAGGTCCTAGGTTCTGTTGAAACATCTGTTGTTGGTTTAAGCCATCTTTTTCACACTTCAGCGGATTCAAAGGGGGCACAGCTAAAGAAACTTGCTTCTTTCCTTGGAAAGTGTCATGAGGATGCAAATGGGATGTTGGAGATTGTTTTAAGACGAAACACAAATATACCAGCTGATGCAAATGCTGTGAGTACTCTTGTTCCTAATCCGGAAGAGTTCTTTGAGGGAGGTATATGTCTCTCGAGTCTTCTTAACACATAGTCACCCTTATCATAAATATTTTTTTAAAACTTCATTTATATTTTAGATATTGATGATCATAGTAAAAAAAAAATGATAGTCATGATCATACTTCCGTTTATAAAACTGAACCAAGTGATTAGGAGTAAGGCTTGGCTACATGCATGTTTTTTAAATCCTTAAATATATTTATTGAAGGAAATTGATTGTATATCCGTATATGAGGGCAAATCCTCTGATGTACAATATGCTTATAGTAAACTACATGCATTGGCGATTGCATCCAGAATGTTTACTATGTCTGGTAGATGATATGTTGAAATGTGCCATAAATAATTAGAGCATTCAATCCAAACTCTATGTTACCTGGAATGTGGGTCGTTCAAGTACTGAACCAGGAACAGGAATGTGGCATGCCACATGTTCTAAAATATGGTATGCTAGGGTTAGACTTGCATAAATTACACTAGTAGAAGTAAGGTACTTTTAGAATAATTTTCTTTAACAATTAGACATTCAAAAAATATAGTCTAGATTTTTTCAAATCAATCATCTAAAAACACATTTCTAGGAGTATTTATGGCCCATTTTTTTTTTTGTGCATATTGTTATGACAAAACTCCATTCTCCCTAGATTTTTATTCATTATGTTTGATTTTTTCGTCATTAGGTGACCTTTAAAGAAATAAATAGGAAAAAGAGAGTGAGATTGCATTGGAACGCTAAATTCACTATTTTGGAACACAAGTGTACCGTGTTTCGGAACCCTGTTCAAAAAATGTAAATCAGTAGGGTATTAGCGTATTATGGTAACATAGGTCCAACTAATAAGTGTTGGCTGTTGTCCTCTAACTGGAAGCATGTGTGCAGGAGGCATTCAACTCGACCATCTGGTTTAAGCAATTAGTTTGTGGTTAAAGTAGATGTAAATATGGAGATGAGCAGATGGCGGCATCTCCATCATTTGTTGGGCCGAGGGGGAGGGGGTGTTAGGATTTCAGTGCTATAATGGCACCATTTGCGTAGACCATGAAGAGGAGTTGTACAAGTGGAGAAATAGGGTATTGAACCATATCAAAAATCATGACAATTAATGACATTGTTTATATTGTCAAGTTTTTAGGAGTCATTGTCACATTTATATTAATCTATGTTGAAGATTTTCTCTTAGGGCCATTGGGCTGCCAAGCATGACAAGTTGCTCAAGTAATGCAGATTTGCTGTAGTATTTTAGATTTGTTGGGTCAAGAGTATCCTCGTATCCGAAGACTTGGCGTTTGTGGAGGTCTAAAATCCCTTGAAAAGTAAATAAATCAATAAAGGAGGTCCAAAATCTAGACAGCTACTTGTTTTTTTATCTGAGTCCATAAGAAGTAGGATGGGTTTGCTAAGACTGATTTTATGGACTATGGAGACTTTAGGGGCACTTCCACCTTGTTGAAGGACTCTCTCTCTTGTGAAACTTAAAAGAAATGGGACAACTAAGGTAGTTGTTAGCTCTTACTAATGGTAAAACAAAAGCTGGCATAAGCTGTGAAACTTTTAGTAATCTATCTAACATGACTGTTTTTATGTGGTTATACTTGCTTAGCTACACATCTGTGTTCTAAATGGGCTTGTGGTGAATGGTGATGAAATAATGCTTGAATTACCAAAAATCATTGCATCTTGATTAAAATTGAAATTGTGAGAAAAGATGCTCTTATTTTTTTATAATTTTTTTTATTGGCTTTAGCAGTGTAGAATGTGAGCTCTTTCAGTATTAGGGTTCTTCTTCTTCTTCTTATTATTATTATTATTATGATTATTATTATTTTTTTGTGGAGCAGATTTTATAGGAACCCTCATATTTCTGAAGTGATGCTGTCTAGAGCACAAGAAATATTAACTGGAACGCTAACATAATAGAAGTAGTATTAAATGTGTAGACATGAATTAATAATCCATATTCCAAATCCATTAAATGCTTGCCATTAGCTTCTCTTGCCTGACTGAGGTTTTCCCTTTGGTTCAAAAAGCAATTGCCTAAATATAAGTTCTCATTTGAGGCACATCATGGTGCTTCTATGGTGCATTTCTTGCAAATGTGCTTTTCATGGTGCTGTAAATTTGCATTTATTGGAAGTATGCAGATCTTTTCCACCATATGTATGTGTTTTAAGCTATGGGTTATTGTGCCATTACTTCCGCATTTTAATTGTTTGCTTCACTCCTTGCATTAGATTGCGTTCAACTTGGGTTTCTTCCAAGAAATGTTGCAAAGTGGGTTGCTCCTTTGTCAGATATTGGCTTGTTCAGGTTTTCTGGATATGTTTATCCAAAAGAAGTCCTTGCGACTGCTTTAGAAGGAAGCACCAGCAAAGTACAAATGATATTGTATGTGTCACAGGTGTGTTGTTTTAGCCATTTACTGACGCATTTTTCTATAATGCAGAGTTTGCAGCTTATTGACTAAATGATAGCATATTTATTCCAAAGTTTTGGTGTGGTTCTATATCAAAACTGATGTTGTCTTGTGCAGGGACCTGCCTTTTCAGACATATCAGAAGTAGTGCAAGCTGAACATGTTTCTGCGATATGCTCATTAGTTGCATCAATTCAGAGGTCTACAGGCCTCTGGCGACTTCAAGAGGTAATAGTGCTGAAGTTGGTGGGATTTTAGTTTTTTCCTTTAGCATGTATAAAGATTTAATTTGGATGAGAATGAACATTCTGTGTGGTTAGGATGGCTGCATTGAATAACTAAAACATATGCTGTATTGTTTGGGGGCATCTATGTAATTTTTGTGGGTGTCCTTGAATGCAAATGGAAAAAGGTGGAACCTTTGGATCCTAGGGGACCATGGCGAGCCCTGCCCCGACATGCTCCCACTTCTTTTCTACACAGTCTCTGACGGTTCTATTGAGAAACCTATTTTGCATGCATCCACTCATAGGATGTGTTTCTCAAGTTTTCATTTATCATTTGGTTGTCGGAAGTATCGGATTTGTGGATATTTACATTTTTATGAATGCACATTATGTTTATGAATTCACATTATGTATGGCTAAAAAGAGCGGACCTAAGAAAATGTCGTATCCGTGTTGGACGCGGTATCAGACATGCGTCCAAATGTGTCGTATTATTTTTTAATTTTTTAAAAATTGGACATACTTTGGACACTTATCCGTCACTTGGACACACATGTCCATCATTTAGACGCACATGAAACACATTGTAAGTTGAAAAAAATAACTTTGAATCCAATTGTAAAGTAAAAGCAATGTGATTTGTATATGATTTGATTTTTAAGCTATGGAATGTATAGCTTCTAATTTTAATTAGTGCTATCTTGCATATTTTTTCTCTTTTCAAAACAAATTTCTTATATATGACATATAAGACTATAGAAGATATATACTTTGGCCGTGCCCTGTCTTGCATTTTTTGAAAATTTTGTGTGTTAGCGTGTCCATGTCCATGTCCGTGCTTCTTAGCTCTGCCTTGTTCACTTTTAGAAGGGTTCCAAGGTTTCTCTTATTTTCCATAAGTTTTTTACATGACTCTTCCTGAGGTATCAGGTTGAGTAATGAGAAAATGTGCTATGAAATTAGTTGAGCAACCAAAAGCACCTTAAAGTTGACTAATTGGAAGTTGTATCTTATTAACTAAAAGGAAAAGATATTTGAAAGTTTTAAATATTAGGATTATGATCAAAGATTAGCGTAAGTTCAATCTGGATCTTGTTGAAATAAGTCATTGAAGCTAACAGTTCTGCTTGCGAAGTTGAGTAACATACATTTGTTTCCTTCTTTCTGACGTTTTTTTTCCTTTTGTTTGCCTAAGGTTTTAAGTTGTTACAAATGGCCAGAAAATTTGGAAACGGATTTTGTTTTTGGTGAGTGTTCTCTTGTATAATATTGGACTCTTCACCTGAAATTTGAAAGTAGTTATTTCAGTTTACTTCTGTTGTCTGTTCTATTGTCAAGGTTCATCCTCAATTGGGTCAGTCAATGCACAGTTTTTGGCTGCATTTTCAGCAGCAGCTGGAAAGACATCTGTACGGTTCTCTGAGTCTGAGGAGTCCGATCCAGATGTAAGAAACTTCTACAATTTTCAGTTTGTGTAGCATGAATCAAAAGCTGAAATACTTTGATACTTGGATTCATTGGTTCATTATTGGTCTTTACAGTGGGGCTGCTGGAGTGCAAGTCAAGAGTTAAGAAATCCATCTGTTAGAATCATTTTTCCCACAATTGAAAGAGTGAAAAATGCAAGTTGTGGAATCTTAGCTTCGAAATACATTCTGTGCTTCTCACAGGTATCCTTTTTATAAATTCTCACTTACGCCAAAAAAAAGAAGATATATGGATCCTGTGATTACCTGGAAGATAGACTGATGGTGTTCAACTGGATTCTGTGCTTTATTATTATTATTTTTTAATAATTTATTCCTGTTCATATATACTTCAGTATGGTATGTTTAAGCCTGGTTAAATCATATATTTCCAATGTAGAAAAAAAAAAAGGCCTCATCAAATCTATGTAGATTGGTTGGATGAATAACTTCCACTTAAAATGTAAAATGTCTTCTTTTGCAGTTAAACCCTTGAATGTTCAGTTAGTAACCAAAAAAATAAAATGAAGATAAAAAAACGTGGCTTGCAGCTGTGGATTCTCCAATTATTATCTTGGGGAAAACTCGCTCATTTCTTCTTGTTCAGTAACCAATCATTTACTTTTGATTATTATTATTTTTTTCCAGTGAACAAGTTGTAATATTCTTAATAATGTTGTTTTTACAGAAAACATGGCAAAGGTTAAGGAATATTGACATACTTCGTGATGCGATTCCTTATCCCAGTGATAGAGTTAATCATCCTATGCATGTCAAGGTAAATACATTTCCTTCTTATTGTTTTGAAGTTTGTCCCTTCCAAGATTGCTATATTTTCATATTTAGTTTATTTCATCAAGTTGAGTGCATCCTTCTATTTCCTATGGATTCCCCTTCCAATCCAAACCATTGTATTCACGTATGTACATCTAGAGTGAATGTGGCTGTTTAAACTGTGAAAGGAAAAGATAATCTCTGATGCATATTTTTTTTTTTTGATAAGTAAAAGTGTCATTAAAGGTGCTAAAAGGAGCGCATCCTATATACAAAAACAATCAGAAATGCTCAACACAGAAGTTAAGCTCATCTATACACTCTATAAGAGAGAAAGAGCATTCACATAGATTCCCTTTACACCAAAAATATAAGCTATGCAAAAGACATGATTTCAACTTATGTACTTCCATGAAGATGTCTTCAAAGGTGCGCCGGTTCCTTTCTCTCCATATGTACCACATGATACATAAAGGAGCCACTCTCCACACTTTCTTCTTGCTTTTCACTCTACACCCCTCGTCCCAACTATCCATAAGCTTGAGAATGGTATTCGGCATAACCCAGTGCACTCCCAAAACTAACAAAAGGATAGCCCATAGCTCCTTAGCCACCTCCCAATGAATCGTCAAATGATCCACCGACTCTTCGGCCTTTCTACACGTACAACACCAGTTTGGAAATTTGAACCCTCTATTAACAAGATTGTCGATGGTAAGAATAGAGTTCAAGGTTGCTGTCCATACAAAAAAAGCAACCTTTGTGGGAACCCCAACGCCCCAAATATCTGTTGAAGGAAAACCATTTCTCCCCCCTCCAGAAATCAAGGAGTAAAAAGACTTAACTGAGAACTTTCCATATTAGAATTCTTTGTTAAAACCAACCACCTGAAAGCATTAATGTTGACATCCAAAATTTGGAGATCTGACAAAGCCTGTCAAAAAGCTACGTGTATTTTCTGCATACTTCAGATGGTAATCAATTTCTCAAGTTCAACCCCTTGAAATTTCCAAAGGTATCATATCATACATTGAGTTAGAAAGCCAGGGTCCCATAGCAAACTCAACTCCAGTTTTGACCAACCATCCTTGTTGATATGATATGGCCTTACTTTTAAATTTTTCATGTGACTACAATTAAGGAGATTAGGAGTTTCACTTGACTTTAGAGGAATTTGATAACTTCCTGCCTGTTGATATTGATGTTGTCTTTGCCTTAGTAGTTTTACTATTTACAACTGAGAGTTTATTTGCTTGTGGGCACTTGCTTATCTGATTTCTATTGACCATCGGCACCACCCTGTCCTCCCTTATCGTCCAGGAGTCCTTAAGGCTTATTCCCCTCAACAATTTCCAAAGGTTCTAGTTGTATATTTTGTGTTCCTTCCTCTTCTTACTTCTTTCGTAGGAAGTTCCAATCCTTAGGGCTTCTTCGTTGGCCCTAATTTCTCCATGGTGCTGCTTCCACCATCTCATTGTCACTTCTATTTGCTTCGGTTTTCTCTTTGTCAACATTGAATTGAATGTAGAAGGGATTTTCAATTTGTGCTCATGCCCTGTTCATGTATGCATGAACGATATTGATTTCAAAGATTAGCACATCATATATTGGACTCCTTCCAATATTATGATATAGTAGGCAAGTCAAGTATGGGAAGAATCTTCTCCTCTGCAATGAGACTTTTTGTGGTTCTAGGTTTCAATATTATGTGAAGTTACAATTTAAACATATTTTGTAGTTCTTTATAACACCTCCTTAGGGGTCATTTCTATTATTATGTTATGTTTCCAGAAATTGCTTGTTTTAAGTTAAAGATAATAGAGGAGAGAATGTATGGTTAAAGCAGGTAGCCCGAAGACGCTTCCAGTCTAAGAAGGACGCATCATCCTTTGGATGGGTGTATTGTGGGTCACATAATTTCAGTGCTGCTGCTTGGGGACGTCCCATTTCTAATTCACTGCAGATAAAGGCCGCTGGAGCTATGAAGACAAATTCTGTATTGGGCTCAAGACTTCACATCTGTAACTATGAGCTTGGTATCATTTTCGTCGTTCCCCCATCAGATACGGAAGGTAGTCCCAAACATAAGAGTACGAGTTTGGATGATATTATATTGCCATTTGTTGTGCCTGCCCCAAAATATAGGCCCAATGACACGCCAGCAACAGCACAGGCCATGAGAGCAGCATTGGCTCAACTTAATGGGCAAGATAGAGAGAGATTCATGGAAGCAGCCGCTGCTGGAGAATTGACGGAAGATGAGATCCCAGATGAAGAAGAGGAAGTATTAGAGGCAACTGATTTCGTCACAGAGGAGCAGGAAGATGAGAAAGCTTATGCTGAGATACTCTGGAGCCAAGTTGATTCATCTGAGAGCTGTTGAGTTCCATATCACGAGCTTCTAAGTCTTCAATATATGGGAACCGAATTATGTTGCTTGTTGTGAGGAAAGTAATAAATCATTTGAAAATGTTCATGTACTTCCTCCAGAGCTGTCCTAGAGAAATATAATACCTGAAGAGAATTGTTGTATTCTATAGCTCTAGATTTAGATTGGAGGAGTTTGTATACACTTGGTTTTAGGATTACAGATTTTAAGATATTAGCCTAAGGGGTTTGAAGGGTTGGTATACCAAAGGACTATTTTTTCATTGGTTTCTGATTGTATTGGGATTTGGGTAGGTCTAGATTTTCAGTCTTTGAAAGGAGGGGGCTCTCTTCCATTGCAATACTAGCTACTTAGCTAGTAGCATGAACAGAAAAAAAAAAAGTGAATAGGATTGCAAGAAAGTGTAATCTGTCAACATTTTCAAGCTGGCAAAGTTTATAAGATTGCCTTCAATTTAATTATTATAAGCATGGTCTTGGAGATTAGTATTTGAAGTTGGTTACACCAGATTAATTGGAAGAAACTGTCAAAGTCTTCACTACCTGGGTCGTTACATACCAGACTTTGTTTTTTTTTATATTATTTTTGTCTTACATTTTATAGGGCTAATTATAAATACACTTTATGAACTATAATTCAGTATTAATTAATACTTTCTATTGACAATCTATTACAAGTAAAATTGATAAAAAATTATTATTTGACTTGTACATGTTAACAAAAGTGTAATTTTATACATAAATTGATCTTATCTTGTTATAATAATTGCTTAAAGATTTAAATGTTTTGAAATGACATGTAAATATAAAAGACAAAATAAAGAGTATTTTAGTCATTAAATAATTATTATATACAAACAAATAATTTAGATATAAAATAAATTTTTATAAATATGTGTAAGTTATATGATAATTTTTTATTTACACTCTTTGATTACTAATATATTGCTAACAAAAGAGGTTGACTGACATAAATTGATAATTTAAAAAATTAATTTGTTACGTTTTAAAATTTAAAAAAATATAATAACATTAAATCGTACTTGTAATTAATTTTATATTATATGCAGCGTCTGAGTAATGAAAGCTATGGTAGGTTAGGTGATCCAATCATCCAACAGAAAGACAGCTCCTTTTAAGATTCTACAAGCTTTGTCATAGTTCTTTAGCCGTCGGACCTTAAGCTCAAGAATCCCTCAACATGTGGAATCCCCCTTTTTTTTTTGTTTTTTTTGGTACTCAACATGTGGAATCTCTGCCAAACAATCAGTGGCATGAAAAAGGAATGGGAAAGAGAGGTGTTTTTTCCTTCACTGACACAACCCCTCTCCGGCCCATCTCAAATTTTAATTACCTTTATTCTTATATCCTTTGCACACTCTCTCTCTTATTAGTTTTAATCTAAATTTATTTTGTTATTTTTGTATTATTTTTTAGTTTTGTTTTTTTTTATTAGTTTAGTTTTTTTATTTTTAACCAGTTGTTTTTATTTTTTATCAATTTTATTTTTTTATACAGTTTTATTTTTTTTTAAATAAAAAGTTTTTTTAGTATATATTTATAATCTTTTGCTTCTTTGAGAGGTGTTTTTTCCCCCTCCCCTGGCACACACCCCTTCCCAGTCCCACCCCAAATTTTAATTAACTTTACTCTTATACCCTTTGCACACTCTCTCTCATTAGTTTCTAGTCCAGATTTGTTTTGTTACTTTTGTGTTTTTGTTTTTTAGTTTTGTTTCTTTTTTTTTCATTGGTTTTGTTTTTTTTTTTAACGAGATTTTTTATTTTTTATCAATTTTATTTTTTTATCAGTTTTATTTTTCTTTTTGAATAAAAAGTTTTTTTAGTATATGTTTATAATTTTTTGTTTATTTTTTAGTTGTAGATTTTAGGAGTCATTATTTGTAAAAATTTAAGAGAGAGAGAAGTTCTGACATATGTGAAGAATTGTCAAGGGTTTGAAGAGAGGTAATTTAAAAGGAACGAGAGGTTTTGACATGTGTCAAAAATTAAATAAAACAAAAAAAGAAAAGAAAATTGATAGAAAAAACGACAAACAAAACTTATTAAAAAAAAGAAACAAAACTAATAAAAAAAACTCAACTAAATAAAATTAAACAAAACTGAAAAAAAAAAGAGATACACGAAAATATATAAAAAAAGTGAGGTGTCGAGTTAGGAATGTAATTTAAAAAAAGGAAGATTCTTATATATGTTAAAAATTATATAAAATAAAAAAATAAAAAATTTTGGAATAAACAAAACTGATTAAAAAAAATAAACAAAACTAATAAAAAATAAAACTAAATAAAACTGAAAAAAAATATAAGTGAAATAACTTGTTATTTTAAAAAAAAAAAAGAGTATAAAAATAATTTAAATGAGAGACAAAATTTACAGTAAGGTGCTGCGTCAGGCGGGGTGGGAGAAGTAATTTGTATGGGAAAAGTGTTTTTCTTTCTTTCCTAAATTTCGTGCTTGCCCATCACAGTCGCAGCATCCGATATTTGTTCGTCTTCCATAAAGTTCTTACTGATTTTTGACAAGGACAGATGGGTTATGAACCTAGGCTAATAGGACAAGGCCGACAGGTTCACCCACCGGACCATACCGGACCAAGCCAAACGCATTCGTTACGTGTCCGTCTTGGCTGCTTGTTTTCAGTCTTTGAGAGAGAGAGAGAGAGAGAGAGAGATTGCGTATGTGAAGACGTACACCCCCTTCCACCCACCATCTATCTCTCCGTCAAAAACACACGGACCATTTCATTGTCCGTAAAACCAAACGTTTGCAAGTGTCTTTCACAAAAATTCACATTCCCTTCAAGCCCACCTTGGCGCCCTCGACCTCGAGACTCACTCGCCATTTCATTTTCATTTCATTTTCATTTCATTTCGTTGTCCTTAAAAACAAGCATACGAGCTTAAATTTTTTTGGCGTTGTACAGAAAAAAAATAATGGAGCAGAAAAAGGTTGAAACTTGAAACAGTGTTTAACAATTAACAGATTGACCCAAAAAAAAAACACATTTGTACGCAAGAAAACGTGCCTTTGACGTTCTGTATTTCCTTCTGCTCCTATTCCTTCCTTCTTCCTTCCCCTCTCTTTCTCTTCTTCTTCACAGACGCACATATATACACCCATATATATATATGTATGTATGTATGAGAATATGTGTATCTATTTATAGATACAGCCCATCTTCTTCTTCTTCTTCTTGTTCTCTGGTCTGCTCCTGGGCTTAAATAATTTGTATTAGTGGTGTATTATATTTCATCTCATCATCTCAATGGAAGCATCGTCGTCGTGTTCTTCATCACTTCTCTCAGTTCACTCGAGGGTTGACTTCGTTCCACCTTCTCTTTCTCGGCCCCGTCACCGCCGTGTCTCCGCCAATTTCGCCACATCCATCGACTGCCATGGCCGCCAGAGAGTCCTCTCCATACAACCAAATTGCTCTTTTCCTGTAGCTACCACCACAACTACCAGTACAAGTTGCTGTAGTAGCAATTCTTCGTCTTACTTCGGCATTTCAATCTCACCCAACAAGTCCTTCAAAACCCTTGCTTTACCATCCTCTAGAAAGCGATCTTTGCCGGCCATTTCCGCAGCGTTCGAGCGGTTCACGGAGAGATCAATTAAGGCGGTAATGTTTTCCCAAAGAGAAGCCAAGGCTTTGGGCAAGGAAACGGTCTTAACACAGCATCTTTTGCTGGGTTTGATCTCCGAAAGCCGCCGTTCTGATGGGTTTCTCAGTTCTGGCATCACCATCGAAGCCGCTCGTGAAGCCGTTCGCAGTATTTGGCACAACGGTGAAAATAACAATCAGAATTCAAGTCCATCTGAAGATTCTTCAGTCACCTCTGCAACTGATGTGCCGTTTTCTCTTAGCGCGAAGCAGGTCTTTGAAGCCGCAGTTGAGTATTCTAGGTCCATGGGTCATAATTTCATTGCACCGGAGCACATTGCCATTGGCCTCTTCACGGTTGACGACGGCAGCGCAGATCGCGTCCTCAAAAGGTACTTTTGTGGATGTATAGATGTATATTCATAAACATAACAAATATATATACATATGTATATATATATATATATATATATATTTCCGCTGTATCTGCATCATCTTTTTTGAAAATCGCTATGTCCGGTATCAGAGTCCATGCTTCTGTTCAAAATTGGCTGCCTCATTCATGATCCAGAAGAAATAAACCAGGTCTAGGATGAAATGGGTTATTGTTAATTTGCCAGTTATGTGTTAAGGCTAATATGATTTCAGATTAGGGGCAGATGTAAATCACTTGACGGCAGCAGCAGTCGCAAGACTTCAAGGAGAGCTTGCCAAAGACGGTAGAGAACCACCAGCTGCACCAAAAGGGACACGCGAAAAATTATTTCCTGCAAAAGCCACTGCTATCAGATCCTCTGAGAAAACAAGAGGTCAAAGTTCCAAGATTTCTCATCTTTCTGTCTTTGGTTTCTCTAGTGATTTTCCAAGTACAAGAGTAGAGGGGAAATGCTTATTGCTTAGTATATTACTGCTTTTGACAGATGAAAGCGCTTTGGCCCAATTCTGTGTGGATCTTACTGCTCTTGCTAGTGATGGACTCATTGATCCTGTAATTGGCAGAGACAGTGAAGTTCAGAGGATGATTCAGATACTTTGCCGAAGGAATAAAAATAATCCTATTCTTCTTGGGGAAGCTGGAGTTGGGAAAACAGCCATTGCTGAAGGATTGGCAATTCGTATTGCTCAGGGAAACGTTCCTGTTTTCTTGTGGGTGTGTTTTCTACTGCTTAATAAATGATTGATCACTTTAAGTCATATAACTCTCGAGTTTGTTCGGATGCATTTATTTTTATGCTAAGACCACTCTGTAAAACCATTTGATTAGCTTTATTGTTTTATGCGCAGACAAAGCGCATCATGTCCTTAGATATTGGTCTATTAATAGCAGGCGCAAAGGAGAGGGGAGAATTAGAGGAACGTGTTACTACATTAATTAAGGATGTAAAGAAGTCAGGTGAACACACTTCGTGGAGTTATGTTTAGGTTCGGAAATTTTTACATCATGGCTCAGCATGATATGATGGCACTGCAGGCAATGTTATTCTTTTTATTGATGAAGTTCATACACTAGTTGGTTCGGGCACAGTTGGACGAAGAAACAAGGGCTCAAGTCTTGATGTTGCAAATCTACTGAAGCCACCTCTTGGGAGGGGTGAATTACAGGTGAGGTCTCTGATGTTATCGTGCTTCATTCTTATATGATTGCTTATGACGAAAGTTAATGCATAAAAGAAATGGATAAATTCTTGATGTATATGCCACTGGTACTCATCCACTCTCTCAGCCTTGATAGCAGGGGCTCAAGTCCCGTAGTTGTCTTGCAGAACCAAAATTAGATTAATGATACTAATAATTAGAATTCTATAGTAAATACTTGGGACATGAAAAAAAAAATTCACTTTTTTGCATGTAATAGCAGTAGATGGTGGAAAGTAACATTTAGCTGGTGCATTTTGTTCCCAGAGTGATGCAACTGGCTGATGCCATTGGCATAAATGGCATCTGATTTATTTCTTCTACTTTCTCTGTTTCTTATCTTAATTGGAGCTCTACATATGCCTATCATGTTAAAGTGACTTTATGCAATTTTTGAGAAAATTGGTCCATTTGTTTACCGAAGTTCTTTTCATGTGTGTAGTGTAGTAGATCTTATCTAATATTTCAAATGACGATTCTACACTTTGTAGTGTATTGCATCCACAACTATGGATGAATACAGGACACATTTTGAACAGAATAAAGCCTTAGCACGAAGATTTCAGCCTGTGTTGGTTAATGAATCAAGTCAGGTAATGTAATTTAAAGATTTCTTCTCAATGCATCTATATCAGGTGTATTGTATTACCAATTATTCTATTGACATTATGGAAAAATTTATAGGAGGACACAGTTAGGATACTGTTGGGTTTGCGGGAAAAGTATGAGGCCCATCACAAATGTAAATACACATTAGAGGCCTTGAATGCTGCTGTGCACCTGTCAGCAAGGTATATTCCTGATAGGCATCTTCCTGACAAGGCTATTGATCTCATTGATGAGGCGGGAAGCAAAGCTTCAATGGAATCCTTCAAAAGGAGAAAGGAACAGCAAACTTGTATACTTGCAAAGTCACCAGACGATTACTGGGAAGAGATTAGAGCTGTTCAGGCCATGCTTGAAGTGGTAATGACATTGCTTCTGTAGGCAGTTAACTATATTTCATATGTGCTAATTGCATCAACTATTTTGGATTTTCTAATAGCTTCTACTTCATACTTTTGTTTGAACAGGTCCTCGCAAGTAAACTGAATAAAGATGATGGTGCTTCTAGCATTGAAGATCATAGCAAACTTCCAGATACCTCTTTGCCTGACACATCTAATGATGATGAGTATGCTTACCACTCTTTGCTTTGTGAATGGAGGATATACATGTTAAGGCTGGGTTGCTTTGCATTGTTTCTTAATTGAATTTCTCTATTTGTCTACTTGTCAGACCTATGGTGATTGGACCTGCTGAAATTGCAGTAGTTGCTTCACTTTGGTCAGGGATTCCAGTTCAGCAGCTCACTAAAGAAGAAAGAATGTTTCTGGTGGGTCTTGATGAGCAGCTTAAGAAACGGGTTGTTGGTCAAGATGAAGCAGTTGCGGCAATCTCTCGAGCTGTTAAGAGATCCCGGGTTGGCCTGAAGGACCCCAATAGGCCAATTGCTGCAATGCTGTTCTGTGGCCCCACTGGGGTTGGCAAAACCGAATTGACAAAAGCGTTGGCAGCATGCTATTTTGGCTCAGTAAGACTTTATGCAAATATCATTTTCTTTTCTATTTAATCCATCTAAAAAAATCTCAATAAGATTTTTAGTAGTATGATATATTTGAGAAAAAACCATTAATCTGAATTCTCTTTATTCTGCTAACATGTCATTTTAACGTGAAAGCTGACTGAAGTTCTGAATAACATAAAGGCAAAATTTTATGGAGTTTATGTCTACCTAACCGTTTGCATGGCCATTTTTAGAATATTACTCCATTATATCTCGTATTAAATATTGATTCCTACTATAATGTTTGCCATAGTGTTTATCCATAGCAGTTTGTTAATTTGGTTTCGCTTCCATTGATGTTTGATGTGTGAGAACCTGCTAATCTGAATATAGATGGGTGGGAAGATGTCAACCAGAACCTAATCTGCAAAAATCTCTGTCATAAGGCAAGTAAAAGGAAAAAGAAATTTTGTAAGGCAAAAAATTAAGGCCACGGATTATTGACTATTTTGTTTAATGTGGCTCTGTAGTTTTTGAATTGTAGGGTCTATTTATTATACCTGCTACACTCAACTCCACTCAATCATGGCCAAAACTGATTTTTTTTTTGGTTGGATGCCAAATCCTTCTTCACCTTTCAGATCTATCATGGACCATTTCATCTCTCTATTAGATCATGACATTCACAACTACATTTGGCAATTTACCTTTTGCTTCACATTCTTAGTTTTGGGTTGGATAGACAGTATAAAAGATAATAGCACTGGAAGAGTTCATTGATACTACCTACCATGCATATGCATTTTGCTTAAAATAATCCAGATAGACAATTTTCTGTTATTCATAATACCTCTTCCAAGCCTATACACTTAAGTACTTGTTGATTTCAAGCACAAGGGACACCATTAGAGTATGGGGCTGATGTATTCTTGAGTTCACATTAAGTTCTTCGTCTCCCCGCTTTTTTACTTTTTTTTTTGTTTGAAGCATTGACAGAGCTAAATGACTTGAGTATAACTATTGACTTAGGAAAATTGAAGGACAATAATGGCTTCAGTTTAACTGAAAGTACCACAACCAATTTATTGATAAAATGACAATTTAAAACCTAAATGAAGAGGAAGGCTTCAAACATCAATATAGTTAGTTTTCTAAGTACTGCAAGACTCTGAATATTTATCAAAAACAGGAATAAAAACCTTGGAGTTTAGTAATTTCATTTTCCTATTGATACCATATTATTTCACATCTCATCGCCATGTTTAACTAAATTTTAGCTTCTATATAAAATTCTTACTCTTTCTGTTTCTATGTTTCTCTGGCAGGAAGCTGCCATGCTGAGATTGGACATGAGTGAATACATGGAGCAGCATACTGTCAGCAAGTTAATAGGCTCACCCCCTGGTTATGTAGGCTATGGCGAAGGAGGCACTCTCACAGAAGCTATCAGGAAACGACCTTTCACGGTGGTATTGCTTGATGAAATAGAAAAAGCCCATCCAGATATATTTAACATTCTCCTCCAAATATTTGAAGATGGTCACCTCACGGATTCTCAGGTTTGTGCTCGTTCCATATTGTGCCGAAGAAAGTTACTCTATGGACACCTGAGCAAGGACAGAGAAACCAGTTTTAATTTTGGAGAGGAGAGAATCTTTTCAACAACCAACTTGGTACACTTTTCTTTATCAAATTCCCTGATTCCATGATATTGTTTGACAGGGTCGAAGAGTATCATTTAAGAATGCATTGGTGGTGATGACTTCTAATGTGGGTTCCACTACCATCGCAAAGGGTAGGCACAACTCCATCGGTTTCTTGATTTCTGACGATGAGTCAGCTTCATATGCTGGATTGAAATCACTGGTAATGGAAGAACTTAAGGCCTACTTCCGACCAGAGTTGCTGAACCGGATAGATGAAGTAGTTGTATTCCGTCCCTTAGAGAAGACTCAGGTTCGTATTCTTAACAATTTGTTTGTCAGTTCCAGTTCTTCTCTTGTTAATCGTTTTAAGGGCGTTTTCCTAGCTCACTGAAGTTTCGGGATCAAGATTTGCAGTAATTGATTTCTTCAACCAGGAAACTTACTTTGACTTCGAGTAAAAACTTGAGTTTTCTGCTCTGAAGTAACCATTGTGAATCATTTTGCTTTTTGCATTCATTTCAGATGCTTGAAATATTAAATCTGATGCTGATAGAGGTGAGGGGAAGGCTTGCATCTCTGGGAATTGGTTTGGAGGTGTCCGAAGCTATAATGGACCACATATGCCAAGAGGGTTATGACAGTAGTTATGGTGCCCGGCCTCTTAGGAGGGCAGTTACCCACATAATTGAAGATCGTTTGAGTGAAGCAATTCTTTCTGGAGATTACAAGCCCGGTGACACTGCCATAGTTGATTTGGATGATTCAAGAAACCCGGTTGTCACTAATCGGTCAAGTAGGAAAATTTACTTGGCTGAAACAACATCCATCTTATAGGTAATCACTATATAAATATATATATGTTCTTGATGTGACGTTGTCCTAAATATCCAACTAAATTTTGTTGGATATGGTTTAGGCTATAAAGTATAAATTCATTCATGTATAGACAAGAAGGAAGCTTCACAAATTCTTATTTGGACCTTGAAAGCCTTTTTGGGCCATAAATTACAACAGCTATTGCTTTTCACTGTCAACCCTATAAAACAACCTGTTATTCCACACTTGCTGAAGCACAATGTTCACCATGCTGTCTACAGCTTTCCATAGATCATCCTCTGCAATTATATGTATGTCATGCATCACTTCGTCAGGCCATAAACTCATTGTATATTTGCAAATCCAAAATGCCATACTACGGGCATCATACATACGAGGACAGAAAGCAAGGTCTGTACGTAATAACCAGTAGAAAACAGTGACCATTAGGCCAGCATATATAACCCGATGGGAGCAGAACATGATCCTACCAGGATTCAAAAACTCATAAGAGACTCGGGGAAAGAAAAATTACAAACTTTTTCAATCAATTTTTCCTCCATCAACAATCCCTCCCCCATCCATTCATTAAAAATATATAATAAAGAAATAATAATCGACTCTATTGATACACGAGCCAATATCGGCGCCAAGACATAGATTCTAGCAATCCTTAGCCATTTAGACAGAAGAGAGAGCTCTAAGCTTACAGTAACAGTACATGAGAGGTAATCACCAGCACTGGTCCAATCTCACCATCCACAATTGCGAAAGAACTTGATCCACAGTAAGGCCCCCGTCTAATCCTGAAAGTTAGAAGGATAAAAGATAATGTGCAAAATCCATTTCAAGAAGCAAGTAATATTTATCTTCATGGAGATAGTTGAATGGTCCAACCCAGGCACAAAAAGAAAATGAACCACCCATGCAAAATGTTGCATATGTAAAGAGTTTTGGATACCTAGATCTCCATGAGATAGAAGCATAGGCAACTTGCACATACTTCAAGCCTCAAAGATGTGCCATACATAAATTGTCCTGTGTTTTGTGGACAAAGTGACGAAGAACCAGAGGAGGAGAGAGAGAGAGAGAGAGAGAGCAGAAACAAAGGTATGCAATATTTCAGTAAGATCAATTATGCCGGAAACTGAAAATTCCTTATATACATGTATGTATATAGGGATAGTTCAAATAGGAAAACAAAAATAAAATTTCAATCCATATGAAACTAAAATTCTAGCAAGACCTAAATATTGATTTTTTCTTCCATGCCTAAAATAAGTCTGAAAACTCGTCTCTTGATCCCATCACAGACCCTTTGCTAGGAGTGGCTTCCCCCAACATTCAGCCCCAAAGGCATGGCATATCTGTTACTTTCACCCTCTCTGCACACAAATCTCTGTCAATGCTAACATAACACCAACAATAGAGATTTGGGGAAAATAGTTCAGAATACCACCGCAATGTTGAAGTTGATATGATTGTGCGCAAAATGGTCAGTGGGAGAGCTACCATGCCAATTAAAGACCAACACCAGCCAATATGCATACAATAATGTTTCTGTCAACACAATCTTACAAAAACAATGCAGGATGTTGCACAAATATAAACACCTAGCACTATCAATTGATAATCCAGTAAAGTCATTACCTTTCATGTGTGAAGTACAAAATATAATAAAAGATGCACAGACCATGAAACTTCTATTCATGGCAAAATTTGCCTATCCAAAGTCATATTGGGTTGCATATGCCGAAATATACTTGCACCCAATGTGGGTACTAGTGGGTACTTGGCTAGTCATCCATCCCATCAGATATGAAGTGCACTCAATATTTTTGTCATTGTCAAACTAACAGGACCCAACTGAGCTTTTGCTAGCAGTGCAGCAATTTCTCTGACCATTCTAGTTATACAAGCAGTATTAATTATCACTTGGCCAACTAAATAATTATTTCAGCTGAAATTATCTAAATTTATTGAGTGCAGAGCCGCATATTCTTATGACGATATTGCTGGATTAACATGCGCCATTAAAGCAGACTTAGGAAGAATGACTAGCGGTTACAATTATTAATTAACGTGTAAAATGCTATTAATACCTGTTCCATTTCTGCAGATTCATTATTCTTCTGTTCGGGCTCAGCATCTCTTGGCCCATCATTAGCTTCATTTTGTTCATCCGTGACCATTGTGTCCTCTTTGGCTGTTTCATTGTTGGTCATGACATCATTATCACTGAGTTTCAGATCTGCAGGAAGCTGGCCTGACTTCAATGCCTGCTCATCGCAATTTAAACCAACATCAAAGCCGTCAGATTATCAACAAATTTTAGAAACAACAAACATCAGCTACCAAATCAACAATAAGAAGAAAAACTTTTCAAAAGCCACCCCGTGGGCTAGGAGAGAGCAATAAAAAATGAATATCATTTGACAATTGGAGAATCACCTTTTCAAGCCTTGCAACCTCTTCAAGAGTTTGGGAATTGACAATGGCAGCCTGCAATGATATTGTTAAACATATATTAAACAATACACAAATTAATCGCATAAAGGTAGTACGGTACACAATGAAGACATTGCTTGATTTTGAGCCACAGATAAGGCCTAGTTTCAGCAAACATGGGCCACAGTTCTAGATAGGACAGCAAAACTCAATTCATGTGATCTACACCCAGTAATCATTAATTACAGAGAATATTTGAGGGGAATTTACATATTAGAATGGTCAAGTACTTAAATATGGCAAACAATAATCTTCTACCATTCCAATCCTATTGAAGCATCTCCTTCCAGTCTAGGATACTGCCTTAGGCCGTTAAAAATATGGAATCAACAAACTAAAGGGAAAAAGGGAAAAGGAGAAAGGAAGAAAAAAGATGCAATGAGCCCATTACCTTGATAGCTATAATTTGCTCCGGAGTAGGGGCAACTGTTTTAGGTGTATGTTCTTCCTTTGGAACCTCTGGGGTACTTGGAACCTCAGCAGGTATAAATGTCTTTGCAGATTCCTTTTTAGCTTGTTCTTCAGCTTCTTGTGATGAAAATAGGTCTTGTGCCTCAATTCGCTCCTACACTAACCAAAAAACATTACATTTGGAAAGGCAACCATGTATGATGTCAAGACAACCCAACTAAATCAACAGCATCAAATACAAAGAAGTAGAGGTCAGGAAACATGAATCCACTTGAACGAGAAACTCTGAAGTTGAAAATATACTATTATAGGTTTAAATACTGTGGAAATCAAGCAAGAATCTGCAAGTAGGCGTATACATGCAAGTGTCCGTGAGCAGAGAATGAGAAATTGTCTACATACACTTGCAAAAGATGAAAAAAATATATTGCATACGGAGGATAAAGCAAACTTCAGCCATAAACAACAAAAGAGTACAATTGAAGTATATATATGATTGAAGCAGAAAGGAGTTTATTTTATTACAACTTATAAATGATTCCAATGCAAAAAGCCTGAAACTATACAAGTCAAGTTCGGACTTCTCACCTAGAACTTGCAAAATTGTGGTTCACTTGCAAAAATCTTGAATTTTTTTATGTCAGGCCTAGAACAAACTGGAGACAAGTTCATCCTATAAACCAAAATAAATAGTTAATGTCATTTGCAAAATATTTTATAATATAAAAACAGAGAAAAAAGAAAGGACAATCCCACTGCAAGTTTATGAAAACAACTACAAAGTTGTGTGAAAACTGAAAGTTGTCACTGTCTTATGTCACTTGCAAAATTTAAAGTCAAGAGATAGTTTCTAGTTATAATTCACTACTTCTTACAACGATGGAGTACTCTTCAAATTGGATTTCAGATATATCTTCCACAAAAGTTATCATCAGTATGTTTATCATATGTTGTTAAAATCTCACCATTCTCAATTACTTGGATCAGTATTAGTCGCGTAAATCAACCATTTCATGTCTGTGTTTCATTAGTTAGACAGCTGTACAGAGTCGTTCCAGACTAGAAGCACCACTGAACTTCCCATTTCAATCCCACTTCTCACTGAGCTTCACTTTCTGCTCCAAAGTCCTAATGTTACTCTCTTCCCCACTCCCAACCCCAAATCCGCTTCTGAGCCTGCTAACATGTTGTACTTCTAAGATTAGGCTCCTAGCTTCCAACCCCAATGCCTTTTGAAAAGGCAAGGACTTACATTTTTTTAATTACAACATTCAAGATTAGGAACCTATATGCAGTTGAAAAGACAGACATCACAAACAAACAGAGGCTTGGTTCCAAAAAATTAAGCCCTAACATGCCTAAGAAAATTAATCAAAACAAATACGTGAATGATAACAACAAACTTACCTTATGTTTCACTTTCTTGAAGTCCAGCAAGCGCAATGATTTCAGTTTATGGATGACATATAACCGGTAATTTGGTTTCTTTGTAATATTACTATCAAGCAGACTAAGGAACTGCAGCTTTGGGAGTGATGCAAGTGGATCAATCTCAACCAAGTTAGTTAGTCGATTGTTAGTAAGAACCAAAGTATGCAATTTCGGCAAAAACTCTGCAAATTCACAAAACAAAACTTGTCAAGATAAACCCGTTTAGCAAATGAAAGAAAATACTTGAATAAATCAATGGCCTGACCTCCAATGTTTGGATTGATGCGGGTAATTCTATTGTTGTTGACTACCAAAGTTCCAAGTCGACTTAGGTAAGGGAAGTTTTCAAGCTTAACTATTTCATTGTCAGACAAATCAATGGTGTCAAATTGATCCTGTATAAGAACAAAACAGAATTTAACAGAACCCATAAAACCCAATAAAAGAAAAATAAATTCTACAAAGTTGAAGGTCACAGAAGCCATCTACTTTTAGTTAATCATTAAGTCTTCGAAGCTCAACTCACCTCAGTCGCGCCCAGATTTTCTATAACAGCAATCTTATTCCCTACACACAAAGAAAATGTACATAGAGATTTTTAAAAAAAAAAAAACTTGAAAATAAATAAATTCACATTGCAAAAAAAAAGGAAACGACGAAGAAAAAACTCATAGAGACCCATACACAAACACATGCAAGGACAGACACTTTCGTGAAGGGCAAAAAAAATAAAAATAAAAAATAGGTCAAGTCGACGCAACACTAGCTTTGCCCCAATATGCTACTTAATGCAACAGTCTCAACAATAATGGGCGTTTCAAAACCACAACCCATCATACACCTATAGATTTATATAGGTATAGATACATAAATATTTATGGGTATGAATAAAAGGGGGCTAACCTCGAAGATCCAATTCGCGCTCTCGAATGGCATTGAAAAAGTGAGGGCTTTTCCAAATCAAGTCCGCCGTTAGTCTCACCATTCTCTTCTTCTTCTCGCTGTGCTTTTGAAACCCAAAAAGAGAAAAATCCCAACTTCAAACTTCACCCTAGAGTGCGGGTTTAGAGCCGTACCCCGGCGCTCGAGGAAGTCTGTGTAGTATGAGCGGAAGAATGGGCTAATTACCCCAATACCCCAATAATGTTTCAAATAAGAGCTTTGCTAGCGTCACTCGCGGTTGCCGCCGCTGATGTGCGACACATCAGCGTGTGTAGTAGGTGGGGCCACGCTGATATGTCGAATGGGCTAATGACTCACACCCGCAAGTGACCCAATTTTCTTCAAATAAATCAAGGATGAGATGCAAGGATAACTTGGTAGGAGGCTCTAAAATGAACTACGATATTAAAAGTTTCGTTATATAAATAAAATAAATTTGAATATATTTAAAATTTATTAATTTTTTAATATATTTTAAAATTTTTTAATTTTTTGAGTTTAGATTAAAAACTTGTATACATTTTAAGATCGTATAAAAAATTAAGCTATTCAAGTTTAGTTTGTGATTAACTTAATTAAAATTTCGTCTGAAATCAACTTGAAAAATAAACAAGCCAATTTTAATGGTATTTTAAAATTTATTTAGTTTTCAAGTTGAGTTTGAACAATTTACTACTAAACTCTACTCAACTTGTCATACCGTTACTCCTTACTCATTGTTCACCATGAATAGAGTAATCTTATCCTTGGAAATATGGGTTGGAATAACAATATATTAGACTTTGTTCCTATAGCCTGTGTCCTAAGTTCCTTAACAGAGGGAGGGACATGGTCAGAAGAGTTCATAAGTAAGCAAACAGCTATCTCCTTCTGTTCACCATGAATCTGAAATTGAATGACCTAATTAATCTTAATCTCTATTTGAAGGTGTTGGCTAGCTTATCTGGTAAAAAGTCGTTTGGTAGTTATACAAGAGACTTGGGATTGAATCCCTCCCCAATTCAGGTTGGGGGTTCATTGGATAGCAGGACGACTTCTCCATATGTGTAACCAATCACCCTTAGACCAAAAAGAAAATCTTAAGCTTCCATGTAAATGACCAAAAACTATAGATGTCCTGTCAGATAAAATGCCTCGAAATGCTAGGTGTTCTATTTCTCAAGAAGCACTAATTGCTTCACAAGTCAGAGAAAACAGATTCAACAACACCATGTTCAATTGTTCACCAATATTCAACATTTAACGAGTCTGCTTTCTGGAAGAACTGATAAAAAAAACTATGTTGACAAGACAAGTTATCCGTGAGATTGGAAAAATAATATTTTCTACAAGAGATCAAGGCTAACAGTAAACAAGTAAAAACAATATTTTCTTCACATTTTTGTGTCAATTTGCATCAGCCATTGTGAGATATAGTAGACAATATCAAAATATATGCCAAAAGTCTCCTATACTTCTGCAAACTCTCTAAAACAAAGTATCATAAAGTGAAAGAGGTAAGACACAAATGCCAGGAACGGGCAGAGTGCATTCGCTCAATACAAGTAAGACGAATGCTGGCCAGGCACAACAGAAGGGACAGTACCACCTGCTCGAGAACCACCATATATTTCACGTTCCACAACTGCATCAGCAAACTGATAGAGATCAGAGGCTGAGCTCCGATTTGTAACACCACTAGACGAGGGATTTGGCAATCCCACAAAGCCTTCTATCGATGGTGCTGGCCTGTACAATCCATTAACCCCAAGGGCTGCAGGGTCAGCATAGCTGTGACCAATCAACCTTTCTCTAAAGGCTGCATCCCCATGCCACCCGTATGGCTGACCATTGTGATTAATGACATGTCCAACGACCCTATCAACTAGCATACCCCCATTTATCCCAGCATAAGACCCTGTTGGTAGAACATCACCAGCGCCTGCTGACATACCAGCTCCAACACCAGCTGCAAGCACACCTCGCCCAATTCCAGGCAATGACCCTGCACCAGCCCCACGCAGTTCAGATGAGGAAGCAGAAAAACTACTGATGTAACCAGGGATTCCACCATCCAAGTAGTTTATTGGTGTCAGATGATCAGAAGAACTCTTGCCATCCGCATAAGCAGTAGCCTTCTGGTGTTGTGGCCCATGAACAGAAAATCGTGTCCGTTTTACCTCTTGACTTCTCAACTTCTTTGAGGACTCGCGTTCATCTGCTTTTCTCTTCGATGTCACCTGCTCTCCAATTTTCTTATCCAGATCAGTAATATCTCTCTCCAGGCGTGATATCTTTTCATTGATTTTCCATCCAGGGAGAACCTTCAAGGGATCAATCTTGTGATGTTCCAAACACTTGAGTACAGATTTCAGATCAGCTAACTCCTTTTTATTTGCTTTGCTCTGTGGCATTATCAAATTGTTGAATTAGCAAAACAAAGTCCTCACAAAATTTCATAAGAGAAATGCAGAGTAGAGCGTACCACTGCTGCAAATGAACTCTGTGCTAGTTTTCTTGCTCTCTTCGAAGTTTCTTTAGACTCTCGTAAGAAAGATGTCAAAATTGTCTCAGGAGGGAACCTGCTCTCCACCCCAAACGTATAAGCAATATCAACAGCTTTAACTTCCATTTTATTCTTTATCATCCCCTCAATTACCTCTGTCATATATGTATATCGCGATATTAGCCTCGAGATTACAAGCAACCAACCATATCAACATGTCTTTATTCTCACAAAATAAAATAAAACAAAACAAGAAACATTAACGATACACAGGCAGCTAACTTGCAAATAAGATATCAATGAGTCAAACATTACATATCTTCGTAAGCCAATGATTTTTATCTGACATTCATCTATTTTCTATAGAGGATACAATAAATTATGTTTTGCTTGACAACTGACATTCAAAGCCAATGATGATTTTGTTCAAGTTTCGGTGACTTAAAGAAGTAAAGACACACAAAGGGCTATTTTTATATTGACTTCGTTCATTATAATAAAAATGGAAAATTGACACTGCATTGTCCATGAATTTGAGTTTTCAGAGTAGTACTGTCCATCCTTACCAACTAAAATTTCTGTAAAATGCCCATCAGAGGCAGCTATATGCAACATGTTAAGTTGCTAGAAACAAGAAGGCCAAACCATGAACATAGCTGATATGAGGATGCCAAGGTGATGGACAGAGTTCAAATACAAAGAGATACAATACAAAAAATTAGGAAGGCAGCAACTGATGAACCCATATAAATGCACTAGTAAAGCAGCAACTGATTCAAGTTAAATGCAGCAAAGGACAAGAGGAAGGGCAACACAGTCCCAATGTTGGTCACAGTTCAAAAAATAAATAAGTAAATAAATCCAAAGGATTTAGCAGACAAATATGGCTTTAAATAGAGCAGAGGGTCAAAATGAGTCACCTATCTAACCTCAAGTATTTCAGCCAAAAGCTTTCCAATGCTGAAATACTTAATTATAAAAAAGAGAAGGAAAAAGAAGACACTTGTATAGGTTATGTGGACTCTTCCAAATGAGTGGAGGACTGTTGGACACAAACACTAAGGTAAAAGGGTATAAAATATAAGGCCAACATGTCTAGTTGATCATGCACCCAATTAGCATGTCTAGTTTTAAACACCAATTCCCCTCAGAAATTAAATCAAGAATATAAAAAATAAGAATATCTAAATGTGTCTCAATGTCCTTGGAAATAGGAATTAGAAGAATTCCACTCTTATGCGCATACCCGCACCTGAAGCCTGTACTGTAACATAGATGAGAGAAATATGCCAAACTCTGATCCTTGTCAAACATAAGACATCTCATTTGATTGACTATCAAATATCTATAACACGTGAATGGTTGATCAATAAGCCATATTCATAAACATGCATAAACTAGCAGCCACATAACACCCTGCATAATGAACAGAAACCTAGCTTCCCACTCCCTCACAATTACTAACACAGTTCTTGGGTAAAATCATATCAAAATTCTGTAAGGTGGCTAGCATGGGAAAAAAAATTCTCATTTTTTAAGATATGGAATTAGCAGTGCTAGTTAACAGTTACATAGATCGAATTCTACCTGAGAATTGGAGTAAATAGCACTTATATAGGAAAAAATGTCATGAAATAATAGTTAAATTCCTTTTAGCCATTGAGGTTAGTGAGGTTCACAACCACCCCCCCAAGCCTAAACCAATGTTGTTTCTTATTATCTCTTGACTCATGCAGCCACATAATATCAGACTACCAATGCATATTCACTTGAGTCATTTAGGTTGGTTCAGTCCAGTACTACCCTTCAATCCAATGTTGTTTCCCATTACAGTTATCATACCAAACCAAAAACAAGTACAGAACCAGCATAGGCTGATATTTCATTGGAGGTATATAGGGGAATCTTAGGGCACATCCAAACAAACAAAGAGACTTATGTCAAGTAAAACAATGGGGAAAAAAAAAAAAAACTGGAGAGAAAGGAAAAGAAAAAAGGACTGATTATATATCCAACTCCGAAGACTACAAAGTGACTTGCCCGCGTTTAGGGGTGTGAGAAAGAAGGGAAAATAGGAGGGAGGGGAGGGAGGAGGGAGGGGGGGGGAGGGGAGGGGGGGGGAAAACGTGGGGAGGTGGGGAGGAGGGGTTTGGCATGGAAGAACAAAGAAACAACAAACAGCCAGGTAAAAGAATAACAGTAGTCACAGTAAAAAAAGATGAAAGAGAGAAAAAATAATATAGAAGGAAGAAACTGCACCAGGTGGAGATGGATTTTCATAAAAGTGCTTTGTAAAAGAAAAAATATCATGATATTTTGTTTTGACTGGAGAAGACTCATGTAAACAATCAGATAAGATAGGAGAAGAAGTTAAAGCAGAGAGAAGAGGAGGTAGCAAGAAAGTCAAAGGGAAAGAGATGAAGAGGAAATAAAGAAGACAGAAACCAGGAGAGACATAAAGAGGAGAAGAGAGCAACCAACTAAGAAGATAAAGAGATTGGGGGCGAACAGGAGGAAGGAGAGAGAACAAGATCTATCAATCACCTCTGAATTTTATTCATATCTAGGAGATCAAATTCGTTTTACTACAAATCCAATCTCAATAGGCTTCATAAGACTGCTAAAACAAAAAGACTTATGTCAAGTCAGCCTACCTAACGTTAGTAACCTAATATCACTAAAATTCTATCACTTAAGCATCTAAAAATCTTTATAAAATGAAAATACCTCAAGCTTAAATTAGAGACTCCTAAAAATCTAATAACTTAATATTTATTTTCTTGTAGGCCCACATTAACTTAACAGCATCAAATAATAACAACAATAATAATCTATATTACAGACTCGGATACGGGTGTCGAGTGCAAGTATATGCCTAAGCGTTGGATTTATCTAACTCTTATGTTCACAGACACCCGAACACAGCTAGATTTCATATTTTTTAACTACTTCTTGCTAAGTTACCTGGACTTGGTTACGGATGTTGGGTTTACATATATGTCTAAGTGTCTAATTCATCTCATTCTTATATCCAAGGACACTTGGCCACGACTAGATTTAATATTTTTAAATGCTTCTTTTATTTATTTAAGGTAAAATGGTGTTTACAAACTAAAATATTACATTTTATGCATAAAATGAAAGTCTCATGCATAGTTCTATAGCAATCTCATTTTTTTTTATATACTTGTTGAATGCATGTCCAATTAGCCATATTGGACACGTATCTCATACCCTGGTCCGAGTGTCGATTGTCCGACACGGGTATTTCACAAATTTAGAAGAGTTCAGATAATATAGCGTCTTTTATTTATTTAAAGTAAAATGGTGTTTACAAAGAAAAATACAACGTTTCACGTATAAAATAAAGTCTTATTTATTGTTCTATAGTGAACTTAATTATTATACATACTTGCTGGATGCAAATTCAAATAGCCACATCAGACACATCCTATACTCTAGTCCGAATATCGAGTGTCTGACACAAGTATCTCACAACTTTAAAAGAGTTTCGGTAACATAACAATAATATGATGATGATGACAAAGAAGAAGACGAAGAAGAAGAAGAAGAAGAAGAAGATAAGCATCTTACTTAATTCCTCCAACCGTTGAGTTTTAGAGAGATGGTACGGCTTCAAATGCATTGTGCATTTTTATGTTTGGCAAAATTATTAATCTTAAATTCAACCCCCCCCCCCCCAAAAAAAAAAAAAAAAAAAAATTTTATTCTATTTTATAAATTGTGTTTAAGTCCTACACCATGAGGCTTTAAACCATTGACGAAGATGATAAGGCCATTTGGTGGAGCTTCACACTTTACATGAACCCAAGCACTCGAACTGATACACCCACATCTAGACAAATCCTCAGTTACAAAGATCAATACATGGTCACAAATATGCACTCATATTCAAAGTAAATAATATAACTCTATGCAACCCTAAAAGAAATACATATCTATCTTACAAAGCACAACAGATTTTGAAAAATGTCAGTCTAACACATTTGCATCCAATGGCCAGGAACATGTTTTTTCCTTCAACGGACAGTTGAGATTAGTTTTTATTTTCTCTCTCCACAGGTGTGTTAGAGACAATTGCATCCAACTGTTGAAAATTTGTTCCTTTGTAATGTCTAAGAGATACATTTTGTTACAATGGCTAGGATTTGTTTTGCTTTCAATTCAAGGGTCAAGATCAGTTTTGGTCCTCATCTTTTGATCACAATTCCCACCCAAGTACACCTCCTCTGCCCCTCTCTCTCTCTCTTAACGTCTGTGTAGCATAGGAAAAGTGTGGCAAAGGTAAACTTACTTTTTGGATAAGTGTGCAGTGAAACGTCAAATCATTTTAAAAAAATATGAACGTTAGCAGAGAAGAGGACTTGCAAATGTGGGTCTCAAGGTCTCCTCTTCATGCTCACTATTACTTTTTTTCTCTCTCTAAAACCCAACCCCCTCACAACCCACTCACGGAGAGAAAACCCATTTCGTAGAAACAAGCGAGAAGAAGGAAAGGGAGCGAAAGTAAAGAGAGAGAACCAAGAGGCCATGGCCGAAACAACCCCTTCTGGCCACACCAGTCTATCCTTCTCATCCTTTCTTCTTCCTTTGTTCTTTTTTTTTTTCTTTCCTTTTTCCTTCTTCAACTCTCACCGGTCACTTCCACAGCCTGCCCATTTCTTCTCTTCGTTTTTCCATTTTTCTTTTATCTCCTTCTTTCTACTCCATGTACGATAGAGGTAAGAAAAGAAGCAGGGAAGGGGATTCATAAAGGTTAGGCCTTTTTTTTTCAATTTTATTATGTTTAATTAAGGTTTTCTCCTATTATGATATTTATTTGCTTTATCCGTTTATTTGTTCTAGTTTGAAATTTTTTAAAACTGTGTCAAAGTATGTTATTGCTGTGTAGAAGAGAAAGAGGAGGAAGAAAAGCAAGGAAGGTGAGTGTTACTATATTGCTGTTAGGAACTATGTGAGGAGATGGTTCGGAATGGAAGGAGGTATGAGATACGCAGAGCAGTGGCCGCCCACTCGGTGGTTCTTTATTGTTGGCAAGCTCATGCGGTTCATCTCACCTTTTCTCAAACATCTCCCATTCACGAAGGTTTGAAATTTTTTTTTATTTTATCATTTTTAGTTCAGGTGTACTCCTTCTAGAATTTTTATTTGCTTCAACTATTCATTTGGATAGAGTTCAGGATCAATTTACCTTTTTCTCAAGCATTTTTTTTTTTTACCCATGGATAGAAGCAAAGGACACAAAAAATAAGAAGAAAGAGGCAATGGTGGGCGATGATGCTTCGGTGGTTGAGGAGAAGTGGCTGTGTGCTTTAAGTGGTGGTGACAGCCGGTGATGGGCTGCCAGAGATAGTAAAAAAAATTATGAACATCCAGTAGTTCTCAGTTCGTATAGTTCTACAACAAAGAAAATAGTAGGCTTCAGTTTCATTAAAACTATGACAGGGGCTAATGGGCCTCTGAAGTCAACCCACCCAAAAACAGACTCTCAGGATCTGGTGTCATTTTTTTTTACTTTTTATATTTTATGTGAGGCTTTGATTCTTTAATTTATGGTTTGATTCCTCAGAAGTTGATAATAAGGTTTCTCATATTGGGTTTCTTTTGATTATAAAGCTTTCATCTAATTATTGTACATTGTCTTTTGATTTCTATGTTCTCTTTTTTTTTTGGTTTAGAGAACTTATTGTTGTAACAGAAATTACTCACTGTTGTCTCAGCAAAAAAAAAAAAAAACGAAATTCCTCATTGGCTGCGGTAAACTTTCTCAAAGTTAGACTAATTCTTGGTATTCAATCAATGAATTGTTCCATTTACTTATAGCCTACATTAAATGTGAGGTTCTCCTGTATGGGAGTTCTATTACCAAACCTGAGTTATTTCGGAAAATTACAAGTTGTGGGAGGGTTTATTTTGAACAGTGTAGCCTTTGAAATTGGATCACTAAAAAATCAGATTTTGATTCGTGTAGCGTTATTTCTTTTGATAGTGAAGCTTTGGTTGAATTCACTTGGATTGACTTACAAAGTATCTTTAATGTGGGAATGCCTTCGTAGCCTATTACAAAGTATCTTGGTTTGCGTGCTAATTGGAATTTTTGTTGGTCCAACAATATCAAACAGGATGGTTTCTTCACAATTTTTAATGATGAAAAAATTAATTTAGCTGCTTATTTTTTATTTTTAATATGATGCGGCGGTCTACACACACTTATTAATCTCATCTCCGGTCTGATAATCATGTTGTTGTGGTGTATTTTTTGCATTCAATTTTTTATTCAAAATTGTCAAAGGTAAATGGAATATTTTGTTAGGAGTGCTGTAGGCACGGATCATATCTAGTATATATATAACGTACATCAATCCTCCACCAACAAAGGGTGAAGATCATTACTAGAATCATATAAAGTGGTGAACCTGATCATAGATTGCCCAAAATAACACTAGTTCTGATCACTAATCATATTGCTAAGGGAATGTTGTATTGCTATTTCATATTTAACAGATTGATCTACAACATTTACAAACCTAAAATAATAAATAAGGTATTAAATTGCTTGTCTTCCAACAACCGATAATATATCAACGAACTCATCAATCTCTTATTATTTTTTTTGCATTTAACAGTTCTTTAAATCCTCAACCATAATAAATGGCTTCCATCTTCACATCCCTTTCCAAGTTGTGGTTTTCAAAGATAGGCTGATCCAATCTTTCTAAGATTTGTTCCATGGTGGTTTTCATGGTTATGCTATTATTGGCTAGTGAGCTTCCTTTGCTCCATAGAGGAACAGAGTAATTGTCTTAAACTGCTTTAACAACAGGATTCATCCTTGGAAGATAGTTTCTCCATGCTGCAAAACACTTAATGTATTGGTCAGAAATGTTGATGGTTGTCCTCCTCTTCAACAAGTTTCGGAAGTTGTACATCATCATCGAGGAAATTCAGATATAGGTACAAGAAAATGACAGAGAGGGAAAGACTTAATCAAGTGTATGCACTATTCTCTCAGCCCTAAATCACTGGCTTCTGATCCATATCACAACATTCCCCATTTTTTTCACAGAAAGGAAATAGGGGTTTTGCTAGCATTCTTGTCTCTCCAATTGTGTTGGGAAAGCCAATCTTGTTGATGCATTTATCCTTGCTTATAGCAATATAACTATACTTCTGAATTAAGAGTTTTTGACTTTCTCAAAGTCTAATTGCAATTATGCATTTTTGTTTACCCATTGCATCAGCAAAAGCCAACTAATATGCTGAATTTTCCAGGCAAATTAGATTAGACAGAGGCATAAATTGGGAGAGCAACATCCTCTAAGATTCATTATCCCCTTTCATTCCGTGCCCTCCCCAAATTAATGGGGTTTAACTAGTTTTAGGTTAAAAATTGTGGTCCTACCATTCTTCAGCCAGAACTGAAAATAAAATTTCAAGAGGTTCTGTTAAAGTTGGGATGGCTTTATGTTCTAGCAATCAAGCATGTCAATCCAAGTTCAAAAAATTCTCATCAAAACACCTTCTATTTTGGACAAAGCAAAAGAGAGAATTTTAGATGGCATGGTAAGGATTGATTCATTGGAAGCAAAGGGGCCATTGGATGTTGAATAGTATAAAACTACAAAAGTTTAGGAGTAAGAACACCCTTGAACAAATTCTTCTTAGAGACAAGACTGACCAAAGACATGACAAATTTTCTTGGAAGATCAATAGTGACAGAAGGTATAAAAGCTTCCTCTATATTCTGTAAGATACAATCTGCAATATTTTTTGTATGAAGGAATATGGGATTCTGATGGGTTGAACAAGAGTCACAGAACCCATCAAATGACATCAAAGAGAATTTGAGGAGGATGGGTCAAGGACGAAACAATATAGGCCAAAGAGAGAGGCAATAGAAGCAAGAGCGGAATTGTTGAATGAATGAGTGAATTAGTGCCCAATATTAGAAGTCAAAGGCCTCTTATATAGGATGTTATGGTAAAGTCCAAGTAGGATTGGACTTGTTAGTGATAAGTCCTATTCGTAAAAGCCCTTGCCCTAGTAGGCCAAGGAATCAAAGTCCATATGGAATGGTCTCCCTCTCTTAGTTGGACTAGCCTGAAGGCCATTTAGGCCCAAGTGAGGGGTACAACGAGGCTATGCCTTCGTTCTAAGCCACCAAACTAATAAGTCCCTAGAATTCCCGCAGGTCCTGCCGAACAAGTTGTTCGAGCTTACCTAGGCTTGCCTCAAAGCCTAAGTCAGGAGAGTTCATTTAGTGAACCAACAACGCTTGTGGGCTAGAGCACACACGAAGTACTTATGGCCCCTTGGTGCGTGTTGTTGGTTTGTGTGCCTCGTTCAACGTCCAGAATGCACAAGTATGGACATGTGTCATTCAGCATCCCGAACACTTATCATGGCCTTATTGGTTATGAGTAGTGCTCATGGGGAGCTCATGCAGATGTGACATACACGTGGCTTTCCTGATGTATGGTGCATATACAACTTTATGAGGATCTTCATCCGACCTCTCCTCCATTAGTAAGCATTGATATGAGGGTGTCCATTGGTACCCAATTTGATACGTAAAAGCTTTAGTTTTGGAGAGGCCATATGAATTTGATAAGGTTGAGAGGTGATGATCTGTGTTTATATCAACAGAGACACATGGTTGGACGTATTCCAATAATTGATGGTATGGAAACCAAAATGGCATTAACAAATGCATTAGTGCCACTCTCATTGCTCATTCATGAAGTAAAAGGTTCAATCAATCTCAATGATTTCCATTCAATCAACTTATTAGAGAACTGTACAAATCATTTATGAAGTTCAGCAAATCTGTTTAGTGTGCTAATTTCTAGCTGCATTTCTAACAATAGCTTCGTCCTCACTAACAAACAACATTGCCGCTTCAATTGCCCATTATTATTGAGGATTTACAAGACTAGTACAAGGAGACTTTTTATGTGACAATTAATACAAATCAAAAAATATTATCGCGTTGATTGGGGATTGCTTAATTATTCCGGTGAGGTACAAAAAAAAAAAAAAAGCCCCAGTGACTAGTAAATACCACGTCATGCAGCTAATGCTTACCTCCCAAGTTTTCCATTGATCAAGGAAGTTTTTGTGCCAATAAAAGAATGTGACTTCTCGCTCTATGTTGGAGAAGAAACATCGGTAAATTGATTTTACCAGCACCATGTCACGCTAATGTTATCTTCAAGGCAAAAGCTCTAAGCCCTTTGTGTCCTTACTTTTTGTTCCAGGTCCAATCATCCAAAGTCCTCTCACAATTAAGGCCTTAGCATTGACCATAGATATCAAATTATCAAGAGAGATATTCCTGACATGCCGCAAAAGAGAGGATATGAAACTCACTGCCCAACAGTTTATTTCAGATGTTATGATGTTGAACTTCTCCATTGGATCTCACAATGTTTCTTCCTTCTATTTTGTAGAGTTTGGAAGGCAAAGGGGCAAAGTCCACTAAGAGTACTGTTATCTTAGCTATCTTTCAGACTGTCCAAAACAAATGATCACGGGTATGGAGTATGGAGACCAGTCATGGTCTAAATTGGGTTAATGGCCGGCATAATGGTTTCGGGAGTATGTCAATGTGTAATGTAATCAGAAACTGAACTTATGAATTTTTTTTCAAGCACTAGTAAAAGCTAAAAAAACTTAGTAGCAAGCAGGTTATACTTATCACAATTTGAATGTTTTTAATGTTTCTAATCAACAATTGTCCATTTTTGCCATTGGAGCAATAAACCCCTCTGGTCGAAGACTAGTGGTTGGTAATAAATAATACGACAATACGAGGGGCTAATACATTACATACACCTACTAATATCCATTTCTTTTTTATTCATGAATCTAAAGAAAATGAATACTTAATTACTTACGAAATTAGATGTTCTTATTTTGATCAATCTATAAAAATTACTAGTATTGCAATGGCATTACATATTTAATTGTAAAGATGGGGGAAAAAATTGAAAATTTAAGAAAAATTTAAATTTTCTGGTGCCTATGGTACTTTATCAGCCTGTATCAATTGATATGGCTATGATTTTACTTATCATCACTATTTACCCAGGATTAATATTAGAGACCTACAAAACCGATACGTATTGGCCAATATTTAGAACCATGAGACCAGTTCAACTGTTGAAATTCCCCTAGGGTTAGTGAAGTCTCTGCTTACTAGTGTTTGACCTGACTTCAACAATCCATTTCAGTAACATCACAATGAACAAGAAAGGTTTTGCAAAGGAGATTGTATATCTATCAGAGTGGGATTTGTCTGCCCGGTCCTAAGAAGTACGAATACAAACACAAATACGGACACGGACACAAATACAGATACGGGACACGGCATTTTCAAAAAATGAAGACACAAATACGGGGACATGGCAAAAAAAATATTTTTATACATTTTTTTATTTGTTATGTATGTAAATGCAAGATTCATAAATCACCAAAAATAAGATGAAAACAACTAAATAAGTTCACAAATATAATACAACAATTAACAAGTTAAGGATTTGAAGAATTAGATTTGGATATTTCATATTTTGGTGTTTTAAAGTTTTGAAATTTGTAGATTAGACTCCATTTAATACTTTTAACAATAACATTTTAACCCCACCTTGTTCCATAATGTGTCTAACTAATAGATATGCGTGTCTCCAATGTGTCTGAGAAGTGTTCACTAAAACAAATATTAATAAAAATATTAGACAGGCTAATTCCGACGTGTCTGAAGAGTATGTGTGTCCAACACAGATACGGCACCCTGAATGGAGCGTCTATGCTTTCTAGGACTGGTCCTTTAAAGCTTTGCATGGCTGATCTTGACAAAGTTTGATCAATTAAGGGCTGGTTATATAGTAAAAGATTAAAATGTCATATTTTGTTTGTGTTCCTGATGTAAAGTAGTATATTTATCAAAAGCTAATGTCCTAATTTTGCACTGGGACTTTAAGAACATTTGCCCGCGGGGTTTTGCTCAAAGAACAATGGAAAGTAAACACAGTAATGCAACTAACAGTGAACCTAACAAGAATACCGGTCTATGGCACATAATTTTCCATGAAGCTCTTCCTTTTGCTTTGGGCATGGCAGATTGTTGTATGTGGGGTCTCTATACAATCTATTGCGAGCTGGAACATATTGCAAAAATGCTACCGCTTACTATTGCTTTTGGTAATTATACACCCTAGGAATCCTTCATATTGCTTCTTGTACCTTTCGCTTCCCTATTTATGGCATAGTGAAAGATCTACTCCTATTTTCATTTCTCTTGTGATCTCATATTTAGTGCTCCTACTAAAATTGTGTTTGTTAATAATGAAAACAATTTTATCTCAGATAATTTCAGTGTTGTAGCTTAAACATGAATCAGAAAAGCCACATAACGATAAAATATGAAGTCAACAATCACCCTCGCCACAAAAGGCTAGATAAGAATAAGAACTTTGCAAAAGAAATGCATGATTTGACAAGCAAGTCAGTAAGAGAAGTACCTGGAATTCTTTCAAGAAGAACATGCGATCTGCGAAGAGCATCAGAAATTCTCCTTGTATTACTCGCCCGAATCAAATCCCTAATATCATCATTCTTAAATGCACTGGGTATGCCAAAACAACCAATAAAAAGAAGCAAACCACGGGCATCAATCTCATAAGCTTTGGCCAGACCACCTTCATTGATAAGCCGCTTCCTCCACGCCACTGCTGCTAACTCTGCATCTTCTTTTACCGCGGCCTCAATCTCATTACCACTGCCTCCCATCAGTAGAAAAAATTCCAGAATCAAAATCGACGCTTGTCTTGCAGGGATCATCGGCGAATCCTTAGTGTACGCTTTGCTCCCCTGAAGGAAAAACCGGCCCAAACATTCGAACACCAGTTTCGCCGGGTTAGGCGCCAACTTCAAAGCAGCCGGAGCTTCTTCAAGGAGTTTGGTGACGTCCGAGAGACGAGATACGATATACTGACGGAGGCCGCGGCTATACATCCTTTTGCATAATGATTCGATCTCAGAACCCGGCTGATTAATTGCCAATTCGGCGATGGTTGTTTCTGCTGTGGCCGTTGATAGGTTTTCGGTGAAAGGAGCAATTGCTAACGGTTGCGTCGGCGAGGGATCAGCATTGAGGTGTTGGGGCAATTTGGCGGCGTTGATGGCGTTTCTGATATAATCGAGGTGTTCCTGCAACTCGTCGTAACGGCGTTGGAAGGCGGAGAGGGCGGTGGAGAGGTTGCGAAGTTCGCCCAATGAATTACCAAAATGAGGTGGTTGTTGTGGTTGTTTCTTTTCTTCTTCTTCTTCTACTCCTCCTCCTCCTCCTCCTCCTTCCTCTTCATATTCTTCTTCTTCTTCTTCCTCCTCTTCATATTCTTCTTCTTCTTCTTCTTCTCCTTCTTCTTCTTCTTCTTCTTCTTCCTCCTCCTCCTCTTCGTCTTCCTCTTCTTCCACTTGTGGGAATGGATAGTTGTCGGAAGTTTCTGTAGGTGGATTGTTTGTGATTGTGAGCTCTTGCGGTAGTTGCGCGACAGGGGTGGTTGTTGCCGACGCTTGTGGACGTGTTGACGGCGGTGTGGGTGTGGAGTCGTGTTCCTCAATGACGGGAGAAAGAGAAGGAGGAGGAGCGCGAGTCGTCGATTTGGCGGCCATAGAGGGCTTTGCTATGATGAGTTCGATTGACAGTTGATTTGAAGTGAAGAATTATGATTTGATTAGGGGAGGAGAAATAAAAACCCTAGCGAATTCCAGCTGCCACAGTTTCATAGCACGTACAGCGACAACGGATTTTTTTTCCTTTTCTATTTTTATATAGGACGCCTATTTTTCCCCAAAATTCGTGAAAAATAAAACCAAAACATGTTTAATTGTGTTTAAAATTTTTTGTTTTCAAAAAATCTAAAAATAATTTAAAAAAGATAGACAAAAGTGAAAATACAAAATGAGAGATGCTACGACAGTCGTGGCACGGCTGTCCAAACACAGTGTAAACAAAATAGTTGTTTACACTTTTTGTTGCCTTTGTTTTCAAAATATGGTTTTTTATTTCTCTACCTCCTCCATCCACTGTCACATACAAGTGGACACGCGCTCTTTGACTCACTTAAGGGTTGAAATTTTTCTTTATACTTGATTAAAATAATATATATTTTTATATTTATCATATTTATATATCTAAATTTTATATTATTTAACTTTATGTTTAAAAAAATAATTATTAAAAATATTTTAAATTAAATGGACAAATTCGAGAATTATAATTTTTGTTTTGGACAAATTTGGATTTAGTTTTTGGTTCAATATGAATTTTATTGTGTAAGACTGTCCAAGACTTGCTCAGCTCGCCTAATATCTACTGTTACCACACATCTTCACACCACTACCATTTGTCACTCTACCGTTACCCCACACCACCTATCACATATTAAATGAATAGTTTTATATAAGTGCTAATGTGAGTAATAAAATACAAATAATGGTTTCATAATTATCAAACATGTTTTTAATTTTTATTTTCCACATAATATAAAATAAAACACATAAAACTGATAACATAAAATTTAAAAAAAAAAAAAAAGAAGCAAAAACTCAAAACCAAATGCCCTCTTTGAAAAGCCCCTAAACAAGGAATAATCTAAGAAGGTTTTGGGTTGAGTTACTGAATTAACGTCTTCCTAAAAAGAGACTGGCTAGATCTGTTTCTTTCATTTAACTGAAAAGGTTGGCTATACCATTTTCTTTGATCAATCTCAAGAACCACGACGAGATTGGCAATTTCATTTTATTTTTTGGCAGGTTGAGCAATTTACAGTATCCTACTGAAATCCTGTACACATCTTCAGCATTACCCTTTATCTGCACGGAAAGGAAATTTAGAGGACAAAAAAATTGACTGGTCTATTTCATACTAGTATGTGATAAGCCATCTTGATGATGGCATTGTTGGCAATTTATATTATGCTAATGCACTTGAAAATTTCTAGGTCCTCTCTAGTCACCTTCTCTCTTCATCTCTCCATCATCACTTGCTGTTTGTTTCTAGCTATGAAGACATAATTTTGGACTTTCAACTATGTAATAAATTATTATAGTAGAATGTTTCTAGCTATCTGAAGATGGACCTGTTGCTTATGCCACAATCCCGATTTACAAATTTTGCAGTTAAATTTCGTAACCCGGTTGAATGTATCACAGGCTGCTGTTGCTGGGACTGCTCGTGTACTCATTTTTTCAGGCCTGAGTAGAGCCACATTTCTTCATGATATAGCTTTCATCATAAGATATTGCCATGGGCAGAGCAGATGAAGAATTTCTCCCATGGATCAAGCAGCTCATGCCATTCTTTCAATAGAAAACATGACATTGAACATCAACCAAATATTTTGGCTAGAGACCCACACCCTGGGCATGCCTACATACTTAGGGTCATCCTGGGTTTGTCAAAGATCGGACAAAAATGTTTTCTGACAACGTCTAGATATAGCAATCTAATTCCTTCGTCGCAAAGAGAGTGATCTCGTGTTATAGTAGTAATATCACAATCTTCATTTCATGATGGACATATGCATACCAGTCTAGCTTTCTTTTAAGTTTTCAAAAAGCCACAAATAGAAGTTATAGAGGTATTATATAATCAAAATCACAGGGATTCCTCATTATCAGTTATCAGTTATCAGTTTAATTTTATCCTAGACTCCTAGTTCGTAATATAACAAAACTATAATAACTAGGGTAACTTTTTGAAATAAACCAATCATAATTTTGAAATAAACAAATTGTACTTGTAAGTTAAAGTAGGATAGGTAAAGAAGTCTTATGTCACGGATCGCCCAATTTTAGCACTATTAGAAGCTATGTTGCATACTTGGAGAACTAAATTAGCATCAAAAGCCTAGAAGGTCCTATGCCATTCTAGGGCTTTCAAGAGAGAGAGCTTAATTATGGAAGAACCAAATAATATTCTAGATACTTCTACACTAATGTACATAAGGCTTCGTTTGTTTGCTGGACAATAATTCTTAAAAGACAATTTTTTCTTGAAAAATGTTTGTTTTCCCTTTATTTTTTTCGTTTGTTTGGTATGAACTACAAAATTTTTGCAGAGAAATTATTTGAACCACAGTTGATATTTGGACAATCTGCAGTGATTCAGACATTAAGAGAAAGGAAGAGATTATAAAAAATTAAAACTCTTCTTTATGATGTAGAATTATAAGAGATTAAGTTATCAATAGAAAGAGGGAGAGATTGATAGAAATTTGATCTTTTCATTTTTTAATATTTGATTCAATCCTTCAATTCTCCCACCCACAAAAAATAACTTCTGATATAAAATATTGGAGGTTATTTTCCAACATCTTCCTTATATTTGGAATAATTTTTTTCTAGAATTTAAGAATTTCCAACCAAGCAAACAAGTCAACTTTCTTAATTTTCAAAACACATTTTTTTTTTATTATATTTTCTGGTAAACGAACGGAGCCTAAAGGGGAGAGTATTTTAGAAAAGTGAGGGAAGCTTATAAGGCTTTTAGAAGCTTCCAAGTGTACATAATAAATTCTAGAATAGGAGAAGAAGCTTCTCAAAGCTTTACACTTGTAAATATCTATATACTTGTATTGAAAATTCTAAAATTATCCATTTGAGGAGATGGATAGCTATAAATAGGAAGGAGAATTCATTTGTAAATTATTAAGTATAAGTAAGCATTTTCAAGTTTGAGTGAAGCTTTTAATTTCTCCATCAAAAAGTGTTCTCTGGTTCTTTCTCTTATGTTCTTAGTTTTCTCATTTATTAAGATTTTAGGCTTATTTAACCGTTTGAGTTAGTTAGGTGTCTAAGTGCCCCCGCGGGTTCAAGAAGGGAAAATTTCAAGCCCATGACACTTAACCTAGGAAGCATGGATACTCTGTCGAAGGTCTCAAATGTGTGCCAGACACCTCTAAAACACGGACACACATCAGGCACCTTAGTCGAGTTTTCTTTTAAGTTTTCAAAAAGTCACAAATAGAAGTTATAGAGGTATTACATAATATTCATGTTACCATTCACAAGCAATGCGTGCTAAACTACATAGCAAGAGAGAATCTCAAACATACAGCCAAGAGATGAGGCCCAAAATTACAGGCAGGTGTAATAGCTTGCTCATTACCAAGTTTCACATTAATTTTATCCTAGGTTCCTAGCTCGTAATATATAACTAAGGTAATTTTAGAAATAAAACAATTTTGAAATAAACAAATTATACTTGTAAATTAAACTAGGATAGGTAAAGAACATGTCTGGCCCCTCATGCAATTGAAATATGTTTGCCGTAGTCCCATACATTTGCTTGATATGGATGGGCTCTTAGCCTTGGCACATTCCCTATATGGTAGCTTCTCAACCTAGACAAAAGCAACCCATGTAACTTTATGTCAAGAGAGGTATAAAAAATACATTGTAACTATATGCACTTGGTATATACACATGTAAATACATAATCATGAAAAATAGACAGTTGATACTTCTGTAATCTCAATTTTCATTGATACAAACCGTCTTAGCTGAAACCAATCAGACCTCTGACCATACCCTAAATTGATTTGATATTTATAGCTACTATTGGAATTGATGAAAAATCAACAAAATACACCCTTGGGCGTGGTTGAACCAGACATTTCCAAATTTAATTTGATAGATCTTTTACTTAAAGCAGAAATTTACAAGTTTCTTCATTCACCATCATTGCAATCCAATAGTTCAACCAACCAGAACGAATAATTTATGAAAAAAGCCAACATTTGGCAGTGAAGTCTTCAATTAGCAATGTTCCAGTTTCTTTCCATCACTTAATTGGGTTATGTTCAGAATTGCATAGTCTATTCTTAGATTCTAGGAGTGTTCTTCATAAAGTAGGAGCCTTTATGGGGTAGTGATAAGGGTCAACTGCTCCTGTTTGTAAGTATTGGGTGTTAAATTTTCAATTTCAAATTGTGCAGATGTACTCCCCTCAGAAGTCGGAGTTTATGGTGTTCTTCTTTCTAGTGATTGTATTCATACACATACAAATACATATATGCGTGCGTATATATGGGCGTAAATTGTAGGACTTGCTGAGACACTTAACGAGTTCCATTGCGAGGCCCTTGCAAGACTTCGGCATTCCTTCACCACTTTCATCATCTTTTTCTTCTCCTCCTCCTGTCTAAAACCTCTCGGGTTTGTGCTTCGTGCATTTTATACTTTTGTGGAGTTGGAGCTGGGCCCTGATCAGAATTTACTGGGACGATCCAATTTGCAAAAAATTATTTGTTTTTTCTTTTTAGTGTTAAACAAGGTTGTAGCTAAAGAGTGTCACGAACCCATCAGGACATGATAAAGCCTTCCTCTTATTTAGAGCAGAGCTTGCAGCACAATAAGGCTAAGATAATCCCAATAAAGATCGCAGAGAGTTGAACTTAAGCACTGATGGCGAGGAGGACGACTCTAACTGTCCAAACCAACCTATCATTAGTTTTTCCTTTACAAAGATGAAATATAGTGGGACCAAAAAAATTAATTTGTTTATTTATTTATTTATTTTGGAGGAATAATAGGGAGTATGAGAAAATAGTTTTTAAAGAATTGAGAAAATGAATAAGGAAATGGAGTGTCTCATTGGATAAAATATAAAATAAAAAAGCTAGTATGTAGGAAACACTCATGTTTTTAAGTTACTACCTCTATTATGATCTTTACATCTCATGTATTTAGTGATTCCCATATTGTAAGGTTTAAACTAAATCTTAGTGTAGTTAAAACTAACTTACCATTGAAAATTTATCTAATTAATGTAAAAAATTAACTGTCGGAATTGTATTGACAATTTTGAAGAGGTGTCCAGACACCAAAGACTCCTCCAAATTAATTGATGATTATAAAAAATAGTGAGATAGAATTATGTTTATGAGAAGAATAATAAATCATAAGCTCAAAAAGTAAAAATATAAATGTATTTGCTTGAGTTAGTGAGTTGAGAACACAGATGCAAGTGGATAATGCAAGTGAGAGTCCTTTTTAAGGATTTGGTTCTCACCAATTGTTCAAAGAAAATAAAATTATTTATGCGTAATTATTTTTATATAGGTAAAAAAATAAAAAATAATTTTTGTGCAATTTTTTTCATTTTCCTAACACAACCCAACAACATGAAGGAATTTAGATTCTTTTATTTTATTTATTTTATATCTTTTTATTTCTTTCTTTTCTCCCTACAAATCTAAGATCTATTAACGTAGATAGGTGGCTGTAGACCTGCTTGAATTTTCATTTTCACTTTGTGTGGTCTATTGTCGGAGTTACAATGGCTGAACACCACCCTTGAAACAGCCATTGCCTTTCACTTTTTATAACCTAAACAATTGAAATTGAATCAGCTGTATAAGACATAAAATTTTTTGAAATTTTAAGTTTACATTATTTTTTTTGGCTCAAGTTTATGAAAAGCCATCGTCTATAGAAATCAAAAAAATTTCATACATTTACGTAAATAATGATTGACCACATAAGCTTGGGGTAAAATCGAATTTGAAACCTCATGGCCTCTACCTCATTGTCCTCCAATAAGTAACTATGGCAAATTTTATTAAAGAGTTCAAAACTAAATTTATTTTGGCTAGTTTAGGAAATAGAAAACTTAACACAACTTTAGACACCAAATTGATTGGATATGGATTCTCTCCATTTCATGATTTGTGATGGAGAACTCCATTCTATAACTAATATAAAAATGAATAGTTTAGATGAGTTAACTTAAAATTTATTTAAAAATAAATAATTTTATAGTTATATATAAGAAAATAAAATTTAATACAAAACGACGTAATTTTATTAAGACATATAATAAGATTACATTCAGTCTATTAATTATGGAATAAAAATCTCCATTTCAAGTCATGTCCAAATCCGGAATAAATTTTTAAGAGACTCAAAATTTTATTTTAATCCACGTCAATTTTTTTATTCTAGCAAAAACAAATTGTTATAATTGTTCTGGAAAAAAAAATTGTTGTAAGTAAATTATTTTAGATCGGTTTTACATCTAAAAAATTCCTATTATGCTGTAATTAAAAAAAATTAAAAAAATCAGTTGGGTGAGTGATGAGAAATATTTATATAGTTCACATCTTGAAGAAAGTTCCTGTGGCCATTGCATACAAGTTGCAGATATTCATGCAGGTGCCCATATGAGAGAGAGAGAGAGAGAGACGGAGTGTATATATATACATATATCTACGGTGGATGTGACAGAGGCCATATTATAACCAAACGCGTCGCTGTTGCAGCTGAGTGGAGGGAAAGAAAAGATGAGGTAACGGGTTGTTGATGGAGATCAGAGTCAGATAACATGATTGATTTCTGAGGCTCCAAAGTTTTTTCTTTAACCAGACACAAACAAATAAGTCTAAATCAACCCATTCAATATATATGTATACATATATAGATATTCCTCTATATCCCATAAACTCAACCCTTATGGGAATGGCGGATATTCCTAGAAAAACAATTACAATGCGCAGCCAAATGGGTAAAGTCTAGCGTCCCCGCAACATCTATTCCCATACCCCACCTCTTGAAATTCGTGATCTTCTTCAACTTCTTCTTCTTCTTCTAGTACTAGTACAGAACCAATTGCAAAACAATTTTCTTGCTTTTTTTGCCGTATACATTTGTGGGTTTGGAAATGGCCGTGGCTATGGCTTCTGGGAGCACTACTCTTGGGCTTTACACCAACTTGAAAGCACTTGAGAGGCAACCCTTCTCAAGAGCTGGTCTCGTCAGAGCCTTTTTTGGTTTCGATTCAGTTCGCCGGTTGTGCATTTCTCCCCGGGGAAGGTACGCACTTGAATTCGATATATGTGTATATATATGTATGTGCATATACGCATATGGTTGGTGTATTGTTGAGTTTTTTTTTTTTTTATAGAAAATCTGCCTAATCAGGTGTTAGAACTGGTATATTAAATTTGGGATTTGGGCTTACCAATCAAGTAGTTCCTTTTAGTCGCTTAGTTTTTATATGTAATTCTACTCCATTTTTGGGACCTTGGAAGTTGAATTTCAATGTTGATGCTTCCTATTAAAGTACTACCTTCTTGTTCTTCACATTTCTTTTGGTGAACTAGTGAATTTACTTGCCTGACTTGTGGATTGTTTCTGATTGGTTGTTTATTGGAGTTTGATGGATTAGTGTTCTATGGTTTTACCCTTTCCTAGTTATGTTTGGGTGAATAATCTCGACAATTCTGGCAAGTATTCTCTCTCTCTCTCTCTCTCTCTCTCTCTCTCTCTCTCATCAAGAGATTGAGACTAAAATTCCAACAATTTTACTATTACATTCTCTATTTGGTGAAATGGGTCTGTACTGAACATTTGGTCGTAAGCTCCTGCATTGAGTATGCTAATCCATGTTGCTGATAACAAGATTCAATATAAAATAGTACATACAAATAGGATCTTCTAACTGGCATTTGAAACTCTGGCATATTTTCCTATGTTATTATTAATCCATTAGATGATCTTGATCTACCGAGAATTGCTGCAACTGTTGTTGTGACTATATATATGTGCATTAATAAACTGTGTAACCTCATTATATTTTTTCTGCGATGCATTACATTACTCAAAATACCAAGTCCATTGTATTGTTGCAATTTTTGTGCATTAATTCTAGATGTGTTTGTGTCAGATTGTCATCTTCAGTAGCTACAATCATTCCTGGAGCATCATCTGCTACAGCCGTGGAGGTATAAAGCAATGGTTACGAGTGTAGATGTTTTTATATTTTATGTAACGCACTAAGGTGTTTGTTTTCTCATTTGCTTTATCTATTCATATTTGCTGGTTGGATTGGGGGAATGGTGCGATATGCAGGATGGAAGTGTTCGGGAGACTGACACAATTCCAACACCGAAAGTTATAATAGATCAAGATTCAGATCCTGATGCAACTGTGGTGGAGATAACCTTTGGCGATCGCCTTGGAGCCCTTCTTGACACTGTATGACACTGTTTACTTCTACTTCCTGGTTCAAGATGTTGTGTACCTTTACTCTTGTGGTTTCCAATTTTTCAAACTTACATTTTTGCACGTAATTATAACCTAGTGTTGTTAGTCTGTTAGAGTGCCTTTCCTATTGTTGCCTGCTGTCTGAAAATGGATTGCAGATGAATGCACTAAAGAACCTTGGGCTAAATGTTGTCAAGGCAAATGTCTATCTCGATTCTTCTGGAAAGCACAACAAATTTGCCATCACCAGAGCGTAAGTCTTTCTGTGCATGAGTGTTAGTATTTGAGTCCTTTACCTATGAAATGTAGCAGATTTGGACACACAATTAGGCAGCCAATTAAGTATGCAAACCCATAAAGAAACCAATTGATATTTATAGTGATAAAAAATCCATTGAATTAGAGGCTAGTAGTATCCCAAAATGACCTTGTGTAGGAATTTTTGAGCTTGGAATGTGTTTTACATGGAACCTGGATTGGTCTTTCAAACTGATGTTATATAGTAATTTTATTGCTTTGATGATGGGGCTTATGCAGTGACACTGGTAGAAAAGTTGACGATCCTGAATTGCTTGAGGCAATTCGTTTGACGATTATAAACAATCTACTCGAATATCATCCGGTATTCCTTGAATACATGATTCTGTGCTTAATGCTATCTGCTTGAGCTTTTGTTGCCAGATTTATGTCTTTTATAAATTTCTTAGTTGTATTTCATTGGTATTCCAGGAGTCAAGCTCCCAGTTAGCAATGGGAGCAGCCTTTGGAATTGTGCCACCAAAACAGCAGGTCCTTCCCCTCCTTTCCATCTGAAAAATAAAAAATTATGTCTAATGTATTCTAGATCATTACTGTTGCGCATACAAATAATTAGTTAGATATATTTTCTTTTAGGTTAAATATTTTTTGTTTTTACAGCCAAAAGAATGGGAGTGATGGGATAAGATTGATTCAATTCAGAACAGCATGGTCTCTTCATATCTGTGATGGTGGTTCAATATTTATCTTCACATTCCCTTTCCTGTAAGAACTAAAAAGGAAAATTGTCCCATAGTGTCCTACACTTAAATGACAGTTAAATGGAAAAAATTAGAGACATTTCTCCAATAATCCTTTTATCAACGTTTCCCTGTAATTCCTGATTTACATCCTATTCATAAAAAGTGTGTATGAAATTTGGAGGTGTTAAGGTGGGATCATTGGATGGGAGTTGATTCCTTTTTTAACCAGTAGTGAACGTGTATGCACTATATTTGTCAATGACTGGGAGCCAGATGGCTCCAATGGTACTATCATGGTGCAAATATTTGAACTTTTATATAGATAGCTCATAGACATATTATTTTTTGTGTGTGTGTGTTAGATTTTTGATAAGTTTATAATTTTTTTTCTGATGGAATTCCTCAGGTCGATGTAGACATAGCAACCCACGTCAATGTTATTGATGATGGCCCTGAGCGAAGGTAACATTTTTTTTCCCCTGCTTTCCCCACTCGAAATGATGGGGCTATGTGCCCACTAAACTGAATAAATATTGAGGCTGAAGCTCTATATAACATTGCCCTGTTGTAAATTTGTGTTAGTATTCTGAACAAGGAATGACGCAGGCAAATAATGTGTATTTTTTTTGTTACCTTGCAGTTTGCTGTACGTGGAAACAGCAGACCGCCCTGGATTACTGGTGGATCTCGTCAAGAGCATCACCGATATTAATGTTGCTGTTGAATCAGGAGAATTTGACACTGAGGTTGTGACTAACTCTGCTGCTAGGAGTAGTAGTAATGATGTTACTGGTAACATAGCTTTGACATTTTCACCTGCTTTTTGATTTTGTTCCTAGGGGTTATTGGCTAAAGCAAAGTTCCATGTTAGCTACAGGGGTAAAGCCCTCATCAAGCCCCTCCAACAGGTAATTCATGATATCACAGAGCATTATGATTATCTTACAAAATGAACTAGTCTTGCCTGTGAAGACACATAATTTAGCCAGGCCCATCCAACTATATCCCAACCTAGTTCTTATAGAAGAGTTTTGATTTTCCAAAATCAAGTTCATAGTCTTTTCCGGTTACACATATAAATTGATTTGTCTTTAGGACTAAACTAGGGCTCACTCGGCCAAATCCAGAGTGTGCCAAGCTCTCTCAAGAATGTAATGATGGTAGTGAGCTCTTGGAACTATTACCTGTGTATTTACAAGCTGCAATGTTTAATGTTTATCCTGATTGATCTTGACAGGTTCTTGCTAATAGTTTGAGATATTTCTTGAGGTTACCTTCAACAGAAGAGGCTAGTTTTTGAGATGTTATATTAAGATGACCACATTGGATTACTATGTACTATACAGTTAGATCAGGGACAATGTTGTATGTAACTTTCTGATAAAGTATATGTGGACAAGAGAAACAGCAATGTCATGGCTACACTTCCATTATAATTCTTGTACCGTAGCAATATTGTATGATAGTTTTATATACCAGTCATACACGTTTCCTGAAATTAAAAAACAGAGCTGTTGTGTAATGAGAGAGTATTATAAGATCATATCAACATATGCTTCTTTCATAAGGAAAACGTAGCGTGCTAGTGGTGGAGTTTCTTTCCCCCACCCTTCCTCCCTTCTTTTTTGATTTTTATAGTACAGAATGTGATTTATATCTGGAAAATACATATGAATGTTAGTAATGCTTGGTTTGTCTAAATCCATAAGTGGAATAAAACTAGTTTTCATCTCCTGCACAGACTATCACTGCACAATGTTTCAGGTTGTTCATATGCAGTTGTTAGGGCTTTTCTTGAGTTGTGTTTTGAAGCTAGCTTTTTACTTTTTCCATATGAGTATCAGCATTTGGAGGCTTATCATTGCACACCACACAGACATACATACATGCATATATATATGGAGACTTTTATGGTTACCTAGGCTTGGATTGCCTTATATGCAGAGGATATATTTTTAGCCCAATAGTTATACTTTTTCACTCACATTTATTTCCCGGCTCTGCAAAAATGATAATAGGAGGTAGAAATGGTGTAGAACTTTTCCAGTGAAGGAAATTTGAGTGGCCATCTTCATAGCCCCCATCCATTATGAAACTGATAGAGATAAGGGCATGGGGCCTCTAATTTTCGAAGTCTATGGCTCGTTCATATGCAAGTGCCTAACTACCAAACAAAGAGAGAGAGAGAGAGAGAGAGAGAGAGAGAGAGAGAGAGAGAGAGAGAGAGATTTTGGGATGGCAGAGGATGAGAAAAAGGCCATTCTGGAGACAAAAAACCATGGTCCACTGGCTCAGGAAGGCAACAAGAACATTGAACAGCTACCCTCATCATGATAACAGACTCGTCATATTCTGCACCATTGCAGATCACCCATACATTATCCAGAAGTCATGAATAGGCTAATCAGCTAGCATTCTATTACAGTCCAAGTTCTTGTTTACAGCTCCAGGTAGAAAATCAGAAGATACCTGAAGCTTCAGTAATTTCATTTACACGAGATAAAATTTTTTTTTTTTAAATTTGAACAAGTGCAAAGTCTACGGAGATTTTAATCGGTGGCAATGATCAGAAAAGCAATAGAAATGTAGAGGAGCAGGACTGGATAAAGAGCAAGGGCTTTTCTGCTGGAATTGACAGCCAAACTTGTGAATGGATACGCAGCCCAGCAACTCCAAGCCATTGTCACGCACGCTATCACCACATTCAACGCAAAATGAAGTTTGAACATACAAATGAAGGCTCCAATGTCTAGAGGAAACAGACAATAACCCAGAAGACTAATACTTTGGAAGAAATTTATGTGGCCTCCCTGTCATGTAAAAGAGACATAAATCCATGCACTTGTCACCCGTTGATACACACATATATATATATATATGCAGATTTACCTACCAGAAATAGAACATTCAATGTTAGGATGATGGCTCCAGCTGCTAGTACTGCAAATGCAACAGCAAAAACTTGGGACTGGACAATGAAGAGCAGAAAGAAAAATGATTTCAATATTCATTTTGAGGCTAAATTAAAGAGACAGGCTTAGATTACTTGTAGAATATTTCAGCAACTCAAAGTTTTAACAGCAATTTCTTGTTAGCATTACAATCCAACAAGCATTAAATCTGGTGCTTAATTACCTTTTCTATAGAGGCAGACCATGACAATGCAATGCCAAGGAAGACGACGAAGAAGAATGGCCCCCAAAGATCCCAATCCCTCAGAGCCTTCCCAGGCTCTTCGCGAAACGGATTTGGGAACACTACAAGTTTCAAATTGCTGACGATTCTTGACAAGTCTCTCTTCACCGTGTCCCAGACCGGCTCTGTCAATGTGCTAGATGGTCCGAACCCAATGGCTGCTGCAGTTTTCTGGTTGTTTTGGCCATGATTATTCAAATTCTGATCAATGGAAAATGGCGGTGGAGGAGGAGTAGGGGTAGGAAATGTATCGTTATGGCTCGTATAGGATGTCATTGCCGCGAGATGAAGAAATTAGAGTTGCATTGAAGGTGGGAATTGATCAGAAGCTATGTCAGATTGAGATGAAGGTTTAGGAGGTAACATTTAAATTATTTTGTGAAATGATTCGCCGAGGAATCGAAATCGGGAAGACCCTGAATTTGTGCAGAGAATTCTTGAGGATCCAATGGAATTTGTGAATAAATTTGATAGAAGTATGCAAGGAATTCTGTTTGATGAATCGAAATCTAACTGAAATAAGAAAATGGCAGTAATGGAAAAATTGAATCAATCTATTTTCGGTTATTACAGTTACAATTCCTGTCAAGCTCATTGGGCCCACTTGACAAAGAAAAATTGAGATGGGTTATATTGGCCCAGCCCGGCCCAGATATAAACAAAGCATTGAGGCCTAGTCCGGCCCAGAAGATTTTGCACATGGCAACTTCTAGGATTTCTTCTAATAACTAACAGGGTCTTGCTTACACGTGGTTTAATGCACATTTTAATTAAATTTTGTCTAAATTTATATAAAATATTGAAAATTCCAACACTAAAAATATAATTTTTAACAATTTGTACAACTAGACATTGTACGCTTAAAACGTGGTCTAAAGACACATGTTAGCATTTGCATAACTAATATATACTCACTTGTTTTCTCGATAGCAATTTCTTGATTACTCGAATTTGTTTTGTGGGATAAAGCCGGAGGTTTGGACTAGTAATTTTTGTTTGGTCTTATCCAAGTTCCATTGGACAAAATCAAATCGAGATAAGCAATTCAGATTGGGTTTTTTATTCTATGTATATGAGAATAAATAATCTAAAGAAGTAATCGTGAGATTCGGAATTGGAGGACAAATTATAAATGTACCTTTTTAATGGATTTGTAATCTCTAATTTTAATGTCTTGGAATTTCTTATTCCTTTTTCAATCTTTCAAAACAAACATGTCCTTACTGTTTTTAAGGACAAACCAGTCAAAGGAACGGTTAGCCCATAAATGAAGGTCATTTGATGTATCGTCTATGTTTGGCAAGTAAGCAACTTCTTATTTCAGTAATTGTTACCTACCAAAATATTCCATTGATATGAAGCTGCAATGGTCTAATTACACTCTGTTTGGATGAAGGAGAGAAGTGTGACATATGAAAAAAAGTGAACTAATGAGACGAGAAGGGAATGAGATATCCCTCCTCTTGTTTGGTAAATCAAGAGGGATGGTAAAGTGACGTTTCATCCATTTTGCTTTACAATAATTAGAAAAGGAAATAGTTGGTGTTACAATTTTTGTATTTGTTTCCTTAAAATAAGGGTAATTCGTTGTAAAAATTCATACTGAATTTATGTATAGAATAATGTGGCTGAATAATAATCTTTCACTTTAAAACAAAACATTCATTATAATAAATTTTAATTTTCAATATCCCATTGATTGGATTTTTCATAAAAAATTTTATAAAAAAATAACATTTTCCTACAAATAACCAAATAATATGTAACTATTTTTTTTCTTTCTAAATCCATCACTTTCCCTTCAAACCTTTCAATCCAAATGAAGACAACCTTAGACCCATAAATGAGGACCACATATAAACTACTACCCATGCAATCATAAAGACAAGAAACATGTATATATATACATGTGTATGCATATATGTATTCACACTGACACTTGCTTGGGCATGCAAACTTCCATTGGATCGTGATAAAACCTAACCCAGAAAGAGAGACAGAAATTTCCGTTACAACTCAGAAAATGCAACTCTTAGCCCATAACTTTGTGTATATATTGGGATGGCAAGCATTACAATCTTATCCCCAAAAACCAAAAAAAAAAAATATCCGTTACAATTGCAACTATTAATTGTTAGCAAATACAAAGAGCCAATGACGTCAGCACGAACGCCTTAGCCTTTTTCTTGGGAAACCAAATGGTTGTTCAGCTAGCTCCTCCTATAAAATGAGGGAAATGGATCACTCTGTCCAACTCAACAGTAGGTAGAGAGAGAGAGAGAGAGAGAGAGAGAGATGGCAGCAACAGTTTCTAGAGGAGGAGCACAGACCATGAGCTCCATGTATATCAAGTAAGAGTTTTATTTGATTAATTTTTAGGTTTGTTATAGACTTATGGTTACAGTGTCAAGATATTTCCGTTGAAATTCCAATATTTTGAATTGCCATGATTTTAAATTCCAAGTTCAAGATGTCCATTTCACATTGCCAAATACATTATTAATCTATGTATGACATATTAATGAATAAACATTTTTTTCTTTTTGAGGACCAGCTTGAATGGAACTGCACTTACTATAGTGAAAAGGGGTAGTAAATTTCTCATTAATTGATTATGGAAAACTGTCAACAATTTTTAGATCTCTCTAATCCCCTAATTATCTTTTATTTTTGATTTTTTCATGAAATAAAGAGTTAATTACATTTTGTACATTGCACTTTATACTAAATTTTATTTTGGAATCTTTATTTTTATTTGAGCCTTTATATTTTTTATTTATTGCAATGTTAACCATTTGTTAACTTATTTTTGAGAAATAGATAGAACATTCGTATATGACAAGCACGTGACTACAAATATGTAAAATTCAACATTTTTTCCTCTCAATGTTCATGCGTATCTCACATATATAATTTTTTTTTTTTATGGATGTACACCCATTTTATATACTACATGCTATTTATATTTCAAATTGTACACCCATCTCAATTGTTCATTCCAAACAAGGCATAAGAGAAACAAATACTATCAAAATTAATACTACTTGCTCTATGTAGAAAATAAAAACAAGGCAACATTTCTTATAATGACAACTCTATTATTGGTTTATTTTTCTCAATGCACTGTCTATTGGTCAAAATACTTTCTAATACTCCAAAAATCTCATTAACTTATTTGGCTTCTCAAATCACTCCTCACAATTTAAGGCTTAATGGCAATAAGAGTTTAAAAAAAATGACTTAATAGGAGCATAAAGACTCAATTGCATAAACAGCCTAGTCTTTTTAATCACATCTAATTTCTAACAGGTACAAAGAAAAGCAATATAGACCACAACATTCAGTCAAAGATAAATGTCAATATATGAAAAAAAATATTAACCACAAAGTTGCAAAATGCTAGGTATAAAAGAATTAACGAAGAGAACAACAGTAAGTTAAAAAAGGTAAAAATAACATTTATATTTTCCATGGACTTTTGTGATATATATTGACAAATAAGACTTCTTTTTGGGACTTGCTTTTGTTATACACCTATATATGTATGTATAAATATATATAGAGAAGGCAAGCATCTATACTATATATTATAGCAAAATGATAGGAGGTCTTTGCTCTTGAAACTCTTAATCCAAATTTTTCAAGATTTTAAATTTATAAAATACAATAATACACATGTCATGTGATCATTTGGTGTTACTCTTCAAAAGTAATAAATGATTTTTTCATTAATATGGTAATATTTTTCAAATCTTTAATATGTCACATTTTTTTGGCGTTTATATGGAAAGTAAATCGAAAATAAAAATATATAAAATCTTGTCTTTTATTTCATTGGTATAAAAATTCATATCACAAAAGAAAATATAAACGTAAAATTTACATAAATCATAAAGTATTTAATTTAATTGGTAAAAAAAATTGCCTAAGAACATCATGTTAGTCGAATCTAATTATTAGCACATGACTCAGTTATATTTTTCAAAATTGGAGCTTGCTAAAATTATAAGTAAATTTTCCTTAAAATAATTATTAGATTCAAATGCATATTTCATATACTAAAACTCAATCATTGAATTGTTACTGCTAATAATTTTTAAGTATAAAATTTGTTATTTAGGGATAAGTTTCTTTACTAGATAAATGTGAAAATCATATTCCATTGTGTTTGTTAAGTATTTGGTGATAAATAAACTCTCCCTGACTAAAAATTCAAATCCTTTTTAGGTAAATTATTAGTTTTAATTTGTTACTTGTGCATTATTAAATGTACTTAATAAATAAATCATATATGTAACTTCTAAACTTCTTCAATGTAGCCCTTAACAAGATTTTAAGGTGAAAAAAACTACTTTAGAATGTTCATATTAAAACTTTAATTTCTTATTGCAAGTTAACGTTTTTGTTTATTACAATCAAAATTTTTTTTTATTTTAAGATTATATTAACTATCATAATTAGTACATTCTTTTCATTCCGTCCATAGCACGGGTTTACTACTAGTTACATTAATCTTATACCAAAAAACCAAAAAATAAAAAAAAAAACCGTTATAATTGAAACTATGAATTTTTAGCTAAAATCCAAAGAGCCAATGGCGTAAGCCCGAAAGACTTGGCCTTTTTCTTGGAAACCAAATGGTCCTTTGGCTAGCCCTTGTATAAAACGAGGGAAATGGGTCACTCTTCTATCCAACTCAACCGTAGAGAGAGAACTTACCCAACAAAAAGAAAAAAAGAAAAAGGAAGATGACAGCAACAGTTTCTAGAAGAGGTGCACAGACCATGAACTCCATGTACATCGAGTAAGGTTTTTGTTTGACGAATTCTTAGGTTGGTTTTAGTGTAGGTTTCAAGACATTTCAATTGAACCACAGAAATGCACTATCAGAGATGAAAATGGCAGTTTTCCTTGAGTTGAATGCTGCTGCCTTTCATTTCCTCCCTTCAACCTGGAATCATTACGATTTTTGAATTACCCATATTCTAAATTCCAATTTCAAGAATGCCCATTTCACATTGCCAAACACATAGTAAATGTATTTGTCACACATTAAAAATCTTTTTCTTTCAAGAAAGTAGGCTTTTCTTGGCCTCATTTTTATTCTTCAATGCTTTGTACATACTCTAGCCACAAGAGGGTGGCACAGTAATCAGCTAGAACTCAAGTTTGGTCTTTCTCCATATTTTCTTTGACCAATTATTATTAATACAATGTATGAAAGTTACATTCCAGTTCTGCACGAACTCGAAAAAGTTGTTAGTCCTGAACTCTTCTAGCCCAAAAAAAAAAAAAAAAAAAAGGCAAAAAGCATATATATGTGTATATATATATTAGTCATGAGTTCTATTTTTAGGTTGTGTTACTTCTTTTTCAGAATTACAGGTTTACAACTAGTTAAGATATCTATGTGTCCTTTTTAACACGTGCAGGCCAATGCTGCGAAAAGCCTACCATAGAAAGGGCAGTAGTTCTGCAGATATGACGATAGGCGATGCTGTAAAATTGAATGGGGAGGAAGTGAAGAACAACAACAAGAGCAGCTTTGTGGGCGACGGCGATTGGTGGGTTCCCGATCATCGGACCGGAATTTTCTACCCCAAGGGCCAAGAGAAAGTCATGGAAGAGGTTCCTCTCGGAGCCGGAAAGGATTTGGCGGGGGTCAACTGGTTTTCCAACAATGTTGAGGACTTCATTTGATCATCAATCAGATCACTTGTAATAATAACATGTCCAAAGACTTGATTATGTAACCATCAATATAGCTTGTCCTTCTGTCGAGGAATAAAAAATATAAATAATTATTTTGTCCCTCTAAATTTGATTTAAATTTTAATATTATTTATTAACTTTAATTTTTTCTATTTAAATCCTTTGAACATTTAAAAATAAATCAACGTGATCTGACATTTTAAAATAGGTTAAAATAATTTTAAAGATTAATTATACTTTGACTCTCTTAATTATTATTTAGTTTTTACTTTAGCTACTAAATTGAAAATTGTTACATTATTACCCCCTAAGTTATTAGAATATCATTTTGTGTTGATACTGATAACAAATTAAACAAATTAACACTTATAACATTTTTGATCCAACACAATATAAGAGGTTTTTTTTTTATTTTTTTATCTCTAATTAACAAACGTGTAATTTAAAAAATATCATTGATATTGACAAGTCCATTAATTGGTGGTCAACTAAGAGTCTAAGATGAGAGTTTATGGATAATTTTGGACAATTTTTAGGCATTTTGAAAGGGTTTATAGCATTCCATAGTCATTAATTTTTTTTTTTTTTGCTTCAAAGATTAGCATAGATTTTGACCAAACAAGTCCCTAATCTTCAAACTTTTAGCTCAAAGGGGTAAAATGATATTAAATCATAATTTAAAGAGTTAAAGTGAAATTAATCTTTAATTTTATTACTAGTTTGAAATTATAGACAACATTGATTTACTTTTAAAAGTTTGATGGTTTAAGTAAAAGAAATAAAATTTAAAGAATGACATTGAAATCCTATTTTTATCCTAATATTTTTCTTTCATTTTTCACTATAATATTTTCTTCTTTTTGTTTTTTTTATTATTATCAGTTGATGATATTCCACAACTCTCTTGATTGGTTTGCATTATTCATTTTTTGTTGATTCGGCATCCTTGAAATGAATGCCAAAATTGCATTTATAATTCATGCATTTATGCCATTGCCGTATAAACTATAAAGTACCCTACCTAGAGGATAAGCAAATATAACGAAAAGGATAATGCTGAAATTTATATAGAGAATGATGTAATTAAATGAGAATTACTTACATTAATTAATACATTAAGCAAATATACCGAAAAGGATAATGCAGAAATTTATATATAGAATGATGTAATTAAATGAGAATTACTTACATTAATTAATACATTAAACAAATATAACGAAAAGGATAATGCAGAAATTTATATAGAGAATGATGTAATTAAAGAGAATTACTTACATTAATTAATTGAATGTATTGCATGCTCTATACGTCAACTAAGTAATAGATTTTGTGTTGGATTTCATCTGCAATCAAAATTGCATGTGGTTGGCCGTTAGATTGAGTCCATCCTTTAAACTTGTACCCTCCCATAATGTGTGAGTTTTATGGGCATTGATTTTCACTTTAACATGAAACAGAAATTCTAATAGCTCTTAATTATAAAAATGCTACCATTACATTATTTGGGTGGAATTTTCTTTATAATTTTTCTTTGAAATAACATTACTTTCTTAGCCAAAAAACCGAAAACCACAAAACAAACCAACATAGCTTACGTAACCCACAACCAAGTCCAAGGTCCAAGGTCACATTTAATGATTTTAACTGCTCATTACTTGAGCATGTGGGTTGGCCTGGATTTTAGGTTCTTGATGCCCAGCTCATAAGTCTTGGGTTCAGTCCCTGGGCACTTCTTCTTTTTACCCTAACACTAACACCTTTAACACACTAACTATATCTGTATTTGTAATTCTCAAAATAAATAAATAAATAAATAAAAGCTGCTCATTAGTTATTACAAATATTGTTTTGATTTTTAAGTCATGTTGCGATTTTTTTCAGATTTGGTTGCTATTTTTTTTTTGTTTTGGTTATGTAACTATAAAAAAAAAACACAAAATCATAATTTAGTATGTCTTTCCAACTGTAACAATGGATGGAAGAAATTGCTTAAACTAATAAACACCTGGTATACTTCTTGATTATTAATACCATTTTCTGTCCAGTTCGCGGTATTGAGTATGGTATTGACAACAATGATTGCAACAGACAAAGAAAACCACATAAAATAATGCCTACCCAGTATACTTAATGGTACCGCAATTACAAGTTGATCATTTCTCGCTCTAATTTGCAGTTACTTGTTTTTTTATATTATTCCCTTTTTTTCTTTCTGTTTTTAGGGTTAACTTGCAAATCGATATAAGTTAAAAGGGGAAAGAAAAAAAAAAAAACAAGAAGAAGAAAACCCTACTTATTTTATCATAGACGAAATTAATTTTTGTTCGTTTCGCAAGGTAATGTTCCAATATCCAAACTTGAGAACTGTCTTCAGTACCCTTTGTCAAGGCCAAGTCCAGACAGGTTTCAGCCCACTCCAATGTGATTATGTGAGCTTGTAAGGGGCTGCCCAATGCCCTAAGAACATGATATTTGGCCCATTTTTTCTGGCAATGGGTTTTTCAAAAAAAATAATATAAAAAATTTCACCAAAATAATGTAGAAATATTAATGTTATAATTATGAGCCATTACTGTGAGTAATTTTTTTTTCCAAATAAAAGACTCTCATTTAAGTTTCATACCATACAAGCATACATAAATTCTACATAATTTTTTTTCCTTGCATAGCTTCGCCTTTTCCAAAATTGGACCTAAAATAAGTAATAAACAGTTGTCCTATATCAATCTTGATTAATGACAGCGAATTTAGCTAGTGTCCACCAACTCAGTTAGGACTCAGCACCACCAACTGTTTATACCCTCATTCAACGACATCACCCCAGTATACATAAGTTCTATATAAAATATTTTCCTTGTATATAAATTATTCTTTTTAAAATTGGACATGAAATAAACAATAAACACCTGTACTACCATGAGTCGCGGTTAATGAAATAACAGGTAACTCAACTCTGGACCCACCACTAGCAAATTCAACGCTAAATATTGCATCAAAATTTTACAGCTCTCTCCACAGTATAATCAATCTGATTTGCTTTTGTTTTCCTTTTTAAAATTATTTTCTTGGATAACTGGACAATTACCAACAACATTTCCACGTTCCACTGAGAACTTTTCCATCTAAAATACTGTCCATTCATTTCGGGAATGGGCGGTACAAACTGCTTAAGCTAAAGTAAAATCTTTGTATATTCTTTTTTGGTTTAAATATTGCGTCCTCTCAGTCTCATATATGACAGAGTCGCCGTCCGGCCACCAGCAGCAACCCTTTCCGGCGCATCTGGGGGTAGGTAAAGGGCCAATGTGGAATTTGAAAGTCTTATTTTCTAAAGTCAAATATGACATCCCAATTTGCTCACCTGCCATCACCTAACCATGGACCCCACCCCCACCCAACACCCCCGCCGCTCAAAGCCCCTCTCTCTCTCTCACCAACCGCACCTCTAGAGACGATTCCCCAATCATCAAAACCCCTTTCCGCCCACTTTTACCCCTCAAACAATTTAAAAATCACTATCAACTCCCACGTCCACCAACTCCCGCAAGCTTCACCAACTTATATGCATTTATCTATGTCCATATATATCTATTCGTTTATGTTCATATCCAACTCACCAACAATCTTTCATTCCCACCCCATCCTCATTTCGTCCAACTGATCTTTCCCAATTGCAGTCCCAATGGAGACCACCAAAATCCAGCAACAGGAAATAATTTTCCGATCAAAACTGCCCGATATCTACATCCCAAAACACCTCCCCCTACATTCATATTGCTTCGAAAACATTTCTGAATTCAGTTCAAGGCCTTGTTTGATTAACGGTCCTACCGGAGAAGTCTACACCTACGCCGACGTCGAGCTCACAGCCAGAAAAGTGGCCGCCGGCCTCGACAAACTCGGTATTCGACAGGGTGACACTATCATGCTCTTGCTACCCAATTCGCCGGAGTTCGTCTTCGCCTTCTTCGGTGCATCGTATCTCGGCGCCGTCACCACCATGGCCAACCCTTTCTTCACTCCGGCCGAGGTGGTAAAGCAAGCAAAGGCTTCGAATTCCAGACTCATCGTGACGCAGGCTTGCCACGTGGAGAAAGTGAAGGAATTCGCATCCCAGAACAACGTGAAAGTCATGTGCATCGACTCCCCGCCGGACGGTTGCTTGCATTTCTCGGAGCTGACTCAAGCCGACGAACGCGACATGCCGGCGGACGTGGAGATCAGCCCAAACGACGTCGTCGCTCTTCCCTACTCCTCCGGGACGACGGGTTTGCCGAAAGGCGTGATGCTGACGCACAAAGGGTTGGTGACGAGCGTGGCTCAACAAGTTGATGGAGAGAATCCGAATTTATATATACACAGCGAAGATGTGCTGATGTGTGTTTTGCCGCTGTTTCATATATACTCTCTGAATTCGGTGTTGCTTTGTGGGTTGAGAGTTGGTGCGGCGATTCTAATTGTGCAGAAATTTGAGATAGTTTCATTCCTGGAGCTGATACAGAAATACAAGGTGACGATCGGGCCGTTCGTGCCGCCGATCGTGTTGGCCATCGCTAAGAGTCCGGCCGTCGATGACTATGATCTGTCGACGATACGAACGGTGATGTCCGGGGCGGCGCCTTTGGGGAAGGAGCTTGAAGATACTGTGAGAGCTAAGTTTCCCAATGCCAAGCTTGGCCAGGTATACATCAACTTCCACCTTCTCTTCTTTTATTTATTTGTTTATTATTTCTGTTTTAATGGCTTAATGTTCGCTTGACTTAAAGACAGTTTTAGTCTTTAGATTATGATGAAAATTTTCTTTTAATCGAGACGTGTGTCATTAGACAATTTATGAATTTAATAGCTTGGAACATGACTTATTCACTAACCTAAGCTACCTAAAATTAACCAATAAAATGGTTGACTTGTTCACCAACCTAGGTAATATTTGGGTTCAAGTCCTCGTATCTACGGGTAAGGCTAAATCAGTCTACTCTGCAATTCGGCTTGCGATAGCCCTTTTGTTTGTATTTGTTTGTATTGCGGTTGGGTATATCTAGAGATAATTATGAGTGCTAAAGGATATATGACTACTTATATTTTATTAAAAAAAATACCTAAAATTAGATTTATGTCCAAAGTTAAAGCTAGATTGTAATTAAAAGGAACTCTTCATTTCCATCACCAACCATCCTTGTTTACTAAATTTGAAAGTGACATGACAATAATTCCGGTCCAACTAAAGTGAGTTCCTAGCTATAAATAATTTTTGTTTCCTTCCTTTCATTAACAGGAATATTATAGGTACACCTAGTAAACATGTACATTCGATTTGTCCGTCTAGTGGGTGAGAAAATGCGGTGGGCAAAAATATACTGTTACTCTTTAAAAGATTGGTCAAATGAATTTATGTTATATACATTTAATCCTATTTCTCCTTTTGTTTTCTAATCGCCAATAAAACATTTAACTTTCATATATATATATATATATGAATAGCAAATCTTTAAAGCAAAATAATTATACATGGGATATCGTGTTTGAGGTAAGGAGAAGCCTCTTTTGGCACTTAAGTCTACAGCCAAAGAGGAACATGTATATACTTTTTTGGGACAAAATGAAAACTATTTTAAAAACCGTACGTAAAATTATAGATTTGAAAATTTGAGGGGTCAACTTACGTCTTTTGGCACAAGGTGGCTCTGTCAATGGTGGAATTTACAAATAAATGCATGTGAGATACACTTATTTGTATTTAGAGTGAAAAATAAAATTATAGTAACATTTTTCTTAAAAAAATTGCATAAAAAAAGAGTCTAACTAGTGACTGTTTATATATCTCATATATAGGGCTATGGAATGACGGAGGCGGGGCCACTATTGGCAATGTGCTTGGCTTTTGCAAAGGAACCGTTTGAGATAAAGTCAGGGGCCTGCGGGACTGTTGTGAGGAATGCCGAGATGAAGATCGTCGATCCCGAAACAGGCGCTTCTCTGCCTCGGAACCAACCGGGAGAAATTTGCATTAGAGGCGACCAAATCATGAAAGGTATGTGTGTACATATTTTCTTCATATCTCCACTATCATTGATTGCTAGCAGAAGCAGAGCCAATTGCCATTCTATATGTATATGTATATGTATATGTATATGTAATATGTAATATTTATATATATGTATATTTATGAAACATGGGTCATTAAAAAAGGGAACCTTTTTGCTTTGGTGGTGGTATCCTTGCTGTGTTTAGGGTGGTAGGTTGAAAGAATTAATCATGTTGACAGAGTCACATTCCTTTTAGGTTTCTCTAATTTGTAACATATGATTAATGTGGATTTGGATTCTTTTCAAAATGGAGATCTTCATTTCAATTCATGAAATGGAGAGAATTCAAATCCGATTTAGGTTGAGATTAGGAATTAGGAATCGCCAAACTAGCTCGTATACATGATTGGTAGAATTAATATAGTTCTAAAAAGGTGAAATTAAAAATAGCTATGTAAAAAAAAAGAAAAAAAAAGCTGACTTATTAAATTCTTTTTGTTAAAATTGTCTCATTACATAAATAAGCTAACGCATTTTGAAGCTCGAGTATTTTTCATAATTCTTAGTAGTTTTATATTCTCAAATCTATTTCTTTAACAATATTATTATTTTATAAATTTCTATAGATATTGTAGAGTATTAGTATTTTACTTTATCATAAAGTAAATGTTTATATTGTTCATTGTTTTCTTAAGTTCTTAATAAATTTTTTTGTAAATATCACCCTTAATTTTCATTTCGGATAGTGTTTTTTATTTCCCATAATTTTTTTTTTTAAAACCACTTTTCACGCAGCTATGGCTCATATCTTTTTTCGCTTTAGTAGCTATGGTTCATATAGGTCCTTTTTTTTGTGATGTACCCTCCATTCTATTCATGCTAGCTATGATTGAGTTAATTACCTATCCAAGTGAGTGTTCTAACATGAACAATATTTAGGCTATCTAAACGATCCAGAGGCCACAGAGAACACAATAGACAAACAAGGCTGGTTACACACAGGTGATATTGGCTACATCGATGACGATGATGAGCTCTTCATTGTTGATCGTTTGAAAGAACTGATCAAATACAAAGGGTTCCAAGTAGCCCCAGCAGAACTTGAAGCCCTGCTTCTAACCCATCCAATCATCTCAGATGCTGCCGTTGTCCCGTAAGTATTGTGCTCATGTTGTATAAAGAGAGATTGTTAATCTTGAGCTAGCTCTGACAAAACAATTTTTTTGCAATGGTTCAGCATGAAAGAGGAATCGGCAGGAGAGGTTCCAGTTGCTTTTGTTGTGAGATCAAACGGGTCTGAGATCACTGAGGATGAAATCAAGAAATACATCTCCAAACAGGTATGAAACAAGCTTCATTTTTTTGTTCCATTGAAGAGCTTTATATATATTTTTTTCCGTTCGATGCCAAGAGATGTTATTCTGCAGGTAGTTTTCTACAAGAGAATAAATCGGGTTTTCTTCACCGATGCCATTCCGAAGGCGCCGTCGGGAAAAATCTTGAGGAAGGACTTGCGAGCAAGATTAGCAGCTGGTGTTCCAAGCTAATTTTCCAGGTCCATGGGGATTCCTCTCTCAGCCTCCACAAATCTGTTTGCTTGATGAAGTACAGTTGATATGAAGCATCTTATAAACTAATTGTTAATTTGATGAAATGTGTGTAAAAGCTACATTAAAAAGAGCTTGAACATCGTTTACATAATGTTTGTTGTTCAGATGTGGAATATGAGTTTGTTATGTTTATTTATTTCTTTTTCCTCTCCTCTTTAATTTTATTAGAAGAGAAAGGGAAAGAAAATGAAGGGGAAAGCAATAATCACTCACTCAACTCTCTCTCTCTCTCTCTGTGGAATTTGAAACAAGGGAAACCGATTCCATTGACTAAAATATAACAAGTATTTCCTTTCATTTTTCTTTGCAGACAACACTTTCTTCTCGTTTCTTTCCCTTCCTTTCCCTTCCACAACTTCCAAACAGGCTACAGGATTCAACAATTCTGAAAAGAACTCAACTAATTGACAAAGAAAATAAAGCAAACAGAAGAGAGAAGAAACAAAGAAAAAAAAAGGCAGACAACTTTAGTTCGCACTTTAGTTTTTAGGATCTCAGATGGCAATGAAATCGTTGGTTTCGAGCAGATTATGGCTTTGTATTGGGAAAAAGTCGCCAAACAGAGTGAAAACAGTTAAATTATGCAGAACAGAGTCAATCCCAAGGCATTTGCAGCCGGTGGATTATGCAAAGATTCCTCTTTTTCCTTTCCTTTGTTTAGCTTTTCTTTCTCATTCACCTTTAGCTTCAACTCGACCTTGTTACATATTTGTGATGAATCTGTGCGCTTTTTCTTTATAGTGACTGATGAGTTTTTAGTGAGTCCTTGAGAATAATTATTAGAGAAGAGGATTGCGCCATTGCAGAGCTGTGGAGAACATCTGTTCAAATGCTTGCTAGCCAGCAGAAAATGAATAACAGAGTAAAATCCGTGATCTTCATTTCTTTCTTTCTTTCTTTCATTTTTGAGTTTGATTGCGTTACTTTGTTTACGTAATCCCGATGAAGCTGATAGAGGCCCATAAATTGTCAAAGCCTCTCACTTCCAAAGCTAGCTTGAAAACACTTTCGGTAGAGAATGTGGGCTGCCATTCAGCCACAAATTGATGATTTTGAGCTTCACAGTCGATAAAACAGAGAGCAAAATCCCAACTCATTTACTTCGGCTACAAAAAAAAAAAAAAAATACTCGAACCTGAATAATTCAGCAATGACAATTTTGTAATTAAAGGACATAATAATATGTATTTTTTTTTTGCTATAGGATGTCCAAGTTGAGGTTGGCTACTCATTTTGGTGATAAATTTTATATTAATTTTTTAATAAATTTTAAATGAATTTGATAGTGTTTACAACAAATAGAGCCCCTTCCCCAACACAAAATGTTCCAAAAATTGAGAATATTAATGTTCACTATCAAAAAAAAAAAAAAAACAAAAGAAGTTTAGAGGTTTTAAACTTCCAAGAAGATCATTGCTAATGTTGAAAGGGAAGTAGGAAACCAATAAAATTCATCAAGAACCAAGTAAAGTTTGAGTACCCTCTGATCTTCTTAACGAGACCCATTTTCTGACGTGGCACAATTGCATTGAAAACTTAACCATGAAGAGGGGATATTAACTCAATTAAAAAAAAAAAAGGGTGGGATATGGATCCGTACCAAAGTGAAGTCAAAAAGGTGAAGACCCAAGACTTAGGTCCAATGAGAGAAGAGACCTTCCAAGCCAAGCCTCTTGTAAAGTTCCAAATTCCTTCAATTATATGGGATATATTGATCATGATGTGGTGATGCTAAACAGCATTAGAGACTAATTCAATTGGAGAGAGAGAGAGAGAGAGAGAGAGAGAGAGAGGTTGTGGAATATGGCACAAGAATCAATCTCTGATGTTGAATTCGTAGATGAATTATACTTCTCAGCACTCTCAAATGAAAATGAAGATCAGATGTTCCCAATATCAGATTCCAAGTACGCAGAAGAGTTGCAGTTACAAGAGGCTCTAATGTCCTCTGTCATCGCTTCTCAAATGGCCAAAACTGCCGCGCCATTGGCAATCCAAGCAAGCCCAGAACCACCCGAGCCGGCTAAAGAAGTTGGCGAATCATCTCAAAGCTTCTGTGAGATTTGCGCGGAGAAGAAAGAAACTGACGAAATGTTCAGAATTGACACCTGTTCTCACTCCTTCTGTTCCGATTGCATAAGCAAACATGTCACCATGAAGATCCAAGAGAACATAGCAGTCGTTTCTTGCCCGGCTTGGGATTGCAGAGGCGTGCTACAACTCGACGCTTGCAGGCCAAGGATGTCCGGCGAAGTGGCGGCGAAGTGGGATGAGTTGCTGTGCGAGTCGATGATTCCTGCATCGGAAAAATTTTACTGCCCTTTTAGGGACTGTTCGGCCATGTTGGTTAGTGAGAATGGTGGAGAAGGAATTAGGGAATCTGAGTGTCCTATATGCCATAGATTGTTCTGTGCAGAGTGTTATGTGCCGTGGCATGCCGGAATTGAGTGCGAAGAGTTTCAGAGACTGAATGAGTATGAAAGAGGGAGAGAAGATCTCATGGTGAGGGAGCTTGCTAGGAGCAACAGATGGACGAGATGCCCCAACTGCAAATATTATGTTGAGAAAACAGAGGGTTGTTTGCATATGACTTGCAGGTCAGTTCGTTTTTTTTTTTTTTTTTGTATTAAACTTTTTGTAACAAAATTTTGTTTTAGTGTGTTGTTTTGATTAGTACGAAAATAAAAATGTCTCAGAAAACTTTTTCGAAGCCAAGTAACAGATACTAATGTATATCTTTGGCATTTTTCTCAATAAATATTGTACAATATTTTTAAAAATTTCTAAATTCGTGACACCCTAAGTTATAATTTCAGTATATTTCGCTATGTTTTTAATGTTCTTTTTTTTTTTTGCTTCAATCCCTTAGCTTCTGGTATGTATTTTTCGTTTAAGTCTCTTAAGAAATGAAAATGTTTCCATCGTTTTGCTCCTTGTGTATAGTTGTGTGCAGTGAAGTCTGAACCCAGGCGACCTGCTCTATTTGAGGATCTAATGCAATAGATAGTTTGATTGTTTAAGTTTTGGACTGGGTGTTCAAGTGTGTGCTTACCCTTTTTTTAACTTGAGATTGTGGTTGCAGGTGTGGATTTCAATATTGCTATGCGTGTGGAGAAACTTGGAATCAAAGTCACGGCGGTTGCCAGATACCATGATTGACACAGTAGAGATTTGAGATATATATATATATATATATTATAGCCGGTGTTATCTATTTGAGGTCCAAGACCTCCTTTGTTTTGGTCCAAGACCTCTTTTGAGTTGCTTTGTTTACCTATTTATCTTGAGAAAGGAATGAACACAAATGTGGAATGAATTTACATATCTCTGTTAATAAGGAAGGACTATGTCAGTTTGAGTAAGATTTATATACTTGGGTACTTTATTTTTTTCAGCCAACTTGAATCTCTATTACTCTTTTCTTTTTTTTTTTTTTCATTTTTTATTTATTATCCAAGCTCACAATGCTGTCAGTCAGTTTCTAGGAAGATATGAGGTAGCCTGAATTAAAGTTAAAAAGAACTTGAATTAAGGATACACAACATATCAAAAAAGAACTTGAATTGGGGACACAATGATAATCAAACATTAACAGATTTGCCTATGATCGATCAGTTCAACTAGATGCTATTGATACTGCCGCATTTACTTAATTTGCCCATTTCAGTTCCCTATGTTTTGCCCGTCCATAGCCATCCAATTAATAGCCAAACTCAGAAATAAATTTCATAACCTTTGATGAAGCTTCAAACTCGTACGTCCTGATCAGCTATGGAACTGCAAATATTGAGAACACCATATCACTCTTAGAACCGGCAGGATGTTGGCCAACGAGATTCCGATGCCAAAGTTGGTACAATGGAGGTAGGAGCAGAGTAGAGGTAGGAAAATCTAGCAAGCAGTTATTTGCGTGTATCTTTTACCACTGGTTTGAGACGATTGAGCATGAGTAAGAGTCTCTAAGTCACAATCCTTCTAATTAGATAGACAAACTGCGCTTTAGTCCTCGAATTGATAAAATAGGAGCTAATCTCAGTTAAATCCTCAAACTCAGATGGTCAAATCCTCAAACTCAAGTTTAACCAATACTTAATTGGCATGTGTATTGTTATGGTATTTAAACATATGCTGAAATTTAAAATGTGACTAAGAAAAACTCACTTGCAATTGAAAACAACAATTAATTGGTTAAATTTCCAATTTGTTTAGTATTTAGTATACTGTATATTGAATATGAAAAATATTTTGGTATAAAAAATTTATATAATAAAATACAAAAATATTATCTCACATTTAATAATACAAATTTGAAATATATCGAAATAAAAAAATTAATAAAATATAAACACTTGCGAGACACTCCCAAGCACATAAATTTTAAAAATTGACGTTTTACTCGCAGTACACCCGCTCCGTTCCGTGTGACTTAAGAGTACAACCTCACCGAGAGAGGGTAAGTTTAGGTGGGACTAGTACTCCTCTCCGCTCACTTTGCAGAAATTTTGTTCCCTATCAAAATGCTTCAGAGGGGACATATATCTTTCGGCAGCACTTTCTTCTAATCTTCCCTGTATTCTTTCCGGAAAAGTACAATTAATGTTTCATACTGCTACTTTCCACGGTGTAAAAAAATTGTACCCAAACGAACCGAGACACACGCAAGGAAATAGTAGAATTAGGCTTGTCAACTGACCGAATTTGAATCAAATCCAATCCAATAAGACCCGATCATATTATAGAACTATGAAGGCCATAGATTTCAGATAGTTCAATATATGAATCTCATAATCCGAGATGAGAAAACTTAGGTTATGTTTATTACAAAGAAACGGAATAAAATGAAATAAGAATGGAAATGGAATGGGAATGAGAATGAAATAGAATAGAATAGTCATTCTGATTCTCTTGTTTGGTAAAACTAATGAACAATACTATAATACAATGAAATTAAATTTGTGTATGATATGAAAATTTAATATTATGTCTATGCAAAATATTAGTAATATATTATTTAATTATTATATATTATTAAGCATTTGTAGTGGCGGTGACGGTGGCGGCGGCGGTGGCGGTGGTGGCCGTTTAATTATTAAATATTTTTATGAATTTTTAACTTTTTTTTAAATTTTTTTATTTTTTAAAAATTTTAAAATAAAAAAATAATTACCAAACATGTTTTATATTTTTTAAAAGAAATTTGACAATAAAAATCTTACTAAATTTTGTTTTATACTATTTTACGTGAGAATGGAATGACCATTCTCACTCTTGAAATAAAAAATGGTTATTCCAATAAAATGTAGAATCATTTCGTCTTTATATAGTAGTACCAAATAAGAGAATGTGAATGAAAGTGGAAATGGTCATTTCATTCCATTCTATTTACTTGTATCAAACAAAGCATTACATCCGTAAGACATAACATTGACAAATTCAAATATTACAGCAGGCAAGCTATTTGAAACTGGACAACCATATTAATGGGTGAAGAACAAAATCCGAATTGCAAAATTTTGTAGTTTGGAAAATGAAAAACAAAGCTCATCTAATTTGTCTGAAACGCTCTTGCATTTCCCTTCTAGTGATCGCATGCTTTAGAAAATTTTATACGTTACTTTTGTTTTTTTGTGTCGGTTGCACGTCTGATCAGTAGCCTTTCTTTGATATATAATTAGTGAGGTGAGGGATAAATTATAAAGGTTACCTAACAGAAAGTTTGGATAAGAAGGACAAGCACTAATGGTGAATCTCGTGTATCAGGTTTTATTGGTTTGGAACAAAAGACGGGTGTGGCTTGACAAAGAAAGAAAGATGCTGCTGGGTTATTTGACAAAAGAAAAGTATGAATCTGATTGTTGAGATTTGTCATCAAATCAACATATGTGATGAATCTGGTGTAGGGTCCCAACTGGTGCGGTTCAGGTTGATCATATGGTACCTTTGATAATACAAAAATGACTACTGACCTATGGAGGTTCTTTCTAACAAGCACACATAAATTTGATGCCAACCTTCTGGTGCAAGGATTCCCCTTTCATTAGCTAGAGGCTCATTTGATATTTATATATATATATATATATATATAAAGCCTGCCTTTTATCTGCAGATCTCATTGTGCTGATTCACATTATTCAGCCTAGTAATAACGCCAAGAAGAGAGAGATGATGATGATGATGTTGATCATCACTGAGACGCATGAATGAGAGTAATTTTCACCATTACAGATGGTTATATATATCTTGGCACTCATCGTATCTATAATGACGGTGATCAGGATGATGACGACACACGATTAGGCGAAGGTGTTTTAACTTGGGTGGTGGACTTTTTTTTTTCTTTTTTTTTTTCTGCAATATATGTATCTGAGGTAGATATTTCAAGTGGGTTAATTTGTCACCTTTTCCTGAATAAAAAAGGGCCATCAAATGAACTATTCTTGGAGCTCAAAATAAACAAATGGCAGACTAGCTTTTGATCGCACCATTTGATTTCCATCAGCGCCTTCTAAGCTGAAAAGATATAGATTCTACTATAGAGAGAGAGAGAGCATCACAAAATTACCTTTCCACCGTGCCTATATGAATTGTTAGGGTATTTACTATTGACACATTCTTTAGACAAAAGTATTTTTCATCGTAATTGTGTTTTAAGTTATATTTAGACTAAGTTTCAAGTAGACACTAAGTACAAGTTGCTAAAGATAGAGTACAAGCTGCTGAAACATACAGTTGAAATTTTGGAAGACTATAACTCTCAAACTTTTTGAGATCTAGGCATTTTTGTCCATTGGGCGATTGAAGGCATGATAGAGTTTTGGAAAAATTCGAACTTCTACTCCATGTCGGTTTAGAAATCATTTTCTACTTCGAGATATACTTCGTCCAAAACTCTACATAACTCCGGATTCTATATACAGGCTATGAAGGCTTCATAATTGTTAAGCATATAATCACAAAGATTATTTAGCTGCTTAGAGAGCTTTATTGTGCTTCACAGATATTGGAGTGTTTCATTTGGTCAACAAACAATTTCACACATATCGTCTTTAGCGGATTCCAAATGTTAACGTTGAGAGCACCGGAGAACGGTGCATCGTGTGTGTCTCGCAATCAAGAATAAAACTTCTACCATAGTTGTGGATCAACACAGAGTTATGTATCAATGGGTTGGGACGTTGTATATTTATTTTTGTAATTGTTCAAAGTTATAATGCTGAGTACACTAGAAACTGTGTGTAGTCCTGTACTTTTTTTCCTGGTTGATAAGGTTTCCACACTAAAATCATGTGTGTCTTGTCTGTCATACTCCCAATCTAATTAGACATTATTAATGTCACATTAGACAGGGCGTGATTGCACAGGCTACCGTACCTGTGAACGACACCTTACCACACACCAAAAGATAAAATGCGAATTGACTCAACATATAGCTATACAAAAACTATGCATTCATACCGTATTATATAGTAAAAGTAAATCGTAGGTTATTTACATCATTATAAATTCGTGACATAAAGCATTATATAAAACCAAGTTCCAATAGCTCATACAAAACACGGCAAGAAAGTAAAGCAACAAAAGCTTGCCCCCAAGACTCGACACCCTTGACACCAACATGAACGCCACCGCGGCGATGACTAGGACTATAGTGAATCGAACTCCATCCTTAGCTCACCTGTCAAAAAGGTCTGTGTGGGCATGAGCTGAAAGTTAACGTACTCATGGTAGATAATCAAATTCATAAAGAATGATAACAAACGCCTATAATACATATCCAAGTATAAATGATCAATTGATATAGATAACATGAGTGCCTCAATGCAATGAATGTATTACCCACATATGCATGCAAGTTCAAATAATGTTGGCCTAATGAGTGATAACTCATTATCAAGGATGCCCCACATCGATAACCTTTTAAATCAACCCCACATCGGTTAATTTTTAGGTTAGCCCCACATAGGCAAAACCTTCCTCCATGAAATGCATTGGCATACGATACAAATGGTATGAAATGCCACCTTATATATAACCTCATCAATATCACCACCTATATAACCTCATCAATAGTATGTTATATATAATCATCAAGCAATTCAATATGAACAAAACTATCTATATTCCCACAATCAACACCAACGTTCATAGTAAGATAAATAATACATTCACTTCTATATGAATAAGATTATCTCAATTCCCACAATTAATACAAACGTTCATAACAATACAAACAATATTTTCACTTCTATATATTATCTCAATTCCCATAATTAATACTAACGTTCATAATAATATGAACAATATATTCACTTCTATATGAATAAGATTATCTCAATTCTCACCTGTCAATGCACACACACACTACGACAAAGATCACTCCTTGGATGTCATTGAAGGATCTTGCCCTCCGTTAGTTTCTGTCAACACAACCGTGTTAGTTTAAGAACCTCAATGTATAATTCTGCCATAATACTTGAACATAATGCACACACTTCCAAACAAGTCAGTTCTGATGCATTAGAAATGTCATATGATAACCTTAATTAAGCTTTCAATGTAATACAATAGCTGAAAAGTACCAAAATCTACTAAGTTTTCTAATCTGCCAAAACTGACACAAGCCTCCTAACATGTACACAACTTCATGAGCTTATACCAAAAAATTCTAAAACTTTGGAAACTAAACATCTCAGAGAGTATCCAAACCAAATTTTACATTTTTTGAATAAACCTAAATATTTATTTGATATTTTATAAAACAGGGCAGTGCTGCAGAAGTGAGAATTCAGCTACAGATTGTCCATCTTTGAGCAGTTCTTAACATAGGTAAACGATATCAAAATGATCTAAAATTTGGTACATGTTATCATCCATATATCTAATAGATACAGTAAAATTTTTATAATTTTTTGACTACTCTAAATCGGTTTAATATTTTGTCAAGTTAGGCGTCGCAGATCTGGGTATCAGAATTCTGTAGAAACAGTCTGATTTAAAAAATTCACTATAATTCGAAATTACAATATTTTTGAGTAAAACCAAAACCCAAATTACCATCATAACTCTAAGTTAATGTGTTCAAAAATTCAGCCATAAATAATATTTTTAGCTAAATCAATTTGTCACAAACATGAAGACTTTATGCTTCTACCATGGAATCCCCCAACCACCTCTCTCTTCCATCATCTTCCTCCACCTCCTCTCATGGCATCAAACATACTAACATGTACTAAACTTTAGAAATGAAATAGATCAAGTAAGAACATGATGAATCTTATCTTAATTGATGAATACAAGTTGGCCACAAGTTTTTTCCTTTGAATTCCCTTCGAATTCTCTTTTCTCATCTTCTTCTTTCTCTCCTTTCTCCTCTCTTCTTCCTCTTCTCTCTCTTTCTCTCTTCTCCATTCAAATGGTGATAAGTCAACAAGCTCCTTATTTAACTTTTTTCTCCTAACTCCTAGTCAATCTAGCTAATTTTTTCTCACTTAACTTTTTTCTCCTAACTTCTAGTCAATTTAGCTAACTTCCCTACCAAAGAGTCTACTAACTAACTCACCAATGGCTCACCAATCTGTTGACTCAAGGTTGATTCCTATATTGATTTTGATGATAACAAAATCTTGTGTTATTTTACTAATGTATTTACTTAGTGTGCAAATTAATAAAGTTCATAATTTAGACTTAAAACTCAACTTAAGTCTAATACATGTCAAAGTGAATGCACAACAAGTTTAAGATCAAGCAATGAATTCCAAGAGCTATGCAATGAACCAAACAGATGATTGACCCCTATCTCTACTTCAAAAAAATATTTTACATTCGAAGAGATTGAAGGTGTTCAAATGAAGCTTTCATCAAGTATGCATAAACTCATTGAAGGCTGACTTGCACTCAAGAAAGATTAAAGACTTCATCAGAATGTGCAATGATTAGTTGAAGATGAATTGATTGTTTAAGAGATTGAAAATGGTCAAGAGAAAACTTCATCAATAATACAAAGATCAATTCTAGATTAAGTGATTGAAGTTGCTTGAGAACAAGATTCATATTGATTGCCTAATCTTTACATAAAATCCAAGTGAAGAATTCTTCTGAGATATAAGGAATCAATGTAGACAATATGCATGAACACAAAACAACAACCACCTCTCAAGTACATAAGTCACTATAATACAGACTTTCACAGTTGCCGCACCGTCGCATCCATCATAGAAGTCATCCATATACATACTAACAATGATTACTTCAAACATACTGACTATGAATATGTTCTACAAATTACGACTTCAATTATAACAGAGACTTATTGTAAGAATCTACACTCTCACACTAGTGATGGATATAATATCATTCAGTTACCACAAGATTTCATCAAGTTTGCAAAAGTCTCATTGAAGTGATTTTTAAGGAGAAAGAAGAACTTTTAGCAAAGAGAAGAAATCAGCAATGAAGCATTGTGAAGCTCTACATATTTAAGAAAGCTTGGCATTGAAAGAGAGTGTTCTACAATGAAAGAGGAAGCTTTGCAAATGAAGAAGAAGAGAACAACATTGATATAATGAAGCTCTGACAGTTTAAAAGTCAAAGAAAAGATGTATATCAAATGATTGATTCAATCCAAATTAAATAGAAGATAACCTTGATGAGTTAAAGAGATTTGATTGATCATCATACCCCAAAGAGAAGATTCCTTGAAGATCTTATACTGATGCTGAGATGATCTGAATCATTAGAAGACAGAATGCAAATTTTTGGGCAATGAGCAGACTTATAGAAATGAAGAGTCGCCTCATGGATACATACGCAAAAGAATTGGAGACAAAATGATCAATAAGCAGACTCATGAAAATGAAGAGTCATCTCATGAACACAGAAGTAAAAGCCTGAAGACCAAATGGACAAAGAGCTGACTCATGAAAATGAGAAGTCGCCTCATGAAGACAGACGCAGAAAACGTGAAGATCAAATGAGCAAGGAGCCTACTCTTTGATATAAAGAATCGACTCATGAAACCTGAAGCAAGTTTTCTGTACAAAGAGCGGACTCATGAAATTGAAGAGTCTCCTCGTGACTACAGAAGCAAAATGACGTGAAGACAGAATGAACAAGGAGTCGATTCATTGATATGAAGAGCAGACTCATGGAGACAATGGACAACATCTGGTAAATGTAGAACCAGAAGTGTCGACTCTACAAGCCTGGAGTCGACCCCTAGTATATAACGGCTAGTTTTTCTAACGTTTTAACGAACTGGACGTGCATTAAATGAAGCCCAACAACCTCCAACGGATAAAATCAATACAGGGGTTTATATACAAGCTTCCAACTGCATTTATAACAAGGAAGAGAGACAAGAAACAAGAATCACTGACTGATCAACTAAAATTCCTTAATATTTTTCCTGTCTTCAACTTGTGTGCTTTAATTGTATAATCTACTCTTGTTAGAGAGTTTGTTAGTTACTTGTGTTGGCCTAAGAAGGCAACCCAAGAAGGGGGTGAATTGGGTTTTATATAATTTATATCATGAATTGCAACTAAGAACAGTTTATGTATTTTAACAACAATTAATCAAAATACATATATCAATATATATATATTTATGCAAGCATGTATAATGAGCAAAAAAGCAAAACAGAGGCAGAAGAGAACAACACCAGATTTATAGAGGTTCGGTCAACCTTGCCTACGTCCTCTCTTCTTCGATCCTTTCGAAGGAATTCTACCATGTAACACTCTTTACACAGTTGTTGGTTTTGCCACAAGTGCCCAGTTCACTCTTACAAAATCTTCTTCTCAAGCTTTTAAACCCAAGAGATTTTGTCCAAGCTTCTCTCAAACTTACAAGTGATTTTGTCCAAGTTTCACTCAAATTTACAAGTGTTTTTACCCAAGAACACTAAAACTTACAGGTTTACAAACCCACCCAAGTGAAATGAATAAAGGTTATACAATGGGTAAATCTCCTAATGAGTATATGAACAAATATAACTCAATGAATAACCTTAAACACACAGCAAAAATGTGTGGCAGTGAGGCACAGGAGATTTTCAGCTTCAAGCTCTTGATATCAATGGTATAATCACTCTAATCCTCATTATAGAAGCTGTAAGTATCTTATATTTGAAGATATGGATCGATTCTAGCCGTTGGAGAAGTATGGAAGAAGTTTTGGTTGCATATTGTCCCATACCTTCTGTCAGAAAACTAGCCGTTACTGTCGGGTGTCAACTCTTTTTACAATGAGTCGACTCTTTTTGTATTTTAGCAGATTTTTTCAAGACTCTATCCAAATGAGTTGATTCTTTTGCTCTAGGAGTCAACTCTTTTAAGTAGTCTCTAAAATTTTTGTTCTCTGTTGAAATGAGTCGACTCTTTTTACAGCAGGAGTCGACTCTTTTAAGTCTCCAGCAGAATTCCAAGGCTCTGTTCGAAAGAGTTGACTCTTGAAACTTGAGGAGTCGACTCTTTTTATCAAAAACCATATTTTTGCAGCTTTTTTTCATTCTTCTCCAAAGCTTCTAATCTTTTCGAGGATCATCCAAATAAGCTTTTTAAGGCTTGCAAATACTTCTTCAAAGCTTGATGACTTCGAGAACATCTTCAGTCCATTCTAGATGAATTTTTTTTTATTTTAATCACTTATAGAGCTCTTCCATCATCATTGCTTCATCCATTTATCCAAATCTTCTTTAAAATCTTCAAGAGAGCTTCCAAGATTTAAGATATTCATTTCTTCAACTGATTTTCTATTTTTCTTTGAACATCTTCATTTCTAGATTTTTTCTAGAATTTTTCAATCAATATAACTTCTTCATAGACTTCAACAACTCTTCCAAGACAACTTTTCAAGTCTTGTGATTTCTTCCATACCTTGAAGACATCTTCAAATCTTTCAAGAAAGCTTCCATGTCTTTGAGTTAGTCTCTTCTTCTTCTATTCTTGCAAGATATCTTCAAATCCTCAAGGTCTTCAATCTTTTCAATCAAGACTTTTAGCATTTTCATTCTTCTTCCTTGATATCCATCATCTTGAAATATCTTCATTCTCTATGAGATTACCATTGTTGAATATGCCATTTCATCATGCTTTTCATTCTTTATTATAATTTTTGTATCACAAATCCTCCATTATGATGAGCTTTAAGTCAAGATCTAATTAATAATTAATCTGCACACTAAGTAGAATTATTAGATCATTAAACCATGTTTTGTTATCATCAAAATCAAGGCATTGACTCAACAATCTCTCCCTTTTTGATGATGACAAAACCTTAAAAATATATGCAATTAAGCTCAACATAAAACATAAGGATTAATATTTGTGAGAAACATATATTTTTCATATAAAGTGTTTCTCCCCTTTTTTGTTAATCATTCAAAAAGGGACGACAAAAATGGAATGCAAATATAGAATGGAAAAGGTGGATTGATAGTCCAGAAAAAAATCTCTCCCCCTTAATGAAGGAGTTTTCTTTGATATGGCATACAAAGGAACCTTTATGAGTATAGACAATATGCTCAAAATTCTAAGAAGATCAATAATCTGCAATATATAAAAACAAATTTAGAGAAAGTGAGAGTTTCATACCAAACATTTGCTCACCCTTGCTTTTGTACGTTGTGCTTTAGAGTAGTTGGTAGGTTCAATCAAAGCTTTCAGCTAACTCAAAAGTTTCAGAGTACGTAAGTATGTAGAAATACATAATAGACATGCTCTTGCTCCCCCTTTCTTACCAAACAAATGCTCCAAATGAGGTTTTAGATTCAAGGCATAACAAATTCTAACTCAGATGTGTAGGGTATGTAGGCATCTGGAGATGTAGAAAATTCATACTGCATTCATTGCATTAGATGCTTCTTAATGCTTAAACTTCGTCAAACCAATGCTTCCCATTTCTTTTGCAGTTGATGCCTTATAATATAATTCCTTTGCACTTATTTAGTAATAAAAAATAATTCATTGCAGTCAAATAAAGTATCAGATAATGAAATGAGGGTTAAAGAGAAATGTGTTTCTTATACTTGGTAATGCATTAAGGAGAGATTTCTCCCCTTTTTGTCAAATCATAACAAGGAGTAATAGATAGAGAAAAATAGACAGTTACAATAGCAAAAATAGAATAAAATGATATTGATGAGAAGGACATTGATTAAGGCAGTTAAAGCACTCACTCATTCAACATTCACAAATAAAATAGCAATGTTAAGACAATGAGATCCAAAACACATCATTCATGTATGAAGAAATATTTAAGAGAGTTTAACAAAAAGAGAACCATCCACAAAATATTACATATAGTTTAGAAAATGACTTGTTCAAAAACAGAAAATAGGAAGTTTAGAGGAAGAGGTCTTCATTTTTTTTTGGGAGAAGGGGTTTGAGAAAGATCAAATGGATCATCAGCAATGTTTGAAAATTTACTGCTTGAAGGTCTTTGTCTTAGGCCATATTTGTGAGGTGCAACAGAAGGCTTTGAAGGAGTTTGGTCAGAGGGATTAGAGGGGTCTGCAGGTGATGGCTGAGAAGAGGTATGCTCCCTTCCACTAGATCCTTCCAACTCATCTGTGCTAGAATCGTCTGCTGCAAATTCTGCTGCTGAAGGGAAGAGAGGCTGGTATTGGTCTCCAACCAGCTTCTTCATATGTTTGCCAATATGCTCGGTGGAAAGAGCAATGTCATTGGTAACTTTCTCCCTTATTTTGTTTCCTTCAAACACAAAGGCCTTACTTAATTCCCTCACCGTCTTCTCAACAAAGAATAACCTGGTAGCCCCATTATTTATTTTCTTGTCTAACTTGGTGAACATCTCTTCTTGATGCCTCTTCAAATGTCTTACCATGCTCATCAAAATAGACATATCCACAGATTGGTCACTTGGAATAATGCTCATAGGGAAGAGTTCCCTTGGAATACTAGAAGGGGCAGGTCTAGAGGGTTCACTAGTCTCTGTTATAGCACTAGAAGGTTCACCTCTTTCAGTAGATTCAATTCTAGGAGTCCCACTTTCAATGTGTTTCTCCTTTCCAGGGGTCCAGGACTTGCTCTGTGGGTTGTAGTGATAGCCCATTCTTGACAAAGTTTTCTGATTATACTCATCAGAATTTGGATCAGGGGTTCTCTTCTTCTCACCCCTTAAGTCTATCTTAAAGTGCTTGAAAATTTTGATTAAGAGAATCCCATAGGGTAGGCTAACTTTGGTTCTTGAAGCCTTGACAATGTGCTCTAGGATGAATTTAGGCAAATCAATCTTGGTGTCTGTTAAATAAGCCCAAAGAAAGAACAATTCCCTCTCAGTGATGTAGTCAAACTTGCCACCTTTAGGAATGAGAATGTGACAGATAAAGTGATGCACTAATCTCAGTTCCAAAGGCAACTCATTTTCCATGGGTTGGAATGAATCATCAGTAATCTCCTTTCTCAATAAGGCAGACAAAGCAGTTTTTCTACTAACATCTTTCTTGTCCATTTGCCCACCACTACCAATTTTTAAAATCTGGCAAATCACTCCTTTAGTGAGTGTAATGGTTTCTCCCTTTACATAATTGATCAAATTGACGTCCCCATCTTTCTTTTCTACATGGGCATAGAATTGTCCCACAATTTCAGGGTATACATCATCTTTTAACAGGGTAATGGATTTCCAACCACGGGCTTCAAGTTTAGGTTCAAATGCAAACTTTTCTTTGGCAAAGAATGCATAATCTATCCATCTTCCATTTAAAATAACTCTAGAAGAGGAGATTTTCTCATACTTATCTCGGTTGGATTTCTTTTCAAAGTAGATGGTGTTGTCGAGAAATTCATCTTCCTCTTCCACAATTTGCTTCCCTTTTTTCCTTTTTAAAAGCTTAGAAGAGTCCCCTTTTGTCATTCTCTTCGTTCCTCTTTTGGATTTGGGAGTCGGCTCTTTTAGGGTTTTCTTACCCTTCTTCGATGGAACAGATTTTGGAGCCATGGAAGGTAGAAAATGGCGATTGAAGGAGGTTAGGAAATCTCTAGGATGATCAAATGTAGGTTAGGTAGGGATTGAGAAAGAGTTTTTCGGTGGTTGGAAGTGGAGGTGGCAGTTGATCGTGAAAGAAAAGAGAGAAAACAAAAATTTTGAAATGATTCGAATAAAACAGGGGTTTTACAGTTTTAAAGCAATTTTGGCTTAAATGAGTCAACTTATGGTTTAAAAGGGTCGACTCTTTTGATCGAAGAAAGCTTTCTGAGCTTTCTGTTCAAATGAGTCGACTCTTTTGGCAAGAGGAGTCGACTCTTTTCGACAGAGGACATCTGGGGCCTATTCCAGAGTCCAAGGGTTGACTCTTTTGAGGCATGAGTCGACTCTTTTCCTCCAGAAATGCAAAGATGTGTTTTTAAAAGTTATGAAATGCATCAAACAAGTTTGTAATCAATTTCAAAGGTACATATGCATTCATCAAACGTGCATAAACATCTAAGCATTCAAGATAAAGGATTACTCATTCCCAATTCTTTCCTAATCATACAAAATCTTTCTTCAGTTAAAGGTTTTGTGAATATATCAGCAAGTTGATGTTCAGTACTCACAAAATCAAGTAAGATATCACCTTTTTGCACATGATCACGTATAAAATGATGTCTAATCTCAATGTGCTTTGTGCGAGAGTGTTGGATAGGATTTTTAGTTAGATTGATGGCACTTGTGTTATCACATCTAATTGGAATATGTTCAAATGTTAAACCAAAATCCTCCAGTTGATGTTTTATCCAAAGCACTTGTGCACAACAACTTTCGACTGCAATATACTCAGCCTTAGCTGTAGAAAGGGCAACTGAGTTTTGTTTCTTACTAAACCATGAAACAAGCATATTTTCAAGAAATTGACAAGAGCCACTAGTACTCTTTCGATCAACCTTACTACCAACATAATCAGCATCTGAATAACCAATTAAGTTCAAAGACGTGTCTCTAGGGTACCACAATCCAAGATTAGGTGTGTACTTAAGGTATCTAAATATTCGTTTAACACCAACAACATGTGATTCCTTAGGATTAGATTGAAAGCGAGCACACAAGCATACACTAAACATAATATCAGGCCTGCTAGCAGTCAAGTAAAGCAATGAGCCTATCATACTTCTATATAACTTAGTATCTACCGAAATACCTTTCTCATCACTGTCAAGCTTTGTTGAAGTATTCATAGGGGTGCTCAATGGTTTTGCATCTTCCAGTCCAAACCTTTTGAGTAGATTTTTGATGTACTTAGCTTGGTTAATGAAAATTCCTTCCCTTGATTGTTTGATTTGAAATCCAAGGAAGTAATTTAGCTCACCCATCATGCTAATCTCAAACTCACCCTGCATACACTTAGCAAATTCTTTGCAAAGCTTGTCATTAGTAGAGCCAAATATAATGTCATCAATATAAATTTGCATAAGTAACATATCATGCTCTCTAACCTTTATAAAGAGAGTTGTATCAACTTTTCCTCTCGTAAAATCATTTTCAGTCAAAAATTTGCTTAGTCTTTCATACCAGGCCCTTGGGGCTTACTTTAAACCATATAAGGCTTTAGTAAGTTTGAAAATATGATCTGGAAATAAAGGATTTTCAAAACCAAGAGGTTGTTCAACATACACATCTTCAAATATAAAACCATTCAAAAATGTACTTTTCACATCCATTTAATAAAGTTTGAAAATTTTGAAATATGAAAATGCAAGCAATATTTTAATAGCTTCTAATTTAGCTACAGGTGCATACGTTTCATCAAAATCAATTCCTTCTTCTTGACTATGGCCTTGAGCTACAAGTCTTGCCTTGTTTCTAACAACAGTTCCAGATTCATCCATCTTGTTTCTGAACACCCATTTGGTTTCAATTACAGAATGATCTTTAGGTCTAAGAACAAGATTCCAAACCTCATTTCTTTCAAATTGGTTTAACTCTTCTTGCATGGCCATAATCCATGATTCATCATTTTCAGCATCTTGAAAACATTTTGGTTCTATTTGTGAAAGAAAAGCAAGATGATTACATACATTTCTAAGAGATGATTTTGTTCTTACCCCTTGTGATGGATCACCTAGTATTTGCTCTATTGGATGGTTGTGGACAAATTTTCATTCCTTTGGCAATCCTTCATTCTGATCTTGTTGGCTTGAAGAGTCATCTTGATTTCCATTTTTATGTGGTGGAGTTTCACTTTGAGTTGGGTTGTTATTCAATGTATCCAAGTTTTTCTCCACATCATCATTCACAGCCTTTCTAGACAAATAGTTTAGTTCATCGAAGGTAACATGAATTGATTATTTAACAACTAAAGTTTTTTTATTGTAAACTCTATAGGCCTTTCTATATAAAGGTTCTGAAGGTTTCATAATTGTTAAGCATACAATCAGAGAGATCATCTAACTATTTAGATAACTTTATTGTGCTTATCAAATATTGGAGTATTTCTTCTGATCAACAAATAACTTCACACATATCGTCTTTGACAGATTCTAAAAGTTGATATCGAGAGCACGGAAGAACAGTGAATTGTGATTGACTAGCGATCAAGTCTAAAATTTCTACCATCGTTGTGAATCAACGCGGAGTTGTGTGTCAATGGGTTAGGTTGTAATTTTATTCTTATAACTATTTAAAGTTATAGTGCTAAGTACGTCAGCGGTTGTGTGTGGTCTTGTGATTTTTTTTTCTAGTTAATAGGATTTCCATACTAAAATTCTGTGATCTTTGTCTTTTTATTTTATTACTTTAAAATTATATATAGAATTAACGTAACTAGATAATTAACCTATTCTTATAGTTGAATACTTAAATTAATTATTCACTATAGGCAAATTCACGCTCTTGGCCGTTTTTCACGAACTTTATAATAGTTCATGGCTATAATGAGATGTCTCATATTAGCTAGCTCGTACAATTTGGTTGTTATAGCAGTTGCTAACTTTTTAATCTTAATTTTTCCAAAGCAGCATGAATAGAGGATAGATGCAACTGAGGCCACTACTAGCTCAAGTATATGAATAGCAACGGGCAAATTTAGTACAAGTTAGGCTAAATTCTAATATGCTCTTAATAAAAAAATTTCACTCTATATCTTACTCCAAACCTATAACGAGTTGAATATATTTATCCTGTTTCTGTTTCCGTCCCAATTAAAATTAACTGGAGCTTGGATTTTTTTTTGGATCAAATTGTCATTCCTAGTCATGTTATTGTTTGGGTTCAATTAAACAGGATTTAGGTGCAAAAATATAGGTATCATCTCTAGTTTTTATCCGGTATTACAACAAATTATTGACGAATAAATAATCAGATCACACAACCAGCTTGGCAAGTAGGTTTAACATTAAGACTGTGTTTGGAATTCAAAATTTGATAATAAAAAAATAAAAAAAATAATCGAGAGTAAAAACAACAAAATAAAATATTATTTTTTGTTATCTTTTTTCTCATGTACAAGCCAGTACCAGCCACTCATCAGTGATGATTGTTAGCTAGGCTTGGTATGGGGAGGCTTCCAGACTATATCCCAAGTATGTGAGTGACTGCCACCAACCCTACTCCTAGTTGAAGTTGACGAAACACGCCCACCGAATTAGATTCAGCGTTGCCCCAGACCGAGATGTGACTATATGTTATCCCCCAAATGAGCATATCGGCCAAGTCTTTAATCCTCAGCCATTCATATCACAATGTTTTGTATCATCACTCTCTCATTCCATATTTCTATGTTATTATTACATACAGGTTCGTACGTCTAAAAAAAATAGGGTGTAGATGAATTGGAAGAAAATTAATAGTCGTTTGTATTTTAATTTATTGGGTATGTTGAGTTGTTTTTAAGTATTGGTCCAAATTTATGTGGAGACAGATTTGCAGCAATTTTGATTAGGCATTAAGATAATTCTAACCAATGGTGATTGTAAAAACAAAAATGCTATATGCATCACTTTTATTTATCACATTTTTATCATGGATAGTAACTGACAAAAGTAAGTAAGTTTCATATGCATTAGATAATATAAGCTTTGTCGATTAGTAATGCAAAAAAAAAAAAAAAAGGGGCAACTTTTGTCTAACTCAAGAGAGCAATTGTCGGTGGTGGGTGATACGAATCTTTGGGGAAAAAAAAGAAATTAGAAGTGAAAAACTCAAAAAGAGAGAAGAAAATGACAAAAAAAAAAATTGAAAAAGCTACTAGAGTCCAAGAGGTATCAAAATCTTTTTTATGCCAATTTTTTTTATCATTTCTTTTGGTATTATTTAAAAAATATATTATCTATTTATTTTCTTATGCTTTTTTTAGGAAATTATTATTTATTTTATGCCTAGGTAGTACCTAACAGGGAGTTGGAAAAATGGACTCAGAAAAATACTAGTATGAGATGTTAGGGTCGTTAGGGAGAGAGAATGAGATGTGGTGGATCAAAAAACAACAGCATTATTCTTTGAAAGTGTGGATAATGTCAGATACACGAGATGGGGCACGGCAGTGATCATTTCCCAAACGAACGAACTTTGGGATTGTCAGATCTTATGACTAGTCTTTTTCATCCCCATTCGGCCATTGCCCCATGTGAACTGGGAAGCTGCCGACACTACACCCCTCATGTATCCATGTCTATATATATGTTTGAAAAACAACTAAGAACTCATGTTGGGCCTCATTAAAATTTTGTTTGACATCCATTTGTTACGTAAACAAATTAAATTAAAACGCATCTTGAAGTGGTTCTGTTATCTGATTCGATAAATTTAGACACATATATAAGATGATTAATCTTAGTATTAAAAATAGATTTCTTTACAAGAATTGAATTTTAGATAAACTCAAACTAATGCAATAAGAGATCTATTGATCTAGAATTGAGTTCTACTTTTAGACTTTATAGGGTGCTCCACTTGGTGCATGTAAGAACTACAATTTAAAGAGAGAAATATGTGTTGAAGTTAAAAAGGGTATTGAAGGGCTGATCAGCATATGACAACATTACAATCTCCTCTCATTAGGAAGCTGGATTGGAGGGCCTAGGCAAACTCAGAGACTCAAGGATCCACATACACTCCCTCAAATCAAGCTTGAGCCATCTGTTAACCCTAGTCCCACATAAAACATAGCGATAAGGAGCTTAATAGTCACAAGATCAATAAACATGAGACTCACGCAATATATAAAAATTGAACCCAAGTCTAACAAAATCACGTCAAAATAAACATTAACTAATAGGGTGTCAATGCTATCAAGCTACTCGAGTTTAACTCGTGTTCAACACATTAAAAGGTATTTCTTTATTAATTCAAAAATAAGTAAAGTTTAAATACATTTTGAAACTCGTTAATTTTTTAAATTTATTTAAATTTTTTTAATAAGTTAATATGTATTTTAGATCTTTATTAATAATAACAAAAAAATAACCAAATCAAATTTAGTTCGCTCAATTTAAGATGTACTCAAAAATTAACCAATGAAATTTAAATTTCAAACAGGCAAACCCAAGGCAGAGCAGTAGAACATCTTTACTTTCTTTTCTTTTTTTTTTTGGTTTTCCTCTCTTTCTAACGACTTTTAAAGTTCATGTTTTTTAAATCTCAAAAAGTCAAAAATGTCCCCCGACACAAAAAGCAGAGAAACGATAAAACAGAATCCCCGAATAAAGTCCATAGGGTTTACACCACGTGTCTCTTTCCCCCATTAGTACTTCCAAAGAAAACCCACCCGCTACCGTCACGTGTCGGTGATCAATATCCCAATTTTATATTAAAATTCACCCCCCAATTTGCCCCCACAAGGTTAAAGAGCTTCTCTCTTAACTCTGTTTCGAAGCATAAAAAAAGCTATTCTCTTAACTCCCAAACATTCTGCTCTTACAGAAACTTTACTCTCTCTCTGTATATATATACTGGTTTCTCTATCTGTATATATAGAGGTGGGGTTGTGTAACAGGGGAAAGGTCTGGCCGGGTTAAGGGCGATAGCGAGTCCACTCGGAAGGAATCGGAGAAAGAAGGTGAAGATAAAGGTGATGGATTTGTGGCACAAGATGATCTTCCCTGTTAGGAGGATTTGGGTTGCTGTTGCTGCACGAGTTAAGGCTCGGAAGAACGGTTAGTCACTCATCTCTCTCTCTCTCTCTCTCTCTCTCTCTCTCTCTCTCTCTCTCTGTGCGTATATACATACAGATATATCCAATTATTTTGGCCAAAAAAAAAAATTTTTGAAGGGTGAATACCATTTGAGATTTTTGTAACCCAGAAGTCCAGAACAAGTAAAGATTGCTATGATTAGTGAGTTATGTTTGCATGTAAGATATATATGTGTATGTATGAATACACACACACATGTTTATATGTCTTGTTTTGAAAAATAAAAAATTTGTTGACAAAGAAAAGAATAAAACAACTGGTTCCCGAATGTTCTTCTTTGATATTCTCTTGAGTTTTGCGTTGAAAAGAAGCCTATTTCTGTGTCCTTTTTCTTTTAAAATTCAAGCAGATAAACTTGAGCTTTTATGTGGGGGAATTCTTACTGTTGCTAGTGGTGGATATATGAAGGAGGACTCTTTTGTTCTTTTGACTCGTAATGGAAATACAAAGTCTTTGGCTAAAACTTGATTTAGATCACCTATGGGAATAGTCCCATTAGTTGGAGATAATATTATATATGTATGCCTATATATATATATTTTCCGTACATGTCCAAGGCAGAGCTTCGGACTCACCTCTAGAGATCATGCCTTTCAGTAAGATTAATTTGAATATTAATAAAGTTGTTTCGAAACCTTGATTGGAGGAAAAGTTTCAATTTATGTATCTTTTTTGTCAGTGGAAAAAGAAAAAATCTATAAAATATAAAGAAAGTTAGCTTAAAAAGATTCCATTAATTGATGGCTACATTGTCTGGTGTGAATCCATTCAAAGACAAAAGGAGCCAGTGACGTAAACTCGTGCCACTACCCTAACCAGAGATCAATTCTTTAATAATTTGTTAACTCTCTCTCAACTACCAAAACAATATCTGTACTATAATTATTAATTAAAATTTGAGGACCACATAATAGAAAAATGATAATGTTAGTAGTTCTTGTTTATAAGTATTAATTTTGGAAATTTAAAAAGAAAAAAAAAGAAAAAGGAATAGGTTTATTCTTTCATTTATAACTAGGTAATAGTTTCAGAAGGATTATTAATCGTGCTCTCCTTCGACTGTATTGTTTTTGCGCAGGTGCTGGGCTGTTAAAGCTTCACGATGATATACAAACCTGTGGATACGAGGATGTGCAGGTGATGTGGGAAATGCTTAGGAGATCAGACTCAGAAATGACGTCCAACCACCCCAATCAGCGCAAGCAACGGCCTTTTTGGAGGGTTTTCGTATGGTCCAACCGTAGTGCTAGTGCTGCTGCTGCTGCTACCTCATCTTTCTCCACGACGAGCGCTTAATAAGCAACTCTCTCTCTCTCTCTCTCTCTCTCTCTCTGTATATGGTTCAACACAACAATAAAAATGTCTTGCTAATGCCCTACAACATGACATGGCATTGCCGTCCCACAAATTCTACGGCTGATATTGAAGGGGTATGATACAGAGCTATCTGCAGAGTGTCTGATCCATATCAGTATGATCATGAAATAAGTACCTCAGTTACCTCCGTTTCCTGTATAAGAGTATTGTGTCATTTGTAAATATATTGTGTTTTGTCATACATCATCCACAAATCAAAGTCATACAGGGGAAGGGCCTCCCCACCAAGCCCAATTTTACTCATTCTGTGTACTTTGCGTTAAGGACAGTTTAATTTGCAAGTGAATGGAAATGAATAGTTGCGTATAAATTGATCGGAGTAGTGTGATTCTTTTTTTTTGTCTCCCATTAAATGTATACACTAAATGGTCTGTAAAGATCGAAAACTTGACTACAGAGATAACCCAACAACATAACAACACAACCCACAAGCTAAACGACATAGGTCGAGTAACCTAACTGGCAACTAGCCGTCTAACAAAGCATTCTAACAAAGAAAATCAAGTTGAAATAGATACATGAACATGTTGTTTGTTATGCATAGCTAGCAGCAATGAAATAAACAAAACAAAGGAATAGAGGTCGAAAGTTAAGCCATCTATTGAATGAATGAATTGAGAAGCTACTCATGAAGTGATGGATAGATAAATAATTTATATGTGAATATACTACATCAGAGAGTAGCATGTAGCAGCAAATAATCAGTATTGCAAGTTGTGGAAATGCTTATAAATGTTAGTACAGAACACTCATCACTCTCAATCTATTAACATGGCTAGTGCTGAAAATGCACTTAAGCAATGGACTCCATGTCACCATGCGAATGTTATTGTAGAGGAAAGCAAAGATCACTATCCTTTCTTTGTAAGAAAACATTTTACAAAGAGAGAGCTTATACCAAGCTTCTTTGCACCCAAACAAGGAAAGTTGTGTCATTTTCCATAACCAAGAAGCAAGTTAATGAGAGAAGATATTCTCCCATTCACTTTAACTACAAAAGTATTTTAGTAAGAATTTAAAAAAATTATGATAGACAAGCTAAAAAATAAAAATATTATTATTGTCCAAAATTCCAATAAAATTTGCAAAAAAAGAAATTTAGTAAATCAAATGAACCACTAGACATATATTACCTTCAAGACAAGCAAAATTATATCATCAAGAATAATCATTTAAAACGTGTTGTTAATATTGAGAAACCAATCAATTCCTAGTGTTGAAGTACATACACAATAACTCTTACATGCAATTTAGCTTCCTACCAGACTACATAAATTATTCCTGCAAAACTGTTTCTAATTTTCCTCTTAATGTGCATGCAATGAGACATATGCTAATATTACAACTGTGCAACCATACATTGAATCTTTTTCTTCGACTCCCTTTGATTGGATGCTAATAAATACCTTATTTCTGATCAAGGACAAGCTCTAAAGCAGGAGACTCCAAAGATTTCCTGCTTTGAACCCCACCATCTTGTAAGGGGCAGAGCTTTACATCAAGGCAGTAGACTGGTTCAGAAAGGATATGAAAGAAAAGTTGCTGCATTAATGTGCCCAAACGCCCCAAAAAAGCCGCCATGCCCTTACAGTAGCAGCCCTCCAAACCAAAACAGAAACTCTGGAGTTTGGCTTCATGTGTTATTCCTCAAATGCTAGTGTACATATTTTCTCCAGCAGTAATGGCCAGTCTTCACCAAGCTGCTGTGGGTTCAGCTCCATTGCAACCCTGAAATCTAGTAAAGATACAGAGCAATGAGGTCTCCTTTCTTGCATGCCTTCCATTGGCCTATTGCTACTTTCAATATTATGATGATGATTCAGCTTGACACCATTAACAAGCTTCAAATGAGTCTGTTGTTTGAGGGAACTGCTCTTTGTTGGCTCATGCCCTGACCTTGCCCCCACTAGTTCAATGCAGGATGCAATTAAATGCTTCAAGTAAGCATCCAACCCGTTGTTCAACAAATTGGCACAGTCCATTGAGACCCCTTTGAGGCCCTGTGTTGCAGCAATCTGCTCCATGCGTTCCCTCAAGGTTGAAGTGTCTAGCAAACCACCACTGTTGAATGAGCTAGCACATTTACTGCTACTTGCCAAAGGAACCATTTTGTGGGCTCCACCTACACTAACTGGGCAAAATGGAACCCCAAGTGGGGCATGAAGTGGACTCCTGGCAGAAACCTCTTTCCTATTTTCAAAAGCAACTGTTTCAATCGGGTCTGTGCTATGTATAGAAACTGAACCATCTGGCAATTTCTTTATTGATGATAAATTAGTAGGAAGATGATGTGAAACCTTCTCTTCATTGTCAGATTGCTTCTTGAGTCCTTGATGATGCTGCACCGGCCTTTTAATATCACGTGGAGTCAAATCCCCATTTTCCAAAACAACAATAGATTTGCTGTCTTGTTCAGTTGATGATTGGTGAGAAACAACATTTATCTTTCCATTTGGTCCAAGAGCACTAGGATGATCCAAAACCTTCCTATCACGAGCCCCTGTCCTGACCTTTCGTGGTGACAGTGGCAGGATGTCCCCATTTGAAAAAACCAACGGATTTAGCACATTTTGATTCTGCCCCTCACTAGAAGGCTCCTTATTTCCAACTGCTTTACCGGGCCTCAGAACTTGGTTAACATGAGTTGGTGGTGGGACTTTTGCAGTACAAGCATTTTTCAGAATCGAATGAATGAATTGATTATGCAGTGGAATATTCTCTCTCCCAACAATTCCAATGCAAAGCTTATGGAACTCGACCTTGCTTAGCTTCAAACTCAAAAATCTATTCAAATAATAAAAATATTGCTTTGATCCCTCTGGCCCAAGCTTCCTAACCATCTGAGCTTTCAATTCAGCAAGATTGATCCGTTGGTGCTGATGTGGCGGTTGCATCTCTCAACACATAAAGTCCTTACACAACAAATAAGATCACAAATTTTTTACTGTCCAAACACAAAACCTTGAGGCCCCAATTCCACTACTAAATTAGGGTTTCACATTTTTTCCAAAAACCCATCTTCCAAACAAGTTTTAACCCCTCCCCGAGTAAACCCAACAATGCAGAACCAAAACACATCTTCAGAAATCCAAGCCAAATAATATGAAGATTGGAGGAGTGGAGTCCAGAACCAGAGATCCCAATCACCAACTTACTTCCCTCCAAAACCAATTGCATAAATTTTGAATTGCAATCACCAAACTCAAATCCTAATCCAAATTGACGCTATAATACAGAAAAAAGCTCCATTTTGCAACCACGAAGTCCAAAACCCATGAAAGATACCTCTCTGTAACCCCAAGTAAACCCCAATCTATATCAATTCGACGAATTACACTCTCGATTATTTTCTCCAGAACCTCAGCCAAACTTAGTGTGATGTATTAACAAATCATTTGGGCTCGTGGGTTTCCACAAGTTCAAATTTTTACAGAGAATTGAATTGTAACAACAGAGATTCAAGCTTCTAAAGAGAGAAAAGTCGAGTTCACATACATAGAGAGAGAGAGAGAGAGAGTTGATAGCCTGACCTCGTCGGAGCTACGGGAAACAACTCCAAATTCAGATTCAGAAGAGTGTTCGTCACAGAGACTTCATCCTCGGAATCCCTGTAGGCCTCTTCATTGTTCCTTCATTCGCTCTCTCTCTCTACCAATCCCTCCGCATTTCGATTTAGCCTGACTTTCTCCCTCTAAAAATCTCTGTCTCCCTCTCTCTCTCTGTTGAATCAGAGATTGAAGAACCCAACCCTCCCACCCTCTCTCTCTCTCCGATTCTTTTTTCGTTTTGTGTCTCTACAGAGTAAATCGTTTTTAGTTTTTGTGATTTTCCAGTTCTATTTCGTCCTATAATTGAAAATCAGAAGAAACATAAACCACGCGCATGCCTTTCCGTGAGACACACTTCCAGGTCAAGTGTTTGTGTCTGTCCACGTGTTCACAAGCAATTGGATTTTGTTTCTCAAGTAGCTTAACTGCGCGTGGCTCTTGTTTGTGTTTAGGAAAATCCAGTTGATTCTTTTTCTTTTTTTTGAAACTTTGGTATCTAAAATAGATTAGATTCCAGTGAGAAAAAGGGACAAATAAATACTTTATTCAGCATAAAAATTCGTGATATTGTACTAATGATGTTCATACTTCGACATAACCCAGTTAAGTGGGGTTTTCCGAAAAATAGTGAAATGTTGTATAGTTATGAACTTATGATCATTTTTTTGTTTGCTCTTAATCATTTTTTAACAAATTCAGTTGTTAATAAATAAAAGGTTCCCTCCAAACTTTAATGTCCACATGTTGATAAAAAAAAATTTAACGGATCATATAATATTGGCAAATCTAACATAAAATATTATTCTCACAATCTCGTTTGGTTAGTTTTGCTCAAAGTTAAGTAAAATTATAATTTTAAATAAGATAATTCACGTGTTAGATATGATTAATTGACAAATGGATAATGAGAAAATTAATCTAAAGAAATTTGAAACTGAGGTCTAGAGGGGAGTGAGATCGTTAAATAACTAACTCAAACATAATTGCGTTTTGATAGAGTGTGACAAGAAAAATTGTTTGATGGAAACAGTGTTGCTTCTGAATTCTCATTATTTTTGTTCTCTTAGAAACCCTTTAAGTAAGATACTTACATGGATATTCCAAATTTTTAATTATTAGTTGTCAAAAGACATGGTACTAAGGGAATCCGATAGGATTCTTAGAGAATCCAGCGATATCGGTTGGAAAGAGAAAAAGGCATTAGGACCCATTTGATTACGATTTTGATTTATGTATTTTATTTATGTTTTTTAAAATTTGCATCCAAGTAAATTGGTTCTGAATGTTGTTTTCATAAAAACCGCATTAGTTAAATTGATTCTGAAACTTGTTTTTAAGAAATTTTAAAAAAAAAAACTCCAACTTTAGGAACTAAAACAAAGATGTTTTCTGAATTCTGAAATTATTTATATATAAAAATAAAAATGATATAATAAAATAATTTTTTTAATGGTCTTATTTTTTGCTTCTAAAAAAGCACATAAAATGAAAAACAGAAACAAAACCATAACAAAGGTATCAGAAGCTCTGGATTCATAAAAGACCATCCACAAGAATTTATTCTTCTTCTTTTCTTTATTTTTTCTGTGTTGTTAATAGGAAGACCAACTCCTTTCAATCCTACATCTGCCAATTGTCCAATAACCCTTCATTAAACAACACTTCATGATCAACAAAACTTCATCAACCAGGTGGCTGCATTCTGCTGCTGAAACACTGCATATGTGGGCCAATCATAAAAACTAAAATATACAAATGTGAAAATGAGCTGCACATAGGAAAAAAGTTTACCATATATATCTTGGCTGGTATAACAACCCTGCTAATATACTTTTTTATCAGGTTCCATAAAATCAATATTTAATATAAAGAAAAGAAATTAAAATCAGATTTGAAAATCAAAATGTATCCAACATTCCTCTTTAGGCAACCAAAAGAAAGGGTTCATCATGGAAGCAAATTTGTAGGATTGCATCATTGAAGGTGCTGGTTAGAGTGAAAATTGGTACCAAAAAAATTGGAAAAAACCTTCCTTGATTCTAACATAAACAACAGTATGTGATTGAAGTTGTTTAGTGACACCGACATGTTTACCTAATCAAGCCACATAAATTTACACTATCTAGTATCTATCCAAAATAAATAAATAAATAAATAACAAAAAAAAAAAAAAGAAGACTACACCATCTAATAATTAAAAAACAAAAAAATGAAACTAGTCTAGAAGTAGTAAAAATTACGCTCTGGTCATAACACCCTCACTTTTATGTTTTTGCTCGGTTCTTTTGGTTGTTGAAAACAGTTTGAATGAGTTTTTGGTTTGGGGCTCCACAAACAAGGAAGGTGTTTAATGCTTCCGAGATTCAATCACATTTTTATTATTGACGAAAATAAAAGCCGTCTATTCTTCTCTCGCCGGCCGGCGGCTAACAAGCAAATTCAATTCAGATTCCTCAAAGAAGACGTAAACATTTTCATTCATATATAATGAATCAATACATATGAATATATGAAGAGACATTCGTCCAAAGATCGTTGCTTGAAACAAAAAAAACAATACTTGTTGAAAGCAGTCCCACCAATTTACAAAGCATTAAACTTACTGGTTGCCACCTTCTTTCGGATTGACAGTTCTGCAAATGAATCTGCCTTCAAACAAAAATCCTGGCAAGAATTCACCATGAAGCACCAGATCTAGAATGAAACACAAGAACCTGCAAAAGATACACTCTCAGCTGTCAAAAGAGTTGCCCTCTACCCAAAACACACAAACAAATATATTTACATACCTATATTGCATTTATAAAATAGAATTGAAATCAACAGTAACATGTATGAAATTCAGGTGTTCCTTGAGATCAAATATAATGATGTTAGAAAAGATGGGAAGCCAAACCTATAATACAAATTATTGGGCGTTATTGTAACCTTTTAGCCTTAAAATAACTTACTAGCCACCCTCAAAATCAAAATTTTCTTCCCATAATGTTTGGATTTTCTAAAGTTCAAAGTATACAATCATGATTGTCTAGAAGTCAAGTTGTTCTAATTGATCATGTTTTTCTATTAAAGCTCCATTGTGGTGCTAATAATAAATATCTTTCTAATTCACAACATAAAGCACAATAAGCAAAAAGTGGACAGCAAATAACCACCCTACATTATTTGTTTTTCTCACTTGTTTGTAAAAATTTGAAAGGATCCTAGTTGAAACTTGAGGTATGATGCTCAGAAATTATGCTCCTCGGTACATGCCTCATTCATTACCTTACATGCCCCTTAAACCTACCATAGTCAGACATTCTCCATGAAATTGCTATAAAAGTAACTTGAACCTCATGTCTAAACTCTTGGCATGTTATGCATCAACTCGCATATGCATGCTGGCATGCAGGCGTGTGTGTGTGTGCGTGCGTGCATGAGAGAGAGATATATGCACATTCTCCATTTTACATTACGGATTGCTAAATGAACCACAAAAAAGTAGGTCTATATGGCAGATGTAACAAGTATTACGAATGTGGTTCAGTGAAGCACCTGTACATGTATGCACCAAAACAGCTGATGTTTTAGTTGCTATGGAGTACCTTCTGTGGATCAAGCTGTCCACTAAAATAACTGGAAGGAACAGCAGAGAGCTCCTGCCTTGCTTTCCACTCCTCAGTACAGCAGAGAGCTCCTGCCCGCTTTCCACTCCTCACCAGGTTTTAAGGCGATGGGCTTTTCCACAGCAGCAGCCTCGATGAATAGCATGTGCTTTGTACTCCTCATTGCTGAAATCAGGGATTGCCTTTGCTTTCTTATCCCAGGGGTTCCAATCCATTGCCAGAAAAAGAAAATGTTAAAAACAACCAAATGCAGGAATTCTGGATGTCAAACCGCTTATGTAAAGGGAAAACTGCAGGGTTCAACATATTGCTCGATTCAGTTCAACTAAGCCAGCATTAAGAGTGAAAATATTCAGTTCAACTAAGTCAGCATTAAGAGTGATAATATAGCAAGTGTTGCATTATATGTCACAACCTTGAGGTCGAGATTTTAAGGAAGTCCATAAGGAGGATGTCTTTGCTATAACCTCTTTACCAAAACTGTGGGATTGAAGCATTTCTTCATATATACTCCCCTAATGACAATGTCCGATACAATTTCAACACTGAAGTCCAGCAAGAGCTTCCAGATTTGAGAAGTCTTGAGACTTGTACCAAAAAAGAACAAAGTCAGATGCAAATTAAAATATAGGCAAATCAGGGCCCATGGATCTTATTAGAGCACCACTAGTCCCAATAGCATTAGTCTGTTAGCAGAGGAGCCCAACAATGGATATCAAGCTCTCCAGCACCCACTTTCACATGCAACCCCGTCTAGCACGTGGAGATGCAAACATACAAACATACAAAGAAATCGAATTCAAACCGGAAACAAATGCAGACAGAGAGACTTGAACCCAAGACCTCCCCCAACTTGAACTCTAATACTATGTTAGGGCCTAACAAAGTATATCAAGCTCTCCAACATATTTAACTTACAAAAAAGTGTTTGGCTCTTTGAACTTCAAATTTGACAAACTATCATCTCAAGGTAGAATGAAGATATAAAGCTGCTGATGACGTGAATTCCTTTCTCTACCTGATTCAGGTTTGACCAACAAATTCTTACCCCATTCTAACTAGAGAGAACATTTTAAAATTACATGGTTATTACTTATTACCAATGGTACAGCCAGCTATGTTTCTCTATTGTACAAGTATAGAAGCCTGGACTAAACAAAAGAAATAGAAGTCCATCATATCCATTCTAGTTGGATTTTTGGACTAATAAAATTGCAAGTATTGGTAGTTGAACTTTAAACATTTCCAAGATTCATATTTACACTTTTTCTACGTAAAGAGAACAAGTTACGATATTAGCATCACAAGCCACCATGTGAAGATATGAGGACAAACTGCTAAGTTCTAAACTCTCTGCACAAAAGATATACATGCTGGAAGTTCAATAAATCCTTTAACCTTACCTCCCATTCTACCAATCAAACAAATTTAATCCCCTGGCCATAATACAACTCACTAGCATAAATGTATAAAATAGCAAATTCAAAGGTCAGATGAAGTAGATGGATGGACATGACTAAGCACACCAGCATCAGGAAGTCCATCTTTCCGCAGTACAAATGTTATTTTCTTCTCATGATCCAGAATTGCAATTTTGGTCAGCATACTGACATACACTTTGTCCACCTTGTCCACAAAAAAAAGTACCCAAATACAAGTGACAAATCAACAAAAGAACACCACATCCAGTCGGAGAAAAATAATACTAACTTCTGATTCAAACGTAGTTGCATCCCCTTGTTCAGTAAATCATTGCCTAGCCTGCAGGTTATCTAGATACTCCAGCATCTCCAGACCTTCTATGCGCACTTCCCTGATCACAACCAAAATTTAGAATCAGGTACTAGTACATGAGCATTAAGTTCTGCAGAATTAAGTTTTCCAGACACTGGTTTTTCCCATAATGTTCAAGACAATTGAAAAGGCCAAAAGAAGGAGAAACAAAGAAGTTCCATTCAAGTTACCATATCCATTACAAAAGGCCAAAAGAAAAGACTTTGCCACTCAGGGATTTGTCTAAAAACATCAATCTTCATAATCAGCAAATATCTTAGCTTGAGCAACCATAGTTCCATAAGTCAACCGAGACTTCTTAACGAAGATAACCAAGAATATAAAGCATAACCCATTCAACTTATCATCTCCATTTAAATAGGACAAAAGGAGATGTTTAGACTCACTAGACCTGACTAGTAATATGAGGTGTCTCAGGATGCCCCTCATGACTAATCAACAACAAAATAAGAAAGTGTAACTGATGTTGAAAACCCCAATCCCCTCCAAGGGGAGCATCAACAACAAACGAAGCAAAAAGCATCACCTAGTAACAACCTAAAAACTAAATAGGATTTGCAGATAATGTAACCAATTGATAAACTGCAACGACAACCATGACATCCACAATGGCAAATCTTTATGCTGCATCTGCATACAGTCAGCTTGTTTGAGAAAACAATGAGGTTGATTAACCATTGCCATCTGTTTGTATCACATGCAAAGTGTTTTAAGGGAAGGTGTTAGGCTAAAAAGCATTGACACGGACACAGCACGATGCAAATACACCGACAAGGTGATTTCGAAAAAAGGTAGGATTCAGACATGACGGGGACACGGCAGAAATATATGATTCCATATATTTTTCATATGTCATATATATATAAATATATTATTCAAAGCTAATAAAAAATATAAGATAACACTAATTAAAATTAGAGAAAAATGTGTTCCATAACTTAATTAAAAAACCATGTGTAGTTAAAGAGTACTGAAATGCTTTATGTTTTCAAGCAATTAGTCATTAAAATACTCTTAGTAATTGAAAAAAAAATATGATGGGTAGAGCCCCAAAATCAATTAGCCATCTTTTATTTCCAAAATTTATGGTAGAGTCCCCGCTGTTTTCACAAAGTGTCCAAAATAAGACACACGCCCAAGCTGTGTCCACAGAGTGTCAGAAGAAAAAAAAATTTGGACATGTCTGATGGCATGTCGGACACGTGTCCAACGCGTGTCTGCGTCCACGCTTCCCAGGTGTTCGGCAAGGTATCTTAATCTCTTCAAGGCAAGGCACAAGCAAATTTACATGTGCAAATTCAACCCCATAGACAAGAAGAGAATTATTGATTAGACTAGTATGCATCTCTATTTTTGGCTAGGTGGAAGATGTTCCTTTGAACTAATATGTTTTTATTGTTTGGCTAGGTGGAAGATGATTCTGCTGTTGCATATCACCCTAAGTCTCCTGCTCGAGGTCCTTGAAGATAAAACTTACTTTTGAGAAGAGATATAGATATCTCCACCGGGCCATCTTTATTATGTTCTAGCTGAAAAATTTTCCTAGAGAGGCGTGGATCAACTCAGAAGAAGATTTGTTAGTCTGCACTTACCTGACTTGAGTTTCTTTTCATTGTTTGGCTGAATCTGTAGACTGTATGAAGTATGGATAACTAGAACTTCTCTGTGTTACTTTTTCAAGCTTTATGATGAGTCAATTTCTTAGCTTACAATGATGATCATCTTGTCCATCCCAAATATTTTGTTTTCTTTTCCCCTACTCCTGAAACAGTTTCTCTGCTTGCCAAAAAATACAAAGAAAAAAGAAATCTAAAGCAGAAAAATTGATCACCTTCTATCCTCAAATGAAGCCCATATGCAAGCATTGTACAAAATCAGGGACATAAAAAAATAAATCCTCAATGATAGGTCAACTCTTCCTCATCCTCCAAGGGTGCTAACAGAAATAGGATTGTGGTTGATGACCTCAGTAGACAGTGAATAAATCAGGTAAGATGGGCATAACTGCAGTAATATGCAAGTAAAAGGCTAATTCCTTGTTCAAATGAAAAGTAAAAACAGTCAGTAACTCATAGTTATAAAGAGCATAAGTCTTCCAAAAGTTGATGAATATAGAACGAAAGACAAACTATCCTTGCCTAACAAAGAGGCCAAGGACCGGCTTTCAAGAAACATACATTTGGTTACGACGCTCCATCAAAGCAATGTATTAATATCCGTGGGATCTCCTTTTTTCTTTTTTTGTTATTTGGAGCCTGTAAATTTGGTTTGATTTCATAGTAGTCATCAAACTTGCACATGGAAACTTCTATTACGGTTGGCTTAACACTAATTGCTTGTCAACTTTCACGGTCAATCTCCTAGCTGAACACATCTATTCAAAAAAGTTCTAAGCAGCAAAAGTTCAGAATCTCAGGCATCAAGAAGAGTTACAGTGGTAAAAAGTCACAGATAGATCATTTTTAGCTTTTATTTTGTCAACAAAGCTAAACATAAGTAATGCACTTGAACTGCTAACCATGCTATACTTTTATCTGGACAAATAAACAGCAGAAAGTAATAGGATTTTCCCCTTCTCACATTTCTCATCACTATACAACCTAATATTTTCCAAACCCTCACTTCACATCAACCAAACATAGTCATATCTTTTAAAGTTCTACACCATCAAGAATCTATTGCCAGTTATAACAAAATATATGAAAAATAAATTTTAAGACGCCCCCTCCAGATTCAGTGCCCCCACTCCCAAATCCTTTGCATCTATTAACGCTTTAATTGGAACCCGAATTTTTGATGAAAAAAGAAAAAAAATAAGAAAAAAGAGACTAAGAATACTCTTTCATTTTATTCTCTTTACCTTCACTTTTTTCTTTTCTTTTACTTTGCCAACCAAAAATCCGAATTCCAAACAAAGCCTAAGAAATCTCCACTATTACTGACCAATACATAGCCATCACTGCCAATCAGTCTTGCTTCACCCCAACATAATTATTGATTCAACTTATGGCTAAAGATATAAAGGTACTAATAAAATATATTTCCAAATTAAAGAAACCTCCTAACTGCATAACGCAAGCAAACCATTCAGTGAAATGTGATATAATCAAACAACATTCACAAGCTCAAAACATGGAAGAATTACCCATCAGTTGAACAGTTTATGTGGATCATTTATGCTTTCATTTCTGAATGTGTATTAAACTAACATTATCGATCAACATTTGGGCAGGCCACAAATGCCCTATAGTCCATATATAAGTGGTTTCAAAATAACAAAACCCAGGAACTCTTTATATTAAATTACTAAAATTCCATCAATATCGACAGCTGCAGCAAGCTGCGGCAGCGGAAAAATGCTAGGAATAAGATTCGAAAAAACACCAACGAATGCCTAACGGAAAAATTCTTGGAATAAGATTCCAACAAGCACTAACGAATGTCTCCCATTAGCCACTGAACCATTAATACAATTATGTAACCTATATTCTTGTTTTTTTGTTTTATTGTGTACTTAGTAGTTATAAATAATAAATTAATACATAAAACAATAAAATTACTTAAATTTATTACATAAATATAAAATTATAATATTTATTTAAATATATATCCACGCTCAATGAACGCTCTTAATCTTAATTTTTTTAATAAATGATGCTCTCACACACCCACATTCGAATTATGTAACTTAGCATTAGTGTTTTGGAGCCATTTAATGGAGGATGGCTACAGCGGAGCCATTTGAGAGGCTAGAAGATGTATCATCAATTTTCGGTTTAGCGTTACATGATGAAAGAAATCCCAACTCGTGCTGTCTTTTCAGTAATTTTTTGTCCCTATTTTTTACTTTTTATTGCTTTTGCTTTTTATTTCTTGTTTGGTTCTCTTCATCCATCTGCTACAAGAAATCAAACCACGACAAGTACACGTGACGAGGTAAATTTATACTTTAATCCTTTAATCTCTATTTGAAACTTGGCGAGGTAAGAGAAGTAAAATATATATATATATATATATATTTAATTTAATTTTATAAAAAAATATGAAAAAATATAGAAAGAAAGAAGGGAGATTTAAAATTTGAGCCATGCTACGCACAGTCAATTTATATCAGTCGTTTTTACACCGTTATAAAATAGCTTGCCACTTTTTAATGTCTTTTATGTTGTAATGGGCAACCAGGACAGTTTCATGATCTTTTAAAGTACAATGGCAATTGACTTTGTCAGACAATGTAAAGGCGTGTTCACCCTTTTTTTTTTTTTTTTTTTTGCTTACTTTACTAGTGTATGAATTTTTAAAATAATATTTTTATATTAAATATTTTCTTATATATTATTGAACCCTCACATATTAAATAACCAAAAACAAAAAAAGGGAAAAAAATGGTCACATATTCTTATATATTTTCTTACACTTTGTAGCTAAGCGAAAATAAGATAATATCTTATGATTCAAAAGTAAACATATAAGGCCCGCTTGGTAGAGCTTTTCGATCTAACTTTTTCTTAGTTTATAAGTAAAAAAAAAATCAATTTTTTTATTTTTTTGGTTTTTAGTTTTTGCTTATTTGTTTATGTTTAGCTTATGAAAGTAAAAAAAAAAAAAAAAATTCTAGCCTTTTTGCTTATAAGACAAAAACATAAAACCAAAAAAGTTATTAAAAAAAAAACTGTACCAAACGGGTCCATAATTTCTTCTTGGTTTGGACTGTGTAAATGATGAAACCGTGATAAAATTGGTAAAAATTAAAAAAATACATTGGGAAGGATAACTATTTATTTTAACATAAAAAGACAAATGATCTTTTTGAAATTTTATTTTGAACAGATGAAATAATAAAAATACTATTGTGATAAAATTACTGTTAATTCTAACTAAAAATATTAGATTAATCTGATTAGTTCTCATTTTGGAGGCATATTGAAAGTGAATTGCGGTTGTGATATTGGAGTCTTATTTTGATTATTTGACCTATGAAAAATTAATTGTTATCTTTTGGAGATGCGATGTGACTTAAAATATTCTTAGAAATTATTTTATTTGCTTATTATATTTATTAATGGTCTGGACTATGGAAAAACCCATATATTATAAGCATAAATTAATTTATAAGTCACAAAGTTCAAACAAATCAATATTCGATTATTGCGCACTATTTTAAAAATACAAAGTACATTATTTGTGACCTTTATCTCAAGCTACATGAATATGACATGAATATGTTTAGAATCTTAATTAACTAAAATAAAAATGTAAAGCAATAATAAGAGGGATGCCAGATATGGTTTTTTATATTTTTTTTTGCGGTCCCTAACTTCCTCTCTTCTTCCGATGATCACCAAAAGTTTTTTGCACTGTCGAGTGATTAATAAGGGTTTGAATTTTTTCCCTCAATAATTAAATTCAAGTCTTTATAGTCAGAGGCTAAACGTACTATTTAAAGTTTAAAGTACACAATGAGATTTAAGCTTCGATCTCAATATAGGTACAATATGATCTTTTATAGTTGACTTTATAGTGTTGAGAGACAATATTTCCTGACGAATATGTAGAGTAACGTATTTAATATCCATGTCTAAAAAAAAAAAAAACAAAAGTTTTCTTCCTTAAATAAATATTTTAATATTTTATTCCTTTTCATGTTGTCTTATTCAAATGTGAGTACAGTATTTTATTTCAAAATATACTATGACAATCTGGTCCACTTTGCAACAGCAGCATAGCTGCATAACCGGTACCTCCGAGCTCGGTTTCAAGTTTCCAAACTATTGAAACATGGCGCTCTCACAGTACGCGAGTGATAAGGCAACTGATCGGCTGTGATTAGCATTCTTTTTAAAAAATTTCTCTTTTTTTTTTTCTTTTTTCTCTTAGGTAGTATTAAATAAGAAAAGAGAAAAAGGAGAATTTTTTTTAAAATTTTTCCTCCACTTCCCTCCTCGCCCAAGTTCCAAAAAAGGCTCTTAAAATTTTGACTAATTAACTAATTATGTGTATTGAGTTTTTGAAAACTTAATTAATTTTAATCTCTTATTTATGGTTTGTAAAGTAAAAAATCTGAATCAATTTATAAATATATTGAATGTGAATTTTTTATTTTATATCTTAAATCTCAATTAAAAACGAATAACTCCAATTCAATCATATCATTTTACAAGAATAATATGATGATGGTACTTCATATTAATAATTATCAAGATAGGTATCTTGTTTGAAAATGAATTACTTTTATTCAATCACACCATTTTGTGCAAAATTTTTATATGAATTTCTAGTTGTATAGAATTAGCTAAAAATAATATTACCTAAAAAAATAAATTCACAAATTAAAACAAATACACACAAATGAAATGGTAAGTACAATTTTCTACATGTTCATATTTGTTAACCCCTAAAAATATTAAAGGTAACAAACAATAAAGGACAGAAGAAGAGATGAAAGAAAGGTTAAAAAGGTGGTAAAAGATTAAAAAAACCAAAACAGAGGAAGTATAGAGAAAAGTGACAAGGAAAAAGTCAGAAAATGTATAGAGAAAGAGAAGAGACGTTTGACACAGAAGCGATGAGACCGAAAGGAGGGGTGAAACTAGTGGTGGTAAAGGAGGGCTGAAACTAGCGGTGGTGCTCCGAGAGTTGAATAGGCACGTCCAAATTTGATTTTTTTTTAAATTTGATTAATTTAATAGACCAGTTTGAAATTTATTTTTGAAACTCAGCTCGGTTCAAAAAAATATATAAAAATAATATTTTTTATATTTTAATATTATATATATGTAATTAAAATTTTATATTATTTTATATTATTTATAAAAAAAATTATATATATTAAATAAATTTTAAGTTACATGAATGAATTTCAACGAATTTAATAATATAGTTTTTTTAAATAGGCAAGTTTAAAATTTGATTTTGGGACTAATATAGCATGTCAGAGATGGTGGTATTAGTATCACTGATATATCTCTTTTTATACGTGCCTCTCATTAAGCCGGAAAATGTAGCTTGGCTTGACCCATTTTTATAATCCAAAAATCTTGCCCTATTAACTTATCGACGAACCGAATTTAATGGATGAAAGGAAGACGCAAAGTGTCTCTGTCGTACCTATGACGAGAGCGAGCCCGCGTGATCAGCTCTCTATTTTTATTTATACTAATTAAATTTTTATATTTTTAATTTATTACAATGTAATTTTTTATTTAAAAAATAAACAAAGGAAAATAAATATGACAAGAAAGTGACATTTTTCAAAGGGTAAATATATAAAATCTAAGTATTTTCTTTCATATATGAGTCAAATTGAAGGCTCTTACATAATACTTAATCACATTATATACATCACAAAATTAATTATATTATAATTTTAGAGTAATTTAAGAAGAACTGGTGGGAGATTATTAAGTAGCATGATTTTAATATTTGCCTCTTGAAAAATGTTATTTTCTTGTTGCAGGTGAATTTTTGGTCAATCTTTTATTAACGCAAGTAAGCAGAAAGTTGACATTGCAACAAATTAAAAGATAAAAGTTTAATTGTTACAAATAAAATGAAGGCACTAAAGTAAAATTTAGCATAAAGTGCAGGAGAGTAAAACATAATTAACCCTTTAATTAGAGAATGCTTGGAACTTGGGCAAGAAAATGGAAGGGAAGGAAATGAAGTAAGAGAAATCTTTTCCCTGTTTTGTTTTGTAAAGCACATGAAAAAGAAAATAGAAGAAGAGCAACTTTTTTATGTTTGAAATTCAAAACAAAGATGAAGAAAATAATAGAAAAAATATTAAAAGGGAATGGAGAGAAAAAATAAAAATTATTTTCCCCCTTAATCTCAAAACTAAGAACCTAACATATGAAGAAAGAAAAATTGTTACCTTTTCCATTCTTTCCCTTTATTTCTTCAAGTTCCAAACAAGTCGTAGGTTTTTTTTTGTGTGTCAATTTTTTGGTTTAGTTTTCTTTCTTCAGACAGTCTGAAGTTACAAGTTATAAGAGTGGAAAGGATAGGAAAAAAGAAAGCAAATAATTTAGATTTATTTCACAATTATGACTCTTATCATGTAAAATAAGTAAATTAACCTAAAAGTCTAAAAAAGTCATTCCACCTGTCAAATCAGAGAGCGGGCTTTTTCCTTCCTCATTTCCTTTCAGTCGTGGGCTAATTGCAAATCCATCCGTCTTACGAAAAGAGAAATACTCTCCTTTCATTTCCATCCATCCATCCATCCCTCTACCAAAAAAGGAATCTCTCTTGCCCATCTCTTCAGGCTTCACTTCTGTCTTCCTCGGATATTTCTTTTCTATCAAACATAGCATTATTGCGGTCTTGATAGTATCTTTTATTATTTTATTATTATTTAATTCTCTTCATACTTAGTGTCCAACAGGGAGAGCAAAATTTGAAAATGGCACTAAAGAGTAAAGAAAGCTCCTTTCCCTTTTATGAATTTCAATTTGGGACCATAATACATAAATGTATAGATATGAAATATGTAGTTGCATAATGCACAAATCTTGTTAAAGATAGAACTAGACATAGGATGACTTGAATCTTTCTATTTTTTGTCTTTGTTTTTATAAACCCGCACAAATAGTCCCATGAAAAGAGAGCTGACCTTAGAAGGAACAGTAAACCTTTGCTATTTTTATCGTACTTCACCTTGTTTTCTTTAAAAAAAAAGGGTAGTTAGCACCTAGCTCTCACCCTTCACCTTCCTGTTTAAAAAAAAAAAAAAAAGTGTGGTTGCTTGTTCCTTAGTTTGTTAGTTATTACACCACTTGCGTAAGATCAATCCTCCTTATAAGTCAACAATTTAAATAATAAATCATTCATAATTATTTCAAGAAACATCACCTTCCACGCATCATCTGTTATGATGATGTATCATTGTAATCATCTCGAATTTATCTAAATGCGTTACATTGAATTTATTCTAGAGTTGACGAAGATTAGTCTGTCAATTTATGTCGACATTATGCCTATCTTTGTAATATTTACTTTTTTGTTAGCTTTTTAAATGAGCATTTTTTTTGGGTTTTAGTAACTTTTTTTAAATTAGAATTTTAATTCAATAAAATTTAAAACAAAAAACAAATTCATTAAAAAGTTGTACCAAACAATATCGTGAACAATATTCACAAGTAAAAAGAATCATGGTACAAATTGAAATACATAAATGATGTCTACAGAAGCATTCAGAGAATTACTCTGTATAGTATTTAATTTTGTGGGGTAGGAAGAAGTTGTTTTGTAGCCTTTTGTTACTTGGTAACAGTGGTGGTCCAGGATTTTAATTGGGGAGGGTGAAAATTATTATTTTTTGGATTGATTAGAGAATTTAGAAAAATATTTTAATTTTTGGGATCAATATATTATATAATATTTTAAATATTTAAAAATTTACAAAGGTAAAAAAAAATTTAGTAATTTTGAGAGCAATACACTATATTATATATAAAATATCTAAAAATTATTCATACAATATAAATGAGATTTTCAAAACTTTGGGGGGCCGTGGCTCCACCCTCCCCTCTCTCTATCTGCCACTGAGTTAAATTATTAATTCTGAGATAATACAACGAATACTATAATATTTAAGATTCTATATATTAATATCAAATGTTTTTTTTACACAAAAATGATGTTCAAATAAAAGTAAATGACAAATTACAACAATCATCTTAGTTGTTTCATATTTTGAAATCTTTGCAAAATAGTTTCATTGTTTATGGTTTTAAATACTTTTAACGTATGACACCAAACAATTATTCATCCACTCATCTTTCATGCGATTGCGTAATGGAGTTTTGATAATCTTCATTGTAGAAAAAAACTCTCTCAACTGATGCAGTTGCAACAGGTAAGATCAATGCCAACTTTACAAGCAAATAGACTAATGAGTAAGCACTATCCTTCTTCGTTTAAACTAACTTTTGAACAAGCCTATCAATCCCTATCACTTCTAAAAATTTATCATTAGAACTTACATCTAGAATACAGGTCTCAAATTGATTATTACGTACCATAAGTTCAAGTGGAGAAAAATTATTAAGATAAAACTCAACAAAATATCAAATGAGTCAAGTTAAAAAAAAATTTTCTCCAGATTTCAAGGAGGCGGCTGCCTACCCTTGATTTTTGATTGGTCTGCCCCTTGGAAGGCTTTTTCTCTCCTTGTTTTTTAATAACTACGTTTTTCAATGATTTTTAACAACAAATCAGTATTTATTATGGAAACCGCATGCGCGCAATGCACCAAGTTGTAATTGAATAAGGAAATTATTATGAGTCATTTGGATAGCATCTTTTGTTTTCATTACTATTTTTTTTTTCTATGTAGTGTCAAAAAAAGGAGGTTGAGTTTTGTCGCAATCATGTAGCATCACTTCATTTTAATCATGCAATATAATATTTTGAGAAAATATAAAACTCCTATTTGGTTAGTGACATTGTGATCATACATAAAAAAGAATCATGTAATTTAACAATTTTAACAATCTGATTTTCTACAAAAATGCTCCAAAAACTGTTTAAGAAATCAAATGGTTAAATTTCTTTTGATCAAACTAAATTCTTATAACTAGTGCATCGAGACACATTCTATATAATGGTAGGTTTTCATTTTTGAAAATAAAATAAGAACACAAAACATGTTATTGCAAACTCCATGATGGCAGCAAAACTCAACTTCAGAAAAGGGGCATCAAAATTTCAAGAAGGAAATAAAGAATGCTCTTTCCCCCCTTCCTATAGTTTTTAGTTTGGGATCTCAATATAGATCTGTATTTTGTACATATGAAATATGTATAATCACATTACATATATATCTTGTTCAAGAAAGGACCAGACTTCAAGTTGCTAGCTTTCTACTTGATTTCTTACTCGTTTGGAGAAATATTCTCCCTTTGTTTTTGTTTTTATTATCATATTTAACCTCATCATTATGTATCAAAATAGGTACTTACCACTCACCTTTCACTTTCCTAAACGAAGAAGTGTGCATGTTTTTTTTCCCATAGCTTGTTAATTATTACCCCCCTGGAATAACATCTACCTAGCTAGTTATGGAAGGTCGAATTCAATAATTGATTAAGATCAAGCCAATAGTAAATGATACAATGTATTATTTGAAAAAAACATCACCATCTATGCATCATTTGCTAAGATAATGTATCGACTTATTTATGTAAAGTTGGAAACTTGTTTAGATTGATCGATTTTGTAGTTGACAGAGATTGATCTTGCAATTATGTTGTTGGGATCAAGTTAATTTTTTCCTCGAATTTTAACTATTTTCTTATTTGTCTTTCATCAACTGAAAATTTGAAACTCTATTTTCTAGCCTTTTTCCATGTTTAAGTGTTCAACATTTCAACTCTATTAACCACTTGAATTATATATGTTTAGCACATAGTCAGTTTTTATCTACCTATCAGCCTTGCTTAGCTAAAGTAAGTTAGCTTAGTAGTCGGTTGGTCTTCGGTCTTAAATTCTATCCCCACTCACATCCTCTTATGATCCGCTATCATCAATACAAGATTTGGATCCTTTTTATTTTTATTCCACTTCTAAAATTCTCCATAATAGCTATAGATTTTGGAGTATTTTGTATTTTGGAGTATTTACAAAAGAAAAATAGGTATTGGCCTCCCAAAATTTTAAAATTTTACATTGATACCTAGAAATTTTAAATTTTTTTTACCTTAACTCCCCTCTCAACACAAATATTGTGTTCGCCACTAAATGTGTCAACATCTCAATCAATAGAATGAAAATCTTCAATTCAATTAGGAAATAGAGATAATCTAAATCTATTAAAAAAATATATGAAGTTTATATAATTCGTACGTGCAATAGCCTTCAAGATAGTAATCGAGCACACTGCGCACCAAAAAAAAAAAAAAGATACTAAAGATGGGGTTTGGATTCTCTCCATTTCATGATTTGGTATAGAGATTTTCATTCCATTGATTGATGTGTTGACACGTCAGTTAATAAAAATGAAGAGTTTAAATGAGTTGATTTAAAATTTATTTAAAAATAAATAATTTTATAGTTATATTTTAAAAATAAATTTTAATACAAAATGATAAAATTTAAAAAGACATGTGATAAGATTATATTTAGACCATTAATTATGAAATGAAAATATTCATTCCAAATCATAAAATAAATAAAATCTAAATTCCTAAAGATGTACCGGTAAGGTCCCATACACGTGAACAATATATGTCGTGTATTTATAATCAGTAAAAACAATTAATCATCAATATATATATATATATATATATTATTTTATGCGGTGCGCTGTAGTAGAGCAGAGACATTAGAAGTCGGTATAGTTCTTTTGTGAGGGGGTTGGCCTCAGAACCCCAGAAGTTGCTCTAGCCCTTTGTTAGTGGGGAAGGCTTTTTCTCCTGTCCATAAAACTATAGATCAACCCCATCAAACCCATCACCACCCTCTCTCTCTCTCTCTCTCTCTCTGTGCTGGTGCCTGGTTTATCGAGCTTCGCTTCATTTATGGACACCTTCCAAGGTAGATTGTCCTTATTAAAACTGCTCATTTTTGTATGTATAAATGATTTTTGTGCATATATATATTTCTGTATATGTAATGTTTGGTGTTAAGTGCAGATAGTTTAAGGGAGCATCTGGTGGTGAACGTGGATGATGAGCATGCATGCGATATTGAGCCGGAAACGAAAATTCAGGTAAGGGATTTAGTGAGAGAATCGGGAAAAGGAGCGCCGATATTGAGGAAGATCAATGTGGACATACCTAGAGGTGTCATCATGGGGATCATAGGGCCCAGCGGGAGCGGGAAATCGACGGTGTTGAGGGCCCTGAACCGGCTGTGGGAGCCGCCGGAAGGCACTGTGTTTTTGGACGGCGAAGATATTTGCAACCTTGACGTCCTCAGCCTCCGCCGTAAGGTCGGAATGCTATTCCAGCTTCCAGCTCTATTTGAAGGTATGTCGTCACTGTGAGCTCATTCTGTTATGTCTGAAATATTACGTCAGGATAATTAAATGGTGTGTTTAATTTATTAAAAAATAAACACATATTTTTATTTTATGTTAATTAACTTAATTTTTACATTAATAAAAATAACAATATGTTGACTAATTTAATTTTTAAGATAATAAAAACAATAACTTTGTTAACATATTTATGTTTAATTATTATCTATGTATTTAGGTTGACAAAAATAGAAGTATGCATTTATTTTTAATAAATTACACATACTTTGTCATCATGCTAATGTGGTGCCGAACCTACTCAATCATTCCTCATTCCTCCTGGCTCTTCTCATATTCTAGCTTGAAATTGAGACTCCATACAAAAAGAGAACTTTTACTTTTTTGTATTGTTTGTCCTTACTCTTTTGACTCATATCAGTCATAATTTTAAGAATATTACTATTGCAATATTCTAATAATTTTAGTAGAATTTGTTTTTACAAAAAAAAAAAAATATAAGAATAGATTTTTCTTTCACATTATGAGTCAAAATGGTGGATCCTTTGGTATAAAATGAAGGACCACAATTAATCATATTATTCGTTATAAAAATTATATTTATACAACATTACTCTAATATCAAAACTACCATTGCTACTGTATTTCAATAAAGTTTTTTTTTTGGTAAAAAAATTAGGTAAGAATAGAATTTTCAGAAAATTATTATGGTCTCAGACGAAACAAGCAAACTTAAATTTTTTTGTAAAAATTATTAAGAATAGAATTTTCAGAGGATTATTATGGTCTAAACGAAACAAGCAAACATAAAATTGCTTACAAATTCAATTTTTTTCTTTTTTCAAAATACTATTCTTTGAAACAATTGTAGGAAAATTTCACAAAATTGGTCTAGTAGTGACATTTTTGAAATTCAAAACCTATTATAATGGGGTTGTTCTAGTTTATGGTTAAATGATTTATTTAACCATATTATTCTGATAAAAAATTGTGTGAATTTTTTACATGCAACTATTTACTTAATTAATTGGGATGTCACATGTAAAATAAATGAGAAAATTATTATTTTTAAAAAAATTATACAAAAAATACCACCAAAAAATTATTAAAATAAATATTTTATTATTAAAATAAATAATTCACATTAAATCACGTCATTCTAAAAATAAATTCATATAAATTTCGCGTTACTGCAGACATGTGACAGAATTTAAAAAGTGAGGTGGCGGGGCCCATGAGCACAGCATGCGCATATAAGATATTAGTCGAATCAATTTATTGATGGGTACAACCGAGCACATGGTTACTAAGTAAACGTTTTTGGCGCCACAGCAGCTGCCCCACCACAGCTGGTGGGGCCCAACTAAATGTGGTCCGATAATACCTGACCGACCACTGCAACATTTTTCAACTTTTTTTCAAAGGCCCACCTACCGTGGTTCACAAAGTATAGATAAAATTAAATGGCACATCACCCTCTCAAAGAAATAAATAAATAAAATAAAACAAAAATGTGCAGTCTAATACACAATGTTTTTATCACTGTAGAACCAAAGAGGGTACGCCTCTTATAATGCTTTAAACCGAACATGCCAGTGGCAGGTTCTTCTTTTAAAAATAGTTATGATTTAAATCGAACATATCGATAATAGATGTGAATTTCGTTGGTCATACCCATAAGAGATTACTAGTACTGGTCGCCTCAACACACTTTTTTTTTCAGTAAAAAAATAAAATATCTGCAATTTGCTGCTGTAAAAGTCAAATGTTCCCCCACTAGCAATAGGAGCATAAAAAATCGACCACTGGCCCAAATTTAAGGAATCTAGAGGGGGAAAACAATAATGGTCTAGCTCGGTCGCTCTGTCATTATGGGCCAACTCCACTATATAGAATATGCATATATTAATTAATAAAGTAAAATTAAGGAGTACGATTTTCAACTAAAGAACAATTATGCATATAATTGTAAGTATGACAAACAAAATGAGTATGATTTTTTTAAACAGAAGAACAGTGTGAGCTAGGACAAATTTCAAAGCACTACGCTTACTTTTTTTATTATTTATATTTTCGGGTACGTTAAAAAGATTTGCAAAATGGGGTTGGGGATAACTATAAATGTCAAAATCATTACAACAATCATACTATGGACTGTCATATAAAATAATTTCTAGTGGCATTCATATATGCGGTATGCCTCTCCAGCCTTGCCTGTGCGTGGCCTCGTCTTTAGTCATTACATTCAATGCAAACATTATGATTCACTGTTTGGAACCAGTTCCTAAACCAGACAATGAGTCGTGACTCATCCACGGAGATGACCGATTTAGTGAGGAAGAAGAAAGAAAAAATAATCTAAAATCATATTATATATTTGATTATTAGAGAAAGTAGAAGTTAAAAGAGCATAAAAAAAAATAATAAGAGATTAGAATCTTTTATTTTCTTCTATTTTATCTCTTTTTTTTTTCTTTTTTTTTCGGTTGATAAATCTGGGTTCTGAACATAGTATTAAATTGATTTAGGTTAGAAAAATTTAACCAATGTTTCAAGAGCACCACGTCATCCTTATTTCACCTCTCATAAAAATGGTGTTTTCCTTACTAGGTGAGGTAAAAGTAAGTGCCAGATCCACCCCACGTAAGGGTGGCTGTGGCCCCGCAAGTCCAATGGACACGTCCAAACTCATTTATAAATTATAGGGCTTGAGAACTTTTTTTAGACCCGATTAATTTAATGGACGAGATTGAGAATTGTCTTTGAAGCTCGGCCTGGCTTGAAATATATATAAAGTAATATATTTTTATATTATATATATATATGTATATGTAATTAAATTTTGTGCTATTTAATATTATTTATAAAGAAACAAAATATATATATATATATATATTAAACAAATTTTATGTTAAATAGGCGGGCTGGGGATTTGGTTTTGGACCCGATGAAAATTTTTATTTGTGTAGGCTCTGCTTGAGCGCGGTCTAGCCCGCCTAATGTTCACTCCTAAAGTCTCCATCTAAAATGAGTAAATACAAATAGTGCTCCAGGAACACTAAATAATTTTTCATTGGTTAAACATTTTTACTCACCCATGTGTATTTTAAATTTTGAGTAATGATATATAAATAAAAAAATTCACACAAAATTTTCATGTAGAATTACGTATCTTAAAGAAAGACTTTCACATCAAAACAAAACACTCATATAGTGGCATTTAATTATAAAACTATTACTATCACATCATTTTAGTGGTTATTTTTGTATGAATTTTCTGTAAAATATTATCTTTCTTAAATTTTATATATAACTATAATATTAGTCAAAATATAATATTTTTAATGACAAATTCAAAACGGCTGGGCAAAACAGTCTGGTATGTATCCTCTTGTACTGGTAGGTACCATACCAAAAAAAAATAATATGTTGACCGGTATGGAATTGATAGTTGACAGATACGAGATTGACAATTATGCCGTGGATATCATCACTTTTACAGGCACAGTTGCAGACAATATTCGGTATGGACCACTTCTTAGAGGAAAGAAGCTGAGTGAAAGTGAGGTGCACAAGTTGCTCACTCTGGCGGACCTTGATTCCTCTTTTTTCAACAAACATGGCAGCGAATTGTCCGTCGGTCAAGCTCAGAGAGTTGCACTGGCTAGGACCCTTGCTAATGAACCAGAGGTGACCCATTAAACATGGCTGCACTGATTTGCAAAAACTTGTTATTTGGTAGTTTTTTACCGACCAGTTTTGAATTTTATGCTCTCTCTCTCTCTCTCTCTCTCTCTCTCTCTCTCTCTCTCCTGTGAAGGTTTTGCTGTTGGATGAGCCAACAAGTGCCTTGGATCCAATATCAACACAGAACATTGAGGATGTCCTTGTGAAGCTGAAGAAGAGTCGAGGAATGACTATTGTTATGGTCTCACACAGCATCAAACAAATCCAGAGGATTGCTGATGTGGTGGCCCTCCTTGTGAATGGTGAGATTGTTGAAGTCTTGAAACCTGACCACCTCTCAGAAGCCAAGCATCCTATGGCCCAGAGGTTTCTTCAACTCAGCTCTTAAGTTTCTTCCCATATATATTGTGTGTATCTTTCTTTCTTTCTTCACGTCCTGGGGCTTGTCTTGCAAGATTTTGTGATATATGCTATGATACTTATTTGTGATATGCTTTGATTCCACTTTGTTGGAAATGTGATATGCTTTATGCTTTGATTCCACTTTGTTGGAAATATGTGATATGCTTTGATTCCACTTTGTTGGAAATATGTGATGGGCTAGTAAACTCACATGCTATAGAGAGAATCTCATAATTTTCTTTTCTTTTCTTTCCTATTCTTTTTCTCCTCTCTCTATTCTCTACTACACTCAAGGCGAAACTAAAATTTTGATTTGTCCAAGACTATGCTAAAATTTAATAAATTACAAAAAAAATTATACAACATGTATATGGACCAAATAATTTTATAACTAATATATAGCAAAGTATACATAAACATATAAATATTCAAAAAGATCCAATGAAAAGTGCCTATTGAAGTTGTGCCTGATAGCTCTTCCTGAAATATAAGCGCAAAAAAAAAAAAAAAAAAAAATCATCAACCTTTTTCTAGACAAAATGATCACTTATGAGTGTAAAAAATTCCTAATCCTCTTGGATGATAATATTACCAATGTTAGTAAACTAAACAGAAATTTACTTACTTTTTTTTATGCTTTAAAAATAAAAATGAACCTTCTCAGTCCATGAAGGATTGGAAGGTTAGTCTCTCAACTGTTGCACTTAATTTAATTTTTATTAGTTTTAAAAATTAAGATTAAAGTTCATTGTGTTATGTAATTGAGTTACAAGAAAAGGGATTGAGCTAAACATTAAAAAGAGGTAAGTTAGACAATATTGATATGGACTAAATTTAGATATTAAAAATGGGAGTTAGGCTAGGCTCCCTTGACTAGCCTAGGATCATTGTTTAGCCCAATATTTGGCCCAATATTTAGCCCAACTCCCAAAAAAAGGGGTAAGTTCATTGTTTTAAAAATTAAGATTAAAGTTCATTGAACTACATTACATAGTATATTTATATAGTTCCACGCATCTAAGCATGTACATGTGCTAAGACTCTTGATGCATTCATAACCCTTCATCTACTTACATGTATCTCCCTACATACATGAATACGCGCATATAAGTATTATGTATGTGCAAGAATGGAACTAGAAATTTTGTTAGGGGAGGCCATGGAAGACATAAGATAAAAAATTTTAATTTTGTTGAGGTGATAATATAAAAAATTTTGAATTTTCGAAGGTTAAGATAAAAAGTTTTGAATTTTGTTGAGGGGCTAATGCAAATATTCTTGAATTTTTGAAAATTAAAGATAAATGTTTTTGAATTTTATTGGGGCTAAGAAAAAAATTCTTGAATTTTTGGAAGGTCAAAAGGAAAAGACTTGAAATTTTGAATGGCCAACATATACTCTTGTTATAAAAATATTTAAAATTAATAGGAGTTATATGAAATTTTATCGAAATAAGAGGAGCCGTGACCCCAGAGTCTATATATAAGTCCGTGCTTGTGTATGCGCCTGTCTAAAATATGTAAAAAGAAGGTTATTTTCCAATAATTTTGATTATATATAGGACGTATTCTTCTTTCCTCGTGGCAATAACATTTGTGAGTTGTGCATTTCCATTAGATTCAACCCAATCCAACCAGCACTATGGTCCACATATCAATGAACCAATATCTTGGTAATCCTATATATATGCGTATATAAATATATATATATATATACACACACATATACACACATCTAATACGCCATGTTTTGCTTTATTGCAGAATAAATCACTCGCCTAGACTCTTCGTGTGAGTGTGATGAGTGACTACTGCTAAGTTGAAAAAAAAAAAAACAAAAACTATATGGCATTTGTCTTTTGCCTGAATTATACAAATTTGGATTTTAAATCCAAACAACTAACAATGATAAATAGTAAAAGGAGGAAAAACATATAGAGAGTTGATGAATACTGCATATATATATATAGAGAGAGAGAGAGAGAGAGAGAGAGAGAGAGAGAGAGAGAGAGAGAGAGAGAGAGAGAGAGAGAGAGAGAGAGAGAGAGAGAGAGAGTCTACAATGGCTTCAGGCCGTGCTTTAATGCAGCATTCCACACAACATCAATCTGATCCACGTCAATAGCTCCTACCTCATGGTGGCTCCAACCTTCCAGATTGTGAACAACCCCACCCGCGTGGCAGGCGTGAACTACACCTCTTTGCAGTTGATACTGCTCCAATCCATAATGAAACAGCCAAAAAAAAAAAAAATTATGGATCTTGTCCCTTTTTTCTTGCAAAATATTTAAAGAGTTATGGTAGTTCTTATTAAAAATCTTAAGGCAATTTTCGATGTCAGTACTGAAAGAAACAAAATTTGTGTTTTCATTCATAATTTGAGTCCAGATCTTCAACTTCAAGGACTTCTTTATTTTTCTATATTTGTTAGAACCGAAAAACCGAACAACCAACTCGAGAATCAAACCAACCCGATCTCTTTGGCTTAGTTTGATTCAAATCTATCAAATGTTTGGTTCGATTTGAGATCTAAAAAATGCGAGCCCGACCATTTTGGTTTGGTTCTCGAGTTCATATTTTCTGAACTTGAATTGATCTGAGACGAATCAATTCAAGAATCGACCCTAGACCTGAACTTATATATGCCATAAAAGTTTAAATATATTGTATATATGCCTTTAAGTCATAGTTATTTGAACTTAATTATTATTAACTTGTGTTTATATGATACTTTATTATTTAAAAAAAAAATTGAGAATACAAGATTAATCATATTTTTTAATTTTCTAAATAACTAAGCTATGTTTTATATGATAAAAATGGGCCCGATCCAATTTAACCTGAATCAATCCAAGACTCAATTTGATTCTAGGTCTAAAATATTAGAACCAATCAAGATCGTTCTGAATTTAGCATAAACCCGACCGATGAACTCCTAGTTGGAAGTAATGAAATGAAATAAAACTTGTAACAAACATGAAAAGAAAAGAAAGTAACAGTGATATATACATGTATATGTATATATACCTCGCATGAGCCTAGCCCCTCGACATCATCCGGGAGCTTTATGGCTGCAAGTTTTCTGTAAGTGCAGTCTCTTCTGAAGGGAATGATCTGTGGAACCACGAACTGATGGAAATGTGTCCCTGGTGGCGCCCAACATTGCTCTCGCGGTGTAGTCCATTTTCCAACGATCCATGTCTATGAATTTTCCCAGAAAGTTAATTCGATTACTAATTAATATGCCGGTTTTAAAACATTTTCATGTATTAATTCATATTATTATTTATTAAGCAGTACCTTACAGTGTTTGGCCTCTTGATATTTGGTCACCTGAACTAGAAATTTCTGGCAGTCCACTGAGGCTTCCTTTTGAATGCTCTTGAATCGCTCCGCGGATTGAGTTAACATCTGCATTTTATAAACCTTACCATAACTAAAATTCTGATAAAAAAAAATAGTAAATTAACTTGAAACAATTACTATTTCTATGTCCTTCGATCAACTCTCACACATGGACCAAGTTCTTAGAATTTTTTAACTCTAGTTTTTGCCATTTTAGAAGTCAAGAAGACATACTAAACTTCTTGTTCACATACATGAAATGTTAATGCTATACAACTAAAAAATGGATAATGCTATATGACCAGAAAATTCATACAAAATTTATCACCAGAATGATGTGGTTAAGTTGTGGGCCTATCATTTTAAAATAAATAACCCACCAAGATGCTTGTTTATTATAAAACTGTCATTACCACATCATTCTGGTATAGAATTCTGTACAAAAATTCTGGAAGAATAGCATTTTTCCTAAAAAATTTATATAGAATTTATATCTAGAATGATGTGTTTTAGTTATGAACCTATCACTTACAAATAAAGAATTCACTAAGATGCATTTTAATTATAAAACTACTATTGCTACTGCTACAACCACATCTGGTGCAAAATTTTGTTCAAAAATTCTGAAATAATAGCATTTTTCAATGTGAATTTTGGGTACTAAAAATTCATTCAGTGGCTCTTACCAAGACCCTAACTCTTCGACGAGCGAGGTAGAGGGCAATGGCCCTTCCAAGCTTGGAAGTAGCCCCTGCCAAGAAGACCTCTTCAGCATCTTGAGGTATCTCATTGAGAATCACAGCCGCTGTCAATGTGTTTCCATGGACCACTCGGACTTTAAGGTTCGGATGCTTTTTAACAAATAATGTCCCACCTCCATTCAGAGCTTCATGCTGCATATATATATACATCATTTTCGCCACCATAAAATTCAATCAAAGCTTCAAAACAAATTACAACTATGCTAGATTAAAGTTTAAGATAACGTCAAATGGCCCAGCAGCCTACTCGCAAGGCCACGAAACTCGAATGTGACCCTCACATTCTAGACAGACTCTCGTGGCTTAGAGCTGTTCTTTCCTTTTATGTGAAAGTGATCATCATCAATTCATTGATTTGTCAAGACTTTATGATAGAAGCATTCAAATCTATGGGTGAAGGGTACGTTTCAATTAGAAAACTCGCTCCCATCTCATTCGACGAATTAATTGTAGATAGTAACGGAAGAAATAAGAACAAAGAAAGAAAGAGAGAGATGGAGAAAAACGAACCCAACCTTATTTAATGCGCCGAGGCTAATGACCTTGACACCAAGTCTATCCGCCCTGAGGATGGCTTTTTCAATTTGATTATTGATGCCTTCCCTAGCAAACGGTAAGAAATACTGCCAAATAAATCAAAGAAAATGCATTAAACAATCAACCAAATTATTAGATTTTAATGCTATTTTGATCTTACATACCTGAAAACCAAACCTGGGCACAGCCCAGGTCTGGTGAAGTGTCCCTCTGAGGTTGAAGAAACTGATCAAGAAAGTCTGAGACTTTGCCCACATAGCAAGCATAACCAAGAAAGTGAAAGGCCACATAGGAATCAAGAAAGGCATTAAGGTGAAAGGGAGGGAACTAAATGATCGGAAAACGAAAGCTACGTGCATGGCTTGCATTATGTCGACCACATGTACAAGGAACACAAAATCTGGCACTCTTCCATTTTTACCTTCAAGGGAAAGAAAAATTCTTTACATCAAATAATATACAAGCATGGTGTATAAGTATTAAGGAACCAAACCCTATTAATTGATGGGTTGGCCAACAAAAAGCTAAGGGGGCATGGGGACACGGCAATTTGTACAAGATATGCCTTACTAAGAAGTTTCAAAGTCAAAACACTTTGGCTGCTTTTGGAACCCACATTTATGAAGGAAAAAGCAAAGAAAAAATAAAAAATGAGGGAAAAGAAAACAAAATTAAAGTAAATTTTTGTTCCCTTTTTTCGTTTCCTTTTCATTTTCATTACCAAATTCTTGATTCAAACACGATCTTCAGGATATAAAATTAAAAAATGCTTTCTTCCATAAAATTCAATTAGAATGACGTGACAATAATATTTTTTTAATTAAGATCAATCATGATGGATGCTTTGGTTTAATGTGAAAGACTCTTATTCAGCTACGTCATTCCGTACATAAATTCTGCATAAATTTTGTAGTTGACCAGAAAATTTATATTGAATTTTTATACAGAATGATGAGATTGTATGAAAGCCTTTCACTTTATGATAACATTTAATTAGAAAAATGCCACCACCACATTATTTTGATAAGATTTTCTATATAATATTTCTAAAAGAGCACTATTTGTTTTCTAAAACAAATAACAAGAATTGACTTTTGCTGTTTGCTCACCTGCTCCTGAACTTATTTCTTTGTGAATGTGCCAAGAATGGCCGTTGAGGGTCTTGCCTAGTGCATCATAAAGAGGCATAAAGAGGCAGAAGTTGGTGCCCACCTGTGTGTGGTGTAGGCTGTGGTATCTGGTCAAAACAATAAAATGGAACTATGAATTTAATGACATATATGATGATGTTGACAAAAATTTACAAAAAGGAATCATATATATATACATGCCGACAATTAATTCACTTGAAAATGGCAGCTTCATTGCCAAAGCTTTTCAAATATAACTCGACAGTTCTTTTGTAAGCAAATGATTACTCGTGAGTTCAGTTGTACGCAAAGCTTGAAGTGTCGCTACCGGAACTGTTTTTTGTTTTAAATGATACAAGCTAGTGATACCCCAAAAAAAAATAGTGCAAGCATTAATACCGTTTGTGGCGTAAGGCTTGGCAATTATAAATAAGGCAATGATATTGTAAACGCTTTGTTTGATTTTATGAAAGATTAGAAATTGTTAGAAAATGTGAGTCCATTCAATTAAACAAAAAATGCACATGTGCTCCTAGAACACGACCCTTCTAAACAATACCAAACAAATTAACATTTACTTCAAAAAGGAAGTCTTGGAGTTTAGGCTATTACTCCATCAAAGGCATAGAGTAGTAGTAGTAATGGTGACTTTCCACCATAGATTTCGTCATATAATTGTAATTTTTTCATTAGGTCTTGCTAACATGTATCCTTAGGTCCTATTTTATAAAAAAATTTGTCTGATTATAGAAAATATTAGTAATTGTGAAAACACAATTTTTAGCCGGTATACAAACAGAAAATATTATCAAAATAATATGATTGAATGAGAGTTATTTATTTGAAAACAAAATATCCATGAGTGTGACTTTTATTTATAAAAATTTTACTGCCACCTCATTCTGATGTGATTTTTTATACAAATTTTGTAGAAGAATTGCATTTTTCTTTTCGTGTCAATATTTAAAATCCAATTTTTAATTTATTTTATATAACCAAACAAAGCATATTAAAAATATGATCTAAGAATGTACGTTACTATTTGCCTTTTTCATTCAGTAACCCAATTTTAGCTTTGGAAAATCAAACTTTTTTTTTTCCTCTGGCCTACACAGGTTACAACTACTGAAATTCAAACCCCACCCACCACCCGCCCACAAGAAAGAAGAAAAAAAGAAGAGAAGATCAAACAAATTGACTTAAGACCTTACTGTTAAGGAACTAAACATGAAAGGTTGGAGAATGAATGAATGGACACTTACGTGGGCGTGTAGATGAAGTATCTAAGAAGTGGGAAGGCCTTGAATAGATGATAGGGAATGATTTCAACATTGCTATGTCCCAAACATCTTAGGAAATCGAAGATCAAAAAGTAGCCGTAGATCATGCCTATGGATCCCAATCCCATAAGGCTAGTCCCAATGGTGGGTACCCCTACAATCAGACACAGTATCAGATGTTCCAGAAATGTTGCATGCCCAGCTGCACCAAACAAAAAGTTGCATGAAGAAATTATTAGTCAGCAAATATGTACATACAAAACCCTATATATACATACATATACATACATATATATATATATATATATATCTTCACTTCAATGAATCTAAATTCAACTGGGTTTGGCTTTAACTCTAATCCGAATTGACCAAACCCAACCTAAGGAGTAACTAGTAAGCATCATGTATTTCAAGTTTATTTTCATGCAAAATAGGTTGACGGTTAGTCTTTAGATGGGGCAGCTTCGGACCCGGGTCCATAAATCCGACCAACTACCCACTTTTGTTAAAAAAAGAGAGCATATTAGATAAGGTTTTAAATTCTAAAAGGAAAGAGAAAAAATTAGATGAGGTTTGAATTTAAAATGGGACAAGAATTTCATCCAACCTAGATTGAAAGATTTTCTCCTGACAATGCCTACGTGACAGCATACATTCAAGAGAAACTGAAATTACTATAGCTATAAAAAAATATTCAAATAAAAGATAAATACATAAATATATGATCAAATAATATGCTAACGCATAGGCAAGGTAATAAAAATTCCTACAACCGCTTGGAGCAAATCTATATCCTTTAAAATATATATATATATATATATAAGCATACCTGTGAAGGGATGTGTGACTTTGGAGGAATGATGTAGCCAATGATAATGGGTATAGAGATGCTGTGAATGCATAAATCTATGTGTCCAGTAGTAAAGTGGCTCTGAGAGTCCCACATGGAGTATTAGGCAGCAGAAAATCCCCCTTGTGTTCCACAGGGGAAGTTCGGCCAGGGAGGGAAAGCTGAAGTAGGCCAGTGAAGCCACAAACGCTTGAAGAATTATAAAATTGTCCCTGTCACAATAAATAAATACACAACACTCACAAAAAGAAAACTATTTAACTGAGTTTAATCGAAATATGGAGTGAAAATATATATAGAAGAAAAAAAAATACCAATCCCATTCTTTGTCGATTTGCTTGAAATCTATTCCTCGTTGAGAAATCCGGCGGTTGCGATTAAGGAAAAGCATGTTAGTATAAGAGCTCCATAGCTGATGAACAAGGCCTCTCAGTCCACATATGATGAGAATATGTAGGCACCAGCTATCCTTCTGAGTCTCTTCCCAAACACTGGAATATAGGAACCTTGCCGCAAATGGTGCATATAGCAAATACTGTATATCTCACCCATAAATGAAAAAGAAGTTAGTAAGCAGAGGGGAAAAGGAAAGGGAAAAAGAGGAGAATGAGCATGAATCAAGAGAGAAGAGATCTGTGGCTTGCCTTGTATATACCCATGTTATCCCATGGCCAGGCAAACAAGGGGGCACCCATTGTCCCTGGAAAACAACTTCTTTCATCTTCAATAATTTCCTTTTCTTCTTTTCTATTATTTTCTCTTTCCATTCTGTATGGATTGTCTTCTAAACCAGAAGCTCCCCAATGGACCAAAAAAAGAAATGGGATTCAAAAGGGAAAAGAAAAACAATAACAACTGCCAACCAATTTCCAAAACATAGAAAACTGAAGGGTGGGAGGAGAGAAAATAGCAAGAAATAAAAAGAGAGAGACAAGGTTGTTTTTGTCGAATCGAAGTCTTTAGCTTTCTTCTCTTTCTGCCTTCAGTTTTCCACCTCAATGCTCCACGCAAAGTGTGTGTATCTATATATACATATATGTAGCTTTAACTAGGATTTGAAAGGCCAAAGTAGTTGTACTTCTTGATCAATACAGTTTGCTTCTCGTCTATGCAGTTTATTAATTCCTATATAGCTTGAGGGGACAAGCCTCCAAGCACCACCGAAAGTCTATGCGATTCAAACACAATTCACACCTGTGTTAAAAACACCATAGCTGACAGCTAGTTGTTTGAGAGCCATGAAAATGCCAAGAAATTAATATGAGAGAGAGAGAGAAACGGTTGGCTGGTATTACGTTGGCGCCATTTGGTGGTCGGTCGTAGCTGAGGGATGTGGATGATTTTTTAATCTACAAAAAACTCTCTCTCTCACTCATGATTTAGCTTGTCGGCCCTTTTTTTTTTTTTAATTATAATTTTATAAGTTTTTGCAGTGTGCTCATGGATTTTATGTGGGTAGTGTGAGAGGGTACTACGTAAGGGCACCGTAACAACGTAGTGACTGAGGCTTTAACTGCTCCCCTACCTAACAGCCCCACAAAATTGGGACACTCTTTACTTAAATTACCTTGAATTTTTCTAATAAAATTCCACCCCACCCACTTATAAAGACCGTATATATATATATGTGTGTGTATGTGTGTGCGCATTTTATTTGTTTTTGTATCAATTCAAATTTTCATATGTGGGTTGGTCAGCTTAATTAGAAAGATTGGGAAAAACTGATAATGGATTCAAGTATGCAACCGTCCTTGAGGTAAAAAGCATGGATTTGCCAAATTTTTGGAAATCTTCAAATTTAAGGGATAATACATAGCAATCGTTTGAAAACCTCGTGGGTGTTGGAGATAAACGCAATTAATGACTAATTTGTTTGTTTGTAGATTGTTTCAACACGCTTCTTTCCAACATGAGGTTCTTGCTTTCGCCACGTTGCAACCCTCAGCATTCATAATGAACCTTACGTAAAGCCAACAAATTGAAGAGGTGGTATAGAATCATGTATGTAATATGATTTTCACGAAGTATACGAAGGCACTGAGGTTTCAGAAAATTATAGAAAATCCTCAGATGTTTTTTTTTTTTTTGCTAATTGGGTGTTCGGATTAATTTGTGCATACCTTGACTAATTTCAAAATTTGTGCAGTCCTCCCGTCTCACACAAACCGAACAATTATCTGGCCAAAAGCCAACCCCAATAAATTATAGTATTTAAAAAATTTTAAACGTGAAACCTTAAAAAAAAACAAATTCTATATCTCCAAGTTTTAACCACCCTAACTCCTTAGGATTAATCCTTGAATCTTTTTCGCCTTCTAGAACCTTTCTCACTTCTTCCCACGAGGAGTATAGTTTCAATTCTGTCCCTACCTTATTTGCCGACAACTTAGTAGGTGGCATTAAGTTAAAATTTAATTAATATACGAAATCGTCCCACCAATAAAGATATGGGTAGCTATATCTATATGTTAGTTATTATCTGTTTGATGTGAGTTCGATTGAACCTCGTAATTTAGCTTATTAATCCAGCAGATCATGTTTGCTTCCAAATTGGTCCTGTGGCCATGGCTGGACCAAGTAATCACGAATGGCTCATGAAAATGACATGGTTTAAGGAGTCATTAGATGCAATCTATGCATTAGGCTTGTCGCAGGGCCCGAAAGGGGTCGAAGTAAAAAAAATTAGAAATTTGAGGAGTTGAGGTTAAAAAATTTTGAATTTTTAGAAGCTAATACTAAAATTTTTATCCTAAATACTTAAAAAAATTGTGGGATGTAAATAAAATATTAAAAACTCAAGGAAGTCAAAACACTAATATTTGTCATAAATATACAAAATTTATAAGACCTAAGTATAATTTAAAAAATTCAGGCCCACACATAGGTCCGCCCTGCTTGTGTGATTTAAGTTAATTGACAAGGTAAAACTGTTTTGGCTTCATAGCATTTGACCTAAAAAGCAGCAAAAAGCCGAAAGGTCTGGCTGGATTTTTATGGTAATTGAAGTTGTCTACTAGAATGTTACTTAACTTACAAAAACAAAGGTTTCCTTTTGGCAATTAGATATAGGGTTCTATTCTTTTCAACTTGGCCCTTTGAGCCTATGGATCCTCAGCTAGTTGATAAACCAATAGCAAGGAGTTGAAGTTATGATTTGTTTGTTAGGCAACAAGTTTTTAAGTGGTATAAAAAAAAAACACTCAGTTGCTATTCATCAAAATTGACTAAAGCATCTGAGATTTCCACCACCCTAAAAAAAAGAGCACCACCCTAAAAAAAAGAGCAAACTTCTGAGATGATCATGGTCCACTCTACTGAAGTTATGTAAGGGTTTTCCCCTTTGTTTAATGAAGATAAATTCTCCAGAAAAGAACATTGTTTTAGATGAGACTATACGTATGACCAGGGCCGGCTCAAACATTTGGGTTGTCCTATCCCAAACTTAAATATATTGCCCTCTTATTATTAATTTATTACCAAAAAAAAGTCATACAAGTTTTAAAAAAAATTCTTTACAAGAATAAAAAAAATTTAATGGGATCAAATAATTTTTTTTTTTACAAAAATAATAATTTTTTTTTTTGAACCTAGGGGTTGCCCTGGCCCAGGGGGTTACCCAAACCCAAGGGCTTGTTGGGTTTATTCCAAGGCTGACCTTGCGTATGAAGATACTACACCTTTCGAATCTGTTGAGATAGATTTAAGAGTAATATTATACAAATAAAATTTCACTACAAAATAATGATGTTTGTGACCATTTCATTCTAAGTTAAAATATATATCGTTTTAGCTCATAATTTAAAAATGTCACCACTAAATCATTTTAGTGAGTGTTTTTATAAAAAATTTCTATACAAAACTTTTGTCAAAGTTCGTGGATTAATTTATTTCCGGTTCATAAAAGTGGCACTACCACAGCCACCACTAGTACAAACGTTGCACCCTTTATGATTGTTATGATACAAGACAAACATAAATCTTACTTTTCATAGTGTAGATAAGATCATTTCAAAATAAATTACATTTTATATTTTTACACTTTACACTGTATCTCACTTTAGAGTCTCAATATTAAATTGTAACGTCAACCCCTTAAACTTACAACCAACGCCATTTTGATTCTTTTCGTGAGTTACCGTTAGTTATGTATACATAACAAGATTTGTTTACAGAGGTGGACATCAAAATATAACAAATTGTCATAATTTTTATCATAGTTTACATAAAATATTTTTATTTATATCAATTAATTATTATTGCGATCAAAACAATATTGTTATTGTTTTTTTAATTTTAGATGATATGGAAAGTTGAAAATTCCTTCTCCCTTCCAAACTTCACCTCTCCAGAGCTAGAGATTACCTATAACAAAAGGCATAGTCCTTAGGCCTTCTTTCCTTCTTGAAACCTGTTGGGTGGTCTTCACTGGCTCTGAATAAATCTGCACCATTGCTTTCATCACGAATGGGTCTCAAATTGTTTTTTTTTTTCTTTTTCTTTTTCAAAAGAGGCCGAAGAGAGAGAGAGAAAGAGAGAGAGTGGGTGTGGGTGTGGGGTGTGTGTGTGTGTGTGTGTTTTTGTGATTCGAACCATAAATGGAGAAAAAACAAGGAGTAGATGATATGGCAGTTACAACGACACTACTATTATGTCAGCAAAATGTGTTGCTTCTTAAACCATGGGGCACCGAGCCATCTATTCTATGATATCACAATACTTCATCATCTCAGATGATGTGTTTGTTCTTAGACTCATTAACCAAAGCAGATACCAATGTACTTCATCATCTCAGATGATGTGTTTGTTCTTGGACTCATTAACCAAAGCAGATACCAATGTACTTCATCATCTCAGATGATGTGTTTGTTCTTGGACTCATTAACCAAAAGCAGATACCAATGTACTTCATCATCTCAGATGATGTGTTTGTTCTTGGACTGATTAACCAAAGCAGATACCAATGTCCTTTATCCATAGTATTATATACATATACTATAAATATACATACATACACACACACATATATATATATATATAATATCATTTGCCATGGGGTGAAGTTTGGAAGGGAAAAGGATTTTTCCAAACTTTCCTTATCGTTTACAGTTTCCAAAATAAATAATTAATTAATTAATATATAAAAAAAGAGTTCAGACAAAATGTGAAAAATAAAATTTATGATGTGTCGCTATTTTATGCCACCTTGTATAAACAAATTTTACACTAAACTCTTAAAGAATTAATGGTCGAGTTTAGAAGAATCAAATTGATTTATTTAGAAATTAAGACGTGAAATAACACATATATAAGGAAAATATAGTCATTGTAATACAATTGCCGATTAATGCAAGCTTACGATATGATGGAAATGGGAAAAATTGAAAATTAATATGGGTAAAAGGATTTTCAATTAGAGAGAAAAATGGAGACCACCTTCTTCTTTTTTACAAGGGCTAAGAACATGTCCAAGGTAGGGCTGTTCGGACATACTTTTAGCTAGTAATCTCTTTTGAAGGTTGACAAACACTTGGCACAGCATAGATTATTCAAGTAAGCAGTTATTCTCAGAGTGACGGACACTAGTGTAACGGTTTTCTACAAAAATGTTTCATGCAACTTAAATGACTTAAATTTGAGTAGCAATACATTTCTTCTCAATTGAGCAAAACTAGGTGTTTTACACACTAATCTCTTTACCTCCCAATGGAAGGAGAAGGGATCTGTCCAAATTGAGCTAGCCCATTGACTAAACCTAAAAAGGCCATATGAAGTAAATTTTATATTATTATTAATAATTAGCTACAATTATAGTAATTACATATGGTTATAAAATACCATCAAAGATTGATATTTGTTTTGAAATAAACGTAACATAAAAAAGCGATCTGATTCAAATAAAATTGTCCAAAGTTACATTGGCTAAGTTGAACATTTTCAAAGTCATTTTCCCATCAAAAGCACTTGATTGACTCAAACATGAAATTCCACTCTAGCTAATTAAAATTTTCTCATGCTTGATATTTGAGTCGGTCTCCTAATGATATTTCCAAGAATCTTTTTGTATTTAGCATGGCAAGATTTCATAGGTGCCAAGCCAACCAAACCTAAGCTGATAATAGACAATCTCGCAAACACATCAATAAATAAACAAAGAAAATAAAAGATAGCAATGGATGAGATTTAAATCATTCCCATGGCCTACTTACTACATATATTTATACAATCTGAGATAAGGTAGCAACGGAGCCTCGTGCACACAATAAGCTGCCCTTTATTTCTTATTATAACATTTTTATTGCTGGAGTGAACACACTATTTAGGTCCAAGTAGTTACTGTGACTAGACAGCTCCGAAACCATATGCAGATCCGGACTCTCCATAAGCCAAGCCCAATTTTGAACCTCTAGCCCGTCCTTGAGCCTGTTATCCAATGCCAGAGACCATATTGGAGGCTGCAGCAAGAAGGGCAGTCACGGACTCGGAATCTGAACCAGACCCAGTGCCATAGCCGGAGGAATCACCGGAAGTGGACATCTTTATAGCAGCAACTCAAATGTTTTTACTTTCTGGTTTTGAGTTAATTAGTTGAGTTAGTTCATTTATATAGGCAGAATGTAACCAAGTTTTCTCCATTCAAATCACTAAGCAGTTGAGAATTTGTAGCTGTCGATGTTGATACATGGATAATATCAACCTCGGCCGACCCCGCAACCACCGCCAATATCCTATGTCGTCAACAACAAAATCCCAGATAGGCCCCAGAGATCTACCCAAAAACCAGGATGGATCATCAACTTGCCAAGTGTCTCAAATATCTAGAAACACTGCTTGGTGGATCATCCCTTTCTAATTCCCCACAGCACTATAACATTATCATGAACAGCCGCATAATAGTAAGGTAGAAACTTCTAGGACGAATGAAAAAGAATATATATATTTATATACACACAACTAGGAGAAATACCTCTTGGGTATGTACTTTGAGAAAATGCTAAATACAAAGGTGTAATGATAATATATTACACGCACAGTAAGAAGATAATATTAGGAACATGTACAAGAATAATGTCATCACCAAGGGGTCTGCAAATATTGGTGGAGTTATGCAGTTTCTCAAGGCGAACTAAAAGTTAAATCGAACCTACACATAAGACTCAACCTCTAATTTAATCATGTCTTTGGTCACTGTAATCACCTTACTTCGTTCTTTTTCTTTTTTTTTTTTCCTTTTTGGTCAGTATAGCGAGGGTCGACGATTTTGTCCTTCATCTGTGTCATGGCCAGTTGGAGAATACGATCATCCCTGAAAGTGAGATATTAGGGTCTATGATCTATTTAGCAAAAAAATTAGACAAAATATGCCAGAGTTTCTGATAAGAAACAACGATAGGTTCGACAGTTAACCTGAGCGTTTTCTGTTTTATATTTCTGAAGCTCGTCTTGGGCACATATTAGCCTGCATTTAAAATAAAACAACGTTCAAAAGCTGTGAGATTTTTTTATAACATTGGGATGTAAAACGGTCCTTTAGGTTTATGAATACCTCCATTGCAAATCAGTTATTTCATGGAGTAGTTCCTTCTCCCTATCATGAGCTGTCTCCAACTGCAACCAACCAACAAACGTACATGTTATCCTCAAATCAAAATAAGCATAAGAAGATAAACTACCTTATGGGACCAGTCGATCCAAGCTCAGAAGATCTTAGGATAAATATGAAGATTCTTTAACTGGAAACGAACGGATTGTCATTTCACATAAAGTAATTGCAGAAGTAAAATTGATTGAGTTCTCGTATTAATCTGAGATGGCATTGGACATGTCCAGTCATGTCAGGCCAGGTCACTGTTGGGTAGTGTGAAAACTATGTACTAAATTAATGAGGCAATGTAAACTTTCTTATAATGTAGACACCTATTAAGTACTAAAACAGAGGCAATATTTATCCCAATACCTCTTGTCCAACTAGAAAAGGCATTAGGGTTCAAGTTCTGTAGCGGCCAACATTTGGGTGTATAAGCAAACTCCAGGCAACATGTGCAGCAATGAAGAAATTGCACGAACTTGATTGGTTTTTCTAACACATGCTGTTTCCCCATGCCCCAAATGTTAAATAATGGGCTTTTCCTAAATAACCACAAGTGACCCCAAATACTCATTAGACCAAGGAGCAAATTCGATTTCCAGAAAAGTGTGATCAACCTGGTTCATGAGAACCATACAAGTCTTTATCAACGTTACCTGCTACGCAAATCGATCTGGTATGAGAATAAAAAATAGGAATATGGTATAACACATACTCCAGAATGTGGTATGATAAGGATAAGCTTATATAAATAAACTATTAGAATTTATTAAGGTATTTCTAAACAGGAAAGCACTTTTCTATTAGCTATTAGACATCCAATGAAATGTACTTTCTTAATTCTTCAAATTAATCATGTAAAAACACATTTCTAGGAGAATTATAACCCATTTTCTCTTAAATTTTAACCTACCAAAACTCCACTCTCTAGATTTTAATTTTTAATATTAGTTTATTTCTCCTAAGAAAATAAATTGGAAAATATATTTGGACTTCTTTGGATCACTAAATTGTCTAATTTTGAAACGAATGTGTATCATGTTTTGGAATGTGTATTCCAACATGCAAATTGTTTCCATGTTATGTTTTTTTTATAACATTGGTCTATATATTAAATACTTCCATTATTGTGCAAGAATAATTTTTCTTCCTTGTCTGGAAAGACATTTATTTAAGTGTTTAAAGAATCTAACCCACAAAAGTAACAAAAATAAAAGAATTGAACATCAACATCATCCCGATCATTCATTTGTTAATTATAAAATATTAGGCATATCTTGAACTAAAGAATCTCATTAGCTAGTGATGTTCCCCTGGATTCATTTTGGGGGGCGGGGCGGTGGTTTGGCGCTTGATTTCATGCGAATCCAACCTAAATTTTATTTATTTAGTTTTCTTTTTGGGCATAAAATTGCGGGCCCGTAGACTTTAAACCCACATTGTCATGCTTTTCAGCCCTACAATGGCCACTATAGTGTGAGTTTGATGATTTACTATAGCACCTTATCACTTTCTCTATTTTTAATTTATTTCAACCCTCAACACATGTAATATTCTTGGAAGACCTGATTCGACATGACCTAATTTTACCACTATATAACAGATGTATGGAACAACAATCTGATGCATGCAACCTGTAATAAGGCATGAAGATAAATACAAAAAAACAAAAAACAAAAATCAGAAAACAAGAAAACAAACTTTCCAAACTAAGCCTAAAAAAACGAAAATAAAACATTTGAACAAAACTACCACCCTGGCCATAAGTCAATTAGCAGTTGACCCTCTTATAATAATATTCTATTACTCAATAATCTCTATCAGGTAATCTTTTGAGAAACCAACTTCATTCGATGGTGCAAATTTAATAATTCTATTATATAATAGTTAATATTGTTTTCAAAAATCCTCTTATATTACTAATTATTATAATAGAAAAGTACACATGAATACACTTATGTATTGAATAGAAACTATTATTAATATTAATTTACTAGTAACACATAAGTGGATTAGGAGCTTCTATACAAATAAGAACTGATAAATTTTTTTGCAAAAAGATTTTATTACCTTCAAAATTATGCATCCTCCTGTTATTGTATTCAAACTAGTATAATTATGAGCATATTACTTGCTGATTCAAAATCTAATATTAATAGTTTTATTGAAAAATAATTTATATTCTCCCACGATTTCAATTATTAGAGGGTGTAATGTATTTTAAACAGCATATATATGATAATTTATCTGAATGTAAATCAAGCAGGCCAATGGAACCATGTACCATTACATACCAATGATTTCTCCATAACAGCTGTATTCACTGGCATACCTCCTCCATCAACTGCACGGTTGGCTGAACACATCAAGTAAGACCCAACATATTTGAATAAAATAAATGCAGAGTCAAGAGGAATTGATTGCTCACACCTGTAGAGTCACCAGTAGAGACTTGCTTCATTAGGCTTAGAATACTCTCCTGTTGAGAACAACATGAAAAATACAAAATTCTAAAAATGTTAGGAGGCAAAGAGCTCAAACATATATAGCTAAAGCATACCCTTTGAAGAATATTTGTCTGCAAAACAGACTGCAACATCGGAAAAAGGGAATGGCCAAGAAGTTTTGGTGGTGTAGCATCGGATGGTGATGGAAGAGGAAGAGCAGGATGTTGGGTAATCACCTACATAACCCATGACATTCCCATAAGATTATTCTATAAAATATAATACAATTAGACTCTTGGTTTCCGCATTATGTGATGCAGCTAGTCATCAGATAGTAGGCCTCCATAGTTCAATCAAAGCTCAATAATTAACAGTGTAAGAGTCTGCAACCACCAGATTACTCCTAGATCACTACCTGGAAAGAACACCTATAACCATTTTTAAGCAATGAAATAGGCCCATTATACAGAGGAGCCAAACTTTTTATTGTTACATCTGAAAACAACTAGAAGAAAATTAGGACTGTAAAAGGACTTCGGTTTGTTACTGAAATACATATATGAATAAACAGATGAAATAGTACAAAGATACTGTGATTAGAACTACAGTTTTACAAGTTTATATCCAAAAGGAGGTTTCTGAAAGCATCAAATAACCCACAAAACTACCTTGGTGTGGAATATCCTTAGAGAGAAATTCAAACATAAGTGACATTTTGAAAATTTCTCAACACCTAGACATGAAAAGATTAAGTTTATAAATTGAAGAAGCCAAAAGGAGGAAAAAGCTTGGGTTGGACTTTCCTTTAATAAAATCCAGTTATGAATACCTGAGGTACATGCACGAAACATAAATCTTAAACTTGGTCGCTTACATGTGCCTCCTTTCCCACTTTGTTGCATCCCACTTCGGTTTCTAATGTAAAATAATGCTCAGATTCATATGCACACCCACAGTCAGACACATGAACTTGAATCTAATATGATTTACATGCAAATATGAATAGTAGTACAATTGAGCAAGTAGCAGTAAACTATGTTATATCAACTCAGGTATGGTTGTTGGGTGCGAGTACGTGTCTGTGTTTAAGATTCATCTAATTCTCATATCTGAGGACATAGGGACACGAGAAAATATTCATATTTCTTAATGTACTACTTCAATTTTTAGGATAAACAAGTGTTTACAAAATGCTACAGAGCATTTCATGTATAATATGGGAGCTTTTATGCATATTTACCTGGGAAACTTGAATTACTCAAAATTTTTGTTAGGTAAATGTACAAAAATACACATCAGATATATATCCATGCCTACACCCTTACCCAAGCATAAGTTCAAGTTTCGAATGTCCAATACGGGTTTTCATACATTTTAGAAGAGTACATATAACATAGGCAGTAATAGAAAGTAAGATCTGGTTACTTTACATAACAGGCATGATTAAAGAGAAACTCTATTTTCATGTAGATGAGTTAATAAGAATACTCATTTTGTTTTATTTTAAATCTAATAGTAGAATTTGAGAGACTCTTTGCAACCTGAGTGTGAAAAGCTAGGCTAGATAATGCAAGGAGAGTGCAGCCTAGCGAGATAAATGAACGGTGAGGTGATACTAAAGATGAATGGGAAGGAGAAAGATTGAAGCGACAATTTTCAGTAAGCCGGCACAGTTCTCAAAAGCGCATCAGGGCCAAACATGTGGAGGGCGGTAAGGGCGACTACGAAAAAAATATATGTTAACGAGTAAATGTTAGTGACTGAATTTATTTGCTTTGAAGGTGCAAGAGAGAGAGAAAGAGAGTTACATCAGCTGTTCACCAGTAAGACACAATCAAGCGTAAGACTAATTTAGGTTAAATTCCACTGAGTTTCATAATTGGAAAATATCACTTGGATCCCCCCTATTTGGATTTGTGAGCAACATAATCCCACTTCCATGAGTTATCCATTTGTTGACCTAACAGAAATGGCTGGCGTTAGCAAAAACTAGAAATGGAGGCACACACTATTAGTCTCACTACCTGGAAAACACCTGTGGCTAGATAAGTTCATTCAAATGTAATGTTTGAAATTACAATCCTATCCTTAAAAGGCTTCACATACTAAAGCCAAATGTTCCTTTTTGGCATAATAACATAGATATTTTCACAAATACCCATTGTGCCTTTATTAAAGTCTACTTTCCACTGCATTCTCTCTCAGTTACTATTTTTAGCCCAATTAACTCAATCACTCAAGTGCAAAACAAAACCACCAAGTTGGCGCTATAATCGAGGCTGCAAGATCTGACCCAAGATGGAAACCCTGCCATTGGATCGCTACCAAAGCCACTCAACATAGAATCACTATTGTCAATTCCATCTCATTCATCCATTCGCCTAATCAAACCAAAGCCATCTTCACATAATCAAACTAGGTTCACCACCAATGAATATGTTGGCCATATGCACAAACTTCAACCCAACATTTTCTACTGCCATTGCCATAAATGTGGGCAATTCAACCACCATAAACGCCCTTGCCGCCACCATGCATACCACACCAAACTGCCTCACCCACAATCATTGCCACCACCCCCAGCTGCCACACCAATCCACCATGATTGTTTCATCCACCAGCACCACCACCACCTGATTGGTCGCAATAGAATAATCACATAGGCGTACTGACAAACCTAGCAATACCCACCACCAACCACCATTTCTCTCTCTCTCTCTGCACAATCAAGTTAGGCCCATGGTAATTTCAGTTATTAGATCTCCTTAATCGCCAATTTCAAATCTAAAATCATCAAATTGATACCTGCCAACTACAATATGGGCGATATCCAACTCATTATTGACCACTATGTCAACCAATTGTACCCAACCTTATCGAAACCCTTATTAGTGATCCGATCAAATAGTATGATGCCTAACTATGACTGCCACTGTAGCCATAGCAGCCACTGCCACATATAACCATTGATCTTCTCTCTTCCCCGTCTTTATGTTCCCATTGAAACAAGACTTGACCTTGCTAATTGGCCTTCTGGAAAGCTCAGTTGTGATTTGCCAACAGCATACGTGCATAAGTGATGATTTGTAATGGTGGCGATGGTGCGAAGGCATTGTGTTAGTGGTATAGATTTGCGTATGGTTGAGATGATGCTTCAATGGATTTGAAAAATGGTGCTGGTTTTGGATGACGTCAGTGGTGAGGGATGGGATCAATGCAAGGCCAGAAGGAGGCGATGATGGCAGTAGCTGCCGGAGATCAGGATTGAGTGGTACAGTTTGGTTAATGTTGAGAGAAGAGAGAGAGAGACAATAGAAAAGAAAGAAAATAAAGGCGAGAAAGAGAGAGAATGGAATTAATGTGAATAGATTTTACAGAGTAAGGGTAAGAGGTTAAATTCATAACTGCAGCCAACTCCAATGGTCAAATAACTGTGATATTTTGCATAATAGAGGTGAGCTACGATATTTTACAATTTCAGAAAGTGTATCCGTGTAATTTAACCCTAATTTTAACTAGTATTTTACATAATTGAGTTGACTTGAAAAGTACAAACCTGCATGCTATAACTCTTTTGCAGCAAAGGAGTCAGGACTACCTGAAAGAAATGGTTAATATTATTCTTCTGAGCAGAAGTATATCAGGATCATTAGGTATAGCTAGTAAACTATCACCTTTTCTAAGTCCACGTTCTCGGACGTAACTTTGAAACGTCCCTTTTGCTGAACAACTGGACACTTTGCTTTGTCATCTTGCTCATCACCGGTTGCGGTCAAAACAAAATCTGAATTAGATGAAAAAGCAGAAAATGCCTTTGACACCAAAATAAAAGTAAGATAACATACATCAAACAAATGAAGACAATAGTTTTCTATATGAAGATAAGTTTTCCAGGAAACCAGAATGGAGCAGAAGAAAGCTTACTGACCTGAAGTTCTAGAAGCTCTAGAGAGAATATCAGGAGGTGCATCATCTATAGCATATGGAACAGAAGCTCCATTGATACTTGAGATGTTTTGGAGCTGATTTTGTAATTTATCACTGAAAATTCCACAAATTTCACCATAATCTTGCAAGAGATCGCATCGCGATGACATAACACATGGTAAGAAGTGAAACTTCTAGATTATAGTTTTAACGAGAGCAAAAATAGAGAGAGAGAGAGAGAGAGAGAGAGAGAGAGAGAGAGAGAGAGAGAGAGAGTCAGTAACAATAATTAGACAAAAAAGTGTTTTCCCCTAGTCGAATAAGTGCATAGCAATTCTAGTAGAAGGTTGACTTGGTATTTAAACTAAAATACCAGAGATCTAAATATATATGTCTCTGTATGAAATAGAAGGTTTAATCCATACTCAGTACTGATAGATGAAAGACTCAATTTTGAATATTTTTCAAAATGATTTATTGATTCTTGGGGTTTAACACAAGGTAAACGGGAATGGAATGAGATGCACCCTATGGTACTACTGTCTGCACCCATGCTACATAGACTTCTGAGCTCAAGTACTGCTAGGTCACTGATGTACATCAGATATGCACAAATTTTGAAGTACGTGAAAAACCAAAAATTCCAGATCCACAATTACCTAGCCGGACTAACTTCCAAATCAATATTTAGAAATTTATTTTCTCTGCTCTAGAATGTCAGGTGTTAATGTCACTTCAACCAAGTCTTGACATTATATCCAAAGAATTGACCAAATAAGCAGACATTTTTCACAGCATTTGGAACAGAACAGGCATGCAAGCATATCACCAGGATAGTTGCCTGTATCAGACAAATTGAGTTTATGATTATTTATCACAACTAGCACTCAGAAAAGTTTTGCATATCACCAGGAACCGTTCCAGCTAAGTAACATATCAACAGAACCTTTGCTGCCCATGTCATGTATAATTTTCATTCCAGAAGGTAGGCCTGAGAGTTGAAACGTAGGTGCATTTGATCATCTTTAAGGAATACAAATGGGGATACAAGTGCAGTGCCTTCAGATCTGGAACTACAGCAAGTATACATGGAGAATACAAGACTGCACGGACTTGAGCAAAAGAAAAAACAAAATGCTTCACGACGACTTCTACTTAGATCTCCTAAAAAATCAACAAAGACGGCAAAAGAAGAAACCCTTCTAATGAAGGCCAAAAGTTTGGTTCTGCTTAGGCCTAAGCGGGTATTTGAAAATGAAATATACTTCTGTTTTTTTCTTTTTAATTCCTCCTACACATAAACATACACATAAAATATAGAAAGAGGAGAGGGAGAAAGGTGGAAATAGGGAGAAGTATGGCAGAGCTGAATATTTTTTGCCCAAGAGGTTGAGGAGAATGGAGGTCTATTGACAACTCCCAGCCTTGTAAGCCAAATGCCAACTACAACTTACGAGCAGAGAATGAAGAGTTCACTTTCTTTCTTTTTTTTGTTTTATAAAAAAGGGTAGGAATTAAACTGAACGACTTACAAAAAGAAGTTCAAGATGATTAGATACTGTAACACCAAGTGGCAAAAATTCGTTCCCAAATGCTCATTCCAAACTGCCCCTTATTTATACAAGGCCTGAGATCTACTCTGCCCCAAACAACTATCTGTTACCTTCCAAATACACAAGGCAAACAAAAGCTGCTCTCCATGCATTTCTAGCTCTCCTATTTGGACAACCACCGTGAGAACAGCCAAGCACCATACAAACTGAGCCATCACCCAGTTAGCCCTAGCAGAGACAGAAGCATACTGCACAAATAGCTCACCACAAGACTATGCAACAGAAGATGATCTAATGTATCCTGCTCTCTTACACATGCAAGACCAGTTGGGAAGAAATTTAGTGCTCCCGCCAAATTCTCTTCCATCAATCCAATAAACCTTTCCAAGGAAAATAGAATGCACCTGTCAACACAACTAGTATGACCTAAACCAAAACAGTTCCTTAATAGCACCCACCTCATGCTATCGTCCATGCAAACCAGATTAGTTATATAATACAACAGATCAAAGAGAACATCTACAGACTCCGAGCCTAATATTGCACACCTCATATAGATCAGGAATTCCAGATCACCCTCCATCAGGCATATTAACATCCAAAGACCACCAGTATCAAGGTAAGGAGGAAGAAAGGCATATTCATCGACTGCTATATCAAATAGTTCCCAAGAGAACGCTAAAGATAAAAATTTCCCACACCAAGCATTGCACCAGAATTGCATTGTTTCCAGACTAAAATTTATTACTTCAAGAATTCTTCACATCCCTATCTCATTCTGTCCACAATCCCACCCCCTGAAGGCTTCCGACCTTATCTGTGATCAACCCCACTTGCAGTCTTTGTACCAGCAGCCTCCTCCTTATGCTTCCACCATAAGCCACTTTATTATAATTAAACGTATTTTCATTTTGTAACGTTTCACTAATAGTTGGCCTTATCATCTGCTCAAAGTAAACCTAACACCATTTCAGATCTAATTTAGAACATGGGAGAGTTTCAGGATTTCCGAAACCCTCGGTCTGAATTTCAAAAAAATAAAAAATAAAAGGTGAAATCTATGCACTGAGCTTTGCAGAGCAAAAGTAAGTCCATGTATTTATGTAGTTATGTAGGAATGTGGTCTTTGATTCTTCGTAGGTTATCATGCAAAACATCATTGAACTTTTCTCCTTGTACTTTTTTGTCATAGTTTCCACGTTTGCAGTTTATAATTCATTGTCTCCCAATTTTAAGAAAGGATTCCAGCCTGCAAAGTCTATGAAAAATAAAATCAGTCATTCCACTATCATGGATGTGGTAGAAAACTCCCTTATTCCATGCTCAGAAATTTTTAAGATGTATGCATTAAGGTAAGACACCCAAAATTTTAAATTCCCAAAGAAGTTGAATAGCTCATGTAATATATGGTGCTTTCAAGTAATACAAATATAAGATGGGACGAAAAAGAAAAAAAAAGATTGTGTCCACTGCCTCAAACACGACACTACAACCACAAGTCCAAAATCTTATGTAAGTTAAATATCATACCTCTCTCCTTTACTAGGAAGAAAACAAGCATCTGGCATATTGATACTTCCCAATGAACCTACCCTCCTCTGATGAGCTTGCACAGGCATGCCATCAAAGATTCTTCCACTGACATCCAAGCCAAGCTTTACAGCCAAATTATTTTCGGCATTATCCTCACAATGGGGAGAAGAATTTTGTGAAACTTGCTGTTCATGGGTTGAACTAGCAATGCTTGCATAATCATCGGATTTCTCATACTTAGTTCTGGAAAATAAAAAGAAAGTTCTAATTTGATTTAGACGGACTGACAACCTTGCCCATGGAATTGAAAGTTGCCTTAGAACAAGCACCAATCTTTCACATCATAGAACTCCTAATAAGCATACTATGTATGTATAGATCTCAAAACATATAACAGCACGGCAATGTGAGAGGAAAAGTTGTGAATAATTTACACAAGAAGACATACAAGTTATTAGTCACAGTTGAGGCGGCTGATAGAATAGATGGTTGAGTCGGATCATTATCTTCCTGTGAAGTACCATATCATTAGGAACTGCAAAAAGATCTACATCTCACTAGAAACAATACTGCAAAGAGTGTATGCATATACTATATCTGAAACTTGTGAAGAGTGGCTAGCTAAAGACAATTGATGCTGAAATTTATTTTCATGGTCAAGGCCAGAAGAAGTAATTGAGCTTCCTCCTTGATCTTTTTCAGTTGGAGTATCCTCATCCTGTATCTAGCCACATGAAAACATAGACACGTATTGAAGTGTAAACCTAAATTTTTAAAACAATTTAATAAGTTCAGAAAAGAAAAGCTGAACCAAAAAATAGCTAGTAAATCTACCAAGGAAGCCTGAGCCTTCACATCTTCAAGATTGAAATTCCAACCGCTAATCCCTCGTTTATATTCATTCTACAATATTTCACAAAAACCAGCTAGTAATTACATTGAAAAATTCTATTTTTAAACTTGATAATCCTGCATACAGAAAATTCCATTAAAAAAAAGAGTATCAAAAGGAATTAAGGACTACAACAGGCAGTGACAATATGACAGAAGAAAGGTCTATCAAATCATAAAGCCTACTTATCATTCAAAGAGAAAAAAAACTGCATCAGGAAAAAAGACACAAGATTCAAAAACTTAATAACAATATTTATGAATTATGAGAGCACTATTATGGAAGAAGTTACAACAGGCAGTGACAAAATTCTACTATTTTGTTAACATGAAAAACTTATCCAATATTAGATATCTTGATTCTTGTTTGCCTTATTCTCAACTGAACAAACTAGATAAATATGCCATTAAAAATAAATACATTTAGCAAATGAAATATTACAAAACTGATTCAAATAAAAAGTCCAAAACCATAAATTTTGGAATTAACTAATTTATAAACTCAATTAAGTAGGTTTCTGCTCATTTAGTATCTATATTTTAATGTGTACTAAGCAATGCCTGACTCTGCATGCTCACACTAAACAGATATAATCCAGCAAGAGGACATATTTTGACAAGGTGTCCTTAACAAGAGAAACAGATGTGCCTGCAAGGGCACGATCCTATTCACAGATATAGCAAGAGAGGAAAAAGGTAAAACTAAAACTGCAGAGGTGAGAAATGGTAAATTTTCTATTGCATCTCTTAATGTTAGAGTGCTTGCTTGATGCATTGTTAACTTTTTTGATACTCCTGACATAAAGAAGTGAAGTGTTGAAAGCCCAGAAGAACACAAAAGGTGACATATAGTGGTTTCCACCGTAGAAGAAACAAAGCATGGAATATAAGGAGGTATTAGGAAAATGTTGGATACCCAAAAATGTGTGAGAGGCTAAATAGACTGCATTCAACTGGATAATCATCATAACAGCCAGCGCCATTAGGTAAATGTAAATTGATCATCAGTTACAGTTCACATTCACCAGTTAGACTATAAGAATATTAGTATCTGGGAGGAAAATGAAAACAAAATCTAGTGAAAAGACATCTACCAAAAGATTCTGAACCAAATATCCACTACCAAAGACCAAAATTTTACACCAAACTACCAATCTAAATGAGAGATAATAAGGGAGCTATATCAGACTATGTTGCCACCAAATAGAGAAAACTAATCTGCTCGTCTTAGCAAAGGATCAAAAAATTCAAACCTGTGACATTTCCTCCATTTGACCATCTGGTATTTTCTTTTGTGCAAGCATATCTTCATCTTTTCTCTGTAGATAACACTCATTAGAAAAAACCCAAATTGGAATAGCATATATTCTCAGCAGTATGCCAAATGATGTCCTCAAAAAGTAACAAATTGACCTTCAAGGCCTTAAGACGATCACCAAGATCGGGAAGCCCCTCCAAAAGAGTTCGTGCTATGTAATCATTCGATCTAGCTTGCTTGAAAAAGGAATGCTTTAACAACTTTTTTGCAGAAGGCCGTTTTGAAGGATCTTTTACCAAGCAACTAGCAGTCATCTGCTTAAAGGACTAAGGACGAAGAAAATACACAAGGGAAAATAAAAAATTAAAAAAAGAAAAAAAAGAAACAGATGACATGATCACTACCAAGCTTAAAATCAAAGCCATGTTTATAGACTACCTTAGAAAACTTCTTGTCTCTCTCATAATCAAAGCCAGGAGGCGCATTTTGCAAGGTCATAAGCAATACCTGACAATTGTGAATTAGCTTTAGATTGTAATCAAGCTGATATTTCCTTTAAGATGCAGATAAAAGCATGTGACTGCATATCATGCATGCACCTTCATTGGAGGATACTTTGAAAAAGGAGCATGGCCATGGGCAAGCTCTAATGCAGTAATGCCAAAAGACCAGATATCAGCCCTGCAGGAAAATTATTGAAATAAGAATTTGTCACACTATGTAATTAGGAAAAAAAGAAGGAACACTTGCAAGAAACATGTAAACTGACTTGAAGTCGTAACCATGCAATTGCTCCATAACCTCAGGTGCCATCCTGCAAAACAAAGACTCATCCACTAGTTAAAGAATATATTACTTACAAAAATAAGAAGGCAGCTGATCCTCAGGCCACACTGTGTTGAGATGCAAACAATGTGATATTAGATCCTTCTGTTTTGCCAGTCAAGTCGGTGCTATCACTGAAGATGTCTAAGCAAATAATCATTGGTGATCTTTGCTAAGAGTGGGTTAAGAATGAGTAGACACACAAGTACAAATGGCATACCAGCACGGTGTCCCCACAAATGTATTCCTCGTCCGTTGCCTATCCCCCGAATCAAACAAGCAGGCAGATACACCAAAGTCTCCTAGCTTAATTGCACCGCGTGCATCAATGAGAATATTTCCAGCCTATCAGAAATGAAAGATAATGTAACAGTGAGTACAAACTAGATATATGTTATTTATGGATAACAATGAATTAACGAAACAGAAGTATTTAATATCACATTGTTTGCTGGAAACAGAAGGATCTAATATCTCCTTTTACCAAGTCGTCCAACTCATCCACAACATCTCACAACCAGTACCTTTCCTCTCTGAATTTTTTTTTCATTTTTCTTTCTTTCTTCTTTTTAAGTTCAAAAAGGTGTCCTCTTTCTTATATTTATTGGCAATGATCAGCAGTAACCTATACTTATCCTGCTAAGCAACGAGCTCAAGCTTCAAGGAGGCTAGATAGATTCAATAGCTTAAAAAATAAAAGTAGATCAGTGTTGCCTTTCTGGTCAGGGCTATTAGTATCCAGGATTTACAAAATTTCTCAAAAATCGTGCTGTTTAGCTTCTTTAGGCAGCTTGAACTAGCTTATCTACATCTAGAGCAGTTAGTTTATCATAGGACCTCAAGGAAGAGAGCTTGATTAATTTAGACATCAGTTTTGTAATTTACGAATCTTATCAGTTGGTTTGAGTATAAATTAAAGAACGGAGAAGCTAAGCATGAAAAGTACTGCGGTTTGATACTTTGTTAAGCGAAGAAGCCGATTCTAATTAGTTTTTCTTCTTGCAATCCTCTTAAATGACAAGATATCCTCCAAAACATCTAAAGAAAACAAGTAGTTCTAATGGAGATAATGAATTAATCTCAATGGGGAATTTTGATTTTCTTTTTGTTTAATTTTCTGTGTACGATAAGCTTGGATGGAATGGTGAAGAGTAGCTTGGTGGAAAACAGGGTGATATCTCCTCCCACAATTTGAAAGTTAAATTTACAATAATCGTATTGACCAAAGAAGCATGGACATGGACACATGACATAGAAACGACACAGACGCGGACATGCGACAAGTTGACATGCCGACACAACGGATCTTAAAAAATGTAGGACATAACAAGGCGGGGCATGGCAAAATTATATATTTTATATATTATTTATATGTCATATAGAAATATTTTTCTCAAAGGTAATGAAAAAATTGCAGAATAACTAAATAAAGTTAAAAACCATGTATTTTATAGTTCAAACATCAAATTAGATATAAAATTATATTGCTATTATTTGACAAACGAATTCCAAGTTATTTTCTTCAAACTTGAAATGTGTTTTATATGTGTAAGTGATGGACTCGGGTGTCCAAGTGTCCAAAATGTGTCCAATTCTAAAAAATAATAAAATAAGATGACAAATTTAAACACTTGTCCAACACATTTCAGCAAAGTGTTTGACGCGTGTCGTGTCCGTGTCAGACACAACACCTTGTTAGAAGTGGCCATGCTTCTTAGGTATTGACACAATATCCAGCAACAATAGTTACATTTGTGTTGCTTTAACTTAAGTATGTAATCCTTTATTAATTTTTAGCTTATATAGTTTATAGGAAAGAAACAAGACCACAATGAGAACCTTGTCATATATTACACCAATTGTAAGATGAGGATGGAACTATGTGAAAAAAGAGTGAATTGCTTAGGAAACTAATCATTAAACAAAACTAAATTAGTCACTTATAGAGACTTCATGACACTAGCCTAGCTTTTAAAAGTTATTTGAAGTTCACGACTTTCAAATGCAATCTGAGTGGCATTTTAATTCTATAAACCATGTTAAAAAGGTTAAGGAGTGCACCTAAAAAAAATTACAGGAGACATATATGTATTTGTTGGACACTGACATGCATGCCATTCACGTATGATAAGGCGATTGAACATAATAAATTGAGAAGAGCAAATAGCTTGGAACCATCAAGAGTACATTTGGGTAAAAATCAAAGTCAAACTACTCACCTTGACATCCCGATGAATGTGTCCATGATGATGAAGATACTCCAAGCCTTTCAATACTTCACGCAATATTGTTGCAATAACAACCTCCTCAAAACCATCTGGATATACAGCTTTCAATATGTGGAGACAAGAACCCCCATCCATGAATGGCATGATGACCCACAGATTATGATCACTAACAAATGAACAGTGTGATTTAAGAACATTAGGGTGGTCAACCAGAATCATGGTCTGTGCTTCACGAGATATGTTGTTCTGCAAGGACATGGCAACATGAGTTGAAGCAACTAAATTATGTCATGGAACAAATTAACAACTGCCAAAGCTAACTGTCGAAACAACTAATACCAAGTGCAAAAGCAAACAACGAACCTAAAAGTCATATAGAAAACAATCAAAATCATGATCTTAAGATGAGATTTTTAGTTTCCATTGAAGTTAAACTTTTATGACTATTGGAAGCTTTCCCTAACCTTCTGCATATGTTGTTTCCACTTATTCAGTTATAAACAAAATTTGCCTCTAAAAGTCGACATAAGTTTGAGTTGTGGAACAGAGAAAAACACTGCAGAAATTTAATTCTTCATTTGGTTGATTGGAAAATGTACGAAAACGTAATGGAAATTTTTGAACTTCGGATATTCATTTTAGACCCAAGCAAACTAAAAGCCCAACTCAACTTTAGGATGGGAACGTATCTGTGTCTTACTTGACCACTGATTTTCAATTTTCAAAGTCATTGAGAATCCGGTGGGGAGCAGCTCCTCCGCCAGGTTCTCAATATCAGAACATCAAACCCTATGTCATCAGATTGTAATCGAGAGGCAACTTCTGCAGCCAGACTAGAAAACCAAAGTTATTTAAAATAATTGTTTCAAGATATAGCTCTGACAATAACAATATTGAAGTAATCCAACTTTTCAGGAACGCCATAATATATAGCAGATAAAGCAGAGAACCAAGTGCATTCATCTCTATAGATATTGTGCATATATATAGGCACATTATGTGCTCGGGTGCGTATATATGTTGTTGAAAATAAAGGACATACCAGATCACTATTGTTACGTTCAAAATCGAGAATTTTGATGGCGACGATCTCGTCGAGTGGGATACAAAGGGCGCGATGAACCGAAGCGCTCACACCCTGCCCTACCTCCTCATACAGAGTGTAGTGCTCGGGTCCAATCGGATACTTCTTCTTCTCCATTATCACTCAAAGAAGCTTCTTCTTCTCCTTATTCGCCTCCTTCGTATCGGCACGGCCTCCTCCGCTATTGAACGTCGAACAAGACGCAAATGCAGCTCGCAGGCGATCTACAGATCCGAATCTTGAACAAGTTTCTCTGCGACCAATACACACAATACACAAGCCGATCAAATTCGAACGCAAAATACGAACACAACTTCGGATTCAATTGAAGCAAAAGCCGACAGGTCGTTTGCGTAAGGGACGAGAGGACTTACAGGAATCGAGTCCCGATCCATGGATTTTGGATTATATCGCAGCAATATTTGGAAACAGAAGCAATCAAAATGAGATCTGTTGTAGATAGAGTTTTAGAGGGAGATAGTTGTGCAAAGAAAGGAAAGATTTGGTGAGCATTGATGACGATGATGAAGACGACGACGACGACGATGACCGGGACGAGGTTGTTCTCCGGTTTCTCGTGAAAGAGAGAGAAAGAGCGCCTATCGGATCGCCGCTCGAATGGGAAACGTTTGTATGCAGGAATCCCGCCACTTGTTACGGTGAATATTCATTCAAGTCTTTCCATCCCAATACGTAAAAAGGCTTGTTTTAAGCTTATTTAGTAGTTTTAAGTTTATATTTATAATTTTTTTAAAATATATTTTAGTAAGTGATTTAATAAAGTAATTTATATTTAATTATATTTTTTTTAAATAATTTTTAAAAATAATTCATAACTTATAAGTTAGTAACTCGAACAGTCCATATATCGCGTGTACTTATAAATATTTGTATGTATATATATCTCTATATAAAATGCTGCTCGATTCTTTCCTAGTTAGAGTCCAATTTTACAAGGCTACAACGAACTCACACGTGAATTGCACGTGTTTACAACTTTGTGAAAAATGGTGAAAAAGATAATTGACAAGAGGGTATATTTGACTGAGGGGTATTTGGACGTAACTTATTTAACAATTTATGATTTATATTTACGAATTTTTTAAATTGTATTCAATTGAGTGATTTAAAAAAGTAATTTATATCTTTAAAAAAAAATATTTTTAAAAATAATTTATAATTTATACCTTATAACTTATAAATAGGACATTCAAACACCTCTTAAATAGTGCTGGAGGATATATTTTCATTCATCAATGAGCTATCTGACTTCACGTTTTTTGGCTGCAACTGTCATTGTAATGTGTATATATTTATTATGACAAATCGTCTCTTCTTCTCTCTAAATTGGCCTCTCCGTACAAATATTGAAAACTGCCAGTGTGGTTTTTAAAATTTGTCCCTTATGCCTAACGTCACTACTCGCTTGCTTTTGAATGACATCCTTAGATGGGAGGATAAAAGAAAAATAACAATCAAATTCTCAAAAGTAAAATAATATAGATTAACTTTTGAGAATTTGATTGAAAAAAAAAGTCAATTTATAAAGAGGCTTTAAATTTGAGCTAAAATAATCATTAATCTCGAAAAACAGAGTTAGCCCAGTTATAATAATACCCCAATTAGGTCATGAAGTTTTAAAGTTCAGCTTACTCTACATTTTATTTTAGGGTTTTGTCCCTATGGTGTATCTAAAAAATTGACCCCTAACCTCTTTTAACCGTGTTTGAGGCTTACTAATCATGTGAAAAGCAGGGTTATGAATATGCCCTATTTTTCTCTTATGAAATATACATTGGTCTTATAATGTCACAAACCTAAAAGGCTTAATAAATTGTTGGCCAAGTTTTAGCATGCATGAGTCATGAAGGACAAGTGTTGTCTCTAAGGGAATATGATTGAAGACCAGAAAAACAAAGTTGTCGTTAGGTTCCAAGCAGTGCCGCATACTTTTAAAATCAATTGAAATCTTCATTTGTTTTCTGTCAAAATCTGCACGTCAGCATGCTTCTTTCAGTTGTATTGTTAACAAACACATGTACTGAGTGTGTACCTCAAACTTCTAGCTAAATAAGGAAGTTTCTTATGTAATTGGCACAGACCAAAAGGCCCAAAAACAGTATGCATAGTGAACAGAGCATGTAAATCATGTAAAATGCTATAAAATCCTTCAAATAGAGTGTGCACTTTGTATCTCAGCTCAACATTTGAGATTCAAACCCTGACTTCTCTTTTGAGGCTTCGATCTCCCAAGTACTAAAAAAAAAAAATCCTTCAATTAGAGGATAAGGTTTGGATGAGATACTAGCTATTTAACCAAAATAAGAGTGGAGTTAGAAAATTTCACAAAGCAAATAGGATTATGAACATTCTTTAAGGCTGTGTTTGGATCAAAAAATTTAATGATGAAAAATAAAAGGAAAAAAAAAGTTAGGGGAAAGAGAACAAAAATATAAAGCTTGAGAAAATATTTTATTTTTGTTATTTTTTTCTTCACTTTTTTCTTTTCTTTTTCTTTTTCTTTTTCTTTTTCATCACCAAATCTGAGTTTTAAACACAGCCTAATGGGTTCATTCATTCCATAAAGCTTGAGAAAATAAGCATAAATTCGAAATATTAGTGGGGAAAGGCTCATTGTCATGCCTTGGTACCTAGTAGCTAACAACCAAGCAAACAGGTTATAAAAAAAGGCCAACATTCTAAATATTGAAAAAAATAAAAAAAAACAATCGAGGTAACTTTCGTGTGATTATCTCACTAGATTTTTAGAAGTTTTCACTATGTCATAAACTTAGGATAATAAAAAATCATTATCAAAAGATATAAAAACGATGAGATGGTTAAAAGGATCGATTCTTGTCATTTATCAAAAAATAAACAATCATTTAGTTTCCTCAAACTTTGTCTCAGATTTCAATGTTATTTATGAACTTTGAATTCTTCTATTTTGATTCTCCAACTAAAAAAAAAAAGTCAATGTGGTCCTTCATTTTAAGATAAGTTAGAAAAATAAAAAATTAATTATACTTTGACCCTCTCAACTATAGTTTAGTTTCACTTTATCTGCTAAACTAAAAGTCGTTATATTTTATTCCTAAATTATGAGAATTTAAGTTCGTATTAATGCTATTAACAAAAAAAAAAAAAAATTGAACACTGGTAGCATTTCTTATCGGACACAATATAAAAAAATTTTGTCCTTAGTTAACAAATCCATAGTATCAAAATTTTGCTTATTGTCAGGCTATTAATGGTGGTCCATAAAAAAAAGATTTTATGAATTATTATGGTCATTTTCTTAGACATTTTGAGATAATTTATAACATTTCATAATCATAAAATTATTATTGTCTCTTTATTTTAGAGATTAGTATAAAACTTTGATCGAACAAATTTATAATTTTAAATTTTATAATGGTAAAAATGTCACTATTTTTAGTTGAATGAGGTAAAGAAATATTAAATTATAATTGAGAGAGTTAAAATATGATTAATTTTTAATTTTTCTAACTTATTTTAAAATAAGGGACCACATTGTCTTTCTTTTATTAGTTAGAGGGCTAAAAATAGAAGAAATTAAAGTTCATAGATGACATTGAAATCAAAGACAAAGTTGAAGGAATTAAATGATTTTTTATCTCTTATGAGAAGACATAATAAGGTATAGCCAGCCCAACAAGCCAATTTAATTTTTCTGACAAAAGTACACGGAGTGGTAGTTTTTCTTTTGGTTAAATAATCATTAAGTCCCTTAAGTTTATTTCAAAATTTGATATCATTCATGAACTTTGATCTCTTCGATCTATTTAAGTCTTCTAACTTTTAAAATAAAGTTAATGTGGTCTAAAATTTTAAAATAAATAAAAAAATTAAATATTAATTATATTTTGGCCTTCTAAACTATAACTTAATATTACTTTATCCCCGTTCAACTAAAAATACTCACATTTTCACTATCATAAAATTTAAATTAGAAATTTGTTTGATCAAAATTTTATACTAATCTCTAAAGAAAAGAGAAAAAAATAATTTTATAGCTATAAAATATTATAGATAATCAATTAAATCTTGCTTTTGTAAACCATCAATTATTAGCACTGACAATGTCAAGTACGATTTTGTAAACTATGCATTTGTTAAATAGGGAGAAAAAAATTTATATTGTATCCGATCAGAAATGCTACAAGTGTTCCATTTGTTTTGTTTTTCATAATTTAGAGATAAAATAAAACGACTTTTAATTTAGCAGGTAAAGTAAAACTAAATCATAATTAAGAGGGTCAAAGAATAATTAATTTTTAATTTTTCTAACTTATTTTAAAATGTTGGACCACATTAACTTTCTTTTAAAGTTGGAGCACCAAAATATAAGAAATCAAAGTTTAAATATAATATAAAAATGAGACAAAATTGAAAGAACTAAATGATTGTTTATCTTTTTTTTTTTTGGCTAAAGGGTGTTCAGGATTTTAGTTGAATATTTCTTAAACTCCTACAAAGCAAACTTCATGTATTTAAAGCAAAAGACCAAAGTTTATAGTATAGTTTTTATTAGATGAGCCCATCTATGGTCCCACAATCGTATTTATGTGCATGAAAATAGAAAACAGTGAAGCATGCAAACCACAAAAGCAGAACAGCTCATCATAGTGCATAGACAAGGTTGTGCTCCCCACCCCTTTCCTACTCACTCGCTACACAACCAAGAATTTTGTTAGGATTTGAGGTAGAGGCCGCTACACTATTTTATGCCATAAATATTTAAAATTTATAGGACCTAACACAATTTTATCAAAATAGAAGGGCTATTGCCCCAAATGTCTATACTTGTTCCAGTCTCACCTCAGGACATTTGAATGTGCGACTATTGTCTAAAATTTCTTTCAAGTCTTTTCATTCTGTTTTAGTGTTATCAAAATTAAAAATTAAAAAAGAATAGTATTATACAAACAGAAAAATTTGTACAAAATTTATCACTAGGATGATATGATTGATAAAGATTATTCACTTTAAAACAAAATAACCATCATGATATACATTTACTTTAAAAATATATTCATCCTGATTACTCTTAATTGCAATAATACCACTATCAAATAAATTTAGTTGAGTTTTTTGTACAAATTTTTTGAAAGAACAATATTTTTCATAAAAAAACAAAAATAAACAGAATCAAAGCAGATCTAAGTCACACGATAGAAGAAAATAACTTCACTAACACACGAAAAGTTTGTAGTGGGTATGATATCATTACATAAACGTTATATACTTCAGATTTGTATATATATATAGAGAGAGAGAGTACGTACAAGGGACTAAGGGAGATATCAATACACATTTCGGGGAGAGGATTACTGGGTTTACACCCCAGACCTATAGTGGACCAGACAAAGCAATAAACTATCTCCCAAAAACCCCTAAAGCCACTGAATCCTTTATTATTCTGCTGGAATATATAGATTCAATTATGAAAATTTCATGGCTCAAATAAAAAATTTAAAGTTGACTATATCATGATCACAATAAAAGTTTAGTTGTTACTAAATAAAAGAAACTCTTTTGTCAGTGTTTCTTTCTGTGGTTTTTTTTTTTTTAGTGATAGGAATTGTTACAAATGGTAGAAAAAGAGAGAGAAAGCGAAGAAAGAGAAATAATATAATTGATACAATTCATTTATACAAGATGCAACATTTACAAACAATGGTGAAAAATATATAGAGAGGAAGAGAGAAAAATATTAGCCATTGATCATAACTCTGTCTTGATAATGGCCGATTTATATTTGACATGTGAGACCTTTAACAACAGAAACTTGAGTAGTTGGAAATTGTAAATCTATGTTCATATTAACAGGAATATTATCGTGTGTTGATGTAGGTGGAAAATCTTCATTCTATCCATGTGCAGCAAACAGTACAACCATCTAAATAAAACCAACAAAATAATACTAAAATATATAGATTATAAATCCTGAAAATATACAAAAATAAATTCCTAAGCAACATTATTTATTCGTAAGGAAAAGTTTGAAAACTTCCATCAGTACTGCTCAAGTAGGAGTAGTAGCTATTACCAAAATAAACCTCACTGTTAAGGAACTGTTCTTCAAGTGATTGTGCCCTCCGTGCTCTTGGCTCCCTTGGTGGTTCAACAAACTCGTCGGCTGATGCCATGACAGGCAACTGAACCTCATAGAGATCATTCTTCATCGAACTCGTCTGTAACACTTTTTCTCTCTCAAAGAATGCTGACATGAAAGCAGATTCTTGATATATGGTGTCTTCAATGGTGAAAACTTGGCTCGTCTCGCCAACCTCAAATGTCGGGTTATCGGAAACCAAAGGCCTCAACTTTTTTGAACTTGGCTCAACAATTTCTTGTGTTTGTTCTTTAAGTGGTTGCTTTCCCTTCAGAATGCGTTTTAATTCTTGATCTTCATCACCAGAATTTCTAGTAATTGGCACTTCTTGTGAACTCTCACTTGGGTTTTGCGGGCTCTCTTCTTCTGCTTGTGCTTTTTCTTTGTCTGACGAAGACGATTTCCTGAGATAAATTTTGCACAGCACCACATCATCCATCTGCACACACAACAAATGAGTAAAATCTAATCAAACCCATATAATTATTGATATTGTTAAGGCACATATGTGTGTATATAATATATATATATATATAATGCAAACACAAATTCAAAATTATATTGATCTTATACCTTCTTATTGTTTGCAGAGTTTTTGGAAGGGCAAAGAGATTTATCCAGTACATATTCTTGCATTATGTAGTTGGTCTTGAGATCCTTTCCTCTGTTATTGCTCTTAATGTAGTAAACAAGGGTGTTCCTTCTCCCCAAAGGTGACCCATCTAAATCTTTAAATTCTGTGATCTTGCTCGTAATCCTCCAAAAGCCTCCCTTTGCGCATCTACTAGGCCTTGATCCATTAGTATACTTTGGATCTCTTCGCGAAAAATAGAATGACGGTTCTTCCAAGTTGAAGCCTTGCACATATCAAAAAGTAACATGTTATGCAAAAAATAGTAAAAGAACAGTATAATCATTGCACTCCACCACATCAATTGATGAATTTAAAATATTAAATAAATCCGGTTCTTAAAATTGAAGAATATGATATAACTAAGCACAGAGGGTATGATTCTCATCAATTAAAATTTTCTTTCTTACAATCATTCTAATATTTTTTTCTAATAAATTTAGATTAAATCTTTGGTAAAATATGTTAATAAGAATAATAAATTGGTTATATAGTTGTCAATATCGCACATGCTAGTATACCATTTTTACCTTTAGCACGATAGATACTTTCAGCAGTTCATTTCAACATAAAGTTTTGGATTAGTTGCTATAAATATCATGTATAGTAAATATATATATATATATATATTTACCTACAAAAATAATTTATATATAATATGGCATTATCTATATCAAGTAGTATCTAATATTAAATTATTTTAGCATTACATAAATATGCTATACAACACCAGTATATATTAAAAAAAAATACTTAACTGTACTAATTCTCTAATACATATTTAATACAAGTTCTAATCAATATACATCTATGGTACTGCAATTTAAAATAAATCTTTGAATAAAATACACAAAGTTTGATAAAGTTCAATAAACGCAATACAGGCTAATACACTAAGCAGATATTGTACTGCTGATTACCGTGGCCCGATTTACCATTCACTTATCACAAAGTCTGATAAAGTTCGACAGCCTGATTCACCATTCACTATCACCTTAGCCCATCTCATTATCACCATGTAAATTCATTGCCGTCACCGATTAATTAACCACAATTACTGATTCTTCACAAATCCTTTTTGCTGGCCAAAATTTGAATTTTGACTCTGTAAGGGTATCGTTCTTAGACTTTGTGGACACTAATATATATATATTTGAAAACCACAAGAACATAATGAGAGATTGAGTGAGATGGTTTGTTATATACTCTCATATATATATATATATATATATATGTATGTATGTATGTTTGTATATACACAAACGAGAGAGAGAGAGAGAGAGAGAGAGAGAGAGAGAGAAGGGTAAGTACCAGGAAGAGTCTCTGGCGCGTGTTTATAAATGTCGACCTCACGAATGATCCCTGGTAAGATGTACTTAGCATGTAGCTTTGGAAGAAGATAATACTTGAAAGCCTCGTAATCACTTGGAAGAAACCTATATCCTGGAGGAAGGCTTTTCTTCCAGTCTTCTCCATTAATTGCCATTAATTCTCTTTGCATGCTTTCATCCATGCTTAACCAGTAAATTCCTTCTGAAAAGCTCAATAACCTAATATTACATGTAGAGCTTGTAAGACCCTTAAATAGATGAAGGACTTCTTTTTTGGTTTTTTTTTTTTTTTTAATCTGAATTTTAGTTTGAACAGAACTCCATGGGCTACTTCATGTCCGTAAAGGATTGGGTTTTCGTGATTTATATGTTTTTTTTTTTGGGAGTATTACACGGATTAAAACTCCATTAATTCATTAAGCAGTTTGGAAGAAGTAAGAACCAAACATGTAATCCTGTTTGTCCTAGGTTAGGAAATAAAACTCCTAAAAGGTTGCATGAGATAATTATCCATATGTTATCCATATAATTTTACTTATATTGAAAAGTATGTTGAAATTATTAAGAAACAGTAATATCCATGATAATTAGAACGGTTCAACAATACTATTATTTTTCTACATATTTACATTTGATTTCTTCATTCCTTTTTCTTATTGGTAATTTCTAGAGATTTCTTATTGGCTGAACATTTATCAATTTAGTCCACGTTGCCCATATTTTTAAAAGTAGTAATATTGCCATGAAAAAGTGTAAAAAAATTATCCAAAAAATAAAAATAAAAGCCGACCAATAGAATAAGGTAGCTGGTCAGTTAATTACCCTCGATCACCAACTAATTTAAAACTCATGTTAAATGAAAAAATATAAATTTAGTTCCTTCCAAAAACCAATACGTGCACAAATACGTGGATTTACCCCTAGTTAGTAAATACTCATATTATTCACATATAATATCTGTACATACGTATAAATGAAAAAAACTTTCATTTTCTGTCCAGATCTAAAACCTAATTATTAAAAATACTCATTTTTTTTAGTTAAACAATATAGTACACGTATTAAATGTTTTGCATATTATAATTTAAAAAAAAAACTTGATTACAAAATTAGATATGATTTAATATAACTGTGGTATATTATTAATTATATACTTACTATATAATTATATTAGTTCTTGGAATATGTAATATTTTTCCAATATTTAAATTATTAAACTTGTTATTAATACTCCAAATGTTAAATTAAAAATTAAAATTAATAAATTAACGCATTCTTATATCAAGTATTGAAATAATAAAATAATAAAATAAAATTTATTATCTACCACTTAATTTAGCTGTTTATTAATAATATGATTTAAAAAAATTAACATATGTGAGACAAAACTACTACTTATTATAAATGTTACCGTACTTTTTATTTCAACTTTTCAAATAATGTTCGTATAACACTATGATAATAATTTCGTATTTTAACATTCTCATATTTTTATGCTGAATTTTATTACCATATTTTAAAAAAAATTATATTAAATCATATGTATTACATATCACTCCTTTTCCATTCCCATATTTACTAACTATAGATTTACCACTCTTACTTCTTTTCATGTTTTAACCGGCAGTCACTCTCGTGGAACCCACATTTAAGCCACAAAATGAATGGTACGTCAATGAGTACTATAAACTCTAAAGTACTATATATTCATAAAGAACTACTCTATATGTAATTGCAAAAAAAAAAAAAACAGTACCTCAATGTGTACTGGTTTAATTATTACTAAGTCCATTGTCAAGATATTAACTCAATAGCCGCTGTCAAGTCTTCCTTAATTATAAATGGAGCCTCATTAATCAGCCAAAAAAAAGAGGAGCCTCGTAGAGCATCCTTCGGCCATCCGGTATAACAAGACCAAGAATTTTGTTAAGAGGAGACTAAGGTAAAAATATTTAATTTTGAGATGTAAAGGTAGAATTTTTTAAATTTTGTGAGGGGACCAAACTAAACAAAATTTGTATTTTCAAAGGCTAAAATAAGTGTTTTTGAATTTTGGGATGCCTATACTAGTTTTTATCATAAATATTTAAAATTTATAGGACCGAACTGTTCACAATTTTGTCAAAGTAAGGAGGACCATAACCCAATTGTCTTAAGGTAGTTTTGTTTGTAGTCGTTTCTTTGTGGTTGAAACAACAATGATACGCTTCCTAATGTTGCTTCTACACTTGGTTCCTGATTGAGTAACTTCACACTGTAATAGTAAGACTGGTAAGATCTTCATTTGCATGGTGGTGAGCCGGAAACCATTTTTCTTCTTTTTATTGGCACCCTGCGTTTGTATTCTGAATCTCTGTCTTTGGTATCAGTGGCGGAACCATGGGTAGAACAAGGGGATCCCGGCCTCCTAAGTCTTTGAAATTATGTTGAGGTTCTATAATTTTTGAGTATTTGTGATCAGAAAAAAATATATTGGCTTCATTAATTTATGAAATTCTATTTAGATCCTATAGTTTTTAATTTATGAAATTCTATTTAGATCCCCGGTGTAGGTGGGTGCCAATAAAAAGGAGAAAAATGGTTTCCTGCTAACCACCATGCAAATGAAGATATTACTGGTCTTACTATTATAATATGAAGTTACTCAATCAGGAACCAAGTGTAGAAGCAACATTAGGAAGCGTATCGTTGTCGCTTCAACTACAAAGAAAAAAATATATTGGCCGTACTTAAATCTTGTGCTACGTAAATAACTAACGAATTGCATGGTCAATGTTAAAAACTACAATTAAAAACCGATTCCTCCATTGTCATGTTGAAGCTGACAAATATAATAATTAAATACAAAATATTATTCTTTTTAAAAAAATTATACAGAAAGTTTCACTAAAATGATGTGACAGTGATATTATTTTAATTAAGAGACATTATAATTGATGCTTTGTTTTAAAGTGAATGACTGTTATCTAATCACATCATTTGATGATAAATTCTGAAAGAATTTTTCTATTTGTACAGTATTACCCTAATTAAATAAAGTGATAGATTCCTCATACCCCCTTGTGTTGAGCCTTCAATACATGAACAACCCATTTAGAATCTGGGAGAGAGAAGGAAAGAGTGAAAATTTTGACAATCTGTTTGGAACTTTGGGAGGGGAGATTAAATTTTTTCTTTCTTTTCCCTTCCTTGTTTGTATCTACCTAAGAGGGAAAATGGAGAAATTTTTTTAAATCACTCCCTCTCTTTCTCTCTCTCTCTCTCTCTCTCTTCTTTCCTTCAATTTTCCTTTCATTTTCTCTACAAAACTAAACATTGAAGAAAAAATACTTTTTCTTTATTTTTTCTTTCTTTTCCTTTCCCTTCACTTTCCCAAGTTTCAAATAGACTCTAAAATTTTTCTTTCCTTTTCTATTCCTTTGTTTGACTCTACCTAAAAGAGAAATTTTTTTAAATCTCTCTCTCTCTCTCTCTCCCATTTCCTTCAATTTTTTTATTTTCTTTACAAAACTAAATAGAAAATAAAAAATATTTTTATTTTATTTTCTTTCTTTTTTTTTTTATTTCCTTTCCTTTCCTTAATTCCCTCCCCATGTTTCAAATAGGCTGAAAATTTATATGGGTTGATGTAGATGACCACATGCATAACTTTAAAAGGATAGTGGATCGAATAAATAAATAAATAGAGTGACAGGTTATAAACCTTGGCCATGTCAAAACAATCTCCCGTGTAAGTGTGTGTGTGTGTGTGTGTGTGTGTGTGTGTGTGTGAGAGAGAGAGAGAGAGAGAGAGAGAGACTAGGTCAAAAAAATTCGGAGACTTGGTCCCATGGTGTGTCGTACGGCGTATATTTGGGAGGTGTGAATGTTCAAATGAATTGAATAATGTGAGTGAGATATATACAGTGAATCTCACAGCAACTCTCTCCCAGACTAGTATATATATATAACACAACTCAGTGATTTTGATTACATATATGAAGTTAAACAGGCACGTCTGTAATTCCTCTAGCATACAACTCCTTTTCTTAACTGATAGAAAAACTCAAGTCAAATCTAACAAGTAATAAGAAAACTTCCAACAAAAAAGAAAAAGATCAGTGGTGAGTTCGTGGAGCAGCACATTTCGTAAAATTCAACCAGCGGCCTGCAAAATTACTACTGATGACTGTGAGAGGAGTGGACCGATCGGTGCAAGGTTGACCGACCTAGGGTCTATCTAACAATTTTGGTAGTTGCTGATGTCGCTTGAGCTTTTGCGAGATGGCAAGGAAAGAATCAAAGACAGTCAAGAGAGAGAGAGAGGAGGAGAATTATGAGCGTGAGATAAGAGAGAGCATTCAATTCTTGTCTTAGCGCTATAAATGAGCCAGCTATTTATAGTGGGGGTGGTGACTGACGTGGCGGCACATGACACCTCCTAATTGGACAGTGCTTTACCACCATTATGACCTGAAGCAGCCATGTCAATGCTGCAATCGCTTGATGGGATGTAGAGACAGATCTAATCATCATACTCTTGTCCGATCAGGCCACGTCACGTGTCCACTTCATTAAATGCAAATTATGCCTGCATTTAATGCTTTTGATACACAGATTTAATGCTCAAATCTTGCACTTGAGTGCATCTGGAGGGTGAGTCTCTCTCTTAGCTGGTTGATAGGACAAGTACCTGCGCGCTCCCAAAAGGGGCGGGCGGTTCAATGGTTCCATTTGATTATAGCCTCCAATCCACAATCCGTGTGAAGTCCAGAACGAGGGTGAGGAGGATGTTGAGGCGTGGGGGCCTGTATTTAGCAAGCCTTGGAGGCTGCCTATATAAGGGTAGCCGAAGCCGTGTAAGCATGAAACCTAGCTTAGCCGAAGTCGTGTAGGCGAAGAGCCTGGCTTTGGAGGATGGTTGGAGCTTGGCTTTTGGGGATGGTGGCTAGAGTCGTGCTAGCGTGGAGCCTGGCTTAGGAGAGCCCTCTAGACCACTTTCACGAGGCTGAATGGAGGAGCTCCAATGCAGCGTTGAACCTGTTGCAAGAGCGAGGGGGTGTGAAGCGTGTCGAACTTGCCGCAAGAGCAAGTTCACAGGGAGAGGTACCGAGCTTGTTGCGGAGCATTGTTGATGCTATGTTGACATTGAGGTACCTTGGAGGGGGCCCATATGACCTGCTAGCTGGCAAAGTGGGTCAGCCACATGACACCCATAAATGTGAGTACCTACAATGACCAAGTAGGAAAAGACTAGAAAAACATTCAAGAATCAAAGTCCTCTGATCTTCTCTATTACCTTGTCAAAGTCATAGCTTATTTGAATACTCTTTTTGAAAGAGGTGAACCATGCTTGGGTTCTCGAGTACTCTATAAATGAGCCAATTGTAGTTGCTTGTGCTTCTATACATACCCATCTTTATCTTCTACCCTCTCTCTCCCTCTCTCTCTCTCTCTCTCTCTCTCTCTCTCTATATATATATATATATATATCCATTGGAGATGGAGGCTGATGGTGGCAAGAGGTGTGGACTATTGTTGGCTGCAAAGGACTCTGATTATGTGAAGAAAGTTTATGGTGGCTACTTCAATTAATGTGTTTGTAGAGACATTTGGAGAGGAAGGAGATAGGTGGGACTTATTTAGAGTGGTTGAAGGAAAATTCCCAGAAATGGGTGAGCTCCACAACTACGGTGGTTTTGTTGTGAGTGGTAGCCTTTTTGATGCTTTTGGGAATGAACGATGAATTTCAAGACTTTGCTCTCTCCTGAAAACTTTGGACTCCGTGGAAAAGAAAATCCTTTGGATTTGCTTTGGCCACCAGGTATATATTGTATCTAGGCTGTCATTTCATACATTAATAACTTTATTAACAAGCTTGGAATTCCACTATTATTTTTGTGTTTGATTGTTTTTATCTTCTGTTAGGTCCTGTGCAGAGCATTGGGTGGCAAGATAACGAGAGCTTGGAGTGGTTGGGACATTGGGTTAAGAAAAGTAAGAATCCTGGAGAAATTGCCTCCAAAGAGTTTTCTCAATGCCTTGGAAGAATACCCTCCTATTCTTTCCATTATCGAGGGTCATAAGATGAGGTTCATACGTCTCTCTCTCTATATATACACGTATCCTTTTTATGTCAAATTATAATTCTCAAAGATATCAATATACTAAAAATTAAACAATAATAACAAACGAAAAAAGGGCAAAGCAAAGGCTCCTTTATGAAATGTGAGCAGAAAAATAGCTGCATGGTGGCCAGACAAGCCAAAATGTCAACAACCCATATGGCTGATCCAAACTTTCAGTTCAATGGGAAAACCAAACTGAGCAAAGATGAATTTATATATATATATATATATATATATATTTATGGCTTATTGGTGACATTATTCTTTTGTGCTGAAACAGGCATGGGAGGTCCCCTTTGGAGCTGAGGTGGTTGTCTTCTTAGACAAAATTTTCAATGTACGGATTTACTTTTTTTTTTTTTTTGGGAACAGCAAAACAGAATGCATTAGATGGAAACAGAGTACAACAATTAAGTGAAAGAATTCTACAAGTCAAGAGACTTTACAGAACTTCTAACATCCCCACCAATACAATGTTGAAGAGAATTCAATCACCCCACAGGAAGGACACTTCTAGCTAAAACAAGGCAGGATTAAGGGATTTAACACTTTTAATGGAGTAAAAAAAACCTGTCAGAGATGAAACCTCCTGCTACTTTAAGCATAATGAGAGTGTGTATGGCCAATTTTAACTTAAAAAATTAACTTAGCACTTATTTAGGTATCAATAATCACATGCATGAATAATAAAAACAATTGCAAAGAAATAAGCGATTTTTAGAGTGCAAACCCAACTTGAAAAAAATAATGAGATGAAGTACAGCTAAGCAATGCACTATCTAAGTACTGAATAGGTTCACACTTACAGCTCGGCCTTATTTCTTAATGTGCGTCTAAGTGTTGAATCCTCGAACTTCTAGGCGAACTCGTATTAATGTAACCTTGATCACATATTGACCCACTTATTACATAGTTCTTCAGTGATTGTTTAAGTATCTGGATCCAATCAGTAAACCCCAGTGTGCCCCCACGCTTACTTGGGATGCCATTCTATAGGGACCCTTCCAATTGGGGCAAAGCTTTTCATTCGTCAGATTCTTTGTTGTCCCCAATATTTTTCGTAGAACTAAGTCTCCTGGTACAAAGGATCTTAGCTAAACCCGTTTGTTCTAAGAACAACTTAATTGTTGATGACATCCAAAGAGCTTAATCAGGGCAACGTCTCTATTTTCTTCTGCTAAATCAAAGTCTCTAGCCAAGGTCTAGTTGTTAAACCCAGTGTTGAACACTGTCGATCTGGTTGTTGGTAGTCTCACTTCCAAAGGTATTACTGCCTCCATCCCGTAAGCCAAAGAAAAGAGAGTTTCTCCAGTAGAACTCTTCGATGTAGTTCTATAGAACCATAAGACATTGGGCAGTTCCTCCACCCATTTTCCTTTAGCTTTTTCCAGTCGTTTCTTGATTCTGTTCGACATAGTTTTGTTTAACATCTCGGCTTGCCCGTTGCACTGTGAATAAGTTAGTGTTGAGTTATATTTTTTGATTCCAAGCTCGCCGCAGAATGATCTGAACATGTTGCTATCAAATTAGGTGTCGTTGTCCGAGACAAGCGCCTAAGGTATGCTGAACCTTGTCACTATGTTTCTCCAGGCAAACTTTTTGGCGTTGATCTCTTTGATGGTTAATAGGGGCTATGCCTTCATCCATTTGATGAAGTAATTTGTTGCTACAATAAGAAAGCCATGTGCATCTAACGTAGTCTTTTTTTAAGGGCAAAAATGTATTCCTACACCATTTTGGCACCCAAACGCCCTCAATCCTCCTTAATTTAAAATTATTTGAAGTTATTTTGCAACCTTAATTTTGTTTTATACATAGAATGATGGTAAAAAGTTTAAGAGAAATTGATAAAAAATTACTATAAACAAATTTGGAAACTAAATGATTGCAGTAAATTAACATCAGTTAGTGTGAGAATACATTTTTTGCTTTTCAAAAAAGGCTAAGTGAGACGCACAGGCTCTTAGTAGTCAATTGCATAAGCGAAATCTTTTGAAAATATGACATTGCAACAAATTAGAAATACATTACAATCGAAAGTATAAGTTTATAGTGAGATTTAGTATAAAATGTAATAGTGCAAAATGTATTTTATATCCTTTTTTTTTTTTTTTGTGATGGGAATGGATATGAGTATTTGTTACTGTAGGTGGAAAATCTACGTCTTGTAATCATCTATCCATTATGTGCACCAAACAAAATGTATAACCATCTAAATAAACCCAACAAATTAATACTAAAATAGATCATAAATCCTGATAACATGAAAAATAAAATGAAATTCCTAAGCAACATTATTCACTAGTAAGGAAAAGTTTCAAAAGTTCCATCAATCGAGCAGGAGTAGGAGCTATCACCAAAATAAACCTCATTATTAGGGAACTGTTCTTCAAGTGATTGTGGCCTCCATGTTGTCGGGTCCGGGTCCCTTGGTGGTTCAAGAAAAAACTCATCTAACGATAGGGTGGCAGGCAATGGACTCGTTCCCGCCGTGTGATCATTCAACTGCACGTCATAGAAGTCATTCTCTAACATCTTTTCTGTCTCAATGAATGCTGCCTCGAAATCAGATTGATATATGATGTCTTCAATGGTGAAAGCTTGGCTCGACTCACCAACCTCAAATATCGGGTTATCGGAAATCAAAGACCTGAACTTCTTCGAACTTGGCTCAACAATTTCTTGTGTATGTTGGATAAGTGGTTGCTTTCCCTTCAGAATGAGTTCCAATTGTTGATGATCTTCATCACCAGAATTGCTAGTTGGCACTTCTTGTGAAGTACACTCATGACTTGGGTTTTGTGGGCTCTCTTCTTCTGCTGGTGCTTGTTCTTTGTCCGATGACGATGATTTCTTGAGATAAATTTTGCACAGCACCACATCATCCAACTGCACACATAAAAAAACAAGGAAAATCCAATCAAACCCATATAATTATTGATATTATTAAGGCATATGCATCTGTGTATATAATGCAAATACAAATACAAATACAAAATTATTTTTATTTTCTACCTTATTACTGTCTGCAGGGCTTTCGGAAGGGCAAAGAGATTTATGTAGTACATATTCTTGCATTACGTAGTTGGTCTTGAGACCCTTTCCTTTGCTCTTGCTCTTAAGGTAGTAAACAAGAGTGTTCCTTCTCCCCAAAGGTGACCCATCTAAATCTTTAAATTCTGTGATCTTGCTCGTAATCCTCCAAAAGCCTCCCTTTGTGCATCTACTAGGCCTTGATCCATTAGTATACTTTGGATCTCTTGGCGTAAAATAGAAAGACGGTTCTTCCAAGTTGAAGCCTTCATGTTATTATGCAAAAAGTAATAAAAGAACAGATCAATCATTATTGCACTCCACCTCATGAATTGATGAATTTAAAAACTTAAATAAATCCGATTCTTAAAATTAAAGAAATATGCCATAACTAAGCACAGAGGGTATTTCCTACATATATATACATATATATGTATGTGTGTCCTTATATATACACACAAAACAGAGAGAGAGAGAGAGAGAGAGAGAGAGAGAGAGAGGTACGTACCAGGAAGAGTCTCTGGCTCGTGTTTGTAAATGTTGACCTCGTGGATGATTCCTGGAAAGATGTACTCCCCATGTAGTTTTGGAAGAAGATAATTCTTGAAAACCTCGTAATCATTTGGAAGAAACCTATACCCTGGCGGAAGGCCTTCCTTCCAGTCTTCTTCATTATTTGCCATTAATTCTCTTTGCATGCTTTCATCCATGCTTAACCCGTAAACTCTTTCTAAAAAGCTTAATAACCTAATATTACATGTAGAGCTTGTCAGACCCTTAAATAGATGAAGGACTTCTTTTTTTATTATTATTTTCTGTGAGGTTTAATGGGAATAGAACTCTATGTGTAGGGAAACGATTGGGTTTTCATGATTTAATTTTATTTTTCTTGAGTTTTATATGGACTAAAGTCCATTAATGCATTAAACAGTTTAGAAGAACCAAACAGGGTTGTAAATTTGTAATCCTGTTTGTCCCAGGTTAGGAAATAAAACTCCTAACTAGTCGCGAGATCATTATCCACTTTGTTATCCATCCCATTTTATCTCTCCGACCATACAATTTTACTCATATTGACAATTATGTTTAAATTATTAAGAGACAGTAAAATCCATAATAATTAGAAAGGCTCAACCATACTATTATTTTCTACGCATTTGAGATTTTATTTATTTTTTCATTTATTTGTCATTCGTTAATTGCCCTGCAAGCTTAAGCCTTCCAAATAGTTCTTTTTAAGAGTTAAATTTTGATCATACCATGCAAGTCTGTTGCATTTTGGTACAACTTTTGTGTATAAATTTCACACCTGTCAATTGATCAATAGTACTCTTTCTATAAACACGGCTTTGTTATTCCAAGAGATCTCTTATTGGTCGAACATTTATCAATTTGGTCCATGTTGTCGACATGTTTAGAAGTTGTAATTTTGCCATGGAAAAGTGTAAAAAGCATCCAAAAAAATAAATAAATAAAACCCGACCAATAGAATAAGGTAGTTTGTCAACTAATTACCCTCAATCATCAACTAATTTTAAATACAAAAATATAAATTCAATGCCTTCCAAAAACCAATACATGCAAAAATATAATTACAAGGAATTACTCACTCTTATTTTTCATATATTAACCGGCATCGCGCACATGAAACTTCACTTTTTTCTTTTTCTTTGCTATTTCTTTAATAAATTTGGATTCTAGGATTAAAAAAAATACAGCTGTAAGCCTTAAAATATGCCGGCCTTCTTACCAAGCTCTTAAGCCACAAAATGAAAGATATGCAGCTAAACAATGACCTTCCCTGGATACACACATCAAGTACTATATACTCATAAAGAACTACCCTATATGTAATTTCCGGAAAACAGAAAAATAGTACCTCAACGAGTAATGGTTTAATTATTATTAAGTCCATTGTCCAGATTTTAAATCTATAGCTGCAGTCTCCCTTAATTATAAATGGAGCCTCATTATATAAATATACGTAAAGCATCCTTTGGTCATCCGGTATAATGGGACGACCATGAATTTTGTTGAGAGAGGGTCAAGGTAAAAAAAACTTCAATTATCAAGGTGAAAAAATAAATTTTAATTTTGAAAGGCAAAGAAGAATTTTTGTAATTTCGTGAGTGACCAAACTAAAAAATATTATATTTTGAAAGGCTATAATAATTTTTTTTAATTTTAGAGGTCTTATACACTCTTTCTCATCATAAATATTTAAATTTCATAAGACTATACACAATTTTGTCAAAGAAAAGGGCCATAATCCCCTAACGTTAAGGTAGTTCCGTTCCTGGGCTTTCTTGTGGTTGAAGCAACAAAGGTACGCTTTCCACTTTTGCTTCTACGCTTGGTTCCTGATTTCCTACAATAGGGTAACTTCATACTATAATAATAATACAAGTGATATCTTCATTTGCATTTTTTTTTTTTGACCTTTTTTTGGCCCATTTTGATTGTTTAGCTTTATTGGCACCCTGCGTTTGTATTCTGAATCTCTGTATTTGGCATAAGTGGCAAAACCATGCGTGGAACAAGGAGATCTCAATCTCTTGAGAGCTTGTTTGGTACAACTTTTTTCAAAAAAAATTTCTTTAGCTTTTTTAACTTATAAGTTAAAAAAAAAAAAAAAAAAAAAAAGCTAGATGTTTTTTAGGTTTTTTGCATTTAATAAGATAAGATAAGCACAAAAGCACAAAAAAATAGAAAAGCTTCAAAATCTTAACTTTTTGCTTATAAGCAAAAAAAAAAAAAAAGCTAAGTCGAAAAAGCTTGAAAAAAGCCCAACCATATGGGCCTTGAAGTCTTTGAAATTATATTGAGATTGGATAGTATGTTAGCATTTATGATAAGAAAAAATACATTAGCTTCTTTAGTTTGTGAAATTCTATTTAAATTCTACAATTTTTATTAATATAATTTTTTTTGTGGTACAAGAAATAGATATGTAGAAAGGCTACTTCATAATTTCACTAAAGAGCATTACCTCTCGGTACCACACAGCTATCTGCAGACTATGTCAAGGTTGAAGCTTAGGTCACACCGCATGCTTTGGGCATTAAAGAGTAAGTTTAACCCCGCTGAATTATTATAGAGACTCGAACCCAAACATTGAGTTAGGAAATCCTAATTCTTACCATTTGAGCCACCACTTGGTGGTTTTTTTATTTAATAATATGTATAATAAGAAATAGTGTATCCGCACCTTAAAATTTTAAAAATTTAATTTCACTCCTCAAACTTTCAAGGATTTTTACTTTGGCAAAACAAAAATAGTGAGTCCGGCCCTGTTCGGCACAATATCATTATGGTTTAATCAACTAGAATAGAGTTCATTCTCGTAATGGATTTATATATATATATATATATTTTATAGATGATTTGATAGTTAGAGGGATTCAACTCTACAATAGAGAGTAGTGGTGTTTACGGATTGGGTCAGATAGTCAACCGCCACCCGAATTAAAAAAATTTGATTAAAAATTTTTAGAACCGCTTTCAAAACAATAGGTGATTGGGTAGGTTGGGTCGAGTTCTGGTCAGGTCGAGTCAGGTGAAAATTCCAAATTTTTAGTGCAAAAATATTAGATTGTATTAAAAAAATAAAGGTCCAATATCCGAATCGAATATAATAAAGTTAGGTAAAATTCATCCCTCACTCACACATAGACTAATTGATTTAGTTTCTGATTGACTCGAATCGGCCAATTTTTTGAACAGCCCTAATGAAGGGTCAAAGCCGTGGGCAGGCGGAAGGTGGGTTGAACCATGTATAACCTCCATCTTAGGTTCAACTGTGTTTTGTCAAGTAGCCGTACTTGAATATTGTGCTGCATATATAAAAGAAACTAGTTTGTCAAAACTGTTAATGTTAGTATATCTTTCTTTTTTTTTGTTTTTGAGGTACATTTTACATTTTTATACTTTATATCAAATTTTACTTTAAAACTTATACTTCTAATTATAACAAGTATGTCTATATATTTTTAATTTATTACAATGTCACTCTCTTGTATGATTTTGTTAGTGTAATTGATTGTTAAAAGTCATGTGCATCTCGCGTAGTCTCTTTTTAAGGGTAAAAATGTATTCTCATACCAGTTTGACACCCAAACACCCTCAATCCTCCTTCACTTAAAATTATTTGGAAGTATTTTGTAACCCTAATTTTGTTTTATACATAAAATGACGATAAAAAGTTTAAGAGAGATTGATGAGAAATTACTATAAATAAGTTTGGAAACTAATTGATTGAGATAAATTAACATCAGTTAATGTGAGAATACATTTTTTGCTTTTCCAAAAAAGCCAAGTGAGACGCACAAGTACTTGATAGTCAATTGCATAAACGAAATCTTATGAAAAATAATAGTACAATGGCTAAATTGTTACAATCAAAAATATAAGTCTAAAGTGAGATTTGGTATAAAATGTAATAGTGCAAAATGTATTTTATCCTCTTTTTTTTTTTTGTGATGGGAACGGATATGAGTATTTGTTACTGCAGGTGGCAAATCAACGTCTTGTAATCATCTATCCATTATGTGCACCAAACAAAATGTGAACCATCTAAATAAACCCAACAAATTAATACGAAAATAGATCATAAATCCTGATAACATGAAAAATAAAATGAAATTCCTAAGCAACATTATTTACTGGTAAGGAAAAGTTTCAAAAGTTCCATCAATCGAGTAGGAGTAGGAGCTATCACCACAATAAACCTCATTATTACGGAACTGTTCTTCAAGTGATTGTGGCCTCCATGTTGTCAGGTCCGGGTCCCTTGGTGGTTCAAGGAAAAGTTCATTCAACGATACGGTGTTAGGCAATGGACTCGTTGCTGCCGTGTGATCATTCAACTGTACCTCATAGAACTCATTCTTCGTCTGTAACCTATTTTCATACTCAATGAATGCTTGCTTGAAAGCAGATTGATATATGATGTCTTCAATGTTGAAAATTTGGCTCGACTCACCAACCTCAAATGTCGGGTTATCGGAAATCAAAGGCCTGAACTTCTTGGAGCTTGGCTCAAAAATTTCTTGTGTATGTTGGATAAGTGGTTGCTTTCCCTTCAGAATGAGTTCCAATTGTTGATGATCTTCATCACCAGAATTGCTAGTTGGCACTTCTTGTGTAGTACTCTCATGACTTGGGTTTTGTGGGCTCTCCTCTTCTGCTTGTGCTTGTTCTTTGTCCGACGAAGACCATTTCTTGAGATAAATTTTGCACAGCACCACATCATCCAACTGCACACGTAACAATACAAGGAAAATCCAATCAAACCCATGTAATTATTAATATTATATATTAAGGCATATACATCTGTATATATATAACGCAAATACAAATACAAAATTATTTTTATTTTCTACCTTATTACTTTCTTCTGGGCTTTTGGAAGGGCAAAGAGATTTATCTAGCACATATTCTTGCATTATGTAGTTGGTCTTGAGACCCTTTCCTTTGTTCTTGTTCTTAACGTAGTAAACAAGAGTGTTCCTTCTCCCCAAAGGTGACCCATCTAAATCTTTAAATTCTGTGATCTTGCTCGTAATCCTCCAAAAGCCTCCGTCTGTGCATCTACTAGGCCTTGATCCATTAGTATGCTTTGGATCTCTTGGCGTAAAATAGAATGACGGTTCTTCCAAGTTGAAGCCTTCATGTTATGCAAAAAGTAATAAAAGAACAGATCAATCATTATTGCACTCCACCCCATGATTGATGAATTTAAAAAATTAAATAAATCGGATTCTTAAAATTGAAGAAATATGACATAACTAAGCACAGAGGGTATTTCCTACATATATATACATATATATATATATATATATATTTATGTGTGTGCGTATATATATATATAAACACACAACACACACGCACACAGAGAGAGGGGTACATACCAGGAATAGTCTCTGGCTCGTGTTTATAAATGTTGACCTCATGGATGATCCCTGGTAAGATGTACTCTCCATGTAGCTTTGGAAGAAGATAATTTTTGAAAACCTCGTAATCATTTGGAAGAAACCTATACCCTGGCGGAAGGCTTTCCTTCCAGTCTTCTTCATTATTTGCCATTAATTCTCTTTGCATGCTTTCATCCATGCTTAACCCGTAAACTCTTTCTAAAAAGCTTAATAACCTAATATTACATGTAGAGCTTGTCAGACCCTTAAATAGATGAAGGACTTCCTTTTTTATTACTATTTCCTGTGAGGTTTAATGGGAATAGAACTCTATGTGTAGGGAAACGATTGGGTTTTCATGGTTTAATTTTATTTTTCTTGAGTTTTATATGGATTAAAGTCCATTAATGCATTAAATAGTTTAGAAGAACCAAACAGGGTTGTAAATTTGTAATCCTGTTTGTCCCAGGTTAGGAAATAAAACTCCTAACTAATCGCGAGATCATTATCCACCTGTTATCCATCCCATTTTATCTCTCCAACCATACAATTTTACTCATATTGACAATTATGTTGAAATTATTAAGAGACAGTAATATCATGATAATTAGAAAGGTTCAACCATACTATTATTTTCTACGTATTTTTTATTTTATTTATTCAAATATTTGTCATTCATTAATTTCCCTGCAAGCTTAAGCCTTCCAAATAGTTCTTTTTAAGAGTTCAATTTTGATCATACCAAGCAAGTCTGTTGCTTTTGGTACAACTTGTGTGTATGAATTTCATACCGGTCAATTGATCAAAAGTACTCTTTCTATTGACACGGCTTTGTAATTGCTAGAGATCTCTTATTGGTCGAACATTTATCAAATTGGTCCACGTTGTCATATGTTTAGAAGTAGTAATTTCGCCATGGAACAGTGTAAAAGGTATCCAAAAAACTAAATAAATAAAACCCGACCAATGGAATTAGATAGCTTGTCAGCTAATTACCCTCAATCAACAATTAATTTTAAAACTCGTGTTAAATGCAAAATTATAAATTCAGTGCCCTTCAAAAACCAATACGTGCAAAAATATAATTACATGGAATTACCCACTCTTATTTTTTTATATATTAACCGGCATCGCGCACGTGGAACCCACCTTTAAGAAAATTTATTGTGTTTAGATCAATGATTTGACAATGAAAAAGAACAGAAAAAGAAAAAAGCAAAGGAAAGAGAATAAAAATTCTCTTTTATTTTGTTCTCTTTTTTCTTTTTGTTTTTTTTTGCTCTTCTTCTAATAAATTTATATTCCAAACATAGCATTAGAAAAATACAGTTGTAAGCCTTAAAATCTGCCGGCCTTCTTACCAAGCTCTTAAGCCACAAAATGAAAGGTGTGCAGCTAAACAGTAAGCTTCCCTAGATACACACATCAAGTACTATATACTCATAAAGAACTACCCTATATGTAATTTCCGGAAAACAGAAAAATAGTACCTTAATGAGTAATGGTTTAATTATAATTAAGTCCATTATATAAATACCCTATAGCTGCAGTCTCCCTTAGTTATAAATGGAGCCTCATTATATAAATATACGTAGAGCATCCTTTGGCCATCTGGTATAACGGGACGACCATGAAATTTGTTGAGAGAGGGTCAAGGTAAAAAAAACTTTAATTGTCAAGGTAAAAAGATAAAATTTAATTTTGAAAGGCAAAGAAGAATTTTTGTAATTTTGTGAGTGACCAAACTAAAAAATATTATATTTTGAAAGGCTATAATAATTTTTTTTTTTTGAATTTAGAGGTCTTATACATTCTTTCTCGTCATAAATATTTAAATTTCATAAGACTATACACAATTTTGTCAAAGAAAAGGGCCATAATCCCCTAACGTTTAGGTAGTTCCGTTCCTGGGCTTTCTTGTGGTTGAAGCAACAAAGGTATGCTTTCCACTTTTGCTTCTACACTTGGTTCCTGATTTCCTACAATAGGGTAACTTCATACTATAATAATAATACAAGTGATATCTTCATTTGCATTTTTTTTTAACCTTTTTTGGGCCAATTTTGATTGTTTAGCTTTATTGGCACCCTGCGTTTGTATTATGAATCTGTGTATTTGGCATTAGTGGCAAAACCATGCGTGGAATAAGGAGATCTCGGCTTCTTGAGAGCCTGTTTCGTACAACTTTTTTCAAAATCATTTTCTTTTGCTTTTGTAGCTTATAAATTAAAGAAAAGCTAGATTTTTTTAGATTTTTTTGCTTTTAATAAGATAAGATAAGCAAAAAAGTAAAAAAAAAAAAAAAAAAAGCTTCAAAATCTTGACTTTTTTGCTTATAAGCACAAAAAAAAGCCAAGCCAAAAAAGTTTGAAAAAAGCCCAACCACACAGTGGCCCTGAAGTCTTTGAAATTATATTGAGGTTGGATAGTATTTTAGTATTTATGATAGGAAAAAATACATTGGCTTCTTTAGTTTGTGAAATTCTATTTAAATTCTACAATTTTTATTAATATTATTTTTTTTGGGTATAAGAAATAGATATGTAGAAAGGCTACTTCATAATTTCACTAAGGAGCATTACCTCTAGGCACCACACAGCTGTCTGCAGGCTATGTCAAAGCTGAAACTTAGGTCACACCACATGCTTTGGACATTAAAGAGTAAGTTTAATCCCGCCAAACTGTTATGGAGACTTGAACCCAAACATTGAGCTAGAAAATCCTAATTCTTATCATCTGAACCACCACTCGGTGGTTTTTTTATTTAATAATATGTACAATGAGAAATAGTGTATTCGCACCTTAAAATTTTAAAATTTTAATTTCACTCCTCAAACTTTCAAGGATATTTACTTAGGCCCCAACAAAAATAGTGAGTCCGACCCTGATCGACACAATATCATTCTGGGTTACTCAACTCGAATAGAGTTCATTCTCGTAACGGATTTATGTATATGTATATATATATATTTATAGATGATTTGATAGTTAGAAAGATTCAACTCTACAATGGAGGGTGGGGGTGTCTACGGATTGAATCGGGTTGGGTAGTCACCCGCCACCCGAATTAAAAAAATTAAGTTAAAAATTTTTAAAATTGCTTTCGATACAATGGGTGATTGTGTAGGTAGGGTTGAGTTCTAGTCAAGTCGGGTCGGGTGAAAATTCCAAATGTTTAATGCAAAAATATCAAGTTGAATTAAAAAAATAAAGGTCTAACATCCAAATCGAATATAATAAAGTCAGGTGAAATTCACCCATTACTCACCCTACCCATAGAGTAATTGATTTAGTGTCTAATCGAGTCGAATGGGCCGATCTTTTGAACAGCCCTAATGGAGGGTCAAAGCCGTGGGCAGGCGGAAGGTGGGTTGAAGCATGTACAACCTCAATCTTAGGTTCAACTGCGTTTTGTCAAGTAGCCGTACTTGAATCTTGTGCTGCATATATATAAGAAACTAGTTTGTCAAAACTATTAATGTTAGCATATCTTTCTCTCTTTTTTTTTTTTTTGAATAAAATATATTTTGCATCCTTACACTTTATATCAAATTTCACTTCAGAACTTATACTTTTAATTGTAATAATTATGCCCATATATTTTTAATTTATTGCAATATATGTCACTCTCTTGTATACTTCCGTTAGTGCAATTGACTATAAAAAGTCATGTGCATCTCACGTAGTCTTTTTTTAGGGATAAAAATATATTCTCATATTATTTTGACACTCAAACGCCCTCAATCCTCCTTCACTTAAAATTATTTAGAGGTATTTTGCAACTCTAATTTTGTTTTATACATAGAATGACGATAAAAAGTTTAAGAGAGATTGATGAGAAATTACTATAAGCAAGTTTGTAAACTAAATGATTACGGTAAATTAACATCAGTTAATGTGACAATACATTTTTTGTTTTTCAAAAAAGGCCAAGTGAGATGCACAGGCTATTGATAGTCAATTGCATAAACAGAAACTTATCAAAAGATGACATTGCAACAAATTAAAAGTACAATGATTAAATTGTTACAATCAAAAGTATAAGTCTAAAGTTAGATTTGGTATAAAATGTAATGGTATAAAATGTATTTTATCCTTCTTTTTTTTTGTGATGGGAATGCATATGAGTATTTGTTACCGCAGGTGGACAATCTACGTCTTGTAATCATCTATCCATTATGTGCACCAAACAAAATGTATTATGTGCACCAAACAAAATGTACAACCATCTGAATAAACCCAACAAATTAATACGAAAATAGATCATAAATCCTGATAACATGAAAAGCACAATAAAATTCCTAAGCAACATTATTTACTAGTAAGGAAAAGTTTCAAAAGTTCCATCAATCGAGTAGGAGTAGGAGCTATCACCACAATAAACCTCATTATTAGGGAACTGTTCTTCAAGTGATTGTGGCCTCCATGTTGTCAGGTCCGGGTCCCTTGGTGGTACAAGAAAAAATTCATCCAACGATACGGTGTTAGGCAATGGACTCGTTGCTGCCGCGTGATCATTCAACTGTACTTCATAGAACTCATTCTTCGTCTGTAACCTATTTTCATACTCAATGAATGCTTGCTTGAAAGCAGATTGACATATGATGTCTTCAATGTTGAAAACTTGGCTCGACTCACCAACCTCAAATGTCGGGTTATCGGAAATCAAAGGCCTGAACTTCTTGGAGCTTGGCTCAAAAATTTCTTGTGTATGTTGGATTAGTGGTTGCTTTCCCTTCAGAATGAGTTCCAGTTGTTGATGATCTTCATCACCAGAATTGCTAGTTGGCACTTCTTGTGTAGTACTCTCATGACTTGGGTTTTGTGGGCTCTCCTCTTCTGCTTGTGCTTGTTCTTTGTCCGACGAAGACGATTTCTTGAGATAAATTTTGCACAGCACCACATCATCTAACTGCACACGTAACAATACAAGGAAAATCCAATCAAACCCATGTAATTATTGATATTACATATTAAGGCATATACATCTGTATATATATAACGCAAATACAAATACAAAATTATTTTTATTTTCTACCTTATTACTTTCTTCTGGGCTTTTGGAAGGGCAAAGAGATTTATCTAGCACATATTCTTGCATTATGTAGTTGGTCTTGAGACCCTTTCCTTTGTTCTTGTTCTTTACGTAGTAAACAAGAGTGTTCCTTCTCCCCAAAGGTGACCCCATCTAAATCTTTAAATTCTGTGATCTTGCTCGTAATCCTCCAAAAGCCTCCCTCTGTGCATCTACTAGGCCTTGATCCATTAGTATACTTTGGATCTCTTGGCGTAAAATAGAATGACGGTTCTTCCAAGTTGAAGCCTTCATGTTATGCAAAAAGTAATAAAAGAACAGATCAATCATTATTGCACTCCACCCCATGAATTGATGAATTTAAAAAATTAAATAAATCGGATTCTTAAAATTAAAGAAATATGACATAACTAAGCACAGAGGGTATTTCCTACATATATATACATATATATATTTATGTGTGTGCGTGTCTATATATATATACACACACATGCACACAGAGAGAGGGGAACGTACCAGGAATAGTCTCTGGTTCGTGTTTATAAATGTTGATCTCATGGATGATCCCTGGTAAGATGTACTCTTCATGTAGCTTTGGAAGAAGATAATTCTTGAAAACCTCGTAATCACTTGGAAGAAACCTATACCCTGGCGGAAGGCTTTCCTTCCAGTCTTCTTCATTATTTGCCATTAATTCTCTTTGCATGCTTTCATCCATGCTTAACTCGTAAACTCTTTCTAAAAAGCTTAATAACCTAATATTACATGTAGAGCTTGTCAGACCCTTAAATAGATGAAGGACTTCTTTTTTTATTATTATTTTCTGTGAGGTTCAATGGGAATAGAACTCTATGTGTAGGGAAACGATTGGGTTTTCATGATTTAATTTTATTTTTTTTTGAGTTTTATATGGATTAAAGTCCATTAATGCATTAAATAGTTTAGAGGAACCAAACAGGGCTGTAACTTGTAATCCTGTTTCTCCTAGGTTAGGAAATAAAACTCCCAACAAGTCGCGAGATCATTATCCACCTGTTATCCATCCCATTTTATCTCTCCGGCCATACAACTTTACTCATATTGACAAGTATGTTTAAATTATTAAGAGACAGTAATATCCATGATAATTAGAAAGGTTCGACCATACTATTATTTTCTACGTATTTTAGATTTTATTTATTTCTTCATTTATTTGTCATTCATTAATTGCCCTGCAAGCTTAGGCCTTCCAAATAGTTTTTTTTAAGAGTTTAATTTTGATCATACCAAGCAAGTCTGTTGCTTTTGGTACAACTTGTGTGTATAAATTTCACACCGGTCAATTGATCAAAAGTACTCTTTCTATTAGCACGGCTTTGTAATTCCTAGAGACCTCTTATTGGTCGAACGTTTATCAATTTGGTCCACGTTGTCGATATGTTTAGAAGTAGTAATTTTGCCATGGAAACGTGTAAAAAGCATCCAAAAAAATAAATAAATAAAACCCGACCAATAGATAAAACTCTACAATGGAGGGTAGGGGTGTCTACGGATTGAATCGAGTTGGGAAGTCACCTGTCACCCGAATTAAAAAAATTAAGTTAAAATGTTTAGAATCGCTTTCAATACAATGGGTGATTGGGTAGGTTGGGTTGAGTTCTGGTCAAGTCGAGTCCGGTGAAAACCCCAAATGTTTAGTGCAAAAATATCAAGTTGAATTAAAGAAATACAAGTCTGACATCCAAATCGAATATAATAAGGTTAGGTGAAATTCACCCATTACTCGCTCACAGAGTAATTGATTTAGTGTCTAATCGAGTCGAATGGGCCGATCTTTTGAACAGCCCTAATGGAGGGTCAAAGCCGTGGGCAGGCGGAAGGTGGGTTGAACCATGTATAACCTCAATCTTAGGTTCAACTGTGTTTTGTCAAGTAGCCGTACTTGAATCTTGTGCTGCATATATAAAAGAAACGAGTTTGTCAAAACTGTTAATGTTAGTATATATCTCTTTTTTTTTTTTTAGGGTAAAATATATTTTGCATCTTTACACTTTATATTAAATTTTACTTCAGAATTTATAGTTCTAATTGTAACAATTATGTCCATATACTTTTAATTTATTGCAATATATGTCACTCTCTTGTATACTTTTTTTAGTGCAATTGATTATAAAAAGTCATATGCATCTCACGTAGTCTTTTTTAAGGGTAAAAATATATTCTCATACCATTTTGGCACCCAAACGCCCTCAATTCTCCTTCACTTAAAATTATTTATAGGTATTTTACAACTCTAATTTTGTTTTATACATAAAATGACGATAAAAAGTTTAAGAGAGATTGATGAAAAATTACTATAAACAAGTTTGTAAACTAAATTATTGAGGTAAATTAACATCAGTTAATGTGACAATACATTTTTTGTTTTTCAAAAAAGGCCAAGTGAGACGCACAAGCTATTGATAGTCAATTGCATAAACAAAAACTTATCAAAAGATGACATTGCAACAAATTAAAAGTACAATGATTAAATTGTTACAATCAAAAGTATAAGTATAAAGTTACATTTGGTATAAAATATAATGGTGTAAAATGTATTTTATCCTTTTTTTTTTTTTTTGTGATGGGAATGGATATGAGTATTTGTTACCGCAGGTGGACAATCTACGTCTTGTAATCATCTATCCATTATGTGCACCAAACAAAATGTACAACCATCTAAATAAACCCAACAAATTAATACGAAAATAGATAACATGAAAAGTACAATAAAATTCCTAAGCAACATTATTTACTAGTAAGGAAAAGTTTCAAAAGTTCCATCAATCGAGTAGGAGTAGGAGCTATCACCACAATAAACCTCATTATTAGGGAACTGTTCTTCAAGTGATTGTGGCCTCCATGTTGTCAGGTCCGGGTCCCTTGGTGGTTCAAGAAAAAATTCATCCAACGATACGGTGATAGGCAATGGACTCGTACTCGTTGCTGCCGCGTGATCATTCAACGGCACTTCATAGAACTCATTCTTCGTCTGTAACCTATTTTCATACTCAATGAATGCTTGCTTGAAAGCAGATTGACATATGATGTCTTCAATGTTGAAAACTTGGCTCGACTCACCAACCTCAAATGTCGGGTTATCGGAAATCAAAGGCCTGAACTTCTTGGAGCTTGGCTCAAAAATTTCTTGTGTATGTTGGATTAGTGGTTGCTTTCCCTTCAGAATGAGTTCCAATTGTTGATGATCTTCATCACCAGAATTGCTAGTTGGCACTTCTTGTGTAGTACTCTCATGACTTGGGTTTTGTGGGCTCTCCTCTTCTGCTTGTGCTTGTTCTTTGTCCGACGAAGACGATTTCTTGAGATAAATTTTGCACAGCACCACATCATCTAACTGCACACGTAACAATACAAGGAAAATCCAATCAAACCCATGTAATTATTGATATTACATATTAAGGCATATACATCTGTATATATATAACGCAAATACAAATACAAAATTATTTTTATTTTCTACCTTATTACTTTCTTCTGGGCTTTTGGAAGGGCAAAGAGATTTATCTAGCACATATTCTTGCATTATGTAGTTGGTCTTGAGACCCTTTCCTTTGTTCTTGTTCTTTACGTAGTAAACAAGAGTGTTCCTTCTCCCCAAAGGTGACCCATCTAAATCTTTAAATTCTGTGATCTTGCTCGTAATCCTCCAAAAGCCTCCCTCTGTGCATCTACTAGGCCTTGATCCATTAGTATACTTTGGATCTCTTGGCGTAAAATAGAATGACGGTTCTTCCAAGTTGAAGCCTTCATGTTATGCAAAAAGTAATAAAAGAACAGATCAATCATTATTGCACTCCACCCCATGAATTGATGAATTTAAAAAATTAAATAAATCGGATTCTTAAAATTAAAGAAATATGACATAACTAAGCACAGAGGGTATTTCCTACATATATATACATATATATATTTATGTGTGTGCGTGTCTATATATATATACACACACATGCACACAGAGAGAGGGGAATGTACCAGGAATAGTCTCTGGTTCGTGTTTATAAATGTTGATCTCATGGATGATCCCTGGTAAGATGTACTCTCCATGTAGCTTTGGAAGAAGATAATTCTTGAAAACCTCGTAATCACTTGGAAGAAACCTATGCCCTGGCGGAAGGCTTTCCTTCCAGTCTTCTTCATTATTTGCCATTAATTCTCTTTGCATGCTTTCATCCATGCTTAACTCGTAAACTCTTTCTAAAAAGCTTAATAACCTAATATTACATGTAGAGCTTGTCAGACCCTTAAATAGATGAAGGACTTCTTTTTTTATTATTATTTTCTGTGAGGTTTAATGGGAATAGAACTCTATGTGTAGGGAAACGATTGGGTTTTCATGATTTAATTTTATTTTTCTTGAATTTTATATGGATTAAAGTCCATTAATGCATTAAATAGTTTAGAAGAACCAAACAGGGTTGTAAATTTGTAATCCTGTTTGTCCCAGGTTAGGAAATAAAACTCCTAACTAGTCGCGAGATCATTATCCACCTGTTATCCATCCCATTTTATCTCTCCAACCATACAATTTTACTCATATTGACAATTATGTTGAAATTATTAAGAGACGGTAATATCATGATAATTAGAAAGGTTCAACCATACTATTATTTTCTACGTATTTTTTATTTTACTGCTTCAATTATTTGTCATTCATTAATTACCCTGCAAGCTTAAGCCTTCCAAATAGTTCTTTTTAAGAGTTCAATTTTGATCATACCAAGCAAGTCTGTTGCTTTTGGTACAACTTGTGTGTATAAATTTCATACCGGTCACTTGATCAAAAGTACTGTGTCTATAAACACGGCTTTGTTATTCCAAGAGATCTCTTATTGGTCGAACATTTATCAATTTGGTCCACGTTTTCGATATGTTTAGAAGTAGTAATTTTGCCATGGAAACGTGTAAAAAGCATCCAAAAAAATAAATAAATAAAACCCGACCAATAGAATAAGGTAGCTTGTCAGCTAATTACCCTCAATCATCAACTAATTTTAAAACTCGTGTTAAATACAAAAATATAAATTCAGTGCCTTCCAAAAACCAATACATGCAAAAATATAATTACAAGGAATTACCCACTATTATTTTTTTATATATTAACCGGCATCGCGCACATGGAACCCACCTTTAAGAAAATTTATTGTGTTTAGATCAATGATTTGACAATGAAAAATAACAGAAAAAGAAAAAAGCAAATGAAAGAGAATAAAAATTCTCTTTTATTTTGTTCTCTTTTTTCTTTTTCTTTTTTTTTTTTGTTTGCTCTTCCTCTAATAAATTTATATTTCAAACATAGCATTAGAAAAATACAGTTGTAAGCCTTAAAATCTGCCGGCCTTCTTACCAAGCTCTTAAGCCACAAAATGAAAGGTATGCAGCTAAACAGTAAGCTTCCCTAGATACACACATCAAGTACTATATGCTCATAAAGGACTACTCTATACGTAATTTCCAAAAAACAGAAAAAAAATAGTACCCCAAATGAGTAATGGTTTAATTATTATTAAGTCCATTGTCCAGATTCAAATCTATAGCTGCAGTCTCCGTTAATTATAAATGGAGCCTCATTAAATAAATATACGTAAAGCATCCTTTGGCCATCCAGTATAACAGAACCATGAATTTTGTTGAGAGAGGGTCAAGATAAAAAAAATTTAATTGTCAAGGTAAAAAATTTTAATTTTGAAAGGCAAATTAGAATTTTTGTAATTTTGTGAGTGACCAAACTAAAAAATATTATAGTTTGAAAGGCTAGAATAATTTTTTTTTTAATTTTAGAGGTCTTATACACTATTTTCTCATCATAAATATTTAAATTTCATAAGACCTATACACAATTTTGTCAAAATAAAGGGCCATAATCCCCTAGGCTTAAGGTAGTTCCGTTCCTGGGCTTTCTTGTGGTGATCCAACATGGATACACTTCCCACTTTTGCTTCTACACTTGGCTCCTGATTTCCTACAATAGGGTAACTTCATACCGTAATAACAAGACAAGTGATATCTTCGCTTGCATGTTTTTAAACCTTTTTTTGGTCCATTTTGATTGTTTAGTTTCATTGGCACACTGTGTTTGTATTCTAAATCTGTGTATTTGGCATCAGTGGCAAAGCCATGCGTGGAACAAGGAGATCCCGGCCTCCTTGGGCCTGTTTAGTACAATTTTTTTAAGATTTTTTTATTTTGCTTTTTTGACTAATAAGTATAAAAAAATTAGACTTTTTCAGCTTCTTTGTTTTTAACAAGATAAGTAGAAAAGCAAAAAAAAAAAAAGAACAAAAAGCTTCAAAATCTAAGAAAAAATTCATTGGCTTCTTTAGTTTGTGAAATTAATTGCCTTCCAAAAAACCAATATGTGCAAAAATATAATTACAACATAATTACCCAACTCTATTTTTCATATTTTAACCGGCATTCGCGCACGTGGAACCCACATCTAAGAATGTTTAGAAGAATACCGTTGTAAGCCTTAAAATATGCGGCCTTCTTGCCAAGCTCTTAGGCTACAAAATGAAGGGTATGCAGCTAAACAATAACCTTCCCTGATACCCACATAAAGTACCATAAACTCATAAAGAACTACTCTAAAAGTAATTTCCAACAAACAGAAAAACAGTACCTCAATAAGTAATGGTTTGATTATGGCTCCATTTGACTTTCAGTAAAATATTTTCCTAAAAAATATTTTACCCATTTTCCCGTGTTTGACTATACATAAGTCGCTAAAAAAATTTTCAAATAAAACTTTTTACAACAAATCTAAGTAAATGACTTACCAACTTCAGATTAGTAAGTCATTTTCCAGGGCTCCATCGTTTTTCAAATGGTGACTCAGATGTTAGAATAATTCCTCTGCCACATCTGCATCGATGAATACTTTGGCCCCTTCCTCTATAATACATTCGCCTCTAGTAAAGATAAGACACTCCTTCATCACCATCTCCGCCACTTTGCCCAGTAATCTTCAAATGAATCTCTCTTCTCATATATATATATATATATATATGTACACATATTGTCCAGAAGAGAGAGGTTTTCAGCTGCATTGAAAGCAAAGGCAACTTTCAAGTATCTTCTCTATGGTTTTTTGCTACACGTTGAAGCATTAGATTAAGTTCAAACACAACCTGTATTTATTTTCTCGAGAAAATTCTATACAGTAGAAAATTTTCGGAAATGTTCTTGTCAGTAGGCTTTCTAGAAAATTGATTACTTAGTTGAGTATTTAGTTTTTGGTGGGTGTTTTTTTAGCTAATTTGAGGGCTTACTCCAAAATATTTCCAGCTATAGAGATATTTATTCCAAAGTTTGTGCTACTTAATTTTTGTGTCTAACCACTGTTTGATAATATGCTTGACTTGAAGATTAGTTTTTAAATGTGTCTTCGAAACACCCAAAAATAGGAATGGGAAAATAACTTCTGTTGTAAAAATTTTACAAGAAAAACATTTTACAAAGTAAATTTTTTTACGTCGAATCAAACGGAGCCTATGATTTAATTATTATTAAGTCCACTGCCAATATTTTAAATCCTGTCAAGTATCCCTTAATGACAAATTGAGCCTCATTATATTATTATATTTAAAGCATCCTTTGGCCATTCGCTTAAGGTAAGAAATTTTGTTGAAATGAGGTTAAGGTAAAAAAAAAATTTAATTTTGAAATGCCAAAGAAAAAATTTTGGAATTTTGTGATGGACCAAACTTTAAACAAAAAATTGTATTTTGAATGTCTAGAATAAAAATTTTCAATTTTGAGGGGGCCTATATAGTGTTTCTTATCATAAGCATTCAAAATTCATAGGACTTATACACAATTTTATCAAAGTAGGGGAGCCATGCCCAATTGTCTTTAAGTAGTTCCATCCCTGAACTTTCTTGTGGTTGAAGCAACAAAGATACGCTTTTTACTTTTGCTTCTATACTTGGTTTCTGATTCCCTACAACAGGGTAACTTCATATTCTAAGACTATATTTGGTACAAGTAAATGGAAAGGAATGAAATGTAAATAAAAATAAAATGGAATGGAATGGAATGATCATTTTTATTCCCTTATTTGATAAAACTAATAAACAGTACTAGAATAGAATGAAATGAAATTTTAGTGTATAATATAAAAATTTAATATTGTGCTATGTATAAAATATTAAAAGTGTTATATATTATTTATTAAATATTATTGAGCATTTGTGATGATAATAACGGTGATAAGTGGTGGCAGCCGCAGTGGCGGTGAGTGTTTATCGGCTAGACTGTCGTGAGTGAAGGTGGAGAGCCTTGGAGATAGAACATTGTTTGTGGGGACTAATTGTTGTATGTCAGTCACTTCAAGCAAATTGGGATGCAGGAGTGGTGGGGGCAGAGGAATAATTATTTATGAATGGCGAGTGGTTATAGTCAACGGTGAGCGGTGGCGGTGGTGGTGGTGAGGCGGTGGTGGTGGCGGTGGCAATGGCGGTGACGGTGACGGTAAAAAATTTTATTTAATTTTTTTAATTTTTAACTTATTAATTTTTTAAATTTTTAAAATTAAAGAAAATAATTACCAAACATGTTTTTTTTTTTTTTAAGAAATTCTTTATAACAAAAATCTTAACAAGTTTTGTTTTATGTTCTTATTTCATATTATAATGGAATGACCATTTCAACTTTTGAAATAAGAAATGATCATTTTAACAAAATGTAAGAATGGTAATTCTATAAGAATGACTATTCTAACTTTAAACAGTGATAGTAAACAAAAGAATATGAATAAAAATAAAAATAAAAATAATCATTCCATTCAATTATATTTTCTTATACCAAACATAGTCTTATTGCGAGACTGGTGATGTCTTCGTTTGCATGGTACTTAGCAGGAAACCATTTTTCTCCTTTTTTTAAAATACTTTTTTCGTCCATTTTGATTGGTTGGCTTTGTACCCTACGTGTGTGTTCCGAATCTTTTTGTCTTCGGCATTAGTGGCAGAACTACATGTAGAGCAAGGGATCCCGGCCTCCTGAGTCTTTGAAATTATGTTGAGGTTGTATAGTTTTTCAGAATATTTATGATGAGAAAAAATATATCAGCTTCTTTAGTTCAAGAAATTCTATGATGTAGATAGGTTACTCTGTATATTTATCAATGAGCATTACCCATGGCATCATACAATCATTAGACGGAGATCCCATCACATTTACGTCAAGACTAAAGCTTGGTCACACCACATGTTCTGGGTATTGAATGGTAGATTTAACTTCACCGAACAGTTATGGAGATTAGAACTCAAGTATTGAGCAAGAAAATTCAAACTCTTACCATCTGAACCAACCACTCCATGGTTTTTTTTATTAATATTTAAAATAAAAAATAGTGTATTTGCACCTTAAAATGTAAAAAAAAAAATACCTTAACTCATACAATTTCTAAGAATTTTTACTTTGGCCCCAACAAAAATATTGAGTCTGCTACCGTTTGGCATAATATTATTTTTGGTTAGTCAACTCGAATAGATTTCATTCTCTTAATGGATTTATATATTTTAGATGATTTGATAGTTAGAAGCATAGTTATTATAATCGAATCGGTAATTGAACCGGTCTAATTATCGGTTCAACGGTTTACTGATTCAATCGTGATTTAACCGGTTCAACCGGTTATATAATAAAATAATAATAAAAATATATTTAAATAAAAACAATTATTAAAAAATTATAAATTGGTTAAAAGATACTCTTTTTTATACAACAACTCAACATAAGTATAAATGATAAATGTTAAAAAAAAGTATAAAAATAAATAATTATAAAAACATTCAAAATAACTTCTTCTTTTTTTCAATTTAATATTTTTAAACTATTGCTTATTGGTATTTCGTTTAAAGTTTTTACTTTTTTATTCTATATTTCATCAAAAAATCATAAAAGACACATTTTTTTTAAAAAAAAAGGTTTTAAATCTAGTGAAATTTTTGATATTTTGACCTTTTTTAAAAACCGGCCGGTTTACTAGTTTTTTAAAATACTGGCCGGTTTGTCCGGTTCAATTCAGTTCATATGCATTTTCGATAAATTAATTAAACCGTACTGTTCATGGTCCGATTTCCTATTGAACCGGTTCAACCGGTCGGTTCGGTTCGATTTTTATAACTATGGTTAGAAGGATTCAACTCTACAATGGATTCTCTTAATTCAAGGATTTCATTGTGTGTATGTGTGTGTGTGTGAGAGAGAGAGAGGCCAGGTCAAAAAAAATCAGTAGACTACTTGGTCCCATGGTCTGTCGTGGGGCGTATTATTTGGGAGGTGTGAATGTTCAACGTAATTCAATAATGTGAACGCCATATACACAGTGAATCTCACCGCAACTCTCCCCCCAGACTTGTCTGTGTAAGACTAATATATACCACAACTCAGTGGTGTTGATTATTGTATGTTAACATATATTTTTATATATGTTAGTATATATTATACATACTAACGGGTGAGTCACATGCAGCTCACGTGATGCATTATGTAAAGCCGCGGAAATGACACCATCTTTAATGGCAAGAGCATTGTCTGGAAAGATATAATGGAAATAAAAAAGCTTCAAGCAGCCTTTTGGATGAAAGCTTCAATCAATGGTCCTTCCTTTTTTATTTTAGAATTCATCTTTAATATTGGGGCAGTGAAAGGCTTATCCTATACTCTTTCAAGTAATGGTTAATTTTTCTTTAGCTTAGTTTCAGTTGGCTCCTTGCCACTTTTCTATGTTCTTACTTTTGTTTAGCGTGGTGGGCTGTTGACATCTTTCTCCTCCTTGTTGTGGTTTGTCATTGTAGTGGAGGCTCCTTCTCACTTATTTTATCCCTTCAATGAATTTCTTTTACCGATCAAAAAAAAAACATGCTCATTTCCGTTCTCTCTATGCTCTCTCACTCAATACAAAGTGTTTATTTTATACTCTTTTTTCTCATTTTTTTCTTTTTCACTATTAAATCTTTGATCCAAACACAATTTAAATTCAGTACAACCTCTAATTCGCTGATATATGACCCTTACCATTAAGACTCTCTAAGGCAGCCACTTTGAAATTAGTGTTCAACACACCGACACCCCGTGAGTGAGTATTGTCTAAAATTCCTTTCAATCCTTTTAATTTTAACCGGTTGTGTTGGTTTTGGTATTATCAAAATAAAAAAATAAAAAAAAAAGCTAGAATCAAAGCAGATCTAAATTACAGAATAAAAGAAAATAACTTCACTAACACACGAAAGTTTGTATTGAGTTCGATATCATTATGTAAACATTATATAGTTACGATCCATACATATACATATATTGAGTACGTACAAGGGACCAAGGAAAACATCAATACATATTTCGGGGAGAGGGTTGCTGGGTTTACACCCCATACCTAGTGGACCGATATAGCAATAAACCATCACCCAAAAGCCCCTAAAGCCACTGAAATCCTCTATTAATATGCTGGACTATATTGATTCAATTATGAAAATTTGATGGCTCAAATAAAAAATTTAAAGTTGGATGTTGACAATAAAATTTTAGGGATTAGTAAATAAAAGAAACTGTTTTGTTAAAACCGTTAATGTTATTGTTTCTTTCTTTCGTTTTATTTTTTTGGTGATGGGAATGAATATCATTATATGTTGATGTAGGGTGGAAAATCTACGTTCTGTAAGCAACTATCCATGTGCACCAAACAAAATGTACAACCATCTAAATAAAACCAACAAAATAATACTAAAATAGATTATAAATCCTGATAACATACAAAAAACAAAAACAAAAAAATCCTAAGCAACATTATTTAATTGTAAGGAGAAGTTTGAAAAGTTCCATCGGTACTGCTCAAGTAGGAGTAGTGGCTATTACCAAAATAAACCTCACTGTTAAGGAATTGTTCTTCAAGTGATTGTGCCCTCCATGTTCTCGGCTCCCTTGGTGGTTCAACAAACCCATTGGCTGATGCCATGGCAGGCAATGGACTCGTTCCTGCTGTATCACGATTCAACTGCACCTCATAGAAATCATTCTTCATCGCGAACTCGTCTGTAACAATTTTTCTTTCTCAAAGAATGCTGACATGAAAGCAGATTCCTGATATATGGTGTCTTCAATGGTGAAAACTTGGCTCCACTCACCAACCTCAAATGTCGGGTTACCGGAAATCAAAGGCCTGAACTTTTTCGAACTTGGCTCAACAATTTCTTGGGTTTGTTCGTTAAGTGGTTGCTTTCCCTTCAGAATGCGTTTCAATTCTTGATCTTCATCACCAGAATTGCTAGTGATTGGCACTTCTTGTGAACTCCCACTTGGGTTTTGCGGGCTCTCTTCTTCTTCTTCGTGTGCTTGTTCTTTGTCCGACGACGATTTCTTGAGATAAATTTTGCACAGCACCACATCACCCAACTGCGCACACGACAAATGAGTAAAATCCAATCAAACCGGCCCATGTAACTATTGATATTGTTAAGGCATATATATGTGTGTATATAATATCTGGAAAGGGTGCCCCACTTTGTGAGTGGTTAGTTTGAGCAAGTGAGAGAGAAAAAATAGAAAATAATGAGTGAGTTGTTATAAAATTTAAATTAGTATTTTATTTTTTTATCCTTTGAATTAGATAAAGATATGCACAGTGTTAGTAATTTATGTATTTTTTAAGGACTTTTTGGTCTGTACCTAAAAGTGACACTTTTTTTTTAATTTGGAGCTTTACCAGCTTCACCAAATCTAAGAATTTGCTTTCTAATAGTATAGATATAGATATATATACAATGCAAATACAAATTCAAAATTTTTTTCATCTTATACCTTCTTACTGTTTGCAGGGCTTTTGGAAGGGCAAAGAGATTTATCTAGTACATGTTCTTGCATTATGTAGTTGGTCTTGAGACCCTTTCCTTTGTTATTGCTCTTAATGCAGTAAACAAGAGTGTTCCTTCTCCCCAAAGGTGACCCATCTAAACCTTTAAATTCTGTGATCTTGCTCGTAATCCTCCAAAAGCCTTCGTTTGTGCATCTGCTAGCTAGGCCTTGATCCATTATGATGCTTTCTATCTCTTCGTGTAAAATAGAATGACGGTTCTTCCAAGTTGAAGCCTTGCACATACGAAAAAAAAAAAAAAAGGGTAACAAGTTATGCAAAAAGTAGTAAAAGATCGAACAGTGTAATTATGGCAACTCCACCACATGAATTTATGAACAAAATCCTTTTCTTAAAATTAAAGAAATATGACATAACTAAGGACAGAGGGTATTATTCTCATCAGTTAAAAATCTTCTTCTTACAATAATTCTAATACTTTTTTCTAATAAATTCAGATTAAATCTTTGGGAAAACCTGTACCGAGCCTCGCACGTACCAATCACTAGTATATTATATATATATATATATATATTTTAATCTTTCTGTACATTTCTATCTTTCTGTATCTAAAATTATTAGTCCATGTAATGACTATTTTCGATAAATCATAATCGCCTCTGAATACAATGTAAAAATAAATAGATACAGGTAGAATTGACAAACTGATCCAAAACCCATCAAATAATGCAGTGGATGTCCATGATTTGAGTATTTTTACATTTAAGTCGAGCTTGCAAATTTCAAAACAGATCATAATATTGACCTAGATTATATGCGAATATAGGAACTTAACAGGAAACAAAACTGAATGCGAAAACTTACCTATTTGCTCCATGGTTTCACGAATCTCTTTGGAGCGGCGATTAATCTCGAACAAGGCTTCTTGGAGGTTGGTCTTCCTCTCTATACCCATTACTGTATGACGGAATTTTATAGAAAACTGTCTGATGATTGTGGGAAGAGACGGGACCTAGCCTCTATATATATATAGGAAACCCTAGCCACATTAGGCCCTTCCATAAAAGACTCAATTGGCTAATTAGGCCCACACTAATTACCGTCAACCCACATTGATAATAGATGCACACTAGCCCATGTATAATAGATCACAACCTTATTGGGCTTACCATGTTTGTCTCATCCAGACTTGGGTCCAACCCGTGTTTAGAAAACACCTACAAATAATGTGGGCTCAATCAAGAATAATCTAACATTCTCCCACTTGAGCCAACATTAATTGTAGAAACAAAATTTGAAAAATTACTCTCAGGTTAGAACATGAAAATAACTGTATGTGGCCACAATTTTTAAAACCAAGTAGGATGAGAAACAACACCTAAAACAATCCGGTCCAACAAAGCTATCAATATCGAACCAAGACAGTCATTACATTATTAGTCCATGTAAGACCACTCATGATTACAAACACTAATAACTCTATCGACATGGATTAAATGTGGTAGTGTGGTGGGAAAAAGCACTCCGTATGTGATTTGATAACAGTGCTAATCCTCAATCAGTCCTCAAATTCTCTTTAACTGTATGCTCATTCAATAAGCAAGAAAATCCCAATGGTTTCTAATGAAACCCATATGTCTTGCACAACTGTCTCGAGACAACTTTATGGTGCAAACACAAGACATATCCTGAATTGCTTAAGTCACACCAAACTTAAGACTATTAATAAACTGAATCATGAATACATTAATCCATATGATATGCAAGTATCAGAAATATATTTATGCATAAATGGCATCAAACACAATCATAAAGATGACCATCAAATAACCAAAAAAAAGGTCTCAATACATAAGATCTGTCAAATAATATAAAGAAAACAACTCCTACTAACCAAGCACATCAAATGACCCAATTACACCCATGTTGGAAACATGTCTACTAAAGGTAATAGGCCTGAGTCCCTTGGTCAAAGGGTCTGCCATTATTTGTTCTGTATCTACGTGCTCAATGATGATGTCACCTTTCCTTACCAAATCCCTGACAGATAGATACTTAATCTCAATATACTTAGACCCACTAGAAGTCTTATTATTCTTAGAAAAGAATACAGCTGCACTATTATCACAAAAGATCTTCAATGGTCTAGCAATGGAATCAATCACCTTAAGTTCTGTGATAAAATTTCGTGGCCAAACAGCTTGGGTTGCAGCTCCAAAACAAGCCACAAACTCAGCATGCATAGTGGAAGAAGCTGTAAGAGTCTGCTTGACACTCTTCCATGAAATAGCTCTTCCAGCTAGCATAAAGACATATCCGAAGGTAGATTTCATGTCATCCACACATCCAGCAAAATCTGAATCAGAATAACCAACAACTTCAAGATTGTCTACTTTTCTATATACAAGCATATAATCTTTCGTTCTCTGCAAATACCTCATTACTTTCTTTGTAGCCACCCAATGGTCCAAGCCAGGGTTAGAAAGATATCTACCAAGAACTCCCACAGCAAAAGCAATATCTGGACTAGTACAAACTTGAGCATACATAAGACTGCCAACTGCACTAGCATAAGGAATGTTCTGCATAGCTTTTACCTCTAAATCATTCTTGGGACATTGACTCTTACTGAACTTGTCACCCTTGGTAACAGGAACATCACCAACTCTACAGTTCTACATACTAAACCTCTCAAGTACTCGACTAATGTACCCCTTCTAAGAAAGCCCTAGCATACCACGAGATCTATCACGAATAATTTTAATACCCAATACAAAGGAGGCCTCTCCAAGATCTTTCATATCAAACAAATTAGACAACAGCATCTTAGTCTCATCCAAAAGACTTAAGTCACTGCTGGCAAGCAGAATATCATCAACATAAAGAATAAGAAAAATAAATTTCCTCCCACTGACCTTGAGATATATGTACTGATCAAACTTATTTTCCACAAAACCCAAGGAAGTGACAATCTCATCAAACTTCAAATACCATTGACGCGAGGCTTGCTTCAAACCATAAATAGATTTCTTCAACTTACATACCATGTGCTCCCTGCCTTCTTCCTTGAAACCTTTAGGTTGCACCATGTAAATCTCCTCACTTAGGCTACCATTCAGAAAAGCAGTCTTGACATCCATCTGATGAAGCTCTAAATCATAATGAGCCACCAAAGCCATAACAATTCTGAATGAATCCTTAGATGAAACTGAAGAGAATGTATCATTATAATCAATGCCTTCTCTTTAAGTAAACCCCTTTGCAACCAATCTAGCTTTGAAACGCTCAACCTGCCCTTTAGAGTCTTTCTTTGTCTTGAACACCCACTTGCAACCAATAGCCTTACGACCAACTGGAAGATCAACGAGCTCCCATACTCCATTATGCTTCATAGAACGCATCTCATCCGTCATAGCATCCACCCACATGCTAGACTGGGGACTCGAAATTACACCAGCATAAGTCATTGGATCAATCACAGGACCTACATCATAGTCACTCTCACCAAGATAAACAATAAACTCATCAAAAATGGCAGGTCTTCGCTGTCTCACTGATCTCCTCACAGGTACCTCTGGAACAGGCTCAACAGGATTAACAGGATCAGGAGCATTAGCAGCAATGGGTACATTCATCCCCAGCTGCTCCTGATCAATTCCATCCACAGGTGTAGGCAAAACAAAAGTCTGAACATTAGGCAAGGGGATAGGCACCACCTTGCTTTACCTATCAACATCAAGCTGCTGTGGGGTCTCCAAATCAGCTGTATCATGCTCCAAGAACTTAGCTGTCTAAGACTCAACAATTCTAGCACCAGGCGTAGGACAGTAGAACTTGTATCCCTTAGAATGATCTGGATACCCAATGAAGAAACAACAAGTGGTTCTAGGGTCGGTTTTTCTCTCAAAAGGGTTATATATCCTAACCTCTGCCGGACAACCCCAGACACAAAGATGGTTAAGGCTAGGCTTCCTACCAGTCCACAATTCAAAAGGTGTTTTAGAAACAGACTTGCTGGGAACCCTATTGAGAATGTACAAGGCATACTTAATGGCATCACCCCAGAGATATGTAGGCAAATTACTCCTACTCATCATACTCCTCATCATGTCTTTAAGGGTGCGATTACGCCTTTCGGCCACACCATTTTGTTCAGGACTACCAGGCATGGTATATTGGGCAACAATCCCACATTCTTGCAAGTATTTGGCAAACGGTCCTATATGCGGTCTAGTGACATCATGTCTGTCATAATACTCACCCCCACAGTCAGACCTAACAACCTTAATCCTTTTGGTCAATTGATTCTCCACTTCTATTTTAAAGATTTTAAACTTTTCAAGTGCATCAGATTTCTCTTTAATTAGGTAAACATAGCCATAACGAGAGAAATCATTAATAAAGGTCAAAAAATATTTGTTTCCACAAAAGGTAGAGGAATAAGGTCAACTAATATCAGTGTGTATGACTTCTAAAAGGCCACTACTCCGTGTTGCACTTTTCTTCTTAGTCTTAGTCAATTTTCCCCGAATACAGTCAACACAAGTGTCTAGATCTCCAAAATCAAGTGATATAAGAATGTTATCTTTAATTAACCTTTGAATTTTTTCTTTAGAAATGTGACCTAGACGCTTATGCCATAACATGGAAGACTGGTCTTTAATTCTAGGTCTCTTGGATATACTATTTTCAACATGGAAGGAGGCATACTCATTATCCTGTTCTAATTTCACCCTGTATAATCCATCAGATAACAAGCCATGGCCAACAATTTTGGAATTATAAAATAAATCAACAATGCCACTTTGAAATTGAAAACCATATCCAAATTTGTCTAAAGAAGAAATAGAAATCAAATTTTGTCTAAAAGACGGTACATAAGCAGTGTTTTCCAAAATAAGTTGAAAACCAGTTTCTAAATTTAAAATGGCATCTCCTATGAACTCGACCCTAACTATGCTATCATCTCCAACTCTAAGCTTGACCTTACTCTCACTTGGCCTCCGCTTGCTTCTGAATCCCTGCAAAGATATGGCAACATGAACAGTTACACCACTGTCAAACCACCAAGAATTTGATGGGACACTAACGAAATTAGATTCAAAGCAAATTAAGGCAAGTGAGTTACCTCCTTCCTGTTTCTTCTTCTTTTCTAACCAGGACTTGTACCTATAGCAATTTTTCTTTATGTGACCCTCTTTCCTACAGAAAAAACACTTGATGACCTTCTTGACTGTGGCATTGGGACCTAAAGGATTGTTGGTTTGACCGTGACCTTTACTATGCCCTTTATAATCCTGACCTTTATGAGGGGTATTGGCACTAGGTTTCTTATAGTTCTTTCGGTTCCCATGACTCTGCCCAGGAGTGATTTTGGAATGAGAAACAAGCAAGGCAGACTCAGTTTTCTCTCTCTTAAGCTTATTCTCCTCTAAGACACATTTGGCAATGAGGTCATTCACTGTCCAAGACTCACTCTGAGTGTTATAGGCAGTCTTTATCTGGCTGAACTCTGGTGGAAGGCTGTTAAAAGCATGATGGACAATGAAATCATCAGGGAGGGTAACATTTAGACCTCTAAGTTTGGATTGGAGAAAAATAAGTTCCAAGACATATTCCCTTACCCCACTCTGGCTGTCATACCTCAAACTCGTGAGTTCATTCATCAGGGCTCTAGTCTCAGCCTTGCTGGATACTTGATATCTCTGTCCTATAGCCTTAAGCAGTACTTTGGCATTGTTAGTCTCAGGCAAGCCAGTCAATAGGTGCTCAGGAATGGATCTCTTAATCGCTATGAGACTGAGTCGATTAGATCTGTCCCACTTTGCATATAACTCCTTCTCGGAAACAGAACTAGTATCAGTGATTGCAGCAGGTTCAGGTTCCCTCAAGGCCAAATCTAGATCAACAATACCCAAGGCAAACTCTATATCCTGCTTCCACTTCTTAAAGTTTGAACCATTCAACAGCACAACGGTAGTGTTATTGTTGTTAATTGCAAAGAAAACTGTCATGGCAACAAAAAAGGCAACATATCAGTAGAATGAGGGCAGTAATTATATGAAGTATAAATAATAGGGATGTCTCGGTGCATCATTGTCGTCTCCCCTTTGGGCAGAGAGTATAACATGCTATGAGGTCCCTCCCAGCCAGCCACCTTATGAGATTTCCCAAACACTTGAAAAAATAGTCCCCTTTGGGCAGACATGTATTTCAAAAGTTAGGCACTCTCGGATCAGCTGCTGAATCACATCCCTGTTATTAAAGCACACAATAACCCCCTTTGGGCAGGCGATTGTATGCAATAACACAATGGACACAGTCATATACCATATGCAAGAAAATTAGATTTAATGAGTGTACCCCTTTGGGCTGTTGCACCCATTTCAATCCAAAGTTCTTGTCATGACACTACTTGATGTAAAAGTGCCCTGTATCACATCCAAGCATATCAAAAATGCTTGCAATCACATCCTTATGGGCACATAGCCAAAAGTACCCAGTGATCATATATGTATTGCCTAAGCCATGTAATAAAATCATATTTTGCAATTTTCAACATAAAAATGACGATTTTAGGCACCTAAAAGGAATTACGGGAGAGAGTATAGTTTTTAGGGACCTAACTAGGGAGAGTACACACTACCAATAGATTCAGAAGGTTGAAAAAAAGTTATCTATAGAAAATTACTCAAGATGTACACACGGTTTTCAAGAAAACGCAAAAAAAACCCCTAAAATGAGCCAAAAACGAACTCTAAATAGCAATTATTATTTTATGTATCAAACCAGAGAGAGTACAATATTCCATGATGTTTAAAGAGTTGAAAACATGTTACCTATGAAAAATCTTCAAAAAATTGCGCACGATTTGTGAGAAAATGCAAAAAAATGCACTTTTTTAGCCTTAAAAAATACCAAACAGTCCCTAAAAATTCTGGAAAAATAATATTTAGAATCTTCAATCCAAGAGGAACATTTTTTGTTTTTTGACCAACCCCAAAATATGTCTCACGTGCCCACACTCTCCATAGGCCGAGAGTGGGCTTTGTTCGGCCTCCCTTAACCCATCTAGGTCATCTTCCTTACCCGTCGGGTCAAACCCGACCCAGATTTCTGCAAAACAGACCCGGTTCGCTGGAAATCGATTTTCAGCCCAATTTTCACCCCAAATTCAACATTTTAAGCAAGATTTTTGCTATTTTACTACACATACAAGGTCTCTAAACATCAATAAACATGTTTATGATAATTTTAAGGTGAAAAACACATGATTTTAGGGTTTTCAAGAATCCTAGATTCGGTCATGGCGGCTAGGGTTCCAAAACTCGATTTTTCTTACACCAAACTTATACTAACAGATTCGTATGCCATACAGTAACAAGAATATGTAATATATCACAAGGATATGCATGAAAAACATCATATTCAATAATTTTACAAGAAATTTCAAGTTTTTCACCCAAAACTTTAAAAAATCATAACTTTCTCTGCGAATAGAGTTAGGTTACGATCTCTATATCAAAACGTTCGTTGTTCAGAGAGGAACAAAAGCCCCTTATTAATTTTCTGAAAAGAAGTCATCTATTGTTCAAATTAAATCATGCAAGATTCGGGTTTAACAACTCATAATCGAGTTTAACAAGTTCAAATCACACAATAAGTCCCTAATCCACATATATTAGGCTCTGATACCACATGTAAACTTCAAAACAGATCATAATATTGACCTAGATTATATGCGAATATAGGAACTTAACAGGAAACAAAACTGAATGCGGAAACTTACCTGTTTGCTCCATGGTTTCACGAATCTCTTTGGAGCGGCGATTAATCTCGAACAAGGCTTCTTGGAGGTTGGTCTTCCTCTCTGTACCCACTATTGTATGACGAAATTTTATGGAAAACTGTCTGATGATTGTGGGAAGAGACGGGACCTAGCCTCTATATATATATAGGAAACCCTAGTCACATTGGGCCCTTCCATAAAAGGCTCAATTAGCTAATTAGGCCCACACTAATTACCGTCAACCCACATTGATAATAGATGCACACTAGCCCATGTATAATAGATCACAACCTTATTGGGCTTACCATATTTGTCTCATCTAGACTTGGGTTCAACCCGTGTTTAGAAAACATCCACAAATAATGTGGGCTCAATCAAGAATAATCTAACAAAACTTACCATGAATATTAAAATTATAAGAAAAATCATACCATGTGATGGTCATCCAAAATAATCTCTCTCAATTTAGACGGTAATCAGTTCCAGGAACACGTGCTGGTACCGTTCATGGTATATAAGTCTAAATTGTAGCAGTATATGCACTTCATAAAATTTAGTTCAATTTAGTTGAAGGTACATCATAGGTTTTCTTTTTTTTTTTTCTCTTGATAATAGAATGTCGGGGCCAGCTTGCACGCACCTCGACTAATCCTGAAATCTATATAGTTTATCCGTCCCACATAATCCGAATAATTATCAAACCAAAGGCCTTTGGAATAGCCTGAAGAAATTAATAATACCTAAGAGGTTTCGAACTTGAGGCACTCAAGCGTCAACCACCCGGCCAAACCAATAAGATTATGTAACAGATTTTCTATTGATCTGTCTAGATAAATAGTTATAATAAGTTCCAGACAGAGAAGATTACTCCCAAGTACGGGTTTTTTACAATACATACAGACAGAAACAAGAAAAGAATACTCAACTGCGGCAAATAATATAAACTATATAAATAAAAACACAGATGATGAACCAAGCTAGTATCTGCAGTGCATCCCCCCAGTTATACAGTCATGCATTATGACAGAAACCCCTAATTCTCTGGAGCAGTCTTGGAAAAAATTAATCCAATAATGACAAGTTTATCCCCTTGCTCATGTGAAAATATAAGGTATATATATGTATCTACGTGTGTATGGAGAGAGAGAGAGAGAGAGAGAGAGAGACAGACAGAGAGGGGTACGTACCAGGAAGAGTCTCTGGCTCGTGTTGATAAATCTCGACCTCGCGAATGATCCCTGGTAAGATGTGCTCTTCGTGCAGCTTTGGAAGAAGATAATAGTTGAAAGCCTCGTAATCACTTGGAAGAAACCTATACCCTGGCGGAAGGCCTTCCTTCCACTCTTCTTCATTATTTGCGATTAATTCTCTTTGCATGCTTTCATCCATGCTTAACCCGTAAACTCCTTCCAAAAAATTTAGGGTCCATTTGGCGTAGTTTCCTACTATGTGAAGTCCTTCTAATGGAAGGACTTCAAAGGAAGCCTTTCAAGGAAATGCATTTTGAGAAACAAATCTTATTTGGTGAATACATTTTCAGATGGGCTTTTTGTTTTTGTTTTTTTCTCTCTCCCTCCCTTTGCTTTTTTTAAATATTTAATTATGATGTATATCGATTATCAATGTGTCAGTTATTGAACTAATTACTATTAAACCATACTTTGGTGTTTAAGCTATTTTGATTATGATTCTTATCCTATTGAATCAATAGTCACTTCAATTTAATTATATGATTTGATAATTTTTCCTTATTTTTGTATGATTTTTCTTGGCGTTGAACTGAATGCTAGGCCATTTTATAATTTTATCCCAAAGCCTCTATGTTTTTCATTAAATCATTAATAGTTTAATTAAAAAAATGATAACTTTAATTAGGAAAATAATCATTGAAAATCAATGCTTCGAATTATTTTTGTAAATGAATTTTTTTAATAATAGAAAATAGAGTAGCTCTGAATTCAAGTTAGCATTAACCAATGCAACAAACCTGTTAATTTTGAACTTGAAAATTAAAGAATTGTAAGGTGAGAAAATAACAAGAAAAATAATAGAGAAAATCATACAAATTATTATAAAGGAATAAGATAAACATAATCCAAATAATATTAAAAACAAAAGAACCAGGTACATTGTAAAGATACATGAAAGGAAGAAATAATAACTAACTTAAAAGAGGGAAAGAAAATTAATCTAAAAAATCATTTGAGATTGTAAATAAAGAAAAGTATGTGAGTAATATGGTGACAGTGTGTCATTTCATAAGAATAAATTGGGGTTTCAATTTATTACTTAAACTAGACTATTTGACTTCACGAGAAGTTAATTCGGAATCCACTCCGGCGTGCTTCTTCGGAACGAACTTTTGACACTTAGCTTCCACCAGAAGTCCATTGGAATAGATCCACCAAACACTCAAAAGCCATATGAAAAGCACTTCTAGGGCCAGGAAGCGTTTCCAAACGCTACCTTAATAACCTAATATTACATATAGAGAGAGCTTGTCATACCCTTAAATATATGAAGTATTTCTTTCTTTTTTTTTTCTCTGAGTTTTAGTTTGAATAGAACTCCATGGGCTACTTCATGTCGGGAAAGGATTGGGTTTTCGTGATTTATATTTTTTTTGGGAGTATTATGTGGATTAAACTCCATTAATTCATTAAGCAGTTTGGAAGAAGTAAGAACCAAACAGGTTGTAATCCTGTTTGTCCTTGTTTAGGAAATAAAACTCCTAAAAAGTTAGCATGTGATAATTATCCACATATTATCCATACAATTTTACTTATCTTGAAAAATATGTTGAAATTATTAAGAAATAGTTATATCCATGATAATTAAAAAGTTGCATGAACCGTTTTGCGCGATGGCAGAGAGCTTCTCTGGAACGATGGGTGTTCTCCTTGACGAGCTTCCGATTTGTTCAATCGCACTACCAGTTTTATCTCCTCCAATTCCCAACTTTTTTACTTCGAATATCAACAATATTTAATTTCATTTAACGTGGCACCACGTGTTCAATTTCTTTTTAGAGAGTGTACTGCCACGTCAAGCGGTATGCTAATCCGGTGAGCTACTATTCTGTGATCCTTAGCATTTCTCTAATTAGAAAGGTTCAACCATACTATTATTTGTCTACACATTTGCATTTGATTTCTTCATTTGTTTTTCTTGTTGGTAATTCTTTGAGATTTCTTATTGGCCGAACATTTATCAATTTAGTCCACGTTGCCCATATTTTTAAAAGTAGTAATATTGCCATGAAAAAAGTGTAAAAAGTATCCAAAAAATAAAAATACAGCCGACCAATAGAATAAGGTAGCTCGTCAGCTAATTACCCTCATTCACCAACTAATTTAAGACTCATGTTAAATGCAAAAATATAAATCTTAACTCAATGAAGGATACCTCAATGGGTACTATAAAGTACTATTAGCCTCATTAATCAACAAAAAATAAATAAAAAAATCGAGCCTCATTATATTATTATACATAAAGCATCCTTTGGCCATCTGGTATAACAAGATCAGGAATTTTGTTAAGAGGGGAAGAAGGCAAAAAAAAAATAATAATAATTTTGAGATGTAAAAGTAGAATTTTTTGAATTTTATGAGGGGACCAAACTAAACAAAAATTTTATTTTGAAAGGCTAAAATAAAATTTTTTAAATTTTAAGGTGCTATATACTATTTCTTATCATAAATATTCAAAATTCATAAAACTTATTTACAATTTTATCAGGATAAATGGGGCCATGACCCAGTGTTTTAAGAGAGTTTCGTCCCTCGTCATCTCTTTGTGGTTGAAGCAACAAAGATACACGCTTCCGACTTTAACTTCTACAGTTGTTCCTGATTTCCTACAATAAGGTAACTTCGTACTGTAATAGTCAGACTGATGATATCTTCATCTGCATGGTGGTTGGCAGGAAACCATTTTTCTCCTTTTTACCTTTTTTTTTTTTTTTTTGTCAATTTTGGTTGTTTAGCTCCCTGCATTTGTATTCTGAATCTCTCCGTCTTTGGCATCAGTGGCAGAACCAATGGTAGAATAAGGAATCCCGACCTCCTGGGAAAAAAGTCTGGTGTTAAGTAATACTAAATACTTCTATGATATGTAGTGAGTAAATACATCAGTAACTTGAATTTGTGATGTAGTGGAGAGATTTTTACGAAAAAATACTAGATGGCAAGATCTAATAGAGTATTTCCTTAAAAGTCTCTTCATTACACTACAAATTCATATTGTTGTTGTATTCACTCACCAAGTGTCATCATTTAATAGGGATTAATACTGGACACTTAGTACTACCTAACTACTAGACTATTATCCAGCCTCCTGAGTCTGAAATTATGTTGAGATTCTATAATTTTTTAATATTTATGATAAGAAAAAATATATTGGCTTCTTTAGTTAATGAAGTTTTATCTAGAGCCTATAGTTTTTATTAATATTATTTTTTTGGTACAAGAAATACCTATATAGATAGGTTACTTCACAAATCTATCAGGTAGCATTGTCCATCAGCACTATACATTTATTTTTAAGAGACCCCACCCACCTATGTCGGGTTGAAGTTTAGGTCTCACCATATACTTTGGGCATTAAAAAGTAGGTTTAATTAATATCACCAAACATTTGTGAAAATTCAAACTCAAACATTGAGTAAGGAAATTCGAGTTCTTACGTATTAAATTAAGACTCGTTAGTTTTTTTATTTAATAATATTTGCGATAAACAATAGTGTAATTTGCACCTTAAAATTTGACAAGTTTGCCTTAACTCCTAAAACTTTCAGAGGATTTTTACTTTGTCCCAACGAAAATCGTGAGTCTGCTCCTGTTTGGCACAATTTTGTTTTAATAATTTAAAGCTTTGGTCAAAAATTGGGTTAATAAAGTAATAAACTCGAATAGGATTCATTCTCTTAATGGATTTATATATTTCAGATGATTTGATAGTTACAAGGATTCAACTCTACAACGGAGGGTCAAAGCCGGGGGCAGGCAGAGGGTCCAGTTGGACCATGCATAACATGAATCCTAGGTTCAACTGTGTTTTGTCAAGTGGCCATACTTAAATCTTGTGCTATTTACGAAGATATATATATATGTCTAGCAAATTGCATGGTCAATGTGAAAAATTACAATTAAAAAGCGATTCATGCATTGTCATGTTGGAGCTGACATATATAGTAATCAAATAGAGTGACAGATTGTAAACCTTAGCCATGTCAAAACAATCTCCCTTGTAAGTGTGAAAGAGAGACACGGAGAGCGAGAGAGGGGCCAGGTCAAAAAAATTCACTAGACTTGGTCCCATGCTGGGTCGTACGGCGGATAATTTGGGAGGTGTGAATGTTCAGAGTAATTGAATAATGTGAGTGAGATATATACAGTGAATCTCACCACAACTCTCTCCCAGACTTTGTGTATATTAATATATACATATATATTTTTGCTAATTAATTATTCGGATCAATTTATATGTATTTTAATTAATTTTAAAATATATACAGTCTCTCATTTTATACAAATTAAATAATTATCTGATCAAACTCGGTGACGTTGTTTGTACTATATAAAGGGAATATGTATGTCTATAATTCGTCTAGCATAAAAATTTTTGAGTCAAATTTAACAAGTGGAAACGGAACTTCCAAAAATAGAAAAAAAAAATCGGCGGTCAATTCGGGGAACTGCATTTAGTAAAAATTCAACTAGCGGCCTGCAAATTAAAACTGATGACCAAGTAGGAAAAGATTAGAATAACATTCATGAATCAAAATCCTCTGATATTCTTTATTACCTTGTCAAAGCCATAACTTATTTGAATACTGTGTTTGAAATAGGTGAACCGTGTTCTGGTTCTTCACTCTATATATATGGCTTGATACAATAGCACCATGTCTATAAACGAGCCAATTGTAATTACTTGTGATCTTCTATACATACCCATCTTTTTCTCCCACCTCCTCTCTCTCTCTCTCTCTCTCTCTATATATATATATATATATACATATATACACATAGATTGGAGATGGAGGCTGAAGGTGGCAAGAGGTATGGACTATTGTTGGCAGCAAAGGACTCTGATTATGTGAAGAAAGTTTATGGTGGCTACTTCAATGTGTTTGTTGAGGCATTTGGAGAGGAAGGAGATGGGTGGGACTTATTTAGAGTGGTTGAAGGAGAATTCCCAGAAATGGGTGAGCTCCACAAGTACAGCGGTTTTATTGTAAGTGGCAGCCCTTTTGATGCTTTTGGGAATGAACCATGGATTTCAAGACTTTGCTTTCTCCTGAAGACTTTGGACTCCATGGAAAAGAAAATCCTTGGGATTTGCTTTGGCCACCAGGTATTGTATCTGGGCTGTCATTCCTTACACTAATAATAACATAATTAACATGCTTGAAATTAATTCCACTATTACTTTGGTGTTTGATTGTTTTTGTCTTCTTTTACTTCTGTTAGGTCTTGTGCAGAGCATTGGGTGGCAGGATAACTAGAGCTTGGAGTGGTTGGGACATCGGGTTAAGAAAAGTAAGATTCCTGGAGAAATTTCCTCCGAAGAGTTTCCTCGATGTCTTGAAAGAAAACCCTCCTATTCTTTCCATTATCGAGTGTCACCAGGATGAGGTACATAGCGCTCTCTCTCTCTATATATGTGCATGTATCCTTTTCATATCAAAATAAAATTCCCAAGGATGTCACTATCTTCAAAATGAATGAGAACAGAAAAAGTACCTGGTGGCCACACAAGCCAAAATGTCAACCTATATGGCTGATCCTAACTTTCAGTTCAATGGGAAATCAAACTGAGCAAAGGTGACTATATATATATATATATGGCTTATTGGTAACATTATTCTTTTATGCTGAAACAGGTATGGGAGGTCCCCTTTGGAGCTGAGGTGATTGCCTTCTCAGAAAAAACAGGGGTGGAGATGTTCACAGTTGGAAACCACATACTGGGCATTCAAGGCCATCCCGAGTACACCAAAGACATCCTATTTCATCTCGTTGATCGTCTTCTCAACAATGACTCTATAAAAGTAAAACCATATATAGTTGTGTGGTAAATTTGTATATATATATATTCTGATTTGTGTTTTGTAATCTAACCTTGGGCTGATTATGATGGACAGGGTGACTTTGCCAAGGAAGCAAAATTGAGTTTGGAAATGGCAGAACCAGACAGGAAGTCGTGGAAGATGATTTGCAGGAACTTCCTCAAGGCTTGAGCCTTTCTTGTCAGGGACGTCTATGGCAGATGTAGAAACTGATCGGTTCCTACTTCCTAGTCAATAATGGCATGGGGGTTTACCATGTTTATTTTGTTGTTTTTTTAAGGTTTCAACCTTACAATAACTCTCTGACTTTTATCCTTCGATAATGTTTAATTGATTGACGTTCTTGCTGTATGAGAAATAAAAAAATAAAAGAAAATATGAAGGCTTCTTTTCTTTTTATTTTTTTATTTTTTTTATATAAGACAAAGAGAGAAAAGAAATGGAGCCGACGGTGCTCATATCACTACTCAAATAACCAGGTTCATAGAGTTCAACTATAAAACCAAACCTATTGCTCACATAAAATATAAAGGTTATGTAAAGATGTTTTGATGTAATAACAGTTAGTGTAACTGTCAAAGACTAATTCTAGTCATGTCATGTACCCTATAATAAGCCATTTATGATTATGAAGGTTATGTAAAGAGGTTTTGATGTAATAAGAGTGAGTGAGCGAGTGTAGCTGTCAAAGACTTCTTCTAGTCATGTCATGTACCCTATAATAAGCCATTTATGATTCCACCCCTGGATTACAGGACGGTTATAAAATGAAACAATACTCATGTTTTACTTTAAAAGTTTATTTAAAATTAGCTTATTATATAAATAAGTTATGCTTTAATATATTTACATCTTACAAGCTCATTAATTTTTTAAACTCAACATAAACTTGTCATAATCTTATAAACATTTAAAATTGTATAAAAAAAAAAAGTCACTCGAGTTTAACTCGTAATTGGCTCAATAGAAACTCATTTGAAAACAGTTTAAAAGAAAATTTAAACACACTTTGAAGCCTGTTAAATTTTTGCATAGACATGTTGTTTCAAATTCAAACTAATCAATATCAAAACATAAATAAGATGATTCATGGTTTCGCATTAGTTTTCATTAAAATAACAGATTTATAAAGAGACGATTTAGAAAATTCAAATGCTCTAAAATTTTAAAAATTGTTAGTCAAATCATTCATAAAATTAATTTACAGTTATCATACAACTGAATTTATTCCAAACAAATATTAAACAATAACTGGTTTGTAGTCTTAAATTATTGAGATTTATTCTATCTTAATTTCATAAACCAAATGCTAATATTTGGCTTAGAAAATCTCTGTTTTCAAACTTTCCCACCTTCCCATCTAATATGAAAATTGAAAAAGTTAATGAAAATAGAGATTGTGCAAGGTTTGGAGCAACAGTAAAGTTGTTATATTGCAATCTGATAAACACAAGTCCGAAATGAACATTCTCTCTATCATGCAAAGATATGCCCTAGTTGCGAGAGTCTCGTGTCTTGAGTTTTTTTTTTTTTTTTTGTCTTCTCTTCTAATGGCCTCGTTTGGTTAGATTTTTTTCAAGGGTTTTTTATTATACTTTTCTCAAGGGTTTTTTGTTATATTGCGATATGATAGTCACAAGTATGAAATGAAATGCAAAAACATTCTCTCTATCATGCAAAGATATGCCCTAGTTGTGAGCTTCTTTTTTTTTTTTCTTATTCTTATGGTCCATTTGGTTGGATTTTTTTTAATATTTTTTATTTTACTTTTTTGACTTATAAAAAACTTTAAAAAAAAATCCAACCAAACAGTCCTTAATCTTCCTAATACTTGTAACTTATAAGCAATACAAAAAAAAAAAAAAAAAATGGTTTATATGAATATGGTGAGTCACATGCACCTCACGTGATGCATTATGTAAAGCCACGGAACCTGCAACACGCTCATTTCGGTTCTCTCTCTGCTCTCTCACTTTCGATCCAAAGCGCCATTCGAGGGTTTTCATTCATATTCTTTTCGATTGTGAGTCTCTCTCTCCACTCTCCCTAGATTCCGTCTAACCCTCTAATTCGCCGATATGAAGCTTACCGTCAAGACTCTGAAAGGCAGCCACTTTGAAATTAGGGTTCAACCCACCGACACCGTGAGTCCCCATCTCCCTATATACATGTATACACACATCTATATATATATATGCGTTTCTGTCTAGAATGTAAATTTTCCTGTTCAGTGAATTTTCCTTAGTTTTCTGAGCAGCAAAACACATTGTGTTAGGAGTAATTTTCCTGTTTAATTAGGAGTGCTTTTCGTTCTCTTATTTATTGGCTTTATCCAGTTAACTGAACCTAGTTAGAACTTATAATTTCTTTTCGTTAGTTTTCTGAGCAGCCAAACGTAGGTTCAGAAAAATGCGTGAAAATTTATTCTTTGTTTTTTACGGACCGATTCATACAGAAAATTGAGGGACTGATGTGTTAGTACTGTTTCTGAAATTGATGGGGTAAATGGTTGGCATTTTTGGTGGAGGTATTCCAAATGTCGTAAAAGGAAAAATTGCAACATTAGGACAGTGGGTGGTTCTCTTATATGTTAAAATAATATGTGAAATTATATTTGTAATGTACTTTGACAATACTGTGAGTTGTTTAGAATTAACAAATTTAAAAATTCATAAAAGTTCATAGCTTTGTTAAATTAGATTTTTGCGTATCTTGAGGAAACCTAATGTGAGATTGATATGGATTCTACGGTGCATTTTGATTATTTTACTACTTTTACCACTGTGATTAGGTGTTACAAGTAACAAGACAAGCGGAAGGCCAAAAAGAACTTTGGTTTAAGTAGTGATAAAGGAAATCGTAATATATCATCCAACGACATATCACCCTTGATAGAGACATGTAGTTATGATTCTTAATGTTATATGCTTAAAACTGGCAGCATGTGACTAAGGGGAACGAGTTACTTCTATTATTTGGACAAAACTGCATAAGCTAAAAAAAAAAGATAGAATTATCTGCTTACTCATAAAACAGGATATAATTATCTGGTTCACAAGTATTTGTGCTGCCAACCTTAAACAGTTAGTATCTTGAACTTTGTTTTGTATGGCATGGATTGACCACTTTGGGGAGGTTTGTCATCCCTTTCTTGAATTAAAATATTGTACATTAGAAACAAAAAATTGGAAGAGAAAAATACAGAAATTATAGCAAGTACAGTCTCAATGATCACATCATTTGACTATTTCTTAGATGTGGTAGATATCTTTTTGTTCATTTGAAGTACAGATCTGAAGAAATGCAAGGAAGTCCTAGGATGAGGGGTCTCTTATGGGGTGGTTTTTTGAAGTTACACAGATAACTGATATATATGTAGTTGTGGGACTAAGTTGTGGAGAAGAGAGGGAGCTTTGGCAGCAAAGACATGGAAGCTTGTATAGGACCATTTGGTGATATTTAATATATTGTGATATGTTTTTAGTATTTACAAATATGTTGAAAATTGAAATGTTATGTAATGACATAGATTGTTTTTCATAAGATGTGTATGCCTCATTCAAAGCGCCCTTATGATTGATTGAAATGTAACTTCATATGATCCTAGATCATGGCGGTTAAGAAAAATATTGAAGATATACAAGGAAAAGACAATTACCCATGTGGACAACAATTATTGATTCACAATGGAAAGGTTTTGAAAGATGAAAGTACTCTGGCAGAGAACAAGGTGTCTGAAGATGGTTTTCTTGTTGTCATGCTTAGCAAGGTAGCCTTTTCTTCCCTTGGAATTTATGATTTTGTTCTTCTTTTAACTCTGGAATGCTATATTAAGAAAGGAATATTGGTAGTACTATGACTATATTGCTTTGACAATTGTTGTCGTTTATATTCTTATTGTTACTATCTTATATTTTTCTTTCTTGCAGTAATATTGCATGCACTGTCAGCATGAGATATTGAGATTTTTTAAATTTATCCATGTATATGTACAGTTATATTTATCTTGTCATACTTCTCTATTATTTTGATATGTATCTACAGAGTAAAACTTTGGGCTCAAGTGGGACCTCATCCTCTCAGGTATTTCTATTTGCAATGTGCTGACTATTTATGGGATGTTTTTATATATTACCATATTCTCTGATTTATAACCAGAACACTTTTGGGGGGATTTTTTTTAATAGCCTGGATCTACAACTCAACCAACGTCTACTCCTACACCTGCTCCTGAAGCTCCTGTACAAGCATTGTGAGTTAAAATGACAAGCATCTGTATAATGTTACTTCTTTGTCAATTGGATCACATCACACTTTTGTCATGCAGGGCCCCCAAAAGTACCTCATCTGCTTCCAATACGGCAACAGCTAAGTATGGGCTCTATCTCTGTTCTCTAGGGTAATGTTATTCTTGCAATGTCTTGGGGAACTCATGAACCAAGGTTTCATGATAAGCCTAACCTTTAAAGGAGAGGGGTAACGGTGTTGGGGAAGGCTGTAGTTTGCAACTACTTCACCTTTATAAGGACACATGAAGGCAGTAATATATCTCGTTGTTAATAAATATATATATTTATACATATATGTAAATGCTTTTCATTCATCAGTATGGGACAAGTCTTGTATTAAAGAAGGGAAAAATTACAGAATACACTTGAGATCAACATTAATTATGTCTTCTTATAGAGTGTGAAGAGTAACTGATAAAATTTTGATTCCCTACAAGGAAACACTTATGATCCTAGAACTCATGCCTTATTGAGCTTGTTATTCCATTTTTAAATTGGTTTACTCTGCTGCAGCAAATATGAGTTAGTATATCGGTTCCAAGGAAACAATAATCATTAAGTGAAACTGAAGTTAACGAGGATACTACCTGTAAGAAAATAAAACTGGAAGCTCGAGGACATATCCAGTAACATACCTTCTGGTCGTATAACTATTGTAGTGGATGATATATCCTTAGATGAATATGTAGATGTAGACTACATTCTTGCATAGTTGATAAAAACCTAGATGGAATAATTATGTAGTTTGTCATATCATGATATGCGTAGTAGTGGGGAAGAGTGGGACAAAAAATAAATCCCCTTGGTTTCAGATCTGGGACAACCCAAGGTCGTCCTTACCTTTGGTCTGCACGACTAAAAAACTATTTGGAAGCTTATCAATTCCTTAGAAGGCACAATCACTTTAATAGGGCCTCTATTCAGGTCAGTTGATGAAATTTATCAGAAAAAATAAAAATAAAATAAGGTCAGTAGATGAACAAACTATCAAAAACAGCATAAACATTTGGTAACTCATAGGATGGACTTATTTTAACGATTAAGCTTAAATCTGAGGTCGAGAATTGGAAACCGTGGTTTTGCCTGATTAGGCCTATCAAGTATCAACTATTGAACCAGGCTCTCCACTACTAGAAAAGACAAATACTCAGCTAACCTCCTTGTTTTGCCTAAGACTTTCACTTTCTCATCGAATTTCATCTTCTCTTTTGCTGGAACCAAAAAATGTGAACTTTTAAAATTTGATTCATTGCACCAGTTTCTCTCTAAAATTGGAAGGAATAGACTGAGAAAGACTACAATAGTAGGATCACAATAATATAAAATGTGCAAGGATCTTTTAGCAATGCGTGATTAATGTCTTATTTACATTTAAAACTAAAAATGAACAGATGGAAGAAGTACCATGATGTGTCCTTGTTTTTAGAACATGTATGAAGTGTGGACCTCCTTAATTTTACCTAGGGGATTGATATTTTGAATTGTCTGAACTTTCACTGGATGCTTACAATTTTTGTTGAGGAAAAAAATTATCTGAATGACAAGTTTGCACAAAAAGATAACATGAGAAAGAGACCCATATCCCATACTGCAGGGATGAGATAACTAAGCAGCCTTTAGGACTCCTAAATGGTTGTCCAATTCCTTGAAATCTGTTTCACAATGCTTCTTATTTTTTCGTGATTATGGGCATTATGATTCCTTTTTTTATTTTTCAATTTTTTTCATATTTTTCTTTTTCTATTTGCTTCTGGAGAAGAAGGTCGGCCATGATTGTGTGAAGATGGGAAAGGTGAAGATCATAAGTTTATCAGTATAGTTCTCAAACCATAAAGCTTCCAGAATTTGATTGAAAATCTGGGGTTCTCCACAACACCACCACACACTTGCCTGAAATACATATAAATGATCTGCTTGAATTTATGTGAGTTGAGTGAGTTCATACTGGTATGTTTATTTCTCATTCTATGTGCACCAGTTATGTGATATTTCTTCTTCCTTGGTTGGGAGTATAAAAAGAAAGAAAACTAATTCAGCTGTTTTCCCCTAATGTACAGAAAGTTATAATTTTAATATGATCATACCGCAATTATTGGAATTTTCTTGCAGTGCTCCTTCTGATAACTATGGTGAGGCTGCTTCCAATTTAGTTGCTGGTGGTAATCTTGAGCAGACCATTCAACAAATAATGGATATGGGTGGTGGCACCTGGGACAAAGAAACTGTTGCACGCGCACTTCGAGCTGCTTACAACAATCCAGAGCGAGCTGTGGATTACTTATATTCGGTGTGTTCTTAAATTTTTCAATGTCATTCTTTTATGGCATTTGGCCACTGCCCACTAAATTTGTTAAATTCCGGTATGCTCTTAAACTTTTTGTTGATGGCCACTGCCCACTTATTTGGTTATATTTTTCAGGGTATTCCAGAAGCAACAGAAGTTGCAGTGCCAGTGGCGCGTTTCCCTGCAAATCAGGCAACTTCTGAGGGGGCCGAAACAGGTGCAGCTGTTGCACCCGTCTCTGGAGCACCTAATTCGTCTCCCTTGAATCTGTTTCCTCAGGTCTGACGCTATTATGAATTGAGTTTTACCTGCATGTATGTACCTTTTATATGTTGCTTATATTGTTTTAAAGTGAAATATTTTCAGGAAACAATTTCTGGTGGTGATGGCGATGGTGGACTTGGTCCCCTTGATTTCCTTAGAAACAGCCAACAGGTTTGATCCCTGTTATATTATTTGATACCATTCTTGGGCTAAGAAGCTTGTAATACTGGGAGTCTGGTCCCAAAGCTTTGAATTTGAATAACTGGACCTGCTTATAGTTAAGTCCCATTTTGCTGAATTGTGAGATGAGATCAAACTAGATCAATAGATTTGTATTATCTTGTTATTGTTATTGAACTTTCCAATGCGTTGAGGACTCTGGATCTATTGTCTATCTGTTTTTTCCTTTGTTTTATTTTCAGTTCCAAGCATTGCGTTCAATGGTGCAAGCAAATCCGCAAATTTTACAGGTTCATTTGCATTATCTTGTCATTCAGACAATTTGTCACTTTTTGTCTTTATTTTTTAAATAGTTTTATGTTTGTTCTTCGATTACAGCCCATGCTTCAGGAGCTTGGAAAGCAAAACCCCCAACTTTTAAGACTTATTCAGGAGCACCATGCAGAGTTTCTTCAATTGATAAATGAGCCTGTTGACGGTTCTGAAGGGTGGGTATTTGTAGGCATCTTTGTACTAAGAATTACGAAGAGTAAAATGGAACTTCTTTTTTTTTTTTTTTTTGGGGGGGGGGGGGGGGGGGGGGGGGGGGGGGGGGGGGGGGGTTGTTGGTTCATGTAGGACCTCTGGAAAAACTCTGTTTATCAATTTTAATCTCAAATGACTTAAATTAGCCAGCTGTCTTTCTGAAAAACCCTGAAACACTGTTTAAAAGGGTTGACTTGAGGATGGATCTCCTTTGGCATAGAGACACCAGTCAAGGATGGCAATTTATTTATGTGATACTGTTTATGTGTCAACATGGAATATTTCTGGCCTCTTTGGAGCTTCTACTTTATTGGACAACATAATTAAGATTTTTTTTTTTACTCAATGTTATCTGAGCTTTTAATCCCGTGGGAACAGATTAACATTTATTGTTTGGTCTGCAAAATAAGATTTCAAGACATGGTGCTCTTTTCTGATTGTGTCAACATAATCTTCCTTTCAGGGATTTACTTGATCAGCCTGAGCAGGACATGCCTCATGCTATTAGTGTCACGCCAGCAGAGCAGGAGGCCATTGAACGAGTATGGTTCATTTCTTATTGTTATTGGGTTTCATTTATGTTTTATTTGTTCTACTGGAGTAATTAGTTTTCTTTGTCCATTTTTAGCTTGAGGCAATGGGATTTGATAGAGCCCTTGTCATTGAGGCATTTTTGGCCTGTGACCGAAATGAAGAATTGGCCATCAACTACCTATTGGAGAATGCTGGAGATTTTGAGGATTGAATGGTGAACCTTAACTTGAAATGTTTATTTATTAAATATTCTAATAGTCTGTAAAGCTGTTCTATTCTTCTTAATGGTGGATTGGGTTTCTTCTTATGTTATTTTGTTTCAAGTTGCCTTACCTTTATATGAAAATGGGAAAGACTTGGTCTGTTAAGTATCTAGAATATATCTTTAATGACTTGAATGATATAACTTCAACGTTTTGCCTCTTCCTAGGACTAAGAAATCAGGTTTTCTACGTGACTATGCTTGTCTAGTACTTATGATTACTGCCTCTCTCACATAATTATATTTGGAGGGTTTCATTTTCTCTCTCTTTCTTTGTGGATTAAGGGGCAAGCAGGCCTGTGTGAGATGAGGCAACCCTTTTTGGACCCTGCGCTGGGGGATAGCAACCAGCACCCCAAGCTCATGGCAATGCTGGCTAGGGACTTTCATGTCAGTTGTGGTGAAGGTCAAGGGTTCAAGTCCTGTCAAGGTTGTTTAGGGTTTTGTAAAGGGGTAAAAAGTTTTTACTTGCATTCCTAAGGACTGCCGAAGTAATGATAGTGGGCAAAAAAATCTTCTAGATTTGAAGATTGGCCTTCATTAGAAGGGACTTCGGGGGTTGAACTAAAGGTATTAAGTAAAACAAAAGAGGTCGGCATAAGCAAGCAAAGGTTGTGTCGATATTGTTAGCAGTGGATTAAACAGCATATAGTAACAGAGAGGGAATTGTTTGGCCAAACCTTGCTGTTGGGCATTGTATCTGTAATTGACTGATTGTAATCCCGTTGATCTTTTTAAGAAACTCGTGAAGTACCAAGCCCTTACAATTTAGGTGAGGACTTGTGTAGATAGGTTGTGGGTGATGCTTATCACTGGACTAGAATCCCATTGATCGCTTGTTTTCCCATATCTTTTTGAAATGATGAGTTCTTCTAGGTTCCTCTCACATTATTGCCATCTTGTTAACTCTGAGCAAGGTCAAATAATGTGTGGTAAAATACCTAATAAGTTAAGCTGGTGGTCCACATGGGTTTACCTACCCCTTAAAAGAAACCTAAATAGTTCACAAACCCTTAAGATACTTTCATGTAACAGTTCTTTTCATGACGGGATTCGGAAATTCTCATGATATGGGATTCTTTTAGGTGAAGCTTCCTTAGGTGAGAAGATATTGCTAGTTTGTTCCTAGAGATGCACGTCTGTGGTCACTCTTTTATGCATATAGTTTTTACAACCTGTAATTGACGTGGTATACTTTTAAAATACCTTATCTAAGATTACTCAACTTCTCATACTCACATGCTGTCTAGTAGATAATTGTCTAATCTACATATTGCTGGAGAAGACAACAATCCGTTTTTTTCCCCCTTGTTTAATTTTAGTCGTTGACCCGTGTTTTTTTTTTTTTTTTTTTTGTGGTTTGTTTTGGTTGGGGTTTGTGTTGGCGGGTGGGGGGTGCTTCCACTAGGTAACTCATTGCTTCAGTTGTTATAGATTAGTGGAAAGATGATAGTCTTGCTCAATCCCCAATTGCCATAGGGGGCAAATCACAATGCCATTAATCTTTAAGGAAACACAACCTTTATTGACCTCACACAGCTCATTTTGATTCACAAGTTGTGCGCGATATAAAAATATCTTGGTAGTTATCCTCTAAAATCAAATTACAAATAGATGGTATCCCTAATTTCTCTCTCTTTAGGGCTTGTTTACCTGAGTTGCGTCCTACAAAAACCTTCTTGAGATTTTGTTAGTCATTGCTGGTGGTAAGAGTGATGAGTATGAAATCAGCAGGGGATGTGTCCAATATCTAGAAAACTAAGATGGGAACGTGGAACCTGTGCACTTATAGACAAGCTAAGTAAGATTCTAGAGTCGTTTGGTCGCCCAAGCGATGCAGGAGAGACCTGAAAATTTTCTAGAAAAGATCCTAAAGAATAGTGCTCTTACGGACTAGCTGGGGGCATGGAACATGTTGTGTGAAAGGGCATTTGTGTTGATTGGCATGCCAATTAGATAATACTTCGGGGCCTTGTTTTCATTCTGTATTAAGTCATTCTCTGCACCTGTCCAATTGTTTTTTTCTTTTTTGGGGTAAAATAATAATGCATCATTAACCAAAAAAGAGGCAAACAGTCCCTGTACACTAGGAGTATACACAAGACACCTCAAAAAAGCCTGAAAAGAATCTACAAAAGAAAGTAATGAAGCTGGAATGGACTCCTTATGCCAAAAAAGAACCAGGAAAAGCTTAACGTTTCTTTGAGGCCTGGGAGGTGTAACTCCATCCCTTCTAAAGTTCCCTATTTCTTATTATCAAAAGAAAAAAAAAGGTTTCCTCTTTCTTTCCTTCCATAGGCACTACATCACCACAAAGGAACAAACTCCCAAGTCTTCCTCCACTTCTCTTGGGATAACCTCTATACCAACATGCAAACAGATCTCACTGTCACTATCACCCCAATCAAAAACCAAACGATGACAAGGCTAAGCCCCATAACTCTAGCTACTGGACAGTTTAAAAGATGGTTTCCTCTACCCTGCCCTTTTACATCATCACTTTTTTCCTCTTCCTAAAGTTGTCTATAGTCCACATCAGCTCAAGTGCCGCTATCCACCTGGAAAAGCCCATTTTTAATGGAGCTTTAGGTTTTCAAATTCCTTTCCAAGAGAAGGAAGAGTCTCCCTCTCTGCAAAACCTCTTATAGGAAGACTTAACAGAAAATAAAGCATTTCTGGGAGAGCTCCATGCCATAGAATCTTGAGCTCCTTATTGAACAGAAGTGGCATAAATCATCCCAAGGAATGCCTCCATAGACTCTCTCCCCCAATCTTCCAACCTCCTCTATACTGGCGATGAATCCACCCCTGTAGGAGATGACAGGTAATCCTCCACTAATGCTCCCTATCCACCAAAATACTATACAGATCCGGAAGACCTCTGTCAAAGGCTGATGTAACTCTCTTTACTCTGCATCAATGACCATTGCCATCTTCAAGACTGAAATCTAATAATTCATCCGACACCCTAATATTACATTTTCCATATCCCCACTCCATTTGCTCCTCTGACCACTCTGTTGTACCACTTCCATATTTCCCAATCTCTGCTCTCCTCCAAAAGCTCTCCCTTTCCATTCCAAACTCCTTATGAAAGCAGACAAACCCAACTAGAGGATTGTGCATTGTAGAGATGCTATGATTGACAAAATTAGTTCAATGGTAGCAAGCATGAGTGTCATGATGCTATGCCAGGTGCAATACCCAGTGAATGCTATCTTAGAAACTTGTTTCAAGATTGATGAGAAGCTTCACTTAGAATGTTTATAGGGACTTATATTCTTCTTCAATAGTGGATGTGCACAAGATATAATACTTTTGTTGTAAACCCTTTGCAATATGGATTTCCCATTTGATCATTGAATTTATATCTCATTACAAAAGTATAACCCCTGCTTAGCTAACATGAATGATAGTACAAAATTTTCATGTTGGTATGACGCTTATTAGATTTCTCATGAGGCATATGCCTGCAACCTTTTTCACCATCTTATGTTTGCATGGTCTTTTTCAGTTACCCATTTGCTTCCATCTGTTATTTTCATTTTGAATGTCTAAATTTTTTTTCGATCCCTACTTAGTGATTAATTTCTTTGTGATTTTTTGTTGATATATCCAGGTAATCTGAATGGATTTCGATGTTGTTGTCCAGAGTTTTTGTGAAAGGGGCACGACGTCATGAGAAACTCAATAGTGCTTGATCATCTTCTATGGGCTTTACAGATGATTGGAGGGTTGTCCACCAGCTTGATAGCCTTCACTTATCCAAGAAGGCTAGTTTGGGATTGTGTAGTGCAGTTTATTTTGTTTTTTTTGACAATTCTTTGCTCTTTTCAGTCCATCGTGTCCAAAGTCTTGGGGATGTTTGTGGTGTCTAATCAATTTTAGTCAGGATTTGTGGTTCAATTTTTATCTATATTGTTTTTTGCCGTACTTAATGCAGAAGGCCAGAAAAGGCCTCAACTTTGTGGGTTCAATGCATAAAAGTACGGCTCCTGGAAAATTTTTATTTTGATTATTTGTTTTTGAGGCCACCAGCTATGCTGGTTGTTGAGTGCTTGGTCTGTCCCGGTGGTCGAGACGCTACAGACCCACTCATTTGGCCAGCACCGGCCCCTTCCCTTCTCTCAATTGCATTGTATCAAAAAAAAAAAAAAAAAGCTATGCTGGTTGTCCTTTGTCTTAAGATTGAAAGATCTATGGGATACTTGCAGGATTTGAGTCTGGCCAGCGATGAGAATTTCAGAATCAGAGCACACCAGTCACTCACCATTTATATAATCTTATATGTAATCAGGAGCATGAGAAGGTTGCTCCTTAGTAGCGTTCTCATGCAACTTCTTCAGCATTTCTATCGAGACGGTTTCTAGCTGCAGGGACGGACTTACCTTATGATAGTAGGGGCTATCACCCTCTCTATTTTGACAAAATTTTGTGTAGATCTTATGAATTTTAAGTATTTCTTAGATATCATGTATTGACCCTTTCAAAATTTAGAAAATTTTATTATAGCCCTTCAAAATTCAAAATTTTTTGCTTTCGTCTCCCACAAAATTCAAAGAAAATTTACCTATACCTATCAAAATTCAAAAGTTTTTTACCTCAGCTCTCTGTCAATAAGATTCTTGGTTCTGTCCGCCTGGCAGCGTCAGTTGTCAAAGCTCCAGTTGCTTTTACAATAGGAAAATTAGAAGTTAAGCCAAATTGTGGAAACATTGTATTAAATGGGGAGGTGGTCCAATGCCGTGCTTCTTTCAAAAGAAAAGTAGCGTGTAATTCAACAGCCACAAAATGCACGGTGATGAGCAAAATCAGTTTCGTGATCCATTAAGCAATATCCCTGCAGATGGTAATGCTGCACCATCTCACCTCTTCTTGAAAACGAAAGCAGCTCAGCAATTTCTTTCCGTGAAGCTGAAGTTGGAAGTGCTGTGTCATTTCCTAGTTAAAAAGATTTGCTATCGTATACTGCTACAGTAAAAATAATGATGCATTCAGAGAGATGCCCCTAGCCTTCATCTGGAGCTAAATATAACAATAAAATAGAGAGGAACAATTTTCCAACAAGCATCAACGAATCAAATGATAACCATACAAGCTAAGTAAAAACAACAATAACAACAAAAAGTCAGGAAAAGCAAACAAAAACATATATATGACCAGAGAGAGAGAGAATATCATAACAACCGAAGCAAACTGTCTTGTTTTTACTTTGAACACAAATTGCTGTCTTGAAGAACTTATCATGCACACATTACATAATAGATGCTTAGATCCACTTGTTTGGACATGCATACCACTCCCATACCCGAACAAACAAAAGTTGGAAATTTAAGCACAAATATACAAGCATACTTTATCCATGTAGGCGTAATTAGAAGTGCTTGGAATGGTCATTTAGGAGTCTCAGAACTCCCTATCTGGGAAGAGAATAGGGGCAACCAGGGACCAGATGAACAAAGCTGCAGTTGCCCATCCAGTGAGCATTCGGACCCAGACAGATGGCCACCCCACATCAATCAACTTCCCGCTCTCTCCCACCGAGGTTGACCACCCTGTGAGAAGCATTGCAGAGTACATGCTAGCAAGGGAGAAGATGATGTGGAAGAATGAATATGAATATGTAACAGGCTTATTAGCTTTCTCTTTCTCTTCATGCTCGTCTGCCTTGTCCAATGGAAGTAATGGCTTCCCAGCACCTTCACCAGGAAAACCAGGATGTCAGATTCAAAATGAAATTGTCAGTTTATCTGATTTTCTGTTTAGCAACAACGGGATGTTAATGTAGTTACGGTCCCCTGGTGGGCTTTCTTAGTACTTTCTGCGAAAAACAGAATGCTTTCCCAAATGAATCCTCTAGAAAGGAGGAGAATTATAAAGGAATTTCCAAAAAACCGAGAAATACTAGTTTCTTTTCCAATAAAACCAACACTAATTGGAAGGTCTTGCAAATCTTTAATTTTGTCAGCTCAAATCAAGGAACATCCCAGAAGGATACAAATTTATCTTAACATTAAAAGAATTTTCTCATAACATGTTCTTGAAGAAAAATACAGCATTTATAAATATATTTCAGCCCACATTCTTTGACTAACATGAAAAAGAAATGCACACCAAAACACAATAGGTGGGTTAATCAATCAAGCTAGAGATACGAACCTGCTCGAGGTGAACTTGGTGGTGAAAGTAGGGTAGTAGAAGAACCAGCACGGACAGCAGAGTAGACAACTGATAGAACAGTTGTTAGCAGTCCAACAGTGAGAGTGCCAGTGGAAACAGCTTTAGAATGCTTGTGAAGTCCATTGCACTCATACTCCCTTGGTTCACTGGCAAGTCCAGTGTAGCAGAGGTATGTGCAGTACAAAGATATAACTGAAGCTGGCAAAATGCTGCCACTTACCTGTTTTTCATCAATTGAAACTGTTAAACTATCTGTGATATGCACATCTAATGTACTATCTAGAAAGTTTTGTACACCTAGTAAGAGGAATAATAAAACATGTAATGAAATATGTGAAATATGAAGTTAACTAGGAGAATTGTGCTAATCGAAAGAAAAAACTAGACAACTGCTCTACTTAAGGACTAGAAACAATCAAGTTGTGTTGTTGTGATGGGGAGAAGAGGGGATGAGCTTAAGATAGACAAACACAATATTGACAAGAATTTCCCACACCCAGTTTACTTAAGTACCGAATGCCCAACCTAATTCCATGGAACAGATGACAGCGTGCCAATGCATGGACAAATACCATGGAGGTAGAGCTATTTAACATTTCTAGATTTGAAAGGTTTTGTCAACTTTGAGCAATCAGACCAAAAGTAACGCAAAAAGCTGTGGTTTAATTCAAACAATTTAACTAAGACTTGAGAGCCAATTGAGCCTCTTTCTTTTGTCAACAGTTCTTCAATTTGTCCTTGACATTAACGATTTGGAGGCAACACAAACAGAAAAGTGCTTCTGATAAAAGAACATCTCCTTCATCAAACTCTTACCACTTCTGCAATTTTGTGTACTTTTATCAAAAAAATTCCCGCCACTTCTAGTTTGGAAAATAGAGTTCACATCCATGCTTGAATTTGAAGACGTAAAGCTGGTATAGAATAAAAGTTGAGATGACTTTTGTTACCTCTAATCATTTCTATTTTCTGAACCTTTATTCAACAAAAAGCAAAAACAATTATTCCACAGTAAAAATAAAACAATGACCCAATAATATCATTATATAAGCACTTCTTGATTCATAAGCAAAAGGCACATCATTGTCCATTCTTAACGATCAGATCAGTGCCAACCTAAAGACATCTTAGACATACATTCATACCAGCCTTACCTGACAAATGATGAGGGAAATTTTACACTTATCCTTCCTAGTCATCCACATCATCACATCCACCTTTAAACTGTCCCATAGTTTTTTTGGGTCATGGAGGCCGAAAACTGGGGGAGGCGGGACTGGGGCTCAAAACCTACATGCTGAGCAAGGGGCACAGAAGCCCAACCACTGGGCCAACCCCTTTGCTCAAACTGTTACATAGTTGGCATAATGGTTCCTGTTCTTAGAATCCACTCAAATCATTCATTTCATTCCATCAGATTTTTTGTTTTAATTGTAATAAGAAGCTTCCATCAGCGATTTTAGTTCATGAATACAGCACAAAACAAACAAATAGATCAAACTGTAAGTGGCTGGCTATAATCATAGGAACAGAGGATTAGAAACTTACTGCAGGGTGCAATGTGACTACAGCAAAAACAACCACCAAAATTAGAGTCATTACGATGAAGAAGGTGTTGAGCCCACAATCATGTCCAGATGGGTTAAACAAGTAGAAGAGAAGTCCGGAAAAGCAAAATGTTGCTAAATAACAAACAAGTGAAACAACAAACAGAGCAATGTACCTGCATTGTTAAAGGAGAACATACAGAGAAGTTAAGTCTAGAATATTAAGAATGCCAAAAACAAGAAGTAAACAGCTAAAACCCTGGAAAGCCACCTTTTTTTATATTTTTAAAATTGAACATTAAAGGGCATTCAAGGAAAAAAATACAGTCAGAGTAACAATAGCTACTACTAACCAGAACTGTTCATCATATCTAACCCATTTGTCATTCCATCCATGAACAAAATCCAACAAAAGCACAACTTGAACAAGAAGAAACAATCCTGAGCCAAATTTTGATGTGGTCTCTGCATTTAAAAACTAAACTGTTAGCTTAATTCTACCGGGAAAGAAAGAGAACTTCAAATAAAGATTTAAATAGAATAGGAGGGAGGAAAACATCGTATAATCAAATCTTTGTGGCAGGTGAAAACTTGCCATGTTTTACTAGAGGATGAACAACTTTTTATACGAGGCGTACACATCAGGAAATGTTGGGGCAAAGTCTAATTTGTTCTCTTAGGCCTCAGCAAAGGAAATCTACAACAAACACCTTCTAAATCATTCCTAGTTCTAGGACCCCCAACTGATTTCCATCTATTTTTGTCATTGATCACCAAGGGTCAATGCTCTTCTCTTCTTCAGTACAAATGCTAGTTGACAGAATATGCTCCCATTCAGCAAATGCTAGTTGACAGAATATGCTCAGGCAACTAGGAGATGCATGTCAACAAATCTAGCATCTGACAAACATTACTCAAGCCATAGACACAATATTTATTGCTGGCACTGCATTCAAAATGAACTTAACCTATGTCTCAATTGTTTTGCCAGCAGCTTTGGTGTTCCTCCACTACAGCAAGATAACTAAAAGTGAAAAATGTATTATTATATTTAATACCAATATAAAGGGGGGAAAAAAAACCCTAGGTTTATAAGTATAAAGACTCAGGAAGGCCTTGTTACAAGGTTTATTATATCCTTAACTGAAAAATACAATGGTGTTGAGTTGACAAGTAATAAGGTAAGCAGAGTGATGAAGATCAAGGCTTAAAAGTTTATAAAAGGCGAGTTCAAAAATTGCGTGGATGGCTGAGCATGCCGTAAAATTAGACCGACGGAGAAACTACAATTCATCAATTATCTATGATATGCAACCGAGCCTGAATCACATCGTATAATGATTTGAGCTTTGATAAGAAGAACAAAGATCTCGTAAGAAAAGTATTGCCATGAGAGAAGCAAGAACAACAATAGAAGAAACCAATAAGAAGCATTCTCTATAATCAATGAAACGGCTTACCATAGAAGCTGATAATCTCATTTGGAAGGAAAAACATAAAGATTACTAAAAGGCACCAGCAAATAACTTTCATCATCCATCCACCATGGTGCAAACTATCACGAGGATCCTTCTGATTTTTTACACCAATCATTAGAAAGGATAGAATAGTGAAAAATAGGAAGTTCCCCAAGCTAACTCGCAGCACGGCATCTGTTTCAAACCACTCTCTATCTGGTGTTTGGTGAAAATGATTAATCCCTGGATAAATAATCAGTATGAGATCAGCTTTATCATCAACCACTTATAAATGGTTCATATATAAAAAACTTGTAAGTTCTTCAGAAGTTAAAAAATATATATATTCATCTGGATTATTTTTGCCTCCTCTTTTTGTCATCTTTGGAATGTAAACCACTCAGAAACATCATAAAGGACATAAAAATATAACCCATATAACAGATAAAGAGACTTCATTTTTGTACGCAAACATAATATAGTTTAAGAAATACCCCGAGTAATGATTGGAGCATAAAGAAGCATGCCTAAATTGCAGTAAGATCCATTTGCACAAATCTTTCAGTAATTGGCATGAAACCGTCATAGATGTATTAGTTTTAGAGCAGCATAACCAAACACGTGATTATCATGAGACATGGTTGCGCTCGAGCAATACACCCCATTCATCAAACTTATGGCCTTCCAAGTGTAGTTTGGATCGTTTTTATAGACAATTGTGAATAAAAATAAAACTTTTTTTCTGGAAACATTACTTTTGAAAACCACAGCTGCAGAAACACGCATAACTCAGCACCCAAAAAAAAAAAAAAACAGGAAATAGGAGTCCTATACAAAAACATTAGAGAATCCATTAAGGCGATAAATTCGAAGCCCCTTACAGGGAATCTTCTCCATCAGAGGTGCAGCAACCTCCCTGAGTATCCATGAGACAATCAGCGAAAGGGCAAAGAGGCCGCAATACGCAATTCGAGCAGAACGCCGGCTAATCCCGGACACCACTGACTGGCAAGCATTGCATGCGCATGCGGCGCAGCAAGACGCGAGGCAAGAAGCAGCCCACATCCTCTTTTCTCCCTCTCTCTCTCCTCAACGATCAACTACCCACGCACACCTGTTCCGAACCCTAAAATCACATAATTAAATTTAAAAATCATCATCATTCGTCACGAATCTCATCATCACATCGCAATTGAATGATATAATTGTTTCAACTCTACTTGGTAAAGCCCTAATTGTGAATCAACAATGAAACCCTAAAAAAACTGTGCAGAGCTTTTACATCGACTAATATATGTATCGATTTGTTGTTTGTGTGCTTGTGGGGAGAGGGGTGGGATTGGCTGTGTACCTGAAGCAATTGAAGGATGCAGAAGAAAAGACCGACGATGATCAATGGAGTGTTGTGACGACCGAAGAAAATAGAGACTTCCTGCAGTCCAAAACTTGAAATACTCAATCAATCGTCACGTATGACTTTGTCGCCGTTTTAAAGGTGGAAACTCGGTGAGTTAATAATAGTAACTCGGCCCAGTTCTTGTGGAAGATGGATTTCTTTTTCTACATGTATCCTCCTTGTTTTTCTTATATTTGTAGAACTCCCCCATTTTTTGTTCGTAATTATAGACAGGCCTTTGTGGTTTCTATAAAATGCATTGATCACCTCTTGATGTGGGAAAATGATAAAACTTGGACTTTTGTATAATGCATTTAATATTTAGTAATCCTATACAGTATACAATCATATAACTTATACCATATTTTTTTCATGGATGACAGTCTTTCACATTAAAATAAAATATTTATCATGATAACTCTTACCATATTATTTTGATAAAAAAAATAATATAAATTTTCTAAATAAATAACAGTTTCTTTTTAGCTCGTGATTTAAAAATGCTACTGTACACTGTTTTGAAGAGTTTTATAAATTATGATAGAATATTATTTTTATAATGCCCTTTTTTCCTTCCCAACTTCTGTGGGGATCTAGTTAACAATGTTTTATATCTGCCAACTTAAGTAGGTAGCAGCAAATTAAATGTGTCAAGTTTTTTAAAACTGATGTGCGTAGTGATTAAACCAGTCAATGCACTAGTTTAATGGTTCACCTACTCAATTGGTTCAATCGATTATAAAATAAATAAATAAATAAATAATAAAAATATATTTAAATAAAAATAATGGCTACAAAAATTATCAATGGTTTAAATAATACTCCATTTTATACAACAACTCAAAATAAGTATAAAAATAAATGCTTTATAAGAAAAAGTATACAAATAAATAAGTATAGAAACATTCAAGTGGGCTTATTTTTCTCTCTAATTTAATACGTTTTAATCTAGCGTCCACTAGTTTTTTTATTCTTAAAATAAATGGCATAAAACTTGACAATATGAATTAGTAAGAAAATAATGTTTCATTATTTTTTTGGCTATTCTCTTTTTTTCTTTTTATTTTATCCTATACTATCTTCTTTCTCATCTTTATTTTCCGAATTTTTGGTTTAGTTTATAGTTTATAAATTTTAATTATTATTTTTATAATAACTATATCGATATATCCAATTATAATTTGAAAAGCATACAAAAACATATATTTAAAATGAGAAAACAAAGCAGAGTAGGAAAATAAGATTATGCATTATTTGCCTTGTTTTTTTTTTTATCCTTCTCTTTCTTCCTCTTTTTGGTTTTGGTTTAAAGTTTTTACTTTTTTTATTATGTTTTTCATCAAAAAACGTGTTTCTAAAAAAACATATGATTTTAAATGATGCTTAATTTATGCTACTTTGAATTTTTTGTTAAATGTCCGGTTTTCTAAATGCCAATCAGTTCTTCCGGTTCAACTCGATTCTTACACATTTTTTATATTTTAATTGAACAAGACCAATTTAAGATTCAATTCCCGTTCAATTGGTTGAACCGATCGATTCAATCTGGTTCTGATAAATATACTTACGTGTATCTTCAACCACTATTTTTTGTTTATGTTAACAAGAGAAGATTTAACAAATTTTACATATATATGGTAGAGGAATGCTAGCTACAGTCAAAATATCAGGCATTTCATCACTCTCTATCTGTGAGAAAGCCACATGTTCCATCAACTTTTGTGTCCAACAAGCAACCGAATGAAAAATAGTTGTGTTAAGTGACTATTTGACATGACATGTCAGTCTTTCTTTCATTGGTTTTTTTTTATTGCTTTTCCCTATTTTTTTTAAGAATAAAAGATAACTTCATAAATGCCTGTCTTTTTCAAACAATTAAAAAAGGATAAACAAAATGCATGTCTGTATACAACCGGCAACACTTAAATCTTTTTTAAAAATTGTTTGTACAAATAAATAATTAGCACAAAAAGCACAATATTAACTAACTTATGTGTCGTAGCTTTTTACGGTTTTTAAATAAATTGTAAAAAAAATTACATGTCACCATTCTACTGCTTTGTTTTTCATAGTAGGTGAATTTTTTGTTTTTTAGTCAAAATATATGTGTTTGGGTCTAAAATTTGTTAAGGTAAAAAAAATAAATAAGAAATAAAATCACTTATACTTGTTTATTTTTTTATGAATAACCAAAAAATAATTAAAAAAAAAATTGATACTATTTCTTCTCATTTTTTTAGCCCAACTGAAGAACATAAATTAATTTCATTTTCTCTTCTTTTCCTTTTTCTCAAAAAATTTTTTTAAAGCAAAAGAAACTTATGTGAATTTCACTTATTCTCTTGCTGCAAAATAACTTAACATCTCGAGTCTCCTCTCGCCCCGCCCCTAATAGGACGAGTATAGGGTGATACTTCATCTCGATCTAAACTCGCCATATTTATACATAAGTAAATTTTTTTATTTTTTTATAGAAATATCATATTAGAATATATCATTTTTAAAAGTCATATTCAACCCATTATCATTTTTTTTTATAGGGTGACATGCCCATGCTCCCAAAGACCTCTTCTTGAAACATTTTGAAAATCTCATGCATTTAGACTCAAGACATTTATTTTTCAAAAAGAGGTGAGTTTTCAAAGTTGGAGTGAAGAGGTTTAACCCGTCACGGGTTTAGAATAGGATATGGGATGAAGTTTTTCTAATAGGCGCGAGGTAACATTTAGCAAAACTTGTACTGAACCTGCTCTGTTGCCATATCTAAATACTAAAATTACAAAAAAATTTAAAAATAATTTTTAAGGTAATGTTTCGCGATAAAAGAAATTGATATAGAATTCATGTATGATGTTGTGGTAGATTGAGAGTCTTTTGTTTTAGAACAAAACACTAATTATAATGATTCTTAATTACAAAAAATATCATTATTAAATTATTTTGACAAAATTTATTGTAAAATTTTTATAAAAGCAAATTTTTTTTATTTTTAATTTTCTAATGAAATATTTTTAAATGTTTTAATTTTTCTTAAACAGAATCAATTATTTAACAAATTTTCAAAAGAGAAAGTTAAATGTAAATATTTAAAAACACACACCAAAACTTATTTGGTGTGGGAAGCTTCGAATGCGAATTTAAATATTTTAATTGCTTCTTACTTTTTTCTTGTGATGAATATTTAATTGTTTTATTCTATATCTATATTGTTATTTACCAGGTAAAGTTAAGTTTTTGGCCTCAAGTGCTTTGACACACTAATAAGTTACAGTATAGTACAATTGTACAATCGGTGCTATCCAATTTCGATTTTAGTTTTTAAATTCAAGAACGTGTCTCATCACAACTGTATAAACAGCTGCAAATCGACTGTTCCTGGCATTGCCCTATATGGTATCAAAGACGGCCACGCAGGAGGGTTCATGCAACTTTGTAATAAAGTAAAGCTTATTTTCTTTTGGTATAAATTTTGCCTTTATTTTTTGGCAACTTTACCTGTACCGACAAATTAGTAATGGCATACTTTGCACATACACCGTGTCTAGATTTTAAATATCAAGTACTCGAAGCTATAATAGTATAGGAGCTAAGCCAAATGGTAACTGTTCGACTTAAAAATTGAGGGAGAAATTTAAGGTCTGTTTGAAAGTATTATCAGTTTTTATATTTTATTATGTCATAAGTATTTTTATTTTTTATTTTTTATGATTTACTAATGAAATTTATAAATTACTGTTTCATTAACATTATTAGATTAATATTTTAAAATAAAAAATATATTTATTTTAATATTTTTTATTTAAAAAAAATAAAATAAAAACGAAACGGACCCTTATAATGCGTTGGAGATTCGCCGATATATACTTTGAGGCGATCTCAAATGAGATGTATCGAGTTTGGTAACTTAGGCCTCGTTTGGTAACGTTTTTTGTTTTTGTTTTTTTTTTTTTTTCAAAAAAAACAAAAAATGCCGTTTGTTTAAATTTTTTTTTTTTTTGTTTTTTACAAAATTCGAAAAAAAAAAACTAAAAACACTAAAATCGGTCTATTTTCTCTTAAAAAAACATTGGTCTAGTATTATTGGCACAACGATAATCTATAAACGCTCATCATCAAACTACAAAAAACACACAGCAAAAATACAAAATAAAAATACACAACAAAAATTAAAAATTGATAACGTTAACAAACGGACCCTTAATTTTTTTATATGCATATAAATTTGGGCCAAGGTGGAGCGCGTTAACGATCCCAAACGCGGATTAATATGCCGAATCGGGCATGGCAGAGAAGATGTCAATGTCCCTTCAAGCCTCGAAGCGCCAACTCAATTAGCTCCCCAATCAGCGTCAGTCTCTGGAATAAATTGGGGCATCGAACTGAGACAGAAGCCCCAGATAAAGGGATACAGAGTGAGAGAGAGAGTCTATGCAGAAACATTGGTTCCATCCAATTAATTATCTTTTATCTGTTTACTTGGTAAAACCAAATCAACGAAGGTTAAACGGCACCACAACCTTTTCTTCAGTCCGTTTGAATGCCAGCGTTTTGAGGGCACTCTCCCTTCAATTTCTTCAGCTGTAAGAGTTCCTCCCATTTTTTTGGTAAATTTTGTTGTGCTTTTTTTCCCTCCGTTTTGGAAGCTTTTATGCAGATCTATGCTGTTCGTTTTTTTTTTTTTTTACCTGTTTTTGTTTATGAGCTGGTAATCGATTCATAATTAGAGTTTGTTGTTGTCTGCATCCGAATGGGAAGCTTGGTGAATATTTTGTTTGTGACGTAGATTCGAATTAGATAGCTCTTGTATCAGCATTTCCAATGAATTGATGTAAAAAGAACCAAACAAACAAGGTCTACTACATTAGATTCCCCCAGAGAACGTGAATGTGAGTATGTCTTAGGGCAAAGTTAAAGTTTTCGTTTCAATTGCATGTAAATTTTATTTTATTTTTTGTCAGTACAAGCAAGTTGGAATGTAATACTTGTGATCTGATGCATTAACATAAGCACGGGCACAAGCTGAATAATCCATGCCGGACGAATTGATTAGGGGTGTTATGATGTTGTGAAGGCTGCTAATTGTACTGATGGTACCTTGAAGAGAAGCATCTGATTTTTCTAACTTTGATATTGATAAATATGTAGTTCATTGAATTTTAGGGAAGTATGTATTTGCGAGTGTTTGTCAAAGTGGTTGGGCAGAGTAATTGTGTTTAGGAATCTGACTTAGTCTCACATAGAATGGAGAGCTTGTAATTCCTATTGACCGGGAGATGAATTTTTAGAAATTTTTGGTATATTGCTTATTGGTTGATAATGGTTGAATTATATTCACAAAATACTATTTATAGGAAAATGACTCACAGGCTGTATATGTTTCTCTTTTTATTTATTTCTGAATTCTAATTGCTGGGTTTATTCAAGTAGGTCAAGATAAGTTACACAATTTGCTATAAAGTTATAATACCCCACACCCAAAGAACCATTCCCTAACACTAATCCCCATTACTTGAGGGTGGTGGGTGCCGGGTCTTTTGCTATCCCAGGCAATGGCATTTTTATACCCAACACCGAAGTAATGAAGAATTGCAGCTGCGTGAATAACGCGGGCCGTTATCGTTCTTCTGGCTTCCAACTGCCTGTATCCCTTTGTCCTAGTTGTTTGGATGTGTTACTAATGAGAACATACGGTGCATGACAACATTTTCTCTCATATGGTGACTCGTCTACCGAAGCTAGTTGCACATGGGGTTTTGTCATCTCTTACCTTTGTTTGATACTTGCTCCATTAAAGTGAATCTGACCTTTGGCTAGTCTAGAACTTAACTCGTTATTATTATTTTTGGTTCCTTTGAAAAGCTTGGTTTCTATTAGCTATCGTGACTGTAATTAGTCATCTCCCCCAGTTGCCTCTTTTGCATGTTAATAAGTAAATTCTTTGCCATCAGGAATAGGCGAGTAATTCATTTTTCTAGTTGGAGCTCTCAGCCTATTGGTAACTTGGAATTACCAAGGAGCTGGTGCTAGTTAATTTTGTAAACATTGCCGGTTTTGCTTCCTTGTTTTTAGTTCTATTATAAAGCTTATAGTAGCTGCGCTGTTATCGTGCTTAACCAAAGGCATCTTTTCTAGAATTATGCAATTGTCTTGGTCACTAACGATAGTACTTATTAAAAAGTTATGAAACTTCACTATTGTAGCAAACAATGATCTCGTTGTAAGTTTGACAGAATTTGTACCTCTCATATTTAATTTGAACAGGTGCAAAATTGTTCTGTTGTTGAAGTCAGTGCATAAGTTATGGCTCTTGACGGAATAGTATCCTCTCCACATAGAAGGTCACAGAATGCACAAAATGCATTTTCTTCACCATCGATTAGAAAGCAGTACTCAAAGGGGGATGAATTGGAAAGTTGTTCGATACTCCTCCGGCGGCATCAGTTCCTCCTCACAGCTCTTGCCCTCCTGGCATTTCTCTGCACCATTTATCTGTACTTTGCTGTAACTTTAGGAGCTGGCAAATCCTGTTCTGGGTTAACAGGAACTGAGAAAGCATTGTGCCATGTGGAGCAGACAAAAGCAACCATAGCCAAAGGAAAACTAAAATTCTATTAGTATTTAGATGACAGCCAAGCGGATAGTGGTGATGATTCTTTTCCCCGAAGGGTTGAAAGTTAATTATTAAATTGTCTGTTACTGGTAGGTGTTTGAATCGCTCAGGAGCTAGCTCTTTGGTTTTCAATCATGTATACATGAATTGCAGTAGAATTTTGTTTCGTGAACTTGTGTAAGAACCTCAAACAATTATCTTATCTTAATTGTGAAGGGAGCGAAATTGTGGTTTTTCTGAAATCTTTCTCATCTTTATTAAGTACTGTTTATGTGCTAGTTGCTTTTGCTTCTGGCTCTGGTATGGGATCTTGGCTCTATGGACACAAGAAATTTGAGTTGAAAATGAGTTTGTCATAGAAAGTAAAATTATGTGAATCTGATTTGGTGGAATTGGGATGATTTAAGTTCCCTTTTGGTTGAGTAAAGATTAGTCTTTATGTATACATTGCAATTGCTCACAAAACCATATCCATCTGAAATAAATTTTAAGCTGTGTTTCATACTCATAGAAGGGAAATGGAAATGAAGGGAGGGAGAAATAGGAGGGAAATGGGAGGCAAAACTGGGTTTCCTCCTTGTTTGATTTTCAATAAAAAACGTGGAAGAAAATTCACAATGCAAATCAAATAAAGAAAGAGAATAGTATATTTCTTTTTCCTTATCTCCACAAGTATAAAACACACCCTTAGTAGGACTCTCTACGCTTTTGACGTGAAACAAATACCTTTCAAAAACTCTAGTTTTGTGGATCCTGTCATTTGAACTCTCAACCTCTGCTCAGTCTCAATTCTGATTTGGATTCCAAATATGTTATTTTATACATCTAATCTCACTACAAATAGGCAGATTAACAAAATCTTTTTTTTGCTTTTTAGATTTTGGAATTAATTTTAGTACTTTCACTATAAGAATGAACCCTAAATCTGTGCTGCTTCTTTTCTGTAGTTTCTCAATTTTTTTGCAAATTTTTCAAATATTAAGACTAAATTTCTAATTTTTAAAAAAAAATTAAAATTATTTAACACAATTATTGAACGAGACTCAGATTTTTAAGTTTTTATTCTCTATTGATATTTTTTTTCAAAATATTCCATGCGTGGGGCCTTGAGCCTTCGTGTTTTTTTTTTTTTTTTTTACAATTTCCTTTTTCTTCTTTCCCCACTACGCAAATTGGCAGTAATGGGCCTTCATGTTTATTACATCACGTGAGCAAACCGTTACGTTTAATTTTTTTCTAGTTAGTTAAAAAATTGAAAAATAAAGTTCATTTCGATTTTCTCATCACTCGCCACGACTCAGAAGTGTTTTCTTCGCAAAAAACAATAACACCACAACGCACCAGTTTCCACCTTCTCTGATCTTCGTTCTCTCAATTCGTGAACCCTAACAAAGACCCAAACCCTAATCTATCCTCCCATTTCTCCACCTATTTACCTCCCACCACGTCTACCCGTTCTGTAATTTTCTTTATGGCCGAGACTTCGAAACTTCACCACCGCAGATTCGACCACAAGCGATGGATCCCGCTGCTCCTGTCATCACACCAGACGCTTCTCACCCTTCTGTGGACCGTCGGATTCCTTTTGATCGTCTTATGGCAACGCAACGCCGTCGATCGGCTCCTGACTCTCCGCCGTGGGGCTCCACCGCCGAGGCCCATTCCGAAGCTCCGGCAGGTGGCCTTCAATTTGAGCGACTTCGGTGCTGTGGGCGATGGCATCACTGTAAATACGGAGGCATTCGAGAGGGCGGTATCGGAAATCAAAAAGAGAGGTGGTGGTCAGCTTAATGTCCAGCCAGGGAATTGGCTCACGGCGCCTTTCAATCTCACCAGCCACATGACTCTCTTCCTTGCAGAGAATGCCGTTATACTCGGAATCGATGTGCGTAACAATTTTCTCTATTCATTTGTTAAAGGTTAACTGGTAATGAGTTACGATGACTTCAAATAAAAAGAAAGGCATTTAGGAAATCTGATCTTACTGTTGTATTTGGGACTTGTTGGGATGTGGTTTAAAATAAGAATTGATGTTTGATTGGAGAATGAGGTGCGGGAGCTGCTTAAACTTGGGATATTGCTGAGATTTCCTTTTCTAAGGTTAGAAGTTGTAGGATGATTTGGGCTGGATATTTATCTGATTTTCTTGGACTAATTTAGAGGATTTATTTATTTATGAATTCATTGCCTATTCTTTAATACAGTGTGTAAATGCTGGTTGAATCAAATCAAAGAATCATGAGGTGAACTTATTTTCTCTTCTTTGTAGTTGAATATGAGGTGACACATCCCTTTCCATTAAATGGGCTGACAATCATGCAGTTTTCCTGGCCACATTAGGATTAAATACATGGGCACTATTATTGGCCTAAACATGGTCTAATTATGTCAATTAGTGCACCCAAATCGTTGGCTTATTTGTGGCTGTCTTATTGTTCTTTTCTTGTTGATTTTGTGGATTCTTAACTTGTAAGGTAGCATAGGCCTTCTTTTGTTATGGGGAAGCATCCCCTTTTGATGCTGAATTTAATATTTTTGTGTTTACTAATCCACAAAATAATTTTTTTCCCTTGTAATGACAGAATGAGAAGTATTGGCCTCTGATGCCTCCTTTGCCATCATATGGATATGGAAGAGAGTGCCCTGGGCCTCGTTATGGGAGTCTCATCCATGGTCAAAATCTCAAGGATGTTGTTATAACAGGTCAGGTTAGGGAAACCCTTGGTCTGCTTTTCACCTTTTGGTGCTAAATCCCTTCACATTCCCTTTAGAACTGAAAATCTTACTTTGGAAGGTCCAATTAAGGAGTGGTAAACTGGTTATAAGATGGCCCAATTAAGGAACTTGATGATATATAGAAACTGGAACGTGAAAACATAATTCCTGACTGGAGAGAATCATATTATTATTATTTTTATATGTAAGCCAATCTACTTTTGACATGCATTGAAGATCATGTGCACTGACCACGGCTGCAAACTAGAACACATATTATCTTGTTCTTAATAAGGCATTCCTAGCCATGGGATTTGTGGAACTATGACTCGATGTGAATGCAATATGGGCTGATATAGCAACATACTAAAAGAAGTGGGGTCCATTTTCTTATACTCAGTTTTACAATTGGCTGACAGGGCATAATGGTTCCATAAATGGACAAGGTCAAACATGGTGGGAGAAGTATCGCAAGAAACTCCTCAATCACACGAGGGGCCCACTTGTGCAGATCATGTGGTCAAGTGACATTCACATTTCTAACGTAACTTTGCGGGATTCTCCTTTCTGGACACTCCACCCTTATGACTGCAATAATGTCACTATCAAAGATGTAACCATCCTGGCTCCATTGTCTGAAGCCCCGAATACCGATGGAATAGATCCTGGTAAGTTCGCATTACTGGTAGCGTTCTTTCCATTCAAATTCATGAGGAACTTCAATGGCTTTTGTCTGTTATTTATTCTAATATATACAGGGGGATCCCCATTTTGTCTTTGAAGATGCGTAACGCAGTGTGACTTTTTTTTCTCCCAAATTGTTCTATTAAATCTGTTTTATTACTGCTTCAATTAGATTGCTTCTTAATAACTGTTAGAGCAAATAAATAAGGCAAAAAATAACCAAACTACCCCACGTAATTATTTATAACTTCTGGATTTTGCATCACCCTATTCACTTGCTGATATTGATAAGACCATCATCTCCGGTGATTCAATAGATCACAACTTCTATCATCTCTGGCAATAATTAAAGATTGCACACACGTCATGCTTTAGTTCTTAATAAGCAAACAAACTCATGGCATGCTAGCCTGTTAGTGGAGTTGCTTAACTTCTGCAGAGTAATTGACAAAATTGGTCTGAGCTTTTTGCTTGTAGTTCATGATGTGGATGCTCATCCATGCTTGGTTTACGAATAATGGTTATATGATTTGCACAATTTAAGAAAATCTCATATGGTGGTGTAAAGAAGAAAAACCCTGAAGAAAAGAAACATGAATAGGATTTTTGTTTTTGTTTTTCCCTGCTGGGCAATTATTAGGCTTTTAGTAGGGGGATATGAATGGATGCCTGTTGTGAAATGAAACAGACTTTACCCACTCTAACGCGGGTTTAGGAATTTTACAACATATAGTGCATACTATGTTTTTTTTTCCTTATTCTAAATAAGTTTCTTTATTTCATCAAATTCCAAGGTGAAAGTGTTTTGATATTGTTAATTCTAATGCATGAGCTGCTGCTTTGTTCATCTAGTTTTGTAAGATGAATGTAAATTTAGGCGGAAAAGAAACAGTTTTCAGTTGCTTTAAAGGATTTCAGGAAAGCTTTGTTTCTCCATTCTTAAAGTTCTCCCTCTCAGTTGACCCCTGAAGATGGCAAGGTCGTATGTATTTAAAGATGAGTTTACAGGTGATGGTGATTGAAAAGCTGAAGTACTAGACTTCTAATGCTAATCAATGAAGAAGGTGACTCTTACCTTGGGCTAATTCAATTCAAAAGGATGCCCTAATTATACTTTATTCATGGACTCATTTTCCATACTTGACCTTGCATGGCATTTTAAAAGTGAAAACACTATAGGTTTCACCTTTCTATTATTGGAAGCATTTGGAACTGAGGTTATTGATGCTGACGCATGCAGATTCATGTGAAAATGTGCTAATAGAGGACAGTTATATTAGTGTTGGTGACGATGGCATTGCAATAAAGAGCGGCTGGGATCAGTATGGAATTGCTTATGGCCGGCCTTCCACCAACATTCTCATTCGAAATCTCATTGTACGCTCTACAGTAAGGTGAGAGTGTTTCTGATCATAATTCCATTTCAGCACAGGCATACCTGTATCACTGTGAGTTGGGGCATTGCATTGTTATGCCTGCTTTTTAAGCACAAACTGTAGATTTGAACCATACATCTGTGTGCATGCATGTGCTTGCGAGTTTGTCATTAAGTATGACATGCAATCATGAATTTTTATACTCTCCAACTAAATTATTTTGCTAAAACAAAAGAAGTAGTAAATTATTTTGATTTCCAAGTGAACCCTATGAACGAATCTGATATTTCCTATTTTTGCTGGTGCCTTGACAATCATTGATACTCACCCTCTTAAATTTCTGTAGATACATGCTTAATGTAGACTCCTGGGTTCTGATCTTTCAAAAGAAATTATTATGGTTAATTTCAAGTTGAGTTTTTCGTAGTTACAAAAAAAAGTGGATATTTGAATTATTCATAGCCATGGATGACTCTTGATTTTGAACTTTATCACACTCTTGCATGCTACTGAAAATATCCAAATTCCCGTGTGGTACTCTCATTACTCGAGAACTTGGATGAGCTGATTTTCTGAATAGGTATAGGTCATTTCGGCTTTAAGTGGCTGTTAGTGCATCATGTTGGGACATGCTTCAACCAGTCAGGTCTGATAGAGACATCAACAAAAAGTTGTGGGGCAGTGATATAGTTACATTAGATTCCATGTCTTAGATCCTTAAACTGAACTCCCTGTCAATCTTAACAGTGCTGGAGTATCGATTGGCAGTGAAATGTCCGGCGGAGTCTCAAATATCACTGTGGAGAATCTATATGTCTGGAACTCAAGAAGGGCTGTCCGGATCAAGACCAGCCCTGGCAGGGGTGGCTATGTTCGTAATATAACCTACAGGAACCTGACATTAGATAATGTTAGGGTTGGGGTCGTGATAAAAACTGACTACAATGAGCACCCAGATGAAGGCTATGACCCAAAAGCTCTTCCAATCATTGAAAATATAAGCTTCACTGGAATTCGTGGTCAGGGAGTTCGTGTGCCAGTCCGTATCTATGGTAGCCGAGACATTCCTGTGAGGAATGTCACTTTCCAGGATGTGTCAGTGGGAATAACATACAAGAAGAAGCATATATTCCAGTGTGCCTTTGTCCAAGGCCGTGTGATTGGAAGCATTTTCCCTGCTGCATGTGAGAATTTAGATCTTTATGATGAACAAGGACAGTTGGTTAAGCAATCAACGTCGCAGAACAGCAATGATACAGATTATGAATTTTGAGGAGGGAAATCCACAGTTCTCAGTGGAAGTCCTTTGGGGTGTTTATGGCTTGCCTTTGCAAAGGATTGATGGCTTCATTCAGCAACATGTGCATGTTTAACAATTTGGAGTTTGGAACATGCCGATGGGTATTCCAAATTGAATACTTGGGGTTTGAGCCAACTTCCAATAAATAATTTAGAGAAAGTTTCAGCATGTTAATTCGCTTGGAGATTTTCATCGGTGCCAAGAAGAGGGAAAAGTGAAATGTAGAGACATGGGGCTGCCATCGTGGTGGGCTGCTACTACATGACAGTTGATTCTATGTTAGTATGAGCTTCCTGGTCATCAGAAATGACCCTTTCGGAAATATTTGGGTTCCATTTTCGTGATGCTCTTTTTCCCTCATGTGGTCAACTGGTACTTCCTCAATGCAGCCTGTGAATGGGAAAGGAGGGAATGCGAGATGATTCTGTTGCAACTGTTGGTCATTGTGGGCAGGAATGGCGAGGATGACATGATTAAACCCTCAGTTTCCATCCTTCCCCTTTAGAGAGAGAGATCATGTGAGGTGTAGTTTATTCCTCTTATTTATTACATACGTATCTTATTTTTCCTTTGTGGGAGGGTTGGAGGAATGGGTTTGGGTTATATTTCCTGTTTTTTACTCTCAATGAACAAAACACCTTTATCCATGAGAAATGAGTAAATGAGTAAGCCTGAACTGATTGTATATATACTTCCAACATTTGTACTATAGAGGGGGGTGATGATGATTCACTGATTCAAGCTGTGTTGGATCTGTTTTGCTCTATATGAGATTTTGGACAGAAAAGGTTGATAGGACAGATTTTAGGCCTCAAAATTACAGAAATGATGTAGACTGGCCGATATTGGCACTATATTTGGCAGCTTAGACATGTTGGATTCAAGCAAAGTTTTTTAATGGTTAATTCAACCAAAAGGATAATATATGTTGATTTCTTAGAAGAAATTTAGTGTTGTGTTCGGCCTCTCACCCAAGTCTCATTTTGTGCATCGTAGGGCCCAAAAGTTTGTGGGTTATGAACATTTCCTTGTAGGTCGTCCCATCAAATTAACTTCATTTTGATTATTAGATCTGTGCAAGCTTGCAATGCATTCAACGGGGCCTTGCTTTCATTTTTTCTTTTCAATTAAAGTGCATGAGTAATAGAGAATACAAAGAAAACAATGTTGCATTAACTTCTAAACATGCTGACAAATCCTAACCTTGTAGCGTAGTTAGGGCCAGTTTTGGTACAGCATTTTTTGAATTTTTAAATTTTATTTTTTTGGCTTATAAATAAAAAAATTAGATTTTTTTATTTTTTTGCTTTTAATAGGATAAGGTAAACAAAAAAAAAAAAAAAACTTCAAAATCTTAACTTTTTTGTTTATAAGTAAAAAAAGTCAAGCTAAAAAAATTATAAAAAAAAATCCAACTAAACGGACTCTTAGACCACAAATCAATCTAAATTTGCAACGAATTTAAACCCACAAAATAGCTTACACTGTCATGTCTATTGTAGTTATCAAGAGATCTCTAAATAAAAGCGGGACTCATAATCTTGTATGTTATAATTGGGATAGTATAAATATATTTTTTCACTATGTTTGAATTTTAAATTTGTAAAAAAAATAAAAGAAGATATAGAAGAAATAAATAAAGTGAAATAATTAATGTTTTTTGTTGGGCTAGTAAAATAAGAAATAAATAAATAGATATTTAAGAAAAAAATATTTTTTTCGGTTTGATTCTTCATTAAAATAAACTTATGTAAGTAAATTTTATTTATTTTTTGCAATTAATTTTAATTTTTTTTAAGATCAGCACTGCACGAGTGAGCTGGGCTAGCCCAAAAAAAAAAAAAAAAAAAAAAAAAAAAGTTTAGCGTCAATTGCGACTGTACAGTCGCTGACTAATGGTAGATAACTCAACATGGCTTACCGTCACGACGTTTAGCATCAATCAACAACTGTTGCAAAGCAGCTGCTGATGCCTTTTTGATAAATCCACCATCCAACAGTCACTATGCTTTTGCCAGCAAGATTGGGACAATGTGATGTGGAAAAGATTTGACGGTGGGCCCGGCGGGGGGCTATCGTCTTGGGGGGAGGAGAAATTTATTCCAAAGCAGGACAGCTCCACTGCCTACATAAGACAGACGCATTACTTTCTCTCTCAATCGTCTTCTAACAGATGCGTGATGTTTGATTGATTCTCTCTCTCTTCCAGAATTGAATTTGGGTTAGAAGAGAGCGTAGTAAAGAAGCAAAGTCATGGCCAATCCTGAGACTGAGGAAGAACACTTCGATGTCCTAACAAGAACAGGCCAAAAGACTGGCATCTCCAAACCCAGGCAAGTCCTCCGCCGCCTCTCCTTTCCTTTCTTTCCGTTTGTTTGCTGAGAAAACGCAGGAAAAAAAAATCGAAATTACAATAAGACCATCAATCTTGTGCGTCCTTCAAATTTCAGTATTTTGTATTCCAACCACGCGCTCTTATCATGCTTCTACAGGACTCCCCAAACAATGAATGCCCGCTATCGAACTTTTTATTCCTATACTTCAAATAATTTTCTTGGGAGAGACGGGGTAGATTTTTTACTTGATCGTCTGTGATTTATGCTGCAAACTGATGCCCTATATGTATTTCTTTGTTGATTTTAAGTTTCAGTATATATTCTATGTTTGGTTGCTGAGAAAACAGAATAGGAACGAAAAAGAAATTTGAAAGTTACATGTCAAATTGTTTTCATTTCCTTGAAGCAAACTGTATAATTAAATTAGGTTCAGTTTGGTAATTAGTATTGGCTTTCTTGGTTCCAGTAGTAACCAAGAATGTCGTGATACTAGTGAATACTTAAAATTGTTACTTACTTGCCAGATGTCACAAAATTCTGAATGCTACTGTAATCTGTAAATGAGAATTTTTCCTTGCTTCTATATTGTAGAAGGCAGTTCAAACTTATTGAGTTATGAATTCATGATAAGTATCTAAAAGAAGATGCAAGTGAAGTCAGAAGCTGAACATGGCATGAAAGGAAGACGTATTCAACTGATCAAGTTATTTTTGCATTGAAGTGTTTTTCCCCTTTTAATCAAGTGATTTGATATTTGTCAATTTGATGGGGCCAAAATAGGAGTTAGGAAACAGTTGATTGAAATCAATGCAATTAAAATATTTTAAAAGCAGAACCAAATAAACAGCAAGAAAATGAGGAAAAAAAGAAAACAAAAAACAAATTTCAAGGACATCATGTTTTGGGACACTTGAGCCAAACAATCATGCACTTGTAGTTAGGACACTCATGAAAGGAAAATCCCAACCTAATGCAGCCAGCTGTTTTTCTGTCACGGTGGTCTCATTCCAGTCCCAACTGGGATGTGGAGTGTCTCGACTTTCCTAGAAATATGACTCAAACTGATTGAGGTGCCCAAAAACTGGATCTGAAGCCTTGAAGGCCCTTAAACATTTAATAACGATTTGTTTCCGAAGTCATGATTCTCAAATCTTGCTCGAAATAGGCTATGAAGTCATTAGCATTTTCAATACACATTGAAATGCTAAGTTTGAATAAGTAATGTCCAACTTGCAACTTTTCCATTCTAAGAAAATTAATCACATTTAGAGTAGTATAAGAGGTTCTTTCCATCATTCTTGCCAAGTTGTTCTTTGTTAATTAAACTGTTGCTATACCTTAGCAGGAGAAAAAAAAGTCCCTTAGCAGGAGAAAAAAAAGTAAGTGTGATCTCTTCTATAAAGAAATAAACAAAAAGGATACACCAATGTGATCCATTGACATATGAATCAGCTTAAAAGCAGTATAATAAATAGACTAAATTAAAAGAAGGCCATTCCATGGTGGTGATTTGTCTGGGTAGACTGGGTACAAATCCAATTTCCTGCAAAAAGTAGGTTATCGTGTTGATCTTTCTTGTGACCACTTGTATGGACTAGTTTTTGGAGGGGGTCATTCAGTTGTTTCTCGTGGGTTGCCGGCACTTATGTGTCATCTTAGTGAGTGTGATTCCAAACATGTTGGAGGCCTTATTTCTATTATGTAACGACTTCCTTGCCAACAACAGGATTCACTAAAATCATGGTAGAGCTGGACACTACTTTTGCCCTTGATTTGTCCTGTTAAGGGGACTGGTTCTGATGATTTTTTATGCTTAAATGAAGGTTTCTACTCACTCTTTAACTTGTCATAGTCCTTTAATGAACTTGTGGTTGTGGTGCCTAGATATGAGTGTAGGATTCTTTTTTCTTTCTTTTCTTTCATGATTTTGTAAATCTCATTCATGGTGGCTCCAGCAGGATACTTTTCTGGTTGTTGTTACAAATGAAAAATATAAAAAAATGAACGAATGAATAAGAGAAAAAAATTATCATTGTGGTTATCATCTTGGAGGGGTATTTTGTCAAATGACGTCAGTTTCAAACTGCAGAGTAAACATTTTGCTAGTTAAATCATGGGGCAGAGGTTATATCAAAGAGTGTCGATATCAGTTCTAGCCTCTAGGCTAGAGGATCAAGCAGCATCCTTATTGAGCTGAGTTTCTTATTGGTTTGGATATCTATCTGCTGCCTGTTGAAACTAGTGCTGGCCACTTGTCTACCTGGAGAGCTATTCAAGAAGATCAGATAAAATTCATTGTGGGAGGAGATGCCCAACCGTTTATAAATGCAGTGAGTATTATGACATCCTGTCATCCTCCCACTTTCGTCCATGGAATCCATGGTCCATGATACAACGGTTCTTCCTAATGCTCTCGAGGAGTGGTGTTTTTGGAACTCTCATAGAATTACTACCGGACCTGTTCAAGAACTAGCACAATGGGCAATCAAAAGCTACTTCTCAAGTGTCTTGGAAGCTGATAAAATCCACCCTACAGTAGAAGGGGCAGCAAAGCAAATTTGGTCACCTGAAACTAAGAGTGGGATTGTCTTTTCAGCGTTCTTGTCTGTTGCTTTCTTCTGTTTTATTTTTATTTTTTGTCTTTGCTTTGTAGTTTGTTGTCTCTTCATCCGTCTGTTCTGATGTATGGTCAACCAGTGTAAATAGATAAATAAAAATAAAAAAAAAACCTCCTGCCCTGCCATAGTCAGGTTGAGTCTGGCAGAGGCATAGCAGGTTGCATTTCCCAAGTGCACCAACCACTCACTAATTGTGTTGTGAAAGTTGATTCCACTGATGGCCTAGATTTGTAGATAATGTGGATTTGTTTTTTGATCCACGCTATTTGTATTCAAAAGGCATCATGTTAGACAACCATCATGGACTTGTGAGACACTTAATTCTGATATTTTCTTTGCAATGGATATTTTGCTATCTGTGTAGGGGAGAGGTTCACAGAGCTGGGGATTACCATCGAGCTGTTCATGTGTGGATTTTTTCTGAGAGTACGCAAGAACTGCTTCTCCAACAACGTGCTGACTGCAAGGATTCATATCCAGGGTTGTGGGACATCTCTAGTGCAGGGCACATATCTGCTGGTGATTCATCCCTTATCACAGCCAGGTAACTAAATGGATGCCCATTTTGGTGATGCTAGTCATGCAGGTAACTGCTTTTTTTTTATCATACTTGTATGATACAAATATTTGTATGCTTGCAGAAGGGAGCTTCATGAAGAGCTCGGTGTAATCCTTCCGAAGGATGCATTTGAATTGATATTCATTTTTCTCCAAGAATGGTTGGTAGATCAAACACCTGTCTCTATTTGGGAACTAATTTTCCTTTTTTATTTTTTTATCAATTGTTCTCATAAGGTGTCACTACTTATTCTGTGAGTTTTTGTTGTTGACTTTCTTTCTTTTTTTTTTTTTTTTTTTGTGGTTCCCTTCCCCCTTTTGAAGCCACAGTTTCTTAGCGTGATTTTTACTGTATATGTTGGGATCTAGACGCATGGGATTTAAAAGTAAACATGATGCTTCTGGATTTGTTTGTTTATTACCTTCCTTCACTACTCGTACTTTGATTTTGCATTATTTACATGTAGGAAAGTGTTGGAAATTTATACTAAAAGACATGCTTTGTGTAGTGGCTTTAGTATTTATTAATAAATTAGTTATTCCATTTTAATGAGAATCTATGTGAGCAATGTTTGCAATGCGTTATTTAATAATTGTGCATGTGTGTCTCTTATTCTATATAGTAGGTGATTTGGTGTGTAGACTACAGCTTACACACGGAAGATCAGATCATCGGTTTTTATAGAATATAAGCTTATCGTTCACAGTCTTAGATGGAAATGGACACACCATCAGTAGGACTGTAATACAAGGTTTTAATAGGCCTGTCTTAACTATAGGGAATGGTATAATTCTAACTTCTTGTACTAGTATACTTTGTGTGTATTGAACAGGATCGTGTTGAGATAATTGTTTTTATACTGACTATATAAAACAATTAATACCTCATGATTATTATGAGTGCTTATACACTTAATCCTAATATAATAAATAGACACGTACATGTAGTGTTTATTGTTTTGATTCGCAGAAGAGTGAGTTTCCTTGTGGGTCAATAAACTCAGTGAGTTGGACAATAACATTACGTGTATGGTGAATATTTATTATTGATGAAATCCACGTCCCGTATAGGGATTGATGATACCCCCTTGAGGAAGTTTATAAGTTTTGATTATGTCAAACCCTGCAGGTGGATTATGAATCCGACATATCAAATAAGTTCAGTAGAAGGTTTCAAGGAATTAAATAAGTCTATTAAATTTAATTGTCAGTAATTTAATTTAATAGACGGGTATCTGTAATCTTAACGTGGGGAGATAAATAAGCATTTAATAATATGGAGCTCGAAATATAATTTCTATTATAATAGGGAGTGCAATTATAATTTGTTAGTGGTATAAATTATAATTTACGTAAATAAGGATTAATTCTGGTTGGATTAGGAGTCTTTATTTGCATAGGAAGCCCTAGTTATACTAATCCTATGGTCCCTGTTGTAACCTCTATATATAAGTGCTCTAAGAGCTGCTAGGGTTACACACTCTGCACATAATTGAGAGATACACATTTTTATGAGGAAGAGAAATCCTAGCAGCGGCGAGCCCACTCTCTGTAGAGTAAGGCGTGTACGAGGAATACAGCAGAAGTTCGAAGGTTGAGTTCGAGCGGTTACTTCGTGCTTAATGCTGATTCTTGTTATTCGGGATCAAACCAGAGAGATCTCGAAAGTATAATTCTAATAAAGTAGATTAGGTTATGCTAATCAGATCAAAATTTTTGGTAGTATGTGTATACACTATAGTCAGGTCGTGGGAAATTCCGCAGTCCCCAACAGAAAGCTTGCGTCATGGATGTGGATTACATCTGTAGGAGATTAGAGTATCTAGGAAAAGACATCTAAGGCTATAGATATTGGCTACCATGGGGTCTTGCCTGTCCATACAGATGAATGCATGACCTGCAACCAAGTGCATCAGGTAAGCCTAGCGAGAGGTGAACCTGATAAATGTAGTTCTTGTGCCTAAGCCTATTCTGCTGGTTGTGTGGGTTATCATCCCAAATAGTTGGGACAATGCTCACCTTTTAGAGGAGGGCTTCCAAAAGAATAAGAAGTGTGGGTTGATGAGGAGGAAAAATAGAAGAAACCTTTTAGATGGTTTAAAAAAATGTCATCATTTTGTTTCTGTTTTTTTCTCTTAACTTTTTGGTCGGTCATCTATGGGTAGTAAAACTGTAAAACATCTTTTAATTGTTTGAACTTCCTAGGAGGTGTTGACATGAGATACTAGGGTTGATGCATATACGTACCTAGGGGACTGTTTCTGGAAGAAAAGAAATCAAAAGATATCAATGGACTAGTTTTACCTATTCCATTCCCTAATCATTTTCCTGGTACTTTTGGTCAATTGTGCTCAGGATCCAATGTTTTGAAGTTTCATCATAGTTGTTTGCTATTCATGTTTTACCTTGAGGAGGGTAGGAGGGTATCCCTGTAAACTTAGACCTGTTAGTCATGAGGATGTTTCAGGGAGTTTGTTTCATGATCAGGGACTTTTTTCCTCCTCATTCTTGTTTGGTTGTGGACATGCACCTTTTATTAAGAGTACTTTTGTTTCAACTTATAATGAAACATATTGAACAAATTGCTTTGTGTTGGACCAAATGGTGGGGCGGCATCCTAGCAGCTAGTTGGAACTGTTTGGGTAAGCCTGGATGATGGAAAAAAGTGTATGGGAACAGCTGGTGGCCTAGTTAGGCATGAGTTTTATGGTAAGTAGTATAGCGGTGTCTAAGGAGGAGCCGTGCTTGTCTTAGACACCATTTGAGACATTCCCATTTGTGAGGAGACGCAGTCTACATCTTTGAACATGTTTAGACTCGAGAGCATGCCCACAACTGGGGGGTATTGGATTTTCAGTTGGGGGTGAAGAATGTAATGAATACCCTGGCTCGAGAGTTTCACTTGTATTAAATCTTACATTTCCGAAACATGGCTGATACACAGGCAGCCATGGTTGAGCACACATGCTAGACATATTCAATATAGCTTGTTTAAAAATAGGAAAAAAAAATAAACGTATATTTCTGAAAATAATTATGGTGAGATCTGAAATCTATCTAAACATGAGTCAATTGCAAATTATAAACGGGATAACATCAGGATGTGGAGATTATATTTTCGATAAAAGAATATTAAATCCACATCCCTCCCTCTCAAAAGGTGGGTGCCGCCATGTTAGAGAGTGGGCTGCGGGTCCTACAAAAATGAGTTTGGATTTAATGGTTTCCTTTTCCATATTATGTAACTAATATACTAAGTTGTACCTATGTATGCAAATCATTTATATTTCTGTCCTCATCAAATCCATGCCCTTTTTTCTACAAAAAGATTTCCTTTTTTCTCGTCTCATGACGTCTGTGCTTTGTCCTGTTTATTTGTTGTTCATGCCATGTAGTTTGAATTTTGTATGATCCATATCTCATGATTATTTTTTTGGAAGTTTGTATTTATCTCATGAAACTTAATGTTGGTCATACTTTTGCGCTCATGCCATTGTTTCTGTTATAAGTTGGTCCACATCTCATTTTTAAACTTTGTTATGTTTGTGAAACTTCTGGTAGTGAATAATGTTTCACTATTGCATTTCATTGCAGTGTCATAAATGATGGCACCTTCATCAATAATGAATTCAATGATGTATATCTTGTAACAACTATAGCTCCAATTCCTCTGGAGGCATTTACTCTTCAGGTGAAGAAGATAATATTTATTAGATAATGTTGTAACTCCTTTCAAATACTGTTTATGATTCAGTTCTCTTAGTGACAATACATGCATGCATCATAATTCAGTCCTTTTACTTCATGCTGCAATGAAGCAGTTCTCACTATTCCATTAAGATTTTTTTTTTACTTTTCTGGATAATGGGAGTATTGGATTGAAAAGATTAATATACATTATCCACAAAATAGTTGATTAAAAACTTTTTGTCTGTGAGAACTTCATTTACATGACATCCAAGTGGACTATCACATGACATGAAGTGGTCTTACAATTCTTTTCATCATAATTGTGATTGACTGTGGTCAGTTGTGTATTTCATCTGCTACCTGTTGGAATTATGTTTTGACTATCCAGAAATTGTTAGTTGTTTGGTAATTGTTTTTGTTCTGATTCTTAACATTGAAGGATACTTTTAAGTTCTCTGTGTTGGTTATATGTTACAACTCTACATAATTCAATGAGAATTAAGTAAGAATAAGTTGAGGTTTGTTACTGCTTTGATTTTCTACCGGAGTGATTCCTCCTCTCCATGAAGTGTTTTGGTTTAGTCATGCTGTAAGTTTTCATCAGCTTGAGACCTTTCTGGTTTTCCTATTCTTGCAGATTCAGCAGGCATCAATTCTTCGTGGTCTCTAGGATTCATTATTTAGTTCCTGTGAATTACAACTCAGTTGCTGCAGTGGTCCTTCATAAATATTCTTTGCTTAGCATCATATGGAATATTTGCACTTTGAGATGAACCATGCATAATAACTCATTGGTTTGGCTACTATCCTGTCCATACGAATCTCAAGGTTTGTCTTGGTCTTTGCATTTCTTCTAGGAATCTGAAGTCTCTGCTGTTAAATATATCCCTTTTGAGGAGTACAAAAGCTTGCTTGCTAAAGAAGACCCCGAATACGTTCCCTATGATGTCAATGGGCAATATGGTCAACTTTTTGACATAATCGCAACAAGGTATGTCATGTACAACCAATATGGAAATTCCATATGTTTTAGTTGTCGAATTCTGAGCCATTATGGCCCTGTTTGGGGTTGCTGAACTTATTGAAGGTGCTTTTTTCTTTGAGGTGCTGAAAAAGTAAGTGCTAAACAGATAAGTTGGGATTGTGTTTGGCAAATGTTCTTAAAAAGTGCTGAATAGCGACATGTTTGCGATTCTCAATTTGCTTGAGATCAAGGTTGAATATCAGTTTAATTCACGAATTTCATGTGTGTGAGTGGGGGCTTACATAACCAATGAGCCAAGAACATTTAGGAGCACCTCGGGAGTTGCTTCTCAAAAAGCTACTTTTTTGCTTAATTTTAAGCAGAAACACCCTAGCCAAATGCTGCACATGCTTTTGCTAAAAAATAAGCAAAACACCACCCAAAAGCAACCACCAACAGGGCCTAAGAACTAGAGTGATGCATTCTCTACTTCTCTGGCTATAGGAAAAAAGAGCTTTCTATCAGTTGGATAACGAAACAGATTTACTAGTAAAATCATAAGGCTTTTTTTGTGTATCTGTTGGATATTTTCTTGAAGTCACAACTTTGTAACGGAGTGGAACTATTACATGTCCTGTTAAAGTTTGGAAAAATATGGTACTTTCTTTAGTAAAATCATTTGTTTTTCTTTTCTCTTATCTATTCTCCTGAAAGAAGCATATGAATTAATTTGGTGCTGAGCACTTGGAATATTTACGTTGGTTCCCTATAAGAGAATCAAACATGAGTAAGTTATGGCATTTACCCTTGGGTATTTGAATTTCAACACAGTATTTTGTGCTCATTTGAGTTTTCAATGTAAAATTTCTCTAGATACAGAGAAAACGTGGAGACACGGAGTTTGGCTCTACAAAAGCAGCTTTCTCGTTATGCTTGCATCTCCCTTGGTGCTGAGGTTATCAACTTTTTGCTTTACCTTACATTTTCTCTATTATAATGTTGCTCTTGGATCATTTTTTGTAAAACCTTAATACCGGACAGAAGCTGCATATAGCACAAGGTTATATTAATTTTTTCCAAGCCTGGACCATTTAAGTTGTCGTTCCTTTGACTTTAATAGTTACGTGTGCTTGTGAATTGATGCTGGACCTATGTAGCCTGGCAGAGGCTGCATATGGCAGATGCTTGGCCATTTTAGTTGTCTTTTAGTTCAAGTTTGTGTTTCATGTTGGGTGCTATAGAAAACAAAGAAAAATGAATAAAATAAAATTTCTCAATTATTAACAAAAATGTTAATAAACTACTTCATTGCTTAAGTATATGATGGAATACAAAAAGATTTTGACCAATTGGTCGTATGAGTTGATGTGCCACCTATATGTGGTGACCTTTTCTGTGGGTCAAGCCCACTTACACAACACCTAATTTCAATAGGATCAGTCTATCAGATTAGGGGCCTATATAGCCCAAGGATCAAAGTTGCTGATGTAACTAAACTAATCTAATGGCCACAGAGTCCCTCAACCAAGACACTACACTAATTGGAAGCCAATTTCATCTAACATTCTAGAAGAGCAAGGATCTCAGGTTTGACAGCAAATTCATCGCCAGGCAGTATTGAGTAAACAAAAAATTGATGTCACCACTATGATCTTTAAGTTGATTTCAGTATTATTTTTAAGGTACTTCTATAGTATGATCAGTTTTATTTCTTTGTTTATTTATTACCATTACTACTGAGGCAGACACGTGAGTTAACACCCCATTCCCCATCCCCCCTAAGAAAAGGAAAGAAAGTTCTGTATCTTTGTTTTGAATGGCTGACCCTACATGCAATCCATTCTTGTTTGTCATTTTGTTTCTTCCCTTTATATGGATTGCCCTTCTTTTCAGCACAATATTACACAGCACTCTTGATCTAGAGCTGCACTATACCTTTAATGAATTTTAGACCGCCTCATTTAAAATAGTTTTAAAAAAGTACTGTAGAAACTACCCTAAGAATCTCATCTTTACTTTAGAGTTGCAGAGTGGCTATGTCTGTGATTTGCTTGATGATTCTGCCCACGAATACATATTTTTGTCTTAGACCTTCCCGAAGAAGCTATATGTTTTGCTAATCAGTAACATTGCTGACTTGCTGTTATCTAAAGTTCTATTGTGCTAATTTCTGACTCTCTCTTTCTCTAAACTTTTTTGGTTTCTTCCCGTGATATAATTTATCATATCTATACATTTGCAATGTCATTTATATCTGCTTTTTCTGATACAGTTGATGGGGATCACTGATGCAGACAAGGAAGCTCTGGCATTACTTATTGAAGCTGGGACTATTATTGACGAAATTTTCCATCTGCAGGTTGTTTCAGTGCACATACAAGCTGCTCACTTATTGATGCATATGGATATTTATTTTGTTTTAACAATACGTGCATGTTGTTATACATGGACAAGTAGTCTGCTGTTTGAGCATGCTAGACAGCCCATTGGATGGAAAACTTTTCAAGAGATTTTCCTCTTGATTTACATATTCCGCCTTGGTCTTTCTTTTAGGATCATAAATAAAATCAAAATGTTTTGTTTTTTAGTTCTACTGTAAAGCAATCTCTAGTTTTGCATTGAGATGTTTGACAAACAGCTATGCTGCTGAAAGAAACAATCTACCTCAATTTGTCAGTGCTAGTGGATGGCTCTTTCTCACAATTTTTTTCTTTGTTTTTCTATCTTTTCTTTTCAAAATTTTATTTTTCAGGTTTGGTACAGCAATCCTTCTTTAAGGGATTGGTTGAAGGAGCATGCAGAGATATCTCATCTGGACAAGTTAAAGTGGATGTATTATAGGATTAACAAAAGTCCATGGTAAGTCTCCCTCTCGAAGTGTAAAGGTTATGTATCCACCAAAAAACAATTTGTCAACCCCCCCCCCCCCCCCCCCCCCCCCCCCCCTAATTTGAGTGGATGACGATTTTGCAAGAGTAAATCAGTAACTTCATCAGTGAGAAAGAAAGACCTTGTTTAATGTTAAGGGTGTTGCAATGATGAAGGTTCAAGAAGGACATGGGCTGGGTAGTTAATAAAAAGATTTGGTGCCATACAGTTTGGCCAAAAATGTGGCCCGAAATAAAGCAAAATTGCAAACACAGGATGTGTAAAGGCAAATATAAATGCTAGAAAGAAGGCTTTGTTGAATTGAAAGTTGAGAGTTGTGTTTATTGTATTGATATCTTTTTTTACAGAAACGGTATCCTTAGGGGTAACACCTCGTAAAATGAAATTTCTAGTATGTGAATTCCTTAAGAGCTGATTTTGTGCAAATGCTAACTGTATAATCATATGTCTCATGAATAAAGAAAATATATGTTTCATTTTTCATATTCCTTTCGTGAATGGCCGAATTGTTACTGCTGTTTTGTGCTGATTGATATACAAAATAGAGCATGTTGGGTTTCATGAAAGAGTGCAGTTGTGTTATCTTGAAACCAGGTGACTTACAGCTCTTCACTCTGCTCAGCAGACTGCTATGTTCGATATTTGTGGTGAACAAGTTTTCAAGGCTTTCCTATTGCTTGCCTTGAGATTGGGCAGTTCTAATATACCTCAAGTCTTAAAAATTAAGCAAGGATTTTGTAAAGCTTACACCTCGAGTATTCCGAGCTGAATTATAGTTGCAACCTTTGTGTTTTTTTAAGCATGTGATCTGTTATATTTTTGCTATGATTTTTTAGTGACCAACAATGTTTTAATGCTATGTTCTGTATTACATAATATATTGGCCATGTTTATTTTTCTGTTCTGCATAACTGAATTTCTAATCTCAGCCTTGTTTTGCTATTTTCTTCAATGCTATAGATAATCTTGATATGTATTAATTAACTAGTGGAATACTGATGCCGTGTCTTTTAAGTTTTTCGAGGTTGCTTCTTAAATGGTTAGAAATTACCATTCCTCCATTTCTGTAATATAATTTGATACAAGAAAATATTATAGAATCCAAAGGTTGTTGCCTCACTTTGCGGGGTTATGCTTTGCTTAACCATTCCACCTTTCAAAACTCTATCGGCAATGGTGACACTGATATTCCTCACTTTTAGTTCCTTTCAGTTGACATTTTCACTCATTTTGGCTGTCACGTCCCGTTTCTATGTTATTGACCATAACTTCCATCATATTCATTGTGTTGAGCTTCCATTCAGCCATTGTATTGGAGAGGTTATTTTATATTATAACTTTACCAGCTCTTTTGAGATCTATTATATGTCTCCTACACCACTAGAAAGGAGGACAGTGGAGTATATTTTGATTTTGTAGTATCTTCTTAAAATGTTTATAAGCCACATGTACTTTCTTCTTGCATATTGTAACTTTTGAAGGCACATTCAGTCTCCTAAATGTAGATTTGAGTTTGCAGTTCTCTCTCTCTCTCTCTCTCTCTCTCTCTCTCTCTCTCTCTCTCTCTCTCTCTCTCTCTCACATATCTGTACTACCAAGCATTTAAATTCATTGCTGTTGAGCTTGTCCAGGGGCTCTGAGTTACGTGTCATGTGCTAAGCTAGAACCTCTTCTGTTGTCAAGTTTCTGAATCTGAAGTAAAGCTTTTTGTTCTGTTTAATGTGAATTTCATTTCTGAATGGACAGGTCCAGCCTTGATGAAAATGAGGCATTTCTAACTACTGCAGACTCAGCTGTCAAGTTGCTTCCTGAAGCCACAAAACCTATTACTGGGTGGAAGGGACTTGAGTATAGGACTGCATTTCCTATGCTGAAACCGCCTGGTGCAAACTTCTACCCTCCAGATATGGACAAAATGGTATGGGACGGGAAGTTTGATTTCATGCTTCAAAAATTATTGTTATGCATAGCATCCACTTACTCTACTTGTGTGACCTGGCCACAAGTTTCCAACAGTAGCCATCATTTGAAATTCATCTGATTTCATTTCCTGTTTTCAAATTAATATGCCTCTTGTGATAGGAATTTGACTTATGGAAGGACAGTCTTACGGAGAATCAAAAACAAGATGCAACAGGATTTTTCACTGTTATAAAGAGGCATGGTGAAACAAATTTGGACACATCCCTATCCAACAGTACAGCAGGTAGCACAGATCATTTGGCGGGGTTTGCTCATGATCTTTATACTGTTCCGTACTCTGAAGAGTATAAACATTTCCTAGCAAAAGCTGCTGACTTGATGCATAAAGCAGGAGACTTAACAAGCTCACCTAGGTATTAGGTTCGTTGAATTCCCCTTCTGGATATTTATAGCTGATCGAATTTCTGATGGAGTCTTGTTTGCCTGGTGTAGTTTGAAGAGGTTGCTACATAGCAGGGCTAATGCTTTCCTTTCAAATGACTATTATGATTCAGATATAGCCTGGATGGAGTTGGTTAGTACTTTGTTTAACGGTTTTTTCACTTTTATTTGGTGCATGCCAGAGTAAAGTTATATTTGTTTGTAGAATAATATTTTCTGTCTTCTGGAGAGAGCTTTATTCTGATTTTATTTTCTGTGAGCATGTTGTGGATTGTTAGCTATTATGGTGAGAAGTCTCCTAACAAGTGAAATACAATATCAAAAACTGTTGGTTGCAGGGGCCTTCTGTTGGGTGGCACTTCCTCTTCAGAACAGTCATTCCATGCTTCCTTACGTGAGAATAACGTGATAGAATTTTGAATCAGCTACAGACAAGTCTCAGTTGTCAACAAAGTTGAAAAACTCTCTTTGAAAAATACTTCACAAAATAAATAATATAGTAAAATTGGTGTAAGATGCCTAAAAAATAAATGCTGAATGCTTTCTTCATTTTTCTAGTTTTAGTGAAAGAGGCAATATCTGAGTTTTTTTTAAAATTTGAACTTGATTATTGCTCCCCTTTTGCCTGTTATCTGTATGCATGTGTTTGCACGTGCGCTCATGTATCTGTTTTGTTAATTTGAATTTTCTTCTGTCTGTTGTCTCTCTCTCTCTTGATAATAGCTTCAAAACATCTTCTGTTGAGCTAGCAGATGGATGCGCAGAGTGGGACACGAATCATCTTTTATACAGTCTTAAACTGTGGTTGGGAAACTAATTGTTGCATTTGCAGCAAAATAAATTCTGCAGGGCCAAAAATGTGATTGGCACACCTTGTGCAAACATGGTTTCAGAACCTTCAGAATTCTTTTATAGCACCAAAATAAATAATTAAATTGAGATTAAAATAAAAAGAAAAAAAGATAGATCTAGGAGTGAATATGTTGAGGAAGATATTGTCAAAGAATACTTTCGAACAGGAAACTCCGCATAATACCTTTGTAGCTCGGAACTCATAGGAAATCCCTGTTCTCTCTCTCTCTCCCTCTCTCTCTCTCTCTCTCTCTCTCTCATCCATGGAAAAGTGGTTTGTAAGACATAGTTAGTGAAGAACAATTTAGGGCTAGTTTTGCCTGACCTGCTATATTATCAGGACACATTTTTGTAGAAAATAAGAGAAGGGTGTGATTTGGCTACGGATGGCTATGTTCGGGAGGGAGCCAATACAATTAAAACTTTGTTGATAGCCATTTTGTAGACACATCAACGCCCTAGATATATTGATAAGATTGGATGTGTAACCTTACCTTATGTGTCTGTGCAAACACGTATACCTATTATATTGAACTCTAAAGATTATCCTTACTTGCATTATATCTTTAATGACCACCATGCCAATAATATAGGTAAGGACAAGTAATGGTCTTATTCATCTCTTCTGTTATTAGAATGAGTTTTTTACACCAAACCTAGCCCCAAAAAACTCTTTTTACTGAACTCAGCCTGTTTTAAACTTATTTACTAAACCCAGCTCCTTCCTAAAGTTGTGTTTTCAAACCATGATTTTCATTGACGTTGTGCGAGTTCCATATAAATTTACAAGATAAGGTCCACGGGAAGTTGTGGTTTGAAACCACAACTTAAGTGAAGTTGTGTTTTCAATCCACGACTTCATTGAAGTTGTGGATTAGTCTGACGACTTCCATGTGATATATGTAAAACAAGGTCTGGTTGAAGTTGTGGTTTAGAAACACGACTTCATTGAAGTTGTGGTTTGAAACCACGACTTCAAGAACGAGTTGAGTTTGGTAAATAAGTTCAAAACAAGTTGGATTTGGTAGATAAGTTTTCTTTGGAGCTGGGTTTGGTAAAAAACTTCTCTCTATTATCTTCATATTCAAATGCATTAATTTTCTGTCTAACTTTTGAAATTTCATTGATGATTTGTGTCTGCTTAAAAATTTTTCTTCATATTTTTCATAAGAAGATTGGTGTTTATATAATTTGTTTCAAACGATGCAATTTCTTGCGACTTAATCATTAAATATTGAGAGACCATACTGGCTAGGTGATTATTGCATTTCTAGTAGCACAACATGAAGCTCTAAGTACCATGAACATCAAAGAAGTTTAGTTGAAATTTCTGTGGCCATGAAAGTGTAAGAACTTCTTAATTTTTCCATAACATGTTTAGTATTTGTATTTATAAGACCAATGAAAATCCAAAAAAGAAACTTGTAGAAATACCATAAGCTACTTTTTGATGAACCTTTTATTTCCCTCCCTTTTCCTTAAGGATTCAAAGTTGGATGTTACAATTGGCCCGTACGAGACTTATGAAGATGCCCATTTTGGATACAAGGTAATGTTTATGTGAACTTCTCTTCTCTTTGCACCTTTAATCGCAACTTATCTATGATAATTTGACTCAGTCCAATTCCAGCTTAAATCTAAAGTTGCTAATGGAACTAATTCCCTTGTGATGTATAATTTATGATTTTGATCTCAAATGCTCTTCTTATAATGCTGTTACAGAGCTTTGATGGAATGCTGAAATGTTGTATGCTCATCTTTTTCTGACACGTTACCATAGAACACTAAGGTTTTGAGTGACCAATTCATAACACTTCTGATAATAGATAAGGTGTGGCTTGTCAATTGGCCTAATGAATTTATCTACATAGTTCACAGAATTTAGCGACTTTGTTGTGCTGTAGATAATTAGTTATGAGGTTTAGTGGTTTCAAATAATTCTACATCTCATTTGAAGAGACAGCTTATTGCATGTGCTGTAGCTTGTGCATGTAAAGAAGTAGCTTTGTACGACTTTCAAGAATTGGATGGTAGTATATCCTGAAAATCGGTTTTCCAGTTTTCCCATGTGTTGTCTCAATTGAAATTTAAAGCATATACTGCAATTCACATTCCTCTCATACGATTTTCTGTTGCAATTTCAGTTTGAATCTCATAGAAGCACTTAGGGGGACTCCACGTGTTTAGACTGTGTATTATTCCTTGTATAGCCTGAAGAGCTACGATTTTCTTTCTGCATAAACGTGTTGCGTCAATTGTACGTAGAAAGTTGAAGTTTATAAGAATAAGACTAATCATATATTTTGCACACTATCATTCTATTAGATCCATTCAGCAGCTTTGCACATTATATAGTTTGCCCAAGAATATGAGCGCACATGCAATTATCATTTTCCACACGCATATACACACAAAAGTGTGCATGCAAATGTATGTTGTACAGAGGGCTTAAACTTAAGAACCTTGTAATCTTGTTATCTTTCTTTTTAGGCGGTACACATAGCTTATTATTCATTGGAAACTTCTTAGGCAACATTTGAGGCATTTATTGGACTCCGAGATGACAAAGCAACAGCTCAAGTTAAACTCTTCGGCGATCATTTGCAGGTGCTTTTGAATTCATCCTCAATCAAACTTGACTCTGTTATTGTTATTACTATAATTATTATTATTTATAATTTTTTTGCACTTCCAGGTTTTGGAACAAAATCTTCCAATGGATGATGTGTACAAATCACAAGATATACTTGCCGCTCCTATTCGTGTTATCCAGCTCATTTATAATTCAGGGGTGAGTCCTTGGCATGGAATCTCCTTTTGCATACTACTACTATGATTCTTAATTCAAGGATTTATCCATTTGTCATTTGTTTTTGGCTAAAATTTCTCTTTCAGTAGGTTAACACTTTCCTACTAATGAAAATTATGGAAAGGCTTGAACCACAAGGTAAGCACTGACACTGACACTGACACTGACACTGGTACGGGTATGGGAACGGGAATGGACACGGACACAGGTATGGATATGGGACACGACAATTTTTAAAAAATGAGGACACAGACACAACGGGGATACGGCAAAAAATATGTTTCTTATAAATTTTATTTGCTATGTATATATAAATGTAACATTCAAAAACTACCAAAAATATAAAAGGATAATACTAACTCAACATGAGAAAACCATTGAATCTATAATTTAACCATCATTTAAGATAAAACATGATCAAAACATGTTATTTAGACTTGCAATGTGTTTCATGTGTGTCTAAATGATGGATACATATATTTGGGGTGTCAATTGAAAAATTAAAAAATAAAAATTTAGGACACATTAATTGGCGTGTGCGAGTATGTGTATCCAACAAGTATCCGACACGGATACGACATCCTCTTAAAAGTGTTCGTGCTTCCTAGAGCAATATCCTTATCAACGTAGTAAACTTAAAAAACTTTATGTCAATTTGACTACTGAAAATGCTACTTATGGTAAAGGGATTTTGAAATGAGCCACTAGGTGGTTACAACTTACATCCCCTCTATATGTGGTTCTATATAGGGTGACAATGTTCTATGTAGTTTCAGAATCACAGCTGCTCATGCTATAGCAAGTTGTGTCCTCACTAATAGGATTGTGATACCATTTGTTGGTGCATTAGGTACCTAATATATGTTCTCAAGCCCTTGAAAAATAGTTCTCTTTTTCATTCAATGTCTAACAATATTGTGTTATTTCTCTTTTTTTTTCTTTCCTTTTTCTACTTTAAATTGCTTAGCTAAAAAAAAACTTCATGATATTGTGCGTTAACCCTTATGTGGAGAGTTGGGACAAATGAGCGGGCTACTTGTGAGCCCTTTGGGAAGTTATGGCAAGCACAAAAATGATGGAAGACCACCGGATTACAGGAGAGAGTTGAGACAGTCTAAGTGGAGAGAGTGGTAGTGGAGAATCATAAGTTCTTGTAGGAGGAGGGTGGTCACTGCTCCCGTATGCACGTATGGAGATGACGAGCTTGAACTCATAGGAGGGTCAGGCCTTGGAGGTCAAGCTTGCCTGTGAACAACGTCATGTGCTTGGATAAAGATGGGAGGATAGGTGGCTTGTCCCCATTGGCTCGAAAATCTGGAGGCAAGGACTGCAATGCTGAACTTTTCAGAGGTGGTTGGGAGTTAGGCTTAAGTGCTGTGAAATTGGTTGGGGTCTGTCTCAAGCACCAGGCACCACAGAGGTGATTGGGTGCTCTCCTTGGGAGCTAGGTTATATGGAGACACCTAAGATCTGTTGAAGTGAAAATCCCTTAAGATTTAGGGAGTGGAATGAGCCACTTGACAAACCCTCAACTCTAGTTGCCAATCTACAAGTCTCCGGAGATCTCACACAAGGTCATGGGATCTAGCCCCCTCATGACCATGGCATCAACTTTGAAGGGGTTCATAGGTCTTACTTCCAACTTAGGCTGCATCAGGGTGCCTTGTAGATCACAAGTGGTTTTGATTGGAGATAACCCCTAGGGGGTGTATTAGAGATGAGGGAGCAGAGGCTTAGGAGAGGTATGCTTGGGTGGATGATTCCTTGGCCGAGTTAGGGGGTAGCAGGTGTGTAACCACAGTCTTAAGGAGAAGCCAGCTCGGGTAGAGGTTCCCTCAGCCAAACCTAGGGGGTTCCTTGAACATGGTTTGGGCGAGCATTCAAAGAGGCCTACAGAGCATCTCTTAATGCCTAAGATCAGGCTAAGGCACCGCATGCATTATCCTGAGCTGGTGAGGCTTTACTCCAGGGGGAGCACATGGAGATTCATGGTTGAACCACGTGTTACCTCAGGAGACTAACACTTGGCACCAAACCCAGAGATAGCGATGATGTGGCATGCCATGTGGGAGAAATGGCATGTGTATCCACATCATACACATGGCTTAATGGAGGTAGAAAAACTTCCCATTCACCTGTTGTTAGATAAAAATTTTGGGCTCAATAAAGATGTGGTTATATCCCAAGTTAAACGGAATGTTAACTTATTAATTGTTTATATTAATGGCAAAAACAAAAGAACTATAAGAAAAAATTGGAAAAAAAATGAAAATAAGAATAGATCTAATTGTTATTTTTAATTGCATTGAGTTTTACTTTCATGGATGCAACATTGAGGAAGAGCTTGAATAAAATGGTGCATATATCACCTACATAGCTGCTCAATGAGTTGGATCCATGCTTTATTCAGTTGAATATTGTTATGTTGATTGCGTTTTTATATGAAAACTAATATTTTTTAGAACATATAAGCTTGCCTTATGTTTTATGATTTTTATCAAAACCTGCTATATCTCAATTTTGTAACTCCCTGGTTGAAAAGCCAAGGCTTGAGAATTTAATTTCTATGGCAGGATGTGAAGGGTCCTCAAACTGTGGCATTTAATCTTCCAAATGATGAGCGTATAGTAAAAGATCGGGGAACATCCATGGTCATGCTTAAGAATGTTTCAGAGGCAAAGTACAATTTCTCTCTTTGAAGCACCTATGGTCATGTTCAATATATACTGACAGTGATAACAGATGTTTATTGTTAGCAATTTTGTGGAAATGTTTTATTTGTTGAGTTGGGAAATTTTTTTGATATCTCAGATCTGCCTCTGGTTAAAATTGAATTCATTTTTTGTTTACTCAAACAGGTTCAAGCATATTCTTCAGCCTATAGCTGTAGGATGTATTGCGAAGGAACAACAAGAATATGTAGACTTTGATTCTTTCTTCACTCACACAATTTGCCATGAGTGCTGTCATGGGATTGGGCCTCATACCATAACACTTCCAACTGGTGAAAAGTCTACAGTTAGATTGGTTAGTTGCATTACTTGCCATTTTCGTGCTCTTTCTTTGTAACTTACTACTCAATTTGCTCGTCAAATTCTGACTCATTTAAGTTTTAGAACTTGTTTGGAGGACATATGTCTCTTTGCAATATGTTAGTATTCTTCCATATTAAAGGTTGGATACATGTTAACGTGTCTATCTAGTCAATAAAACCAGTCTGATTACAGCAGTCAATAGCTAATTGTTGCCAATATGATTTCAGAATTCATAACACTACATATATAACAAGAATTAGTACATACTTGCAGGTAAGGGGGTTATGTGTAGGCACATATAACCAGGATTATTATATAAGGCTGGAGTTTCTGATACTGGGGTTTTGGCCTCTTTTCCTCTTCAGCCATTGCACAATGTTTGTTAGGTGAAAAAATAATTCAAAAAGGGTGTTTGGATGTTAGGAGCCTTGGAATATTTAATCGTGTTACTAGAAAAATGGTTGTGGGCACATATAACAAGAATTAGTATACAAGACTGGAGGCTCTGAGACTCTTCCTTGCCTGGATTTTGGCCTCTTTTCCTCTTCAGCCATTGCACCATGTTTGTTAGGTTAAAAAAAAAAAAACCAAGAAGGGTGTTTGGTTGTGAGCCTTAGAATGTTTAATTGTCTTACTAGGAAAATGGTTATGCAGATTTGATACTTACTGTTTTATTTTCTGTCTTTTTTTTATTTGGATATCTTTGAGAGTATCATTTAGATTTTTCTAACAGCATGTCCCCATAAGAAGGTGGTGCAAGGTTTGAAGCCTTTCCAAGAGTGCCCCGTACCACCTAAGACCAAGGATTCTTAGATTTGTTCTTGAGAGGAAAAGTTCTTTGAAAAATTATTGTGCCCACTAAACACAAGGGTTCTACAAGGTGATTGGACAATATGAGAGATCAGCGTTTCCTATGAGGTTTGTCTTCGGAAGAGTGTTTGTAAAGGTTGATGCATTTAAAGTTAAGCCTTTTGGCATCTATGTTATGTTTATAGCGTGGTTAGTTGCTGATGGGGAGATGATGTTGACTAAAAATTTTGTGAAGGTTCATGTTTTTGTTACAAGATTTGGTGTTTTTCGACGAAGGGGTGGTTGAGACCTTTGACCATTTTTTATTCGCTGTGGTGGGGGCAAAAGTGTGATCCTTGATTCTTTTGTTCTATCGTATTGATTAGGTTTCACCAAGTTGGTTGCTCTATCCTTGTTATTGGAGAGGAGAAGGAACAATTAGAAGCAAGCCCAGGGTGTGGAATGTGGCTCCTATAGTCTTATTCTGTGCATTTTGAGGGATAAGAACAACTTTGTGAGAGTTGTGTATCATTTTTAGTTGAACAATTTTTTCTGAGTATTTCGTTTTCTTCAGTGAAAAGGTGGCTTCACCCCTCTGTTTCAAGTATTTTCAGAGTTTGGATTTTCAATTTTGCACAATATTTAAGCACTTTTCTTCCACCTGATTATATGTGTAGTTCCTTTTTCCCCTTTTAGTATTCATCTTGTGTTTTTGGGTTGCACTTGCACCCCTTAAATAATACACCTTATAAAATAAATAAATAAATAAGGGGCATGGCAGGAAGAGCCAACCTATGACGGGCATGATGACTCTTTCATCGTAGCCATCATAGGTCAACTGTGCGACTAAGATCCCCAGAGGTAGGTGGGAATTTTACTCAGGGATGCAAAGATGACCCGCATTGATTGCCTTTTTCGTTTACTTTGCAATGCCTTTGTCGCAGTGTATTTCAATGAAGATGGAGATCTCTATCTCATAAGACGGGTCAAGGGCAGGGTCATGGCTGCTTGGAGATGCCATGACCGTGTGACGCCCAGAGGTGGGGTTCTGCTTGTGGCTCAAGGAGTGGAGTGCAAACATAGGTGGGTCCTCGAGGGGCCTTGACCCACATACCTACACATGGAAGGAGTCTTTTGCCTTGCTGTGAAATAATGAAAAACCAAAAATTCTTGCTTGTATTATGGCTGGGTGGAAATGATGGGAATTCTAACTATTCTCTCATCTTTGTTGTTTTATCATCTTCGGTTCAGAAAACTCATTGATTTCTTAGTGAAGATGTTGTGACTTGTGTTAGCAACCCTTGAGATGACTTCTTTGTGTGTGTGTTTTTGTGGGTGGACTTCATCATTGGCAATTTTAATGAACTCCTTGATTTCTAAATAGTCAATACATTTAGTGATGTCAAGTATATTTAGATATTGAACTAACTAAGTTGCTCTGTTGAAGAACATCTTTTCTAATGAAATATGATTTCTGATCTGCCCTGACTTTCCATCTATTTTGCGACACAGGAGCTGCAAGAACTGCACTCAGCTATGGAAGAAGCTAAAGCTGATATTGTTGGCCTCTGGGCCCTTAAATTTCTAATTGGTCAGGTCAGTGACTACATATTTCACTGAGAGTCATTGAGAATCACTGAATCATGTGTAAAATACAGTCTGCACTTGTGCTTTAGTAGATCCAATTACAATTTTGATAAGCTATATATCTGTAGGATTATGGCATTGTTTGAGGATCTAGATGTAGTTTCTAATTCATGCTAAAACCTAATAGTGTGTTTTCAACTGCATCTAATAAGCTGATTGAAGAATCAATAATTTTTCGGGGGTGGTTGTGTGCAGGGGGGCGGGGGGCAGGGCTAAGTTTGGGAAGTGAGTGGATATAAGCTTTGGTCTGGCAGTACTTCTACCAGGTAGAGGGAGAAAACACAAATAATGGTGTATGGAACCATGGGTACCCTTATACAAAACACCTATGAGAGTTTAATGGACGTTGACAACAGAATTATTTCTTTAAGTTGTTTATTGATATAGCAAAGTATTAGAATTTGGATGGCACAGGTTCTCATTTGAAACTTTTCTGCCTCCTTATTTTTTTGTGGATATGGAGAGACAATGAATGGATAAAGTGTTGAACAGAAAGTCATGATTTTACATCTGTTCCAGTGATGGGTATATATATTTTTCTTTTGATTTTTGACCCACTTGATAAGATACTACAAATGTGATGGTTCTTTGATGATAGTCTTGAGAAGTGGAACCAGATAATCATTGCTTTTTCGGCCTGAGGAAAATTGGACGAGGCATTGCAAAGCCTTGCAACCCAAAGATAACATCTTTAGCTCATTTTTTCTTCTGATTTTATTTTCTCAACTTCAACACTGTTTAACATCATATGCCTACTGCTTCAAGTTTGGCTTATTCTGAGCTGTCCCAAACTCTATTCTGGCTTACTTGTTTATCTGGCTAATGGACATCAAATGGAAACTGAGGAAAATGCGGGCAGATTTGGATGACTCTTCTATTCTGCTCATTTGTTAAATAGGATGTATATAGGTTGTCTCTCAAATATTTTCTTGGTCATCAACAGTTGCCTGAGTCTTGGAGTAGGCTTGAGATATTCAAAAAAGGCTTCATGCTTTATGCAGCCGTGCTAGGCATCTTGATCCATTTAAACAATATGCCTGCAACTTTAGTCAAGAGGCTGTTGCTATCAGGACCTTATTAGATATTCCCACTCCAGATTTGTGCGAAGCGTGATCATGCTAATCACATGGTTATGAATTTTCATTTAGTGGATCTCCTTGGGCTGAATGGAGAGGAGATTTTTGTGGCCAAACCCATGTAGTTCGGTTTAGGGATATGAAATACTAGTCCAGTCTCTAATGCTTACTTTTGGTTACACACTCCTATTCCAGGAACTTTTACTTTTGTGGTTCACTGCCAATACAGATTTCCTAATTCATATATTTTTTTTCTTCTGACCTTTTCTTTGACGGAGCCAGGAGTTCCTTCCAACGAGTCTGATCAAATCCATGTATGTCTCTTTCCTTGCGGGATGCTTCCGCTCAGTACGTTTTGGTTTGGAGGAAGCTCATGGGTAAGCTAAGCTAGCTGTTTGTCATGCTCCAATCCACGTTACAATTCTAATCCCATTGAACATGTTATTTTCTCTAAATGTCATCAGGAAAGGACAGGCGCTGCAGTTTAACTGGTTATTCGAGAAAGGAGCCTTTATTTTGAATCCAGATGAGACGTTCTCTGTCGACTTTGCTAAGGTTTAGTTCTTCAAATTTCCTCTTTTTGCATAGTTTATTCTACATTGAAATGATTAAGGAATAAATTTTCTTGTCTTGTTGAAAGGTTGATGGAGAAGTTGAGAGCTTGAGTAGGGAGATACTTACAATACAGGCAAAAGGTGACAAAAAGGCAGCCAAAGCTCTTCTTGATAAGTACTGTAAAATGTCACCACCGTTGAAAGTTGCTTTGGAAAAATTGGAAACGATTCAGGTACAAGCTTTAATAATTCCTTGGTTGCTAATTTTTAAGTTTACCGTTGGCATTAGCCCTAATGGAAGATACCATAAGCCAATGTATAAAGCATGTCAGGATCTTGTCACATATGTGGGCATTCACAGTAAGGCTGGTCTTTTAAGTTGACTTAGGGCCTTGTGTTTTCAATTTATGTTCAGTAGGAAATTATGTATTTTAATTTTTAATGAGAAAATTTCTTTGAAGTAGGTTATGGAGGTCAGTCAGTTTCAAAATGAGGTGATAGGGTCGTACTGTTCATGTGTGTCTGTGCGTGCCATCATTTGTGATGATGGATCATCAAACTGAGGGCATAATAATTTCCATTTTTAATACTTTCTTGCCCAGAACTTTGTATGAGGTTCTGGTGGTTTGGTCAAATTCTTACTCTTAAATTTTGAACATTCTAATTCCTAGATTAAAAATCATGCTCTTGAACCATGATTCTGTAATGTACTACTTAACATATAACTCAAACTACCCAATTTTATTAGAATCAAGTGTTCTGAAACTCAGTTTTTTCAGCTGGAGAATAGTTTGCAATGTAGGACAAGAGAAAGGCATTCTAATTGCATCGCCATCTGTGCTCCTGCACCTAAACCCACTTGCATCCCTGCTTCTGCCTCGTGTTGTTGAGGGTTAGCTATCGTGTTCATAGTGAGAGTAGGTTGGCTGATTACCTTGCCAAGTCAGTTTGTAGTCAATGAGGTGCAACAATTGTCCACCAAAAAAAAAAAAAAAAGGGGTCAATGAAGTGCAACCAAATTAAGCTTCTTTTTGGATGGGTAGGGAGTTTTCTGTTTGACTTCAGAGGGGGTGACAATATTTTCCGGGTTATTAGGTGTTCAGCTAAGTCCACACGTGCCCTCAAGGATAGATAGTCGTACCAGGGCAAAAAAAAAATGTTGATAGTCCAAACAAACCTTGTGAAGGAAAAACCCAACCCTCGAGCTGCTTTTCTCTTAAGCTTTTGAGGAAAGATTGTGATTAATATATGGAAAAAAAATTGCAGAATAGATTTTGGCTCTCTTTCAACCTATTTGAAATTTTAGGTACCAATCAATTTAACCCACCGCAATGCAGAAATCGAAAAATAATTTTTTTTCTTTCAAAATCTTTTCTTCCCAAATGTATTAAAAATGCAAGGTATGATGGAAAAAGCTGTTCAACCTCTTCTCATTGTACTTGATAATTCCTTATCCATTTCTTACTTGTTTCTTGACATTGACTTTCAGGTTCCTGTGGATATTGCTCCGAAATTCCCCATTGCCGATGAAATATTGCACATAAATCAGTGAAATTTGTAATTTCCTCCTCTCCATCCTTCAAATAAGTGCGTATTTGGTGAGCCACGTCTTTCAGTGGCAATATTTGCACTATGCTTTCTACAAACGGCAAATTCTCTGTATCAATTTGTGATAATAAAGAGTCGATGAAGTTTTAAACAATATTCGAATATGCAACACTATTTTTGGTTCATTATATATGAATAGAGGGGAAGCCATCCCTCCTGAAATACGTAGAAATGATAATTCTGCAATGAAATCATGCAGAGAGCTTATTGCACTTTTGTGGGTTTTTAATTTATTGTGCAAGTAACTGGATAATGTTTCATCAACATCTATTCCATTCCTCTGCTGGACATTGTGAAATGCAACAGGAAAGAAGTAAATTCTTCTAACCTCGAACTAACTATCGGCTAAGCAGCCAAGTCATCAATTAAAATCGCCACTATAAGATGTGTTGCTTGTTGCATCATGCACTTTTTCTTCATTGAGTAGAGCCTCTGGTTTAATAACTGGGGCGATGGATTTCAAATCTTTGCCAAAGCCAACGACTCTATTTATTCTATATATTGATTTCGCATTATTTATTTCATATGCATTTTCAGGCAGCATTTATTTTACATAGGGTATTGACATGTTACACTACAGCCTTAGTCCACTGGACCACTTTATCTAGTGGACTGAAGGCCGACCTCGAGATCATTATTCCTTGTGCAGGTTGGGATGGGACCAGGGATATAAATGCACAGGCCCTTAACGCCGTTGCCCATGTCCTGCAACGCCAGTCCCACCCGTCCGCTGCTTTGTACGATGGCGAGTACTATTTTTGTGGTGCTAGCGGCAGTGGCGGCAGCGGTGACCGTATTAGTTGCTGATGATGATACCCTAAACTTAAAGCTGAACCCAAATCTTGAATTGGATTTAGTGCTGTGGTCTATAGAGGGTGTAAGTAAATTGCTTCTTTCACTCTCCTAACATCGCTTCCACTTCTGACATCCTTATTTCTCATTCTAATTATTTTTATATCCCTCTCCTTTCTTGAAATTACAATCCTACCATTTCATCTGCCTTACTTTTTTTTTTTTTTTTTTTTTCAGTTTTGTTTAATTTTTATTTTGTTTTGTTTCTGTTTTTTAATCAATTTTGCTGATTGTTCTTTTAATTAATTTATTATTATTTATTTTATTTTTGACACATGTCAAAACATCTCCTTTCTTTTAGATTATCCCCTCAACCCTCGACACATGTTAAAACCTCTCCTTCCCTTTAAATTACTCCCCAATCCGACACCCCACTTGCATTTTAATTTTTTTTATTAGTTTTATTTATTTTTTTAATCAATTTTGTTTATTATTTTTTCCATCAAAATTTTTTTTATGTTTTTTGTTTTATTTAATTTTTGACATATGTCAGAACCCTCCCTCCCTTTAAATCAATATTGGCCTTAGAGACTTTTCATTTGAAAAAAAGTGTTTGTTCGCAAGTTATTAGTGTGTTTACTTATTAATTGTTAGTATTTTTGTTATTTTCATACATATACTTTTTATTTTGATTCATATTTTTTTACTTTTTAAAATTTTTACGGATAATGATTCTCAAAATTTACAATTAAAAAATAAACAAAAGATTACAAATATATAATAAAAAATTTTTTTATCTAAAAAGAAAAATAAAACTGATAAAAAAAGAAATACAATTGATAAAAAAATAAACAAAACTGATTAAAAAAAACAAAACTAAAGGAAAAAAAATACAAAACTAAAAAAATAAATAAATAAACCGGGAAGAGAGGGCTTGGGGCATAATGGTAAATGTTGAGAGAATTTTGGAAGGGTCCGGAGGGTGTGTGTGTCAGGGGAGGGGCTCTCGGGTTGTAATTGTTGCTATGCCTAAGTTGAGACACCCCCACACCGTTCGTCCTTTGGACCATGTTTACCCTATGTTTTAGGGTGTGTTTAGAGCTTCCGCAATTTTTCATTCTTTCTCCGTTTGAAAATGAAAAACATTCAAAGATATAAGGGAATATTTTTCTTCTTACTTTTCTATTATTTTCGTCTCCCTTTTCCAAATAAGAGTTGTCATATATTTTCTTTCTTTTTTATTTTATTTATAGTGTGTCTAGATACCATTTTTCCCCCCTTGATCTCGTATGTCTTCATACTTATGTTACTTAGAACGCAGATCATTCAGGTATGTGAAATAAAAACGAGAACGTGATACGTCATATATTCTAAAATATAGTATGCTACTGGTAGACTTGTATAAATTACACCATTAAAATTAGGGTACTTCTAGAATAATTTTCTTTAACAATTATGCATCAAATAAATATAGTCCATGTTTTTTCAAATTTATCATTTAAAAACACAGTTTTAGGAGTATTTACGACTCATTTTCTGCATATTTTAATGCCAAAATTTCATTCTCTCTAGATTTTCATTCATTATATTTGATTTTTTTTCCTTATTAGGTGACTTTTAAAGAAAAAAGTAAAATAAAAAAAAATTTAGAATCGCATTGGATTGCTAAATTCAGCGTTTAGAACATAATTGTATCATGTGTTTGGAACGGTGTTCCAAAAACGTAATTTGCTAGGCTATCAAAGTATTATGGTAACATTGCTTCATACATTACCATGAATGATAGCTGGTTAGTATGGATGGCAATTGGACCTGAAAAATTTGAATTTCGCTTTACCCTGCTCCTAATAGGAAGAGTTTGGAGTATGAATAAACGAGTTAAGAGCGGCATATGAGGAAGAAAATATAATCCGATGTAGGTTTGAAATATGATAGAATTTAGGTCACTCCATCATAAACCCACCTTGATAATAATATGAAATCCATAAATACTCATATTACATTTATTATACAAAAAATACCTTTGTATATAAGTAAATTCTAATGAATCTTCTTATTCTTGAGTTTTAGGCTCTTTTTTTTTTCTCTCAATCTTATATTGTATTAGTGTATGTATAATTTGTATTATTTTTATTTTTAGAGACTTAGTTTTATTTTAAATTGGTTAAATCCGTTTCAATTTAAACCCCAATTAAGTTGAGTGGAATAGGAGCAGGGTGAAAAAGTTCAACCCATTATGAGTTTGGGATCAAATGTGGGGTAGAGATTTTTTTATAAAAGGCAAGACAAATTTAGCCTAACCCATATCCAAATCCTTCTACTGTCATCCCTACCAGGCACAGCCCTTGGTTAATGTACTTGTAATTTATCTTTCACTAAACTTTTATTCCTTTTGTCTTTTAACTTCCGCACGTTCCAAATACACATTGGTGCGGTAGTAGCCCATTTGCAGTGCCAGCGAAGAGAGCCCCTCATTTCTAGCATGGTCTATAACTTCTATATCCAAGATTCCAAATATAATGCTAGTACCACCACCATTTTTGGACCAGCTAACAAATGCTCTAAGCTCAGTTGTTGCACCATATTTGGACAAGCAAACTTATCTGAGTCTACAAGACATCTTTCATTTAGCAAGAAGTGAACTGTCATTTTCATGGGTCGCAGATTTTACTGACTCAAAGGTAATTTCTCGTGAGTCAGATCAAGCCACCACACAAACTTTAATAATGATAGCCTTTACTGACTCCATTATTCAACTTGCTTCCCGCTCGTGGACCTTCCCACCAGAACAAGACCCCTTAAGTTACCGTTAGCTCCACAAAAACCCACATGCCCACACAACGTTCAAAATCAATGCACATTTCCCACTTCAAAATTTTCAAATTCAAACTGTTTTTGATTCCGTCAATAGCCATAAAAAACAAAACAAAAAAACACCATGTCAGACCAGACCCTCTGACACAAACCAAATCTACCAACCCTTTCCCAAAAAATTTCAAATTCATTTCATTGAACATTGGAACTCTTTTCCATTTACAGAAGAACCAATCTGTCTCTCCTCTCTCTGCCAATACCCCCCTTGATGTCTGGATTCAAGAAATCTTCATTTCCACGCCAATCTTCATACAATTCCCTCTATGTCAATCCCCTCAACGAGCTCAAGCACAATCGTAGCTGCAGCGAAGGCGGCCGCAACAGCACAGATGGCGTCCCTATGTGCCGGAACCAGGCCACCCTTTCCGACGACAAAGAGAATGCCATACCAAATATGGCCGAGAACTCCATTCACGGTGACAAAGAAAATGCGGTACCCAATAATGGGTCTTGTGCTGTAGCCAAACAGTTCCCAAATCGTAAGTCTTATCTAAGAGACAGGGCCTTGAAGCCATCTTCTCTGCAGCTGTGTATGCAAATGAATGAGCCTGATTCGGCTTTTGGGTCAAAAATTTGGGACCCCATTGGCTCAGAGAACACGAATTCTTTGAAGATTTGGGATAATTCAGATTCGGAGGCAGCTCCTGCTTCATCCTGGTCTACACTGCCCAACAGGTAGTGTTTTTTTGTACCCTTTCGAATTTGATTAATATGTACCTAGATTCTGTTTAGAACATAAGGAAAGTATGCATGAATTTGCTGTTGGTGACTTGTGGATTCAGGTCTTTGTTGTGTAGACCTTTGCCAGTGGATATTGGGAGATGTACTTGTGTAATAGTGAAAGAAGCATTGCCAGAAGGACTAGATGGGGGCACTCTCTACTCATTATATACCAACGTAAGCTCTCTGTACCCTCGCTATATGTGAGAATGCTTCTGAAAGATTACCATTGCTCTTCCAAAGTTGTCTTATTTTTCCTTTTAGTTTTGTGTAATTTGTAATTAAGCTCGTTTTCTTCGCAAATTGATGAATCTAGTTCACTGTTTGAGTGTTCGGAGTGTGTTTGGACGTAGCTTATTTAGTAGTTTTTTCTTTATCTTTATGATTTTTTTAAAATGTGTTTGAATGAGTAGTTTAAAAAAATAATTTATGCTTAATTACGTTTTTCGGGAAAAAACTATTTTTAAGTATAACTTTTTTAAAGTAACCTATAATTTATAAATTATGGCTTACTGGTTTTCAATATGGCCACATCACAAATTCTATCCCACCAATGTATAGTTTTTATACAATAAAATATTTACAGTCATTTGAAAGGGTTACTGAATTGCTCAATACAAAGAGACCCATTTAAAGCTCAAGGAAAAATAGAGACCCATTTAAAGTAGAGGAAATGTACAGAAGTCTTCTGAAGTTACAAACTTGAGATAAAATAACAAAATAAATAAATACAATATTGCCATAAGTGGAGAGCAAATCCCTTCTTACAATTTAAAGAAGGTCACGATGATTGAAAGAACCCTGGCTTGATAACTAAACATAGAAACACAAAGACCCCTGTTGACAGCTATCAAGCAAAGAAATGCAAAGACCCTTGTGGAGAGTGTTGTACTATTTACTTTTGTCCTTCACTAAATTAACATTTATAGGCTGATTTTTTTATTTTAAAGTTTATCTTTATCCTATCATTAATCAATCTAAGTGAATGTAGTTCACAAGTTCACTAGTGCTATGCTCCCTCACAAATCATATAGATAAATCGTACTAACAGATATTAAACTATTTACATTGTATACGATTTGTTAATGATAACACATACTTCCTCACATTGGGCTTTGATCTTAAAGTGTAAAGTTTCATTGATTTCATTGTAAATGGTTTAGATGTTTGATTCCAATCAGTGCTGACTATGCAAAAGGACCTATCATTTTATTAGATCACTATGGAGCACGGAAATATGCAAAATACCTCATTTTCATTTTATAATTTTTTTAAACTTTATTGTGAATTACGAATGGAGATACCTTCCACGTTCTCTATAATTTGGACTTATTTACCATCATATTTATAGGCATATTGGTTTTCACTCTCAATTGCGGTTTTGAAAAGGATGAGAAAGTAAGGGTATTTAGAGTTATTGTAGTTGTGGCTATTTTGAGTGGAGTTCTAGTTATCAAGATACATTGCAATTAGCCTTCATATCCTAATATTCGTTTGATTGTTCTGTACACACCAACCTAATTTCAAGATTTTGTTAACTATGATAAGTGTGTAGTTGTCTTGTAACTATTCAACAATATTCATAACTGTTCATGAATGCGCACATATGCTGTATGTGGTTGAAACTAGGGCCTTTTCCCAAGCAATTTGATGTCAAACACTGTTTCTGTTATCAGTGGAGCTGGTACTAACTGAATCTTGACTTTCTTCGACATTTATACAAGCAATTAGATTTACAAATTAAACGACAGCAAGATAAGCACATAGCTCCTGATGTACTTTTAAGAAGTTTCTTATTTTTTTGAAATCAATGTATATTTGTTACAATGCTATAGTGTTAATCATCTGGTAGTTCAATATAATTTTATTCTCATTAAAATTTTGTATGGTCCACTGCCTTGGGTATGTAAATAACTTAAACCATTTTGATGGGGGAGGGATATATTCTTTCTTCCATAAGAAACTACAATTGCTGACTTCAGGTTATGGAACACTTCAAATTTTCTCAAGGTATCATTTTTATGCTTGAGTTTTTTTTAATTTTCATTTACACATTAGGAAGGTCAAGGACGACAAGATCGGAAACTTGCTGTGGCTCATCACAGGCGGCGTAATGGAAGATCTGAGTTTGTTGTAGCTCAGAATATGAAGGGGATATTTTGCAGTTCAGACGATAGTTTTGTTGGCATTTTGACAGCTAACCTTATGGGTTCAAAATACCATATTTGGGATCAGGTTTAGTTCTTAAAAATAACTTCCATTACGTGAATATCACATCAACGAACATAATTCAGTTTTTAATCCTTGCTTTGGTGATCACGTTTTTGATTGCAGGGGATCCGCTTCAATTCCGTACCTACACAGTCTAAACCACCACTGGCTGTTGTGTCGTAAGCTCTCTCTCTCTCTCTCTCTCTCTCTCTCTCTCTCTCTCCCTCTCATTTTGGTTGTTAATGTTTAACTTTTCTCTTTTGCTACTGTAGATTCATGCCTACCATAGCCACCTGGACGGGAAGTTACAGAAGCATGAGGGTATGGGTACCAAAGCACCAATCCATGCAGCTAAAGAATACAACTCAGGTTACCCTTAAAAATACATAATAACGAATCTAGTGGTACCATCTAGTGGTACTGCCTATGTCCTTGTAATTCACAGCATTCCATGTATCAATTGTAGGTACAACATATTGCGGGACTACCGAAGGATTGGGAGAGGAAAATGGACAAAGTCCATCAGCTATTCTCAAGAATCCCACAGTACAATAATGTAAGTTGGTAGAGGGAAGTGCTTTTCATTAACCAATTAAGTTTGACTACCACATCCTCATATTTGGTCTTTGATTGTTTATGTTGCTCGTGCAGATTTCAAAACAATATGAGTTAGACTTCAGAGACAGGGGACGAGCAGGACTTAGAATCCAGAGCTCAGTGAAGAATTTCCAGCTGACTTTGGAGGTAATGGAAACTTACTTCACCTGAATAATCCTCATCATTTATTTCTTTACATATAAGCTGTAGTCAGGACAAAAAATTCAAGTAAAACTTGAACACTCTTTTAAGTTTCCAACGAATAGATGCAGCTTGACATATGGAACAAAACATAACTTGCATGCATATAAACTCTCATACAAGTATGCTTGCATTCATTTCTATCCAAATAAATGTTTTAATATACCTTCACTTGAAGTACTAACTAAATTTGATGTAGAAGAATGGAAGGCAGACAATCCTGCAGCTTGGAAGGGTGGGAAAGTCGAAGTATGTAATGGATTACAGGTAAATAAGAAAATGTCCCTTTTCTAAATTACATTAAGTGCTTAGGAGTAAGCATCCCATGTTTTATCTGTCTAGAGGCTAGAGCTGTGTCTAGAACATCAGGAAAGTTGTAACTTGTAAACAATTGGAGGACAAAGAAACAGCAGGGACAAGAAATTCTAATGATTGTATTTTGTGTTGCAGATATCCTTTGACTGGCTTCCAAGCATTTTGCATAAGTTTGGCTTCTATTGATTCAAAGCTTTGCTGCGCATTATGATTATAATATGCAGATGCCTTTGTAGTTCAACCTCTGAACACAGATTTTGATTGCACCATTCAATTCTTACACTGTAATTTTGAGCAGAGGGATGGAAAAGAGTCCTCATTTTCTGGAACGGGTGCCCAGGGAAATATGTAATGGAGATAGTAAATAGTTGAAGGGCACTAGTTGTTCACTAAAACTCAAAATGGTAAGATAAAATTACGTGGAGAGTTGGTTGATCTCTGTACTTCCAAATATTAAAGGAAAAAAATATACTTGGCATTTCTAGTCAGCATTCATTCCCTTTGGGTTTTTTTGGTAATTGTCATAACTCATTTCATGTTTAGTCATCAGTGAGTTTGTAAATAATCTACTGTTTTGTTCAAATGTCTTTTACATTTTTCCCAGTGTATGGCTCATGAGGTGACATTGTTGAGATGCTATGACAATGGAACCATTCGATTCTTGTTACCTTTTTTAGCTTGTTATTCACTGTCCCCGTGTGGTTTATTACTAACAAAACATGCTTGTTATTAGACCTTGGTGCATTGTATGAGTGAGATTTTGATTTGGCTGGGGAAATCTGCCACAATACGACATATATATATATACTTATGATAGGACTGAGTTGGGTTAGATGTTTACAGTTGCTATAATTTGATGGATCTATGCTTGCAATAATTGGTTAAAATGGCATTCGAGGAAGGACATTCCATTCTATCCAGCTATTGTTGTTTGTTACAATGCTTGGGTAAACAAATAGAATGATTTCACTGCATTATACAAAAATTTGAAGAGGTTCAAGAAAGTTTCATGAGTGCATTTGTCCATGCAGGCGAAAATTGTGCATTTCCATAATGTGGAATGAAGTTGTTCCACTTCCCAACTTATGGATGAGGATTAATTAAAATTTGCATGAGATATTGCATGAGATATTATGGTTTACTTTGCAGCTGCCATTGATGATGAATACAACTCTCTGTGTGCGTGTGTTTGTTCTCAATTGCCCCCTCCAAGATGGTAGATTTCCACAAAAAGCTGTATAGAAAGAAATGAAGCTTTGGCCAATATGCATTGCATTTGGTAAGGGATGCATCATTTTAACTGTGATGTTGGACCCTGTTTTTGAGCATTTGACAACCAATTCATATTTTTCCTTCTTGAATCCAAAGCCTAAAAGAGAAAAAAGGAAAAATACAGAAATTGGAGAAACAAAGAAAAGAAACAGAATACCTTGAGAGAAAAGGGGAAAATGCGTTTCTTCTTGCAATTTTGGTAAATTATGGAATCTATTTCCCCTGGTTTGGACAAGCAAAGAGTAGAATGCAACTGTGTGTGTGCGTGTGTTTGTTCTCAATTTCCCCCTCCAAGATGGTAGATTTCCACAAAAAGCTGTATAGAAAGAAATGAAGCTTTGGCAAATATGCATTGCATTTGGTGAGGGATGCATCATTTTAACTGTGATGTTGGACCCTGTTTTTGAGCATTTTACAACCAACTCATATTTTTCCTTCTTGAATCCAAAGCCTAAAAGAGAAAAAGAAAAAATAGAGAAATCGGAGAAAAAAAGAAAAGAAAAAGAATACCTTGAGAGAAAAGGGGAAACCGCATTTCTTCTTGCAATTTTGGTAATTATGGAATGAATTTCCCCTGGTTTGGACAAGCAAAGAGTAGAATTTTGTTTTTCCTTTTGATAAAAAAAAACAATAACATTAATTTTTTTACCTTCATTTAGGAGAATTATATTACTTAGGGGACATTGTATATTGGTATGTACATGCATCTTACCTCAGGACAGTGGATGGGATAAATTTTCAAAATTGGCTTGTGAGCTTTGACAAAAATTCTAGTGGATTGTGACAGTAATTGAATTTGTTTTGCTTTTCAGCTACATGGCTCACCAACTTATTTGCGCAATTTGGGAGATACCAAGCACAATACAGATTTGCCTCTCCCATTTAATTTTTCAGCACTGACCTCAAAATACCTGTCTAGCAACATAGTCTCTGACTTGATCCTGTGTGAATATTTTAAAAGTCAAAATCTCTCAGCAAAGCTTCATTTGGGGGTTCAATTCCTGATTTCATGGGGGGAACTAGCAAAGGTTTGGTGGCTGCTCTCAACCACTTGATGTTATTGACATCCACATCTCTGGTAGCATGATCTCATGATGTGGGACTTTTTGTGGTTAGTTTGGTCATAAGAAGGCATTAAAAAGTCAATCAAATGGGGAGTGGGAATTCTAAATTACAACAACTCTACCATGGGTTTGTCTGAAAGGAAAACAACTACTGAGAGAATCCTACTGGTAAACGTGGTAGTTTACCAACTGCTATGGTGCTGCTTCCATAGGAGGTCTAATTCCAAAAGACATGCATATGTATATATATATATATATATTTATACATTTTTTTTTGAAGGATGAAAGAAATATAGAGACCCAGTTGCGCAATGGAAGAAGTAAATTAAAATTGGGAGGGATGGGGTTGATGTTAGTTTTAATTCTTCAATCCAACAAAAAAGAAAGGTGAAAATATATAAATATATTTGATATATACACACATACATGTATCTCACATATATATTATCATCATTTAGCTACTATCTTTTCAATTTTATAACTAGACAAATCATACTTAAAAGGTGTTCTATGGGCCTTCAGATAGCACTAAAATGGCATTAAGATAGAATGATTAATCACAAGAACATGGAGTTCTATTTGATATTAGACTGTAAATTAAAAGAGAAACACCCATTTATTGAAGAATAAATAAAACTGAGCAATTGTCTTTATTAAAAGATAGGTGAACGAATGTCTATTTCCTCTATATCTACATGTAATAAACCAATCCTACCAATCAAAAAAAAAAAAAAAAACATTTCTTCTTCCCATCTTCAGAAGAGGAAGAGAACCATATATCTTAAAAACCCTAAAAAAAAAAAAAAAAAGGAAAGAACTAAATTCTCTTTTCGCCATCGTCGTCGATCCGGTCACTGTCCTCACCCTCATATTCACAAAAACAATATATATGTATATAATGTGAGGGCAGTAATATTTTCTTGGTTTCTCCATGGACTAAGCATCGAGCTCGCATTGGAACATGGGTGATGCAAATGAATTCAAGTCCCCGAAAATAATGTCATCCCCGTCGGCATAGCTGCCGGAGTCCTGACAGTCGAAGTACGTCTGAATGTCGTCGGGGAAGCTGCTCCGGGGAGGCTCAGACTCCGGAGTCGTCGCCGGGCAGTCGGCAGCCGATGTCCTCTCCAGCATTTCCTTAAACTTTGACGACTGCAGCAGAAGCCCTAGCGCGGATGACGCGGTGGCACCACCACCAGGACGCGGCGGAGGTAGAGCGGCGTCGGTAGAGGAGCTAGAGCTTTGCTGCTGTTGCTGGTGGAGGAAGCTTAGTCCCACTTCATTACTAGGGTTTGTTAACAGATTAACGTCGACGTTAGGGTTAGGGTTTGGTTGAGGGATGGTAGTGTTGTTTTGGCCAGGTCGTAGCCACTTTATGTAACGGCTGAGGTCAAAGTTGGTAACGGCGTTAAGTCCCCGGTACTCTATAGCTGCCATGTCATAGGCAGTTGCTGCTTCTTCCTGGGTAGCTGCAGAGAAAATATTGGAGAAGTTCAGGGGCTTTTTGGGGAAGAAAGTGGAGATATAATAAATACTGGAATTTATTTTGCTTCCAAAATTTGGTGGAGAGTTGAAAATTTATTACTGAAAAGGGGTTTGAAATCTTAAATAGCAGAGCTAGCAGTTGAGAGTTGGTGATCTATATATATACCAACCAACTGTACTTGCTTTTCACTTATTTTATATTTTGCCCTTACTCCAAATGTCTTTGATTCTTGACTGATATGCCTTTTCTTAATTAATTAGTGACCTTATGTGATTAACAGTATTCATTTAGCATTGATTCAAAATTTCAAACACAAGAAGGAGCTAGACTTATGGCAACTTATGCACAACCACATGGCATAAAGGAGAAAGATTCTTTTTTTTTTTCCCCCTCTCATTTCCCTTTAAACAAAAGAAAAAATCTAAATAAAAGAACTACAAAGGAATTAGAAAGAGGCCATAAAGGAGAAAAATTCTTTCTTTTTTTTTCCCCCCTCTCATTTCCCTTTAAACAAAAGAAAAAAATCTAAATAATGAAAGAGAATGATATGAGATGTATTAGCTTTCAATAATAACAATAACAAAGAAAAATTACGTACCGTAGGTTCCAAGATAGAGATATTTGTTGCCAAACACCCGGCCAATTCGAGCCTCCCATCTTCCATTGTGATGGTGTCTGCGTATTCAATAGCCGGCAAATTTCAATGCCATGGAATACTTGAAGGAGAATAGATTCAACATTCATATGGGTCCATAGTAATGGTGATAGGCTCCTCAGTACGAATATGAAAATTTAAGCTCTTCTGGTACTATATTTACAAGGTTTATTAAATTTCTTTTTCCCAACAGTTTGTGGACACATGAATTTATGAAGAAACAGAAAGCTTCTAAAAAAGTCTCTGAGAGCATATATTTAGTTACTTATTGCCGAATTAGGTTGCGTTTGATACAATTTATGGGTTGACTTTTTCATAAGCTTATAAATAAAAAAGCTAACAAAAGTTAGCTTTTTTACTTTTTTGTTTATTTTTATCTAAACTAATATTAAAAAAGTTAAAAAGTTAAAAAAACTTGACTTTTCTACTAACAAGTTTAAAAAAAGCTTAGCTTTTAAGCCCTACCAAACGGGCACTTAGATTATGTTTTTATTTTTATTTTTTGTCACATATGAAGGAACAAAACGTTGTGCTATGACTCAGTGCTAAGGAAATATTAGAAAATAATCAGAATTTTATGATTTATTAAGAAAAAGTTTGATTTTCATACGAGTAAAAATATTTTCCTTTTCAAGAATTAGAGTGGCAAACCACATAAATGGTAACGTAATTGATACCTTGCTACGCCTCTATATTTAGAGACTCCCCGAGAAAACCCGCTACTTTTTCTGCAAATGAAATGCAAAAATAAAGTAATTTTAATACAGAATATCTTTTATCTTAAATAATGAGTAATATATATGAATATACATATATTTTTCAAAATGGACATCCATTAATATGGATATGTACCTCCTTAGAGATCCGATATATTCTTCTTTTGACTGACCCTCCATTTCTTTAAGCTTTTCTTGATAAGTTGACAGCTACATAATTCACAGTAGATAACATGATCAGTCAAAAAGCAGAAGAAAAATAATGTGAAACTAATAATCAAAAGGTAGGTAAATTAAATTTTGGTGAAGAAATTTACAGGGAAATTAAGGATAGTGTCATGTCCCCAGTACTTCAATGCGGCCAAGTCATAAGCATGTGCTGCCGCTTCTTCGTCATCATAGGCCCCTAATTAACCCATTAGCACAAATTGGATAAGTTCCCAATGAATAACCAGAAGCAGTATTTAAATTCCTATAATTTTTTTAGCAGGAAAAAAAGTTTTTTCTTTTATTTAGGGGTTCAAATTCACGGATTTAATTGAAATATTCATGCATATATATGTAGCATATATTTGGAGAGAGGTGCTTGAAAATGAAAGATAAGTAAGAATGTAGATAATGATACCTAACTCACCTAGATATACTGCATTTCAGTTGAATTCCACAGCACCCATCATTTGTAAATCAAGAAGAAAATCCGAAAAAAAAAAAAAAAAAAAAAAAAAAACGAAATCAGTTCTCAATAATAATTCAGTAAAAATTAAAAACAAAAAAGGGTTAAAACTCAAGGAGAGGATCAAGAACCTTGTCTTCCTTTCTTGTTCTGCGACTCATTCCAGCAGTTCTTGTCCCATAAATGAGCTTCATAGCGACCAGTCCACCGGTGCCTGAAACGATCCTCCAAACACCCATATAAGAAAATGAATATATATATATTTATATGCGTATATAGTTCTATCATAGACAATCGCATTTCATGTGAATTGTACCTTGTGACACCCCTATAGATAGAGCTACGTTGCGGCGGAGAGTCTCTGGGTATGCTCTTGCGAGTTCTCTTCACCTTTGTTGCCGGCTTCTTGTTGGTGCTGCTGGTGCTAGTGTTTGAACTGTTTTTCTGGCTTTGCTGTGAGATCTTCGCCATCAAAAACTTCACCAAGAAAGGTGCACAGGTGTAGAGAGAGAGAGAGAGAGAGAGAGAGAGAGATTTAGAGAGAGAAACGAGGGAGGGGGGCAGATGTTAATATGACTGGGTCGTCCAATGAGAGGGCAAATATAAAGGAATGGAAGTATGGAAATGTGAGGGTGGCAAAATGAGAAGAGAGAGAGAGCCGGCAGAGGGGGTGGGGTGAGGTGTTGGGTTGTGGCCGTCTCTAAGCGGCCTTGTGCGAGTCTTTTCTACTTTGTCCTCACTTGTTCTTTCTGTTATGTGTTCCCAGTTGTAATATTGAAATCGATGTGGGTTTTTTCTTTTTTCTTTTTTTTTGGGCCTTTTGTGCCCTAATTTGTATTGGATTTAACCAATCAGGCTTTTCTGCTCTAATCCATATCCTTCTGCTCGGGGAAATAAAATTCCTACTTAGGTAATTCAAAGATTTTAGTAATCATTTGTAATAAATTTGTAATATTTGATATTTTACTGTTTTATTACGAGTTTAATTTTGATATATTGACAATGTAAAATTTTTTTACACAAACAGAAGTAGAATACGACATGTGTCTATGAGTTTTGCTTGTTTATGTTGTTACAATTATTAAACTTTTAAGAAAAAACATCGTATGGTAATTTGACATGCATGAACAACTCATTACTACCTAGACACTTGTTTTTTGTTCTTCTTAACTATCATAGTATTTCTTGAATTTTTAGGTAATTTTCTTAGTAGTTATATAAAGGGAAAAATCATACATAGAATTTTAACAGAATGATATACGTTATTCGTAGTTCCTACTACTTTAAAACAAAATACTAATTATGATTATTTATAAATTTTAAAATATCGCTATCGAATCATTGGCGAGCACAACCATTGTGTAGCTCTTTATAGCACCGTTAAACTATTAAAGAAGGGGCCAAGTTTTGATGAAGTTATGTTACAAGAAGCCAGCCTATGAAATAAGTGAACAATTGTGCAGATAAATTGGCAAATATGAAAACCGATAAGCTAAGAGACTTGTAATTTTGGATGACCTTTTTGAAAAACTTGGGCTTCTTGTTGTGACAGACACGTTAGGTTTTTTTTATTGTTAGATCTTAGTCTCTTTGCTATTTTCTTTCCAAAACATCTTAAAAAATGAAATACCTTGGGAAAAGAGAGAGAGATAGAGAAAACCCAAAAAAAAAAAAATAGGAGAGAAAGTAATATTGAACAAAAGGATCAACGTAATTACATTTTAGCTCTATGTAGTATGAGCAAAAATTACATAATCACTTCTGATTTAAAAGTAAATACATAAATTTTTATAATATGAATTTAACTGTAAAATAGATGAAAATCGTTAAAATTAACACAAACGTATTTTTGTCATTTTACCTCTTTACTATGAATCACCAAAAAGATGACTTTGCCCTTGTTTGTCAAAATAAAATGCTGATTTTCGCAAGGACTTTTCTTGTTATTTCACTACTTTCTATTTTGTAGATAAATTCAAACCACAAGAAAGCCATTGAGAGGGAGATAAATTGTAATTACTCAAAAATTTAATCATGAAAATTAATTTAGTTAATCAAATTCTATGAAAAGTGATCTTTAAAGTCTCTTTCTTTTTATGCCAAACTAGAGCAAAACGTCAAACTCATTGAATGGCCTTCATTTTCAATTCAATTTAGCTAGTGCTTGTCTTGAGATTTATCATTTGTCCAAGAGTCACGGAAGATATTATTGATTTAGGATACCAAATAAAATAACAATTCAGTTTGCCCAGCTGTTGAGGTTTATTGGGCAGTTGTTTTTCTTTCTTTCTTACTTTTTTTTTTTCTTTTCATTTCTCTGACATTGACATAAGAGGATATTTAGTACAGATACAATTAATTAAGCAATCAAAACAATTTATAAAATTTTTGAGAAAGAGACCTGTCTACGAAGATCATCATCAGCTTTTCTTCAACAGTCGACGGAGATGTCCTGCTCTCCAAAGCCTCCTGAGCATCCTCGGCGGCGGTGATGACGATACGTCTTCTCGTCGCTCACCGGAAATTATAGCTTCAAACATATTTCGTGAGGAAAACCTCCAGAGTTTAACCTTCAAATTTTATAAATAGGACAATAGAGTTTGTGATCAATTCCCTATCTTAGGCTTTTGCGTGCAATGCCAGTGAAACATTTGAAAGGTACCCATTTGTCATTTTAATTGAAGTTAGTGGCCCTCACAAAAATCAAAATAAGAAAAGATTGTCAAATTTTAAAGAGGTCTTTCAGGCACAAGCTGATGTTAACATTTTTCAGTTTTATAATTCGAGCTTCTCTTTAATATATGTTTCTTCCTCTCTCATATATTAACATTTTTAAGTTTTATAATTTGAGCTTCTCTTTAATATATGTTTCTTCCTCTCTCATATATTAATTAAATTTACACCCTAATGCCTTCACTCATTTTGCAAAGTCCACGAATAATATAAGTCTTTTAATAAGGGAAGCTATCACTTTCAATTTTTTTTATTTTTACTATAAAGTGTTCAAATTTTTAACCAACTAATTTCTTAACCTCATGCTAAGTCATTGTATATACGAATTATATAAATTTCATACATTACATGAATAATAGTTGGCCATAAGTGCACGTGAAGAGGCCAGGTTGAACTTGAGACTCTAGAACCTTGTGGTTCTTTAATTTAAATTATAGCTCAATTGTTAGCAGTCTTTCATGTGTTGCACCTAGCGTAGAACCAAAATATTTATTACAGGCAGGGAGGGTGGTAAGGTAAAATTTCTTAAATTTACAAAAGATAAGATAAAAAATTTTAAACTTTCTGAGATGAATACACTCTATTGTATCTAAGGGTGGCCATTGGCCCGTCCGCCCAAGCTTGTCCATAATTTATAAGACTTGAAATTTTTTTTAGATTTGATTATGTTAATGAGCGGGTTTAAAAATTTTGTATGAAACCCATTTTGAAATATATATAAAATAATTTAGTTTAATAGGTATATATAATTAGATTTGATCTTACTTAAGATCATTTTTAAAGAAGAAAATGATTTATTAAATAAATTTTTATTTAAATGAATAGGCTTAGAATTTAATTTAAGACCCGATAAATATTATTTATAGTATAGATCCAGCCTAAACCCGGCTTAGTTCGACCAATGTGTAGTTATATTCTAAATTTCCAAAATGTCCTGGTAAGTACTTAGAATTTAAAGCTTTGGGGCCGTGGCCCCACCCCACCCCCACCCAAAAACCCCCAACCCCGGGCGCCAATTGTTCCTGATCACCATTAAGAAGGTCCCAATACAGTTGTGAATATGTTCATTTATCACAGAGAGGGTTGAGTTTGATTTTTTTTTTGTTTATTCCAGGTATACCCTATTTTTTTTTTTAGCTTCATCCTTAAAAGGGGACTTCTTTTTGTTATTGGAAATACGAATTTATCCCGAATTTGGCCTAAGAACAAGTAAATTCAAGTAGGCTTATCACAGAAGGAACCAAATTAAGCAATTCTAAGAAGTCACTTGCCTGGAAACGCCTTCAAGTTTTCAACTCCTCCGAGTTTTGGCTACTTACATTCACATTTCGTCTAATGAACGAGGGCTCAATATCGACGCGGGTAGTGCCATAGACTGCCTTGGATTTGAAGGCCAAGTAGGAGGGCCCAAATCGAGAATACAGAAACTTTTACAATGTAGAGAATATAGCTAGGTTGAAAACCCAGCCCACATTAATCTTTACTTGACCATAACGGGACAGTTTTGTTTTTCTTGCTGAATCTATTCTCATTATTGTAGCTTGTAATTCCTGGATTTGCTGAGTGAAATCTTGCCTATAAAACAAAACTTTTTTTTAACAATTTTCAGGAGTTCTAATTGTTTCCCACCATTTTCCTCAGCAGCCAGAGCTCAATGCATGAGCCCCAATAGCTGCCTGAACTGCTCTTCAACTTGTGCATTTACAATGATGTATAATTTACAAGAAATGTATATATATATCACTCGCTCTGCATATTAATAGATTTGCACTGTTACAATTAAACACTCAGAAAACCACACACTGCATTGTTATGTCCTATACCATCCCCCAACAGAGAATATATATATATATATATAGATAGATGTCTGGGTATATATATATGTATATATATCTTGGAAGGCTATGCTGCCAACAGGTCACTTGGCTTTCAGTTCAAACAAATATATTCACTGCGAATTACAGATGCTGATCTTGTGTTCATATGAAACTGCAAGTCTCTTTTGCAAATCCTAACTTGGATTCCTTAGTGTCATACACAACCCTTATGTTTCTTTGTTGATAATTCCCAATAATTGCAGTCTCGTATTCGTCTGACAGGCTTGCGAGGGCCAAACAGACCTGAGATGCATCAGCCTTCACAAAATAAAAAATCCCAGCAACATCCACATTCAGCTCAGCATTATCCTCAAAGTGCATTCTCATTATAGGAATTTCCACTTCTTCAAATCCGGTGAGGTTAAAGCAAGTGTCCAAGATCGAAAAGCCCGGCGCCGTAGGAAACCCAGAAAATTGTTTCAGAAACTCAGCCTTCAGAGCCCTGTAAATTGATGGGGCAAGCCTTGTAATGACAGTCCCTGAATCAATTAGGAATCCACCATTGCCGAAACTCGGAGCTTGTAAATCCACCCCGCCGATACTTATGCCGGTGAGGTTGACGAAATAGAAGGTGGAGAGCTGTGGATTTGGTACCATTCTAGTGTAAGAAATGGGTGTTGAATTCTTGTAAACAGATGAATCGCCGCCGAGAATTAACGAACCTGAAGCTCCATCATCCGTTGATGGCAAACAGTAGGAGAAAATGCCGCCGAACACGGCGGAGGTCTGAGAAATCAATGAGAGATCACTTCTTCCGAGACCCATAAGACCTGAAGCTCCGCCGAAGAGACCTCTGTTATTCCGGCCACACCCGAACACAAAATTCTCAACAGGGGTGGTTCCAAGTTTGAGATGATCGCGAGCTAGCTCGCCGCGAGTGAACGAGCCATCGCCATAGCTAACAAGATAGTTACAGGTTGGTGGGTTAGTTCCACAGATTCCTGAATTTCCTGTAGAGGACTGCAGAGACCGGCAGGTTGGTGTGTTACACGAGACAGATTGGTATGAAGAAGATGTGGAAGGGTTGAAGAGAGGGTCTTTCTGATTGTAACATGATTTGCAAGGCTGGCATTGAACCCATGTCAGATCACTTCCTGTGTCGACAATCACTGTCATGTTTCGACCGCCCAATTCGACTGTGACAATGTAGTTTAGAGTCTGAAGTTTGATGCCGGAGGTTAGAGGGATTTGATTCTGCGAGAGGTCTTCGATTCCGCGGGAGATGGTGTTTTTTATCCGGGATTGTAGTGACCAAACTCGAATATCATCGGAAATTAAGCGTTTCTGAAGCATTTCATTCCAGTCATTTATCGGTTCAGAACAGTAGTCCCTGTGCTTCATTTCCAATATAGTGGCACGATTCTCTCTCCCTAAAATTCAAACAAAATGTGAATTAAACCCAGTTCAGTTTATTTTTTGTAGCACCATGGTCTAATATATATATATACAACTCAAAAACTGGCAATAACCTTTAATCTTTGCATCAATTTATCATGAATTTGAGGAGTTGCCAAAAAAAAAAAAAGAATACTAGCACGAAGTTATGTAGAATTGGAGACCATTGAAGCGCCTATATATGCCAATGTATTTGATAACACAACCACAATGTGGGAAGTTGGAACAAAGTAAAGACAAGATAAGCTTTATCCAAGACAGTAAGTCCCCACCCTAATTGCCTGTAAATGAATGAGAGAGAGAGAATTGTTTAACATAAAGCATAAAAGCAGTTCAAAAAAGCAGATATGGATAACAGATCCCAATGTACAGAGCTATAAATAAAGCTAAAGCGAAACTAATGCCACCATAGAATGCAAGCTTTTGAGCTTTCTTTTTATTTTTGGTAGGACTCACTCGATTTCTGAGAGGAGCAACTTGGAATGCCACTGTACTGCTTCCATTGAAATTTGTGCAATGGGAGGATTGTCTTCTCCACAGAGCTGTAAACCTCATGATTAGCAACACACGGGTGAATTATGAGAATCGAGAGCATCAACGGCAAAAGAGTTGTTGCTACTTCCATTGTAGAGGACAGTAGAGAAAGATAAGAGATGGGTTGCAGAGAAAAAGAAAAGGAGAAGCAGAGAGAGAGAGAGAGAGAGAGAGAGAGAGAGATTCTAGGGAGTTGGAGCTTGGCATGAGAACAAAAGGAGGGGGCTGGCTTGAGGACCCACTGTTGCATGAGAAATTATTGGGGTTTCACGTGCAGAGATACTTGGAAAAAGAAGTCTTCTGTTTCTTGGTGGGCTTCTTGAACTTGTGATTTACAGCGATTTTATTGGTCTGTTGAGCTTCCAAAGATAAGGACTCACCTATATATATATATATATATAGAGAGAGAGAGAGAGAGAGAGAGAGAGAGACAGAGGTTTTGTGTTTGATGTTGGTCCCTTCTACCCTATATATAGTATATACTATTATATGGGACTCTGGATACAGTTAAGTACGCTGTCTGGTAAGTTAAATTCTTTTATGTCATGGGCAGAAAAGGGTTCGGATATACCATTGCAGGACTACTGTTTGATATATTGTTCATAAATTTTATTTTATTTTTTGGCCCCAGGATTTAATTTTTCATCTTAATTTAATTCCCGAAAAAAATGCAAAGGATTTGAATTGACAGTTTGTCTTCCTGACTCAATGTATTAATTGAGAACCATCATAAGATTTTGGTATAGCACAACAAAATTTTGACAATGAAAATCACATGTAGAATCACGGGTTCGCAAAATGTGATATCGCGCGTGATGGTATTTCTATGTTTATTAACTAAAACTCAGCACTTGAATATGTTGCAATTACTGTTCGGGAGGACTATCAATCTTGAAGTTTGGCAAAGGGCAACAAATTTTTTAATTTTTTATTTGGTTCACGGGAGGCCGAAGTCCACGGAGGGAGTGATTATCTTGAGTAACCGTCACATTACGTTATCATACTTACATTGTGTGATATTATAAAAAATTGTATTACAAAAATTTTAAATTTAAAAATTCATTATACAGTTTGTATAATATCTATAATTTCTTAAAAAATACTATTTCTCTTTAAAAAAAAAATAAATAGACGCATAAGGCTGTAAACGAGCCCAACTGCGTCGACTAGTGAGTTGTTTAAGTTTAGTTTGAAAATCTTAACGAGCTTGAAATTGTGTTCTAATTTGACTTGTTTAACTTTCGAGTTAATCTCAAACGAGTTTTAATCAAATCAATTGCAAGCCAAGCTCAAGTAAGTTAAATTTTTTAATGTATTTTTGCTCATCGAGCCAAACTCAAAAAATTAACAAGTTTTAAAATATGTTCAAGTTTGGCTTTATTTATATAATTAGCTAACCTTGAACGAACTTTTAATGAACCGAACATGAGCGAAACTTAAGTAGTTTGATTTGTTTTACATCCCCACACATGGCATAACATCTTAATATTTCCATCCCATCATAAAAACACGATAAAGGGGTGTGACAATCACGGCTAATTTCCATAACCAACTCTAAATATAGTCTTTATTCCAGCACAAGGGCCTATTTAAACTTATTTCCCTGGGGTGAGTTCAACGCTTTTCAGAAAAGCGTTTCTATTAAAAACGCTAATCCAAAAAGCGTTTATACGTATTCTACGTATTAATGTTAAACCGCCTTTTCAAAAAGCGTTTATTATGAAAACGCTTTTTGAAAAAGCATTTTCACTTGAACCAAACCAGCAAATTTAAAATCCATTTCAAACATTTCAACATGACATAACTTTTGAACCGGGACTCCAATTGACAAGTCGTCAAGTCTCACACGTCACTCGGGACCCGCACGAGTCTCCCGTCGAGTTTCGCACTCACGGGACATTTCCTCCCCAAAACGGCACCCTAAAGGCCGATTTTGCCTAACTCCGAAACCTTAAATACCAAAACCCCGAAAGATGACATAACTTTTGAACCGAACATTTCCTCCCCAAAATGGCAAATATAACCCAAACTCACACATATATTACATGAAAACATAATAACTTATTTTGCATCATACTGAACTACAAATCAGAACATGCTTTCATGGACCATGTTCATAGCAACATAGTGGTTTCCTAGCAACGGTAAGGCTAGTTGGTAGATAGTTTTCAAAGTCATCGTCACCTTCTTCTTCTGAGAAGTCTGAAAGTTCTGTGTTAGAAACTAGCAATGGATCTTCAATAATTTCTATTATTCGTTTTGTTGGATCAATGTCGCGTCTTCCGTAAAATGATATTTATCTAGTCTTCGTTGCATTTGATCAATCTCGCATTCGAGCGCTTTTATGACCTTGTTGTTAGGTGATCTCGTCCCGAAAAACTTAGCTGACCGGGCCTTTGGGACACGTAGGCCATGCCATCGACAATACATCTCTTGTTCACACCGTTTGTCGAATAAGTCTTCCCAGGGCAACCTTATGCATTGCTCGTCGGTGACACCGTGCGGTGGTTGCAAGGATGCATTGCCAATAAAGATATGGTTGACCGGACCCATCATATTGTGCATTAGAATAGGTTTGTTGAGGAAGCTACGTTTTCGGCCATACCATTTGTTACCAATTGGGTCTGTATATGTACCCACCATGTCGATGATTGAGTTCTGATTTTCATGCACATTGGTGGTTGGAACTGAATGACTAGATGATGCACCAAATAACCCTTTTCGCTTGGGCATGTTTTTTCGATTTGGTTTATTGAGCATTTCATAACCTCACACCATTTTATACTCGACCAGTTCACACCAATCTGTCATGCTGAAAGATATTAATCGTTAGTGAAAGGCTTCACGTGATACTGCAAAATTGACATGACAATGCTGAAGTTACTGGCAGGGTTCACGTGAAAGGCTTCAGAAGGTAGAGATATAACAATCATGAATTGACAAGTAATAAGACATGACAATTATCAAGATATTCACGTGACATGTCTCAGAAGATAGAGATAGGACAATCATGTATCAAAAATTAATAGGACATGACGAGTCTGCTAAATTATTGTCCTGTCATTGGCGTAGCGTTTTCAAAAAATGATAAGTCTTCATATTTCAGTTATGATAAGTAGTTTCGATATTACTTTCTTCCATTAAATTTTTTTTTTTTTGGTGGGTAAAGAAAAAATGAATTATCCTATTACTTTTACTTTATCATTTTAATGAATTTATCGTCAACTTTAGTTGTTTTCTCCGTAAAGAGTGTAAGTGTCAATAACAACAGTTGTATTCATTTATAAATGCACATAGATACAACAAAAACTATCGTCATTAATTTTGTTATAACTAAATGTATTTACAACACAAAATATCATCATTAACTATTACATCCAACAAGTTTTGAAATCTAATTATCTAGTGTGCAAAAAACAATCTCGGTACTATACATGGCCTCCTGTACCACATCGAGGTGGCCTCCTCTCTCTCGTAGGCCTCGACTGTCGGACAAAGACAAGTGTGATGGACTGTAATGTCGGATGTGCCTCTGGATGTGGGTCTGGCTGTGGCACTGGGGGTGACTCTGTCTGTGGCTGTAGATGTGGATGTGTCTCTGCCTGGGTGATCTGCGAAACACCTTGAGTGTCAATGGTAGAGGGTGCCACTATTGGATGAATCTGCTGCACACTACTAACCTGAGTGACCTGCGATGGCCCCTCTGGCTGTGTCATAGGGTCAAAATGGTCCCGACCCTCTACTGAAAAACGCGTCTCTATCTGCTGCCCAGATGCTAATAATGGGTCAACATATTGCTGAAAGTCATCATCATCTCCTATTGCCGATAACCAATACTGCTGGTCGTATGCAACAGGTGATGTAATATGGCGATAAGGGGTGCGACGCGGTATGACCTCAGAACTACTCGGACGTGATGATGAGGGCACGTCGCGTGACTCGGTGTGATATGTATATACTGGCCTAATCGAAGTCACATAGGCTGAGGATGGCTGCGTGGCACTGAAATACTGCAAGAACTCCTGTGATGATGATCCGCTGCAAGGGGGAGCGGCTGGAGCTCCTGCTGGCATGGGAGGGGGAGCGGCTGTAGCTGCTGCTGGCATGGGAGGGGGAGGGGGAGCGGCTGTATCTGCTGCTGGCATGGGAGGGGGAGCAGCTGGACCAACTGCTGGCATAGGAGGGGGAGCGTCTGGAACTCCTGGCTGTGCAATCCGCTGCTGCTCACGCAATACATGAAGTGACCTTTGACACAGGTCTCGGGCCAAATACATGTCCTGCAGTGCCTCCGGCCTGCCGAATGCATATATGGCACGATCAACGAAATGATGTATGACCGCGATGTGACGAGTCTGCAAAGTAAGTTGAAGTCTTTATGGCATTTAAACATTTATAATACAATCATAAACATTTATAATTTATGACATTACTAACCGCAATCTCGACCGTGGAGCCAACCTCAGGGTATCTAGTAGTAGGCCGATGAAATGGATTCCCAACCAGTGTACGTGTGATACGGCGGTACCATACCATATATGGATCGTCGTAACGCATGTCTGCAGCATCAATCACCCCAGCTACAAGATACTCACACCTATGCTGCCATCGCTCCATGTGCTGTGCATGGAACTGAGTCCAATCAATAGGCGGTCTCTCTCTCAAGTCAATAGCATGTAATGTGGGCGAGGTATCATGAGTGGCAAGTACAACCTGCCTAAAACCAAACTGTCGGCAAACTCGATCCGGTAAATGCCACTCAACAACCTCTAGGCACAGCAAAGGGGATCGAGTGACCCATATATCACTCCCAACCTGACAATAATCAGGAAGTGTATGCATAATAGCATCGTATGGCCTCCATATGAACTACATAATTTACATTAATAGTACCCATTAATAAGCAACGACGCTACAATTAAGTAATACGAATTACAAAATCTGAAATTGTATACATACCTCGTCAGGTCGTAATCGGTCCAGCTGATCTCGGTAGACGCGGACCATATGGGTGGAAGTACTGGTAGTGCGATATCTAGATCTCCATCTGGCATAAACGTTCAACATAATATCAATTACATTTTATAATTACAAATGTGTACATGTGTTAACAAAAATGAAAAGGCAGTTATACATACCTAGCTCCCCATGGTCCACCGGGAAACTCCACCCCCTGTATAACTAATGGTTGTTGGCCAGCAGTAGGATCATCCACGCGATGTGGGCCCATGCGTGGGAATCGCTCGCACGCCCATATCTGTACAAAAAGGGTCCACCATTCACGTTATGAATAAATTGTAATAAGAAACATAATATGAACTATGTATTCAACTTGTAATAAAACGAGTGCTCCTGCAATCTGCCTCGCCCCAGTCCTTGCCGCCCGGCACATGCTCCTGTAAAGCATGGCTAAAACTGCACTGCCCCAGCTATATGCCCCGGCAGCGTCCAAGTCAAGTAGAAATGGGAGATATGTGAGCCTCACCATAGTCTGAGAGTAATCTGTGAGAAGTATACCCCCAATAAGCTGCAGTATATAGGCACGTGCATACCGCTGTACAGTAACCTCATCTGCATCTTGTGGGAGGACCTGGAATGTGTGACGAAGCCATGCCATCCTAAGGCGGGCACTGTCAATCTCCTCTGCAGGTGGGCTAACACCAAATGCCTGTATACATAGAGCCTGACACTCCTGTAATGTAGTATGCGTCTGTGCGCGTATAATAGGGGCCCCGTCAACCGGTAGTCCCAACAAGATGGCAACATCCTGTAACGTGATGCTAGCCTCCCCGACAGGTAGATGGAATGTATGCGTCTCTGGTCGCCAGCGCTCAACCAACGCAGTAATCAATGGATGGTTCAAACAGATCCGACCAAGTCGATATACACCGTAAAAACCTGCCTGTACTATATACTGCAATACACGTGGGTGTAACTGTACATCATATAGGTGTGACCCACCACGTCTGCATGTGAGCGCATCCGTACCATGTGTAACAATATTATTGTAAACAAACTACTTGTACAGAAAAATTGTTAACTTAAACACATACCCCATGCTCCCATATCCATGTGGATCGATGATGGGCCTGTAACGTCAGCACTGTGCCATCAAGGGGCCCTGGCGCGCCTACATCTATATGTCCTGCCATCAATGTGCCCTAGCGTGCCTACATCCATAGTACATATTAATATATTTTTATTATATGGTGCAATAAATGTAAAACATCCATACATGCATGACAACGTAACATATGATAAACAACCTCATTATTCTCTGATGATGTACATGACGAAAGGCTGTGAAAAAGTGTATTACTTGATATGACTACCCACTCATATCACAACCAATCCAAAAAAATACATACAAATAAGCCAATATTAAGTTATTCTGTTTAATGAGTAAAACCCATTGGTATCACAACCAATCCAAATAAATACATACAAATAAGTCCATATTAAGTTCTTATGTTTAATGAGTAAAACCCACTGCTATCACAACCAATCCAAATAAATACATACCAATAAATCCATCTTCAGTAACCATTATCTCAAATAGAAATATTAATAAATATCATTACATGCCTAAGTACCTACTATCCAATACATAACTCAGCTAGCTCGATTTGGACATTTACGCCTATCATGCCCTTGTTCCTTACAAATACCACAATGATTTGTTTGACGTTTTCTGGAAACGTCCATCTCATTGTGGATTTGTTTTGTACTTGGACGGCCGGATGTGGCCTCTCGTCGTTGACTCGGATCGGGAACTATCTTTGGACCATCGTATGTAGCCCAATAATGCTCGTGCACCATCGGTTCAAACAATGTTTCGTACACACAAGCATAAACGTCCATGGTATACTTAGGATCAATCAAGTGCCATGGTTGTCTACTCGACTTCACGCACACGGCTAGCATGCGTGAGCAAGGATAATGATAGATCATCCATTTTCCGCAGTCACATGACGGAGGATTCAAATACACTGCATGTTTGTGGTTCCCTTTCGTGCCTGCTGCACTTGTAACAACCTCAGCGGAACCCGATGCCCTGGAATTGGAATATAATAACATGGTGATTGTATTAGACATTGCAAAGCATATAATTTATTACTAATCAAAATAAGTACATACAATTAAAATAAAATCTTATAACATTACCAATTACAAATAGTTACGCGATGGCCCGCCGATCGAGCTTGGTACTCTTTTATCTTAGCTTGCACTTTGGACATGTACCTTAAACTCCTTGCTGAAGCACGTTGAATTTGTAGTCGATTATAATTGAAAGTGGCCACCAGACGGTAGAAGGTAACCTGAACACATGAAGTAATGGGCAAGTCTCGTGCACCTCGAAGGACATTATTATAGCACTCTGAATCATTAGTGGTTGTAACTCCCCAACGATGACCTTCATCATATGCCAATGTCCACTTCTTTGGGTCCTCATTACACAAAGCACGATACGCCCTTGCCGCCGACTCTGACTTCGTTCCTAAATTTTTAATTTCATCCATTGCCTCGTCAAACTTCAGCACTTGATGGGCAGTCCCAGCTTGCCATATGAGATCCTTAACTTTAACATTACCGAAATTTTTGTGGTAATTACTTTTAAAGTGTCTGAGGCAATATCTATGGAATCCAGCTGGTTACCCTCGTCGTGGTGTTTCCCATTCATGTTTGACGGCACTTAATATGGCTGCATGTCGATCAGAAATCAATGTGACACCCTCTTGGCCTGGCACAATCAGATGCCTGACATTCTGTATAAACCATGACCATAATTTTCTGATTCAACTAACGCAAAAGCTAGAGGGAAATTTTTTTTCGTAACAGTTCTCGCTGTAGCAATCAACAGAACTCCTGTATATCTGCCATAAAGAAAAGTACCGTCGAATTCTATGACTGGCAGACAGTGCTTGAAGCCTTCAATGCATAGCCGAAATGCCCAAAATATTCTGTCTAGCGCCCTAACACCCAACGTACCGAAGTCTAATGTTTCTAAAATCACAGCCGTGCTCGGGTTTTTGAACTCCAAGGTTCTGATGTACCTTGGCAACTTTTCATAGGATTCATCCCAATCTCCGAAAACCATCGCAATGACCTTTGTTCTTTCAAGCCATACTTTCTTGTATGAAACTGTGAAACCAGCATTATTTTTGACATTCTCGATTATGGATGCTATTTTTCAGTCAGGATCTTCCTGTACACCACAGCAAACAAACACTCCAAAATTCACTAACGAAAGGCATTAACAAATAATATCAGCACATCTTACATTAAAATTGAAATTGAAAGCAACTTACCGCAACTTGTGTCTTAATTAAGTGTGCAATAAATGTTGAATTCAGATTGCGGTGATCCAAACTCTCCATCCCATGTAAACATGTATGAGGCCCGGGGTATTGTGTGATCTCAAAAAAACTGTACTTCTTTTTCAAACATGCATGTAGTTTCCAAGGGCAATCGTAATTGCACTTGGTGCTCCAAACTTTTTTATTTGTTTCCACAACATGATAATGTTTATTTTTCTTCACGTGATACCAGTTACATGCATGGATCACTGCATCCTTATCTTTGAAAACCATCCCTTTTGCAAACTCCGGATTAGCATCTGACCATGTCGGACCGCGATCATATAAGTCTCGACCACCTACGACATCATCTGCCCCAACCAAGTTCGTAAAAAAGGGCATATCTGGAGTATCATGTAACGCTTCATTAAGGTTTGATTCTTCGTGCCTATCGTCATTAAAGTCCTCATTTAATTCATTTCTCATTAAAACATCAATATCTTCATCTAAATTATCGGATTGAACGACATCTGCATCTTCATCTACACGTGTCCCAGTCTCGTCTAAGGCAACTAGGCGTTCCACAGGATCCACACTTTCACTGGGACCTCCCGCCTCTATGCACCCACCTGGCCCTGATGCATATTGTGGGTGAGGTGTTGGTGGACTGTGAAAGTCATGAAACTATTCAAAATTACTAGGGCCTTGCGAGAAATTTTCATTTGGACTGAAGAAGCTAGACATTCGTTGCCCTACCCCTTCCTCAACTATTGTGCTTTGACTACTCTGCCCAAGTGAAACCATTTGAGTAAATGACCCCAGTGTCGATACATCTCCCCTCCCTGACAATAGTTCACCGTAGGTTTGGACATCTGCCCAACTCACATCCGCACGACTTCCACTGGTATTCATTGTGCTACCCTCCTCCTTTACAACATATATTTCAACACATTGGTGGTCAGGATATCTCAAAAGAATATTCAACACATTTTGCAATGTCCTGTCATCATTGATTGGCAACTTCTTATATATCATAACATCTTCATTTCGTCAGTGCGGGTATCTACATATGAATTTTATAGTCACATGTTCTCAATACTCAGCCATCATTTGCATAATCATGTTACGTAACACAGCAACTGAGGTTCCCATTTCAACATCATAACATGCACTAGCATCTATATCGTAGGATACACCTTCTCGGCGATCTCGTATTATCTTTCCCCCCTAATAAAATATAACCATTGTCGTCATTATTTACCTTTGCCTATCAAACAAAACTAACAGAGATGTTATAAATATACAAACTAATTAAAATAATTGTTTTCAAACTTATGTAAAGATGCTTATCGAAAGAAAGAAGATTACACTTGGTTGTGATACTATTAATTTGTGTAAGTTGCATCTTTCTGAGCTTGTTGTGGTCTCCAATTGTTTTACAACTAAATAATTGTAATACACATTTGACAGTTTATCCTAAATATTATTTACTTATATAATATAGTAAATTTTTTTTTATATAAATACGAAATGACTATATTTATTTTATATATATGTTCTAAACTTGCAAAACTAATTTGAAATTATTTATAATTTTTTATAAAATTTTCAAATCATTGTTAAAATAAATTATGAATTGTTTAATTTATTTATGAATTCTTTAAATAATTGTTTAAATATTTTTATGTTCAATTTATAAACTTGCAAAACTAATTTTAAATTATTTACTACTTTTTACCAATTGTTAAAATCATATTCTTGAGCATATTTTTAACATATTCATTAAATAATTTACATATATGTTCTAAACTTGCAAAATTATTTCTAAATTATTTACTACTTTTTACGAATTGTTAAAATCATATTCTTTAAATTAAATTATGAATTGTTTAAAAAATTTATTAATTGTTAAAATAATTGTTAATATAATATTCTGTTAACTTTGTAAACATTAAATTACGAATTGTTTAATTTTAATTTTCTATTAAATAATTGAACTATTTACTACTTTTTAGTTAATTTTTTGTTACTATTTCTTAATTAACATATTTTTAATTGTTACTATTTACTATTTTAAAACTTTTTACATATTTTTAATATATTATTTCACATCTTATTGAAATCATTATCCACACATTTTTATTTAAAAACACTTTAAATAATTTTTCACCTAAAAAAAATAATAACAATAACAGTACAATTAACTGTTTAATACAAGCAGTACATTTATCTGATAATAATACTTTCTATCAAAGAAACATTAAAATTTTGGGGGAATAAAAACAACACTACAGCTTAGTGTGTCTTTTTCATCGTCAAAATTTTGAAAGATCTTTAATTAAACTTGTTCTAACTTAAAAAAAAAAAAGGAGATAGAGAATGGCAACTACATACATGCTTTGCATTGATTTACAAAAACATATATATATACATTTAAATATACATATGCAGGAAGAACATATTATTCGTATACATATATATACATAACAATGAAATAAAAAAAATAACGATAGGAGAGTATTTTTTACCAGGTAATGGATGAAGTCGTAAATGGTGAGTATAAAATAGAGAGGTCCGTAAAGATTGAATAAGTAAATCTCCAAGGACTCAAATATCTGAAACTTGAAAGAAATAAGAAGCCCTAGCCGCTGCTCCGAATGAAGAAAAGCGAGGGAGTCTGGAGATAATATAACACAATCAACGCTATTTGAAATATCGTTTTCAATTAAAAACGCTATTTTAAATAGCGGTTTTACGCTGGTCGTATAAATACGGTAAAAACGTCTTTTGGATTAGCATTTTCAATATAAACGCTTTTTCAAAAAGCGTTGAACTCGTCCACAAAAATTATGTTTAAACCGCTTCCAGTTTCGGAATAAAGACAATAAGAAGGCTTTGTTATGGAAATTAGCCTGACAATCACTCTCATAATTTCCAAGGACGGAAGGCCGACAACTGGGCAAAGGGTAATATTATCCTATAATATAATATAGCAAAATACTTTGGGACCATATCCACGGATGGGATTAACATTTTACCTAAACCCCAAAAATATCTGCCTTGAAATGAAGTCCTATGAAGCATTTAAGAGACGACTTTCAACGACAAAGCATGAACCTTTGATTATGATGTCACAAATAATCTAAAACTGTTGCTGTCTTAGACATTCAAATTTACCTACTCCAACCTCCATGATTAATACATGTAATGCAATGGGGCTAGATGTGCCGAACGTGGACCCTTTAACAGGAATGCTGGACCTCTAGCACATGCGCACTGGGCCTTTGGAAACCCATTGCAGAACCAATCCAAGCCCAGTTTGCTCTTCTCTAGCTCTGATCAGAAGAGAGAAACTCTCCTCGAGTTCCCTATTTTGATCTTTGCCGCTCTCGTCGCCTTCTATCACCTCAATTGAGACTCATAAAAAATAGTGAGACCCAGCTGAAGCGGTAGCATCAAGTGTCGACTGCTTACACAGGTATCTAATTCTAGCATTCTTCTTTGCCTAAATAGCCTATCAAGTTCAAAATGAAAGCATAGCTATCTAGAAAAGGTATGTGATCGAGAATGAGCGTATTGGCTTGGCTAACTTGATAAATCAATTAGTTTAAGTGTGATTATGTTTGCCTCATATAATATACCCCGTAAGCGTGGGCTAAATTACTCCTATTTCGATAGTAATTTACTAAATTCACAACATGATTATCCCATGCATAGTTTAGATACATTGATAGGAAATCAGATGCATTCGGCATTCCTCTAGTGGTTGTTTCAAGGCCCAACTATCCGGCCCAAGCCAATTTTATCCAGTTCAAAATAGGGCCAAGTTGGTAGGTTGTGGGCCCATCCCACCTTATTATGGACCAAGATGGGAAGCATCTTAGTCAAAGGATTAGGCTTCCAATTTAAAACAATTATCTCCACTCTATCAATAAAATAAGACAACATGCATATGCTTTCATAATTAAATATTATGAGTCTTAGTCCATGTTAAAGGAGTACACCTTATCCAAACTTGATATTTATTTTAGACAAAAACATTGCTCAAGGCCTGTCACCATATGATGCTGGACTCCAACAATTTTATATATCAACTTGGTCTTCAATAATTACACTCAAAAGAAGAATAATATTATATAGACACGAAACTTATTTGAAAATTTTGTACTTGCCTAAACTTTTTTATTAACGTTTTTCTTTTTGTTTTCAATTAAAAAAAAGGCAAAAAGTAAACTTTAATTTAAAAAATTTAGTCAAATAAGCTGATAAATAAGTTAATTCAAATAAATACTTTTTAAATTTCTACTTCAAAACTAATATAAAATTACTGTGAAACTCATTAAGCGGAAGTATTAATCGTACTCTAATTACTCACTTTAATTATCCATCAAATGTATTTATAGATGCAAATAATGTAATTACTATTTTTATAATCAACAGCAAATTGACCATAATCTCCTCCCAAAAGAATCAGTTTGGGATTTGGAAAGCTAGCCTAACACATTATTGGAGTGGCAAAAACGTGCGCGTGACATTCAAGCCGCCAGAATCAGTTGCTGCCACGTGTTTCTAATTTTGGACACATACGGTGCATTATAGCCAAACTCTATCCACAGCGCCGTCTCAGTTTCCCAATAACTTCATCCGTGTAAACCTACCCAACATGATCTACACAAGTGTCAATCCAGCCAATCACAGCCGTTGACACCCGGAAGTTTCCCGAGATCGCAGGTCCCACACATTTATCCAAAACACTGGCGTGACCCTGTATCAGCGCCTAATATGCCAAATTTGCTAACGTCACATTGCACATGAAATGACGCAAATGCCCTTTACCAGAGCGCGTGAGGTTGGCCACTTGGTGTGGGCTGTCGCTACAAAGACTTTGGCTTCGTTGAAAGCTTCAATGTCTGGTAGCAGAGCCCATAGACAAAGCTTTTTCTAGGGTTTCTTTCGCGCAGATTCTCCGAATCGACTCGCTTAGGCTTCTTGGATTTTGTGGGAGGCGTTAGGGCTGGGTTTTCAGTTGATCGAGAGAGCTTGATGGTTCAATTGATGAATTCTGGGAAGGCTCCGCCGGAATCTGAGTCACAGCGCCGGAAAATGTTGCCGGTGAAGCTGGAGCTGGAGGACTCCTTGGAGGACCGACATGGCCCCCTCAACAAGCGATCTAAGCTCTCCTCTCCTCTCCCGGTTTGATTTCTCTCTCTCTCTCTCTCTCTCTCTCTCTCTCTCTCTCTCTCCCTATATATATATATATATGTATATCTTTGTATATATAGTGGATTGATGATTTATGTCTGTGAACTGGTTTAAGTTTTAGAACTTTTAGTTTGTTTTGTGAAATTCAGAATCGAGTTTCTATATTAGCCCTGTTTGTTTCGGTGGAAAATGCTTTTCTCGAGGAAGTTCGCGGCAACTATTTTGTTAGGCCACGGTCCTTCAATCCCGATGGAAATCTTATCGTAAGGCAAAGGGAAACTTGCCCTTTTGAAATTAAACTCTGGATATTTTTGCCTGTACTTCTTGAATTTTTTTTTCTGCTATTTGTTTTTGATATATTTTTTGCTATTCAAACAGACAGAGCCGTGAGGATTTGGAATTACTTGTTTAAAGAGGTCAATACTTCTGATCTTTGTAGCTGAAAATACTAGTAATGTTTGAGACCCTTTTTGTCGTTGCTTGGATTGTGATTAATTGCTGTTCTATCTGGCGGAGGATGATGAAGTTAGTGCAGTAAAAATTACCCATTTTCCCCAATTTTTTTATTCTTAAAATGGTTTTATAACTTTTCTTTGCTTGGATTTTGACCTCATTGTGTTTAATTCATTACGTGATGTGACTATTTTGATTTAATGTAAAGTGATAGTCTAATATAGGTTATTGTTATTTGAGCTGCAGCAGTGTAATTTGGGACCTGGTTGTTTTCCAATTCCACCATCGCAATACAATCCACTTGATGAGCCTAGTCCGTTGGGTTTGCAGCTCAAGAAGAGCCCGTCGCTTTTGGATTTGATCCAAATGACGCTTTCTCAAGGAAATGCTCTGAAGATTGGAAGTCAGGCCAAGAAAGAGCACAAGGCCACCACTGCTTCTGGTATTACTGATAAGCTCAAGGCTTCAAACTTTCCTGCCTCATTTCTCAGGATTGGGACCTGGGAGGTATGATTGCTATTGCTTTAGAGGCTAGACCAACTTGTAATTGTAATGCATTCTACTTTTCAGCCTTGCTGACAACCTGATATCAAATGAAATTGTAATGAATTGCAGTACAAATCAAGATATGAAGGGGACTTAGTAGCCAAGTGTTACTTTGCAAAGCATAAGCTTGTGTGGGAAGTCCTTGACGGTGGTTTGAAGAATAAGATAGAAATTCAGTGGTCTGACATCATGGCTTTAAAGGCAAATTACCCGGATGACGCACCTGGGACTTTGGATGTAGTGGTAATTTCCTTCTTTCTAATGTAGCAGTCCTTGTTGTATAAATACTGGTACTATTATTGTTACTGTTAGTACTTCTGCCTCTACTGCTGCTGTTGCCATGACTTAATTATAGGGTGTTCTTCTCTTGGTTCAGCTTGCTAGACAACCTCTTTTCTTCAGGGAGACCAATCCACAACCCAGGAAGCATACCTTATGGCAGGCAACATCAGATTTTACTGGTGGACAGGCAAGCATACACAGGTACTACATACGAGCTTCTTCTATTCATGTATGGTCTGATTTACAGCACTTTGCTTAGATGTTTCCTATCGTAAAAATCTAAATGAGCTTGATATTGTATTGCAATACTATTTTTTAGCTAATTGCATAGAAAATATAATCTTCCATACTCCAAATATTAGCATATTGATGGTATAGGAGAATTAAGCATCATATATTATTCAGGTTTATATTTTCTAAGTAATTGAAATTTAAATATAATGTACCTAAACAAATGTTACACTTACAATGGATCAAATGATTTTTATCTTTATTTACTGTAATTACAAATCATTTGATTCCCATTTGACCTTTTTCCTGGCTGCGTGAATAATTTGGTACCCCTTTTGGCCTATTCAATTTGTCTGGGACTCTGGTCAGAATATCAAATATTCTCACTACCATTGCTGAATATTGTTTGCACTTGAGCTTTTGTAAGTGATGTTAAATTTGAGAAATAGTGTTGGGATTCTTAATTTTGCTGCAGGCGACATTTTATGCAGTGCCCTCAAGGATTGCTAGGAAAGCATTTTGAAAAGCTTATTCAATGTGATCCTCGCCTTAACTGTCTGAGTCAGCAAGGAGAGATAGTTTTAGAATCTCCATATTTTGAACCCAGAATTTCTCTGTTTGACGACTCAAATGAATCAAACCATGGGATTGATTTGAATGTTGAGGAGGGGCAGGCTTTTTTCGATTTGCAGGATGCTGCATCACTATCTGGGGTTCAGTCTTCCCCACGGAAGAATGAGCAACAAGATTTTGTGGGTAGACCTCCTGAACAGTTGCCCCGTGAAACACCTTCACCTAGCTCAGGTAAAATTATGACGTCATAAATGACAATTTATTGTGTAGTCTACTGATTACGGTGATATCGTACTAATCTATCGCTCATTCTGAAGTGCATGCCTTCTAATGTTTTTTGTTACTTTAAGACCTTTTGGTAATTCTTTATTATTGCTTTTGTTATTACTCCACCTATGCAGATATCATTATTAACATTTGATGTATTAGACTAGTAACTCTTGCTATTCAGCATGGATTTTCACATACTTATGTTTTTTATGCTGGTAAAAGTGGGGTTTTGACTATTGTAAGTAGTGTTGCCTAATGTTTAAGGGAGTCATGACTTGAGCAGTCTCTCGGAAGTGTTTGGTTTGATGAAAACTAAAATTTTGCCTGGATTTTGTTAAATTAAGGGTAAGAAAACCATCAATTGTTAATTTAAAGTGTGCAAAGGAGGTTGCATTTACTTTTTGATAATGAAATGTGATCAGTGGCCGTGATATTTTGGATCATTTAGAACATCTACTGTTTCCTACTACCTAATAAGTTAACTGTACGGACTTCCCTCTCTGTTTATGTTGAGGGTGTATTGGAACAGGATTGATGTTTATGAATGCCGGTGCATTTGGGATATCCATCACCCACATTGCTGTTATAAACCATGTGGTGCATTGTTTTCTTAATACTTTTGTATCTTTATTGTCCTGTTCTTTATTTTTTTTATTATTGTGGTTTATTTAGAGGACTTATCAGTGGATTTGGATTGCTATCTGATTATCAAATTAGTTCTTTTTACTAACAGAGAATACGTCAAAGCAAGTTCCTTGTTTCTTTCTTTTTTCCTTTCCCCTTGAAGACGCAAATCTGTCAACTGTTTTATCAACCACCTTCAATTTAATAAGAATCCATGTTTCAACTGTACCTGATCTAACTCATCAGTCTTTGTATTCAGTAATGGACACCCGTGCAATTGAAGAAATCAGGAGCAGCAGAGCCGCGGAACTCAAGGGGCTTATTGATCAAGATCAAATCAAAGTGCCTGGGCTCCACTCCTCTATGTCAATGAGTGATCTAGTAAGCCACTTTGAACATCGGATTTCAGAACAGAGAACGTCCAGCAATTTTATCCTTTCTGCAGAAGAGCGCCAAAGCTTGGAGATCATGGAGGAGATTAGCCAGTTCTTATTCAGTGATGCTCAACACACATCAACTTCTGATGAGCAATGCATCATGTCAAGAGTGAATTCCCTTTGCTGCCTCCTTCAGAAGGATTCGATGACAGTCCAAAACTTGCAGGTTAAAGGTGATAACAGTTCTGATGCAATGGTGGACAAGAGAACAGGTGAACCAAACTCTGTTTCTGCATCAGCAGGTGGAAGCAAGGTTGCAGAGGATTTTACTGCATCTGAGGGTGAAACCAATGATGTCTCTGGTTGCAAGCAGGTTCCAGCCATGTCCAGGAAGGACTCAGTTGGGGAGCTGCTGCTTAATCTTCCGAGGATAGCGTCTCTCCCGCAGTTCTTGTTCAACATCTCAGAAGATTTTGATAATCAAGCTAGATAGTGATCTTCCTGTACCTTTTAAAAAGTATGCGAAAAGAGTGTCTCTGAAAGGTTCTCTCTCCTTGATTGTAAATATAGATAGCATTTGCAGGTTTACACTGAATTTTGTGTAGTTTGGGGATTCAGATTCACGTGGATGAAGAATCCTGACATGTTCACTTTTAGAAGCTGGTGGTTTTCTTAGAAATGTAATCTTTCTAAAATGTTACTTTTTGAAGTAAAAATATGCCCCTTTTCGAGAAATTATTCAGTGTCATGAAGCATTACGTCATCCTTACTCTTCACTATTAATCCCTGATGAGGTGAAATATCTGATCGAAGACATATAGCGTTCCAAGGACACTGAATAATTTCTCCTCCTTTTTGTGGCCCTGTTATCTTTCCACCTCCTGCTATGGGTTTAGTTAATTTGCTAGCTGATGAGAAACCAGGTTGTCTGCACAATGTTTCAGAGGGGAAGAAAGCATTTTGCGCTGAATTTACTTACTAATAATGACACTGTCGACTGGTCTGAACAGAGATCAAAGAGTTCTAGCACAAAAGAAATGAACAATTAATACACTCTTTTTGCATGTGGTTGTGTATATATAACATATAACATATATATAGACGTATGTATATGAGATTACCTAGATTACAAGCAACCAGCATATTTGAAGCTACTAGTATAGCACCAACATAGTATATATTGACGTATTATTCTACACTTTCTACTACCCAAACAAATCTACTAAAGAAATATATAACAAACGAATAGGCGAGTGACAATAACAATCAAGGTTCTTCTGTGCCTTCTTCATCCATTGCCTCGTTCTCCTGTAACATGTTCATCAGCATGTTCATTTGGTTTTGCAGCATTGCATTTTCTCTCTCCACATCGGCACGCTTGCTTCTTTCTTCCAGGAGCTGAAGTTGCAGGTGTTCTAGGCACCGCGCATCCTCTTCCAACTGCTCATTCAGCCCGTCAATCTCCCTGTCCTGAAAAAGCATAATCAAAAGTCAAATTCATAGTGTAAGGACCTTTCTCTCTCTCTCTCTCTCTCTCTCACACTTAAAGCACCTTTCTGTTCATTTCCTGTACTGCAATCCTCCGCATGCTCTCAACCACATCCACATTCACGAGTTTTCGCTTCTTTCCAATTAACCAACCTCGTGGGTAGCTTGCAGAGTCGAAGTCTGGTGGTGGGAGTAAGCTCTCAGCCGATGGCCGTTTGCCATTTACATTGTTCACTGGTTCCAACGGCTCAAATAGAGCCTTTCGTCTCTCAGAAAGGACAGCAGCCATTGCCAAATCATGCTTCTTCCCTTCAGTGGGAGATTCTTCCTGTTTTTCAGGTGCCATTGCTGAATCCTGCCTCTCCCCTTCATTGAGAGATTCTTGCTGTTTTTCAGGTGTCTTACCATTGGTATCATCTGTTGCCTTGTCCGAATTTCTAATACTAGCTGCCAAGGAATTCAAAATAATTAATGCTTTGTTTGAAATCTAAATTTTTTGTTAGAAAAATAATGAAAAAGGAAAACGAGATGAAAAATAGAACAAAATTACTCTTTCATTTTGTTCAATTTTCCTTCACCTTTTACTTTTTCCGTTGAAAATCCAAGTTTCAAACGAAGCATAAGAAAAGCAGGAAATCGTATTTGATAATTATAAACATAAATCTAAAATTTATCTTAAGCGCATATAAACCCCTGTTTCACCTTTATAAATAACTTTTATATACCAACAAATCACTTTCCAAGCAAGTGGTAAGGCAGGAAACCTGACCAAAATTTGGTTTGAAATGTTCTTGGAAGAATTCTTGCTTAATTTAGGTACCAATAAATTGGGACCACATGGAAGGAAAAAACCAATGAAATCGGACTTTTAATCCACTCATGATGACAAAAAAGCTCAAAGAAACCGTTTGATATTGATGTCCAGGGAACTAAAACATTCTATTCAGCCATTGAAATTTAGTCTTTGACAGTAGGAGGCATAGATCCAGTGACTCACCAAACTCTTGCGACAGGCCACCCTATTAAAAATCTCGATCTCTTTTACGTATACTCAGGGACGGAGCCAGAAACTTCACTAGGGGGGGCTAAAATAAAAAAAATTTGAATTTTGATAGCTCAAGGTAAAATTTTCTAAATTTTGAGGAGACCAATATACTATTTTTTATCATAAATACTCGAAACTTAGGGGATCTAAATAAAATTTTATCAAAGTAGGGAGGGTTATGGCCCCCATAGTCTACACACAGCTCCGCCCCTGCATATACTCAATGATTCATTTGAGAGAATAAGAATATCAATAAAATTATATTCAAGAGAGTCATATGGTTTCGCTTTCACCAACGTTCATGTTTCTAGCCTTTTCTTTTCTAATCAATTAAATACTTTTCCGTTTTCATTACTAAGGTGCACATGTAGAGATCAGTAACAAAAATGGATAAATTTGTGAGGCAAGACCAATTTGATGAGAAATGGGTTTCTTTTTAAAAAAAAAAAAAAGAAAAAAAAATTCCTCATAGGATTCCTGTCAACTAATCAATGTTTTGAAACCCGACTTGTACGATTTGGCCCCGATGATCAAACCAAATTGGCCCAGGTCTGGTGCTTTTTACGATGTCCTCAAAATGTAAAAGAAAGAAAACAACAAAAAAAAGGGGTAGGTGGAGTGGTTTCCAAGTGTACAAAGGTGTCCAATATATTAAACTCCAAAAAGATAGCATAGGGCATTACAATATTAACTCTTTGTATCATAATATATGATTATATAAGCAAAGCCCTATGTCCAGTCTAACTTTGGCTGCACTAAAACCACCACTAGTGTTTATTCAAAGCAATTGCTACCAAAACGTAAAGCAGAATCAGAGCTACCCACAATAGAGACAAACTAGAAATCTGAACTGAAATACAATATATATATATATATATATACATATAGATAAAATAAAACAGGAGGTGAAGGAAAGAAAGCTAACACACATCCTCCAGCATGGCAAAAATACAGGTTTGGGAAATCGGATAGAAATGCCATGGAAACATGACAAAGATTGTTGTGCCAAGTTTTCAAGTTCTGCTTCAGTTCAAAGTGCTCCCTTAGTAGTGATCTGCTCAAGAAATATTATTTGGAAGGTCTACATTCTACATCAGATAAAATAATGTCCCTTAAAAAATGATAAAACAACAGTTTGATAAAATAAAATTTTGTGAAGGGAATTGGGACTTTGTCTGATTATGAAATGGAAATAAATGATATATATAAATATATAGACAATCAATGACATTAGCTGAAATTAGACCGAATATATAAGAATTAAAATAGAGAAAATGCTCCCAAACGTGGATGCAAAGTCAATAAGTACATTAGATGAAAAATCCCAAAAATTTTTAAAATGATATGGACAGAGATGATAAGAATAAATAACTAAGTAAGCTCACAAAAAAGGGCGGGGAAAAAGTCAAGCAGAAGTAAGAAAAACATCTGGCTAAAATGAACATCATGAGGTGTGAGCTTGCAATAGCCCAGCAATCATGAGAAAGACATAGTAATGAGAGAGAGATAGAGAGAGAGACTGGTAAACCAACCGAAGCAAATAAAGTGACGTGTGAGCAAAGTCATACAAAAGTCTTGATACAGTTCTACGTCTCTCTAACCACACACGGAGAGAGAGAGAGAATATGGGGGATGGTAGATAATTACGATCATAACTAGAATTAGCAACATGTTTGTTGAAACTCTGTGACCAACTATTCAACAATCTAGAGAGAGAGAGAGAGAGAGAGAGAGAGAGAGAATTTAAAGACATGGGTCGGAGGACAAACATTCAGAGAGTATAATTGAGCTTCAAATATCTAAAAAAGAAAATGCCCTCTATAAAGTTTTCAACTTTCAAGAGACAGATCTGCCACAAAGCACTCAACTAACAGCAAATATTACTTCAACAAAATGAATTCTCATATATGTATTGACGGGTATTGTACCAAATCATCCAATATCACCAACTTGTCACAATTCCACAGAGAGAGAGAGAGATAGATAGAGAGACAGAGCAAACAGTGGGGATTCGGGAAGACTACCAGATCTCTTGCGAGACTTCCAGAAAACTGGAGTGGAAGATATGGGAGAGAAGCCATCCAAAGTCCGCTCCCCCACCTTCTCCTTTGGTGTCTCCATTGATGAACAAAGGACCAAAGCTCCCAAGTGCAGACCACACCACACCCCCTAATTATAAATTCAAGAATTGAGCATCTGATAAAGGGGTTCCTGTTCTAGAGAGAGAAACTAAACGTACAAAGAAGAGAGAGAGAGAGAGAGAGTATGTTCTTTGCGGTTTGATTTTGTTTGCCTCTGTTCTGCTCTGCTGCTCTCGTTCTTTGTTGTTGCTGTCGTTTGCTTAGCCAAGATCAAGGTTTCGAACGGTTGAGATTTTTGGGATTTTGGTTGTTGTCTCAGTGGGCCCACCATGCCTCCTTGCTTGTCTATGTCTCTCTATATAGGTGTGTGTATGTTGCGGGATCGGGCATCGCCTCCCTCCCCATCTTAACATTGTACATGAAATTTAACAAATAATATTGTTATTTAATTTAAATTTATGTTTTTATTTTATTAATACTTTTTTAACGTTAAGTAAAATTATGAGTTTAAATAAAATAATATAACACATGACGTAGTGAAATTAAAAATTTAAAGAGGAGCTTACCCGTATATTATAATTATATATACTTCGTTACCCTTATTTTTTTTTCATATTACCAAATTGCACCTATTGTCTTCCATGATTAATGAAATTGCCTTGTAATACATATATATATATATATATATGAAAAGTATTATACTTACAAAAAAATTAATACAAAATTTATATAAAAAATAACGTGACAATTATTATTTTGTAATTAAAAACTATTATGATGAAAGTTTGTTTTGAAATAAAAGATTTTTAGTAAGACACATTATTTTTTATAAAAAAAATTTATAAATTTTTTATTTACATAACATTACTCGATATATATATACATATATTTGGCTAGCCATATCAGAATAGAATACATATAGTTGGCAATCCTTGTAAACTCTATTAGTCTTTTATTATTTTAAAGTGGTAGCCTACGCCCCACATCATTCTGTACACTTTATTTGCATCATTTTATATATGTACACGATTATCCTTAGAAAAAAAATAGATCACCTCCCATCATTGCAAAATTTTGAGAAGGTAGGATGTACCCTACCTTACTCTTGTACGTAAAGTGACTATTTCCATATTTCGACCCATGAGATTGTATCTATCACATAAATCTTTGATCTATTTAAAAATAATTTTTTTATATAAATTAACAATTATAAAATAAGTGTAATCTAATTTGAACCCAAAGCACAGCATGCGCCTAAGTCAAATACTAGTTAATTTTGATCTATTTACCCATCGATGCTTATTTTTTAAAGGGTAGTAATAATACTATCCAAAAAAAAAAAATTTGTATAAATTTTTTTAGAATAATGTGACTGTTGGTAGTCCTTTATTTTTAAACTAAAACATCCACTATTTTATTTCCTAATCTAAAAAATCTATAGGAATAAAATTTTCCTTTGTGAGATGGATATTTGTTGATACAACCTTTTGACAAAGCGTCACATTCTTCAATGTCCCAATAAGATAAATTTAACGCGCTTTTGTTCTTATTTAAAAAAAAAAACATTGTTCAAAAACAAAGCAATCCAGTACAATACAAGAGTATGCAATATAATATGTCCATGCCATTGACTTTATTGCTAAGGCTCTTTTTAATATTGGTTAGCTTAAAGCATTGTTGATATGGAAAGTGTTTTCTAAAAGACGAGGCTAGAGGCCTACCATGTAATGAATCTTGATTAAGAGAATCTACTTTGAAGAACTAAAACAATCTGGCAGAGTTTACTTATATATATACATACAAAGATCTCCACTAATGATGAACCTGATCAAAACTGAATACCTAGAATCATCAAAGTAAACTGAGAATAAGGGCCCATATCATGTGAGTATCCTGGCTCAGAAAAGAACAGAGAGACCCCACTAATACTGAAGATACATTATTTGCAAACACAAACAGCCACAAATGCAGGTTGAAATAGGTAAATGACTTCCTTTTAAAAACTATTGTAGTTACAGAAAGTGCAGGCCAAAGTCTGCTTTGGCTAGTAAGAACATGAAAAGTGGGGTTGCAGCTAAACTTTGCAAGCAATAATGTCTTCAAGTCCAACCTCAATAACCAATATCATGTGGAACACACAATAAGTTTGTAATTCTTGGACTAAATATAGCTTTCCAATGCTAAAATCAGCAGATAGAAAAAGCTAAGAAGCCCTCAACAAAGCTTTAGGTAAATAAAAATGCTGCAAACTTCCTTACAGTAAACACATGCACAATATGGAGATCAAGGGGCTAAGGATAACCTGCGCTTTATAAATTTTCTAAAGTTAGGACTAGATGCACAATAAACAAGTCCTCCAAGGGCTTTTAGCGGACGCAAATGCAAATGAAAATGCAAATGCTTCATATTCTCCTCAACTGTGATAGCAAAAGGGTCAAAAATGTTATATCATCATTGCTGTCCGGCCACCATCACTGCAATTGCCTACTGGAGCTATGGGCCTGTGGGAACTGGGAAGGAAAGGAAGAACTGCAATGATTAAATGAAATACTCCCAAAAAAAATATGTTGAGAGAACCATGAAAGTCCATTGCTAATCAAATGCAGCTAAGTCTTAGCTCCATTATAACTGAAACATGGCATGAATGCAAAGCCCAAGACAGATGAAGTTGCTAAAATCTTTCCAGAGTAAAGATCAAGGTAGGAGAACTCAATGCCAAATTTTGAATCATAAAATGGTTTGGAAGCTGCCCATTTAGCTAAAGTTAATGTATTCACAAAAAAGGTGGTTACAATTATACGCCACCTTTAGAGCCCTAACACTCTCGAGACCATCTTTGTCACCCTCAATTTCTGTATGTACAGTTCTCTGAATTTTACCTACTATCCAGTATTTCTCTCTGAGAACTTCAATTTACTTTTCTTTCTTCCTCTCTTCTTTTGATAAATGCCGCAGAATTTTAGACACAAAACTACCATTTTTCTTTGAAAATTGCAAAATGAGAGAATAAAGAAACTTATATCTCGCCAATAGCACAAGGAATGCATGGAGGATTTTTAGATTGGTCTTCAGGAGTGATAAGTTGCAAGCAATGGTCATGAAAGGTGTGGCCACATGAAAGAACAGCAACAGCTGGTGGAACTTTCGGCTGGTGTACGGGGCCTTCTGGTGTGAATGAAAGATCCCTCTTACATAACATACATTTCTGTCCAGTTGGTTGAGGAAGTCCATCAGAACCTGCAAACCACAATCTTCTCAGGGTCACTGCTTGTATTGCAAGGATGACTAACATTACAGCACAACAGACATCAGTTCAGGCAAAACAACTGTGCCAAACGAGGCCTTCTGTGCCTTTGTGAGGCCAAGAATCATAGTTGGACAAGAAATATGGTCCCAAGCAGGATCAACCTGTAGTTAGTTTATCTGGTATTGAAAATTTGGGGAGACCATATTCCAGAGGCCGACTTGGTAGCAAACAACCCTAAAAATGCCCAGCTTAGCACCAGAAGTAGGCCAGGGGAAAATAAGGTGAAGCTCAGGTTTGGGCCTAACAACTGGTCCGATTATGATAAAGCAAGATCCTGAAGTACATTATTGAAACATGCCTCAGAGGAGAGGAAAAGGAAAAAAAGGCAATTGTCAAAAGCTCCAATAAGGCCAGATCACCGCTTAGAATAAAGGTTAGTCAGTTTAAGCTATTCAACTGTAATCCCGACAATCATGAGGTCTATATAACAGGCCAGTATGGAAGGACTACAGCGTTATGAAGACAATGTGGTTTGTCAACGTAAGGAAACAAAGTCTGAACAAGACCCTGACTACACGAGAGATTTAACATAATGGGCCATCATGAAGTGACTTTAGTGCAATGAAGAGAATACATGTTGACAATATGCATAGAACCGATGGACAATCATTTTGTGAAATGAAAAAGTAATATCATGTTGTCAATATAGAAGGAATATTGACAAGGAAATTAGGTATTCGAAAATGAAGAGATGTCTATGATCAACAACGAATATCTCAAGGAGCCAGAAGATATACCTTGCCGTTTTATTTGAGGTACAGGAGCAGGAATAGGAATAGCAGCAGCAGGAGCAGTCTGTGGTGGGGATGGCATAGATGGAAGAATGGGAGGTTGAAGTGTTCTCTTCCTGCGCTGAACCCGGGGAGCAACTGGATGTGGTCGAAGTGCATCCCTTTTAAGAGATGGTCCACCAAGAACATTAGAAGCCTGAGAGAGCCTGTAACCTTTTGCAGTTGAAACTACTTGACCTGTGAGTTGTAAAAGTTACTACCATAATCACAAGAGAACACTCACAGGAAATTAGATGAAATGTAGGCTAATGTATTTATTGATTAATACCACTTGTAGAAGTTGGTCCAAGAAGAGCATTGGAAAACTGAAGGGGCGGACCTTGAGAGCAGCCTATTACATAGAGACAATGTCAAATATTTGCAAGAACATTATATAATCATGAGAAAAGATGCTGAAGTATAAATACCAGTAGTAAAGGATGGTCCACGAGGATCAGTAGAAAACAGTTCAGGCCAACCTAGTTTACATGAAAGCAAGTGTCAACAATATTAAGAGGGCAAGATAACCACCATAATTCGAAGAAATTGCACACCAAAAACTATATTTAGTATGAGTGAAGGAATTGAATAGTAGACAGCAGTAGCCAAAGCAGGCTCAAGAGATGAAATTTAGGAAATTGAACTGGTATGCTCTTGAGGTTGACACCACCAAAAACTTATTACAGATGACCTCCAGCCAACCCTACCTCAGGGATTGGCTTCACATTTAAATGCTGCCCGTCATTTATGGAAGATAATCTAAATCAATTTAGGCATCCATCTCCATCATGTCCTTAGGTAATTAGCAACATAAAATCATAAACTTTTAGTAAAAGTTGCCATCTCAACATACTACATGTGTCTAGGCCTACCATCTTGTAGTGAAAAATCTCATCCTAGATAAAATAAACACATTTGAGGCTTTTAACAAGATTAGTCAACGGATACGCGACACGGATACTCCTACACAACAATTTTTAAAAACTGCAGCACACGACACAGTGGGGATAGGGCACATATATATATTTTATATATTCGTTATACCTTACATATGAATATTTTATTCAAAGATAACATTAATTAAAATTAAAAAACATATATTTGATAGCTTAAATGTTAAATTAGGCATACATCCACATTGTTTCTATTTACATTTGGATCGCAAGTTATTTTCTTTAAACTTGCAACGCGTTTCATGCGTGTTTAAAAGATGGATACGTGCCCAAAAAAAGTTTAAAAAGTATAGGACATGTTTGGACTCGTGTTCTATAAGTGTCGGAGGAGTGTCTGATGAATATCGTGTCCGACAAGGACACATCACCTTTTAGTAGTGTCCATGCCTCTTAGTGTATGACTCACTCGATAAAGTCACAAAATTTTTATCCTCAACTGCGAACTGAATCCCAGTGAAAAAAGGGAGATACTTTCTAAAAACACATATCCAGAAGGTGAGAGGTTGGTCCCAGATGTAGGGAATGCCCTTACTTGCTGTCCGAACCTGTATCTCCTTGGGATAAAATCCCTGTCCAGTAGCATAAGCAACACAACTGTCAGTAACTTGATTCCCAGCAAACAGACCATGTCCAGCAGCTTGAGTAGCACTATGCTCATGAACTTGAACCCCTAGCCTCTTGGGAAAAAGGCTACTTCCAGCTGCTTGAGCAGCACTATCCTTAGTAGCTTGAATGTCAATCCTCCTGGAAGACAGATCACCCCCAGCAGTATCTCCATTAGCAGAAAATAGCTGACCTGTAAGGTTGACAACAAAAAAGATCAAGAGATTCACTTAGTGAAAAGTTATTGACCAGGAAATATTTACACTGCTTATTCCCCGCCTCCCATGCAACACTATCAATTAAAAGGAAAATTGTGAAAGAAAAAAAGAACCTTACATAGTGTCATGCATCGCATACAAGGATATGCATGTAACCACAGCAACTCCAGTCCTGGTACATGTTAAAGATTTTTCCAAGGTGTTTACTATCAAGCAAATTATTAGCACATCTTCTTCAATTTTGCATTAATTTTTGCTTGATTCACAGTTTCGTCAACGTATTCTCATGAATTACCGGATGGGATTTTCCAGTGGCCAGATAGAGAGATCCTTAGAATTCTACTGAAGAAAATTTTAGTTGCCCAACTAGATTATGAATCTAAATGTGTGTGCAACGGGAAACCAGTGACAGCACAAATGAGAGATTAGGCGTTTAATTCTAGTTGAAGGTATTACCAGCTTTTCAGAAGCTGAGAGAAGGTTTTGTTCATATATGTTGAGGCATTATGAGGCATTAGTATTAGTCTATTAGTTGCTCGGAAAGAAACCTATAGACAATATGTCTTGACATGCTAGCATTTTTAAAAAATAAGGAATGAATAATTAAAAAGTCAAAATAATTTCTCATTAAATGTCCATTAAAGTTCAGAGCTGGCAGAATTATCTTGAAATACTAAGAAAGTTTACTATCAAATCACTAGATGCACAGTGCGCAATGGTAAAGAAACTTAATTTTGCACTGTTAATTAGGCTTAAACTAAACATTGAATATCTCCTAATTTGTAACCTTGGTCATTAATGGAAAGTATGAGATATCAACATGCAAAGAGCAAGTCAATATTGTTATGGAGATATTACTATTTCCAACCCTTACTGGGGACCTGTTACTAATGGGAAACTGTATAGAAGACTGTTAGTTGACATGACGAGGATAAAGATTAACTGGTTTCAAATAAACATTCTTCTGTTAATAAAGTTTCCTCGAGGCTGATGACTGAATGTTTCCAGCATAACATCAGACATGCTTTATGTATATATTCTGTTTCCAAATGTTGAGTGAGAAAATATCCACAACTTAGAATTTTGGTAACAACATGGATTGATTCACATAATGATTGGTTCTCGACTTAGCAAGGTTTCCACCTTTCCATCTTCATTGGTACCAAACATAAGAAAACGAAGGTTTTTTTTTTTTTCCCTTTCTTTTCTTTTCTTTTCCTATCAAGATATACAATCCAAAAATGTCAGATAGGCAAGAAATGAGTTTTGCCCTCACCAGCTGGTTGAACACGTTTCCTCCTATGAAGTTGAGTACTTTCATCAACAGCTTGAGCTGCACTATCCTTCGAACCAGGAAATAACTGCCCTGCAAAAGAAGCGCCAGGAGCGAGAGTATAGAGAGGAAGTAATAAATCTGTAAACATCAAATACTCATATTTTATCAAGTATGCCAAAACTTTGTCATTCTGTTTCCAAACATTGAGTGAGAAAATATCCACAACTTAGAATTTTGGTAACAACATGGATTGATTCACATAATGATTGGACTTAGCAAGGTTTCCACATTTCCATCTTCATTGGGACCAAACATAAGAAAGCGAAGGTTTTTTTTTTTTTTTCCCCCCTTTCTTTTCTTTTCTTTTCTTTTCCTATCAAGATATACAATCCAAAAATGTCAGATAGGCAAGAAATGAGTTTTGCCCTCACCAGCTGGTTGAACACGTTTCCTCCTATGAAGTTGAGTACTTTCATCAACAGCTTGAGCTGCACTATCCTTCGAAGCAGGAAATAACTGCCCTGCAAAAGAAGCGCAAGGAGCGAGAGTATAGAGAGGAAGTAATAAATCTGTAAACATCAAATACTCATATTTTATCAAGTATGCTGAAACTTTGTCTTAATCTCATAGTTGACGAACATTAACAAGTGACATGGCAGGATTTCAACAGGTGCTTACAGGCACAGACCAATAGGTTCTAAAATTTGAAATTTAAATAGGTTTGGACAAGGCTTCAGCCCTATGGAGTTAATGGAAGTGCAGATCTGATGGACGTCTTTCCTCTTAGTGACCTTGAAGGAATCAAAGTAAGAAAAGTAGCATTGAAAGCTCTTCAGAAAAAGTTAAAAAGTATGAGCATGAATGAAGTAAGAAAAATAACTTTTATAGCTTGTCCTCAATAATCCCTATGAGTGGATTTCTTATCCTGCTTGTTGTCCAGAGGATTCTTTAAATTTCAGCTTCTTACCAGTAGCAGCAGAAGGCAGATGGAGACAGTCCATGTAATTGACCCCCAATATCGACACATTTCTGATTCCCGGCCACTCATTCGCAAGTCACTTATAAGCTGATTCTGAGACATTGAAGCTGACCTTGGTCATCCAGTGGGTCATCAAATGAATCTTTCTAAATTCTAACTAGCCAATTACCAGTGGCAGATTGTAGGGGAGGCAGACAGGGGCCATGGCCATAGGATACTAGAAAATCATTTGCCATGCTCTTGGTCATGGTATATTTTATTCTTCTATATAAATATGCCAGCCTTATTGGACGGCAGGTTCGAGTCAAGGAAATTATCCTTCCCAAGTTCCCACAAAAAACTAGCACTCCCAGACCTTGCTATAAGCAAGAGCTTTGTGCACTCTTTTTTTATTATAACTTATGTAGAAGCAATACTTAAATTGGAGAAATAGTTTCTTACTTTGTGTGACTTATCACATGGAAGTGCATGAAAGCCCACTCAAGAAGCCAGATAGTTTCAAGGCTATTTTAATTTTTTTTTTGTTTCTTTTTTTTTTCCTGAAATTTAAATAATTCTGTGATGAACAGGTTGTTTTATTACTATCCTACAAGAACCAAAGCTGAAATGGTTTGAGTAACTAAGTGTGCAATTTCACAATTTTCTTCTTTATGGTAGAAGATAACTACAAACTAACTCCAAACCAGACCTCTCCCTCCCTTCAAGACATGAAATAAAATATATTTGGTATTGTAAGTGGGATTTTACTGGAAGGCTGAGCCGAACTCTCAAGCCCAAAAATGGATGAGTCCAGGTATCTCCTGCAAGACGAAGAGGTTAGAATGGGTCGACCCGTAATGGGCCGATCACACTCCGAAGATTAAGTCAGCAAGCTTAATCGATGAAGATGAAAGTAGTCAATACTAGGAGTTAATTGTCTATACCTGGCTCTCGGTGCCTTGGGTATTTATAAAACCCTTGAGGGAGTGTGTTCTGCCTTAGCCTACCAGCAGACTCTCATGGCCTGCTGGGTAGGCGTCATCATTGGCGCCGCCTGATTATCCACAGGGCTTGGCGCACCGTTGCGGGGGATTCCGGCTGACCGGACGTGCATGTTGACGTCGCGTGGGCAGCCGCATGCCCATTTAATGCGAGTCATCTCTGCATTTAATGCGCAGAGACCGCTAGCGGATTGGGCCCGCCTTTCGTAGTTTGGGCCGCGCTGCGAAGGAGGTCGGCAGTCGGGCCTTCCCTCTAATTCTGATCTGGGTTAGGAAAGCAGCCCCAACTCTGATTTGCGCAGATTGGGCCTAATCCATTGGATTGGGCCGGTGGTTATTCCCCGGGGTTGCCCCCTGATGGCATCTCGTCTTCGCAAAATGTTAGATGGTCCATCGGCCCTTGCCGCGTTTAGGGCTAGGTTTGAAGTCCCGGATGAAATCGGCCTAAAGTTGGTCGATCCTGAGGACTATCGCATGGGGGAGACCGAGAAGGGGGTGCCGTTCCCAGTCATTGCCATCGTAGAAGGGGGGCTTAGATTTCCCCTCCACCCTCTTCTTCATAAATTCATAGTAAAAAATAAGGTGTCACCCTTCCAGTTAGCGTCGAACGTATATAGAATTTTCTTTGGCATGCTAGAAATAAATCGGCGCCTCGGGGTGAACTTGGGCCTTGCCGAACTGGACTACTGCTACACTTTTTGCAAAGTCGGAGGTAGTTACAGGGTTTACCTCCGGGTAGTAAAGAAGTCCTTAGAGTTAGTGAAGTGTCTACCTTCCTCAGGGAAGGGCGTCGACGACGTTAGGGTCTGGGTAACCGGTCCATGGGAGTTCGGCAACGTTCCCGAGAAGGATAGGCCGGCGATTCGATGCCCTAGAGTGCCTGTCGATCTAGGTTTGATGCCGATCTCTCACACTGTGCGTCATTTTCAGTTTCAGTTTGCAGCCAGACTAACTCTCGAACTTTTTGCAGACACAAGGAAGCGGTCAAAAGCTCGCGACTGGTTGGTCAACTCTGACGACCTCGACAAGATCTTGAACTACGTCGGCGAAGGTCGGCTAAGATACATAGCTCGGGCTGCACATATCTTGCTCTCCTACCCATTACGATACTCAACTTTCACTGCCGAGACGGGTGTGCCCCAGAGTGTACTAGCAAGACTAGCGGACGAAGGCGCTGAAGGGGACTTCGAAGAAATACCTACTGGAATAGCGATCGAGAAGGCGCGCGTCCCTACAGGCGTGACAGTCGTGGTTGCTCCTCCATCTGCATCACCTGGTGAAGAACGGCAAGAAGAGCGAACCAAATCACACAGCTCGGCATCCACATCGTCACCGTTCACTGTGCCTGACCGCCGAGTTGATATTCCCACCGGAACAAGTGATTCGAGCCCATCCCCCGACAAAATGGACGGCATGAGCCTGAAGGAAAGGATGTTTGCTCTTGCAGGACAGCCGCTTAAGTCGGCCACCCCTACTCCTGCCGAAACCCCCCCAGCCGAGCTGGTGGTAACTCCTGTGGGGGAGGCCCCTCCCGTGCAACAGAGGCCGGAGACACGGTAACAAAGAAAGAGGAGGCCCGATGTCACTCCGACTCCAGCACCCAAAAAGCAGAAAGGTAAAGGCGCGGTGGACAAGGTCGGCGAGACTGTGACCATCACTCCGGACATTCTCGGCCGTCCTATGACGACAACAGATTCTATGATCGATCAGCCCGAGGTTGCTTTCGGTGTTATGAAGAGCGTCCTTCAGAAAAAGGACGTGGCGAAGCTGGGCGAAGCAAGTGACTCAGCCATTTTTATGGGCGCTTTTCATGACTCGATACTGGTAAGTCGGCTCTGACTTTTTCAACGACTATAGATTTTTTAGATACTCGCCCTAAAAACGACCTTCTCCGATTTGTATAGGGCTGTCTGAATTCGTTGGAGGCGATGACGCGCTTCTAAAAGCTTGCCGAGGTTCACCAGCAACTTATCGAAGAGCACGGCCGTTTGAAGCTCGAGTGGATTGAAGCGAATAAGGAGCGGATCACCTTCAGGAAACAGGCCGAGCAGGCTTCAGCTGAGCTTTTGCTGACGAAAGCCGACTTTGAAAAGAGGGACAGGGATCTTGCCGACCTCGAAAAGAAGTTTGATGTGCAATCCGTAAATCTGCACAATGCAAATGAGGAGGTGGAGACCCTTAAGACTGAAGTGGCCAAGCTGAAGGTGGAAGAAGAGACCACATTGAAGAGGGGTGAAGAGAGGGGGGCCAAGCGTTTGGCCGAAGAGATGATGGACCTCAGTCGCACCATATTCCGACAGGGCTGGAATGGTGCCCTTGTCGTTGCAGAGCTGGATAAGGCCTCCGACGTGTGGGGTCTTTGCCCGGACTACTTTGATACTACCGAGGATGGCGTCGTCTGTCCGAAGAAAGTGCTGGCAAATGCCCTATACAGACGGGAGCTTAAGTTAAAGGCCGCAGCCGAAGAAGCTGCTGCCGAGACGGAGAGGCTTAAAAATTTGAAGGCCGCAGCTGAGCCCTCCGAGGATGTGGAAGAGACTTCGCCAAGGGTAACTGTAGGGCCGGGGGAGAAGTCGGCATAGCTTTTCTTTCTTTTTCTTAATTTTTGTAACCATCGATGCTTTTTAATGAGAAAAACTCTTTTGGTTGTTTATTACTGAATCTGCCTTATCTGATTTTCGCTGTGAATCTGTCTCATCTGATTTTCGCTGTGAATTTGTCTCATCTGATTTCGCTGTGAATCTGTCTCATCTGATTTTGTCGTTTACACTTGATTTCTTTCTTGGCCTATTTCGGCCGACCTACCCAACTTGGACAGGACCAAATTTTTACACTTGGTTTTTATTTTGGCCTTCTTTGGCCAACCTGCCCAACTTGGACAGGACCAAGCTTTTACGCTTGGTTTTCATTTTGGCCTTCTTTAGCCGACCTGCCCAACTTGGACAGGACCAAGTTTTTTACACTTGGTTTTTATTTTGGCCTTTTTTGGCCGACCTACCCAACTTGGATAGGACCAAGTTTTTTACACTTGGTTTTTATTTTGGCCTTTTTTGGCCGACCTACCCAACTTGGATAGGACCAAGTTTTTACACTTGGTTTTTATTTTGGCCTTCTTTGGCCGACCTGCCCAACTTGGACAGGACCAAGTTTTTTACACTTGGTTTTTATTTTTCATAGAATGCTCAGAGCAGAGTCATTTGAATAACTTCATTTTCATTGATTCTTCAGTAGAGCTTTATTTCATGGACTGTTACAGCGCATGGAGCCTTGTATTACTGGTAAAACTTCCTTAAATTGGTCGCATTTCATGGTCGCGGCAGTTGTTGCCCTTCTTCGACGGTCTCCAGTCTGTATGCGCCGATGCCGACCTGGGATGTGACTCTGTAGGGGCCTTCCCAGTTTGGGCCGAGCTTTCCATCTGTCGCCTTCTTGGTTGCCCCCAACACTTTTCGCAAAATTAGATCTCCTGGAGCAAAGTTTCTTGGGCGAACCCGCTTGTTGTAAGAACGTTTTAGCTGTCGCTGATACTCTGTGAGCCTGATCAAGGCGGTTTCCCTTCTTTCTTCGACGAGGTCCAGGTCTTTTGCAACTGTCCGGTCGTTGACACCTACATCAAATGCTGCCGATCTGATTGTTGGTAGTCCGATCTCCAAGGGGATGACTGCCTCTACCCCGTATGCCAAAGAGAACGGCGTTTCCCCGGTGGACCTCCTAGGGGTTGTTCTGTAGGACCACAAAACATTTGGCAGCTCCTCTGTCCACTTCCCCTGGCTTTTTCCAGTCGCTTCTTGACTCCGTTAAGCATGGTTTTATTTGAAATCTCGGCTTGCCCGTTGCATTGGGGGTAGGCCGGTGTTGAGTAATAGTTTCTGATCCCCAATCCTTCGCAAAATGATCTAAAGATGTTGCCATCGAACTGGGTGCCGTTATCTGATATAATGGCACGGGGCAACCCGAATCTGGTGACAATGCTTTTCCATACGAACCTTTTGGCATCAATTTCCCTGATATTTGATAAAGGTTCCGCTTCCACTCACTTGGTAAAGTAGTCGGTGGCCATGATGAGAAACCTTTTGTTGCCCGGGGCTCGAGGCAGAGGTTCGACAATGTCCAGTCTCCACTGAGCGAAAGGCCACGGACTGGTGATGGTGGCGAGGTCCTCGGCTGGCTGGCGGATGACGGGGAAAAACCTCTGACATTTGTCACACTTCAGGACGTACTGGGCTGCATCCTTCTGCATGTAAGGCCACCAGTATCCCTGTGAGATGGCTCGGTGTGCTATCGATCTTCCGCAAACATGACTTCCACATATCCCTTCATGGATTTCGAACAACACGCTCTGTACTTGGTCTGGATGGACACAGTGCAAATATGGACTTGTAAAGGAACGCCTGTAAAGTTCCTTACTTGGTGATAGCCAATACCTGAGAGACGCATGCCTGATTCGCCGAGCTTCAGCCTTATCGTCTAGCAGCTTGTCTGCGTTAAGGTAAGAGATGATTGGGTCCATCCATGATGGTCCCAACTTTTCTGCTGTTAGGGCTTCCTCCTCCTCCCGAAAGATGTTGGGCTTGGCAAGGATTTCTACGTTGATCGTCCTTTTGGAACCAGATTTCAGAGCCGTGGCCAGAGTTGCCAAGGCGTCCGCATGTGAGTTGTTGTCTCGGCTAATCTGTCGAAACTTGTAGCTTTTAAATTGCCCGAGTAGTTCCTTGGCTTTTGCTAGGCACTGCGTCATTCTGTCGCTTTTTGCTATGTATTCCCCTGTGATCTGGTTTACGACAAGTAAGGAGTCCGAATATATGACGATTTCCGGAATTCGAAATTCAATGGCTCGACGTATTCCGGCGAGCAAGGCCTCGCATTCTGATTCATTATTGGAGGCAGTGAACTCCAGTTTGATAGCTTGCTCGAGGGTTAGACCGTCTGGTGTGATGAGTACGATACCTGAGCCTGCCCCCCGGTCATTGGAAACTCCGTCCACGTAGAGTTTCCAATGATCTGATTGTTCCCAAAGGTCCAGGGGGAGTTCGTGTTGTGGTTGGCCAGGTGCTGGGGTCTGATCTACTTCTGGTGGAATCTCAACAGAGAACTCGGCAATAAAGTCGGTAAGAACTTACCCCTTCATTGCCGATCTAGGTTGGAACTTGATGTCAAACTCCCCTAATTCCATGGCCCATTTTGCAATTCTTCCTGAGAAGTCGGCTTTCCTTAGAAGAGGTTTGAGCTGATGGTTGGTGAGGACGGTGATGATGTGAGATCTGAAGTAATGCACCAACTTGCGGGATGCTACTATCAATGCGAGTGTCAGCTTTTCGAGGGGTAAGTACCTGCTCTCGGCTCCAAGAAGTGTTTAGCTGACGTAATAGACCGGGAATTGTTGCCGGTTTTCTTGCCTGAGTAGGACCGCGCTGACTGCATGATCTGATACTGTAAATTAAAGGAAGAGTTCCTCGTGCTGGACAGGGGTGGAGAGCAGGGGTGGTTTAGTAAGGTAGGTTTTGAGATCGGCAAGGACAGAGTCACACTCTGGGGTCCATTCGAACCGTTTCTGTTTCTTTAGGAGCTGGAAGAAGGGTCGGCACCTGTCCGATGAACGGCTGATGAATCTGTTGAGTGCAGCGGCCATTCCTGTCAATCTCTGAACTTCTTTGGCGTTCCTTAGAGCTTGAATACTCTGAATCGCATTGATCTGCCGTGGGTCCACTTCAATGCCCCGATATGTGACCAGGAATCCCAAAAACTTGCCTGAGCCGACCCCGAAGACACACTTTGAAGCGTTCAACCGCATTTTGTAGTCCTTCAGGATACAAAGTACCTCCTTCAGGTCCGCCAAGTGGGTATTGCTCAGTTTGCTTTTTACCACCATGTCATCGATGTAGACCTCGACAGTTTTGCCGAACTGTGTCTTGAACATCTTTGTGACCAGTCGCTGATACGTAGCTCCGGCGTTCTTCAGTCCAAAGGGCATAACTCTATAGCAGTAGATACCCCTTGGAGTGATGAAGGCCGTCTTCTCTTGGTCGTCGGGGTGGAGTGGGATCTGGTGGTATCCTCGGTAAGCATCCAGGAAACTCATCCTTCCGAAGCCGGCGGTTGCATCCACAAGTTGGTCAATTTTGGGCAGAGGGAAAGGATCTTTGGGGCACGCCCTATTGAGATCAATGAAGTCCACACAGACCCTCCATTTTCCGTCCTTTTTTACAACCACCGTATTCGATAACCAGCTCGGGTAGTTGATTTCCCAAATGGCCCCAGCTTCCAAAAGCTTCTCTGTTTCTTCCAAGACAGCGTCCACATGCTGGGTAGCTGCCTTTCTCCCCTTTTGGACGACAGGTCGGCAGTTTGGGTTAACATTCAGACGATGACAAGCAACGTCAGCGCCGATCCTAGACATGTCATAAGGGGTCCAAGCGAACACTTCCAAAAAGTTCGTCAGCAACTCGAGTAGGGACTTTTCCTCTTGTTTAAACAGAGAGGTGCCGATGACGAAGTACTTGTCTCCTCGCCGATCAATGTATATCTTTTTCAGGTCCTCCACAGCTTTATTCTCGAGTGTCTGTCCCACGTCATCAATTGTGGGGGTGTCTTCATGTAACTCCATCATCTGTACTTTCTCAGGCTTTGTCTTTGTCGCACATGCCGTTAGGAAACATTGTTTGGCGACCACTTGGTCTCCCCTGATTTCTCCAACTCCCGCCGGGATCGGAAACCGAAGCAGCTGATGGTATGACGACGAAACGGCCTTCATGAGGTGCAACTAAGTTCGTCCCATGATGGCATTATAGGGGGAGGGTACGTTGACTACTAGGAATTCAGTCTGCAATGTGATCCCGCCAGTTGTTACCGGAATCGTCACCTTTCCCATTGGCCAAACTGGGTTCGAGCTGAATCCGACCAATGGGTTAAGTGACGGTTGGAGGTCGGACTCATTCAGTCCTAACTGCTTGAAGAGGCTATAGTACATAACTTCGGATGAACTCCCCTGTTCAATGAGCAGCCTTTTGACGTCGCAATCCGCCATTCTTAAAGTAACCACCAAAGCATCACTATGAGGGGTCTGTACTCCCACGAGATCCTCGTCGGTGAAAGAAATTGGTATGTGGCCACTGCCGACCTTCGCTTTCTTGCTGGGTTGTTGTACCTGCAACACTTCCCTTAGGTGTGCCGCCTTCTGCATCTCGGCCCGGTACCTGTGTGGGTCGACGATTGACGACTCAGCCGAACCGTGCAACACATTGATTACCCGTACCAGCCTTGATTCTGGTTCTTTCCGTGCTGTGTCTTCTACCCACGGTTGCTCGGCTTCATTCTTCGTCTTCTCCCAATCGATAAATTGATCGAGATGGCTTGCTTTGGCCAAGTCCTCCAAGTGAGTTTTCAGATGCCAACATTGCTCCATCTTATGTCCCTTCTCACGGTGGTATGAACAGAATCTCTTCTGGTCTCGGGTCGCTGGGTCTCCTCCCAACTTCGGCGGCCATTTGAAGAAGGGCTTATTACGGATCTGGGGTAATATTTTATAGATGGGGTCCTTAAAGATTGTATAGACCCCCTCAGTTACCCTTTTTCCTCGGCCGATGTCTTCTGACCGAGGCTTCTTGGCATCCTTCTTACTTGTCTTTTCGGCTGCAGCGCCGGCCTTGGTTGATACTACCTGAGGTATGTCTTCGTCTAACCGTGCATAGCGCTCAATTCTGAGCATTAGTTCCTGTATCGTGAGTGCTGGTTTCTTCATTAAGGACTGTCGCAAGCGATGCTCCCTGGGAAGGCCAATCTTGAACTGAGTTACAGTCAATTGTTCGCTGCACTCGTCAATTTCGTTATAAGCTTCCCAGTAACGTCGGGTGTATGCTCGCAATCCTTCTCCTTCCTCTTTTCGCAACGTCAGCAAGAAGTCAACCTCCTTTGGTTGTAAGCTGTTTGCAATGAAACGAGCCGTAAAAAGCTCGGCTAGTTGACTGTCATTCGGCAGAGTTTTGCTCCTTTCCCGCCGCCGACCTGTGCGCCTATTCATGCAACGCCCGATACTAGGGGTGTAACTTCCCCTTACTGGCGATGCTGGTTCGTCCCTGGCGTTGACAACCTGCTCCCGATCTGGGGACCCTTCTCTCTCACGCCCATTTCTACCAGAGAATGCCTCCCTCATGGCCCGCACTTGGGAGGTGAGGTAGGCTATCTCTTCTTTGCGCTGCCGAATTTCCCTCTCTGCTGCACGGAGCGTATCCTCGCTCGGAACCCGCCCACTGGAGGGCGACGGGGCCAGATTCCGAGGATGGTTCCTACGGAAATTTCTGTCCCTGACATAGCCCGTATCCCTTCGCATTTCCTCTGGTGCCTCCTGGTGGCTTTCAACGGGCGTGCGTATCTCCGACCTTAGTGTTCTCCTCCTTTGCCGATCTTCTGGTGTAGATTGGCAATGCGCCGAGTTGGTCGGGTCTCTACTGGAGGAGGCTCCGAGGCCTCTCCCATCGTGATTTTCTCCCCTACGTCTCCGGTTGTCTAGACTCATGGTTTTTCTAAGCCTTCCCACAGACGGCGCCAATTGTAAGTGGGATTTTACTGGAAGGCTAAGCCGAACTCTCAAGCCCAAAAATGGATGAGTCCAGGTATCTCCTGCAAGACGAAGAGGTTAGAATGGGTCGACCCGTAACGGGCCGATCACACTCCGAAGATTAAGTCAGCAAGCTTAATCAATGAAGATGAAAATAGTCAATACTAGGAGTTAATTGTCCATACCTGGCTCTCGGTGCCTTGGGTATTTATAGAACCCTTGAGGGAGTGTGTTCTATCTTAGCCTACCAGCAGGCTCTCATGGCCTGCTGGGTAGGCGTCATCATTGGCGCCGCCTGATTATCCACAGGGCCTGGCGCACCGTTGCGGGGGATTTCGGCTGACCGGACGTGCATGTTGACGTCGCGTGGGCAACCGCATGCGCATTTAATGCGAGTCATCTCTGCATTTAATGCGCAGAGACCGCTAGCGGTTTGGGCCCGCCTTTCGTGGTTTGGGCCGCGCTGCGAAGGAGGTTGGCAGTCGGGCCTTCCCTCTAATTCTGATCTGGGCTAGGAAAGCAGCCCCAACTCTGATTTGCGTAGATTGGGCCTAATCCATTAGATTGGACTGGTGGTTATTCCCCCACAGGTATATACATCAATCTGTCTGTCGTACCCACTGTGCAACCCTTAGTGTTTTTTGCAATCAACCGAACTAAATAAATTAATCTTTTCCATTTTCCTTCCACCCCCGTGCAAACAAAAAAAATAAAGAGTCAAAGATGTTCGGATTTAGTGTACTGAACTTCTTGAGTTGAAGCCAAACAAGAAAAAAAAAAAAAAAAGAACTCCTTAGAAGTTGGTGGCTTGTCATCAACAATTATCCTAATTTGATTTAGACAAGGTATCCATATTTATGAGGGGAATCATCAATATATTCCAGAAAAGAAGTGATTCGATATCTCATAAATTTAGGGGAAGAAAGGTTAATTTCTATTGAATATTCAACAATTGATATAATATGGATTGCCTAAATCTAGCATGATTTTGACACTTTAGACAGCCAAATTTTAGAAGAAAATATTCTTCATTGACTCAAATATTGTATATCATTTCTCAGAATTGGCATTCCCGGAAAATTGATTCTGAAAATTTTATGGAATAGATGGTTATAAGTAAATTTATTCATATGGCAATATGGTTAAAAACCAACTCCTCCAGCAGTCCATGGAGAATTTGTGCACCTCAATCTGAAGGGGGAAAGAAATCTGAAGGATAGATGAGTATAAAGAAATAGATAAAACAAGTGAATGCAGTACTTTTGGCTGCACTATGATGCAAAATACTCACTGGCACAATTGGTTAAAGAAACAAGAAATGAGGAGTAAGAAGTCAGACCCAATTTAGATAGAAGGGTAAATCAACTAAACTGTGTAAACCCAAACCCCAACTGCTTGGGTTGCCTGTGTAAGGTGTTTAGGAAAACGTGTGCAAGCCACCTACCTTCTGCAACTCTTATTCATGGGTAATGGCAGAGTCATTTACCTTTGGGTCAATATACAATAAGTTTGTGGAAGCCTATTTTAGCTCTACGCACACAGAACAACAGACAATAGAGATTGTAAACTTTAGGATCCTGATCATCATTACAATAAGTAAATGTCATTAACGTAAGAAATGGCCACTCCTAGACTCAGTATAGAAAAATTCCTTGCTTGTCACCAGCCAAAAGTGGAAAATTCTCCACACAACAGCTGTTTGGCTACATCAGGTTAGACATTCAAACATGATGATTGATGACCAAACAATAAAGTTGGGTTGAGACTACAAAATACCTATGCATCAAGTCGGAGATGACCCTGGTAATTTTTTATTTCAGGGTTGTCTTACTGGATTGATTATGGAACCTCCATCCAACACTTTTATGAGCACTTTTCCTTGCTTAATTTCATGCCTTTAGTTGATTGGTGGCCACTTTATCAGCTTGATGTGAAAAACATATAACTCACTATAACAATCTTGACAAGGTTGATTTCCCACTGCCTTCAATTTTTCTCACCCTATTCAGTATGTATGCCATCTCTTCCATGTTATCAAGGATCTCAAATAGTTCCACATGCCTGACTTAGAAAAAGAATATTAGGCTCAACATGATCTGTTCTCAGTCCAATTTGAAATCTTGCATGTAGGGCACAGCATTGTCCAAATTTTTTATGCACAATAACCAAAATATTCCATGAGAGTCTGGGCAAGTTTAAGGACAGTACTACCAAATAAATAGCCAACTAGATAGCCCCATAATGTGGCCATGGAAACTGGCAAAGCATTACAAAGTAAAGGAATAGCTGTTTTGTATGTTGTTGAACCCACTATAATATTAGTCAAGACCTCTTGTTTATGGGTCCAGAATATTTGGCTACTATCTTAGCCTGTGCTAAGATAGTAGCCAAATATTCTGGCTGCTTAAAGTTTGTGTGTCTTTTAGACTGGACGCTCTTTTCTAACACAAACAGGTGATCAGAAACTCTTCAGATAATAAATTAAGTTTACAAAAGCACATTAATGCTCCTAAAACATGAATATCAATCCAGCTCTCCTGCAATTTTTGACTAGTGGAGTCCCTGTGTTCTCCCAATAGCATTCAACTCTATCTTTGCACAGAGGATCAAAGAGCAAAACATTCCAAGATTACATCGCATGATATACTGCACCACAAAGATGAGGTAATGAAGTCTAAAGTGTCTTATTTAGTCAGAAGGAAACAAAAGGATTTATACTAGATGGCATCCAAATGAACCAACAAACTGCAAACTCAAGTGTTATTCTTATTATGCTTTCCACTAGTTCTTTTACATGGTAAGTCAATCATTTCCTAGGAATTTCACAAACAACTATAAGGATGACAAAAACATGCTGTCCTTTATTTTGAGTTCAATCAATGTAATCACACTTCAAATCCTGGATCCAAATAGCAATGTATTTAAACTTGCTAAATCAATTGAATTAAATTCCAACTGGGTTTAACTAGCTAACTTCCAGGGAAGAAACGAAATGGAGCCCAAAAGAAACTGTTAACAAACTAACCATCCTCTTATCCTCTCTCATTTTTATAATTGATCTCAGTGATGAAGACACTTCTGAATCATTAATAAGAATTCATATCACTACTCTTGGATAAGTACTAAATGAGCATCCAAGACAAATTCCAAGGACTATGTTAATGTCATTGTATTGCAAGACTAATTGTAGGATATCTAAGCAGATGGTGATATCATAAGATAACACAGCAAGTGTGGCTACTGGTTGGACATAAAGAGTAAGGATTATTTTTGTGCACAGATATTCTCATGTGATATACAATAGAGTTACCAAAATTCAGGCAGGAAATTGCTCATCATTGGCTAGGCAGTGAGAAACAATTGTACCCCATAACTGATTGTGCTTAAGTACATTTCAGAAACACAAACTTTCAAGCTCCAACATTAGACAAGCATTTAATTATTTAAACATAAATCAAGTGATGAAACCCTTAATTTGTTAAACAATTCTGAGATTATAACAAGGAACTAACAACAGACATCGATATAGCCGAATAAAGTGTAACATGCCATAAACAAACACCCTCACACTACCACCAAAAATTAGAAAATGCAAAAATAGGAACAACCACAACCCGAGTATTTCATATCTTATAGTCATATATGCAGGGGATGTGGAATGATTGGTACTGCTCACCTGAATGTACTCGCTGGCTGGAGCTTCCTTTGAACCCAATAAAAGGAGAAACCCTAGAAAACTCTGGTGAGGAGTTCTGCACTGTTTCCACAAACCGTTGGGTAGGTCGAGTGGTGGTCCGGATAAACTTTGCATATTCCGATGCCACCCCAGATGCCCCACTTTGTCCAGAGTCAAGAAACCCAGCTGAGCTGCTGGTAAAAGGTCCTGAAGATGTGGCCAGTTCACCTATAAAGCCTTTATAAGGATCAAAATTTGCATATCTTGAGTTTCTGCTACCTACAAAACCTAGATTCCTGTTGCTGGATTTAGGAAAACCACGTTGCATATCAGGTTGTGGCATTTGTAAAGTATGGAATGGGCTTGAATTCAGACTAGTATCAGCACCACACATAACTCCAACATTATTGTTAGATGAGGTCCAGCCTCCTGCATTATGTACCGGACTTCTGAATCCACCAACATTATTTTGGAAGCTTGAAAATCCTCCGCCCAAGTTGTGACCTGGATTCAAGGAGCTTCCGGTGCCTTCTCGAACATGGGAAGTATTTTGCTGGGGGAAAACAGCTCTGTCCAGTTTACCAGTACTCTCTCTACTGCTTAGATCAAATTTAGATTTGGCGTCTGTCTTACCTCCGATTCCAAGAGAAAGAAAACTGCCATCAATTTTTTGTGGACAACCAAATTGAGATCCACTGACCTGGTCATTATTATCAATATTTATTTCTCCACTATTCTGGGTGTGGTACAACATAGTTGTGCTACCTCCTAAGTCAACAAAATTCTTGAGCTGTGGCCCATGAATATTGCTACCATGTGCTTCTCCAACACCTTGCCTGGTCATTTCATGAGCTCCACCAGCATTACCTCTGATCAGCGTGAAATTTCTGTTAATCTCATGGTTCTGGAAGCCATTAAAATGAGCAGAATCATTCATCAAGGTATCAGCAACCCCAGTTTTGTCATGAGTGTATGACAACCCCATCACATTCCCTTCAGGAAAATGTAAATCTTGCCTATACAGGCTGGTTATGTCACTATTGATATTTATAGAATTTGGGTAAATCGGGGGATTTTGCAAGTTATGGAGCTGGTTGAGATCAACCATCAAATTGTCACAGGTCTCAGGAATGCTGTGTGTATAAGGTTGATATGTCCCCTGCATGTGATTCCAAGGAAAAGAAGTAACTGGAAATGGCATGTTGGGGAAGGACATAGAATCAGCTCCAGCACTGCTACCGTTATGAAAAATCCCAGTGCTGTCAGCAGCATTCTGCCTATTGGTGGGGAAAAATTCAACATTCTCTTGGACAGGAGAAGTAGAGGCAGGTGGCTTCTCCCCATTGTTTAATTTGTCATTCTCCATTACTTGGTCAATTCTGAACAAAAAGATGAGGTGGAACAATTCACTAAAAATATTCAATTTCTACTAGAAAAGACTGATTTATGCGGCAGCACAAATCTTTAAGGGGATAGCAGAAACTAATGAAAAGTAAAGCTTATCAGATATTCCCCTTAACTGATCTTTGAATGTTCTAATTTTCAACGAGTATTTTGTAAGAAACTAATTTTGATCACATGTATACATATATACATATTATTACATATGCATACAAATCAATATGTGTGTGTAAGGTTCTTTCTCTATATTCAGTCCTGTTTATAATTTCTCAGCGGCTGAATTCTATCCACTTAAACCTTAAACTTAAAAGAAAATTTCTTAAAATTTCATGGATTTCGTATTTGGATGACCTTCTCATTGCACAAATAGCTAGAATCAGGACCCACTGAACACAGCTACGACTAGAACAAACAAATAATAAAGACAATAACCATTAAATCCAATTAATATATAAAAGAAGAAATACCAGGAAGAGACTATCAATGAACAAGCATCATAGAAATCAACAAGGAGCTAGAAATCTGATGCCCAGGGCATGAAAACCCCCAAATAATAAAATTCAGGGAAAAAAGGCAACCAGGAGACATCTAGTTTAAAGCTGTTCAATGTTCACCAAAGATAAGAATATGAAGTAATCTGCATGCAAAAGAAGAAAAAAAACAAATGTTTCTTTTGTCCTCACTCGCTTGAGACAAGCAAAGATCGATAAACCAAACCCAGAATAGCAAAAAAGGACATTCAAGACAGAAGCTCCACAGTCTTGAATAACACAAACTGCAGAGAAAAACAATCAAACACTTAAAATACAAAGAACTGAATCGGATAGTTGCAGAAGAAAAAGTTTTCACACATTAATCAATGCGCTCAAGAAATGAAACATTGAGGATTCAGATTATATTATGACGATATTTACAGACAAGTACATACACATCTAGCGTACGGTCAGATGAATTTCAAGGGACTCGTTTGGGGGTTTAGAAGAGGTCTTACCAGTAAATCAGTAATGCTTTTGATCGGAGAGGATTCAAAAGCGAGTGTAGAGAGAGAAAGAGAGAGATGAGGGGTTTTCTTGGCGCTTAGGGCTCTACGAGAGTTTTAAAGGGTTCGGTGTGGGACCCACGTGGCTCGGCGAGAGTCGCCACGTGGGAGTCGGTGGCCCTGTGGAGCATGAGCGCCTAGCTGACGTGTCGGAGTCTTTGCCGAGACGACACTGTTCAGCGATGACCAATCATTGAACGACGCATGTTAGCTGAATGGTATTTTCGTCATTTGGTATAATTTCAAAGGACCAGAAATAGTGGGCCCACGCATGGACAGCATGACATGGCGTCCTAACAACGCGCACTTAATGGACCTGAGGACATCAAGATTGGAGTCGAATCACAGCCAACCGTCACCGCCACGTGCCAGTTAATTTCCCGCCTTGACAACTCGGCTCAGGAAGATGAAATAGCTCGGATCAGCCAGGCTCGAGGTCGGCTCAGCTTGAGCTCCCTGCTAAAGCGTTGCTTCTCTTGGCCTTGGGTGGGTTTCAGAGTAGAGCTTCCACTGAAGAATAAAGATTGGTTTGAGCTTCACGTGAAGCACTAATGAAAAGAAGAAAAATAAATAAATGGACAAACAGTACTAAAAGAAAAGGAAAAAAATTGAAACATGAAGGGTTGAGACAAAAGAAATATAATTTTAGGTGTCTTATTGGGTCCCACCAATAAATTAAAACAAATTAGCCAGATGAGTACATTCTTTTCTGGAAGATGGATTACACTACTGCAATTGAGGCACTGACCTGCTTTTTCTTTTACTTATCCTCTCTTTGGACCTTTGTTTGGTTGCCAAGAAAACCGAGGAAAAAGCATAGAATATCAAGTGTCGAATTTTTTTTGTAATCTGGAAATTGGTGTTTTACTTTCTTGAAAGCAAGAAAGAAAATGCTCACACTCCGGTTTTGTAGTTGGAAATTCAAGTGTCAATCAGGAATACCAGAGCAAACACAGAGCAGTAAGTCCATTCAGGCATCCATGTCGCAGGATAAAATGAATCTCATTAATCACCAGAGCTTCAACTTATGACCTAAAATTAAACATGAAATGCACAGTTTCACGACAACAACGATCATCAAACAAAATCTGCTGCTGAATATTGGAATATGTCACAGTACATTGAAAGCTAAAAAGAAAGATTTAAGTGCTAAAACTCAGGTTAGCATTGAAATTGCATGGAAAAAAGCGTTATAGGTAGACCAAAATGCTCTTCAAAAATTGACGTGAATGTAGATTGACTGGTTGAACCTCGGAAGCCCGGCAAAAAGGCTATCCTATGCTTAGCTAGGTCCATTCCATTAAGGCTTGATGATCTCTGCCAATACTTCCATTGTGCTAGCATTAGTCAATACAGCCAGATAAAGAAGAATTTTTCATTTGCTGCCATGGTCTCAATCCTCGGCCTACATTGTCGAAGCCATCCTAGCAAGCAACTCCCCTCCCCCAATTGGAAATTTGATTAGCCTATAATCAATGAATACTCTAAATTAACTGACACTAGAAATATTTTAGCCAGTTATTCTCCTTTGATATGCTGCCGCTCAACATGCAGACGCACAAAACCGAAAGATGCCACCATTGCAACCAAGTACCCGGCTATAGCTCCATAACCCACGCAAATAGGCCATTCCTATGAACAAAATTCAATTTGTCGAGGAATCAGAATAGAAGTATAAAACAACCCAACCCAAATACATTCAACCAAGGAAAGAGAACAAAATTACTGAGGTTTGGGAAGCAGGCAAGTTGAGCAACATTTCATCCAATAGCATACACCAAAAAGGCCAAGAAACGTAGGCTAAGCCGCCAAGATAATTTCATAAATTTAGGTTACTGCTGCATTAGGCTCTTCTTACGATCCCAAATTCCATGAAAATTTCAATGAGGACTGCCTTCTTTAATATTTGTTAAAAAGAAATGTACATTTAAACATTATCAAGTGCATGAACTAGACTTTTATCACCCGAACTAGCTTTACTTAAGTGAAAACTGAAATATGCACTTTATAATTCAGACCTAACTTGGTGGTAAGTTTTTTTTCACTGTATTTTTTGTTCAAAAACAAGAAACAGTACAAGATACAGACCCGTTAGAGGATGACCTTTAGTGCATGACATGCAAATCATTCCTGGGATTAGAATCTAACTTATTGTGTTTTCATAATCAATAAGACATCATTGAATAAGGTTTCATCTTGGGTGGTGGAAGGCAGAAGCTTTTGATAATAAACGAGTTAATCTTCCTTCATCTTTCTTAAACAAAACAAATGAAAATACAAAATCAATTTTGAAATCCTCGAAAAATGGCATGTACTCAGTTTTAAAAGACAGTTTCTCATAAACGTTCAGCGACACATGTTTGTGGATGATTCTTAAGTTTTCCTTACCAAATGAAAGCACATCTGCTTGAGGTTATAATAACAGATCACTAAATAATCTTTTTATTTATGGAACTGAAAAAAGCATAAACTTTTGATTTTGCATCAATTTTCTTTTCTTAAATAAAAAACAAAGCGAAATGCAAAAAAAATTGAAATACTAAGAAATGGGAAATACTCAAAGAGTTTCGGAAAATAGTTTCCAAAAAACTTGCAGCAAAAAAAAAGTGACGCTATAAGAAAGGACATAGTTTCCATGAACTTAACTGAGGAAATGGCTTCAAAAAGGAAATGGATCCATGTAGCCAACCCCCAATTTATTGGAACAAAGGATTGTTGACTTGACCCAAATCCTTTTATTCACATCCACCTCCCTTACAGCCTGGGGCCCACCCAAATGCGGAGGGCTGTGGATTTACTAATTTCCTTTATTCCCCCCCCCCCCCCCCCCCCCCTCCCCGAAATTAAAACACCACCTATCCTTCCATGCATTTTTTTTTTATCTAATTTCAATACTAACTGAAAAAAATAATTTGTGTCAAATGCATCATGTTCCACTTGTTGGAATAATTTTCAGTCTTTGTTCCATTCCAAAATAGAAAATATAATTTGCGGCCAACTCACCTGGGGAACACAAGGATCATGGTACAATTTGAGTGGGCTGCTTAAAAGAGATAAACAACAAATACGAGACGCTTTTAGGTAACTTAGTAAGGGAATAAGGACAGTGTAGAAGATTCAGTGGCATGTACATGCCCAAACAGCAGGCCATCAAATTCTGCAATAATCTATTAGCCTAAATTCCAAAAGAACCATAAAAACTGACATGATAACTTATATTTGAGTTTCCACACAGTGATCCACAAGAGTAATTATAGCGTATCGTCTTAAGTGAATGACCAGTTTGGCCCTGACAGTTTTGTGTGGTATTGGGAGGGGGGAACCTGATATCTAGTTTCCGTTGACTAGCAGTGGCTGCACTTAAACTTAAACGTGTATTCCCATGCTCAACAATTCAAGCATTTACAGTTGCACCAGTTCCCAAGTAATGGCCTCTTCATGCGCTAATAACTAGATCTAATGAAAATAGCTTAAACCGATTGATGAGGCAAATTTAGGAGAAGTTTGCAGAAAAAAATTCCGGCGTCACCCCTCATGAATTGGCCATCATTCACAACATAAAAAATTAATAAGGTATTTATACAATTGGAAAAATTCACAAACTGCAGAAAAGTGAAAAATAGGAAATTGACAGACTGTCTTCAAGTTTTATATAAAACCATACCTGCCATGGCCTTTCCCAATCAAGCGGCATCAGCCAAGCCCCAAACCAAGCTTCAATAACAGCTCCATGTGCAGGTAGACATATCATATAATCCATAGATCCACTTGGCCTGAGGGTGAATAATGCTCGTTACTCATATAAATGGACCAAGGAATGATAAATGTGTGACAACAATTTGCCAAAATCTGATGATAATTATAAAATCGTAAATAACAAAAATGAGGATAATTACAGACGAGCTGCCATCTCGAAAATGTGAACACGGGCCTCCCAATAACATTATAGGTATGTATGTATATCTCATGGCAAGTATAAGCCGCCCTACAAAATGAGAGAACTTACTTTGTGTGTGCATATACTCGTTGCCAATCTGTCCATGATGAACCAAAAACAGAAGCTGCAGGGACAACCTGCCAAGATATGAGAATTTAGTACAGCAAAATATGCGAGGTACACGAGGCAACAGAAAAATGAACTTGCAAGGTGAGTTGAAAGTAGATGTCTACATGTAATAATAAGAAATAGGATACTGAGATAACACTTCATCTAATACTGTTCTTTCCGAAGCAAACAGCAACTGAAATCTTAGTATATAAATAACACCTCCTGGACTCAATCACACACATAATAATCTGTAAGTTGGAAGACCTTACTCTTCTTCTATCGAGTTTGAAGAAAAATACATAGATGAAGAGATGTTGCAAAACAAGAGGTACTAACTAGATGAATACTTACGGTAAACAATGACATCAACAGTGACCAGTTAAGGGTCTTCGGGAGGTACCTGTGTCCAATGTGAAAGATTCAAAATCAATAAAGTGCTACATACATTCACTAACAAGAAAAAAATAATTCATTTTGTAATGAAATATAAATCACAAATCATTTTTTAGATTGGTATTGCTCAGATATGTTTCCGTCTTTTGTGGCTTTGAAAACATAAATCATAGTTTAGGTTGGAATCACTATTAATCTAGAAGCTCAATATCCCAAATGAATTTCTAAACCATGTTTGTCTTTACCAAAAAAACCAAAAAATAAAAAATGAAAGAAAGAGGAAACATGAATGAAAAATATAAATGCTTTGGAAAACAAAAGGTATTTATTTACCTGTTGATGATACAAGGAGTTGTTTTGTTTATGGGATAGAATGGGGCAAAATCATTTCCTTCCAACCCCAAACAATTACTTCAGTTTTCAAAATCAATATAACAGAAACATATACTATGGACCCCTGATTTCACGTACTTAATGCCAACTGGTGCTCCCAAAGCACTAGCTCCAAGCGTATTGACTACTGCCCCTACAGGTTTAAACAGAAATCATGCTGAGTACCCTTTCACATAAGGAATAACAAACTAAACAAACACTTGTAAAACCAAGGAAAGATTTCAAAATTTAGCATCAAAGATCTACAACACAGTTCAATATTCAATAAATGTCTGTTTGATAAAATTTTCAATTTCCAGCATAAACATAATCATTTCAGCCAAGCCAAGTGAAAAAAAAATAGAAAAAAGAGAAGAAAAAAAAAAAAAAAAAGAGGGTGACAGATCTTCCACGCATTGTATAAGAGGGTTTTATTCTTTTTTAATCTCTTCGCTTATCTTTGACACAGAAAGTCACCTCAGATATAAATTGTAATTGTAAATTTTTCATCTAAACAAAAAGAGCCTCTGTAACTGATGCTATTAACTATATTACTACTTACTAGTTTTCATCTGATAGACATCAAGAATACATGGATTACCCATTTCACTTCACTTAATTATCTTTTTTTTTTTTTTTCCCCTAAACAACTGCGACACAGAGTAACAAAAAAACTAATAATAATAACAAACATTAATGCACGTATTTACTTATCAAGAAAACAAAATGAATGCACAAATTTGGTTACACATGTGCATGTACCTACATATTATATATACTAACTACTATACGAATATACACATTGCAAATTACATCTGAAATTTAAAAGACTAACCAGCAGGAAGCCCTAATATGCCTCTTCCTACAGCTTTCCAATAGTGTCAGGTTACAAAAACCTTAATAAATTATACAAAGAAACGTAAATTTCAATAGAATAACAGAAAAATTAGCTTGAAAGGAATACCGAGCATTGTTTTGGATTTTTCCGTAAAGGACTGTAAATAAGGATCATAATTGGGGCCTCAACAACCTGAAATTTTCAACAACAAAAAAATCACATTCCAAAGAGAATAATATGGAAGTGATGTGGATTGACAATGATGAAAAAAAATGAGGATAGTACCCAGATCAGACGGAGGGTATGAGAAGGATCGGATATGAGATTGACGGAGTAGACGTTGTCGGCCACCCGTAACGCCGATCCAAGCCCTAATCCGCATATTAGATGCACCAGAAAGGCCTGCCATGGTGATGCTGATGCTACGGTGTCGTTTCCCTTGATGGGCTGCTGCTGCTGACGCTGCTTCTCCATTGTTGTTCCTTCTCCGTTTGACGGAGCAATTGTCCGTTATTCGAGCTTGACGGTAAACTTTAAAAAGTTGAATTACATTTTCGCCTCGCAATCTTATATAACTAAGACCTCCGATGCTTTCTGGAATATTAGATCTCCCCCGGATTTTATGACTGGTATACAATTTCCCCCTCAGCATGTACTAAACTCAAAATCAAACCCATCTTTGTCAATTTAGTATTTTTGGACCAAGATCAACTTAATAACCCCAATTGGTTTGAGTGGATTCCATAGTTCAGGTTAGCTCGATTTGAGTCCAGTTGTTTTGAGTTGGTTTTTGTACTATCTTAGTTTTTCATTTAAAATTTTTAAAAAGTAGCCTCAATTCTCAAAAAAAATCAAAATGACAGCATAAAAAAATAAATCAATAATAAAGTGCAAAAAATAATAATGTAAACACATGTAACATATATAAAAAATTGTGTCATGTATAAATTGACTCCTCTGTCGAGTTTTATGCTACAACATGCTAATTCGAGACCCCAATCGAAAATTATAACATGTTTATTTATTTATTTTCCAATCGTTACAAAGATTAAAAAATTATTAAGTAAAACTTATAAAGCATCAAGACATATCACCCACAAATTTATTAAGTTATAATTGCTCCCATTCGTTTGATGGGATTTATCGTTTTCCTATTGCATTACCTAGTTTGATAAAATAAAATTCTTTAATAACTAAAAGATAACATACAAAAATAAAATTAGGTCAATGTAAAATAACTCAAATCAACTCAACATGGCTTTTAGTTTTAACCATTTGATACTATATCATTTTTCAGAAGATATGAAAGAGGTTATCAATCTCTCTTAAATTAGTGAGAAGTGATTGACCATTGAGGATTGTTAGGGCATGCATAAATTTGAATTGAAATTGCAAAGCATATATATATATATATATATCGTAGATAAGACACTTATTGGGAAGACTTATTTGCCAAAACATGATTAATGAGTATTTTTCTTAGCTGACTATAAGAATAGTTATTTGCCAAGATGGGATTAATAAGTCTTTTTCTTAGCTAACCAATGTCTTGGGCCAAGTGGCAAACACACGAGTTTTTGTCAAGTGATAAGATTCAAATTTAATGAACTATAAAAATAAAATAAAAATTGTAGGTGTTCTTTTTTTTTTTTATACATGTTTTTTTTTTAAAGATTTAGACCATTGTTGCCTCTAAATATGGTTGCCAATCTTAGCATATTTGTTTTTAGAAAGGAACATGGTTGGGATTACTTGACCTTGTTGCTGTTATTGTCACTATTATTAGTGTGATTATTGTTGATCTTCTAATTTGGTCATAATTAGACATGAAAGATAACCATTCATGTAGTATTGGTTTGAATTACTTTTTTAAAGGTATGGAACCTTGTTGCCTCTTAATAGGGTAACAATTTTTATTTTAAGAAAATAATATGGTCGTTATTTTCTAGTCTTGTTGTCGTCATTTTTATTGTTATTAGTACGATTATTATTGGTCTTGAACTTTTAAAAGTTACGTGAAAAATGTTAATTTCACTCTCACTTTGCTGTAATTGATAATATCTATCTTGATTAATTTAATTAAAAAAACAATTCCCCCTTCTTTATCCACTAATTGTGCTACAATTATTTTCACAATTTATTTTCAAAAAATTCATAAAGGGGTTTATACAAATGTTTTAGTGGGACCCACTATTTGAATGGCTAGATTTTCCCATCAGAGCACAGAAGCCAGGCAGTTTATAAAAGTGCGGCCGCGACCACTCAAAGATTTAAAATCTCCCGTACGTTATCGATACATGACCGTTATTCCGTTAAATCAAAAAATCCAACAACTAGAGAAAAAACGCGGCTGCCGGGCTGCTTAGAAAAGAAAAAAAAAAAAACAAAACAAAAATTAGAAACTGCAGAGAAACAGAACCCTACAGCCTTAGCTCTTCTTCAAACCCTAAAACATTTGCTGGTCTTTTTCAACCAAAGCCGTGTCACTTGATGAGGTTGTACTTCTCTCAAAATAATAATTCGTTATGCTTCCAGGATTTGGTATGTACCCTAATTCTATAGCTATCTCTATATATAGGTGTGCATGCGAAAGCAAACCCTAAATTCAAGAAACAATTGAAGGCTCCAGAGTTGTTGGTGAAGAAAGAAAGGAAAGAAGAGGTTGGTGCCGTGGAGCAAAGATGAAGAGAAAGAGCGAAGATGAGGCTCAGCATGAGAAGACAGAGGAGGTAGAGCAGAGGAGTATGTGTAAGTGTGGTGGAGATGGGGTGGCATGGTTTAGGGGTGCAATGCTAGGCAAAGGAAGTTTTGGGTCTGTTTTTCTGGCGACTTCGAAGAAACCCAGATCGCGATACGGGTGTTTTCCGGCGGTTATGGCTGTGAAATCGGCTGAGGTCTCTGTTTCCGGTTCAATTCAGAAGGAGAGGGAGGCTTTCAGTAACATTGGACGGTGCCCAAATATAATTCGATGCTTCGGGGAAGAGATCACGACGGGTGAGAATGGTGAGATGGTGTATAATTTGTTGTTGGAGTATGGCTCTGGTGGAACCCTAGCTGATTTGATCAAGGAATCGGGTGGCTGCGGACTGCCTGAATCCGATGTGAGGCACTATGCGAGGTCTATTATTCGGGGGCTTAACCACATTCACGGGTGCGGTTTTGTTCACTGTGATTTAAAGCCTGAGAATATACTACTTGTGCCTAATACCACTGGTACTGCCACCAAGTTTAAGGTGAAAATTGCTGATTTTGGGTTGGCAAAGAGGGTGAAACAGAATAAGAAGAGCAAATTGGATGCTCATTGGAGAGGCACTCCTATGTATCTTTCACCTGAAGTTGTGGTTGATAATATGCAAGGGCCTCCCTCTGATATTTGGGCTCTTGGCTGTATTGTGCTTGAGATGCTAACCGGAAAGCCTCCGTGGGATGGGAAGCAAGATCTGGATGCAGAGGTTCTTCTGCAACAGATTGGTGAAGGCCATGAATTGCCTAAAGTTCCAAGTGAGATATCAAAAGAGGGGAGGGAGTTTTTGAAGGGTTGTTTTGCGAGGAAGTCCATGTTTAGATTGACAGCTGAAATGCTTTTGTGTCACTCATTTGTAGAAGGATTAGTTGATGATGTTGAAGAAGTTGAAGGGGAAGAAGAGATCTTAGTTGCAGACGAGGTTAGTTCGCCATTGATGCCATACGAGACTGATGAGGAATACAGTTATTCCTCATTTTCAGATGATTGGAGCTTCATGTCAGAAGAGGAATTCTTCCTTTCTTCTTGGTCAGAAGAGGCAGAGTTGATTGACAGCCAAGAGTTTTCAAGTTTTGTTGATGAAGGAGCACTGGAAGGCCAAGAAAGAGAGGACACTACAAGCTCCATCATTGCTCCTGCACTCGATGATGTGATTAATACATCAAAACAGGTTTCAATAAACACAATGCAGCAGTGCCCCATTACTGTTACCGTTCCAGCCGGTGTTTAGTATTCATCATATATTTGTTTAGATTTAGAAGTATACTTTAGAGATCATTAAGATGAATTTTTTTGTTGTAGATTCTATACACAGAGCAATTAATGAGATATTCATTTGGTGAAATTTTAGTAAAATTTATTACTTTTGTTATATTATTAATGCAGAGAATCAGTTTGTTGCCCATTTTTGTTCTATTAAAAATAGAAGAGTCATGCAATTCCATTGATAGCTGATGTGGATATAATGATTTCTTGTTACCATGATGATAGCTGGTTTGTATTATTATTTTTGGTCATCTCATTTTCTGGACAGAACATTCTATTTTTCTTGCACCCTAATTTACCTTATCAGAATTTTAATGTTCCCCCTCTTTTGAAACATTGTCAATTTTCAGTTTTCCCAAAAGTACCAGTTTTTCTCAATTAAAATTATTTAGATCATTGCTTCTGTGCGGGTCTTATTGGGATTTTTGTAATCAACTAAAGTTTTTAACTTAGGCTCCTATTTTGTTGCATACAGAGAGAAGTGGGAAGTTAGTTAACTGATTGGTGAGGGAGAGTTGGTCAAAGGGAAAAGAGAAAGAAAATGGTGAGAGGAGGCAGAAGCGTTGCTTAAGTAAGGTTGAAAATGGTCATCACAGTGATGCTATGTGCATGTTTTAGTCTTATTAAGGAAGTCTGAAATTTGCCAATTTTGTTTTGTCCTAGTTAAAAATTTAACAAAATTAGCATAATTAGATTTGAGAAAGAGGTCTTATGTTATCTAATCTGGTTCAATTCCAGACCTTACAAATATCTGGAGCTCTTTTACTAGTCATGAAAGGATGAACTCCATCATCTTGGGATATTATTGTTGGTGTTGCAGAAAGCTGACCGAATAAGAAGTATTTTTGCAGCAGAGTTCCTCAGCCGACTGTTTCTCAAATCTGATTACAGAGAGTACAAGTATGTGAAACACTGGTCTTTACGAAATCATGACTTGGACAATTTTCAAGAATTTGTTTGTTCTGGCTTAGTCATATACAGCCAAGGGCTACTAGGTTCTGAGGTCTGATGGATTCAAGTTATCTCAAGACTACAAAGCATCCCAATATGATATTTATTGAGCAATGTTAGAGGACTTCATTGCATCAAATGCTTCATCTGTTCTGTTTTCTTTTTCTTTTTTTATTTTTTGGCATTCCATAGGGATTATGTAATTCCATTGTCATGTATACTGGACTTCTAATAAAAAATGCAGCAAGCTGTTATGTACATCCTTTACATTGTCATGTGTTCTCTCTTGTTACTGCATCCTGACCCATGCACTAATCCTCTAACAATCTAAACGACAACAACCCCCTCCCCCCAAAAGTTTTCGTCAAGGTATTTAAAAGAAACCAAAATAAATATACTGTAGATTATCTGCAAAATCCAGGTGTTGCTCTACTCTAGTTAAATGCTGAGATGGCAAACAAAAAAAAAAAAAAAAGAGGAAAAAGAATAAAAAGTGGGATTAGGTATGAAAGTTTCTATATTTCCTCTTTTCTTCACTTGCTTAATTATGTTGACAGTGCACAGGATCCATTTACGGCTGCTGAGAGTTTTTGGATTTGGCGAAAGTAGCCAAGTAGAGAAGCCTCAGAAAACATTACAAGGTGCCATGAGAAACCAGGGAGGGAATGGCCTCCAAATTTGGATGAGGTCTACATTTCATATGTAAGAAGGAGGCTCCTTTACATAAGGAGATCATATGTACTTGAGTTTTCTGTTTTTATTTTTATTGAATTAGATATAAACTTATACTCTCTTGTTGTGCAACACTGTATATTCTAAATATTTTTTAAAATTGGAAATTTGTGTACAGATGAACATTTAGGTTTAAAATGAAGGATCTGTAGTGGCTTGAATATGGGAATGAGAATTCCATTGATCCTAAGTGTCAGTCTTACCAGGTGAGTTTCAAGATGGCTATATCAATGATCCTGAATGAGTAGATGATAGTGTTGTTAGGATAATTAAAAAGGACTCATTTCAATTTGTTGTCGTTCGCTGTACTACATATTAGTACTGGATATGGCTGGAGAACCTGATTTATGTTACCCTTGTTGGATGGTGGCTTGAACTTTGAGTTGGATCAAATGAAAGTACTCCAATTGTTATAATCTTCTACACTGGTATATATATGGATTGTATATTATGTCGGTAATTGCTTTTCACTTCCTCAAGAGTCAATATAACGGTCAATTGATTTTCTGAGAAAACGTTCAAGTTTGTTAAACATACTTATATTTTGGTTGATGTGAGGTTTAATTTGTATTTTGGCAGATGGCACAGAGAGGGTCTCTAGAGCCCTTACGGCGCACCAAATTTTCTCTCGTGGCCAAAGCATTTCAAAACTGTGGAGCATATGCTGTTTAGGTGTTCGCTGGACTCATCTAGTCTGGTTTGCGAGTGGCCTATCATATAGAATCAAGGAGGAGTCAATCATGTCAGTGAACGAGTAGTTTCAGACTATCTTCTTGGACTCATCCTTTGATGCTCATTCTCTAGCCCTAATTGCCCAGGTGTGCTTGCCCATTTGGAAGGCTCGTAATGACTTCCTTTTTCAATGAAGTTCCAGTTGATCCTAAAACAACAATGGACAGAGCAAAGAAGGCTACTATTAATTATCTTCAAGCAGCTTTTAATCCCTCCTCTGAGCCTAAGAAAGGTGAATGCTCAGGCTCTTGGTTGAAATGGTCTCCTCCTCCAGCTCCTTTGATCGTATTCAACTGCAAGGATGGTTTTGGTAACTCAAGGAAGGTGGGAGCTTTTGCAGTGCTTGCCAGGAATTTGAGAGCAGAGGTGATAGATATGAACTTTGGTTGTATCCAATTCTCTTTGGCGCTGGCAGCAGAGGCTCGGGCTGCTAGAGTTTCCTGTGATATGGCCATGACATTTAACTGCCACTCAGCTGTGTCCAAGTCTGATCCTTCATTCATCATTAAATGCCTGGATGGGTCTAATGCGGCTGATAGATGGGAGATCAAGCCATTCCTGGATGGGTCTTTCCGCTGGTGCAGAAGGCAGACAAACGGTTGTGCCCATTGGCTGGTCACTTAAAGCTTCAGAAGGGTCTCTGATCCATCCTTCGTATCTATCCCAGAAAACTTTGTAATTTGTTTCATTTGGATCTTTTGTAGTCCTGTGGCCTTGGTGCTTTGTTTCCATCTCAAAAAAAAAAAAAAAAAAAAAAAGTTTAATTAGTTAGAACTTGGAAGCATGTAAGAATCGGATATGATATTCACCCTTCACATTTTAATATGTTGATTTCATTGCATCCTGGAGCTTAGATTAAATCATATATTTGGTTAATCTCAAATAATGAGATTCTTGCATATTATCATCCAACTTTCATTGTTTGGAGAGAGTCGGAGCTTCATGCTTTGTCTAAGACATTCAAAAGTTACGTTTTCTTGAAGTTATAAAGTCGTGTTTTGCCTATGGAGAGGCTAACAGTTTGGATACCACTTTTTTTAATATTGGATTTACATTCAAAGGTTTCATTCTCTTCATGTTGATACCAAATTTCTAAATTTTGGCTTTAGAAAATTTATATTTGGGATAATCACATTTGCCGGCCTAAATGTTCATCAATGAAAACAATCTAATAATGGGAAAAAAAAAACAAAAAAAAAATATCTATGGTTGGTTGCCACTGAAACCACTTCAATTTTGAAAAAGATCAAAACTGTATTGTTTAAATATGAACAACATATCCAAATAAATATTTTGGGGTTGATTGAAATTGTGAAGACTTCTTTGCAGCATGTAAAAGAAGCGATTTAATGTATCGAGCATGTAAAAGAAGCGATTTAATGTATCGAGCAAAACTAGTTATTCCACAAATAGTCTTAAAAGAAAGAGAAATAAAGGGGAAAAAATGAACTACAATGTTGGTTTTCTCGAAGTCCACGAGAATTATATGCACGTTTCTATAGAGAATTTTCTTCCTCACCTAAACTATCTGGTATGAAATCAAGTGACAAAAATAAGACTATTTTTGTGCCTAACTTATGTATTGTTTTCTACCGGGTGTCCAGACTTTTGATTGATTATTTGCTCGAACTCGTGCAAAGTTACTGTTCATGAAAATCACATAAACTTCATACATTGTACAAATGATGACAGATCATAAAAGTGTGATGAGGAATTGAACTTGAGACTTCATGCTTACTAAGAGTTTGTTTGGTGAAGCTTATTTGGAACTTTGTTTTAGGTTGAAGTCTTTTTCTTTCTTTCTTTTTTTTGTGGCTTTTTCGCCTTTATAAGTTAATATAAGAAAAAAACAAAAAAAAAAGTAAAAAAAGAGCAAATAAACTAACCCAAAAAAGCTTGACAAAAAATTAAATCAAAAGGCCCTAATAATCATTCAGCAGCCCTTGTCCTTGTCTAATTTTTCAAAAATTCTAACAAAAAATTACACAGACCTCCCTTAGATATTTGTATAAATACAATCACTTCCTTTAAATATTTTTAAATTACACTGACCTCTATTGTTAGAATTGTAGAACAAACAATGCTAGCAGAATTTGTAAAAAGACTATAATACCCTTGATGTTAAGAAATAAAATAATTTAATTTTTTTTCTCTCCACTGTCACTAAAACCAGCCCTTACCATTAAATGAACACACACCATCAAAATCACCACCTACCTCTAATCCTATTAAGGTACCCTCTCTCACTCTCTCTCTCCCCCATTGTTCTTCTCTAAATTTGATCTCTAAACACATAATTTTGGATAGACGATTAGGTTGTGATTTTTTAGTTTATATGTACACCAAATATATAAGTGTATATATATCTCCAATCCCAACTAATCACCCAAAAGAATTGTGTAATCTATTTCAATTCCAAACTTCGAAAGAAGCATCGTGTAATCTATTTCCAAACCCATTAATGCTTCAGTTTCTCTCTCTAACACTCTTTCTCATCATCTGACATCCTACTTTTTGATTAATTGTAACTCTCCCATAAAATCTTGGTTTTTTTACCAAACCAATTCATATTTTAAAATTTATTTCCAAAATATCAATTTGTTAAATGTTATTCCCTAAATACTTTAAAACGTAATTTATTATTGCATTTTTTTAAAAAACGCAATTACAAATTGAGTTTTTTTTTATAAAAAAATAATTATTTATTTGTAAATACGAAATTATTAAATATAATTTATATATATGTTTATAAACTTGCAAAAACTAATTTTAAATTATTTTTTACTATTTAAAAATTATTAAAATCATTGTTAAAATAAATTTTTTCATCCATTTATGTCAAAATTATGATAATAATATACTAATTTAAATTAAAATATTTTTAAATTTTACTAATTATAAATTATTTACTAATTTTTATGAATTTAACATAAATTTATTTCCATTAAGAACATGTTGTTAATAATATGAAAATACTAATTTTTAATTTTGTTTTTACAAATTGAGTTTTTGATAAAAAAATAAATTATCTAATTCTTATTTATTTCTAAATACGAAATTACTAAATACAATTTATATATATGTTTATAAACTTGCAAAACTAATTTTAAATAATTTTTTACTTTTCACGAATTGTTAAAATCATTGTTTAAATAATTTTCCTCATCCATTTAAGTTAAATCCATGAAAATAATTTACTAGTGTAAATTAAAATATTTTTTATTTTTTCTAATTTTTACAAATTTAACATAAAATTATTAAACAATTCGTAAATTATTGACATAATTCATTCATTATTTTAACAAAGATTTTCAATCATGTTTTTATAATTAATGAAAAATCTTAATTTGAAAACATTTATTTAGAACATGTTTGTAGTGGAATGCCATACAACATTCTTAGCAACCAAAACCCTAACCGTAGCAGACCTAAGGCATCAATACCTTAACTAGAGCCCTAGCCCTAGAAGCAGCAGCAAGTGTTATGGACCATGTTCATAACAACACAATGGTTTGCCACCAATGCAAAGCCTAACCCTAATTGTAACCATAACCCTAACCCTAACCCTATCCATAGCCTAACCCTAACCCTATCCTTAGCCTAACCTTAACCCTAACCCCATCGGCCCGCTAGCCTAGCCCAATTTTTAGTGGCCATTGGCTCGCCTGGTATTTTGGAGAATAAATTTTGGGAATGAAGTTTGCCAATTTGATATTTGGAAAATAAATTTAAAAATATAACTTATTTTGGTTAAAAAAAACTCATTAATGATCCACTCATACCCAATAATGATCGAAATGATGACAATCGACTCTGTCTAAAAATGGAAGAATATAATAAATAATGCATGCAAATAAAAATGATGTCACATATGCGTACAGATAAAAATATCTTTTACAATACAAAAGTCTAAAAATGGCTCCCAATATAACATCTTCGACTGTGTCTGTTTCTCTATCCTCTACGAAGGCCCACATCGTGTTGCTCGTCCTGAGCAACCTGTGCTCCCCCATCATCATCTGTGTCATGAGTACCCACAACACCAACACGAGGACTATACACCTGTGGTGGATAGACTCCGGGTACCTACGTCACTTGTGACGGCCCAGCATCATAAGTCGAAGCAGCATATCCACTGTGAAAATCATGGCCCCCATAACCAGAACTAGCAGCTCCAAATGGATCGTAACTATGACTCGTGTCAGCCTGGAAAAAAATTGGAGACATATTGCGGGTTGACCGACGATCATGTGTGCTAAAGTATGCCTCTGTAGGAAAGGAAGGCCCCTGTGTTGATGTGCCAAAACTCTGGCTAGGATGGTAATAAGGTGCAGGAGTGACGTACCCTGCACTATACCCACCATGCATAGAAGAAGGTATCGCAGAGGTGGATCGGCGTCCAGAGGTGACAGGAGGCTGCATGCTGTATAACACAGAAGATGAAGGGGCAAAAGAAGGCCTGGCCTCCTGGGAAGGCCGTCGGTGGTGTGGGACACGCTGCGACTCACCTAAGATGGATAAAGCAGCCATGGCACGATCCTGTATCTCATATACGTTCTCTAATGCCTTGGTACTAGGAAAGCCGAAAATAGCACGATCTCCTAAGTTGTACACGTCCGTCCAAGCCTGTGCCTGAAAATACAATTAAGCCATTTAATACGATTTTCATATAAAATATTATTAATTTACATTTAAATGAACATACCATCGTATCTAATGTGCCTCCAACTCCTGAGTACCCTCTTTGAGTGCGTAGGGAGGGATTCCCAATATGTAGGCGAGTGATACTTCTATACCATACCATGTAAGGATCATTGTATGCCATAGGTGTACAAGAAATCTCACTGTCAACAACACGGTCCCGCCTATGTCCCCATTCTGTGATATATTGGTGGTGATAAAGACTCCAATCTGTTGCACTTTTCCCCCTCCGATCCAGCTTATGCAAATTCCTCCCCGTGTTCACGGGCTGGGGTATGTACTGTCTTATCCAAAACTGCCGCATAACTTGATTCGGTAGATGGAACTCAACAACGTCAAAGCACATGAGAGGCACCTCTCCAAATGTCACTCCCAAGACGACAGTAGTCTGGCAAAGAATCCATATAGGCCTCATATGGGGTCCAAACAAACTGGACAATACAAATTTAGATGGATGTAAATTATGGGGTCCAATCAATTGTAACGTATAGTCCAACGTATTTCGATGGATGTAAATACGTAATTTTAATTTAGAACTCACATCCTGCGGTCGAAGTCGGTACATCTGGTCTTGGTAAACAGTGAAGACATGGGTAGAGGCGTCAGTCAGGAGGAAATCATCATGCCACCTACCCCCTAATGGTCTAGGGGGAAACTGTAGTGCACCAATAAGCAATGGCTGTTGCGAAGCTATATCAGCTATCACCATTCGCTTAGGCAACATTAGAGGGAATCTCTTCCATGCCCAAATCTGATTCATCAAAGATAGAATATGATAATAATGTCATATGATAGTCGAAATGTAAAAAAAACATACATACGAAAATATCGTGGTTACCTACAGTAACGCTAAGGGGCCTGCAATCTCGGAAATGGTCCTATATACAGCACGACACAACCCCCTGTATAACGATGCAAGAACTGCACTACCCCAGCTGTATCTGCCACAAACATTGAAGTTTGCTAGTAATGGTAAGTACATAGGCTTTACCAAGGTACCAAAGTGATCTGGCATCATGACCCCGGCAATAAGTCTGAGCATAAATGCTTTAGCATAACACTATACTGTGACCTCATCAGCATCATCTGCAAGTGTCCCAAACCTCTGAGATAACCACTTGATCTTCAAAAAGTTATCTTTGAAATGCTGGGGGCCAGGGGCAACACCTAAATGCTGCACAAAAATAGGGGCCCAACCCTCTGGTGAGGCCGCACCGGGGGAATCTGTAACAGCCATCCCATCAACTGGAAGCCCGTATATGATGGATATATCCTGTAAGGTAATGGTGGTCTCCCCAACAGGCAAATGGAAAGTGTGAGTCTCCTGGCGCCATCTCTTAACCAGGGCGGTGAGCAAAGCATGATCGTACTGTATTTGACCCACATGGTAAACACCATAGAAACCGGCTCTAATTAGATAAGGTATAATATGGGGGTGTACGTCATCGGTGAATAAACCCGTGTCCCCTCGACGACAATTCATAGGCTGAATAACCTGTTAGTTAAACAAAAACATTACGTTATGAGATGGTAGTAATTGTCAACAAATTTTAATTTATAAACTTTCAATGTGAAATACATAAAAGTACTATAAAACATACCCCATGGTCCCACACGGCCTGTGAACGATGACTGGCTTGTAAGGTAAGTACAGTAGTATTGGTCGGTCCACCATCTCGTTGTTGTGATGCCATATTAGATGATAAATCTGGTAATCTGTATAATGAAAAAAACTCATCTACAAACATGTGTATTAAAGTGTAATGCATAAAAAATATAAAGTCACATGCATCAAATATTACAATACATTAAACACGTAGACTAACATTTAATTTAAGATTGTAATATGTTTTCTTACCTATAGACAGATTAAAATTAAGCATCACGCGGTAGAACACATATAACATATAGACTAATAGAACAGTACACGCTAGAATGACACGTTTTACACATAAAACACATAGAAAACCCTCCTAATGTCCTGCTATTTTTGTTGGACATTGGCGTCTGTTATGACCAGGCTCTTTGCATATACTACAATGAAATGTCTTTTTTTGCCTCGATTCATCCATTTCGTTAGGAATTTTGCTGTGTTCAGGCCGGCCTTTTCGAACTACGCGTTTGCGATTAGTGTTTGGGAGAACAGTAGGCCCTTCATAACACTGCCAATAATCCTTTGCCAATATCGGCACGAACGGAACTACGTACACATGTGCATACTTTTCCATCGTATAGTATGTGTTAAATAAAAACTAAGGTTCTCTTTCGACATTTGCAGCAGCAGCAAGCATGTGCGAGCAAGGGAGGTGGTATATAACCCATTTGCCGCATGAACAGCTTGGCGGGTAAAGTTGCACGACTTGTGTGTTACCACCTTTACTCCCCCTCTTACCGGTCGCCACTTCCACAGACACAGTGTCCCTGTACAACATATAGGAAAATGTCGTAATGTAAGCCGAACGCCATTACAATAGCAACGGAATGACAGTTGTAATAGAAACATATATTACCAATTAAAAACTGTGATACGATGCCTGGCTGCAATTTTGTTCCAATCCTCAAATTTTTTTTGCACTTCTGTAGGGAAATGATGGCTATTGCTGATGTCACGTTGTATTTCACAGCGTCGTGCAGCGAAACTCTTAACAAGACGGTAGTAAGTTACCTGCACACATGCTGTGATGGGCAAATTACGTGCGCCTACTATGGCACCATTGTACCCCTTAGAATTGTTGGTTGTGACGATCCCCCAACGAAACCCACCATCGTAAGCCAATGTCTACTTAGTAGCATCCTCCCCCATTAATTGAATATAACATGGTTCACATCTTTTTCGTATTTTATCCATTATTTTGTTGAACTTTCACACTTGATGAGCTGTACTAGCAGCCCACACCAAGTCATTGACCTTTATCATGTTGTAATTCTTATGATAGTTACTGCAAAAGTGTCGAAGGCAGTACTTGTGAAAACCAGGGGGTTGATCATCCCTTAGATGTTCCCATTCTCGACTAATGGCATTTAGCAGGCCTTGGTTGCGGTCCGAAATTATGGTCACCCGTTCCCTACCAAGGACAACGTAATGTCTCACCAAATGTACGAACCACGACCAGTTACGGGTGTCTTCAACCTAGACAATGGAAAAAGCAAGAGGAAAAGTTGTACCCCTCGCAGTAACCTCGACAGCAATAAGCATAACGCCTTTGTATTTCCTATAAAGGTCAGTGCCATCAACCGATATGACTGGCAGACTGTGTTTGAAACCCTCAATACATAGGCCGAAGGCCCAAAATACTCAATCAAACTCGACTAGATGACCTACATCTTAAGAGAAGGTCTCTAAAATTTGTATAGTTCCAGGGTTTCTTGACTGCAATGTCAACAGATATCTAGGAAGCTTTGAGAACGATTCTTTCCAATTCCCGAATATCATCTCTATGGCTTTTGTTCTTGCTTGCCATGCTTTCTTGTATGACACTGAGTGGTGGTGATGTGTTTTCACATCTTCAATTATCGATGCGATCTTCCAGTCTGGATCTTTCTGTACAAACATAGCACAGTTTAAGTACATTATAGAAAGTGCTTATATGACAAACTAATGAATTATTGTGACTAAGTATACACAAAAGTTAAACTCACCGTGACTTGTGCCATGATAACGTGTGATATAAAGTTCGCGTCTAGATTACGATGGCCTATGTTTGGCATCCTGTACAAGTAGGTATGAGGGTCAGGGTAATGCGTAACCTCCTACATTGCATGCTTTTTTTCAGAAACACGAAGCATCCAAGGGCAGTTGTGTGCACACTTAACTTTCCATAGTTTTTTAGTTGAGTCGACAACCAAGTACTCCTTGTTGTTGTGCAAGTGATATGCCTTGCATGCATTTTTCAAAGCAACCTTACCATTGAACAGCATCGCTAGTTGAAAATTAGGGTTGTCCCTATCCCATACGGACCCACGGCGAAACTCATTCCTGCCAGGTACTGGTGCATCATAGCCTTCTGGCAATGTAGTGAAGTAAAGAACCAGGATCTGCTGTTGTTGTTGAACATCATCATCGGAGTCGTTCATCAAAGCGACATCTACATCTTCATCTGATTGTTTCGACTGTATACCTAGAGACCTTACATTCAAATCAAAATCCTTAGGCATGGATCGACAGCCTGATTCAACCATATGCTGCACTGCATTCATACCGTCACTATATCCCATTGTAGGCTGAATTGTTAACATATTACTCGACCCAATGCCACCATTTGCAAATGAACCATAACAACCACTTTGTTGTGTGTTGTGCATCTAAAACGAGCTGCCATGTTGGTCCATTTGATGTGAAAATGGCACAGTGTGACCTACAGTGTCCTGCCCTAATGTCAGCATTGTTGAGAAATTCCACGTTGTTGACGTATTTTCCTGATTCGCTAGCATTCTACCATACCCATAAATGTCACCCAACATTCGATCCGCTACAAGGTCCACAGCTACTGGTGCATTCTTTACTTCAACATAAAGCTCGATGCATTGTATCCACGAATTTTTCTGTGGTAGCCGTAAGGCAATTTGCAATGTTCGGTCATCGTTGATTGGCAATTTCTTATATATGACCAAGCCTGCTTCATTACTGTATGGAAATCTGCATATTATTTTTATCCTTATATTTTCTCCATCCTTGACAACTAGGGGCATGATCATATCTTCTAGTTCAGACAGTTTGCATTGTAACGGTATACTGCAACATGTCTGGCACTCTATGTTGTACACTATTCATTCATTACGATCTTTCATTATTTCCCCACCCTAATACATCATTGCCACTATCTCATCCATTTTTGTGCCCTGCTATCAATAATTTCGTAAATCAATTTTGTATTTTTTCTATAAATTTCATAAATCAATTTCCTATTTTTTAAAATAAATTTTGTATTTTTACAATAAATTTTGTGTTTTTACAATAAATTGGTAAATAATATTTATTGACTTGTAAATAAATTTCGTATTTTACAATAACTGTGTAAATGAATTTCTTATTTTTTCAACAATCAATGTCATATTTTTTCAATAAATTTTGTATTTTTACAATAATTACGTGTTTTTACAAATATATTCGTTTTCTTATATACATTTCGTATTTTAAAATGCCTTTTAAAAATAAATTTTATATTTTTCAATAATTTCATAAATATATTTCCTAGTTTTTCACTAAATTTTGTATTTTTTACTATAAATTTTGTATTTTTAGATAATTACGTGTTTTTACAATAAATTGGTAAATAATATTTATTTCGTATTTTACAATAACTTTGTAAATAATTTTTGTATTTTTTCAATAATTTCATAAATATATTTTATATTTTTTCATTATTTCGTAATTCATTTTTTATATTTTTTCTATAAATTTCATAAATCAATGTCTTATTTTTTCAATACATTTTTTTACTATAAATTTTTTTATTTTTTAGATAATTATGTGTTTTTACAATAAATTGGTAAATAATATTTATTTACTTGTAAATAAATTTCGTATTTCACAATAACTTTGTAAATAATTTTCGTATTTTTCAATAATTTCGTAAATATATTTTATATTTTTTTTTCAATATTTTTTAAATATTTTTTTTATTTTTTCTATAAATTTCATAACTCAATGTCTTATTTTTTCAATACATTTTTTTATTTTTACTATAAATTTTGTATTTTTTAGATAATTCCTTGTTTTTGCAATAAACTGGTAAATAATATTTATTTACTTGAAAATAAATTTTTTATTTTTTAATAACTTTTTTAATAATTTTTGTAGTTTTTTAATAATTTCGTAAATATTTTTTTTATATTTTTTTTTTCATAATTTGTAAATTAATTTTCTGTTTTTGCTATAAATTTCATAAATCAAGGTCTTATTTATTTTTTCAATTAATTTTTAGAGAGTGAGTGAGAGGGAAGTTAACAACGTAAGTACAATGAAACTAAGCCATTCCATGTTAATAAGTTGTTAGAGATGAATTTTATTCTATTCACTGTGTTCAAACCCATCCCAGAATGCATGATTAAGATGATGAAAAAAATCAACATTTCCAGCTTTAAAACTAGAGGTCATTGTTTTTCAAGCAACCATTTGACCAATAAATTCACAATAAAAAAAATTTTAGCTGAGCCTTCGTTCATGTTTGGTGACTGCTATATATTTTTTATTAGATTAATATGGTTGGACAGGATCAGCTCAATGATTTTCACCAATACATTTTTTTCAATTAATTTTTGCTTTGTCTATTCCATATATATATATATTCTTAATTGTAAATAAATTTTGCATTTTTATAATAATTTCATAAAAATAAATAAAAAAATATTTCTATTACACACTTAAACAAAACAAACAAGATAAATAAATTTTATAAGAGCTTACTAAAAAATAAGGTGACTGTCGAAGTACAGGTATTTGTCGGAGTGACGGGGCTAATGAAGATCACTACATTACAATTAATTATAATATTAGCGATCTTTAAATTATATTATAAAGTAATTATATACTCAAAAAAATACATAAGTTACCTGCTTTCAATTTTTTGTCGAAGAAGAGGTGTTGAAAAAATAAAAAAAGAAGAAAGTGAGGAAAAAAAAGAAGGTCACCGAAGAAGAAAGAGTTTAGAGAGTGAGTGAGAGGGAAGAGAAGAAAAACAGTGAGGAAGCAGTGAGGATTCTTGAAGGGAAGAATAAGAAAATGGGGGACGTGAGGGAGAGAGAAGGGAGGGCTAGCAAAGTGAGGGAGAGAAAAGAGGGATGGGGGAGCTGGACGTGAGGGAGAGAAGGAGAAAAGAGGGGGGAGGGGGGGCCTAGCAAGTGAGGCAGAGAAAAAAAGGGAGGCAGGGGGCAGGGGGCTGCAGCCGGATGTGAGGGGAGAGAAGGGGGGGGAGGGGGCCTGGTAAGGTGAGAGACGTGAGCGAGAGAGATTCGTTATACAATAAAAAAAAACGCACTTTGATACTGCATTTTACAGAGAAACGTAGCCTTGGGTTGCGTTTCTCTATAAACCGCAACTTTGAACTGCGTTTTTTTTTTAAAATCGCAATTTTGAATTGCCTTTTAAAGTATTTTGAGAATTACATTTGCTAAATTAATATTTTGGAAATAAATTTAAAAATATCAATTACTTTGGTAAAAAAACCTAAAATCCTCTATGAATGGATAGCAAAACTATTCATATTTAGAGAAATGCCTTGAGCCAATGGTGCACTGTAAGGAAATCAATGGCCAACCATTTTGGATCCAAACCCTGATTTGAAATCATTAATACTTAAGACTAGAAAGAAGTTTCTCGACTTTTTGAAATTAGGGATGGACAAAATGGTTCAAGGGAGGGAGCAATGGAGATGACGACGGTAAGGCTTTGCAAGCCATTGCTGTACAGAGAGAGAGAGAGATTAGAGTTTTCTAATTAAAAAAATTATGGCCCTCCCAAATTAGAATCATTGCAAAATTAGTGAGAGTGGTTGAAAGGGAGGGAACAATGAAGATGATGACGATAGGGCTTCACAAGCCATTGTTGTACACAGAGAGAAAAAGAGAGAGATAGATTAGATTTTTTTAATCAAAATAATTGTGGCCCTCTTAAACTAGAATCGTTACAAAATTAGTGAGAGACTGGTTGAAGGGGATGTTGTTGCATTGGTGGGTATGTTTTGCAAACCGAAGGTGAGGGAGGGTTGTGTTGTGGCGATGGAGAGTGTGGAATGCCATAGCATGATAATTGATAATGGCAGGGTATGTGGTGGGGTTGGGCTAATTATGGTTGAAAAGTAAGGGAAAGTAGGTGGTCATATGTAGGGGAATGGCAAGTTGGTGGCTAGGAAGAAAGTGAGAGAAGTAGAAGAAAAAGAGAGGATCAGGGAAGAGAAAAAAGAAGACAAAAAGAAATAGAGAAGCTGTAAAAGAGAAAAAGCAATGAACAGAAGAGATACCCAGTAGTGGGGTTCAATAGAGAAAAATGACAAGTTGCAAGGGTTAAATGGTCTTTTGAAAAAGTTTTATGTTTGAATAAGTATTTATTGCCTGATCAACAAACGGTTGATTAACGGGTGAGGAAAATCTATTATTAAAATATCAAAAGTAAGGGACGTTGGTATAATTTAGAAAAGATGAAGAGAAGCACATGTATGGCAAGGCTTTGGCGGGACCCACTATTTGAATGGCAATATTTTCTCATCAAATCAGAGTACAGAAAAGCGCGACCGCGACTACTAGGAGATTCAAATCTGCCGTACGGCATCGATACATAACCGTTATTCTGTTAAATTAAAACCCCAACACCTACAGATAAAGCGCGGCGACTTCGAAGAAAAAAAGGGAAACAAAAATTAGAAACTGCAAAGAAACAGAACCCTACAGCCTCAGCTCTTCTTCAAACCCTAAAACATTTGCTGACTAAAACCGTGTAACTTGATGAGCGTTTACTTATCTCAAACTTCTAATTCCTTATGCTTCCAGGATTTGGTGCATACACTAATTCTCTATCTATCTCTATATATAGGTGTGTATGCGAAAGCAAACCCTAAATTCCAGAAACGTTTGAAGGCTCCAGAGTTGTTGGTGAAGGAAAAAAGAAAGAAGAGGTTGGTGCCGTGGAGGAAAGATGAAGAGAGAGAGAGAAGATGTGGTTCAGCATGAGAAGGCAGAGCAGAGGAGTCTGTGCAAGTATGGTGGAGATGGGGTGGCATGGTTTAGAGGTGCATTGATAGGCAAAGGAAGTTTTGGGTCTGTTTATTTGGCTACTTTGAAGAAACCCAGATCAAGCTACGGGTATTTTCCGGCGGTTATGGCAGTGAAATCGGCTGAGGTCTCTGTTTCCGGTTCAATTCAGAAGGAGAGGGAGGCTTTTAGTAACATTGGACGGTGCCCAAATATAATTGAATGTTGGGGTGAAGAGATCACGACGGGTGAGAATGGTGAGATGGTGTATAATTTGTTGTTGGAGTATGGCTCTGGTGGAACCCTAGCTGATTTGATCAAGAAATCGGGTGGCTGCGGACTGCCTGAATCCGATGTGAGGCACTATGCGAGGTCTATTATTCGCGGCCTCAACCACATTCATGGGTGCGGTTTTGTTCACTGTGATTTAAAGCCCGATAATATACTACTTGTGCCTAATACCACCGGTACTGCTACCAAGTTTAAGGCAAAAATTGCTGATTTTGGGTTGGCAAAGAGGGTGAAACAGAATAAGAAGAGCAAATTGGATGCTTGCTGGAGAGGCACTCCTATGTATCTTTCACCTGAAGTTGTGGTTGATAATACACAAGGGCCTCCCTCTGATATTTGGGCTCTTGGTTGTATTGTGCTTGAGATGCTAACCGGAAAGCCTCCGTGGGATGGGAAGGAAGATTTGGATGCAGAGGTTCTTCTGCAACAGATTGGTGAAGGCCATGAATTGCCTAAAGTTCCGAGTGAGATATCAAAAGAGGGGAGGGAGTTTTTGAAGGGTTGTTTTGCGAGGAATTCCATGTTTAGATTGACAGCTGATATGCTATTGCGTCACTCATTTGTAGAAGGATTAGTTGATGATGATGACGATGATGACGAAGAAGTTGAAGAGGAAGAAGAGATTTTAGGTGCAGATGAGGTTAGTTCGCCATTGATGCCATACGAGACTGATGAGGAGAACAATTATTCCTTATTTTCAGGTGATTGTAGCTTTGTATCGGAAGAGGAATTCTTCCTTTCTTCTTGGTCAGAAGAGGCAGAGCTGATTGACAGCCAAGAGTTTTCAAGTTTTGCTCCATCATTGCTCCTGCACTCGATGATGTGATTAATACATCCAAACAGGTTTCAATAAACACAGTGCAGCAGTGCCCCGTTACTTGAACCATTGCAGCCAGTGTTTTGTATTCGTCATATATGTGTTTTGATTTTGGAAGCATACTTTAGAGATCATTAAGATGGATTTTTTTTGTTGTAGATACTACACACAAAGCAATTAATGAGATCTTGATTTGTTGAAATTGTAGTAAATTTAATTACTTTTGCTATGCTACTAATGCAAAGAATTAGTTTGTTGCCCATTTTTTGTTCTATTAAAAATAAAAGGAATCATGCAATTCCGTTGATAGCTGACATGGATATTCCAATTTCTTGTTACCATGATGATAGCCGGTTTGTATTATTATTTTTGGTCTTCACGTTTTCTGGACATAACATTCTATTTTTGTTCACTTTTCCTTCATATTTTCTTTTTCCTTTGCTTTTTTCACTAAAAATTCAGTTCCAAAGGAACCGTAAAGTACCAGTTGTCTCAATTGAAATTATTTAGATTATTGCTTCTGTACAGGTCTTTTTTGAGATTTTAGTCTTCTTAAGGAAGTCTGAAATTTGCCAATTTCGTTTTGTCCTAGTTAAATATTGAACAAAGTCAGAAGCATTATATTTGAGAAAGAGTTCTTACATTGTCTAATCTGGTACAATTCCAGACCTTACGAATATCCAGAGCTATTTTACAAGTCATGAAAGGATGAACTCCATAATCTTGAGATATTATTGTTGGTGTTCTGAAAAGCTGACCGAATAACAAGTATTTTTTCAGCAGAGTTTCTCAGCTGACTGCTTCTCAGTGTGTGAAATACTGGTCCTGGTCCTCACGGAATCATGGCTTGGACAATTCTCAAGAATTTGTTTGTTCTGGCTTAGTTGTATATGGCCAAGAGATAGCTTAGTTGTATATGGCCAAGAGATACTACATTCTGAGGTCTGATGGATTAAAGTTATCTCAATACTATAAAACATCCTGATATGATTTTTATCGTGCGTTGTTAGAGCACTTCATTGTATCAAATGCTTCGTCTTTTCTGTTTTCTTCTTCTTTTTTTTTTGGCATTCCATAGGGATTATGTGATTCCATTGTCATGTATACTGAACTTCTAAATAAAAACATGCAGCAACCTGTTATGTACATCCTTTACACTGTCATGTTCTTTCTCTTATTACTGTATCTTGACCCATGCACTAATCCTCCAACAAACTAAACCATCCCCCCACCCCCCACCCCCCCCAACAAAAGCTTTCTTTATGGTATTTGAAAGAAAACAAAACGAACATACTCTATATTATCTGCAAAAGCCAGGTATTGCTTTAGTTAAATGCTCAGATGTCAAAAGAAACAGGAAAAAAAATAAAAAGTGGGATTAGGCATAAAAGTTTCTATATTTCCTTTTTTCTTCATTTAATTAATTATCTTGACAGTGCACTGGATCCATTTAACGCTTAAAAAGAGGTGGTTTAGCAAGGTGATAGAAACAAGGTAGCATTGTGCAGCAACACTTATTTTCTGAATTGGTATCAGAGAACAAAACCATACGTGTGAAGCTGAAGATATAAATAACACAGAAGATGATGGGGATAGGTGTCATTTCATTCGAAACTATTTCCGGCCATGTTGACTAATTATAAATTTTAAGGTTCCATTATTGGGGCAATAATAAAATGATGGTTGGGCTGTCAAGCATAAGAGCATGGGTTGAGTCAAATGCAGTCACTTTATGTAGTATGGCTCGAGGCTAGGTCTGTACAAAGTCTACTCTTCCTAGCACCCTCGGTCAAGGAGGACAACACTGGATAATGGCTTCTTCTTCTTCTTCTTCTTCTTTTTCCCAAGTTCCATTTGCACTGAAGTCAGCCAAGATAGGCTTTTCATATGTATTGGATTGGACAACTTTGGACAGTTTGTTTACGGCTAAGTTTGATGACTTTTGACTTATACGCTCATGATACATGTTATAGTAAATTTTCTAACCGCCATTCTAACACTTCCACATAACTAAAGCATTTGATATATTGAATGATCACTATGCTTTTCAGATCCATTGGTGATTGTCAAGTTCCATGTTTTGTAATAAGGTATTCTAAATAATGCAGTGACCTTGTATTGATTACCTTTTATTGATTTCTTAAGTCATACGTAACACTAAAAGCTTATGTTGATTGCTTAAGGGCAAAAGACGTCGGAGGGAAGACTGATGTGCTATGAATATGTTAGACTTGAATGGATCAAAATGGAAGTACTCCAATTTTGACAATCTTCTACAATGGATATGGATCCTATACTGTGTTACTAATTGCTTTTCACTTGCTGAAGATACAATAAAATGGTCAATTGATTTACTGAGAAAATTTTCAGGTTGTTAAACATACTTACATTTGGTCGATGTAGGTTTAATTAGTTTTTTTGCAGACGGCACAAAGAGGGTCTCTAGAGCACTTAAGGCGCACCAAATTTTCTATCGTGGCCAAAGTGTTTTGAAACTGTGGAACATATGCTGTTTAGGTGTGGCTGGACTCATCTAGTCTGGTTTGGGAGTGGCCTGTCATATAGAATCAAGGAGTCAATCATGTCAGTGAACAAGTGATCTCAAACTATCTTCTTGGACTCGTCCTTTGATGGTCATTCTCTTGCCCTGATTGCCCAGGTGTGCTGGTCCATTTGGAAGGCTCGCAATGACCTCCAGTTGATCCTAAAACAACCATTGACAGAGCAAAGAAGGCTACTATTGATTATCTTCAAGCAGCTTTTAATCCTTCCTAGCTCTGAGCCTAAGAAAGGTGAATGCACTGGCTCTTGGTTGAAATGGTCTCCTCCTCTAGCTCCTTTCACCAAATTCAACTGTAATGGTTGTTTTAGTAACTCAAGGAAGGTGGGAGCTTTTGCAGTTCTGGCCAGGAATCCCAGAGGGGAGGTGATTGATATGAACTTCGGTTGTATCCGAGTTTCTTCGACGCTGGCAGCAGAGGCTCGGGCCTTTAGAGTTTCCTGTGATATGCGGAATTGGTCTTTCAGGCAGACAAATGGTTGTGTCCATTGGCTGGCTGCTCAATCTTCAGCAGGGTCTCTGATCCATCCTTTGTCTTCTATCTCAGAAAAGGGGTGCAATTTGCTTCATTTGGATCTTTTGTAGTCTGCCTTGGTGGTTTGTTTCCATCTCAAAAAAAGGAAAAAAAAAGGTTTAATTAGTTAAAACTTAGAAGTCTGTAAGAATCGGATTTGATATTCACCCTTCACATTTTAATACTTTGATTTCATTGCATCATGGAGCTCAGATTAAATAATATCTTGGATTAGTTACTTCAATAATGAGATTCTTGCAGATTGTCATCCAACTTCCACTGCTTGGAGAGAGTGAGAGCTACATGCTTTAGTTAAAATTGTGAAGATTTCTTTGTAGCAAGTATGAAAAGAAGCGATTTAGTGTATTGAGCGAAACTAGTTATACTACACTACAAGTAGTCTTTCTAGAAAAAGAAATTAAGGGGGTTAAAAATGAACTTACATTTTTTTTTTTTGTGTGCAAATTCCATGAGAACTATATGCATGCTTCTAGAGAGAATTTTCTTCCTCACCTAAGCTATTTTGTGCCTAATTTTTCAAAGTCCTTTGTGCCTAATATTGCTAGTGTTCAAACTTTCAATCGTTTAATTACTCAAGCTCGTATAGAGTTAAATAAATCATATAAATTTCATACATCGCACGAATAATAAATTATTATAAAGGGAGTAATGAGGAATTGAACATGAGTCCTGTACTAACTAATAACCATTCAGTACTTGTAGAATTTTTTGAAAAAATTCTACCCTTTGTTTGTTGGTATCAAGTGTTTAGATCAATAATTTGATGGCAGAAAAGAAAAGAAATATTTTTTTATTTTTCTCTTTTTTCTTTAATTTTTCTTGATAAATTTAAATTCTCAACGCAACATAAAAGTTTTCGTGAGACCCACTATTTGAATGGCAATATTTTCTCATCAGGTCAGCGTACAGAAAATAGCGACCGCGACTACTAGGAGATTTAAATATGCCGTACGGAATTGATACATGACCGTTAATCCGTTAAATTAAAACCCCAACGCATAGAGCAAAATCGCGGCTACTTGGAAGAAAAGAAAGGGATACAAAAATTAGAAACAGAACCTTGCAGCCTCATCTCCTCTTCAAACCATTTGCTGGTCCTTTTCAACAAAGCCGTGTCACTTGATGAGGTTTTACTTATCTCAAACTCCTAATTCCTCATGCTTCCAGAATTTGGTGCATACACTAATTTTCTATCTCTCTATATATAGGTGTGTGCGCGAAAGCAAACCCTAAATTCCAGAAACATTTGAAGGCTCAAGAGTTGTTGGTGAAAGAAGGAAGAAAGAAGAGGTTGGTGCCGTGGAGGAAAGATGAAGAGAAAGAGAGAAGATGTGGTTCAGCAAGAAAAGGCAGAGGAGGTAGAGCAGAGGAGTATGTGTAAATATGGTGGAGATGGGGTGGCATGGTTTAGAGGTGCAATGCTAGGCAAAGGAAGTTTTGGGTCTGTTTATCTGGCGACTTCGAAGAAACCCAGATCGCGATACGGGTATTTTCCGGCGGTTATGGCTGTGAAATCGGCTGAGGTCTCTGTTTCCGGTTCAATTCAGAAGGAGAGGGAGGATTTTTGTAACATTGGACGGTGCCCAAATATAATTGAATGTTGGGGGGAAGAGATCACGACAGGTGGGAATGGCGAGATGGTGTATAATTTGTTGTTGGAGTATGGCTCTGGTGGAACCCTAGCTGATTTGATCAAGAAATCGGGAGGCTGCGGACTGCCTGAATCCGATGTGAGGCACTATGCGAGGTCTATTATTCGCGGCCTCAACCACATTCATGGGTGCGGTTTTGTTCACTGTGATTTAAAGCCTGAGAATATACTACTTGTGCCTAATACCACCGGTACTGCTACCAAGTTTAAGGTGAAAATTGCTGATTTTGGGTTGGCAAAGAGGGTGAAACAGAATAAGAAGAGCAAATTGGATGGTTACTGGAGAGGCACTCCTATGTATCTTTCACCTGAAGTTGTGGTTGATAATATCCAAGGGCCTCCCTCTGATATTTGGGCTCTTGGCTGTATTGTGCTTGAGATGCTAACCGGAAAGCCTCCATGGGATGGGAAGCAAGATCTGGATGCAGAGGTTCTTCTGCAACAGATAGGTGAAGGCCATGAATTGCCTAATGTTCCGAGTGAGATATCAAGAGAGGGGAGGGAGTTTTTGAAGGGTTGTTTTGCAAGGAAGTCCATGTTTAGATTGACAGCTGAAATGCTACTGTGTCACTCATTTGTAGAAGGATTAGTTGATGATGATGATGAAGAAGTTGAAGAGGAAGAAGAGATTTTAGTTGCAGATGAGGTTAGTTCGCCATTGATGTCATACAAGACTGACCAGGAAAACAGTTATTCCTCATTTTCAAATGATTGTAGCTTCGTATCGGAAGAGGAATTCTTCCTTTCTTCTTGGTCAGAAGAGGCAGAGCTGATTGACAGCCAAGGGTTTTCTAGTTTTGCTCCATCATTGCTCCTGCACTCGATGACGTGATTAATACATCAAAACAGGTTTGGATAAACACAATGCAGCAGTGCCCCGTTACTTTTACCATTCCAGCCGGTGTTTAGTATTCATCCTATACGTGTTTAGATTTTAGAAGTATACTTCAGAGATCATTAAGATGGATTAATGGATACATCAAAATAGATTTTTTTTGTTGTAGATACTATACACAGAGCAATTAATGAGATATTCATTTGTTGAAATTGTAGTAAATCGTATTACTTTTGCTATATTAGTAAATTAGATTATTGCTTCTGTACGGCTCTTTATCGCGATTTTTGTAATCAATTAAATTTTTTAACTTAGGGTCCTATTTTGTTGTAAATAGAGAGAAGTGGGAAATTAGTTAACTGATTGGTGAGGGAGAGTTGGTTAAATGGAAATTAGTTAACTGATTATTGCTTCTGTACGGGTCTTTTACTAGTCATGAAAGGATGAACTCCATAGTCTTGGGATATTATTGTTGGTGTTGCAGAAAGCTGACCGAATAACAAGTATTTTTGCAGCAGAATTTCTTAAAGCAGATTACAGAGAGTACAAGTGCGTGAAACACTGGTCCTTGGACAATTTTCAAGAATTTATTTGTTCTGAGGTCTGATGGATTAAAGTTATCTGAAGACTGTAAAACATCCTGATATGATTTTTGTTGAGCACTGTTAGAGCACTTCATTGCATCAAACGCTTCCTCTTTTCTGTTTTCTTCTTCTTCTTCTTTTTTTTTTTTTTTGGCGTTCCATAGGGATTATGTGATTCCATTTGTCATGTATACTGCACTTTTAATGAAAAAATGCAGCAACCTGTTAGGGACATCCTTTACATTGTCATGCTTTTTCTCTTATTACTGCATCCTGACCCATGCACTAACCCTCTAACAATCGAAACGACGGCAACCCCACCCCACAAAAGTTTTCTTCAAGGGATTTAAAAGAAACCAAAATGAATATACTGTAGATTATCTGCAAAATCCAGGTGTTGCTTTAGTTAAATGCTGAGATGGCAAAAGAAACAGGAATAAAAGAAAAAGAAAAAGTGGGATTAGGTATACAAGTTTTTATATTTCCTCTTCTCTTCACTTGTTTAATTATCTTGACAGTCCACGAGATCCATTTACCGCTGCTGAAAGTTTTTTGATTTGGCGAAGGTAGCCAAGCAGAGAAGCCTCAGAAAACATCACAGGTGCCATGAGAAACCAGGGAGGGAATGGCCTCCAAATTTGGACGTACATTTCATACGTAAGGACGCTCCTTTGCACAAGGAGATCATACGTACTTATGTTTTCAATTTTTGCTTTTATTGAATTAGATATAAACTTAAACTCTCTTTTTGTGTGCGACATTGTACATCCAAAATATTTTTTAAAATTTGAAAATTGTGCGCTGATTAACATGTAGATGTAAAGTGAAGGATTTGTAGAGGCTTGAATACGGGAATGAAAATTCCATTGGTACTAAGTGTTAGTCTTACCCGGTGAGTTTCCAGATGGCTATATCAAGGATCCAGCATGAATAGGTAATAGTGTTGTTAGGATGGTTTAAAAGCACTCATTTCTATTTGTCATAGTTTAACTAGCTGTCCTACATATTAGTACTGAATATGGCTGGAGAACCTAATTTATGTTAACCTTTTTGGATGTTGGCTTGAACTTTGAATTGCAGAGTAAGTTTTCCTATCTACTTCTTTATTGCTCAACACTGGGTAATGGCTTCTTCTTTCTTTCTTTTTCTACAAGTTCCATTTGTACTGAAGTCAGCCAAGATACGCTTTTCGTATGTATTGAATTGGACAACTTTGAACAGTTTGTTTACAGCTCTAATGTTATCATTTGACAATGATAAGATTCTTAAGTTTTATAACTCTTGACATATATGATTAAGATACATGTTATAGTAAATTTTCTAAAGGCCACGGTAACACTTCCATATAACTAAAGCATTTGACCTATTGGATGATCACTGTGCTTTTCAGATCCAATGGTGATTGTCAAGTTCCATGTTCTGTTATGAGATGTTCTAAATAAGTGCAGTGACCTTATATTGCTTACATTTTTTTAATTGATTTTTCAAGTCATACACAACACTAAAAGCTCTTGTTGATTGCTTAAAGGGAAAAGACGATGGAGAGAAGAGTGTGGTGCTATGAATATGTTACATTTGAATGGATCAAATGAAAGTACTCCAATTGTTGCAATCTTCTACAATGGGTATGGATCCTATACTATGTTAGTAATTGTTTTTCACTTCCTCAAGATACAATAAAATGGTCAATTGATTTACTGAGAAAATGTTTAGTTTGTTAAACATACTTACATTTTGGTTGATGTAGGTTTAATTAGTTTTTGCAGATGGCACGAAAGGGTCTCTAGAGCACTTAAGGTGCACCAAATTTTCTCTCGCGGCCAAAGTGTTTTGTAACTGTGGAACATATGCTGTTTAGGTGTGGCTGGACTCAGTCTGGCTTGGGAGTTGCCTATCATATAGAATCAAGGAGGAGTCAATTATGTCAGTGACTAGGTGTTTCAAGCTATCTTCTTGGACTCATCATTTGATGCTTAGTCTCTCGCCCTCATTGCCCAGGTGTGCTGGTCCATTTGGAAGGCTCACAATTACTTCCTTTTTTAACAGAGTTCCTGTTTACCCTAAAACAACCATCGACAGAGCAAAGAAGGCTACTATTAATTATCTTCGGCAGCTTTTAATCCTTCCTCTGAACCAACAAAGGTGAATGCACAGGCTCTTGGTTGAAATGGTCTCCTCCCCGAGCTCTTTTTATCAAATTCAACTATGATGGTGGTTTGGGTAACTAAAGGAAGGTGAGAGCTTTTGCAGTGCTGGCCAGGAATTCGAGAGCAGAGGTGATATACATGAACTTTGGTTGTATCCAAGTTTCTTTGGCGCTGGCAGCTAGCAGAGGCTCGGGCCATTAGAGCTTCCTGTGATGTGGCCTTAAGATTTAACTGACACTCGGTTGTGAGAGAATGGGCCTTGAGATTCTTCATTCATCATTCATCATTCAATGCCTAGATGAGTCTAATGCCAGTGATAGATGGGAGATCAAGCCATTCCCGGAAGATGTGAGAGAACGGGCCAGTCGGTGGAATTGGTCTTTCCACTGGTGCGAAAGGAGGCAGACAAATGATTGTGCCCATTGGCTGGCCGCTCAAGCTTCAGTGGGGTCTCTGATTTATCCTTTGTCTTCTATCCCATAAAAACTTTGTAATTTGCTGCTTTGCTTCCCTGTCCCAAAAAGAAAAAAGAAAAAAAGAAATTGGTATAGTAAGTTAGAACTTAGAAGCGTGTAAGATTCGGATATGATTTATTTTTTAATATGTTGATTTCATAGCATCATGGAGCTTAGATTAAATCATATATTTGGTTCATTACTCCAAGAATGAGGTTTTTGCAGATTGTCATCCAACTAGTATTGCTTGAAGAGGGTGAGAGCTTCAGGTTTTAGCTAAGACATTCAAAGGTTACGTTTTTTTTTAAGTTATAAAGTTGTGTTTTGCCTGTGAGAGGCTAAAAGTTTGGATACCGATAATTTGAATATTTGATGTACATTAAAAGGTTTCATTCTCCTCCTGTTAATACCAATTTTCTAAATTTTGGATTTAGCTATACTAAATTTACATTTGGGAGAATCACATTTACTAGCCTAAATGTTCATCGATGAAATCAAATCTACTAATGATCAAACAAACAAAAGAGGAAATTTATGGTTGGTTGCTACTTAAAACCACTACAAGTTTGAAAAGGACCAAAAGTGTATTGTTTAAATGTGAACAACATATCCAAACAAATGATTCTGGATTGATTGAAACAGGAAAAAGAATAAAAAGTGGGATTACGTATGAAAATTTCTATATTTCCTCTTTTCTTCACTTGCTTAATTATGTTGACAGTGCACAGGGTCCATTTAACACTGCTGACAGTTTTTTGATTTGGCGAAAGTTGCCAAGCAGAGAAGCCTCAGAAAACATTACAAGGTGCCATGAGAAACCAGCGAGGGAATGGCCTCCAAATTTGGACAAGGTCTACATTTCATTTGTATGAAGGAGGCTCCTTTACACAAGGTGATCATATGTACTTGAGTTCTGTTTTTGTTTTTATTGAATTAGATATAAACTTACACTCTCTTGTTGTGCAACACTGTATATTCCAAATATTTTTTAAATTGGAAATTTGTGTACAGATGAACATTTAGGTTTAAAGTGAAGGATTTGTAGAGGCTTGAATACGGGAATGAGAATTCCATTGATCCTAAGTGTCAGTCTTACCAGGTGAGTTTCAAGATGGCTATATCAATGATCCTGAATGAGTAGATGATAGAGTTGTTAGGATAATTAAAAAGGACTCATTTCAATTTGTTGTAGTTCGCTGTACTACATATAAGTAATTGATATGGCTGGAGAACTTAATTTATGTTACCCTTGTTGGATGGTGGCTTGAACTTTGAGTAGGATCAAATGAAAGTACTCCAATTGTTATTATCTTCTACACTGGTATATATATGGATTGTATATTGTGTCAGTAATTGCTTTTCACTTCCTCAAGAGGCAATATAACGGTCAATTGATTTTCTGAGAAACATTCAAGTTTGTTAAACATACTTATATTTTGGTTGATTTAACGTTTAATTTGTTTTTGCAGATGGCACGGAGAGGGTCTCTAGAGCCCTTACGGCACGCCAAATTTTCTCTCTTGGCCAAAGCATTTCAAAACTGTGGAACATATGCTGTTTAGGTGTTCGCTAGACTCATCTAGTCTTGGTTTGCGAGTGGCCTATCATATAGAATCAAGGAGGTGTCAATTATGTTAGTGACCAGTGGTTTCAAATTATCTTCTTGGACTCATCCTTTGATGCTCATTCTCTCGCCCTAATTGCCCAGGTGTGCTTGCCCATTTGGAAGGCTCGTAATGACTTCCTTTTTCGAAGGAGTTCCAGTTGATCCTAAAACAACAATTGACAGAGCAAAGAAGGCTACTATTAATTATCTTCAAGCAGCTTTTAATCCCTCCTCTGAGCCTAAGAAAGGTGAATGCTCAGGCTCTCGGTTGAAATGGTCTCCTCCTCCAGCTCCTTAGGTGGGAGCTTTTGCAGTGCTTGCCAGGAATTCGAGGGCGGAGGTGATAGATATGAACTTTGGTTGTATCCGAGTCTCTTTGGCGCTGGCAGCAGAGGCTCGGGCTGCTAGAGTTTCCAGTGATATGGCCATGACATTTAACTGCCACTCAGCTGTGTCCAAGTTTGATTCTTCATTCATCATTCAATGCCTGGATGGGTCTAATGCCTGTGATAGATGCGAGATCAAGCCATTCCTGGATGGGTCTTTCGGCTGGTGCAGAAGGCAGACAAATGGTTGTGCCCGTTGGCTGGTCACTTAAAGCTTCAGAAGGGTCTCTGATCCATCCTTCGTCTTCTATCCCAGAAATCTTTGTAATTTGTTTCATTTGGATCTTTTGTAGTCCTGTAGCCTTGGTGCTTTGTTTCCATCTCCCAAAAAAAAGAACAAGAAGGTTTATTTAGTTAGAACTTGGAAGCATGTAAGAATCGGATATGATATTCACCCTTCACATTTTAATATGTTGATTTCATTGCATCCTGGAGCTTAGGTTAAATCATATATTTGGTTAATCTCCAATAATGAGATTCTTGCATATTGTCATCCAACTTTCATTGCATGGAGAGAGTTAGAGCTTCATGCTTTGGCTAAGACATTCAAAAGTTGTGTTTTGCCTATTGAGAGGCTAAAAGTTTGGATACCACTTTTTTTAATATTGGATTTACATTCAAAGGTTTCATTCTCTTCATGATGATACCAATTTTCTAAATTTTGGCTTTACACAATTTATATTTGGGATAATCACATTTGCCAGCCTAAATGTTCATCAATGAAAACAATCTAATAATGGTAAAAAAAAAAAATCTATGGTTTGTTGCCACTGAAACTACTTCAATTTTGAAAAAGATCAAAACTGTATTGTTTAAATATGAACAACATATCCAAATAAATATTTTGGGGTTGATTGAAATTGTGAAGACTTCTTTATAGCATGTAAAAGAAGCGATTTAATGTATCGAGCATGTAAAAGAAGCGATTTAATGTATCGAGCAAAACTAGTTATTCCACAAATAGTCTTAAAAGAAAAAGAAATAAAGGGGAAAAAATAAACTACAATGTTTGTTTTCTCGAAGTCCATGAGAATTATATGCACGCATCTATAGAAAATTTTCTTCCTCACCTAAACTATTTGGTATGAAATCAAGTGACAAAAATAAGACTATTTTTTGTGCCTAACTTATCTATTATTTTCTACAGGATGTCTAGACTTTTGATTGATTACTTGCTCAAACTCGTGCAAAGTTACCGTTCATACAAATCACATAAACTTCATACATTGTATAAATGATGACAGATCATAAAAAGTGTGATGAGGAATTGAACTTGAGACTTCATGCTTACTAAGAGTTTGTTTGGTAAAGCTTATTTGGAACTTTTTTTTAGGTTGAAGTCTTTTTCTTTTTTCTTTTTTTGTGACTTTTTTGCCTTTATAAGTTAATATAAGAAAAAAACAAAAAAAAGTAAAAAAAGAGCAAATAAACTAACCCAAAAAAGCTTGACAAAAAATTAAATCAAAAGGCCCTAATAATCATTCAGCAGCCCTTGTCCTTGTCTAATTTTTCAAAAATTCTAACAAAAAATTACACAAACCTCCCTTAGATATTTGTATAAATACAAGCAATTCTTTTAAATATTTTTAAATTACACTAACCTTCATTGTTAAAGTTGTAGAACAAACAATGCTAACAGAATTTGTAAAAAGACTATAATACCCTTGATGTGAAGAAATAAAATAATTTAATTTTTTTTCTCTACTTTGTCACTAAAACCAGCCCTTACCATTAAATGACCACACACCATCAAAATCACCACCTACCTCAAATCCTGCTAAGGAACCCTCTCTCACTCTCTCTCTCCCCCATTGTTCTTCCCTAAATTTGATCTCCAAACACATAATTTTGGACGGACGGTTAGGTTGTGATTTTTGAGTTAATATGTACACCAAATATATAAGTGTATATATATATCTCCAATCCCAACTAATCACCTAAAAGAATTGTGTAATTTATTTCAATTCCAAACTTCAAAAGAAGCATTGTGTAATCTATTTCCAAACCCATTAATGCTTCAGTTTCTCTCTCTAACACTCTTTCTCATCATCTGACATCCTACTTCTTGATTAATTGCAACTCTCCCATAAAATCCTCTATGAATGGATAGCAAAACTATTCATATTTAGAGAAATGCCTTGAGCCAATGGTGCACTGTGAGGAAATCAATGGCCAACCATCTTGGATCCAAACCCTGATTCGAAATCATTAATACTTAAAGACTAAGAAGAAGTTTCTCGACTTTTTGAAATTAGGGATGGACAAAATGGTTCAAGGGAGGGAGCAATGGAGATGACGACGGTAGGGCTTTGCAAGCCATTGCTGTACACACAGAGAGAGAGATTAGAGTTTTCCAATTAAAAAAATTATGGCCCTCCCAAACTAAAATCATTACAAAATTAGTGAGAGTGGTTGAAAGGGAGGGATCAATGAAGATGATGATGATAAGGCTTCACAAGCCATTGTTGTACACACAGAGAGAAAGAGAGAGAGATTAGATTTTTTTAATCAAAATAATTGTGGCCCTCTCAAACTAGAATCATTACAAAATTAGTGAAAGATTGGTTGAAGGGGATGTTTTTGCATTGGTGTGTATATTTTGCAAGCCAAAGGTGAGGGAGGGTTGTGTTGTGGCGATGAAGAGTGTAGAAAGCCGTAGCATGATAATTGATAATGGCGGGGTGTGTGGTGGGGTTGGGCTAATTATGACTAAAAAGTAAAGGAAAGTAGGTGGTCATATGTGGGGGAATGGCAAGTTGGTGGTTAGGAAGAAAGTGAGAGAAGTAGAAGAAAAAAAGAGGATGAGGGAAGAGAAAAAAGAAGACAAAAAGAAAATAGAGAAGCTATAAAAGAGAAAAAACAATTAACAGAGGAGATACCCGGTAGTAAAGTTCACCAGAGAAAAAGGACAAGTTGTAAGGGTTAAATAGTCTTTTGAAAAAGTTTTTTGTTTGAATAAGTATTTACCATCTGATCAACAAACGGTTGATTAACGGGTGAGGAAAATCTATTATTAAAATATCAAAAGTGAGGGACGTTTGTATAATTTAGAAACGATGAAGAGAAGCACATGTATTTACGTAAATGTCTAAGGAAGGTATGTGAAATTTACTTAAATGTCTAAGGGAGGTCTGTGTAATTTATCCAAATACCAAAGGCTTTGGTGGGGCCCACTATTTGAATGGCAATATTTTGTCATCATATCAGAGTACAGAAAAGCGCCACCGTGACTACTAGGAGATTCAAATCTGCCGTACGGCATCGATACATAACCGTTATTCCGTTAAATTAAAACCCCAACACCTAGAGATAAAGCGCGGCTATTTCGAAGAAAAAAAGGGAAACAAAAATTAGAAACTGCAAAGAAACAGAACCCCACAGCCTCAGCTCTTCTTCAAGCCCCAAAACGTTTGCTGACTAAAACCGTGTAACTTGATGAGGTTTTACTTATCTCAAACTTCTAATTCCTTATGCTTCCAGGATTTGGTGCATACACTAATTCTCTATCTCTCTCTATATATAGGTGTGTATGCGAAAGCAAATCCTAAATTCCAGAAACATTTGAAGGCTCCAGAGTTGTTGGTGAAGGAAAAAAGAAAGAAGAGGTTGGTGCCGTGGAGGAAAGATGAAGAGAGAGAGAGAAGATGTGGTTCAGCATGAGAAGGCAGAGCAGAGGAGTCTGTGCAAGTATGGTGGAGATGGGGTGGCATGGTTTAGAGGTGCAATGCTAGGCAAAGGAAGTTTTGGGTCTGTTTATCTGGCGACTTCGAAGAAACCCAGATCGCGATTCGGGTATTTTCCGGCGGTTATGGCTGTCAAATCGGCTGAGGTCTCTGTTTCCGGTTCAATTCAGAAGGAGAGGGAGGCTTTTTGTAACATTGGACGGTGCCCAAATATAATTGAATGTTGGGGGGAAGAGATCACGAGGGGTGAGAATGGCGAGATGGTGTACAATTTGTTGTTGGAGTATGGCTCTGGCGGAACCCTAGCTGATTTGATCAAGAAATCGGGTGGCTGCGGACTGCCTGAATCCGATGTGAGGCACTATGCGAGGTCTATTATTCGCGGGCTCAACCACATTCATGGGTGCGGTTTTGTTCACTGTGATTTAAAGCCTGAGAATATACTACTTGTGCCTAATACCACCGGTACTGCTACCAAGTTTAAGGTGAAAATTGCTGATTTTGGGTTGGCAAAGAGGGTGAAACAGAATAAGAAGAGCAAATTGGATGCTTGCTGGAGAGGCACTCCTATCTATCTTTCACCTGAAGTTGTGGTTGATAATACACAAGGGCCTCCCTCTGATATTTGGGCTCTTGGTTGTGTTGTGCTTGAGATGCTAACCGGAAAGCCTCAGTGGGATGGGAAGGAAGATTTGGATGCAGTGGTTCTTCTGCAACAGATTGGTGAAGGCCATGAATTGCCTAAAGTTCCGAGTGAGATATCAAAAGAGGGGAGGGAGTTTTTGAAGGGTTGTTTTGCGAGGAATTCCATGTTCAGATTGACAGCTGATATGCTATTGCGTCACTCATTTGTAGAAGGATTAGTTGATGATGATGACGATGATGATGAAGAAGTTGAAGAGGAAGAAGAGATTGTAGGTGCAGATGAGGTTAGTTCGCCATTGATGCCATACGAGACTGATGAGGAGAACAGTTATTCCTCATTTTCGGGTGATTGTAGCTTCGTATCGGAAGAGGAATTCTTCCTTTCTTCTTGGTCAGAAGAGGCAGAGCTGATTGACAGCCAAGAGTTTTCAAGTTTTGCTCCATCATTGCTCCTGCACTCGATGATGTGATTAATACCTCCAAACAGGTTTCAATAAACACAGTGCAGCAGTGCGCCGTTACTTTTACCATTGCAGCCGGTGTTTTGTACTCATCATATATGTGTTTTGATTTTGGAAGCATACTTTAGAGATCATTAAGATGAATTTTTTTTGATGTAGATACTACACACAAAGCAATTAATGAGGTCTTGATTTGTTGAAATTGTAGTAAATGTAATTACTTTTGCTATGCTATTAATGCAAAGAATTAGTTTGTTGCCCATTTTTTGTTCTATTAAAAATAGAAGGAATCATGCAATTCCATTGATAGCTGACATGGATATTCCAATTTCTTGTCTTCACATTTTCTGGACATAACATTATATTTTTGTTCACTTTTCCTTCACATTTTTTTTTTCGTTTGCTTTTTTCACTAAAAATTCAGTTCCAAACGAAGCGTAAAGTACCAGTTGTCTCAATTGAAATTATTTAGATTATTGCTTCTGTACAGGTCTTTTTTGAGATTTTAGTCTTCTTAAGGAAGTCTGAAATTTGCCAATTTCGTTTTGTCCTAGTTAAATATTGAACAAAATCAGAAGCATTATATTTGAGAAAGAGTTCTTACATTGTCTAATCTGGTGCAATTCCAGAGCTTACAAATATCCAGAGCTATTTTACAAGTCATGAAAGGATGAACTCCATAATCTTGAGATATTATTGTTGGTGTCCCGAAAATCTGACCGAATAACAAGTATTTTTTCAGCAGAGTTTCTCAGCTGACTGCTTCTCAGTGTGTGAAACACTGGTCCTGGTCCTCACGGAATCATGGCTTGGACAATTCTCAAGAATTTGTTTGTTCTGGCTTAGTTGTATACGGCCAAAAGATACTACATTCTGAGGTCTGATGGATTAAAGTTATCTCAATACTATAAAACATCCTGATATGATTTTTATCGTGCATTGTTAGAGCACTTCATTGTATCAAATGCTTCATCTTTTCTGTTTTCTTCTTCTTTTTTTTTTTGGCATTCCATAGGGATTATGTGATTCCATTGTCATGTATACTGAACTTCTAAATAAAAACATGCAGCAACCCGTTATGTACATTCTTTACACTGTCATGTTCTTTCTCTTATTACTGCATCTTGACCCATGCACTAATCCTCCAACAAACTAAACCCCCCCCCCCCCCCCCCCCCCCCCCCCCCCCCCCCCCCCCCCCCCCCCCCCCCACCGCAACAAAAGCTTTCTTTATGGTATTTGAAAGAAAACAAAATGAATATACTGTATATTATCTGCAAAAGCCAGGTGTTGCTTTAGTTAAATACTCAGATGTCAAAAGAAACAGGAAAAATAAAAATAAAAAGTGGGATTAGGCATAAAAGTTTCTATATTTCCTCTTTTCTTCATTTAATTAATTATCTTGACAGTGCACTGGATCCATTTAACGCTTAAAAAGAGTTGGTTTAGCAAGTTGATAGAAACAAGGTAGCATTGTGCAGCAACACTTATTTTCTGAATTGGTATCAGAGAACAAAACCATACGTGTGAAGCTGAAGATTACCAATTGAAAATTTGAATTGACTCAGAAGATGATGGGGATAGGTGTCATTTCATTCTAAACTATTTCCAGCCATGTTGACTAATTATACATTTTAAGTTTCCCTTATTGGGGCAATGATAAAATGATGGTTGGGCTGTCAAGCATAAGAGCATGGGTTGAGTCAAATGCAGTCACTTTATGTAGTATGGCTCGAGGCTAGGTCGGTACAAAGTCTACTCTTCCTAGCACCCTCGGTCAAGGAGGACAACACTGGATAATGGCTTCTTCTTCTTCTTCTTTTTTTTCCCAAGTTCCATTTGTACTGAAGTCAGCCAGGATAGGCTTTTCATATGTATTGGATTGGACAACTTTGGACAGTTTGTTTACGGCTCTAACATTTGCATTTGACAATGATACTATTCTTAAGTTTGATGACTTTTGACTTATACGCTAATGATACATGTTATAGTAAATTTTCTAACCGCCATTCTAACACTTCCACATAACTAAAGCATTTGATATGTTGAATGATCACTATGCTTTTCAGATCCATTGGTGATTGTCAAGTTCCATGTTCTGTAATAAGGTATTCTAAATAATGTAGTGACCTTGTATTGATTACCTTTTATTGATTTCTTAAGTAATACGTAACACTAAAAGCTTATGTTGATTGCTTAAGGGCAAAAGACGTCGGAGGGAAGACTGATGTGCTATGAATATGTTAGACTTGAATCGATCAAAATGGAAGTACTCCAATTTTGACAATCTTCTACAATGGATATGGATCCTATACTGTGTTACTAATTGCTTTTCACTTGCTGAAGATACAATAAAATGGTCAATTGATTTACTGAGAAAATTTTCAGGTTGTTAAACATACTTACATTTTGGTCGATGTAGGTTTAATTAGTTTTTTTGCAGACGGCACAATTTGTGTCTCTAGAGCACTTAAGGCGCACCAAATTTTCTATCGTGGCCAAAGTGTTTTGAAACTGTGGAACATATGCTGTTTAGGTGTGGCTGGATTCATCTAGTCTGGTTTGGGAGTGGCCTGTCATATAGAATCAAGGAGTCAATCATGTCAGTGACCAAGTGATCTCAAACTATCTTCTTGGTCTCGTCCTTTGATGGTCATTCTCTTGCCCTGATTGCCCAGGTGTGCTGGTCCATTTGGAAGGCTCGCAATGACCTCCAGTTGATCCTAAAACAACCATTGACAGAGCAAAGAAGGCTACTATTGATTATCTTCAAGCAGCTTTTAATCCTTCCTCTGAGCCTAAGAAAGGTGAATGCACTGGCTCTTGGTTGAAATGGTCTCCTCCTCTAGCTCCTTTTATCAAATTCAACTGTAATGGTTGTTTTAGTAACTCCAGGAAGGTGGGAGCTTTTGCAGTTCTGGCCAGGAATCCAAGAGGGGAGGTGATTGATATGAACTTCGGTTGTATCTGAGTTTCTTCGAAGCTGGCAGCAGAGGCTCGGCCCATTAGAGTTTCCTGTGATATGTGGAATTGGTCTTTCAGGCAGATAAATGGTTGTGTCCATTGGCTGGCTGCTCAATCTTCAGCAGGGTCTCTGATCCATCCTTTGTCTTCTATCCCAGAAAAGGGGTGCAATTTGCTTCATTTGGATCTTTTGTAGTCTGCCTTGGTGCTTTGTTTCCATCTCAAAAAAAGGAAAAAAAAAGAAAAGGTTTAATTAGTTAAAACTTCAGAAGTCTGTAAGAATCGGATATGATATTCACCCTTCACATTTTAATATTTTGATTTCATTGCATCATGGAGCTCAGATTAAATAATATCTTGGATTAGTTACTTCAATAATGAGATTCTTGCAGATTGTCATCCAACTTCCATTGCTTGGAGAGAGTGAGAGCTACATGCTTTTGCTAAGACATTCAAAGGTTATGTTTGCTTGAGGTTATGAAGTCATGTTTTGCAATTTCTTGAATTTTGGTTTACATTCAAAGGTTTCATTCTCTTCATATTGATACCAATGTTCTAAATTTTGGATGTAGCTGTAGTAAATTTATATTAGGGATATTCACATTTGGTAGCCTAAATGTTCAACAATGAAAACAATCTACCAATGGTCAAACAAAAAAAGAGGAAATCTATGGTTGGTCACTACTTAAACCACTTGTAGTTTGAAAAGGACCAAAACTGCATTGGTTAAATGTGAACAACATATCCCAATAACTGATTCTGGATTGATTAAAATTGTGAAGATTTCTTTGTAGCAAGTATGAAAAAGAAGCGATTGGTGTATTGAGCAAAACTAGTTATACAACAAGTAGTTTTAATAGAAGAAGAAATTAAGGGGAAAAATTGAACTTAAAGTTCATGAGAACTATATGCATGCTTCTAGAGAGAATTTTCTTCCACACCTAAATTATTTTGTGCCTAATTTTTCAAAGTCCAAGTGACAAAAATATGACTATTTTGTGCGTAATTTTTCTATTCTTAGCTATAATGTACCTAGACTTTAGGCCGATTACTCTCTTGAACTTATACAAAACTATTATCCATATGAACCATATAAACTCTATACATTACTTGAATAATGACTTATTATAAAAGATGTAGTAAAAGATTGAACTTGAAACCTTATTATTGTTAAGAGCTCTTATGCTTGTCTAATTTTTTTTTAGATTTTAACACTTCGTTTAAAACTTGAATTTTAAAAAAAAAAAAAAAAGAAAAAAAAGTAAGGTTTGAAAGAGTTTTTTTGTTTGTTCTTTTTTCTCTACATTTTTTTTTCTTCACTTTTTTTAATCGAAAATAAGTTCCGAAGGATTTGGTGGGACCCATTCCATTATTTGAATGGCAATATTTTCTCATGAAATCATAATAGAAAAGCGCGACCGCGACTACTAGGAGATTTAAATCTGCCGTACGTTATCGATACATGAGTCATGACCGTTATTCCGTTAAATTAATATCCCAACACAAAGAGAAAAACGCGGCTACTTAGAAGAAAAAAAAAGGGAAACAAAAATTAGAAACTGCAGAGAAGCAGAACCCTACAGCCTCGGCTCTTCTCCAAACCCTAAAACATTTGCCGGTATTTTGGAACCAAAAACCGTGTAACTTGATGAGGTTTTACTTCTCTCAAACTCCTAATTTCGTTATGCTTCCAGGATTTGGTTTGGTGCATACACTAATTCTCTATCTATCTCTATATATAGGTGTGTATGCGAAAGCAAACCCTAAATTCCCGAGACATTGAAGGCTCAGGAGTTGGTGAAAGGAAGAAGAAAGAAGAGGTTGGTGCTGTGGAGGACAGATGAAGAGAAAGAGAGAAGATGTGGTTCAGCAGGAGAAGGTAGAGCAGAGGAGTCTTTGCAAGTATGGTGGAGATGGGGTGGCATGGTCTAGAGGTTCAATGTTAGGCAAAGGAAGTTTTGGGTCTGTTTATTTGGCTACTTCGAAGAAACCCAGATCAAGATACGGGTGTTTTCCGGCAGTTATGGTTGTGAAATCGGCTGAGGTCTCTGTTTCCGGTTCAATTCAGAAGGAGAGGGAGGCTTTTTGTAACATTGGATGGTGCCCAAATATAATTGAATCTTGGGGGGAAGAGATCATGACGGGTGAGAATGGCGAGATGGTGTATAATTTGTTGTTGGAGTATGGCTCTGGTGGAACCCTAGCTGATTTGATCAAGAAATCGGGTGGCTGGGGACTGCCTGAATCCGATGTGAGGCACTATGCGAGGTCTATTATTCGCGGGCTCAACCACATTCATGGGTGTGGTTTTGTTCACTGTGATTTGAAGCCCGAGAATATACTACTTGTGCCTAATACCACTGGTACTGCTACCAAGTTTAAGGTGAAAATTGCTGATTTCGGGTTGACAAAGAGGGTGAAACAGAACAAGAAGAGCAAATTGGATGCTTACTGGAGAGGCACTCCTATGTATCTTTCACCTGAAGTTGTGATTGATAACATACAAGGGCCTCCATCTGATATCTGGGCTGTTGGCTGTATTGTGCTTGAGATGCTAACTGGAAAGCCTCCATGGGATGGGAAGGAAGATCTGGATGCAGAGGTTCTTCTGCAACAGATTGGTGAAGGCCATGAATTGCCTAAAGTTCCAAGTGAGATATCAAAAGAGGAGAGGGAGTTTTTGAAGAGTTGTTTTGCGAGGAAGTGCATGTTTAGATTGACAGATGAAATGCTATTTTGTCACTCATTTGTAGAAGGATTAGTTGATGATGATGAAGAAGTTGAAGAGAAAGAAGACATTTTAGTTGCAGATGCGGTTAGTTCACCATTGATGTCATACAAGACTGATGAGGAGTAGAGTTATTCCTCATTTTCAGATGATTGTAGCTTTGTATCGGGAGAGGATTTTTTCCTTTCTTCTTGGTCAGAAGAGGTGGAGCTGGTTGACAGCCAAGAGTTTTCTAGTTTTGCTCCATCATTGCTCCTGCACTCGATGATGTGATTAATACATCCAAACAGGTATTTCGATAAACACAATGCAGCAGTGCCCCGTTACGCCGGTGTTGAGTATTCATCCTATATGTGTTTAGATTTTAGAAGTATACTTTAGAGATCATTAAGATGGATTTTTTTGTTGTAGATACTACATACAGATCTATTACTGAGATTTTCATCTCCCATTCATATTTGTTGAAATTCTAGTAAATTTAATTACTTTTGCTATATTATTAATGGAAAGAATTACCCACCCACGAGGTGGCCTAGTGGTAAGTGCTAGCAAGAGACTGTGTGGTGGGGCACATGGTCTTGGGTTTGATTCCCCCTTGGGATTAAACTCGTGATTTAAGTGGGGAGTTGTGGGGGTGTATTGTTGCGCTAGCTCCCTACCGGGGATTAGTCCCACCAAAGGTGGGGATACCCTTGTTATAAAAAACAAAAAATAAAAAATTAATGGAAAGAATTAGCTTGTTGATTGAAATGATAGCTGATGTTAGATATTCTGATCTCTTGTTACCATGATGATAGCTGGTTTATATTATTACTTTTAGTGACAAAAGCTTTCTATTTTTCCTGCATCATAATTTACATTATCACAATTTTAGTGTTCCCCCTCTTTTGAAGCATTGTTCAATTTTCAGTTTTCTCAGGAAAACTAATTGTCTCAATTAAACTTTTTAGATTATTGCTTCTGTAAGGGGCTTTGTCAGGATTTGTGGCATCAACTAAATTTTTTTTATTTTAGGCTCCCATTTTGTTGCTAATAGCCAAATAGAGAGAAATTGGGACATTAGTTAACTGGATGGTGAGGGAGAGTTGGTTAAAGGGAAAAGAGAAATAAATCAAATGCCATAAAAAATCCTCTCAGTTCACTTTTTGGAGAGACATCCTGTAGCCAACCACGTCTATTTTCCCACTGTTGTGTGGATTAGCTCTAGTACTATATCCATTTGCATTTTTATGTAGGACTTACTCTAGAATGAGCCAAGGCTTGAGCATATCGATATGTAGACACCATTGTTCAAATGATGCTACCTGGTTAAGTGAGTTTGAAAATGGTCGTTACTTATTAGGGAAGTCTGAAATTTGCCAATTTCCCTTTGTCCTAGTTAGATATTTAACCAAATTACCAGTGTTAGATTTGAGAAAGTCATACAATCCGGTTCAATTCCAGACCTTATAATAATCTATAGCTCTTTTACAAGTCATGAAACTATGAACTCCATAAACTTGAAATATTATTGTTGGTGGCGCGCAAAAGCTGACCGAATAACAAGTATTTAGCAGCAAAGTTCCTTAGCCTGACTGTTCCTCAGAGCAGATTACAGAGAGCAAAGTGTGTGATGTTGGCCCGAAGAATTAACCGAGGGGGGGTGGGGGGGGGGGGGGGGGGGGGGGGGGGGGGGGGGGGGGGGGGGGGGTGGGGGGGGGGTTTGGTGGGGGGGGGGGGGTGGGGGGGGGGGGGGGGGGGGGGGGGGGGGGGGGGGGGGGGGGGTGGGGGGTGAGGGGGGGGGGGGGGGGGGGGGGGGGGGGGGGTGGGGGGGGGGGGGGGGGGGGGGGGGGGGGGGGGGGGGGGGGGGGGGGGGGGGGGGGGGGGGGGGGGGGGGTGGTTGGGGGGGGGGGGGGGGGGGGGGGGGGGGGGGGGGGGGGGGGGGGGAATGGGTTTTATAAAAATACAAGCAATTTAAACCAATATGCAGTTTATATAAAATCAATGGAACAATAATCTTATGCAATGTAAGAATGCAATCAAGATATTATGATGATGCAATCAAGATAAAGTAGTGCAATGAGTAAAATAGAGCAGGAAGACACCGGGATTTTTAAAGAGGTTCAACGATCCATTGCCTACGTCCTTTCTTCCTCGATTCCTTCGAGGAAATCCTCCACTATTCAAAGTCTTATCTTTTACAAAGCTGCTATTTTTTCAAGTGCCAGCTTACTTTTTACAAGAGTTTACTCCAAACTCTTAATTTCCAAGTGTTTTTGTACAAGAATCACTCAAAACTTAAATGTTACAACCCAACCCAACAATAAAGAACAATTTTAATACAATAGGTACACTCTCAAGAAGTAAATGTATCAGTTACAGCTCAATCAATAACCTCACAGCAATGGAATAAAAGAATATGGCAGTGAAGAACAGAGAATGTTGGCAAATCTGGTGTATATCCTTTATGATCTTGTATCTCTCACCTTAAATGCTTTAAAGACTTTGTATTTATAGTCTTGTATCATATTTAACCGTTGGAGGTAGCTGGAAGATCGTTTAATGCGAAATAAGTGTTGTAGAACGTTTAAAAATATTATCGTTACTGCCCAGATTTTCCTCAAGTGTCTACTATCATATTGGGTGTCGACACTTGCTTCTTCAGTTTCCTTCTCTTTGTCGTTCGGGTATCGACTCTCGTATTGGGTGTCGACACTTGCTGCTGCATTTTTCTTACCCGAGCTCTCTGGAATCATAGGTGTTGACTATCATATAGGGTGTCGACACTTGCTGCTTCATTTTTCTGACCTGAGCTCTTTGGAACTATAGGTGTCGACTCTCATATAGAGTGTCGACACTTACTGCTTTCAAGTTCAGTTCTTCAAGATCAGATGTTTAGAAGGTGTTAGCTCCTATAACAGGTGCCAACTCGTGCCCTACTTTTTCAACCTTCTTTAAGACTTAAACAACTAGCTTTAAAATCGTCAAAAGCTTTTTCAATTTATCTAATAAGATCTTCAAGTCATCAAATCTTCACAACTTCTTGTTCAAATAAATTTGGACAAGTAGAGCACCTTCAATCTCTTCGAGATGAAGTTGATTCAATAAATTCTTTGTAAGACTCCTCTAACAATCTTTAAGTTCTTCAATCCATTAAGGTATGCATCCAAAGCTAGTCTACTTTTCTTCAATGATTGTTAATCACTTAGAGTACCTTCAGCTTCTTGTAAGATTGATCAAACAACTATCTAATTCATTCAAACTTATTCATCACGCCTTCAAAATCATCTTCTAATCACATCCTTCATTATAATCATTCTTAAGCAAGTGTGAACAGAATTAATAAATACTTTCTGCACATAAAGTAAATTCATTAGAAAAACAACATAATGGTTTGTTATCATCAAAGTCAAGCACAGAGTCAACATGTGATACTCTGGTCCCTTTCGGACTCAGGACTTGGATAATTTTCAAGAAATTTGTTTGTTTTGGCTTAGTCGTATACAGCTGAGAACTACTAGAGTGAGGTCTGGTGGATTAAAGTTTTCATGACCATAAAACATCTTGATATGATTTTTGTCTAGAAATGTTAGAGCACTCCATTGCATCAAATGCTTCATCTTTTCTGTTTTCTTTGTCTTTTTTTTTTTTCTTTTTCTTTTGGCATTCCACGGGGACTATGCGAGTCCGTTGTCATGCATACTGAACTTCAAAAGGAAAAATGCAGCAACAGGTTATCTACATCAATTACATTCTCATGTTCTTTCTCTTATTATTGCATCCTGACCCATACAAAAACCCCCCCCCCCCCCCCCCCCCCCCCCCCCCCCCCTCCCCCCCCCCCCCCCCCCCCCCCCCCCCCCCCCCCCCCCCCCCCCCCCCCCCCCACAGTTCTTTCCCAACAAAAGGTTCAAAGAACCACAAAACCAAAAGAAAAGACAGAAACCTGACAACAAATGAACAGAGGACACAACAAGCTATTACTACTTGGAAATGAGCAAGTTAGCATTGTCATTGTCCATGAAAGATTTGTTTTGATAATTTTGAAAGCAAATTAAAGCAGCTGGGGTAGGACAGTGACAGCAAAAGTCATGGTTCAAACTAACTTCTTTGAATCAGCTTAATCTTATTTGCATGTGGATTTTAAGCTCCGACAATGAATCAAGACATCTTTTGTTTTTTCTTTTTGTTTCTTTGCTTTCGCTCCAAAAGTTATGTCCAAGATATTTAAAGGAAACCGAGATGAATATACTTCAGAAATATGTACCAGAAGACATTTTTACTTCCCATCTTACTCTAGCTAAATGCTGAGATGGCAAAAAAAAAAAAAAAAAACAGGAAAAAGAATAAAAAAGGGGATTTAGGTATGAAAGTTTCTAAATTTTCTCTTCTCTTCACGTGCTTATCTTGACAGTGCACAGGATCCATTTACTGCTGCTGAAAGTTTTTTGATTTGGCAAATGTACATAGCCAAGCAGAGAAGCATAAGAAAACATTACAGGTTGACAAAAGAAACCAGGGAGGGAATGGCCTCTGAATTTGGAGGAGATCTACATTTCATATGTAAGAAGGAGGCCTCTTTGCACAAGGAGATCATATGTACTTGATTTACACTTATACTCTCTTCTTCTGAATACTGTATATTCTAATTGTTTTGTAAATGTGCAATTGGTATACAGATTACCTTTTAGGTTTAAAGTGAAGGATCTGTAGATGGTTGATGACGGGAATGAAAATTCCATTGATATTACATGTCTAAGTGTTGGTCCTACCCGGTGAGTTTTCAAGATGTCTATATCAATAATCCTGCATGAGTAGATGATAGACTTGTTAGGATAGTTTAAAAACCATACATTTCTATTTGTCATTGTTTACTACATATTAGTAATGGATATGGATAGATTATTAGATATAATATTCAAGCATCACATTTTAATATGTTGATTTCATTGCATCATGGAGCTTAGAATAAATCACATCTTTGGTTAATTACTCCAATAGTGAGATACTTGCAGATTGTCATCCAACTTGCATTGCTTTGAACAATGCATTTAGAAGAGTGAGAGCTTCATGCTTTGGCTAAGACATTCAAAGGTTACGTTTCTTGAGGTTATAAAATTGTGTTTTGCCTGGGAGAGGCTAAAACTTTGGCTAACAATTTTTAAAATTTTGGATTTACAATCAAAGGTTTCATTCTCTTCATGTTGATAACAATTTTCTAAGTTCTGGATTTACCCATCGTGAACTTATATTGGGGATAGTCACATTTTGCTACCTTAAATGTTCATCAATGACAACAATCTGCCAATGGTCAAAAAAATGAAAATGAAACGAAAAGAAAAAGCAAAAGATGAAGCCACCAAAAATTTGAAGCTTGAAATTAACTTCTATGGTTAGTTGCTACTGAAACCACTTCAAGTTTGAAGAGGAGCAAAACCGTATAATTTAACCATGAACAACGTATACAAATAAATGATTTTCAGATTGATTAAAATTGCGAAGATTTCTTTGTAGCAAGTATGAAAGTTTAGCGGTTTAGTTTATTGAGCAAAACTAGTTCTTTTATAGAGAAAGAAATTAAGGAAAAAAAATATGAATTACATTGTTTTTCTTTTTGAAGGTCCATGTAGAGAAAATTTTCATCCTCGCCTAAACTATGTGGTATGAAATCAAGTGACAAAAGTTGGGCTATTTTGTGCCCATCTCACCTTACAAGATTGCACTTCTTTGCCTGTTATTTTAGTACTTATTTTTTTCTTTATTAACAACAAAAATAAAATAAAATAATTAAAAAAATGATGTTTTATCTGCATTGTTGACAAAGATGTAAAAGTTGGTCTCTTACTATTTCTATTTATATGAGAGAGAGAAATATGTTACTAGTCAATGTAAAAAAGTGAAATGGTTTAATTTGTTATTACTGAATAACTATATGAATCCTATCAAGTTGGCAGTAATTCTTAGGGACTTATACCCAGCAAGCCTTCAAACAATAAAACAGTATAGAACTATCGATGAGTAAAACCATCACTGCTTAGCAGCGAGCAGTTAGCCCTAAACCATAGCTGGCTTTAGTTCAGAAGTACCAAAGCAAAGTATATATTTTCTATTATGCTCTTTTTGTTAGCAGAGGATATGGAGGATTTCGAACATTGTACAAGCCATTCCAATTCCCAACCTGAACTGGTGAATGCAATCTATGTTCTGTTCCCTTTTCCTTCGTATAAGCAGCAGTTAGCGAGACCATTAGTTAGTGAAAGGAATGGTACAACTAGATAGAAGGAGCAAAGTAGCAAGTGCAAGGTTGCTGCAATTTTCTCTCTCTCTCTCTCTCTCTCTACAGAAACTTAGTTGCTTTAATCTTTTGGAGTGCTATAATGCTCATAGACAATCACAGTGACCGTTTTTCTGAAGTCATACTTAGTATGGCACAATTCACTATCAATTTTAAACTCCAGAAGGCCTTGCTTGTCCTCAGTTTTAGGGAGTTGTTAGGCTAGTGCTAGCTTTTTTGTGTTAAATGAAATTTAGGTAAACAAGATGAACTGCGCTAATTTGTCCTATAAACTATGAAGTTGTCTGTTTGAAAAGCATTAACTTAATGAGGAAAGAGCACTGTAACCATTTTAGGTTCAGGAGGCAAGGAAATCTGAAAATTTTTCTAATCAAATCCAGCAGGCATAGACACATGAATTATCAACTGCTCTTCTCCCTCACATTGTCTGTTCCATCATCAGGGCTTAATGTTGATTGAAAGAAGGAATCTCATCCACCAATGCCCTGCAACAATCCTGTTTTTGTCCTCTAAATGGGCATACATAGACATTGAGTTGAAAATCTACTCATCATGTTTGGAGCCTCTTAAAGAAGAGATTGGTTAGTCACCCTGTAAATCATAGTTAAATTGAACTATTCATACCAAAAGATCTCCTTCCATTTCCATCACAGCCACCCTCTTTGACACCAGCCCCTCTATCATCAAAATTTCTCTATTCTATCCTACTCTTTCTCTCTCTCTCTCTCTCTCTCTCACACACACACACACACAAGCACACGTGCACATGGAAAAAAGCACAAGTAAGCTAGTCTTGTTTCATTAATTTATTATTTAGCATCATGAACAAAGGAGAGATAGGTGCAGCATAAAGGTTAGGCACTTCCAATTTCTCGAACATGGTCTCCAAGAGAACCATGTTCCTCTTTCTGCTGCAATATTTGGCTGTAATCTCTGTACAGGCACTTTCAGGTTATCAACACCACCACCCCCTCACCACTCTTTAGATACTGATAGAGCTGCGCTTCTTGCATTCAAAAGGAGCATATCATCTGACCCAGATTCTATACTTGCAACTGGAACGAGTCTACTCATACATGCAACTTCACTGGTGTCAGATGCAATAGACTACATCATCGTGTCACACAAATTATCCTCATTGATGCTAAACTTTAGGGGTTGCTGTCACCCGTCATTTCAAACCTCACCCGTCTTCGAGTTCTAAAGCTTGTCAACAATCACTTGTTTGGCATCATTCTGCCAGAATTCTCCTCCCTCAAGCATCTCTGTCGCTTCTGGCTTGACGAGAACAATTTGCAAGGCCACATACCTGATTCCTTCTCCCTTCTTTCAAATCTAGGTTTAGTGAATCTACAGGAAACAAATTAACAGGTACAATTCCAGCTTCCTTCTTCTCTAACTGCACTTTTTTGCAAAATATAGACCTCTCCATGAACTTCCTCACAGGAAAAATTCCAGCAGAAATTGGAAATTGCCAGTCTGTGGAATCTCAATTTGTATAATAATCAGTTCACTGGCGAAATCCCCTTTTCAATAACCAATGCTTCACGCATGTATAACTTAGATGTGGAGAACAACAATCTCTCAGGTGAATTGCCTTCAGAGGTAGTAGCAAAGCTACCTGGACTTCTCTATCTTCATTTATCATATACTAACATGGTTAGCCCCGATAGTAACACTAATCTTGATCCTTTCTTCACTGCCCTTGCAAACTGCACTAACCTAGAGGAGCTTGAATTAGCCGGTATGGACCTTGGAGGAAGGCTGCCTAGTTCCATTCGCCAACTTGGTAATTATCTTGGATCTCTCTTGCTTCAAGAAAACAGGATCTCCGGTTCAATTCCTTCAAATTTGGCAATTCTTTCCAGTCTCGCATTGCTAAACTTGACTTCCAATCTTTTGAAGGGAACCATTCCAGTGGAAATGAGTAAGTTATCGCTTTTGGAACAACTGTTCTTATCACACAATTTTTTCACTGGGCCAATTCCAGCAGCAATACGACAGCTTCCACATCTTGGTCTGCTTGATCTGTCAAATAATAAATTTTATGGTGAGATCCCCAAAAGTCTAGGAAATTTGGTTCGAGTTTATTTAATGTTCCTTAATAACAACCTCCTTTCAGGAGCGATACCTCCAAGCTTATGACAGTGCACAGATCTCTCCAAGCTAGACTTGCCCCATAATAGATTAACAGGGAGAATCCCTACAGAAATATCAGGTTTACGTGAGATCAGAATATTCCTGAACCTTTCACACAATCATCATGAAGGGCCTTTGCCAATTGAACTCAGCAAGCTGGAAAATGTTCAAGAGATTGATCTTTCATCAAACAACCTTACTGGAAATATCTTCCCTCAGATATCAAGTTGCATTGCCTTGAGGATGATAAATTTCTCACACAATTTTCTTCAAGGACAGCTTCCAGAATCATTAGGAGATCTTAAGAACCTTGAAGTTTTTGATGTCTTGGGAAATTACTTATCCGGAATGATCCCTAACAAGCTTAAATAAAATCCACACTCTCACCTTTCTGAATCTTTCCTTTAATGACTTCGCTAGAAGAATTCCCTTTGGTGGCATCTTTGATTCTATCTCAAATCTATCATTTTTAGAAAATGGCCATCTTTGTGGGTCAGTTCCAGGTATCGGCATTTGCCACAAAAAGCAACGCTATTTTCATTTGCATACTTTCTTGATTATCTTCTGTGTCATCACATTTGTATCAGTGTTCTTCTTGACAATTTGTTGTGTAATTGGATGCCGGCACTTCAAAAGAATAACTTCCGCTCAGAAAGCTGAAACAGGAAAAAAACACCACCAGAATTGATGCACAGTTTCCCAAGAATAACATATAAAGAACTCTCAGAGGCCAGTGGAGGATTTGATGAGCAAAGATTGATAGGGTCAGGCAGCTATGGATGTGTCTATAAAGGAGTTCTTGCAGATGGGACACCGATAGCAGTGAAGGTTCTACATGTGCAAATGGAAGTTTGGATAGCCGTCTGTATCCGCACTCGGGGACTGATCTGGCTTCAGGGTCTTCAGACTTGAGCCTGATTCAGAGGGTGAACAATTGCAGTGACATAGCTGCAGGGATGGCTTATCTGCATCACCACTCCCCAGTTAGAGTCATTCACTGTGATCTAAAGCCAACCAACGTTCTTCTTAACGATGAAATGACAGCTTTGGTCTCAGATTTTGGGATCCCAAGGTTGGTTATGAAAGCAGGCGGAGTGGGAAATGCTGGGGTTGCCTAGGACACGGGCAACTCTACTTCAAATATGTTACGTGGATCTATTGGGTACATTGCACCAGGTATACAGATTTCTTCTTGGCTTCAGCATGTGATTGATCGAACAAAGAAAGAAAAAAAACACCTTTTTCTTGATTTTAATTTTTCATTCTAATCTTCCTCATGCATGCAGAGTATGGATTTGGATCAAACACAACAACAAAGGGAGATGTTTACAGCTTTGGCATTGTGGTTCTTGAGATGGTGACTAGAAAGAGACCCACAGATGACATGATTGTTGGTGGGCTAAGCCTGCACAAATGGGTTAAGACTCACTTCCTTGAAAGGATAGAGAAAGTGACTCTTCACTGTTGACAGCTTTGACAGATCAGTCCTCTGAAGTGAAGAAAATGTGGGAAGTTGCAATTGGGGAGTTGATTGAGTTGGGTATTCTTTGCACTCAGGAGTCCCCCTCTACCAGGCCAACAATGCTTGATGCTGCAGATGACTTGGATCGCCTCAAGAAGTACCTTAGTGGGGACACTACAGTTACATTTGCCTCCTCTCTTGGAATTTCATCTTCTAATGTAGGTGATACTAGCGCTTAATCCTTTGGTTGTACATACATCTAATGCCATTTGCTTTATATGCATATCATCTTCTGCTGTCCCTCGACCTTTTAAGAAGTTTGTCTCTCACAACACCCATTCATCAAATTCTTATGGAAATGAGAAGTGGTATCTACAGCATATCCAATATCACAAGATATGAGTATCATTTAGCTAATACTAATTAGTTTCAGTTCTAAACACTGAATGAAGAGTTACAACCTTTGTTTTCCTATTCTCGGGGTGCTATCAGTAAACTGAGAACCTAAGGTTGAAACAGGATGCATGCCCTCCAAGAAGAGAGAAGATCGAGCTTAAAAAGTTAAACTACCAACAAGCATTTCTGAAGTTTGCTATTGGGGTTTTGAAAGTATAGATGGAAGTACCTAAAGCCTTGGTTAAGTCTAGTGGCGATCCTAAGGCGCTAACCATAAAACTTAGAGCCTGTTTGGAACTGGAGGAAAGAAATTGAAAGGAAGGGAAAATTATTATTTTCCTTCCCTTCCTTGTTTGATTTCTAACTTAGGAGGGAAGAGAGAGAAAGGGATAAGAGAGGGAAGAGAAAGTTTTTTTTCTTTCCACTTTCCTCTCATTTTCTTTATTCTTTACTTTTCAATATGTTAAGTGTAGTTTGATAAACATGCTGTTGAGTAGAATTCTTATAGTAATGAATGAAGCACGTTGAACTCTTATAGTGATTGGATAAACCTAAAGATATACAAAAAGAAATAAAGTAAGAACACACTCACACATATCAACATGGTAGTGTTTAAATATGAATAACATATCCAAATAAATTCTTTGTAGCAAGTATGACAAAGTAGTAGTTCTACTAGAAGTAGTTTTTATAGAAAAGAAATTGAAGAAAAAAATATGAACTACATTGTTTGTTTGAAGGTCCATGAGAACTATGTGCATGCTTCTAGAGAAAATTTTCTTCCTCACCTAAACTATGTGGTATGAAATCAAGTGAAAATTAGGCTTTTTTGTGCCCATCTCACCTCACAAGATTGCACTTCTTTGCCTGTTATTTTAGTACCTTTTTTTTCTTCTTTATTAACCAAATAAATAAAACAAAGTAAGATGCTATAGCTACATTGTTTTGAAAAATGGTTTCTTACCATTTCCATTTACGTGATGAGAGGAAGAAATATGTTACTAGTCAATGTAAAGTCTTAGATACCCAGAAAAGCCTTCAAATAATAAAACAGTACAGAACTATCGATGAGTATAACCATCACTGCTTAGCAGCTAGCGATTAGCCCTAAACCATATCTGGCTTTAGTTCAGAAGTAGCACAGCGAACTGCTCTGTTTGTTAGCAGAGGATATGGAAAATTTCGAATATTGTAGAAGCCATTTCAATTCCCAACCTGAACTAGTCTATGCAATCCATGTTTTGTTCCCTTTTCCTTCATATATAAGTAGCAGTTAGAAAGAGCATTAGTTAGTGAAATTTAGCTTTAATCTTCTGGAGTATGATAATGCTGATAGACAATCACATGGAAACATTTTATACCTTCCAGCTTTCAGCTTTAAAGCCATAAGTTCTCTAGATATATTTCTGAGCTAAACAACCAAGTTTCTGAGAAGGTATTTGTAAAGTCAAAGAGTCTTAATTTGGTTAACTTCACAAGCAATTCAACTCCAGAAGGCCTTCCTTGTCATCAGTTTTAGGGAGTTGTTAGTCTAGTGGTAGCTTATTTGTGTTGAAATGAAATTAAGGTAAACAAGATGAACTGCGTTAATCTGTCCTATAAACTACAAAATTATCTGTTTGAAAAACATTAGCTTAATGAGGGAAGAGCACTGCAGCCATTTAGGTTCAGGAGGCAAGGAACTCCGAAAATTTTCCCAATCAAATATTTTCTCTCCAAAGCCTAATCAAATCCAGCAGCCATAGACAGAAAGTTGCAACAAGGTCAGCACATGATGTGAATTGTCAACTGCTCTTCTCCCTCACATGGCCTGTTCCATCATCAAGGCTAATAGTTGATTGAAAGAATGAATATCATCCACCAATGCCCTGCAGCAACTGTTTTTGTCCTCTAAATGTGCGTCCATTGACATTGAGTTGAAAATCTACTCATCATGGTTGCAGCCTCATAAAGAAGAGATTGGTTAGTAACCCTTCAAATCATAGCTAAATTGAACTGTTCATACAAAAAGATTCCTCCCACTTCCATCGTGTCCACTCTCTTTGACACCAGCCCCTTTATCATCAAGACTCTCTCTCTCTCTCTCTCTCTCTCTCTCACCCAAACAAATACATACACAAACACAGAAGCACACGTGCAAATGGAAACCAGCATTAAGTATGCTAGTCTTTGTTTTATTAATTTATTATTTAGAATCATGAACATAGGAGAGATAGGTGCAGCATAAAGGTTGGGCACTTCCAATTTGTCCAACATGGTCTACAAGAGAACCATGTTCCTTTTTCTGCTGCAATATTTGGTTATAATCTCTGTACATGCACTTTCAGGTTGTCAACACCACTATCCCCCTCACCACTCTTTAGATACCGATAGAGCTGCGCTTCTTGCATTCAAAAGCAGCATCTCATCTGATCCAAATTCTAAACTTGCCAACTGGAATGAGGCTACTCATGCATGCAACTTCACTGGTGTCAGATGCAATAAACAACATCATCACGTAACACAGCTTATTCTCATTGATGCTGAACTTGTGGGGTTGCTTTCACCCTTCATTTCAAACCTCACCCGCCTTCGAGTCCTAAAGCTTGTCAACAATAACTTGTTTGGCATCATTCCGCCAGAATTCTCCCCCCTCCAGCATATCTGTTATCTTTGGCTTGAAGGGAACAATTTGCAAGGCCGGATACCACATTCCTTCTCCCTTCTTACAAATCTTGCTGTAGTAAATCTGCAGACAAATAGACTAGCAGGTACAATTCCAGCTTCCTTCTTCTCTAACTGCACTTTTTTGCGAAATATAGACCTCTCCAAGAACTTCCTCACAGGGAACATTCCTGCAGAAATTGGAAATTGCTACGGTCTGTGGAACCTCAATTTGTATAATAATGAGTTGACTGGGGAAATTCCATTTATAATAACCAATGCTTCACACATGTATAACTTGGATGTAGAGTATAACCATCTCTTAGGTGAATTGCCTTCAGAGATAGTAGCAAAGCTGCCTGTACTTGTTTTTCTTCATATATCATATAATAATATGGTTAGCCATGATCGCAACGCAAATCTTGATCCGTTCTTCACTGCTCTTGCAAACTGCACTAGTCTAGAGGGGCTTCAATTGGCCGCTATGGGCCTTGCAGGAAGGCTGCCTAGTTCCATTGGCCAACTTGGCAATAATCTTCAATATCTGTTGCTTTATGAAAACAGGATCTCTGGATCAATTCCTCCAAATTTGGCAAATCTAACCAGCCTTACATTGTTGGATTTGACATCCAATCTTTTAGTTGGAACAATTCCTGCAGAAAGCAGTCAGTTATTTCCCTTGGAGCAACATTTCTTATCAGACAACTTTTTCACTGGCCCAATTCCAGCAGTATTATCAGAGTTTCCACATCTTGGTCCGCTTGATCTATCAAATAATAGATTTTCTGGTGAGATTCCCAAGAGTCTAGGAAATTTGGTCTGACTTAATTTTATGTTCCTTAACAACAACGGCCTTTCAGGAGCAATACCTCCAAGTTTAGGACAGTGCATAGATCTCTACAAGCTAGACTTATCCCATAACAGATTAACAGGGAGGATCCCTGCAGAAATGTCAGGCTTGCACGAGATCAGAATATTCCTGAATCTTTCGCACAATCATTTGGAAGGGCCTTTGCCAATTGAACTCGGCAAGCTTGAAAATGTTCAAGAGAGGGATCTTTCATCAAACAACCTCACTGGAAGTATCTTCCCTCAGATATCAATTTGCATTACCTTGAGGTTGGTAAATTTCTTGCACAATTTTCTTCAAGGACAGCTTCCAGAATCCTTAGGAGATCTTAAGAACCATGAAGCTTTCAATGTTTTGGGAAATTACTTATCCGGAATGATCCCAACAAGCTTAAATAAAATTCCCACACTTTCCTTTCTGAATCTTTCATTTAACAACTTCGCTGGAAGAATTCCCTCTGGTGGCATCTTTGATTCTACCACAAATCTATCATTTTTAGAAAACCGGCATCTTTGTGGGTCAGTTCCAGGTGTCCACATTTTCCACAAAAAGCAACGCTATTTTCATTCGCTTACTTTCTTGATTATCGCATCTGTATCAGTGTTCTTCTTGACGATATGTTGTGTGATTGGATGCCGGCACTTCACAAGAATAACTTCTGCCCAGAAGGCTGAAACAGAAAAAATATCAACACCAGAATTGATGCACAATTTCCCAAGAATAACATATAAAGAACTCTCAGAGGCCACTGGAGGATTTGATGAGCAGAGGTTGATAGGGTCAGGCAGCTATGGATGTGTCTATAAAGCAGTTCTTGCGGATAGGACACCCATAGCAGTGAAGGTTCTACATGTGCAAACTGGCAATTCAACAAAGAGTTTTAACAGGGAATGCCAAGTTTTAAAGAGGATTCGTCACAGGAACCTGATAAGGATTATAACAGCTTGTAGTCTACCTGATTTCAAGGCCCTTGTTCGTCCTTATATGGCAAATGGAAGTTTGGATAGCTGTCTGTATCCACACTCAGGGACTGGTCTGGCTTCAGGGTCTTCAGACTTGAGCCTGATTCAGAGGGTGAACATCTGCAGTGACATAGCTGAAGGGATAGCTTATCTGCATCACCGCTGTCCAGTTAGAGTCATTCACTGTGATCTAAAGCCAAGCAACGTTCTTCTTAATGATGACATGACAGCTTTGGTCTCAGATTTTGGGATCGCAAGGTTGGTTATAAGTCATGACAGCAGGCGGAGTGGGAAATGCTGGGGTTGTCGAGGACATGGGCAACTCTGCTTCAAGTATGTTACGTGGATCTATTGGGTACATTGCACCAGGTACAGATTTCTTCTTAATTTGCTTCAGCATCTGATTGTTCGAACCAAGAAAATTGTTTTCTTGATTGTACTTTTTTTCATTCCAATTTTCCTCATGCATGCAGAGTATGGATTTGGATCAAACACAACAACGAAGGGAGATGTTTACAGCTTTGGCATTGTAGTTCTTGAGATGGTGACCAGAAAGAGACCCACAGATGACATGTTTGTGGGTGGGCTAAGCCTGCACAGGTGGGTTAAGACTCACTTCCATGGAAGGATGGGAAATGTGGTGGACTCTTCATTGCTGAGAGCTTCGATAGATCAGTCCTCTGAAGTGAAGAAAATGTGGGAAGTTGCAATTGGGGAGTTGATTGAGTTGGGTATTCTTTGCACTCAGGAGTCACCCTCTAGCAGGCCCACAATGCTTGATGGTGCAGATGACTTGGATCGACTCAAGAGGTACCTTAGTGGGGATACCACAGTAACATTTGCTTCCTCTCTTGGCATATCATCTTCTCCCAGGACATACTGGCTGCAGAAGAGACTCGCGCTCACTATGACAGTCTCTGTGATTGCTATAAGCATCACAGCCCATACAGCCACTCGAGCTGCTGCTGGGCTCCCAGCTCCTAGCTCATTTGAAACTCGGGTACAATATAACAGTCATTCAAATATATTTTCAGTACATACATGGTACATACATATATGAATGGATATAGATGTGCAATTCATGTAAGTTCAGATGTAAGCAAATCTTGCAGCAGCCCCAATTCCGCAGGGTGAAGTGCAATGTAGAGATAGTAAGACTGATCACAAAAATTTTGCAAAATTGTTTAGGAGAATTATGGCTAGAAGTCTCCATCTAAACAAAAGCAACAGGGCTGAAATGGAAGCATACCATATAGAAAGCACAGAAGTCTCGAGCTTTGGATTTAGTAAGAGGCCTGATAGCAAGGTAAGCACCTCAAGTGACCACCATTTAAGGATATAATCATTGGCACAAAGAGTTACATAATTAGGAAAAAAAAGGAAAGAAATAGAGCTGCTCCAAAACCCTCATTTTCTTAGGGAAAGGGACACTAAAAAATTTACCAAACCATTACAGCAGATGGGATGGTGAAGCAGAAGAACTCTCCACCACCTAGCAAGGCATCCTTTGAGAAGGCCACGCGAGCGTTCTTACAGGCTGTGGAGAATTTTACGTACGCTCCGAGCAATATCACATTGACCCAAGTGGATAAACTGATTGCAATGGCCGCGCCAAAATTTCCCGACTCTGACTTAAATACGAGAGCCCAAGAAACAGGTATGTGTACACAGAGAACAATAAAGGAGCTTGTGAGCATTGGAAGAGTCAAACTCTGAGACTGTTAAAGTATCGAACAAGAGGTTTAAGAATTGCACCACCAAACAGGGCAGGAATTAAGAGTATTTGCGTGCTTCGAGTGAGATTTAAGGGTCTTGGCCCATGAGAATTAATAGTTTGTCAATGAAGATCCATAGAAGACAGACAAGGAGATAGGCCAAAATGAGAGAGGGAATGGCACTGCAAGTATAGGTTCCAAGCTTCTGGTATTGCTGTGCTCCATATGCTTGTTCCGCACAGAGTTTCCAATCCTCCCACCAACCCTGACTATTTGGCATTTACATGTATAGGTTCCAAGTTAATGGGTTAATACCAACTGCTAAATCTAGGATTCATTCTGTTCTACCATAAACTTTGAAACCTATGCAGTTATCAACAAGACATGTATAAACAACAATTCTGGGGATCAGGGCCGGCTCAACATCATCGGGGGCCTAAGGCGAAATATTTAAATAAGGCCTTTTAAATTTTTAATATCATGTGTTAATGTATATACTTGATGAGAAACCATTATGGTCAAAGCATATTTTCATGTTAGGTGTAGTCAATGGTTAGGTTTTTATTAGGCATGTTCGTTAGGCAAGTTAGGCAATAGTTAGGCTTGTTGTCATTGATTCCATAGCAGATTTCTCCTATAAATAGGTTTAGATTTTATTGTATTCTTCACTACATCTTGTACAAAAGATTACATTTAATACAATCCTTTCCTCTCATCATCTCCTTCTCTATTTTCTCTCCATTTCTAACATGGTATCAGAGTTATAAGATCTGGTGATCCTTCCCTCACTCTGCCTCTATTCCAGCCGGCCTCCATTGCCTTTTTCTGCTTCAAAATCCAGCTTTTATGCAATTTTCTGTGTTTCTGTCGAAATTTATATTGTCCGAATATCACTTTTTATCACATCAATACGTTCGTCTCGACGAGTAGATTCCAGTCATCCAAAATTCATCCCCAGAAGATTAGTCACGCGCCCTCACGCGCCCTCTGAAAATTGGCGCGTCATTTCACGCGCAGCCTCTTTCTGCACGCGTCTGAACGCGCCGCAGGAGGAGTTTCACGCGCGTACGCGCCTTCACGCGCGATTTCACGCGCGTCTGACGCCCGCTGACGCCATCCTTCCTGACGTCTGCCGACGCCAGCCTGCTGACGTCAGCCCTATTTTGCTTGGCCGCCGGTTCGATCTCTGACTCCTGTCCATCTGAACCATTTTAGCCCGGATTTCTCTTTCTTTGACAGGTTCACCTTCTGTTAGGCCATTTTCAAGCCGGTTCAGGTCGGTTCTGGCCTATTTTGGGCCCCCTGAATCTGATTCTGCCCTCGGTTTGATCTAATTCTGCCTCTTTTATTCTGTTTCTCTTGTATTGGAAACCTTTGAACCTCACTATCTTCTTTTTAATTCTCTTGTCCAACGTCATTACACTATGGAGCGTTCTGAGGTGTCTCGACCCATTGTTATCACTCTAGAGGGGCATAATTATATTCCATGGCCTCAAGCTATGTCTAGTTTTCTTAAAGGAAGAAAACTTTGGCGTTACGTCACTGGTGATATTGAAGCTCCTGTCAAAAGTGATACTGAACCATCTCCAACATACACTAAACATCTTGAGGAATGGGATAGTAAGAATCATCAAATTATCACTTGGTTTCGGAATACGTCCATTCCTTTCATAAGCCTCCAATTCGGACGTTTTGATACTGCTTATTCTATCTGGGAATTTCTAGCCCAACGCTACACTACTACTGATCTTGCTCATCAGTATCAACTCTTAATCTCTCTGCACCGTCTCAAACAAGAATCTGGTCAGTCTATCAATGCCTTTCTGTCACAAATGTATTCTCTCTGGGATTAATTGACTCCGTCTAAGCCCACTTGGACCTGTCCTGATGATGCTGCCCACTTTACTCTCTACCGAGATCAGCAGCGCCTCATTATGTTTCTTATGGCTCTCACTGATGTGTTTGAGCCTGTTCGTGCCTCTCTTCTGCATCGATCTCCTCTTCCTTCCTTGGAACAAGCTATTTCTGAGCTCCTATCCGAAGAGACTCGTCTTGGTCTCTTTCGATCATCCTCTACAGACACAGTTCTTGCCACCTCTAATTCTCGATTTAGAGGTTCATCCGCTTCAGGTGGTTCTTGCAACTTCTCTCCTCAATCTACTGGGACATCTTTCACTCCGTCATCTCGAAACGATGAATGCACATTTTGCCATGCTACTAATCATTGTCTCCTTAATTGTCCTGTTCGGATCTGTCAACATTGTCATCGGCGTGGTCCTGGTCACTATCGTAGTGATTGTTCTAAAAATCCTAATCGTCGAGACTTTCGCCCTAAGGCTGCAGTTGCTACTACTACGGATTCTGATGTTCCTTCTTCTTCCTTGATGGTCAGTCTCAGTGATCTTTCTACACTTTTTCAGCAGTTTATGACTACCTCTGGTAATCCACCCTCTACTGCTCTGTCTGCCACTTCAGGTATTTCTTCGTGGTTCTTTGATTCTGGGTGTAGTAATCATATGACTTCTGATTTGTCTGTCTTTTCTTCTCAATCTTCTATATCTGCTCTTCCTGTCATTTATACTGCTGATGGCTCACCTATGACTATTAATCACATTGGTCATGTCTCCACTTCCAACCTTACACTTCCTCAGACTTATTATATCCCTAAACTCACACTGAATCTTATCTCTGTCGGCCAATTATGTGATCTTGGTCTCACTGTCATTTTCTCCTCTACTGGTTGTATTATGCAGAATCCAAAGACGGGACAGACTCTTGGGATAGGCCGTAAATACGGTCGACTATTTCAACTCATTCACCTTCATCTGCCCACACAGATTGCTGCTGTCACCTCTACTGTTGCTTCATCTGCTCCCAACTCCTCTCTTGATATCTGGTATTCCCGTTTAGGTCATGTTTCTATGGGTCGTTTACTTTTTCTTTTGTCTCAAGGTGTTTTAGGATCTGTCCCTAATAAATACCTTGATTGTCAATCTTGTCAACTCGCTAAACAACCAGCTTTATCTTTTAATAACAGTACTTCTCTTTCCTTAGCTCCTTTTGATTTAGTCCACTCTGATGTTTGGGGTCCTTCCCCCACTTCTACTATGGGAGGATCCAAGTATTTTGTTATATTTGTTGATGATTTTTCTAGATATACTTGGATTTATCTCTTGCAAAATCGATCTCAATTTCAACAAACTTATTATGATTTTGCTCGAATGGTCAAAACACAATTTTCTCGTGACATCAAGATTTTTCGGTCTGACAATGCTCAAGAATATTGTGACCACTCTTTTCTTGCCTTTCTCCGTGAGCATGGGACCATCCCTCATCGCTCTTGTCCTGGTACATCACAACAAAATGGTCGTGCTGAACGCAAACATCGTCATCTCCTTGATACAACCCGTGCTCTTCTTATCTCTGCCTCTTGTCCTGAACAGTTTTGGGGTGAAGCTGCTCTTACTGCTGCTTACACTATTAACCGTGTTCCTTCAGCTCCTCTCGGTAATCTCACTCCTTATGAGCGTCTGTATGGTGCTTCTCCTGATTATCATTCTCTTCGTGTTTTTGGATGTGCATGCTTTGTCTTACTTCAGCCTCATGAGCGTTCCAAGTTGGAGCCTCGCGCTCGTCTTTGCTGCTTCTTAGGCTACGGGATTGAGCACAAAGGTTATCGTTGTTGGGATCCCCTGTCTAAACGTCTTCGTGTCTCTCGTCATGTTGTCTTTTGGGAATATAAAACATTTTCCTCCTTATCTTCTTTTCATTTATCTTCATCTTCCACTCCTTACTTCACTGATCCTACTATTGAGCTATTTCCTGAGGATGCTGATGTCACACCTACTGTGCAGCCTATTACAGTCTATCCCGAGGAGACCCCGTCTGCTGATCCTGCTCCTCCTGCTAGCTCTCCTTTGTCTGATCCATCTCTGCCCTCTTCATCCACTGAGCCTACCGTCAGACGTTCTACTCGGGTAAGAGAGACTCCTACTCACCTCCGTGATTATCATTGTTTCTCTACTATTCTTGCTCATCACGAGCCTTGCTCCTATCGCGAGGCCAGTTCTAACCCTCTTTGGCAGCAAGCTATGAGTGATGAATTACAGGCTCTTGTCAAGACTCACACTTGGGACTTGGTTGAGCTTCCTCCTGGTAAATCTGTGATTGGCTGTAGATGGGTCTATAAGATCAAAACTCGTTCTGATGGTTCTGTGGAACGTTACAAAGCTCGTTTAGTTGCCAAAGGATTTACTCAAGAATATGGCATTGACTATGAGGAGACCTTTGCTCTTGTTGCTCGTCTCACTTCTGTTCAGAGTCTCATTGCTGTTGCTGCTGTTCGACAGTGGCCCTTGTATCAGATGAATGTCAAAAATGCCTTTCTCAATGGCGATCTCTCTGAAGAAGTCTATATGCAACCTCCTCCTGGTTCTTCTCACTCTCCACATCAGGTCTGCAAACTTCGTCGTGCTTTATATGGTCTTAAACAAGCTCCTCGTGCCTGGTATGCCAAATTCAGTTCCACTATTAGTGAACTTGGTTTCTCCTCTAGTGCTTATAATTCTACTCTCTTTGTTCGCAAAACTAAACATGGCACTGTTCTCTTACTTCTCTATGTGGATGATATGATTCTAACTGGAGATGATGTGGATGGTATTTCTGAGCTTAAGAATTTCCTTAGCCAACAATTTGAAATGAAAGATCTTGGTCCTCTCAGTTATTTCCTTGGTCTTGAGATATCTTCTGCTTCTGCTGGTTACTCTCTCTCTCAAGCCAAGTCTGCCTCCGATCTTCTTGCTCGTGCTGGTCTCACTGATAGTAAGACTGCTTCCACACCTTTGGAAGCTAATGTGCGTCTTACTCCTTTAGATGGTGAACTTCTAACTAACCCTACTCTCTATCGGCAACTTGTTGGCAGTCTTGTCTATTTTACTGTTACTCGTCCTGACATTGCTCATGCTGTTCACCTCGTCAGTTAATTTCTGTCATCACCTCGCTCTACTCACTATGCTGCTGTTCTTCGCATTCTACATTATGTTAAGGGCACTCTCTTCCATGGTTTGCATTACTCTCGTCATTCCTCTCTACAGTTCCATGCTTATTCTGATGCTAATTGGGCTGGTGACTCTATTGATCGTCGTTCTACCACAGGATTCTATTTTTTCCTTGGTGATTCTCTGATCTCTTGGCGTAGTAAGAAGCAGACTCTTACCGCTCGCTCTAGCACTGAAGCCGAATACCGTGCGTTAGCTGATACTACTCAAGAACTTCTCTGGCTTCGATGGCTGCTTTAAGATATGGGTGTTTCTCATTCTGGTGCTACTGTTCTCCGTTGTGACAATCGTAGTGCGATTATGATTGCTCATAATGATGTGTTTCATGATCGTACTAAGCATATTGAGATTGATTGTCATTTTATTCGTCAACATGTTTTGTGTGGTACAGTTCATCTTCTCTCTGTGACTTCTGCTGATCAAACTGCTGACATCTTCACCAAATCTCATCCTCCAAGGCGGTTTCATGATCTGCTTATCAAACTCAATTTGGTCTCCACCTTACCATCTTGAGTTTGCGGGGGGCTGTTAATGTATATACTTGATGAGAAACCATTATGATCAAAGCATATTTTCATGTTAGGTGTAGTCAATGGTTAGGTTTTTATTAGGCATGTTTGTTAGGCAAGTTAGGCAATAGTTAGGCTTGTTGTCATTGATTCCATAGCAGATTTCTCCTATAAATAGGTTTAGATTTTATTGTATTCTTCACTACATCTTGTACAAAAGATTACATTTAATACAATCCTTTCCTCTCATCATCTCCTTCTCTATTTTCTCTCCATTTCTAACATCATGAATAAATTATTATTTAAAATTTATTTTTCTTGCCTTTTGAGATGCAAATTTATCAATTAAATCTTTATATTCGAGATTTATTAACATATTCTTTTCAATTGATAGTATTGCTAATCCAGTTAATCTTTCTTGTGATATAGTCGATCTTAAATAGGACTTTATTAATTTTAACTTTGAAAAACTTCTTTCTGCAGAAGCAACTGTGACTGGTATTGTCAATAATATCCTATAAGCAATACATGTATTCGGAAAGGAATCTAATCTTTTTATATAATTTAATACGTCAATTGGTGTGCTTTCTTCTATTTGTAAAATTTCTTTTAAAACTTTCAATTCCGAAAATAAATCTGAACCATCAATATCAAAAAAAATGTCATGTTTTAGGTTACATTCGAGATTAAGACAATATTTTTTCAAACTATCATCCTCTAGTAATTTTAATTTCTTAAAATTAAACAAAAAACCAAAAATATTGTCATATATTTGAAATTATTCAAATTTACTTTGAATTGAAGAAATCGCCTGATCTACTATGTATAAAAAATATTCAATCCTAAAAGATTCTCAACAGATTGTGATGTTTCGTCATTAATATTTTCGTCAAATTGTTTTTTCCTACGAATAATACGTTTTTCATGAAATACAGGTTCTATTTCCATTTGAGTAGCAATTTCTTTTGATGAAATCATAGCAGATGTAAATCCATTTTCTCTATATTTCTTAAAAAGTGAAATAAGACCTTTTAATTGGTCTATTGCAACATCAATACACATGTCTTTTGATTGTAAATATTTACTATCAGAGTTTATAGCAAATAATATATCATACCAAATAGTCATACCTAATAAGAACTCAAAATTTTCTAGTTCATATGTTGCCAAACAATTAGCTTCACTTTTTATTTTAGGATCATCACTTGTTTTGGCTAACTGTAACAAAGCATTTCTTATTTCAGGAGTTTGAAATTTTATTGCTTTGACACTTTCAACATGACTCTCCCAACGTGTTTGGGATAAGGATTTAAGAGTTAAACTTGGGATATTATCTTGTAAAATTTTCCAACGCTTTGTAGAAGAAGAAAATAATGAATATATACGTTGTACCATTCCAAAAAAAGATATAGCTTTAGGACAAGAATTAACCATATCACAAATGACTAAATTTAGATTATGACAACCACATGGTGTGTAAAATGCTTTAGGATTTATATCAAGTACTTTTTTCTGTACTCCTTGGTGTTTTCCTTTCATATTAGATCCATTATCATATCCTTGTCCACGTGCATCATTAATATCAAGTTTAAGATTTTTTAATGCATCTATAATTGTATTAAAAAGTCCCTTCCCAGTGGTATCATTCACTTTTAAAAATTCTATGAAATATTCTTCTATTTTTATGGGACTTGTTGAAACACTAACGCATCGCAGTACAAGAGACATTTGTTCTTGATGACTTGTATTCGGAGTACAATCGAGTATAATTGAATAGTATTTTGCTTCTTTAATTGTTTTTATAATTTTACTTTTAATTTCGTTTGCTAATAAGTTAATCAATTCATTTTGTATATTATGTCCAAGATAATGATTATGAAGTCTATCATGTTGTATACGTCTAATATGTTCTTGCATTACTGGATCAAATTCTCCAATCATTTCAATTAAACTTAAAAAATTTCCATTATTTTCTTGATAAATTTTTTCATTTGTTCCTCGAAATGCCAAATTATTTTTACCAAGATTCTTTACTACAGCAATAATTCTTAATAATACTTTTTTCCAATGATCTTTTTCTCTATTAATCTGTTCTTGAATATCTTTATCAATTGTTTTATTTTTTAATAATCTTACTTCTAAATCAACCCAATTATTCATATTAGTAATATGTTCATTAGTTGTTTCATGACTCTTAAGCTTCACACTAAGATTTTTCCAGTCTTTGGTTCTTTCGTTAGCTAATTGACTTGTACTAGAATTTGAATTAAATAATTTACAAAAAAAACAAAATACTTTATCCAAATCTTTTGAATACACAAGCCATTTTCTATCATATTTCTCTCCATTAGGTAATTTTCGTGTATAATATATATTAGAGAAATGTCTAGATAGTTCATTTTTAGGAAAATTTATATCATTATATCTGATTGGACCTTTTTCTATTAATAGATCTCTTAATTTTGTATCAATATTATTCCATTGACTTGGATCATAAATATTTGGAGCAATATGGTCATTATTTAATTTATTTTCATTTATATTTTGATGTTCTTCAAAGTTTTCGTTGCTTTCTTCAACAGTATATGTTTTATTATTATTATTATCTTTTATGTTAATAATTTCATTATCCTCTAGCTCTTTAGGATCAATTATCTGTTCATTTAGGGAATTTTCACTTAAATCTTTTGTTATATTTTGATTATTGTTGGTAACAAATCTATCCAGAGCTCCTTTTTGAGATTGAATTAAATTTTCTATTCTTCTTTTTTTTTTTGAAGTTTTGCGTATCCAGATTCATATTTTCTAGTAGACATATTTACAAGTTATAGTACAAAACAAACTCTTTATCACAAATTATAGTAACTTACAACTCACACAGAGTATATGTCTGTATTTATATAGTAGAGGCAGTGAAGGTTGGGGTATGGCACCTTTGATGTATGTTCATGTCATCTCATGATGTGGTGTTTTATCAAAGTATTATTATTATATTTTCTTTTGTTTTTGGAGAGGTCAAACCGAATAGGGAAGACTATATTGTGCCACAAGCTGCTAAGCCCCACGGCAGCAGGAATAGGGGCAGAGCTTAAAGGTAAGATTTCATCAGAAATCACGCAAAGAATATATATATATATTTGGCTAATAAAGTGTTTGGATCAGATTGTGTGTTCCATTAATTTTAAAATCTGTACAATTTAGAAAATTATCTAATCAAAAAATTTAGGAAATTATCTAATCAAAAAAATATTAGAATTTAAACAATATTGAAAGTACAGAACAATGGAACCTGATTTATCACTGTTGACAATAAAAATTGCAGATAAAGATGAGAACTTGAGTTTGATATAACTTCTACAAGAAGACAATCAATAAATGATAACTGGATCAGTACATTTTTGCTATTAACAATAATTAAATAAAATAGAGAAAGATACTAAACAAAAAATAAAATACGTAAAACAAAAATTACCTCAATACTAATCCACAAATATTGTACTTGATGACTATGAAGTTGATTTTTCAAGGTTGTGAGAAAGGGAGAACAGAGAGAGAGAGAGAGAGAGAGTTTGATAGGATTACAACTCTTAAATTACTTTTCATAGAAAAAGAGCCGTTTAGAATGGAGACCTTTCATCTACCTTATCTTGGAAAAGATAATAATCAGATAAGAATTTAGTTTTGCATTAAATTGGTTTTTAAAATTTATTTTTACTACACAGTTTTTAAAGTTAATTAATGTATTTTTTTATTTTAGGCCTTTTTTCCCTCCTCATCTAGACTTTTACAAAAGAAAATATATAATAATTGTATTATATTATCTATATAATATACATATTTTAAAAAATTGGGGCCTTAGGCAATGGTCTCAGTTGCCTAACCTATTGAGCCGGCCCTGCTGGGGATAACGTAAAACATAAAATATGTGCATTTCTCACCATACCACGGCCGCAAAAAAATACCTGGAGAAGGCCTTCTAACTCTTCTATTGGAATAGCAAAAATATTTTCCAGAACCACAAATGTCATTATGGTCTGCTGCTAACCACACTTTATTGCCATGCATCATCTGTCATGTTTGTAACTCGAAATCATATAGATAATCTCAAGAATAGAAAAGAAAGATTTTTGGACTGGAGGAGGAGAGTGACGAAGTAATATAATTACAGGGGAGAATCACTCATAAAAAAAAAAAAGTGCTCATATCAAGGCTCTATTCTGGCAAATAATCTCTCGCTGCATGAACAACGAATAGAGAGACTATTCCTTCAATTGTTGAGATCAGTTCAATATAACGGAATAAGATAACTACATCAGCAGAGGCAGAAAACATTAAACAGAGTACTAATGGTAGATGTGGTAGGCTTCAGGCTAAAGTTATAAATTCTTCCATAGAATACATGACATTTAACAGCATCGCAAAAACCCCCTTGAGCAGCAGTTAGCAAACCCCATATATACACAAAGAGGCAGTTGAAACCCAACCTCAAAGCTGGCTTCTATGCAGAAAGATTCAGCCAGGGCGGACTTGATCGAGTTCATCAGGCGTCCCAACAAGACAATACTTTTCTCTCAAAAGCTTCAACCTGTATTTGAAATGCTATACCAGGGACACGAGAAGAAGGTGCGGGATCATCATCTTGGTCAGGCACCATCATTTCTTCAGGGGGATCAGAAGTAAGAACACACCTCCACCATCAAAAACTATCACCACCACACTAACTCATATCAGATCAATGTCTACCAAATTCATAATAATAAAATAAAAAAAGAAGAAGAAGCAGACACTACATAAGCTGTTTTGAACAAAATACTATGAGCATAAAGAAAATAGGAGATAATATGAGGATGAAAAAGCATAAAGAGAATTCTCATGGTGATAAATATAGATTACTGCAGCTGACCTTCAGGACCCAATAGTGAGGGCTTCAAGGTTTTTTTTCATATTAAAATATCTATTACTATATACTCTTATATATGAAAATAAATGAACGAATTAAAAAGAAAAAGAAAAAACAATGACAAGAGATCAAAGAGGTTTGCTGGATGACACTGACAATTTGAATCATAACATTTCTCGGATAAGACCAAATCGGTCTCATTTTTAGCCTAAAGCAGGAGAAAAATGGTTCATTTTGTGAAAAGAATGCATATTTGAGATATTCATGTTTGCTACCTAGCAATCAGAATATACAACTGTGTTCACATGAAATTTTCAGTTGATTATAAACCCCAAAAAATAAGAAAATAAAAAAAAAAGAGAGAAGAAAGAAAGAAAACAGGTCACCATTTGAGAAGTCTAAGCAACAACAGAAAATGGAAGATCGAAGCAAAAAGGGACAAAGTGAGGAACTTACCTTCTGAGAGACTCGACGCCATTGAGACCAGAAGCTCTTCATAGTGAAAAGCATGCTGCACCATAAATTCATGTCTTAAATTCTGCACTGGCTTAGGATGATGTTCTCATTATTGATCACAAATCAGGTTTCTGAATATGCTGTTGTGCGTGAATCTGATTAAAGAAAAGTGGCCCCCCCATTAGAATAAGATTCGTCTGCTCATGCCAATGATGCAGGGGAATATATAAATGCTTTGGGGCAGTGGTTTTGGTACAACTAAAAGGACCCCTATTGCCAGGACAAATTTGTCTATCGCCAGAAAAAGCTACAACTAATTACACTATTCAAACTGTTGTATTTTCTCCTAGCAAAAGCCAAGTCAACCTGGCAATAGTAGCAGCAATCCCACCCAAAATATTACAATTTTATCTTACTACCCAGAGGCTAAGACGAGACGTGAAAGCTACAGAGAGCCATATATACATACCTCAGCTTTCAAAATAGCACGCATTAACAATCCAAGCACTGTACTTCTTCATCGTTGATCCAAATTGAAGGTATGTGAGCTATCTTCGGCCAATCCTCGCCGCTCTCTTTCTTGCACCGGCGCTCCAAATGTGGACATTCTTTAATACGCAGCCATTTCAGAGTCTTATGACCCTGCAGCAGCCCATCCGGCAAAGACCTCAGATTAGGGCACTTACAAATCCACAAGGATGATAATGACTGGAGGCTTCCTAGCCAGTTTGGTAGAGAAAATAATCCTTCGCAATCCCTTATGTACAAATCTCGGAGAGCACTCAAATGTTGCATACCCTCTGGAAAAGATTGTATCTCTGGACATCCTTCGATACTCAAGAACTGGAGTGCTGTCAGGTATTGCATTCCCTCTGACAAAGACATTAGTTTCTTACACCTGTAAATCCATAAGAATGTAAGGGAAGTTAAGCCTTGCATCCCTTGCACTGGAAGGGACGTAAGACTGTCACAACAATGCATTTCCAGTCGCTCCAGAGAGTTTAGGTTTTTGAGTAGTCCTTCTGGCAAATTTTCAAGTTTATCGCAATATCCAATCGATAAGCGCTTTAGAGCAGATAGACTATCGTCCACCAGCTGCTGATGATTTGGCACAGCGTCGAGATAATTTTGAAACAATCCGTCTGGAACAATCTTCCACTCAGAATCCCCAATATCAAGAGAGGAAAGCGAAGGGAGCATTAATTTGTTCACTGACCTAAATAAGATTGCATTGCTATCCTGAATTCTTAAACTCTCAAGTGTTGGAACAAAAGGCAATTTAGTCAACTTTGGGCAACCATGTATGCTTAACTCCCGAAGGCAAGGGAAGATGATGATTTCTCCTCCTCCATCCAGTGGTAGTTCTGTTGTCCTCCATTCCTCCAGACTCGGCATCAAATACAAAAGTAGAGTCTCCAATGCAGGAAATGAATTCTCCCCATCTCCGTAACACTCCTGGTCCAAGTACTTGACAGAATCCACGCCACCGATCTCGAGAATTTTTAGGGAGGGTAGTTTCCCGAGAGGCGGAAGATGTTCACATCTCCTACAAAATACTAGAGAGATCTCAACCAGATTTGTGAGAACCACCAAATCAAGCATCCAATTTGGAAACTTTGAACCTTGGTAATAAAATATTCTCAACTTCTTCAGATTCGAGTTCGGTTGGAGACTCTCAAGAACCTCTTCAACGTTCTTCGGTAAGTTTTCTTTGTTGCTCCCTTCCCAACTTAAGTCCAAAGAAATGAGATCCTGTTTCCTCTTCAAATTGGCACTCTTGGCCTCTGCCGAATTTCTTACATTATGAAGTTTAGCTATTCTTAATGTCCCCCCAAGATTTAAATTTTTCAACTCGCCAATTTGGTAACCGTCATCTTGGCCCACAATGAATGTGCTTAGTCTTCGTAGGCGAGTTAATTGTCCCATTTTAGCAGGCATTGAAGTAAGAGAACAACACCCTTTGATGTCCAGGTATGTGAGATTACTCATGTGCTTCATACTTTTGGGCAGCTTACAAAGCTTTTCACAACCTTGAAGTTTCAATGTCTGCAGGTTTTGGAGACCATTTACCCATTCTGGCAGAGCTTTTATAGAAGAATAGGACATGTTGAGGTACCTAAGATGGTAGAAATTGGAAATTGACTTTGGTAACTTCTCGACGACACTGCTACTCAAATCCAACAACCTGAGATACTTCTGTTTTGAAATGCAAGGCGAAAAATTGTCCCTGCAAGTACATATGTGTGAAAGTAAAACGAGGGATCGTACAGATGGGACTTCAAGCACAACCTCATTCCAAGGGACCATCCATTTGGAGCCTGTATTAAAAGACAAATAACGGACCTTTTCTGGAATTTTCAGCTCCTTATGAGGATCCATCATAGAGCATTCATTCCCCATAATAGACTGCGCAAGATCATGCATTAGATCGTGCATTTTACATATTGTGTCACCGTAGGAATTCTCTTTGACATCTTGTAAGAAAGACCTCAAAACCAAGTCATTGAAAATCTCATGTCCCATGTCATGTAGCGTTGTTTGTCCTCTAGATGGAATAAAACCATTTGCCATCCACATCTCTATCAGCGTGTCTCTCTCCATTGGAAAGTCTTTGGGGAATATACAACAATACGCGAAACATTGCCTCGAATGTGGAGGTAGATTGTTATAGCTCAACCTTAAGGAAGGTAAGATAGCACTTACATCACCATTATCTGATAAATCCCAAATCTCACTCTCCTTCACAGCTAACCACTCATTTACACTGCTTTTAAATCGCATGAGGCATCCTATAGCCTTTATTGCTAAGGGTAATCCTTTACATTTCTCCACTATTGCCTTCCCAATGCGATCAATTTGAGGATTTTCCTCCCTCCGTCCAATGCCAAATGCATGTCGCTCAAACAAGGACCAAGAATGATCCTTCGATAAATGAGCCAAGTGGTGTACAGGAAGTGTAGGTGTAGCCATACTGAGAGCAATTTTTTGAATCCTTGTTGTTACTATAACCGCACTGCCTTTAGCTCCACACCTCAGTGCATCCTTTAGTCTATCCCACTTCTCATGGTACTCATTCCATACGTCGTCCAAGACAAGTAAAAATTTCCTCCCACTCAATTTTTCTTGGAGGCGTCGCAGAAGTGGATCCAAGTTTGACATATTGCACCCACCACCTTCAACGGACTCTAGGATTGCTCTTGTTAGTCTCCCTACATCAAAATCATCAGAGACGCACACCCATATTCTCAACTCAAAGTGACCCTCCACCCTTCCATCATTGTAGACCAATTGAGCAAGTGTAGTCTTTCCGAGCCCCCCCATCCCGCATATAGCATAGACGGAAACACCATCGTGATCACTCAAATTATTGAGCAAGTTTTCAATTATCATTTCGTTCTCGTCATTTCTTCCACAAATTTCTGGTTCATTCACTAGTGAACTTGTTTGTCTCCTCTCCACTTCACGAACTTCTGTTTCCATGATACCCTGCTGCAAGTGAAACTTAGATCTCTCCCCTGCAATGGCATCTAACCTTTCCCTGATATCCTTCATCTTGTGCCCCATTTTCAAGCGAAATATGAGCCGATTTCGAAGAGAGAAAAAGGCACTTACTTGGTATCTTGCGCCTCTTTCAGAATCCAACCTTCTTTTTAGAGCTTCCGTCGCGAACTTATCCACAACGTTGTCGGCATCATAAGCTGCATCTTTGAGCTTTCTCAGCCAATCCTTCACAGCCTCGCTCTTCCACTGCTTTGCCTCTGCATCTTGGAGGACTGCTTGGATGGTACTTAACGTACTCTTGAGGTCATCCAGCTGAGTCTTCAGGCCCCATGCTATCCCGAACTCTTGTAGAGCTAAAGAGTTCAAGTTTCTCAAGATTGCGTTCACAACGGGAGAAAGAAGTGCATCTGTCATACTCAATCTTTGAGAATGTTGAATTCTCCCAAAAAGAAAAACTCAAAACCCAGGAAGGAGACACAACAGTTTAATCTGATTTCACTCACACTTCGGCAAAGAAATGAAATGCAAACCCTCAACAGTTTCAAAGAAAATCTAAATCAAATGGAAACACATCCAATTACCTATTGAAACCCGAAGGAGAAAAGAGAGCTTGATTGATTAGTTACGGAGCAGTGAGGTGAGCAGAGATTGGACTATTCTTTGGCCTTTTGCTAAAGATTGCCGTGTGCGCTGGGCACTAAGAAAAGAGAAAGAGTTCGCCTTTTCCACGTCATGGTCAGGCTCCACGCGGTATATTATTGGGAAAATGTTACCATCCGCGGTCAGTCCTCGGCTGGTTGAAGGTGGCCAGCTGGAACTCACCAGTAGTTCTCTATTGACTAAACAGTAGAGAAGAGAACCGACCCCACTGACCGACCTTATCTTAATAGGCCAACCGCGTTACAAAAACATATCAAGATTTCATCATTATATATCTATATCTATATCTATAACCTATAATAAAAGCTGCAGTGTCATGGGTTTTTCTCCGGCACACCCAATGTTGAAATGTCATGTTTTTTCTTTCTTTACCTCCTTTATTCCAATTATGTCCCACCTGTTCAAGCCAATCAATGAGGACCACTCACAACTGCGCCGATTAAAGTGCCTAAGTGCCGAAATCCCACGGCCAAGAACACGAACAAAACTCACCTTCAAATCAACCAATCGGCACACTTAACACTAGCAGACGAAGTTCCACGGTTCCACCGCCTTGCCATCTCAATTACTTCTTGGAAAATGCTATGTATATCCTGACCATGAAACTACCCAATCAGCTCACTTGTCCCAATACTAGAACTCCCACCGCCAGCAACGGATTCCGGCTTCTGGCCTAATAAGCCAATTGCAATTCTCCAGCTGCCAACTGTATTGAGAACGTACAATTCATGTATATCCGCCCACACATGAATTTTAACCACTTTTGCTCTAAAATTCATGTGTGACTAATGGTAACTTGGAGACAAATCGCCTGACTGCCGCTTCAAAATGCTGCCACCGCCATGACACATCTTCTTTTACTCCTATATATGTATATGCTTGCGATGTATACGATAGGAGCAAAGCAAGAAGAATACATGCAAAGAAGTGCGCGAAACCAATTGTGTGCGTAGAAGTATGATTTTAAATTTGTTACATTTCTTTCTTTCTTTTTAATGGATAGATTATAACATAAAATGTAATGCTTATATTTAGTTTCATTGATTGCTTACTTGATGCTAAATTAGTAAACAAATACATATTAAACTTGTTTTTGACTCAGACATTGATCTTTATGGATTCGGCTGTTATACGGTATGTACTTTTTTTATTCATGATATTTATTTTTGTCATTGGAGACTGTTGTTTTATTTTATGTGAATTTGAGATGAAAATATGTATGTAATATTTCTTTGAATATCAATTTTATGAAAGGAAGCTTCTGACCAGGTGCTTGTTGGTGAGCCGATGACTCATGGCAATGCATTTGGTCAAGAGTTATTAACCTCGGATAACTTTCGAACTGTCAAAGTCTACCACAAAAGTGGGTTGCAGGACATAACCAGTGTGTGGAGCAAATCGAATAAAACGGAGTGCAATCTTAGATATTCAATATGTCCATGAAGCCTAAAGGACTCTTTTCTGTCTCATATCGCACGTGAAAGACGTCCAGTAGAATGAAACTCATCAGAATCCAACGAGTAAATATAGAATTTGCCAGCGTGATGGAATAGGATTATCGGATGCAATGTTGGCTACAACAAATATTTGGTGAGAGAATACTGAAATGTTATTAAAGAAACATGAATTTGTTGATACGTGGCCATTAATTTTAAAACAGTATTTGTAAAAGAAAGTTATTTATTTGATGATAGTATTCGTCAATTGAAAGGTGGGAGAAATGATGGTTGTAGACATCTATTTGATGATAGTATTCGTCAATTGAAAAGTGGGAGAAATGGTGGTTGTAGACTTGGTTGTCATTGTCGTCCCTATCGGACCTTGGTTAGCTGTTGCCTTGTTTGCTTTGATTGAATATTAAAACAAAAAAAAAAAAAAAAGAACTTGGTTGTCATACACATACAAAAGAAAGATAAAGAGAAATATTAAAATTTGGATTGTTTTAATATTTGTAAGATAGGCTATACTGCTTACACTTGGTACTTCGATTGCTTGACTATAATGGTGGTGGGTATGCCATTATAGAGAGAGGGTGTTTTTTTTATTACGATTTCTCAGTAAATTGAGACAATTGAAGAGTGAAATTATGGTGAAATGAGGTCACTGCAATTTAGTGGGGGTAAAAAAAAACCGGGTATTATTACGCCATTTATACATACTTTAATTTAAAAATGATATAATTTTTAATTCTCATCAATTTTCACATCATATAAAATTATTAACTTCTTTTTATTTTCAAATTTTGTGTTGTATTATTTGTTATTATCCTCTTCTTTATTATGTATTTATCAAATAAAACGATTAACTTCTTTTTATTTTCAAATTTTGTGTTGTATTATTTGTTATTATCCTCTTCTTTATTATGTGGTAGTATCTTTAAATATATCATATGTTAAAAGCAACTAATTTCAGCATGAAACTGGTCAAATGTCAAAGATTACCAAAAAGATGACTCCGGCTCCTCTAAAATTAATTGTAAAGTAAACCTTTAATTGGCCAATAGCAATCATTCTAACTGCACTCTATTGTAAAGGAACATTCTCGTGTCTTATTTATAGATACGAAATAATAACATATTGGGAAAATCTGTATCATTTATCTTGAAATTCAATTTGTGAAATTTCTTATAAAATAAAGAAAAAAAAAGTTTCATCCATTGAGTTCTATGTTAGATATGGCTTGACGAAATACAAAAATTAAAATTTAAAATTCGAACATTTGATTTCAACAACTAAAGTTCATTATGAATTTCTTCATTAATAGTAGACAAGAATAAAAGAACAGGAAAGGAGGGAAGAAGAGAAAGAGGATAGAGAAGGATATGCCAATTAGAGAAAAAAAAGTTATTATTATTTAAGAAACATTTTTTTTCACTATATAAAATAACATAATAATTATTACTATTAATGCTCCACTGTAATAGTGTAAGATAATAATCACCTTACATAACTTATGAATGCACATGTGATCTAATTAAATATTTACTTTACAATTAACTTCACAAATTATCTTCAGAGTATCCGAACTCTAAAAAGATGAGGTCTACATTAGAAGTGGTATAACTACATCAATGGTTGTGATCAAATTTATTTGGTCCCAGATGAAATCGTAGTTAAAAAAAAAATAAAAAAAAGGCCATGCATCCGCATGTGACCGTCATTAACAAAAAAAAAAAATAATCGCGAGTTAAAAAAGAAAAATAAACATATATTTAAATAAAGATTTTCTGGCCGGAGGATATTCGTTGTTACCATCAATGATCCCTTAACAGTTCAAAGAAATCAAATGGAACCACACCAATTATTGATTGAGAAATGAAGAAGAAAAAGGGTTTTGTTATTGTGGGGTTGGTGCAATTTCCACATCATGGGGGGCTCCACACGGTGTTGACTTGACTTGCTTTAGAGAGAACGCCCACCTATTAATAAACCAACCGTATTGGAGAAGTATGAATATTTCGTTTACCTCTCCAGTAGTTTGAAATTGCTCACACATTACCAAGACAAATACTATGTCAATGGTTGTGATCAAATTTCTTTGATCTTAATAAAACCAAAGTTTTTTACAAAAATGAAAAAATAATAACAATTAACATGCACCTTATGAGATCAATATTGACCAACTTGGGATCATTATTAACTTGATTACTACATTTTGGGGATTGTGAATAAGTAATTACTAATTGTTATCTTAAAAAAAATCATGAACCTCAACTTCTCCAATATTAAAAAATTTATTATTACATTATGAATTTATAATCTACATATATATATGTATGTATCTCATAATCTGAAAAAAATACTGCTTCCATAATCAGTGTCTACACTTATCCCCTACTTAATCATCCTCTTCATCAGTCCATCATGATTCACATCAATCTCATATTAATCTGTCAAGATATTCTCACCCTTTGCCTTCACTGAATTTGTAAGGATTGAAGGTGATACATCAAAATGTAATCAAATTTAATGTTTATTATATTTATAAACATTGAAATACCATATCGTGTCTGATGCATGTGTCTGAAATTATATATATAGTCAAGATAGGGAATCTGTAATACTACTACATGGGCATTTTCAAATGGAGCGCTATGGATTTCTGTCTCACAGATAGAGAGAGAGAGAGAGAGGGAGAGAGAGAGACACCTAAGTCCTCATTACTAGTAGCAAATGATGCCAAGCCTAAAAGAAACAGAAGTTGTATGTAGTTAGAGAGTCTAACATTAGCCAGGATAAAGCATTAGCATCATAAAAATATATGAATATCCACATGCACACAAACATGAAAATCTAGCTGGTATTATGGCAATTGTTTTAAGTCTTTCAAAAGTTTATCCAGTTTTTATTACAAAAATAAAATAAAAAATTATCCGGTTCATTCCATAATGAAGATCTCCTCACAAATTTGCTCCCTTGCCTTATTTGCTTGCAAAATCCACATACAAAGTTGTAACACCTAATTCAAGATTGGTTGAAGTCCTAACAGTCCATGTTTGTATCACATGCTAGGTCAAAAACTCACAGCTCCATATCATACAAATAAGCTCAAGGCTAGAACACAAAAGTTTTCTGAAAGGGAGAAGGGGGAGATCACTAATTTTTTTGATTATTGGTAATATAATAACTTTCAGAAATGCTCATATCAAGGCTCAATTGCTGGCAAATAATCCCTCACTGCATGACAATGAATAGAGAGAAAATTCCTTCAATTGAAGGAGATCAGATCAACAAAGGAATAAGATAACTACATTCACCAGAGGCAGAAGATATTAACAGAGCGACTAATGGTAGATCCTTCCATACAAAATATATCATAATTTAAAAAAAAGGAGGATATAGTGGAGCCATACTTTGTTCCAACTGATTATAAGACTACAATGCAAATACATTCAATTTCTGTCCAAAACTATTGATCCACCAGAATAAATAAAAAGCTCGTATTTACACGAAAGAATATATAGTATAGTCCTAATAATAAGTAGTATAGCAATGGCAGATATATTCAGTAGAGACAAGCAACATGCCAACGCAACTGGCCTTGGGCCAGTTGCGTACTAATTCAAGAGCGTAATTCCTCAGGGTGTTCTTCGCCAAAGTAAAATAAACAAAATTCGGAGAAACATAAACAATACATTATCGGATTTCCTAAATGACTGGGGCATTCTTAATATGTAATTTTACTTTTAGGTGCCCTTTACGTTCCGTTTAGAATCTGAATTTTCGGTGAGAAAGGAAAATGTGAAAGAAAATTAAACGAAATGAAATAGTAATTTTATTCTATTTTCCATCACGTTTTATTTTTTTTTTACTTTTTCAACCGAAAATCCGGATTCCAAACTAAGCACTAGGGTATTTTATGAACATATATCAAAGAAAATAACAAGGAATACAATTCCCATTCCTTTATTCATCACTTAAGTTGTCTCACCCTCCAAAAATTCAACCAATTGCATTTTTTCCCACTATTTCAACCACTGGTGGTGAAATGAAGAATTACAATCCCTCATACGTTCTTCCAGACACCAAAAACACATAATAGACAATTTAAACATAAATATCGTTATCCAGTTCATGCATTGAATTAACTATCGTCTATTATGCACTTCAATTACCAGATATGCTTGGAATTGTGTGGAGGGTCCATTGACATTGTAATTCAACTTGGCCAATATCATAACTTTGTTCTGCTTTTCTGTCAGGACACGACTATGCTGCACCTCCCTCCACTCAGTGTTCTCTTTCAATGTCTATTCAAATTCCGAACAGAAAGGAGGTGGAAAAGACAGAGCAAGACAGACAGAAACTAGAGGTATGAGCGTGAGCAGAGATTCTAGCAGCAACTACAGATATACAGATTTTACATTATTGAGAGACACTAGGTGCATGCAAGACAACAATTGAGAGACACTAGGTGCATGAAAGACAACAATTGAGGAACACTAGAAGCATGCTAGGCAACATTTTTGGAACCCTAGAAGCATGCAAACATAAGAGGCATATATCAGCCATTTTGTGGTGGAGATGCTAGGAAGGTTAGAGAGAAAGAAAAGGAAGGGAGGAGAGGAAGGGGGTTTCGGCCAAGGCTAGGAAAAGGGGGAGACTTGTGGAAAGGAAAGCCAAACAGTCAAAGGTAAGCCTCCATGACTCTTCCATCTTAATTCAGAATATTGAAGGATAGAGTAGATGGTTGTCCATGGCTGGAATCATGGCCGGAGACCATGATTTTCGGCGAGGCATAAAAATGCCTCAAACTCATGAAACATTGAAACCGAACTTACCATTCCTTTCCAACCATATAGGAGCTGGTATGAGGTGACTTGAAGTCATGAAAGTGCCATTAGGAAGGTCTAGACATTAAATGAAATAGAGAAACCTCGAATTTCAGAACTGCCCCGAAAATCTGGGCAGACCAGTCAACTTGGGAGGCTGTTTTAAAGGTCTAAACGACCTTCTGTGAAAAATCACAAAACACGAAAGTTGTAGAGCTCTTCGAGATACTCAATTTAGACTCAAGGAACACTAAAAAAGGTTAAGAAACGAGGAAGTTATGACCAACGTACGAACAGTGGCCAGATTTGGCCGAAAATGAGAAGGGGTAAGAGCTGAAGAGCACGGGTTTGGCGCGTGTCAGACGCGTGCCACTCACTTCTGAGTTGGAAATTTTTTTAAAATAAAATAGAGTAAGAATAAAAATTTTCAAGAAAAGTTTCATATTTTTCCAACACCCGTAGCTATTTTTCATACATTTTTAAGCATAATATTCCGAAATAAATATTAAATAAACTTCAAAAATTCTGAAACCTTTTTGAGAACTTCCAGCACTTATTCTAACACTCTACATGATGAAAGTCAAATTTTTCTAAGTATCTACGGACTAAACAATATTTTGTTTAGAAAAAAATATTATGAATTTATTTAATATTCATAAACAATATGAGGAGAAACATAAACAATACATTATCGGATTTCTTAAATGAGTGGGGCATTCTTAATATGTAATTTCACTTTTAGGTGCCCCTTATGCTCCGTTTAAAACCCAAATTTTCGGTGGAAAAAAAAAAAGTGAAAGAAAATTAAACAAAATGAAATAGTAATTTTATTCTATTTTTCATCATGATTTATTTTTCTTTTACTTTTTCAACCGAAAATCCGGATTCCAAACTAAGAACTAGGGTATTTTATGTACATATATCAAAGAAAATAACAAGGAATACAATTCCCATTCCTTTATTCATCACTTAAGTTGTCTCACCCTCCAAAAATTCAACCAATTGCATTTTTTCCCACTATTTCAACCACTGGTGGTGAAATGAAGAATTACAATCCCTCATACGTTCTTCCAGACACCAAAAACACACAATAGACAATTTAAACATAAATATCGTTATCGAGTTCATGCATTGAATTGACTATCGTCTATTATGCACTTCAATTACCAGATATGCATGGAATTGTGTGGAGGGTCCATTGACATTGTAATTCAACTTGGCCAATATCATAACTTTGTTCTGCTTTTCTGTCAGGACACGACAAATATGCTGCACCTCCCTCCACTCAGTGTTCTCTTTCAATGTCTATTCAAATTCCGAACGGAAAGGAGGTGGAAAAGACAGAGCAAGACAGACAGAAACTAGAGGTATGAGCGTGAGCAGAGATGCTAGCAGCAACTACAGATATACAGATTTTGCATTATTAAATGGCGTTGCAATGACCCCCTTGACCACTAGTAAGCAAACCCCAAATACACACAAAAATGCAGTCGAAAACCAACCTCAACTCTTGAGCTGCAATGTCCCACTTTCAGCGACAGCATTTGGATCAAATCTAACATTTATGACAGCTGGCTTATATGTAGGAAGATTCAGCCATAGACGAATTGGGTTCATCTGGCTTCCCAACGAGATAGCCTTTTCCCCAAAAGCATGATCAGTCTCAATTTGATATCCCATACTAGGGACATAAGAAGTAGGTGCAGGATCATCTTGGTCAAGCTCCATAATTTCTTCAGGGTGATCAGAAGTCAGAACACACCTCCACCGTTAAAAACTATCACCACCACAGGCAACTCATATCAGACAATGTCTACCAAATTCATGGGAAAAAAACGCACCACATAAAATTGTTTCTAGTGAACCGAATACTATAAGCGTATAGAAAATAGGAGAAAACTTTATGAGGTTGAATAATATTACAGAGAATTCTCATGTGATAAATATATGGACTTCTACTGCTGACCCTCAGGAGCCAGTAGTGAAGGCTTCAAGTTCTTTCTTTCATTGCCATTATTATATGCTTGTATATTTAAAAATAAATGAACAAATTAAAAAATAGCAACAACAACAGATCACAAATCCTCTGTTGGATGACACTGACAATCTGAATTGGAACATTTCATGGATAAGACCAAAGTGGTCTCATTTTAAGCCTAATGCAGAAGGAAAATTGTTCATTGTGTAAAAGGATGCATATTTAAGATTTTCATGTTTACTACCAGCAGATGAAATTTTCAGTTGACTATAGACGGAACAAAAAAGTATGCAAAGCAATCACCATCTGAGAAGTCAAGGAACAACGGAAACCTCTGAAACAAGAAGGGAGAGAGAGGAAACCTCTTAGGATGTTGTTCTCATTATGGATCACACTTCCTCAAATCAGGTTTCTGAATACGCTGTTGGATGTGAATCTGAAAGAGTAGTGGCCCTATCATTAGAATGGGATCTGTCCACCCATGTCAACTGACGCTGCACTAAACATTTTGTTTTTGAAAAAGAATCAAAAGTTTCAAGTTAAAAAGAATTTCCTAAACGTTTTTCTTTTAAAAAAAAAAAATTCAAAAGTCTCAAGTTAAAAGGAATTTTTTTATAAATTTTGTCTTCAAAAATTCAAGTTTCGAGTAAAAATAAATTTTCTATACGTTTTGTTTTTAAAAATTCAAGTTTCGAGTCAAAATAAATTTTCTAAACATTTTGCCTTCAAGTGATCACAGTTTCAAGTCAAAAACAAATTTTTTACACGTTTTGTTCAAGTTCCAAATCAAAATAGTTTTTAAAATTTTTCCTTTTAAGAAGTTTATCTCAAAATCAATTCTAAGGTCTTTTAACCTTCCTTTTCCAAAGTTATTTCAAAATCAAAACTCAAAGTTCATTTTTAAAATCAAATCTCCAAGATTTCAATCAAAATCCATTTCAAATTTTCCTAAGTTTCTTCTTTAAAAGATTTCTACTCCAATCAAGTTTCAAGGTTTTCTAAAAATTATTTCTCTAAAAAGTCTTCTTCAAAATCAATCCTAAAAAATTTTCAAGGTTCCAATCATCAAAAATTCCTTCTTCTAAAATTTTTATTAATTTTGAAGTTTTCCAAATTCAAAATCCATTTTCAAAAATTTCTTAAGTGTTTCCCTCAAAAGTTTTACCTAAAATTTCATTTTCAAAATTTTCAAAATTTTCAAATCAATAGTTTTCTTTTTGGACCCCCCGAGTTTTCTTCTAGGACCCCACATTTAAAAGTTTTACCTCTTTTTTCTTCAAAAAGATTTCATTCCAAAATTTTTAACCCTTTCTTCATTTTGAAAAATTTTATCCGAGTTTCTCGGAGCTTTCTCTACCAAAAAGGCCCTACATTCAAAGGTTTACCTCTTTTCCTTTCAAAAATAGTGCATTTCAAAATTTTCAACACTTTCTTCATTTTTACAATTTCGTCTGAGTTTCTCAAGGCCTTCTCTGCCAAAAAAGCCCCACATTCAAAGGTTTTACCTCTTTTTTCTTTAAAAAGATCTCATTCCAAAACTTTTAACCCTTTCTTCATTTTGCAAAATTCTATCCGAGTTTCCCTAGGCCTTCTCTGCCAAGAATGTCCCACATCCAAAGGTTTTACCTCTTTTCCCTTAAAAAATATTGCATTTCAAAATTTTCAACTCTTTCTTCATTTTCAAAATTTCATCTGAGTTTCTCAATGTATTCTCTACCAAAAAAGCCCCACTCTCAAATGTTTTATCTTTTTCTTTAAAAAAAATATTCTATTTCAAAAATTTCTAACTCTTTCTTCATTAAAAAAAAAGAGTACGATTTCAAAAATACCTTTCGTGGCTTTCTAACCTTCTTTCCTTTAAAACATTTAATCTTAAAACCATTCTCGGGTTTCCTAAGCTTTATCCTTTAAAAGCTCCATTCTCAAAAATGTTCCCAAGGTTTTCAAACTTTTTTCCTTAAAAAGTCTCATTCTCAAAAATATTTCGTAGGTTTCTGAGCTTTTTCCTTCAAAAGCCCTATTTTCAAATTTTTTGGGTGTTCAAAATTTGAATCTCAAAAATCCTTTTTTCAAAATTCTAGATTTTTAAATATTTCCTCAAAAGTTTTGTCCCAAGTTTCAAATGTTTTTCAAACACTTCTAATTCAAATCCAAATCAATCCATTTCAAAAATCGATTTCAAAATCTTTTCAAACAATCAACTTCAATTTCAAAATCATTTCAAAATTAAGTTTTCAAAATTTCAAATTTCAAAAATCAAGATAATCCAGTTTTTAAACTCAAAATTCATTATTCCAACTACTCTAGTGTTCCAAAAATTTATCAAAGTCCGTCCCTCCGATTGTCTCGCTATTAATATGTGACTCTTACTTTATCGTTTTCTGCCGTCAACAAGTAAAGACAGAAAAAGAGAAGCAGCTGTAAGCATCCCATTTTTGCCCGCTCGACGATCTCTGATCTGTCCGGACTCATATTCAAACTAACACAGGCATATTCAAGCCCAAATCAATTTTTCAGACTTAATTCGATCAATCAATCACTTCGCGAGCCTGCCGGGCTCAATAGAGGCAAAATGACCAAAATGCCCTTGTGGCATTGCTCGGTCCAATTCTAATGGGCACGTCTTTCCAAATGCGGTAAGTCCCTATTTCAATCTCTAATTCAATTCCAATCTAAATCAAATCTGATACGCCTTTTAAGAAAATTGATCCTTTAGGCAGTAAGTACATCCAGTTTGGCACGTTCTTCAAAAAAATTTCTCAAAACAGTAAGTCCCTTCAAACCCGTCAGCCAATACAAAACCCAAGTCCACGAGATAGTAGAACGGTTCACCTTTAGCGCCTGCTAGCCCGCTAATGTAGAATGTCCGTTATTCGACACGTCTTTCGAGAAAGTTGATTCCTCAGATGATAAGTTCGCTTAGTAGCTTTTCGAGATCAGGTAGTCTTCGAAATGAACGCGCATCGTTAAAGTGACAAAAATACTTGCAAACAGGTCGACATCGAGAATTGCTAACAAACCCCCTATGTCACGGGACTGAACTCACCTCTTGGCTGTGACACGTTTATCGAAGGACAAGACACCTTTGGAAACCAACTCGTCACACACCATCAGAGTGACAGAAACACTCAAAACCTAGATCAACACCAGTGCCTGTTAGTCCACTTCGATGAAAAATGACTACACTCTCTTAGGCCTTTTCCGGCACGCTTCTTGAGAAAGTACCTAAGTTCTCGGAACGATAAGTCCACCCTTCCAAGATTGCCCAAAGACAATCTGACATGTTTAAGTGCCTTCTAATCGGTTCCAGACCAATTCCGGGACCATCCGATCAAAATGATCATTTTGTCCCTAGGTGCTTGTTCGCCTCTGGGAATCACATCGGCTCTGAGTATCAAACCGGTTATCTTTCGAAAATGCTTCTAATAGTATTTTCAACCTTCCAACACCGTTTCAGATCATTCCAAGTCTATTCCGCCAAACTCAGTGCAAAATGGCCGTTTTGCCCCTAGTGGGTCAATCGCCTTTTCCAACCACACTGGCTCTGGGTATCAAACCGGTAACCTTCTGTAACACTCTAGATAGTGTTTCTAATCTTCAAGTCTTCTCACAGGTCGCTCCAAGTTCATTTTGGTATTTTTCCGGTTCAATTAACCGTTTTGCTCCTAATGGCTAGGTTGACCATTTCAACAATCTCGACATTGTTTTTCAAGTTCATTACCCCTGGGATACTATTTCAAGGGTTTCTACCCATTTTTGGCCTTCTTTCTAATCTTCAAGTCTTCTCACAGGTCGCTCTAACTTCATTCTGGTATTTTTTTGGTTCAATTAACCGTTTTGCTCCTAATGGCTAGGTTGACCATTTCAACAATCTCGACATTGTTTTTCAAGTTCATTACCCCTGGGATACTATTTCAAGGGTTTCTACCCATTTTTAGCCTTCTGGATCATTCCCGACCTCCCAAAACATTCTTAGACTGTCCAGAGTCACTTCTAGTGAAACTAAGTCAAAAATTGCATGGTAGTCACAAGTACAGGCGCCTAAATCTTTTGCTTTGCGTATCAAGGGTTGAAAGATACGTTTCTTACTGTCCTAAAAACCTCTCTAAGTGGGTAGTGCCATTAGCCAAAAATTGGCCTGGCGCCACTAGTAGTGGTGCTTGTGTAATTTAAGCCTAGCGCCACTGCAACAGACATCAAGTTGATTTAAGTTGCCTATAAATATAGACCCTCCCCCTGCGTGAAAAGGGTCCGCAATCTCAGTCCAGAAACACTGCCTCTGTAAAAATAGAGCTTGAATCCTCTCCAAACCCTAATTTCTTTAAGTCTCCTCAAGTCATAGCCTCCATACATTCTAACCTTAGCTTATACACACTTCATACACTCATACACTAGCCTCAAAACAAGCTATTGAAAACTTAAATGCTGCAAGTTCGAAGCTCTTGAAGTCTAAGTACAGTAAAGAAAAGCAAATAATGCAAGCAAAACAAGAAGAAGACAAGGTATGCTTTCTCTATAGATTTATGTACTACCCCCCTCTCTCTTCTTTCTCCTAACACACTTGGATTCTCTTCTATTTTAATCTCTCATCTTTTATCTCCCCTTCTTGCATGCTTAAAACAAAAAACTCTCCAATTCATACGTAGAAAGGACTATTGAAAATCACCGTGTTAGAGGCTTTCTTTTCGTTCAAACTTAGATCGTGTGGATTCGGCCCCCTTCATTATGTGGTGCAGTCTAACCTTGTATGTTTATGACCCTACTTACATTGTGCATATCATAATCATACATCCATTCAAAAGCTGTCTTCGAAGTTATTTTTCAAACTTGCATTAAAAATCTCTTTCAAAACTTGCTTTCAAAGTCTTCTTTTTCAAGCTTGTTTTCAAAATCACAATCCTAAAGTGATTCTAGCCATTCTATGGTTAGAGTTGCTTTAGAAAAAGTGTTATATCCATTGTGACCATCAAGGTTTATATTTTGATTGTAAACCCTAAATTGTTTTATCAAAAACTACAATCTTAAGATGACTATAGTCATTCCATGGTTAGGGTTATTTTAGAAAAGTGTAATATTTAATGCGATCATTATGGTCCATATTTCAAATCCTTGTTTTTAAAACTATAACCCTAAAATGATTCTAATCTCTTCATGGTTAGAATTGTTTAAGGAAAGTGAGATGTTCAAAAAATTTTAAAAGTCCATATTCAAATCCTTTTTCTAAATTGCTTTTTAAACTACTTTCTAAAAACTCTCTTCAAAAATTCACTTTCTAAGAACTCTCTTCAAACTTCCTTTCTAAATTTTTTTTTTCAAATATTTACTTTCCAAAAACTATTTTTTTTGGAGTTCAAGTCAAGCCCTCGGTTCCATGATTAGGAAACCCTAGCTCTCTGTCCTAGAACATGACTTCTTTTTTTTTTTTTTTACCTCAAATCATAAGTTTCTAAAAGCTATTTTTTACATCAAATCTTAGGTTTTCAGAATTTCTTTTTCTAAACCAAAATCATATATGTTCGAATCTAAGATTTCTAAAACTCAACATTTCCAATTCCATGTCAAATTCAATCTTTCAATTTAGGAAATTAGATCAAATCCTACAATTTGAGAAACCAAATCAAATCATCTATTTTTTAAAATAAAATCTAATCTTCTACATTAGGAAATAGGGATAAAATATTTCTTAATTCAAACCTTTTCTAATTTCAAACCTTCTAAATTTCAACTTATCAAATCTTTCCAAAGTTCAAATTTTTCTAAATTCCAAACTTTCTTAAATTGAAACCTTTCCAAAATTAAAACTTTCCTAAAATGAAACTTTCCTAATTTAAATCTTTTCTAAAATGAAACTTTCTTAAATTCAAGACTTTTCTAATTTAGCCCTTTCCTAAAATGAAACTTTCTTATTTTTAAAACTTTCCTAAATTCAAAAATTTTTAAAATCTAATCTTTCCTAAACCTTAACTTTCTAAATTCCTTCAAATCAAATATTCAAGTCAAATCTTTCCCACCATTCCAAGTCGAGTATTTTTAAATCAAATCAAATCTCTTTCCAAATATTTCTTAAATCTAACTTTCCTAATTCGAGTCTTTCTTAATTCGAACATTTTCTTAAATCCAGATATCTAAAAGTCAAACCTCACAAGTGTAAGTCAAATCTTTTTAAAGTATATGCTTCAACCTTAGATTACCTAAACTCTAGGGTATCTAAACCTTAGTTCAACTCTAATCCCAAGTTAGGAAGTTTCAACTCCTTTTTAAGACTCATTCCTAAACCAAGATGGTTTTCCAATTTTAATCTATGTCAAAATATTTTCAAAATCTCAATCTTTCCAAATCAAGTCCAAGTTCATTCCTTTCAAGTCAAAATCAATTTTCAAATCTTCTATTCAAAGTTCAAATCAAATTTTTTCTAATCAAATCTTTTCAAATCAAACTTTTTAAAAATCTCAAAATTTCTATTTTTAATTAAACTCTTATCCGAACTATGATTGAGTTGATTCCCAACAAAGAAATACATAAGCAACCCTCATGGGTACGGTAACAACTTTTTTCAAAATTTCAATTTCACAACCTTTTTTAAATTTTCAATTCCATAATCGATTTCTAATTTTCAATTTCTAAAACCTTCTTTCAAACTTCAAAATCTTCTTTTCAAATATATTTTCAGAGTCAAATCTTTATTTTCAAATCTATTTTCAAAATTAATTCTTTTTCTGGCACTTGCATATCATGTATCATATTAAGTTTCATTGGAAAATTCTTTTCAAAGTGAATATAATTGGACTTTTATTAATCGAAGATTCTAATTGAGTGAACCATAGGGTAAATAGACATGTAGGTACTGAAAGGGCGGGGTAGGATAATGATTTTAGGATATCTTCTCTACACGTAACCAACCTTCGAACCTAAATCACTATTTTTAAATACTAAAATGGAATTATTTTTAAAAATGGCTTAAATCTTTCCAAAGGTTGCCAAACAACCTGTTTTCTTTAAAAATACTCTCTTTAGGAAGTTTCTAAAATCTTTTTCAAAAATTCTAAGTTTAATTTTCAGATTGTGCTTAGTTTTAAGTGACCTAACTCGCCTTAATCAAGTTAGGTGGCGACTCCAAATCTTTTTCAAAATTCCTTAATCAAATCAATTTTCAATTCAAACCTAGTCACACTCATCCTTCTAAGAAGATGAGTTCTAACGAGTACTGTGTTTTTTCCACTTATGTGTATTTTCCTCGAGTGCAAAAAATCAAAGCGCGACATTAGACACATTATTTTCAACATGGAAGGAGGCATACTCATTATTCTCTTTCAATTTCAACGTGTATAATCCATCAGATAAAAACCCATGGCCAATAATTTTGGAGTTGTGAAATAAATCAACTATGCCATTTTGAAATTGAAACCATATCCAAATTTATCCAAAGAAGAAATAGAAATCAAATTCCATCTAAAAGACGGTACATAAGTAGTGTTTTTCAAAATAAGTGAAAAACCAGTTTCTAAAATTAAAACAAGCTCTCCTATGGACTTAACCCTAATTACTGCATCATCTCCTACTTTAAGATTTTCTTCAGTCTTACTTGGCTTTCGTTTGCTTTGGAACCCCCGCAATGACATAGCAACATGAATAGTTGCACCACTATCAAACCACCAAGAATTTGATGAGACATTGGCTAAATTGGATTCAAAACAAACTAAAGCAAGTGAGTTACCTCCTCCCTATTTCTTTTTATCTAACTAGAACTTGAACTTATTGCAATTCCTCTTCATGTGACCTTTTTTATCACAAAAGTAACACTTGAATGCCTTCTCAACGACACTATTGGGACCTAAAACATTGTTGGTCTAATCATGTCCTTTACCTTACCCTTTGTTGTCTTGACCCTTATGAGAAGTGTGATGAGTTTTAGATTTCTTGTGGTTCTTCCTATTTCCCTTACCCTAACCAAGATGAGCCTTAGAATGGGAGACAAACAAAACAGACTCAGTATTTTCCCTCTTAAGTTTCTCCTCCTCTAAGACATATTTGGCAATAAGGTCATTAATGGTCTAGGATTCATTATGTGTATTATAGGTAGTCTTAATTTGGCTAAAGTTCAGTGGTAGGGTATTGAGAACATGGTGAACTACAAAGTCATCTAGGATGATAACATTAAGACTCTTGAGTTTGGTTTGGATGAAAACAAGTTTAAGAATGTGCTCCCTCACCCCCAATTAGTTATAATACCTCAGACTCGTGAGCTTATTCATTAGGAATCCAGCCTCAGCCTTACTAGATATGTGGTATCTCTATCCTACAACATCGAAAAGTTCTTTTGCATTGTTCGTCTCAGTCAAACCACTTAAGAAATGCTTAGAAATAGACCTCTTGATGGCTATGAGACTAAGCCTATTAGAACTATCTCACTTTGCATAATATTCCTCCTCGACGGTTGTACTGGTGGCTGTGAGAGCAGCTGGAGTAGCTTCTCTCAAAGCCAAATCCACATCTATAATCCCCAAAGTGAACTCAATGTCCTATTCCACTTCTTATGATTCGAGTCATTCAACAATATAACTGTCGTAGTATTATTGTTAACTACAAAAGAAACTACACATGGAAACATAAGAGACAACAAATTAGCTGAATGCGAGAAATAAACAATCCTTATACGCTTTAAAAGTAATAAAGCATAAATGATAGGGTAGCCCGGTGCATCATTGCCGTCTCTCCTTTGAGTAGAAAGTGCAACATGCTATGGGGCTCTTTTTGGCTAACCACCAAATAAGAATATCTAAGTATCTAACAAGTTAGTCCCCTTTAGGCAGACAAAACTTATTAGAAACCAAACATTCTTGGGTCAGTCATCGAATATCAATAACCTCCTTTGGGCAAGCGATTGCATGCAATAATACAATGGATATAATCATATAATGTATTAGATATCAATAGATGTATTCCTTTAGGTAGTAGCATCCACATCAATCCATTCCTTCTTATTATGACATCCGTTTGTTAACTTTTTCATGTTATTTTCAATATTCCTGACTCGAATATGCTCACAATCACATCCTTATGAGCATTTGTATAACAGAATATGCCCAATAATCTCATAAATAACATATATGCTACCCAAATCATGCATAATAATTTTCATTACAGAAACTCACATAAAATGACGATTTTGACTATCCTAGGGATAATTATATGAGAGAGTATAATGTATAGAAGAGTACCCACAATAAGTACTCAATGCCATTAGGTTCATAAGGTTAAAAACAAGTTATCTATAGAAAATTACCCAAGAAGTATACACGGTTTCCAAGAAAACGTAAAAAAAAAACCCTAAAATAACCCTAAAAATGAACTCTGAAAAGCAATTATTATTTTTTGTATCAAACCAGCGTACAATATGCCATGATGTTTAAATTGTTGAAAGCATGTTACCTATAAAAAAATACCCAAAACTTGACCACAATTTTTGAGAAAATGCAAAAAACAAGCACAATTTTAGCCCCAAAAAATACCAAACAGTGTCCAAAAATTATGAAAAAAATATTTTGTGGAATCCTTAACTCGAGACGAATCTTAAGAAAGTTTTCTCAGCCCCAAAAGAGGGGTCATCTTCTTCACTCAGCTGAACCGGCCTGACTCGGTTCTCTGCAAATCTGACCCAGTTCGCTGCAGAATCGTTCCAGCCCATTTTTGGCCAAAAAAACTAACTTTTTTGCAACAATTTTTTAGATTAAACACCATTTTGAAGCAAAACGAACATCAAGGAACATGTTTTTGGCAATTTGAAGCCCAAAAATTAAAATTTTAATGCATTTTTAAGAACTCCAAAATCATCAATGGCAGCTAGGGTTTGAAAAATAACCAAAACTCAAAATTTCTTGCACAATACACACTCAAGCATGTTCCAATACAACCTAGAACAACCTATATATGATATTATACAAGAATCATGCATGAAATCATGGATTTAATAAACTTATCAACAAAATCGTCGATTTTAGTTGCAAAACTTTAAAACGATGGATCTCCCTCTACGGTTTGAATTATAACGCGTGCCATATATCAAAAATTTTCTTGTTCTAAGATGAACAAAAGCCCTTTATTTGTTTTTAGAAAAGAGTTATATATTTCGAATTAAATCATTCAAGATCTCGGGTTTTAACTTGAAAAATAAAAAATGAATACATAAAACGAAGGATTTTGAGTCCTTAATTCTTATACAATGGTTCTGATACCACTTGTATGATTCATAATAAGCATGTATATGAACATATAAGCTTAATCCATTGGTTGCACATACATCTAATGCCATTTTCTGTGTATATGTATCGTCTTCTACTGTCCCTTGACTTTTTAAGGAGTTTGTCTCTTACAACACCCATTCATCAAATTCTTCTGGACATGAGAGAGTGGTATCTACAACATAAACAATATCATAAGATGTGAGTATCATTTACTTAATACTAATTAGTCTCAATTTTAAACACTGAATGAAGAGTTACAACCTTTGTTTTCCTATTCTCTGGGTGCTATCAGTAAACTGAGAAGCTAAGGTTGAAACAGGATGCATGCCCTCGAAGAAGAGTGAAGATTGAGTTTAAAAAGTTAAACTACCGACAAGCATTTCTAAAGTTGGCTATTTGGGTTTTGAAGCTATAGATGGATCGAGTTTAAAGCTTCGGTTTAAGTGGAGTGGCGATCCTAATGCGCTAACCATAAATCTTACAGCCTGTTTGCTACTTGAGGAAAGAAAGAGAAAAAAAGGAAAAATTAATTATTGTTTTCCTTCCCTTCCTGGTTTGATTTCTAACTTACGAGGGATGAGAAAGAAAGGGAAGAGAAAGTAGTTTTTCTTTCCACTTTCCTCTCACTTTCTTGATTCTTTCATTTTCAATAGGTTTAAGTGTAATTTGATAAAGGTGTTTTTGAGTAGTATTCTTATAGTAATGAATGAAGCACATTGAACACTTAGTAATTACAAAAACCTTTTTATTTTTTAGTACAAAAAATAGATATGCAGATAAGCTACTCTTGGAGTATCGCTCTTCAGCATTACACAGCCATTTGCGGGAGACCTCATCGTATCTATGTCAGGGCTGAAGCTTAGGGCCCAGAGCATGTAACCGCACCTATGTTAGGGTCGAAGTTTAAGTCCCATCGCATGCTTTGGGGGCTAAAAAATATGTTTAGCCCCACCGAGCGGCTATGAAAACTTGAACCCAAGCATTGAATGAGAAATTTTGAATTTTTACCCAGTGAACCAGCCAGTCGGTGGTTTATATAAACCTAAAGCTATACAAAACATAAACAAAGTAAGAGCACACCAACACATATCAACCTGGAACACACTAACATATATCAACATGGTAGTTTTTAAAAATGAACAACATATCCAAATAAATGATTTTGGTTTGATTAGAACTGTTAAAATTTCTTTGTACCAAGTATGAACAAGAAGTAGTTCCACTAGAAGTAGTTTTTATAGAAAAAGAAATTAAGGAAAAAAAAAATATGAACTACATTGTTTTTTTGAAGGTCCATGAGAACTATATGCATGCTTCTGGAGAAAATTTTATTCGTCACCTAAACTATGTGGTATGAAATCAACTGACAAAAATTAAGCTTTTTGTGCGCCCATCTCACCGCACAAGATTGCACTTCTTTGCCTGTTATTTTAGTACTTTTTTTTTCTTTATTAACAACAAAAGTAAAATAAAATAAAGTAAGATGTTATAGCTACATTGTTGTAAAAGATGGTTTCTTACCATTTCCATTTACAAGAAGAGAGGAAGAAATGTGTTACTAGTCAATGTAAAGTCTTAGGGGCTTCACTACTAGAAAATAGACTTTTTGCGACGGCAACAAACTGTCACAAATACAAATTTGCGTCGGCGTTGCAACAGCATTTTTGGCGACGAAACTAAGGCGTCGCAAATAGTTTTAGTGACGGCTGAGAGAAGGCAAGGGACACTTTTAGCGACGGCACGGACACCGTCGTAAATACTATTTGCCGATGACTCTTTGTTTGCGACCGCTTATGGCCGTCGCTAAAAGGTTTCTTCTCTAATACTTTTGACAACTACCATTAGCGACGTGATGAACTGTCGCAAAAAATATTTAGCGACAATTAGTGAACTGACGCAGAAATGACACAAAAAAGGATATGCTTTTAGCGACATTTACCTTACTTTTAGCAACGCTTAACGCCGTCGCTAATACATTTTTAAAAAAAATTAATTTGTTATTTAAATTATAAATGATTTTTGTAATTTATTATTTCACCTTATAAAATGTACATTTAACATGATCTCAACAACAAAATTCATGCATTCATCCAAATCCAAATCCTTACAAAAATAACAAAATTAATATACCTTTTAAACATCTATATATCCAAACAAACATTGTCTCTCATCAAAATCCATAAAACAAAAATAAAATACATAGTTTCCTGTAAAAATAACGAACCAAATCCAAAACCTATACAACCAAACAGAGTTTTTATTCTATTACAAAATAAGCCGATATAGAAACACCATCCACCTATTCTTTTAGAATAACCTAAAAATAAAAAAACAATGTACAAAAATAAGATATAATAATGAACACAATAAATATATTTAATAGATATGCATGTAAATATATGGGCTTATTGAAAAAAAAAATGCAACTTGTCACAATGGTCATACCAAGAGTCTGATGACCATACCGTTTATTTTCACACGTCACTCGTGTCTAGACCTTGCTACGTGTTAAGTTCGACGAATTTCTGAGGCCTTTTGAGAGTTTTAATATCGAAACGGCTCGAAAAACTTAATGTTTTAAAAAAAATTAAGAAAAAATTGTCACAACTCTCACACCGAGAGTCCGACGACCGTGCCGTTTGTTCTCACACATCACTCATGCCTAGACCTTACTACGTGTCAAGTTTGACGGACTTTTAAGGTCATTTGGGAGTTTTAGTACTGAAATGGCTCGAAAAACTTAATTTTTTCAAAAAAAAAAAATTAAGGAAACAAATGTCACAACTTTCGCACTAGGAGTTCGGAGACCGTGCTATTTGTTCTCACACGTCACTTGTGCCTAAAAATTGTGATGTGTCAAGTTTGATGGACTTCCGAGGCCGTTTGGGAGTTTTATTATCGAAACGGTTCAAAAACTTAGTTTTTTCAAAAATATTAAGGAAAAAGTGTCACAACTCTCACACCGGGAGTCCGGCAACTGTGTCGTTTATTCTCACATATCACTCGTGTCTAGACCTTGCTATATGTCAAGTTTGACAAACTTCTGAGGATGTTTAGCAGTTTTAGTATTGAAACAGCTCGCAAAACTTAGTTTTTCCAAAAGAGTTGAGGAAAAAAATGTCACAACTCTCAAGCTGGGAGTTTGAAAACTGTGTCGTTTGTTCCCATACATTACTCGTGCCTAGACTTTGCTACGTGTCAAGTTTGATGGATTTCCGAGATTGTTTGGGAGTTTTAGTAGCCAAACGGCTCAAAAACTTGTTTTTTAAAAAAAAATTTAAGACGAAAATGGAGGGAAAAAAAATGTCACAACTCTTACCGCAGGAGTTTGGAAACCTTGCTATTTGTTCTCACACGTCACTCGTGCCTATACTTTGCTACATGTCAAGTTTGACAGATTTCAGAGGTTATTTGGGGGGTTTTAGTACCTAAACGGCTTAAAAAACTTGTTTTTATAAAAAAAAGTTAAAGAAAAAAAGAGAGAAAAAAAATATCACAACTCTTACACCAGAAGTTTGAAAACTGTGTCGTTTATTTCCACACATCACTCGTGTCTAGACCTTGTTATGTGTCAAAGTTGACGGACTTTCGAGGTCGTTCCGTGGTTTTAGTATCCAAATGGCTCAAAAAACTTGTTAGGTGGGGTCCCATAAATCAATCATATTGAAAGAATAAAGGCAATGTAATGCATCAATTAGTGTCTCCATAAACCTATCAACAATTTTCCCAATTTCTCTCTCCATCATTATTTTTTTCCCCCACTAAACAATCACTCAACTAAGATTTTCTCTTCACGAATTTACCAAATCAAGCTGGTAAAAGCATTAAGTGGGACTAAATGCCTCAGCAGAGATCTATTTAGTTTCTTAGTTTTGGGAATGAATAAAATGACAATTTCCAATGAAATATGCTTCAAAATTCAACTAGCAATGGGCATACCAGGCAACTTTCTAGGTTTACGTAACAGAACAAACTTTGCACCCATAGCTACGACGATAAATGGATTGAACATGAATCCTCTAGCTTCAATACCTGTCGATAAATCCGGTCACATAAGAAAGCACTCAAACAAACCCAAGAAGAAAAAAAATTGAAAAAATTGCTCTTATCGAACTGAAAGATCAATATCAACCATCCAAAGTTTTGCTAGAGAAGCTATATATATCATTAATAATTTCATGTTAAATCATAAGGCCCCTAAAAGAGAAAAGCCCTCTAGAGTGCAAATCTATCAAATTCCACTTCTGACAATGATACCTACATCCCAACTCATTTGATTTTACATCATTGTGTTGAATACTGAATAAAACAAACTTGTTTCAATCATTGATGTTAGCATCAGTATTCTCATTCCATAATAATGGCCCAAGAAACCATTGTAGGGCATAAAGAGTTCATATAGCTTATAACAATCTGAAAATCTTTACAAAAGGTAAAAGAAAGAAATAAACAGAAGAGAAAGAAACAAAAAAGATAAAAACAGAAAATTGATCTAGCTTCCAATTAGGGAACACAAGCCTAAATTATAGTTATTTACCTTCCCCACCCCCTCCAAAAATAAAAAAGATGCATGATTTAGAGTTAACACAGCAATTCAAACTCATCTTTTGCACTAGATCCAATCTCAAACTAAGAAATTTCACAAAACTTGCAACAGAGATAGAAGACATTTAACATAGAAAATGAAAAGGCACATGAGGGGAAATGAAGTAAAACACTAATTTGTGTAAGTTATCACCAAAATCTCATACCATCTTTTCTAGACTACTACTAGAAAGTTCTAACTGCAAATAATTTATTGACCAATAATGCATCAGTGGTTACCTTTGAACTCTGATTACTTGCTTTATAGAAAATTCAAACTTGGTTAACCAATCTTATTTAAACAAAACAAAAAATATCTTTTAAGAAATCAGATGAGGAGAAGATGGGCAACTATTTATTTGCATTATAGAAAATTCAAACTTGGTCAACCAAAACTTCTTTAAAAATAATTATCTTTCTAAGAAATCAGATGGGGAGAAAATGGGCAAACTTCTACAATCCATGGGGATAAAAAAAAAAATAGTCAATCACCCACAATAGTTCGTTACTCATAGAGGACTGATTTGAAGTCAAAGAACAAACTAAACCACCAAATACAACTAATATACCTAAACCCAAAAAATAAAAATAAAAATGACACTATCCAAGCAAGAATAACTTTGTTGGAGATATTAATCTAAATGTAATAAGGAAAATACTGAAAAATGAAGAAATTTAAAAAGAAAACTGAACCTTGGGAAAGGCCAACTGAATTAGCATAATATAATGTTCAGACCATTCAAATAGAGAGAGTGAGAGAAGGAAGTTACAAACTAGTCAATCTTTCAATGGCCAGCAAAAAAAAAAATGGCGAATCAACAAGGTCATTGAAATCACCGATTTAGTGGCCGACCAACGAAGGGTTGAGGCCCAGCAACATGTTGTTTTTAGAAGGCAGGTAGGTGACATTTGGAGTCTTCGCCAAGGTCGCCGCGATCTCCCTCGAAGCCTCAATCCTCCTGAGCTGGATCAAACCCATTCCAGCAGCCGAAGTCGCGTCTGAAATCAACTTTGCGGACTCGCTCTCTCCTTTTACCCAAATGATCGCAACTTGCCTCTCCTGATCCGCCTTGGCCACTACGAACTTAGATCGCGCTGCCTCCTACTGCGCAACCTGCTTCTGGTCCACGGCCTTCGAGAACTCAGCCCCATACGCCAAATGTGTTATTGCGACATCGTCAAGCATGATGGTTAGGGCTTCCGGTCGGTGAGGGCTTTCAGGCGATGCCTACAATGGCACATGAAGATAGAGGTTAGAGAGAGAGAAGCTTACATTGTGAAGAACGGTTTCGCATCGCGGCAGTGATCAAGCTAAAGAGGGAGAGTGAGGGATGAGAGAGCTAATGAGATCGACGGCTGAATCATCTGCTAGGGTTAAGTTTAGAGGGAAAAAGAAAGGAAAGGGGCAATACCAATTAGGGAAACGACATTTACAAATGAAACGACGCCGTTTCACTAAAGTTTTTGTGACGGGGCCATTGCCGTCGCAATTGAGTGGTCGCCAAAAAGGGCTTTCGCGTCGGGGCCATTGCCGTCGCAAAAAATGGGCTTTTGTGACGGCATTCCAGTTGTCGCAAAAAGATCCGTCGCAAAAGGGCTATTTTCTTGTAGTGAGCTTATACCCAGAAAAGACTTCAAACAATAAAACAATACAGAACTATCGATGAGTATAACCATCACTGCTTGGCAGCTAGCAATTAACCCTAAACCATACCTGGCTTTAGTTCAGAAGTAGCAAAGCGAACTGCTCTGCTTGTTAGCACAGGATATGGAAAATTTCGAATATTGTAGAAGCCATTTCAATTCCCAACCTGAACTAGTCGATGCAATCCATATTTTGTTCCCTTGTCCGTCATATAAGTTGCAGTTAGAAAGAGCTTTAGTTAGTGAAATTTAGCTTTAATCTTCTGGTCTGGAGTACGACAATGCTGATAGGCAATCACATGGAAACATCTTAAATCATGCAGCTTTTAGCTTTAAAGCCATAAGTTCTCTAGATAGTTAAACAGCCAAGTTTTTGAGAAGGTTTTTTGTGAAGTCATATAGAGCCTTAGTTTGGCTCACTTCACTAGCAATTTTCAACTCCAGAAGGTCATCATTTTTAGGGAGTTATTAGTCTAGTGGTAGCTTATTTGTGTTAAAACGAATATAATGTAAACAAGATGAACTGAGTTAATTTGTCTTATAAACTATGAAATTATCTGTTTGAAAAGCATTATCTTAATGAGGAAAGAGCATGCAGCCATTTTAGGTTCAGGAGGTAAGGAATTCTGTGAAAAATTTCCCAATCAAATATTTTCTCTCCAAAGCCTAATCAAATCCAGCAGCCATGGACACAGAAAGTTGCAACAAGGTCAGCACATGACATGAATTGTCAACTGCTCTCCTCCCTCACATGGCATGTTCCATCATCAAGGCTTATAGTTGATTGAAAGAAGGAATATCATCCACCAATGCCCTGTAACAACCCTGTTTTCCCTGTTTTTGTCTTCTAAATGTGCATCCATTGACAGTGAGTTGAAAATCTACTCATCATGGTTGCAGCCTTATAAAGAAGAGATTGGTTAGTCACCCTTCAAATCATAGCTAAATTGACCTATTCATACAAAAAGGTGCCTCCCACTTCCATCATGGCCACTCTCTTTGACACCAGCCCCTTTATAATCAAAACTCTCTCTATTCTCTCTCTCTCTCTCTCTCTCTCATACACACACACAAGCACATGTGCACTTGGAAACAAACACAAGTAAGCTAGTCTGGTTTCAATAATTTATCATTTATTGTCCTGAACATAGGAGAGATAGGCATAGCATAAAGGTTGGGAACTTCCCATTTCTCCTACATGGTCTCCAAGAGAACCATGTTCCTTTTTTCGCCGCAATATTTGGTGATAATCTCTGTACAGGCACTTTCTGGTTATCAACACCACTATCCCCCTCACCACTCTTTAGATACCGATAGAGCTGCGCTTCTTGCATTCAAAAGAAGCATCTCATCTGATCCAAATTCTAAACTTGCCAACAGGAATGAGGCCACTCATGCATGCAACTTCATTGCTGTCGGATGCAATAAACAACATCACTGCGTAACACGGCTTATTCTCATTGATGCTGAACTTATGGGGTTGCTTTCACCCTCCATTTCCAACCTCATTTTCAAAATATAGACCTCTCCGTGAACTTCCTCACAGGAAAAATTCCAGCAGAAATTGGAAATTGCCACGGTCTGTGGAACGTCAATTTGTATAATAATCAGTTCACTGGCGAAATCCCATTTTCAATAACCAATGCTTCACGCATGTATAACTTGGATGTGGAGAACAACAATCTCTCAGGTGAATTGCCTTCAGAGATAGTAGCAAAGCTACCTGGACTTCTCTATCTTCACTCACCATATACTAACATGGTTAGCCCTGATAGTAACACTAATCTTGATCCTTTCTTCACTGCCCTTGCAAACTGCACTAACCTAGAGGAGCTTGAATTCGCCGGTATGGACCTTGTAGGAAGGCTGCCTAGTTCCATTGGCCAACTCGGTAATAATCTTGTATCTCTCTTGCTTCAAGAAAACAGGATCTCTGGATCAATTCCTTAAAATTTGGCAAATCTCTCCAGTCTCGCATTGCTGAATTTGACATCCAATCTTTGGAAGGGAACCATGCCAGCAGAAATGAGTAGGTTATCGCTTTTGGAACAACTGTTCTTATCACACAATTTTTTCACTGGCCCAATTCCAGCAGTAATAGGACAGTTTCCACATCTTTTTCTGCTTAATCTATCAAATAATAAATTTTCTGGTGAGAACCCCAAAAGTCCAGGAAATTTGGTCCAAGTTTATTTTATGTTCCTTAATAACAACCTCCTTTCAAGAGCGATACCTCCAAGTTTAGGACAGTGCATAGATCTCTTCAAGCTAGAAAATGTTCTAGAGATTGATCTTTCATCAAACAACGTCACTGGAAATATCTTCCCTCAGTTATCAAGTTGCATTGCCTTGAGGATGATAAATTTCTCACACATTTTTCTTCAAGGACAGCTTCCAGAATCTTTAGGAGATCTTAAGAACCTTGAAGTTTTGGATGTCTGAGAAAATTACTTATCCGGACCGATCCCAACAAGCTTAAATAAAATTCCCTCTCTCATCTTTCTGAATCTATCATTTAATAAAATTCCCTCGGGTGGCATCTTTGATTCTGTCACAAATCTCTCATTTTTAGAAAGCCAGCATCTTTGTGGGTCAGTTCCTGTTGGGTCAGAAATCAAATACACACTCATACACCAATAAATTAAAAAAAGAATTTCATTATGGAGAAGAAAAAAACAGAGGAGGAGGAGGAGATTCTGCTCTCTCTCTCTCTCAACTACAACTCTCACAAAAAACCTCTCTTGCTCTTGCTGGAGCTGGGATGATTTTCTCCCTCTCCTCAACCCTCTATTTATAGGAGAGGAAAAGCACCATTTGTCAAGATTGCAGCCACCAATCTTGACAAAAGCTGAACAGCGACAACGTGTGGGCGGCTGAAAATTTCTTCGTCAACTTCGGTGGTCGGCCTTCTCGAAAGGTTGACGATGGCTGGAGCCTTCAATCAAATTTGGCCAGCTTTGTTGATTGGGTATGAACCCAACAATTTTCTCCCTCCGTACCCATTGGTGGAGAGCACAATCTGACGTCCTTCAGTTAGCATATATTTCGACTATGTCTCTACATAGCTCGAGCTTCTCACGAGTAACCACCTTTGTTAACATATCTGCTAGATTCTCTTTTGTATGAATCTTCTCAAGCTTCAACAGCTGTTGATCCATCACCTCGCGTATCCAATGATATCGAATGTCGATATGCTTGGTGCGGGAATGGTACATTGAATTTTTGCTCAAATTCAGAGCACTCTGACTGTCACAATGCACTTTTTATTCTTTCTGCTTGACTCCCAGCTCTTGGAGAAACCGCTTTACCCACAACATTTCCTTTCCAACTTCCGCTACGGCGATATATTCTGCCTTCGTTGTAAATAATGCCACACACTTTTGTAGTTTAGATTGCCATGATATAGCTCCCCCTGCGAAGGTATAGAGGAATCCTGATGTAGATTTCCTACCATCAAGATCACCGGTCATATCTGAATCTGTATAGCCTTTCAAGGCTGGTTCAGCTCCCCCAAAATACAAGTATAGCTTTGATGTACCCTTTAGGTACCTGAGAATCCATTTGACTGCTTCCCAATGCTCTTTCCCTGGGTTGGAGAGAAATCTGCTCACAACGCCTACAACGTGAGCAATATATGGCCTTGTACACACTATTGCATACATCAGACTGCCTACTGCTGAAGAGTAGGGTACTGTTGCCATTTCTTCCATCTCAGTTTTTGAGGAAGGGCACGAACTCTTGCTCAGCTTGAAGTGATTAGCCAGTGGAGTATTAACTGGCTTAGCATTTTTCATGTTGAACCTTCTGATCACCCGTTCAATGTACTTTTCTTGTGATAGCCATAACTTCTTGGCTTTCCTATCACGAACAATTTGCATGCCCAAAATTTGTTGAGCAGGGCCTAAGTCCTTCATATCAAAGGATTGAGACAACTCCTTTTTTAGCTTGCTAATCTTAGTAGCATCCTGTCCAATGATCAGCATGTCATCCACATAGAGAAGGAGTGTCACAAAGCTACCATTTGAGAATCTCTGAATGTACACGCATTGGTCTGCAGCAGTCCTCTTGTACCCATGACCCACCATGAACGAGTCAAACTTCTTGTACCATTGTCTCGGTGGTTGCTTCAGGCCGTAGAGACTCTTCTTCAACTTGCAAACTAAGTGTTCTTTCCCAGGAGCTTCAAACCCTTCTGGCTGTTCCTTGTAGATCTCTTCCTTCAGATCTCCGTGGAGAAAAGCTGTCTTGACATCTATCTGTTCAGGCTCCAAGTTCAGGCTGGCTACCAATCCGAGTATAACTCGAACTGAGGTCATCTTCACTACCCGTGAGAAAATCTCGCCAAAGTCAATTCCTTTCTTCTGTTGAAATCCTTTGACGACCAATCGAGCCCTGTGCCTGACTAGCTTTCCACTATCATCTTTCTTTAGCTTGAAAACCCACTTGTTTCTCAAAACTTTTCTTCCTTTGGGAAGCTGTACCAGATCATAGGTCTGATTCTTGTACAAGGAACTCATCTCTTCTTGCATGGCTTCCATCCACTTGCTTTTGTCTGGATGGGTCTGTGCTCCTTGAAGTCCTCTGGCTCCCCCTCATCAGTGAGCATGATGTAGTCTGATTCTGGATATCTGGAAGACGGAATCAGGACACAGCCTCTTGCAGATCTCCTTGGCTGAGGCTCTTCACTCTGAGGAGGTACTTCACTAATTGGTTATGGAAGTTCTTCTTCTTCTGGTGGAGCGGGTTATTGCTTCCCCTACTCAACACCCTCTTCTTTTTTTTCATCTTCTGGAATTACCTCCTGCACTCCAGTATCTGTGGTGAGATGGACTGGTGCTGGATCTGGAGTCATGTCAGGAGCATGGGCATTGAAACCACTGGACTTAGTTGGTTCCTCATAAAACTGGTTCTCTTGGAACATAACGTCCCTACTTCTAATGACATTCTTTGTTGTTGGATCCCATAGTCTGTATCTATAGTCTTCATCTCCATAACCAATGAAGATGCATGAAATGGACTTCATGTCGACCTTCTGTCTCTGGTCCTTGGATATGCGTGTAAAAGCCTTGCACCCAAACACTCTCAGGTGAGAATAGGAGACATCCTTCTTGCCAGTCCACACCATCTCCGGAACTTCAAATTTTAACGGCACTGATGGTGATTTGTTGATTAGGTAGCAGGCAACACGAACAGCTTCACCCCAGAATGGCTTTGGCAAATCAGCCATACTAAGCATACACCGGGTTCTTTCCACAATGGTCCGGTTCATCCTTTCGGCTACTCCATTGTGCTATGGGGTGCATGGGACCGCCTTCTCGTGGCGAATATCGCGTTCTAAGCAGTATGCCTTGAACTCCTTGGATGTGTACTCGCCTTTATTGTCTGTCCGAAGGCACTTCAACTTCTTGCCAATCTCCCTTTCCATCATGGCATGGAAGATCTTGAAGTTCTCAACTACCTGATCTTTGGTCTTCACAAAATACACCCACACCTTCCGTGAAGCATCATCTATGAAGGTAACAAAATACCTGTTACCGCCCAATGACTCCTCTTCAATGGGATCACAAACGTCAGAGTGTACCAGACTCAATAACTCTGATCTTCTTCATGTGGAAGAATTGAACGAGACTCGATGTTGCTTGCCAAACAAGCAATGCTCGCAGGGGTTCAATGCAATCTCCTTATTTACTAGAATGAGAGCCTTCTTTACCAGCGTGAATAACCCTTTCTCTCCTATATGACCGAGTCTCTTATGCCACAGATTTGGTGACGCCTCATCTTCAACTGCATTGAGACTGTTTGAACAAACCTTCACATGGGTTCTGTACAGCGTGCCGCAAATATGCCCCCGGGCAACAACCAGGGCACCTTTTGACAGCTTCCAAGTGTCATTGCTGAAGCAGTTGTCATAACCCTATTGATTAAGGCTATCCCAGAAATAAGATTAAGACGGAGGTCGGGCACGTGTCTGACGTCTTTCAATACCATCATACAGCCATTGTTTGTCTAGATTCGAACATCACTAATTCCCACAATCTTTGATGAACTAGTGTTTCCCATTCTTACAATACCAAAGTCTCCAGTTTTGTACATCGTGAATAACTTGCTATGGGGAATGGCGTGGTAAGAGGCTATTGTGTCTACCACCTATTCAGAATCTTGGCTATCAACGTGGAGGCACGTCTCTTTTTCCACGGAGAGTACTACGACATCTCCTTTACTGGTGATGAGGGTGTCACCATCTTCTTTGTTATGTTGGTGATTACCTTGACCTTGCTCCCTTTTTAATTTTCGGCAGTCCTTCTTTATGTGACCTTCAATGCCACAATAATAACATGTAAACTTGCCATGTCTGTCATTAGATTTGCCAGGATCTTGTGACCTTCCTCCACTTCTGCTTCTGCCTCTACCTCTTCCTCGGCCTCTGTTATCTTCTTGAGGCCTCCCCCGACTTTCTGTAGTGAGGGCATATGATTGTTCTATGCCAGCTTCCTTCCGTCTAGCTTCTTCATTGAATAAGGCATCCTTGACCATCGCCATGGTGAGTTTGCCATTTGGAGCTGAATTGTTGAGGGACACCACCAATGTCTCCCAACTGTCTGGTAGAGAACTAAGAAGCAAGAGGGCTTGCTCTTCATCGTCTCGCGGCAGGTCCATGGCTGCAAGCTGGTTCACATAATTCTGAAATTGACTCGTGTGCTCAGCAATTGAAGTACCGCTCTTTAACTTCAAGTTAACAAAGCGTTTCATCAAGAGAGCTTTGTTTCGAGCAGTTTTGGCTTGAAACAGATTCTCTAGCTTTGTCCAGAGAGTATATGCATCTGTCTCCTGAGCAACATAGTGGAATACACTATGGTCGATCCATTGTCTGATCAGACCGATAGTTTTCTTGTTCTTCCTTCTCCACTCGGTTTCCATTGTATCCGTCGGTTTCACCCCCACTTCATCCAAGGGATCAAATGAATCTTGTTAGTTCAAATAGTCCTCCATTCGAGGCCACCAAATGGCGTAGTTCGAAGAGGTGAGCATAATCATAGCTCCTAAGGTTAATCTTGATGGCTCTTCCATGAATTTACTCTTCAATTGGCTTGTACAGCACTATAGAAGTAGAATTTGCCAAAACAGAGTGCACGATTGTGTCCGGAATGGTGAAAAACCTTAAGAAAGGCTTAACTAAAAATTTTAGTTTGTTCAGGGGTCAAACTGTAATTTTTAAAAAGTTTTGGAGCCAAACTGTAATTTTAAAAAAATTCTGGGGCCAAATTATAATTTTCAAAAGTGTTGATGACGTGGCAGCTGCTGATGACATGACAGCTAACTAGGTGATGATGTGATAGTTGACTGGACTAGTGACGTGGCAGTTGACTTGGTCAACGATGACATCAGCAATGATATCAGACCGTCTTCTTCGACGCTGGTGACGTCGCCGGTGTTAACTCATCGGAATAAAACTTTGATTGGCTTGTACGGGCTCGTTTTAGCTCCGTTTGCAACGCAGTTTGCGTCGTTCAACTCATATCGACGAGACAAACACAATGGTGTGATCAAAACACAATTTCGGCAATTTGATTTCTGGGCAGCGGGAAAAAGATAGCAAAAAAATTACTCCGGCGACTCTAACCTTGCTCTGATACCACTTGTTGGGCCAGAAATCAAATACATACTCACACACCAATAATTAGAGAAAGAATTTCATTATGGAGAGGAAAAAAATAGAGGAGGAGAAGGAGATTCGGCTCTCTCTCTTGACTACAATTCTCACAAAAAAATTTCTCTTGCTCTTGCTTGAGCTGGGATGATTTTCTCCCTCATCTCAACCCTCTATTTATAGAGGAGGGCAAGCACCATTTGTCAAGATTGCAGCCACCAATCTTGACAAATGCTGAACGGCGACAACGAGTGGGCGGCTGAAAATTTTTTTGTCAACTTCGGTGGTCGGCCTTCTCAAAAGGTTGATGGTGGCTGGAGCCTTCCGTCAAATTTGGCCAGCTTTGTTGATTGGGTATGAACCTAGCAGTTCCAGGTATCCGCATTTGCCATCAAAAGAAACACTATGCGTACTTTCTTGATTATCTTCTGTGTCATCACCTCTGTATCAGTGTTCTTCTTGACGATGTGTTGTGTGATTGGATGCCGGCACTTCAAAAGAATAAACTTCTGCTCAGATGGCTGAAACAGGAAAAAAATCACCACCAGAATTGATGCACATGAATTTCCCAAGAATAACATATAAAGAACTCTCACTGGAGGATTTGACGATCAAATATTGATAGGGTCAGGCAGCTATGGACGTGTCTATGTTAGTGCAAAAATCTGTAAAAGGAAGAAGAAGATGAATGAACACGTCCAAGGCACGATTAATATCGCTTTCCTTAAGACGATATTCGCCCCCACCAATTCTCAGAATCTGGTGTGCACCGGGTTAATGACGAATCGCCTCCAGGATACAATGGAGCCCAGAAAATCTGTAATTCTGACTGCGTGTTGCACACACGAAATCAGACCCGAATACCCTCTGATTATCAAGTCTGCCAAGAATCTGAATGTCTATTTCTGCAGAAACAGACTTCAGAGATGATGAACAATAAAAACTAGAAAGAATCAAGAATTTTAATGCCTTTTAATATAGAAAGAAGTTGCAGAAAAAATATATATATTATTTTCTGCGAATTTGCCATATTTTTATAGACATTTTGGTGTCTTTTTGGACCAGACATGACTGTTAGAATTCAAATAATAACTGATTTCTAACAGTCACTTGCAGGTTTAAATACAGCCGTCGGATCGCCCATTTTCTAATCTAACGGTGTAGATCGCACATATTCATTGTTTGATCAGATCATTCATCACACCTTTATGATCAGGTGTGATTCTCACCATACGATCCTTTTTGCTTATGTATTAGCCATCCGATCGTTGATTATCATGATTGACAAAAATCAATGGTCTTGATCACACGCCACACGCGCACGTGCCACGTGCCAAGTGCCAAGTGCGCCACTAAAGCGCCACATTGCGCCACGCGACTCGCACGCGAGACGTACGCGTGGCGCACATGTGGCTTGATGCACATGCTCACACTTGTGTGCTACACCCAATCATTGCTCTAAAGCAATTCATAGAAAGTTGTTGGCATTTATAAATGCCTTACCAAACTTCTCACTTTCCAATGTGGGATTCATTTAATAAGGCAATAAAGACTTTCTTCAAAGCTAGTCAAAACCATTTTGGAAAACCCCAAAACTACTACATATATTATATATTTTGAAAATATTTTCAACAATCCCCCACCATTTTCAAAATAATTTAAAAAACATATCTTGGCCAGACAGGAAAAACTAATGCATAAATGAAGGTGTCTTATGGACTTGAACCTTCACTTAGTGATAACACATCAAGGTTAACAAGGATGGCATAGTAGGCAAGCTTTGAACTAGCAATCTTATATAGCTAACCGGACATGTTTCACACATCAGTATTCTCTTCTTTAGGTAAATTCATAAAAGCCGACACGTGGATTGGCCTTGTGTCTATATCCTGTTTCATGAGTGCTCTAGAGACTGCCCAAGTCATCATAGAAGGCGGCACCACCTTCGACACTCATATAGGTAGACTTATCTGAAGTGTTCCAGTAACTTAAACACTTCAACACAATATGTTATAAGTCTATTAAGAGCTTATTGCCCAACCTTCCCCATTTACATTACTGGTACCAAGCACTTTTTCCTTGGGATGAAAAATTTGTATAGTACTTGCAGTCACTACATCTGATGTACTTTGGCTCATTGAACTCAAGACTTGATGTTTCAAGCGTTGAGTCGAGTTTCCACCAGTGATGACTAATCATATGGGCTGAAGACCCATCCCTATTGATGTTTTCTTCACCAAGTCCCTTGCAAGTCCTTTAGTAAGCGGATCTGCCAAGTTTTGGCATGATCTCACAAAATCTATGGTGATAACTCCATCAGTGAGCATTTGTCTCACACTGCTATGTCTCAGGCCAATGTGCCTAGATTTGCCATTATAAATGTGGCTATATGCTCGTGACAGTGTAGCCTCACTATCACAATGCAAAGATATAGGTGACATTGGTTTAGACCAAAGAGGAATTTCCAACAACAAATTCCTAAGCCACTCAGCCTCTTTGCTACAAGAAGCCAAAGCTACAAACTCTGCAGCCATGGTAGAGTCTGTAATTAAAGTCTGCTTCTTAGAACCCCAGGAGATAGCTCCTCCACCAAGGAGAAATATCCACCCACTGGTTGATGTATGATCATCTCGGTCAGATATCCAACTAGCATCAGTGTATCCTTCCAAAACCGTAGGATACCCACTGTAAACACAAACCATAATCCATGGTTCCTTTTAGATATTTTAAAACTCTTGTTACAGCATTCCAATGACTAGTGCCAGGATTACTAGTAAATCTACTAAGTTTACCAACTGCATAAGCAATGTCAGGTCGTGTGCATGTCATAGCATACATCAAACAACCAATTACCCTAGCATACTTCAATTGATCAATAGCTCTACCAGTATTAGGATACAATTTTAGATTTGAATCAAACGGTGTACTCACAGGTTTGCAATCAAATAAATCAAATCTCCTGAGTATTTTTTCTATATAATGTGATTGAGAAAGGACAATCTCATTAGTATTCCTTTTAATTCGAATACCCAAAATGACATCAGCAATTCCCATGTCTTTCATTTCAAAATTAGATGACAAAAAATTCTTAACTTTCACAATGCTATCATAATCAGTACCAAAAATCAACATGTCATCTACATATAAACAGATAATCACACCTTTATCATTATTGAACTTACTATAAACACACTTATCAGATTCATGTATTTTGAAGCCATTAGTAACCACAACTTGATCAAATTTCTCATGCCACTGTTTAGGTGCTTGTTTAAGTCCGTAAAGAGACTTAACCAACTTACAAACTTTATGTTCTTGTCCAGGCATGATAAAACCCTCAGGTTGGTCCATGTAAACTTCTTCATCCAATTCACCATTTAGAAATGCAGTTTTAACATCCATTTGATGAATTTCGAAGTTATAGATAGAAGCTAAGGCAATAAGCAGCCGGATAGTACTAATTCTAGCAACAGGTGCATAAGTATCAAAATAGTCTATACCTTCTTGTTGCTTAAAACCTTTAGCAACTAATCTGGCCTTAAACTTGTCTATAGTTCCATCTACCTTCATTTTCTTTTTGAAAATCCATTTACATCCCACAGGAACAGAACCAGGTGGTAGATCAACTAATTTTCCAAGTTTTATTACCCATAATAGAGTCCATTTCATCTTTAATAGCCTCTTTCCAAAAAGCTGAATCTTGAGACTTCATAGCCTCATCGAATGAAAGAGGGTCAGGTTCTATAGAAGGAGAAACCGAAGTTTGCTTAGAGATAGAATCTCTAGTACCTTCAACCAAATAAACTATGAAATCTGGCCCAAAAGACTTTTCAGTCCTTATCCTTTTACTCCTTCTAGGTTCAGAAGATACAATGACATCTTTCTGTGGTTCCAAAGGTGGTTCCACATGTTTTCTAGTCTCATTTATATTGGGAATAGATGTGAATCTATTTTCATAAAAGACTGCATCTCTAGATTCAAAAACGGTATTGATCTCAACTGAATCATTAGTCTCAATAACAAGAAATCTATATCCTTTACTATGTTCTGCATATCCTAAGAAAATGCATTCAATAGCTTTTTGTCCTAACTTCTTGATCTTAGGTTCAGGTAATCTAACAATGGCTCTGCAGCCCCAAACTTTAAAATAAGACAAATTAGGCTTTCTTTTATTCCATAACTCATATGGAGACACTTTAGACATCTTGTGAGGAACACGATTTAAAATATAACATGCAGTTAACATAGCTTCACCCCAAAAACCATTAGAAAGACCAGAATTAAAAAGCATAGCATTAGTCATTTCTACTAATGTTCTGTTTTTCCTTTCAGCAACTCCATTTTGTTGTGGAGTGTAAGCCATAGAGGTTTCATGGACAATTCCAACAGATTCACAAAATGCAGGAAAATGATATTCACCTCCCCTATCTGATCTAAGGCATTTAATCTTAGCATTACATTGACATTCAACTTCTGTTTTATAAACTTTAAACTTTATCTAAAACTTCATCTTTAGCATGTAGTAAATAAATATAACAGAATCTTGTATAATCATCAATGAAAGTCACAAAGTACTTTTTGCCTCCTCTAGTAGGGGTGCTATGCATATCACACACATCACTATGAATTAATTCCAACAAAGTAGAATTTCTATCAACCTTCGAGAATGGTTTTCTAGTGATTTTAGTATGCATACATATTCTGCATTTATCATTCATGTCATTTGCACATTTAGGAATTAATTCTAACTTAACCATATCATGCATTCTTCTTGAATTAACATGTCCTAAACGAAAATGCCATAAAGAAAGAGTATCAACCATATAAGCAGAAATATTCACTTTATTAATATTAAGCTTGAACATGCCCTCATACAAATATCCTTTTCCAACAAACATCCCTCCCTTAGTCAAGATAAATTTGTCCGACTCAAATACAAGTTTAAACCCAAACTTATTAAGAAGACTCCCAGACACCAGATTCTTTCTAACTTCTGGTACATGATACACATCAGTAAGAGTAAGGCTTTTTCCAGAAGTAAACTCTAGATTCACAGATCCTTTTCCCTTGACTGCTGCTGTGGACGAGTTGCCCATGTAAAGAACATTGCCGTCCTCCATGGGTTCATAGGTCTTGAAAGAACTTTTGTCTTTACAAACATGTCTCGTCGCACCAGAGTCAATCCACCATGCTTCATTATCTTCAAGGATATTAACCTCGGATATCATGGCCACAAATTTCTCCTTAGAGTCTTTAGCATCGTTCCCTTTTTGTTTCTTAAAGAGACGACACTCTTTCTTGTAGTGGCCTTCCTTTTTGCAGTAGAAACATGCCCCCTTCTTTTTCTTCTTATTGTGATTCTGGTTATTTCCAGAATTATTGCCATTGTTACCAGCATTTCTGCCTCTCTTACGATTATCTTGTCCAGATTGGGAGGGCTGTTTTGACCCTTGTCCATCCTCCATCATATGAACCTTGGAGGCATGAGAGCTATGCTCGTCATTACTGTCTCTTTTCCGAAATTCCTCCTCAATCCAAAGATGACGGTCCAATTCTTCAAGAGACAGGTCCTCCTTTTTGTGTTTAAGACTCTTTTTGTAGTCTTTCCATGATGATGGAAGTTTGTCCAAAATGGCAGAAACCGTAATGGATTCATCCATTTTCATGTCATACTGATTGAATTGGTTTAGGATATGCATGATTTCATGAAACTGCTCAATAACAGGACGAGTATCAGACATCTTATAATTGAAAAATTTAGAAGCCAGAAATTTCTTACTGGTGGCGTCCTCCATTAAGTACTTGGCTTCAAGTGCATCCCACAATTCTTTAGCAGTCCCCTTATTCTGGTACATATCGAACAGAGTGTCAGACATTGCATTGCAGATGTGTCCTTTGCAAATGTAGTCATCTTGCTCCCATTTCATCCTTGTCCTTGTTTCAGCCACAGTCTCATCTTCATTTGCAACAGGCTTGGGGGGGTGGTGAGAACATACACCACTTTGAGACTGGCAAGTAGGAAGTGCATCTTCTTCTGCCATCTTTTGAAGTTTGCTCCATCAAAACGATCCAGTTTCATAAAGTCTGCAGAAAACTCTCGTAATGATGCAGCCATGATCGATAATATCGTCTTAAGATTGTTAGTGCAAAAATCTGTAAAAGGAAAGAAAGAAGATGAATGAACACGTCCAAGGCACGATTAATATCGCTTTCCTTAAGACGATATTCGCCCCCACCAATTCTCAGAATCTGGTGTGCACCGGGTTAATGACGAATCGCCTCCAGGATACAATGGAGCCCAGAAAATCTGTAATTCTGACTGCGTGTTGCACACACGAAATCAGACCCGAATACCCTCTGATTATCAAGTCTGCCAAGAATCTGAATGTCTATTTCTGCAGAAACAGACTTCAGAGATGATGAACAATAAAAACTAGAAAGAATCAAGAATTTTAATGCCTTTTAATATAGAAAGAAGTTGCAGAAAAAAATATATATTATTTTCTGCGAATTTGCCATATTTTTATAGACATTTTGGTGTCTTTTTGGACCAGACATGACTGTTAGAATTCAAATAATAACTGATTTCTAACAGTCACTTGCAGGTTTAAATACAGCCGTCGGATCGCCCATTTTCTAATCTAACGGTGTGTAGATCGCACATATTCATTGTTTGATCAGATCATTCATCACACCTTTATGATCAGGTGTGATTCTCACCATACGATCCTTTTTGCTTATGTATTAGCCATCCGATCGTTGATTATCATGATTGACAAAAATCAATGGTCTTGATCACACGCCACACGCGCACGTGCCACGTGCCAAGTGCCAAGTGCGCCACTAAAGCGCCACATTGCGCCACGCGACTCGCACGCGAGACGTACGCGTGGCGCACATGTGGCTTGATGCACATGCTCACACTTGTGTGCTACACCCAATCATTGCTCTAAAGCAATTCATAGAAAGTTGTTGGCATTTATAAATGCCTTACCAAACTTCTCACTTTCCAATGTGGGATTCATTTAATAAGGCAATAAAGACTTTCTTCAAAGCTAGTCAAAACCATTTTGGAAAACCCCAAAACTACTATATATATTATATAATTTGAAAATCATTTCAACAGTCTATAAAGGAGTTCTTGCAGATGGGGCCCCATAGCAGTGAAGGTTCTACATGTGCAGACTGGTAATTCAACAAAGAGTTTCAACAAAGAATGCCAAGTTTTAAAGAGACCCAAAGATGACATGTTTGTTGGTGGGCTAAGCCTGCACAAATGGGTTAAGAGTCACTTCCATGGAATATCATTTGCCTCAAGAGGTACCTTAGTGAGGACACGACAGTAACATTTGCCTCCTCTCTTGGAATATCATTTCTAATGTAGGCGATGACTTGCGCTTAATTCATTGGTTGTACATACATCTAATGCCATTTTCGGTATATACATGTCATCTTCTACTGTCCCTTGACCTCTTAAGAAGTTTGTCTCTCACAACACCTGTCGAGTGTGGAGACAATCCACCGAAAGCAAAGCCCATCTTTGATGACTTCCCACAGCCGCATTTGAAGACTTCTCCAGGTTTTTCTGCAGCTTCTTTGGTCCACATGCATGGCTCATTTGTAAGTCAATATATATGGCCTGCTTTGTTTAAATTTTTTTGTGAAGATCTGCACCTTTTGTTGAATTTTTTGGGGAAGAAAATCTACAGCCTCAACACTTGATTCAGCCGGATTATTTTACGAATCTGGTCGGATGACTATCTCCTCCTCTTTTGTCTATAAATCAAAGGGAGCCAATAGACACAACATATATAATTTTTTTTGAGCAGAAGATAGTGTGAGGAAGAGAAAGAAAATAGTGAGGATTTGTGTAAGAGAGAGTTTGTTAAACTCTTGTAACTTCTTTTTATAATCTCTTATTTGTTCATAGTGAATACCACAATGATTCAGTGTGAATATAACTCTAAATTATTTGGGTGAATCACGATAAATCTGTGTATCTCTTTATAAGTGTGTGCTATATTTATTTTCTTTCTTTATCCTCTATACAAATTTAATTGCTCAAATCTTGGGCAAACTCCCCCAACAACACCCATTCATCAAATTCTTCTGGACATGAGAAGCGGGATCCACAGCATATTCAATATCAGAAGATAGGACTACAGGATTATCATTTACCTAATACTAATTAGTCTCAGTTCTTTACGCTGAATGCAGAGTTATAACTGTATGTTTTCCTATTCTCTGGGTACTTTCAATAAACTGAGAACCTAAGGTTGAAACAGGATGCATTTCCTCCAAGCACAGAGAAGATGGAGTTAAAAAAGTTAACCTCCCAACAAGCATTTCTGAAAGTATAAATAGTAGTACCTAAAGCTTTGGTTAAGTTTAGTGGCGATCACTATGGCGCTACCCATAAAACTTACAGGCTGTTTGGAGCTTGAGGAAAGAAAGGGAAAGGAAGGAAAAATTATTATTTTCCTTCCCTTGTTTTTTTTTTTTTAAACTTACGAGGGAAGAGAAAGAAAGTGATGAGAAAGGGAAGATAAAACTGTTTTTTCTTTCCACTTTCCTCTCATTTTCTTTACTCTTTCCTTTTTAATAGATTTAAGTGTATGAAATCATCTGTTTGAAAAGCATTAGCTTAATTAGGATAGAGGACTGTAGCCATTTTAGGTTCAGGAGGCAAGGAACTCTGTGAAATTTTTTCTCAATAAAGTCTTCTCTCCAAAGACTAATCAAATCCAGCTGCCATAGACAGAAAATTAGCAACTGCTCTTCTCCCTCACATTGCCTGTTCCATCATCAAGGCTCAAAGTTGATTGAAAGAAGGAATATCATCCACCAATGCCCTGCCACAGCCCTGTTTTTCTCCTCTAAATGGGCATCCATTTCCATTGAGTTGAAAATCTACTCATCATGGTGTAGCCCCATATAGAAGAGATTGGTTAGTCACCCCACAAATCATAACTAAATTGGACTACTCCTACCAAAAGATGTCTTGCCACTTCCATCACAGCCACCCGCTTTGAAACCAGCCCCTCAATCATCAAAACTTTCTGTATTCTACTCTCTCCCCCTCTCTCTCTCTCTCTCTCACACACACACACACACACCTGCACGCGCACAAGTGCACGCAGAAACAAGCATAAGTAAGCTAGTCTTGTCTTTATGATTCAGCGTCATGAACATAGGATACATAGGCACAGCAAAAAGGTTGGGCATTTCCAATTTTATCCAGGATGGTATTGGTCTCCAAGAGTACCATGTTTCCTTTTCTGCTGCAATATTTGGTTATAACCTCTGGCCAGGGACTTTCAGGTTATCAACACCACCATCCCCCTCGACGATCAATAGATACTGATAGAGCTGCACTTCTTGCATTCAAAAGAAGCATATCATCTGACCCAAATTCTATACTTGCCAACTGGAATGAATCCACTCATGCATGCAACTTCACTGGTGTCAGCTGCAATAATCAACATCATCGGGTAACAAAACTTACCCTCATGGATGCTGAACTTGTGGGGAAGCTTTCACCATTCATTTCAAACCTCACCCGCCTTCGAGTCCTGGAGATTGTCAACAATCACTTGTTTGGCATCATTCCACCAGAAATCTCCTCCCTCCAGCATCTCCGTCGCCTCTGGCTTGAGGGGAACAAATTGCAGGGCCAGATACCAGATTCCTTCTCCCTCCTTAAAAATCTAAACGTCGTACATCTAGGGGCAAACAAATTAGCAGGTACAATCCCAGCTTCCTTTTTCTGTAACTGCACTTTTCTGATGAATGTATACCTCTCCGAGAACTTCCTCACAGGGAACATTCCAGCAGAAATTGGAAATTGCCCTTATCTGTGGAACCTCAATTTGTATAATAATAGGCTCACTGGGAAAATCCCATTTTCAGTAGTCAATGCTTCAGGCATGTATAACTTGGATGTGGAGAATAATCATCTCTCAGGTGAATTGCCTTCAGAGATAGTAGCAAAGCTACCTGAACTGGTCTTTCTTCATTTATCACATAATAGCATGGTTAGCCATGATAGCAACACAAACCTTGATCCTTTCTTCACTGCCCTTGCAAACTGCACTAATCTAGAGGAGCTTGAATTGGCCGGTTTGGGCCTTGGTGGATGGCTGCCTAGTTCAATTGGCCAACTTGGTAGTAACCTTCGATATATGTTGCTTCAAGAAAACAGGATCTCCAGATCAATTCCTTCACATTTGGCTAATCTTACCAGTCTCATCTTGCTGAATTTGACATCCAATCTTCTGAGTGGAACCATTCCAGCAGGAATGAGTCAGTTATTGCTCTTGGAACAGCTCTTCTTATCTCACAATTTTTTCGTTGGCCCAATTCCAGCAGTATTAGCACAATTTCCACATCTTGGTCTGCTTGATCTATCAAACAATAGATTTTCTGGTGAAATCCCAGAGAGTCTAGGAAATTTGTTCCGATTAAATTTTTTGTTCCTTAACAACAACCACCTTTCAGGAGCAATACCTCCAAGTTTAGGACAGTGCGTAGATCTCTACAAGCTAGACTTGTCCCATAACAGATTAACAGGGAGAATCCCTGAAGAAATATCAAGTTTTCGTGAGATGAGAATATTCCTGAATCTTTCCCACAATCAACTTGAAGGGCCTTTGCCAATTGAACTCAGCAAGCTGGAAAATGTTCAAGAGATGGACCTTTCATCAAACAACCTCACTGGAAGTATCTTCCCTCAGATATCAAGTTGCATTGCAGTAAGGATGATAAATTTCTCGCACAATTTTCTTCAAGGACAGCTTCCAGAATCTTTAGGAGATCTTAAGAACCTTGAAGTTTTCGATGTCTCAGGAAATCATTTGTCCGGAATAGTCCCAACAAGCTTAAATAAAATTCACAATCTCACCTTTCTGAATCTCTCATTTAACAACTTCACTGGAGTAATTCCCTCTGGTGGCATCTTTGATTCTGCCACAAATCTATCATTTCTAGAAAACTGGCATCTTTGTGGTTCAGTTCAAGGTATCCACCTTTGCCATCAAAAGCGACGCTACTTTCATTCGCGTGCTTTCTTGATTGTCTTCTGTGTCATCATCTCTCTATCACTATTCTTGACGATATGTTGTGTGATTGGATGCCGGCACTCGAAAGGAACAGTTTCTGCTCAGAAGGTTGGAACAGAAAAAAAATCCACACCAGTAATCATTCACAGTTATCCAAGAATAACATATAAAGAAATATCAGAGGCCACTGGAGGATTTGATGAGCAGAGATTGATTGGGTCAGGCAGCTATGGACGTGTCTATAAAGGAGTTCTTGCAGACGGGACAACCATAGCAGTGAAGGTGCTACATTCGCAAACTGGCAATTCAAAAAGGAGCTTTAACAGAGAATGCCAAGTTTTAAAGAGGATTCGTCACAGGAACCTGATAAAGATTATAACAGCCTGTATTCTACCTGAATTCAATGCCCTTGTTCTTCCTTACATGGCAAATGGAAGTTTGGAGAGCCATCTGTATCCACACTCGGCAGGAACTACTCTGGCTTCTTCAGACTTGAGCCTGATTCAGAGGGTGAACATTTGCAGTGACATAGCTGAAGGGATGGCTTATCTGCATTACCATGCACCGGTCAGAGTCATTCACTGTAATCTCAAGCCAAGCAATGTTCTTCTTAACGATGACATGACAGCTTTGATCTCCGATTTTGGGATCGCAAGGTTGGTACTGACAGCAGGCGGAGTGGGAGACTCTGGGGTTGTTGAGGACATGGGCAGCAACTCTACTTCAAATATCTTCTGTGGATCTATCGGGTACATTGCACCAGGTATACAGATTTCTTCTTTGCTTCAGCATCTGATTGATCCAACCAAGAAAAATAAGTAAAAACTTTTTTTTTTATACTGCATTTAATACCAAGGAACAAAGATTGGACATTGTCAATAGTATTTGGACACATGAAAGTATATAGGTTTATAATGAAATATTTTAGTTTTGGCACTTGTCAGTTTTAAAAATGACAGACTTCAATCTTTCCACTTTGGGAAGTCATTTTCCAGTGTATAGGCAGATTGTCAACTGCATTATTTGATTCGGGTGTGTAACAACCGAATGTGAGTATTATTACAATCACAATCTCACATCCTCAAATGTGAGTATCAAATTGTTTTCTGTTAGGGTAGAAATTGTGTAGAGAAAGAAGAAGATAAATCAAAATACAATATTACAATATCACTTCACTTCAAATTCTATGAGTACAGAGTGCATCGGGTTAACAACAAATCGCTTCCAAGACATCATGAAACCCACAAAAATATGTAGTTGTAATGCACACGAAATCAAAATAGAAACCCTAGAACTTTTCAAGTCATTTAAGAATCTAAAATTTCTGTTTGTACATAAAAATAGATCCTAGCAAATATAAACAAAGGGAAACAGCAAAATTTTATGCCTTAGAGAATAAAGAACTGTTGCAGAAAATTAGATGTGAATCTGCATTTTTATAAACCAAAAGTGTCTATTCGAATCAAATGTGGCTGTTAAAATTTAAATAATAATTGAATTATAAGAAACATAAATAACTATTTTTTGGGTTAATTTCATCTAGCTCCTCTGAGATTTGAACTATCAAGAAACTAAACTCATCATTTTTAAAAAATAGGCACGTAGACCCCTGAGGTTTCGTTTACTGATGGATGAACCCTCTGCCGTTAGATCTGTTAGCTGAATTCCTTTTGTTAACTAGGATGAGCAACTCAAACGACCAAAAAGACCAGCAAATTTAATAAAATATACAGACAAAATTCCACTCTCCTTTTTACGCTCTATGATCATATTTCTCTCTCTCTCTCTCTCTCTCTCTCTCTCTCGTTTTTCTTTCTCTCCCTCTCTCAAAACAATAAAACTCTTGCATGCAGTTTGTTGTGCTGTGAGCATGAACATACACAAAAAAAACACAAAACATAAAGAAAGCCGAAACAAACAGTTACTTATGCACTAGTCCTTCGGGTGAAGAAATAGTAATATAGCTGTAATGGTTCAATAGAATACTCCCATGATATCTTTAAGTATGCTAACTTAAAGATTAAAAAAAAACTAATCACAACTTGTCGTCTCAGTTTGCCTTTTTAAATTTTTAATTAGTAACAAACCATTCAAAATATCTACTTAGTATCTTATTAAAAATGATTCTTTATTATAACATTTTTCACTTTCCCTGTAGATTTTGCAATAAAAAAGAAAAAAAACTATTGTGATAATAATAAAGAGGAAATTTTGACGAATTAGATACACAAACACCTTATGTGCAAATATAATAAAAACAAATACATACAGCCTAGAATCCCAAAGCCACTGCCCATAATATAGAAACAATTACACATCTCATTATACAATAAATTTTTGTAGAATTAATTATAATTAATTCGTACCTTGTACCACTGTCAAAACAACTTATTACAATAAAAACAGTTACACATCTCAAAATACAATTGACACAGTTTAGTACCTAAGTCACTTTCTGAAATGTAAAAAAATAAATAATTAATTAATTTTTAGGCTCTTTAATACCTCATTTGCTTCTCACCATTTTTATTTGTTGGACTGAAATCCTACCCATCAAGATCAATAGCCATATGTTTTGCAGCAGCCAGTTCCACTTCACCAGAACGATTGCCATATGGCATACCAGCAATAGGACACTTGAGAAAGTTCATCTGATTGCGATGAGAGAAAGAGAGAGAGGTGTGATGGGTAGCGGTGAAAGAACCAACTGGGGCTAGCCCAGTTGGCCAAAGTCCTTGGTCTCCATTAGAGCGGTCCGGAGTTTGAACCTCCTTCTCCCAGATCCTCTTCTCAGCTTCGACCTTCCTTGTAATTCCTTTCGATGAACCAAAAAAAAAAAAGAGAAACAAGAGTGAAAGAACCTATAATACCTTCCAAATTAATGGTGGTTAACAGAGAGTGACGGCAGCGGTGTCAGTGCCTATTTTAAAAAGACAGTAGGTCTAAGTGTTGATATGTCAAACTTCAGGAGGTTTAGGTGAATTAACCCTGTTCTTAATAGTCATTTGCCAATTTAAATTCAGCTACCGATTGCACCATTTACAATTTGACGGTGTAAATCGCACCACTTCATGATATCCACTGTAAATCGTATGTACTTACATATTAAGTGTTCAATCATTAATAATTATGATTAATAAAAATCGATAGTCTTGATTGTACAAGAGTGTCAAATATCATCTCTTAAGTGCCATTATTATGGCCATGAGTCATTTGGTGTACGCCTAATTATGCTTCCGTATTCATATTTTATATTCCCTCATGCATGCAGAACTCGGATTTGGATCAAACACAACAACAAAAGCAGATGTCTATAGCTTTGGCATTCTAGTTCTTGAGATGGTGACTAGAAAGAGACCAACTGATGACATGTTTGTTGGTGGGCTAAGCCTACACAAATGGGTTAAGAGTCACTTCCACGGAAGGATGGAAGAGGTGGTAGACTCTTCATTGCTGAGAGATTCGAGAGATCAGTCCCCTGAAGTGAAGAAAATGAGGGAAGTTGCAATTGGGGAGTTGATTGAGTTGGGTATGCTTTGCACTCAGGAGTCACCCTCTACTAGGCCAACAATGGTTGATGTTACAGATGATTTGAATCGCCTCAAGAGGTACATTATTGAGAACACTACATGATCAATCAACTGCCAATCATGAACTCTGTTTGAGTGGTAATTAAGCAACCATCCATGTAATCGTGTTTCATTGATCTATTGAGATACTGTTCTCATGTTGTCATGTCGAAAGTCCCACGAAAAAAGGCTTTTCTTTTTCTTTTTCTTTTTTTTTTTAGCACAAAGTATATACATGTATATTTCAAGGGCTTATAAGCAGGGATAGTCGAGATCCTAACACCGGGGCAACCTTTTTGCCCGTAAAGGTAGGCCCCTAATTAAACACTTCAATTTAGTTTTCACTTTATAGGCTCCTGTTATTTCTTTTAGTTGATCCATTCAAGTTACATTTAAACCTTCTAATGCTCTTGTGCCTATCTTCATCCCTCTTGTTTTTAGTTCGATTAAGTAACCACAATGTACTTTCTTTCTTATTGTTGTATGGGCCTTCACCAGAGCGGGGCCTTACTTATCCAAGGAGGATGAAAGAGAAATAGAGTGGACAACTCTTGCTCAATAATACAAAGATTGATGGGTTACAATAACAAAAAAAAAAAAATGCTATTCTTTTAAAATTTTTGTACAGAATTTTGCATTAGAATGATGTGGTAGTAGTAGTGGTAGTGGCAGTGGCAATAACAATGACAGTTTTGTAATTAAAATGTGTCTTGGTGAATTTTTTATTTTAAAGTAACAAGTCTATGTGAATTTTCTGGTTGTATAGTATTATCCTAACAAAAATAGCTTATGATTTTTGATGGATGAAAACCATTCCTAACTAATAGCATTAAATTATAGATGGAAAATACTATTGCATGATATAGTAGCATTGAATTAAGAAGAGCATTGGGAGACCAAAGTGATATAAAAATTGTAAAAAAAGGAAATTGAAATTAGTGAGAAATTTTTGAATAGTTTTGGAACTGAATTGGAGGTGGTAATGTTATAAAATTTTAATTTACTATCTAAGAGCATTGTGAGGTTTTAATAGAATTGCTTAATTTTAGAATTAACTTTGTGTATACTCATGTGTTTACTATTATTGATCTTAATGCGAGTCTTTTGTCAAGATGAATTTGAATCAATATTCAGTTTGATTGCTAAAAAGCAGAAGGAATAAAAAAAGCCATCTTTTATTATAAGGCGAAAAGTTTTTTGAACTTTTCGTAGGTTTCTTAGTTATCAAATTACATGATGACCTTTTTTAAATAAATAAAAAAAGAGTTGAAATTTACTATAACTTTTTCGAGTTTCAACTTCCAAAACAATCAACACCCATGTACGAGAATATTGAGCTTGCACTTGGTCCTCAAAGAAAGCAGCAAATTTGAAAATAGGTATCCACATATTACAGTAAAAAGTCAATTTTAACAAGTTATAATAATTTTCTAACAATATATTTCTTTTAGGAAGGATGTTAAAATGGTATTATGGGAATGATTTTTAAAAGAGTGTTGTATAAAAAAATTACTTTTAAAATCAATGTTCTTTTGGCAAGAAAAATTAAAAAACAAGCTTATTTCTGCAAAACCAATACATATATAAAAATAGCTCCTGAAACAAACGTTTCCGGTCTACTCCCTTCTCCCCAGCCCAATGCTTTATGTTGCAAGTGCAATCGTAGACTTTGGCAAGCCAAGTGTCACGAGCTGCATTTTAAGGTCGGATCATACTCTTATTTTTTAGTTTCGTGCCAACTCTATTATATTTGTATATGATGGAGGGTGGAATTGGGTCGTCCCAGTTATAGCCCGCCCCTCCGGTCGCGAAGGATTCTTGGCCGTAGCCATTTACCTCCAATCCTAGTCCTATGGGTCATCCCAGTCCTGTGGGTTACCCAGTACCTAGATGACCCAAGGGTTATAAGCTGGCTGGGGGAGACGACTCCTACCCGATGTGAGATGGAAGTAAATGGCTACGGCCAAGAATCCTTCGTGACCGGAGGGGCAGGCTACAACTGGGACGACCCAGTTCCACCCTCCATCAGTATATATTGTATAAAGTTTAAGAATGTAGGTTTAGTATCGAATGTATATGTAGATTTTCTCTTGTCAAGGTATGCAGCATCCAAGTTGGTTGTGTCCTAACTCTATCGAGGAGAGGTATTATAATTTTTTCGAATGATTAAAAAATTAGTTTAGGTTCTTATATATATATATATATATGTGTGTGTGTATGTAAAAAGATTTTGTCAAATTTTTTGTAAATATTTTTGTAAACCCATTATGACTTCTCAAGGGAGTATCACGTTTTTTCTTGTCAGTTTTGAAATGACTTAAAAAACATATATAGGGAAGGATAGAAACATGAGTTTAAGTTCCTAGCTTGTCGGTTGTTGGCTATCTAAACTCCTTACTTAATTGTAGTCTAAAATTACTTTGTACATGCAATAAAAGTGATTTTGTTGCTTGTAAATTGTATGTCATTTGCCTCGATTGTTATTTTACTCGTTCTTAACTTATTGCTTTAAAGTTGTTTACCTGTGCGCCTTTGAATATATGTGTTGACTTAATTTGCAAAGTACCCCTTTAACTGACTTGTCTAATACTGTACAAAATAAATATTAAAAATGTCGTCTGTAACACGAAGCAAGTGATCATGTATGTGTTTACATTTGCCTTCAAGCCTACGTATCATTTGGAAGTTCTTTTTGTTTATTTATTACTTATATGGAACTGGATGTTCCGTACCATTGGAGGGGCGGCCTTGGATTTTCAGGGGACTCAATAAAAAGAAATTATTAGAGACTTTGATGGAATGAAACTTCCATTCAACCATAGTCGAGACGAAATAAGTCTTAACAAGCACTAAGGAGTCAAAGTTCCTCTCTGTCTCTCTCTCTCACACACACACACCGACCCAACTCCCAAAAGTGCAAACTACAAACCGAAAGCCATCCTCATCTGATCACTGTTCCTTTTGTCAAACTTCCACTCTTTTACTTTCTCTGCCTTCTGTTACAAAACGAAAGAAAAGAATAATTATATTTTATTTCTTGTGGTTTAATTTAAAATTAGAGAGCCTTTTAAATTTTAAAAGTAAACAAATAATTATTTTGGAATTTTAGATTAAAGTGTAAATACATACAAATCGTTAATTTTAATAAAAATTTTATTATAAAAGTATTTTTGTCATTTTATCTCTAACTTAGAACATTAAAAAAATTATTTAACTCTTTTATCTCAAAATAAAGTGTTATCTATCAAGTTTTGTTTTTTGTTATTTTACCAAGTTATCTTTTTAATATTCTATATAGAAGTTTTTTTTTATTATTTCACCAAATTGTCTTTGGATGTTCTAATTTGAAGATCTAAAATGATCAAAATATCCTTATGATAGAATTTCAGTTAAATCTAATGGTTTTCATTATTTATTTGGCATAAAAGAGCTTCAAATCATCTTTTTAATGTTCTAAAACTACAAAGATCATGTGTTTACTATTAAACCATAGGAGTAATTATACTTTACTCCTTAAAAAAAAAAAATACTTAGAATTTCTCCACAGTCAAGCACTACCTGTTTATCAGTCAAGTAACCGACTTCAATGTTAATAGTAATAGAATAACTTAACACTACAATTTAATAATATATAGCACCACTATCTAGCCAGCCAGCCAGCCAGCCAGCCAGCCAGGTTTCTTACATCAAAGTGCCCACAGTGTATATAAATATATGTATATGTCACTGTTCATGCATACAAAATCAGCCATTATCTCATTTGTTTCTACACCTTTTATATGTTAATATGTGTGACAAAATAGTGGTAAATTTGAACTAAAGTGACTTTTTGGTTCGGGAAAAAAAAAAAAAAAAAAGGAAGACAGGTTACAATTAATCATGCCCTGCAGGCACGCCAGAGTAAACAAAATTAAGAACAAACCGTGTAAATCGTTGTGTGCTGTGGGTTCATTTTTTCTTTCTGCCATTTTATTAACAACCCCAAATCCAGATTTTCACAAGGGTGTCGTAAAGGAAAATATTACAACTTCCAATATCTCTCCAACATGGTTTTTTCGGAGAGAACCATGTTCCATTTCCTGCTGCAATATTTGGTTATAGTCTCTGGAGGACTGCAGGCACTTTCAGGTCATCGACACCACTGTTCCCGTCATTACCATTCTTTAGATAGAGATAGAGCTGCCCTTCTTGCATTCAAAAGCAGCATATCATCTGATCCAAGTTTTATCCTAGCCAACTGGAATGAGTCCACTCATGTATGCAACTTCACTGGTGTCACATGCAATAAACTACTTCATCGTGTAACAGAACTTGCCCTTATTGATGCTGAACTTGTGGGGTCTCTTTCACCCTTCATTTCAAACCTCACCGGCCTTCGAGTCCTAACTCTTGTCAACAATAACTTGTTTGGCATTATTCCCTCAGAATTCTCCTCCCTCCAGCGTCTCCGTCGTCTCTGGCTTGAGGGGAACAATTTGCAAGGACGGATACCACATTCCTTCTCCCTTCTTACAAATCTTAGATTAGTAAATCTACGGACAAACAGATTAACAGGTACAATTCCAGCTTCCTTCTTCTCTAACATCACCATTTTGAAAAATGTAGACCTCTCCATGAACTTACTCGCAGGGAAAATTCCAGAAGAAATTGGGAATTGTCCCAATCTGTGGAACCTCAATTTGTATGATAATCAATTCACCGGGGAAATCCCATTTTCAATAACCAATGCTTCATGCATGTTTAACTTGGATGTGGAGAATAATCATCTCTCAGCTGAATTGCCTTCGGAGATAGTAGCAAAGCTACCTGAACTGGCCTTTCTTCATTTATCACATAATAACATGCTTAGCCATGATAGCAACACGAACCTTGATCCTTTCTTCACTGCCCTTGCAAACTGCACTAATCTAGAGGAGCTTGAATTGGCCGGTATGGGCCTTGGACGAAGGCTGCCAAGTTCCATTGGCCAACTTGGTAATAATCTTCGACATCTGTTGCTTCCAGAAAACATGATCTCTGGATCGATTCCTCCAAATTTGGCAAATCTTACCGGTCTCACCTTGCTGAATTTGACATCCAATCTTCTGAGTGGAACCATTCCAGCAGGAACCAGTCAGTTATCGCTCTTGGAACAACTGTTCTTGTCTCACAATTTTTTCATTGGCCCAATTCTAGCAGTATTAGCACAGTTTCCACATCTTGGTCTGCTTGATCTATCACACAATAGATTTTTTGGTGAGATCCCCAAGAGTCTAGGAAATTTGGTCCGATTAAATTTTTTGTTCCTTAACAACAACCACCTTTCTGGAGCAATACCTCCAAGTTTAGGACAGTGCACAGATCTTTACAAGCTAGACCTGTCCCATAACAGATTAACAGGGAGCATCCCTGCAGAAATATCAGGTTTTCGCGAGATGAGAATATTCCTGAATCTTTCGCACAATCATTTCGAAGGGCCTTTGCCAATTGAACTCAGCAAGCTGGAAAATATTCAAGAGATGGATCTTTCATCAAACAACCTCACTGGTAATATCTTCCCTCGGATATCAAGTTGCATTGCAGTAAGGATGATAAATTTCTCGCACAATTTTCTTCAAGGACATCTTCCAGAATCTTTAGGAGATCTTAAGAACCTTGAAGTTTTTGATGTCTCGCGAAATCAATTGTCCGGAATAGTCCCAACAAGCTTAAATAAAATTCACACTCTCACCTTTCTGAATCTTTCATTTAACAACTTCGCTGGAATAATTCCCACTGGTGGCATCTTTGATTCTGCCACAAACCAATCATTTTTAGAAAACAAACATCTTTGTGGGTCAGTTCCAGGTATCCCCTTTTGCCATCGAAAGCAACACTACTTTCATTCGCATGCTTTCTTGATTATCTTCTGTGTCATCATCTCTGTATCGCTGTTCTTGATGATATGTTGTGTGATTGGACGCCAGCGCTTGAAAGGAACAGTTTCTGCTCAGAAGGTTGGAACAGAAAAAAAATCAACACCAGTAATCAGTCACAGTTATCCAAGAATAACATATAAAGAAATATCAGAGGCCACTGGAGGATTTGATGAGCGGAGATTGATTGGGTCAGGCAGCTATGGACGTGTCTATAAAGGAGTTATTCCAGACGGGACACCCATTGCTGTGAAGGTGCTACATTCACAGACTGACAATTCAAAAAGGAGCTTTAACAGAGAATGTCAAGTTTTAAAGAGGATTCGTCACAGGAACCTGATAAAGATTATAACAGCTTGTATTCTACCTGAATTCAAGGCCCTTGTTCTTCCTTACATGGCAAATGGAAGTTTGGAGAGCCATCTGTATCCACACTCAGCAGGGACTGGTCTGGCTTCTGACTTGAGCCTGATTCAGAGGGTGAATATTTGCAGTGACATAGCAGAAGGGATGGCTTATCTGCATTACCACTCACCGGTCAGAGTCTTACACTGTAATCTAAAGCCAAGCAATGTTCTTCTTAACAGTGACATGACAGCTTTGATCTCCGATTTTGGGATCGCAAGGTTGGTACTAACAGGAGGCGGAGTGGGAAATTCTGGGGTGGTTGAGGATATGGGCAGCAACTCTACTTCAAACATGTTCTGCGGATCTACTGGATACGTTGCACCAGGTATAAGATTTCTTCTTTGCTTCAGCATCTGATTGATCCAAGCAAGAAAAATAAAATAATAACTTTTTTATACCACATTTAATGCCAAGGAACAAAGATTGGACATGGTCAATAGTATTTGGAACATGAAAATATCTTGGTTTATAATGAAATATATATTTTGGTTCTGGCACTTGTCAGTTTTAAAACTGACAGACTTCAATCTTTCCACTTTGGGAAGGCATTTTCCAGTGTATAGCCAGATTGTGAACTGCATTATTTAATTGGGGTGTGCAACAACCTTAAATTATTGCTGTCACAATCTTACACCCTCAAACCTCAGTATCAAATTGGTTATACATTATTTTCTGTTACTGTAGAAATTCTGTAGAGAAAGAAGGAGATAAACCGTTAATACAGTATCACTTTACTTCCAATTCTATGAATCTAGAGTGCATTGGGTTAACAACGAATGGCCTCTAGGATACCATGAAATCCAAAAAAAATATGTAGTTGTAACTAGGTTTTACACACAAAATCGAAAAAGAAACACTGAAATTCTGCCAAGAATCAGAATTCCATTTCTACAAAAATATAGATCCTAGCAAAGAAAAACGATATAAACAAAGAGAGACAAAAAAAAAAAACTTATGTTTGGAGAATAAAGAACTGTTGCAGAAAAGTAGTGAATCAAGTGTGATATCCACTATGAATCGTGTGTACTTACATATTGACCGTTCACTCACTAATAATCATAATGGCTTTCTTTAAAAAAACAAGTCAAACCCCATTTACAAAACCCACAAAACACCCTATAGTTTGAAAATATCTCCAACATTTCCTTGATTTTACTTTTTCATTCTAATTTTCCTCATGCATGCAGAATACGGATTTGGATCAAACACAACACTAAAGGGAGATGTTTACAGCTTTGGCATTCTCGTTCTTGAGATCGTGACTAGAAAGAGACCAACGGATGACATGTTTGTTGGTGGGATAAGCCTGCACAAATGGGTTAAGAGTCACTTCCATGGAAGGATGGAAAAGGTGGTAGACTCTTCATTGCTGAGAGCTTCTAGAGATCAGTCCCCTGAAGTGAAGAAAATGAGGGAAGTTGCAATTGGGGAGTTGATTGAGTTGGGTATGCTTTGCGCTCAGGAGTCACCCTCTACCAGGCCAACAATGCTTGATGTTGCAGATGATTTGAATCGCCTCAAGAGGCACCTTACTGAGAACACCATATGATCATCAATCAGCTGCCATGAAGGGACGCTCATTTTTTGTTTATACAAAAAGAACTTCAGTTATACATGTATATATTTATATTTGGAGGGACAGGTTCAACCGCTTATGAGCTGGGATAGTCAAGGCCCTAACACCGGGGCAACCCTTTTGCCCGTCGAGGGAGGCCCTTAAACACTTCAATTAAGTTTTCAGGCCCATGTTATTTGTTTCAGTTGACCCATTCAAGGTTCATCTAAACCTTCTAATGCTCTTCTATCTGATCTTCATAGACCACAGTTGATTGTAAGAGCAATTTAATTAAGTGCACGCCAATGATACATATAATTTGTGAATAGATATTTGATGAAGTACAAAGCAAACAGAAAGCACAGAACACATCAGGTTAAAGAGAATCCATTCCCTGAAACCTAAGCAAATTCAAGAGGCAGCATAGGAGATATATAGAAATTTTCGTAAGCTTAGTGAAACTCGCTTGTGTATAACTCGCCCGGTTCAATGTATTGCCCGCTTCATGTGTCAACAACGTGCATCATGTGTTCTCTATGCTTCTGCAATTTTGGAGGTAGTATCGGTCAAGAATGAGAACTAGCATCCAATTCGCTTGTAACTTGATCAAAAGCACCAACTAGAGATTATTCAACTATCTAATGATCCACATCGATCCCTATTAATTTAGCTTTATTCCAGCATCCACTAAACGATAGATTTAATCTGTTCCACTGTTTCTCTATTAGGTAGATCTAACATGTGTTTTCTCTTTTCAGCTTTAGATAGCTGCAAAGCAAAAGAGAGATTCTTTTCATGCACAGTAACAAGGAAAAAGAACCAACAAAGAACCTACTTTACAAAGCCAAATTACTTCTACCCCCGCCGACACCGCCCCCTCCCCCGACACCCCTTGTTTTCACAACAATTATTTTTATACGCCCTGCTTTAAAATTACAATTCAGTCGAAACATCTAACTTGCGTTTCTTTTTATTTTTTTTAATTTTGTTTAATTTTAATTTAGTTTTATTTTTTATTAGTTTTTTTTTAATCAGTTTTGTTTATTATTATTTTATTTTATTTTTAACACATGTCAAAACTTTCTTTTCTTTTTAAATTACTCTTAAACACTTGACACATGTCAAAACTTTTCCCTCCATGTTAACATTTTCCTGTATTTTTTTACCCCCATCCAACCCGATGCCTCACCTGTGTTTTATTTACTTTTTTTTTTTTAGTACCTCTTAATTTTTGACACATGTCAGAACTTTCCCCTTCCTTTAAATTACCTATCAACTTTTGACACATGTCAGAACTTCTCCCTCCCTTTAAATTACGCCGCAACCCGACACCCTTCCCTTTAAATCTTCTTTTCACACTTCATTTTCAGTCACACCTCCCTCCACTTCTCTCTTCCTCTCAGCCTCTCCTTCTCTCTTCCTAGAACATAGTTATCTTCTTAGCTATCACTTTTTGTAATTCATAGAAGAACATTATGGATGACTATTTCTGTTTATTTTCAGATAGTTGGTTATTTGAAAATGATGTTCTTAGTGGAGAGAGCATTTCCAACAATAATCGCGATTATACAACCAAATTTATCACAAAACATGTCAGTTATTATCGTTGTTTTATGCATATTCGTTATTTATTTTGTAAGTAGAGAAATTATGTTTAGACTGGATAATGTTGCACTTATATATCTTCCTTAAATTTTTTTATATAAATATTTGAAAGTAGAGAAGATATGATAAATTGGGCGAAGACAATTGGTCTGGAGAATAGTATTGTAGTGGTTATTAAAAATTCTACTAATTTAAAAAGCGGCAAGTTGCCAAAGTGTTATCTTATGTGTGAAAGAGGAGGAAAGTACAAACCATCATAATATCTGGTTGATGGGCAATCCTTAAAAAAATACTAAGATTAAAAAATGTAAATACCCATTTGAGCTGCAAGATATACCAATACCTCCAGATGGTGTGATGTGGGATTTAAAGGTTGTATGTGGTTTTCATAACCATCAATTAGCAGAATATATTGATGACCATGAGTATTCGTGTAAGTTAAAACCAATTAAGAAAGAATTTGTGCTCAACATGGCCAACAACACCGCACCTCGTGAAATTCTTAGAATTCTTAAGGAAAGAGACTCGTCAAACACTACGGGGATCAGAAGCATTTACAATGCCATGTTCACAAACAAATTTGCCAAACGGAGCGGTATAAATTCTATTCAGTATGTCTTGGAGCAATTAATTAAGAAAGAATACTTCCATAATTATCGTACAAATCCAGACACCAACGAAATCACAAATATTCTTTGGGTTCATCCAAAAAGCCTAGAGCTTCTGTCAATTTTCTACTTATATTGATCATTGTTGCCACATACAAGACCAATAAGTATCGGATACCACTATTGGAGGTTGTGGGTATCACATCCACAATGCAAACTTACTCGTTTATGTTTGCATATCTTAGTAATGAGATGATAGAGCAACTAACATGGGCATTACGTACTTTAAAGGAGTGGATGGTTAAAAATGAGGCATTGTTGCCATCGGTGTTTGTTTCAGATCGGGATTTAGCGCTAATTAATGCCATTGAAACATGTTTTTCCATAGCACATCACATCCTTTGTATTTGGCACATAAACCAGTGCGTAATGAAGAAATGCGCCCCTATACTTAGTCTAGAGTGGAAACGCTTTCATGCGTCATGACACTCGCTCATTAATTCATCGACATAGTGTTCTTACCAGCAAAAGTGGGAAGTCATGCGCAAGGAGTATCGACGATTTGAGAGTGTCCTAAAATACCTTTGAGAGACATTGTTACACCCTTACAAAGAGTGGTTTGTTTCATCATGGGTTGATACATGTATGCACCTTGGGAGCAATTCAAGTTAAAGGTATAGTCACTTAATAGTTTTACTATTTCAATTCAGTTTATTATTATACTATTTCAATTATGTTCATTATTAAAACACAATGTATTTTTTTATTACAGCATGGAGTCTGCACATGCGAGGCTGAAGTTATATCTGGGAGATACCAAGTCATCCTTACAAACATCTTTTGACAAAATACATAAGATATTGAGAATTCAGTTCGGGAATATTAAGAAGTCGTTCGAGAGATCTCTCAACAATCCACGCCATTAACATTTACATGATGACATTTTCAATCAAGTAAGGTGTTGGATTTCATTAGAGGTAATGGAGTTGATTTCTGGCTAGTTGAAATGCACTAAGGAAGCATCTTACTAGCTAGTCGGCATATGCAACTGTTCAATCAAAATAGTATACGGATTGCCATGCGAGCACGATCTTGCACATTACCGTTACTTTTCCATTCAAATTCCGCTACAGAATATCGACGCTCATTGGAGGAGGTTGTCTATGTACGTACATTGGTTTAATGAAGAGGGAGCATGACCCAACAAGACATCCCACAATGTTAAGATATTAGATGGGATGGATCCACATATGTGAGAGCATATGATAGACAAGTTAGTCTGGAGTGGAAACACTTTTATGCGTCATGACACTCGCTTATTAATTCATCGACAGAGTGTTCTTACCAGCAAAAGTGGGAAGTCATGCGCAAGGAGTATCGACGATTTGAGGGTGTCCTAAAATACCTTTGGGAGACATTGTTACACCCTTACAAAGAGTGGTTTGTTTCATCATGAGTTGATACATGTATGCACTTTGGGAGCAATTCAAGTTAAAGGTGTAGTCACTTTATAGTTTTACTATTTCAATTCGGTTCATTATTGTACTATTTCAATTATGTTCATTATTAAAACACAATGTATTTTTTTATTACAGAATGAAGTCTGCACATGCGAGGCTGAAGTTATATTTGGGAGATACCATGTCATCCCTACAAACATCTTTTGACAAAATACATAAGATGTTGAGAATTTAGTTTGGGAATATTAAGAAGTCGTTCGAGAGATCTCTCAACATTTCACGCCATTAACATTTACATGATGACATTTTCAGTCAAGTAAAGTGTCGGATTTTATTAGAGGCAATGGAGTTTATTTCTGGTCAGCTGAAATGCGCTGAGAAAGCATCTTACTAGCTAGTCGGCATATGCAACTGTTTAATCAAAATAGTATAAGAATTGCCATGTGAGCACGATCTTGCACATTACCGTTACTTTTCCATTCCAATTCCGCTACAGAATGTCGACGCTCATTGGAGGAGGTTGTCTATACACGTACATTGGTTTAATGACGAGGGAGCACGACCTAACAGGACATCCCACATTGTTGAGATATTAGATGAGATGGATCCACATATGTGAGAGCATATGATAGACAAGTTTTTCGATATGGTGGATCCATCTCAAAGTACAGTTCGTGTCCTTTCGTACAACACGGAATATAGATGTCGACCTACAAGCAGAGATGAGCAAAGTAGACATCACATACCTTTTTTTGCAGATGCATCCACTTCAAGATCTAAGGTCACTCAACCGACTGTAACGTCTCGAGGGAAAGGGAGACGTGGAAGGGGGTCGGGGGTTCGCAATACTCAAATGACCTATGATCACTCTCCAGTTTCATCCATCCATGATACTTACATTGAGAAACTACTTATGACTTTGTAGCGTTATATTTCTCACACTGTTGACGTTCAACATGACGGTCATTGTGAATTCAGGATGATAGCCGCACTAATTAGGTATGGTGAAGAAGGTTGGTTTCAAGTATGATTCGAGCTTATGGAAGAGATTCAACAAAATAAGGATCTAAATGATCAGCTTTATCCAAATCGAAATTTGGTAGCCAATCTATTATTCTCACTGAATTAGTTCGAGCCGTAGGCACCAGAGATGTATTGGATGAACTCTATGCCTTTGAAAATTGTCATTGCATCAAGATACAACCTTGTACTGCATACATTTAGTAAGAATGTCAGGAGTTGTTTTACTCATTTGCCATTAAGGACTCATCCAGTTCCAAACCAAAAGCATCGAGAAATAGCTATTGCCCATGTTGGCAATCACTTCGTGCAAGTTTTCTTATACCCTCATTATCTTGTACCACCCATTCCAACATGGTGGTAATAACATTCATCATACGAAGCTAAAAAATGTACCGCTTGTTATAGGACATGTGTTTATTTATAGTACGAAGTAATAGGTACATCACCAAGTGCGCTGAGAGCAAAATTTGGAGGCAATATTGATTAGAATTTGTATTTTTTTATATTTTTGTGCATCTCTTTTTTGTGTATTATTACATATACTCTTCTCTAAACATGACTAAATCAATATTGGCATAAGAGAATTTTCATTTAAAAAAAAGTATTTGTTCACAAGCTATTAGTGTATTGCTTATTAATTGTTAATATTTTTTTTATTTTTATATATGTATTTTTTATTTTGATCTATATTTTTATACTTTTTAAAATTTTTACAAATAATGACTTTCGAAATTTATAAACATATAATAAAAAAAAAATTTTATTTAAAAAAATAAAATTGATAAAAAAAGAAATAAAATTGATAAAAAAAATAAACAAAACTGATTAAAAAACAAAATTAATGAAAAAAAAAGAAACAAAACTACAAAAAAAAAAAAAACACAAAACTAAAAAAAAAAAAAAAAAAACGGAGGGGGCCGGATGGAGGTGGGGAAAAGCAGTGAAAAGTATAATGGCAATAGTAGAGGGGTTTTGAGATGAGGCCGGGGGGTGTGTCATGGGTGTCAGCTGTCGTGTATCTATGCTATACATATTTATATTTATATCTAATTACAGTTCAACAATTGGGACTACTAGTAAATCTGTAAAGGTTTGCAGTCATGATGGGTGGCCCCTCATTTTGATTCTCTTCTTCCAGAAAAGCTTATTTTCTAATATTCTTCTCTCTCCACTTGAAAAAGAAAACCCCACATATATATATATATATATATAATAGTCTATTTCCCATACACATACAGGTCGTCCCTATACTACTGCACAATCCACCCCCCCTGCCACCCAACACTAATCCTGTATAGCACTCCCCAAGGTAATTGGAGATGAAATTCCTTGGGTGGCTATTCATCATACTATGTGCTCAAGCCCTATCAAGTTTGGCTGTTGAAATATTTTCCACGACAAGAGACACAGGTTTTGTCCCCTCAAAACAGTTCCTAATGCGAGAACAAGAAGCCAATGGTAAGAATCCTTTTGGGTTTCGTATAAGAATGCTCAAATAGTTTGTGTTTCATATCCATTCTCTCTCTCTCTCTCTCTCTCTCTCTCTCTCTGTGTATATATATATTGCTTGAGGTGTATGCATGCAGGTGTGAAGGGGACAACCAGTTTACATGGAGAAAGTGATGGAAAAGGACATGTATTACAGGAAGTCGAGGTTTCCTCAAAAACAGGACAGAAAGGGAAGGGAACTTACGGTGGTGCAAATATAGTTCATCGCCCGAATCCTTCTGAAAAAAGTGCAGCACCGGCATCATCACTGAAGGGGTCCCCTTGCTTCATGCTCTCCACAGCCATCCTGTTTGCTTGTTTCAGTTTGATCTGTGTCTTTCCCTTCTGAATTCTGAAGGTTAATTTGGGCATCAATGTACAACCATCAAATTTTTTAAATCCAATGCATTTCCCTGTTATAGTTCCGAAATTCTTAAATTAGACCCATTCCAAATCCAAGCTGGATCACTCGTTCACAATCATCTACAATATATAAAGCTCTACAACCAACTTCACCGAATCCAAAAACATTATCAAGTTATCGAGTCAGTAATACAATGAATTCAAGTTCCTTTTATGCACATTGCATTTCCTCCTTGTAGTTCAGATACATGTTTCAACTGAAATAATAAGAGGTCCAGCTTCACAATTAAGTAAACGATGTGATGGCAGGTAAATATATATTGGTGTAACCGAAAGCTTGATTAACCAGCACGATTCGGTCGGGCGATTCAATTCTTTATATGTCATACAGGAAATTCCCGAACAGTTTCATATGTTCTGTTTGCAGGGAAATCGCCACCGATAAGCTCCCATCGTTGGTTGGACTTGGTAATGCAAATGCTAACCCTTCATATGGGATCCCACCAGGTCCCATGAATATAGGCCGCCCCCAACCAAAATCCGCATCATGAATGGGCAGTCTAACCCAACTGGTTATCCCAAGATTTGGGCACTTGAAAGTATGGGCCCCACGAACAAGGACCTTCAAATCGGGCTGGAGTTCCAAGTAATCAAGAGCTGACCTTAGATAATCGTTGTCCATCCGCAATAGCGCGTCATGAATTCTACTGGCAGCATACCATGTTGGCTTTGATTGGAGATCACCGGCTACGGCTATAGGAGTGGTAGTGAAAATCACATTGCCAAAGTAGCCTGGCGGAAGTGCAGGTCGAAGTCTGGACCTTCCATCTGTAGCAATATACAACTTGGATTCTTGATCATCTGGAAGTCCCCGTGCCTTGCACACGCAGCGCCACACGTGTCCTGCAAGCATTTCATAGGAGCTGTAATTGACCGTATTCCCATCTTCCTTTGACTTGCCTTTGAGAGTGTTGAGTTGGTCTCTGGTTAGTTTGAAAATTGAAACCGTTGCCCCAGGAACTGATTCGGGTATTGACTGAGGAGGGGCTTTCATGGCAGGAGGGGGTTGGTATTCAATATGGTGGAAAGCAGGCTGTGGTGGGTCACGGGCACGGAGGAGGGTCCGGTCAATGAAGGGCGGGATCGTGAGGTCAAGACCACGAGCTATATCAGACCATGTGTTGACAAAGTGGAGACCAGAAGCTCCATCTGCAGCATGATGTTGCATACCAACACCAAGTGATACTCCCCCACATTTGAAATATGTCACCTGCAAAAAAGCACACTTCATCCTGAGCTCCTGATATTGATTTAGAAAAAATAGTGGAATCAAGTTTTTAAGTGCAATAGTTTTAAATGGATCCTAACTGACATACATGGCATCAAATTAAGTTGAAATAGTATGAGCATTTCAATAGATAAGCCAAACCCAACTAAATTAACTCATTGAGCTATGAAGCCAGACATTAAGCCAAGCTAAGCATGTATTTACAACTTGAAGTTATTTATTAACCCAAGTCTTAATGATTCTGGAATGAGTCAGCTTCGATTTCTACCCTGCCCTTTTTGTTGGCTGGGATTCTTTGCAGCTAACATTTCTATCAGGCTTCAGCGGCAAACCAGTCAAATGGGGTAGTTCTTTTTGAACTTCAATGAATTTTCACTTTAATATACCTAATCTAATAATTTTTGATATCACGATCAGAATTGAGGGTCTGCTTTTGCGGTCAACCCTGCACTTAATTGGATGTAAGTACATCTAACCATATCACCTCCTACTGCTCAGATTGTAAAAATGATTCTATAATTCAATCTTAGGTACGAGCTTGTAATAATTAACGCAGCTACAATCAGATCTGGTATGTTTCTGAAGAGCTCTGCCTGTTGCTATCCTATAACAAAATGTGGATAAGCATTTTATGGGCCAACCCCTCACTAAATGCACGTGCTACCAACAGTACCTTCCATTGCACAAATAGAACTTAATGTTCCCATAGTTAGGTGTCAGTATTGACCAAAGATCCAATAAAAACTATACACAATTAAACAAACAGTATGGCTGACATAACAAGATACAAATTGAGAGTAGTTAAAAAAGAATAACAATAGAGTTATAATCAAGGAGCCAAGGTCAAATCCCAGCTAGATATTAGAGAGGAATCACATCAATTAACAAAGCTTCATTTCCCACCCATAATAGATGCACTTGCTGTACACAGGACCATGGTAGTCAATGATTAAGTAGTATGTGGCAAGTAGATCAGGTCACATGAAGTGAAGTGATAAAGCATGTGAGCATGAAAGCTAATATGTAGTCACACCATGGTAGTTAGATATTAATGAACATATGAAATAGTTATCTGTCATTTTCAGTGAACACATGTCAACCATTACTCTTTTCAACATGGAAATTCCTGATGTAAAAGAGAAAAAAAAGGATACCATTTGTTTACCAATTGTATGTACTTTGCACCCCTAGGATTTAGTTATAGACCTTGCATATATTAGATTGGTCATCACAGTGCCAGGGTACCCAAGAGAAATCAATCAACTAGCAAATTTGGATAAAGCTTTTACATTTGATATTTGACTTAAATTGGAAACTTGGGTTGACCATGGCATGGGTTGAGGCATCAAAATAATGTAATACAAGAAGAGACTGTGTGTGGCCATCGTAGTGTGCCACTGTAGGTGCAGGTGTGGGAGTGTTAGTACAACCTTAATGGCTTTCAAGCAAACCAGAGTCGTCTTGGCTTGAAGGTAAACTATGAGGGGGCAACTTAGCTTCATATTTGCTTAATCCAAAACATCAATAAAAACTAAAATGAATACAAGTGTAAGGTTGAGTCTCCTATTAAACTGTGTAACATTTCTTGGACTATGGATCTCAAGCCAGTGGCAGCTATTTTAAAAGATCTAATACATGGTAATAGAGATAATGACTATAATTAACCATATTTATTTTTAATGACGAGGAAACACCCCGTAAGTGATTTAGAAAGAAAGGAAAAAAATCTCAAATTGCAAAGGATTGTTTAATTACCGCCCATGACCTTAGGCTCTTGCAGTTTATCCATGAGCCCCTACTTTTAAGTACACACAAAGTTAGTCGCATACCCTATCATTCAATTAGGTATTGTATTATGACCTTACAGTCAGATTTTCACTACAAAATTCAATCAGATCTGATCACATGCTTTAGTCAAATATGAGCCCTCTCTCTCCTTCGACCCAATTTGATCTAGTCCGTTTGATCGATGCACATGGGCTCACTTTTTAGAATTTTCTTGTAATTATTTTACAACATGTAACAAAGGAGAGCTCATTAGAAAACCATGATCTCGATGTTAAACCTAGGAAATATAACGTTAAAATAAAATCACGAGAGATTAGGGAGAAAGCAGCAAAGGAGGCCAGAGATTCCAAGAAGCAGCAGAGTTGGGCTATCAAAAACCTCTCTGTTTGTTATCCTTTTGTACTAGTCCTTGTAATATATCTCTTAGTCGACTCTATTTTCAAGTGAGGCCAATAATGCACAGAACAACTGGGGTGTGGACCCATATTTATTTAAAATTTTCATATTCCAAACGGGACGTGACGGCAAACAATGGAAACCAAAGCTTACCTGCAAGATGAGTAGAGGGTAAGATGAGATCCCCTGGGAATAATCGATGGCCGGAATGAGCTGCCGGAGCTCCAGAGTGGGGGCAAAGTCGCCGAAATCGTCGACGGAGGCTTCGGTCTCTGCCTCGACGAAGAGGACGCCCTCGGCGTTGCAGTCGATCTCAATTCGGCCATCCTCGTCCCTCGCCAACCGCCCCGCCATGGGGTAGAACGCCACGAGAGCTCTGCTGAGGGCGTCCTTGAGCACCTGGGCGTCGAAGAAGTTCGGCGAGCCCGTGGGCCGGTAGAAGTAGACGCTCGGGGTGTGGAAGCTCGGCACCACCAGGTCCACGTTCGAATTCCACAACATCCTCGCCGGCGTCTCCTGCGCCGGCCGCACCATCGTCGACTCCCTCACTTCGATCCTCATGTTCTCCTCTCCGCCGCCGCCGCCTCCGCCGCCGCTTTCCTCTAACTTGAGCCTCTCGCCTTGCTAACGTGCGCCGGAACTCAAAACTGCAAATCTGGGCACGCAGTTTTGGTAATTCTTGGTTTGATGGGTTGCCTGGTTTATATCCGAAAATTGGTCAAAAAACGTGGTATTATTTTTCAAAAAATAAGGAATGAATTCCAATTGAATTGGGCCTTTTTCAGAAGGAAAACAAGGATGAAAATTACCTGAAAATGGCGTAACGAAAGCAATGTATGTGCTCAGGCGTATGTTAGTGGAAAACCAGAGAAACAGAGAAGAGTGGGCACTGATTTGGTCGAAAAGGGGTTGAGTCGTTGAGATTTAAAAATAAAACGCAGAGTGAAAAACCTTTTTCTGACGCTCACCTACCGCGCCAAAAGACGACGACCAGTCACCGAACGCCAGCACAAGCCTTACTTGACCAGCATTGAGTATATATAGAGGAAAAATATATAGCAGTTGTTGGGAAGAAAGAGAGAGACAGGGAGGTGAAGTTGGTGAGACGGTGACCTAGAAACTCCTACCCCAGCGTTGATCAGTCTTATCCCAGTAGGCATTGGATTATTGGGTCCCACCGAAAGCCATTTGAGCGTCTCTGATGCCAAGTGCCGACGCTGTTCCATTGGTGCGCTCTGGGTTCCACCCCGTGGTTGGTGGGTTCTGATGTGGTGATGATGTAGTGGTTGACTCCTGTAAGCGTTGTAGGGGATTGCAGGGTTGCTATTGGCCGTCTTAACGGCACCAATTTGTTCCGTCATGGAACTTGGGGAGTCAGATCGGATGGACTCAACCCTCTGTTCAGCCCCAGACCCCGTGTTTGATACCCATAAAGGGAAATGGAACGGAAGGGAGAGGGAGAAGTGAGTGAAAAAGTTTGAAGGAATTGGGTTCTGAATTAAAAAAATAAAATAAAAGAAAAGTAAAAAAAAAGTAATTTTTCACACTACGAACCAAATAAGAGAAGAGTATGTTATTTTCATTTTATCTTTTTTCCTTAAGAGAAAATGATCTAGTAGTAAAGTAGTATTGAGTATTTAATGGTAATCGTCACTAAATTATGATAAGTGGCATGTAAATATATCAACAACTTAAGTTTGTGAAGAGACTCTTAACAAAAAATACCATATGAAAAAATCTGAGAGGATGTTTCCTTAACACTTCATTTGAAATTCGAATTTTTAATGAAAAAATAAAGGAAAAGAAAAATATGAAAAATAAGTGAATAAAAATATTTTTGTTCATTTTTCCTTTACATTTTTCTTTTTTACCGAAAATTAGGATTCCAAGCAAAACCTAAAAAGTCTCTATATTACTTCACAAACTCAGATTACTAATGAATTTACATCTTGCGTATTACTATTTAATAGAAATTACCACCGAATACATAATACCATCTAGCCACGAATATTCAATGCTACCAAATCACTGCATTTTTTTTTCTAACACACCCTAAATCAATGTTTGATTATGTACCATTAATGTCATCATGGCTTGGACGACTAGGCCAATCTTTAACCAAAATTAAATGGTAGCTTTGAATTATAACTGTACATAAGGGTACACATGACTCAATTTGGTTCGATTTAATACTCAACTCAGAACCGAATTAAATTAAATTGATTTGTAAAAAATTTATTAACATTAATAGAACCGAACCAAATCAATAATTTCAGATCGGTTCGGCTCAAAACCGTGCTTCAAATATTTATTTATCATATAAGACTTGAAACAATTGCCAGCTAAACAAGTTAAAATTGAGCAAGCCTAGGCCATACCTGGGTCGAAGTGAGTAAAACAAACTTACGGAGGCTAGTTTTAAAGAGAGAATTGAAGGGGCGTTGGTACTCCACATCCGCTGTGAGACTATTTTAAAACTTAGAAGTAATTAAGGGCTGTCAAAATACGAATTGCTGTGAACAGATTGCTTTTGTTATCAAATATTTACACTAACATATCAATTCGATACAAGAAAGCCATTGGAATGCTGAGATGCCTTAGATTCAAAAGCTGCAAAACATATTTGATTTTGAGTCAATGTGAAAGTGTAGGATGGGGGCCTAGTTTCTAGAAAGTATTACTGAAGTGTATGATTTTGAGCAAGTGGATTTTTCAACTCAACAATATGCTCGAACATCTGACCCAAATCAATGGCATTAACGTGCGAGTAGAGAAGAGTGGCCATTGCCTTTGGTGCTTGATATGGATGGCTGTTTTGCCTTGTCGACTTTGAACTCGGAAGCTTCAAGATGTTTATGATGTCCATCTTGTCTTGGGGATCTCTGGTATGCACAATCAGCATTCAATACGTAGGACGAGGAAGAAGGAGAACTTAGCGGCAATTGCCGACGTGATTCCACCCATCTTCTGCACAGATGTTTCGGATTCATAGTTCCTTGCTTTCTCTTCAGATCTCTTCTGCTTTCTCTTCAGATCTCTTTCGGTTCACAGGTCTTCGAACGGCGAAGAGCAAAAACCTTTAAACAATTTTATTTATACGAAGGAAACAATAATCAGGTGTGGGAAGTCCACCGAATAGTATATTATCTCGGGTCTCTGGGTTCGGTTTTAATTTGGTTTCGGTTCAGAAAGTTATTAATTCGAGAAGCGAACCAATTTGATTGATTTGCTAATTTTCAAATTAAGAATCGAACCAGGAGCCTATCAAAGCTGAACCAATCCAATTTAAAGAAGTCGGTTCTTAAATTTTTTGGATCGTTTGTGTACTTTTAACTGCACGTAAATTAATGTTTTCTGTGCCATTAATGTCATCATGGCTTGGGTGGAGTACGACCAGGAATATCTTTAACCAAAATGGTGGCTTTGAATTATAACTGCACGTTCTCAAGGCAAGAAGAGAGATTTTTGAAATTTATTGAAGTGATGTCCACTTCCACTCTCTCACTTTCTCTGTCCTCTTTCACTCTCTCACTTTCTCACTTTCTCTGTCCTCTTTCACTCTCTCACTTTCTCTGTCCCTTCAGTACAATAAAAATGGAGTGATGAGCAATATGAAAATGAAAATCTAGAGAGAAGAGAATATGTAGCTTATCATCAATATCTAATTGAAAATTTGATTAGATCAATTGTTAATGGGTGAAGTGAACTAAGTGCATATTTGATAAGACTTTGTGGCTTAATTTTTTTTTTAGTTTATTAGTAAAAAAATTAATTTTTTTGTTTATTTTTAACTTATAAAAATAAAAAACCAAAATTCTTTTTTTGATCTATAAACTAAATAACAAAAAACTTAAAATAAGCTAGACCATACAAACTGTAAACCTCCTGCTGAAGATAGCCCATAGTTCTTAAAGGACTTGAAACTTTGGAAGATTGTAGGATGGATCTTTTGGACTAGTGACTTCTTTCTATACAAAAATAAAATATTAATGAAAACATTATATGTCTAGGGATGGCCAACAAACCAGAAAATTCGGGTCCTGTACCAATCCGATCATAACGGGTCAGATTTTGGAATCAGTGTAATCGGGTTTTGGAAATGGATAATAACACGCAAGCATTTGAGTGGCACCCCACTCACCAACTAAACTAGAGAGTGACACACAAACATTTCGGTGCAGCCTCTTGGGCACACGTACACCCACCAACTTGTAGAAATACAAGTTTGTTTGGATCATAAATTTAGATGGTTTTTTTTTTTTTTTTAAAGTTGTAAAGAATGTCCGAGTTAGTTTGTGCCTTTATTATTTTACTTTCCAATTTGATTAAAGAGAAACTATCTACGTCAGGACTATGATATTCATAATAGTTTAATTTTTTACGGTCAACTCTTTCACTTTGACATTACAAAGGAAACCAAAAGTTCTAATCAAAAAAATAAAAAAAAAAAGTTAATATAATTCACGACAGTCTTGCATGAACTCAAAAAAATTGTGTATCGAAAGTTTGAATATCTAATAACAAAATAAAATAAAACTCGATATTTTTCCTTGTTCGAATTAGCAACAAAATAAGAGTTTAAGATAATTAAAAAATTCTTTAAAAAAGCAACTATTTAAGATTTCTTTACAATAATTATTAGTTTTAAAAAAATAAAAAAATTGATTGGGCTTCAAAACTAGAGCGCCTTTATGTATTAGGTTTGATTTTAAATTTTGTTTAACAACTCAGGCCTACCCTGGACCAAGTGTCAGGTTTGGATAGGAGAGGATCGAGCGGCCCAGCCGCTGCCGGCCCATGATAACCGTATCTCTATCCAAACAAACTTGTGATAAGTCTAATTTGTATCTCTTCAGCCTTTTCTCTCTCCTATGTGTTCAGAGCGCTGGCAAAGTGAGTGTATCAGAAACCCTAGAGACCTTACCCTCATTCATCTTCTAATCCTTTCCAAATCTCGCTCCTAATCCCTCTAATTAATCTCCATGATTTATCTTGTTTCGATTTTCGAACTTCAATTGATAAATCGTTGTTCGTTTAGGTCTGTACAGGCCGAAGTTAGGTTTCTTGATATAGATTTGCATTCTTGGATATCAACCTGATCATGATTCACTAAGCACTCTCAATATGTTAAATTTTAATGTTGGTATGACTGTATGTCAGTTTCCAAAAAAGTATTTAGCAATTCGTAGTATAATGTCTTGTTTCAAAAGTGGATTAGACTATTCTTGATTATATCCCTACACATATATGTGTATATATATGTATATTCACACACATCTAGTTATCTCAAATTGGAAGTTTCATTCTTTATATCAGCTTACATATCTGGTTTTTTTCATTTATTACGATTTCTTGTTTTTATAGTGGATCAACTTATCTCGCAGTCTTTGAAATTGGTCAATTATTTGGATAAAATTGTCCTTTGTAAACCATACATAGCATGTCTGTTTGAAATTGTAGTATATCTGAACTTCCGTATATTTGGTGATTTGTATTTCATTTTCTTGTTTATCAAGTTGTACAGATGATCTTTTTTGTGAGCACCTGTTTAATGTTACAGTTAGCATAGTGGTGAAGTTAATTTAATCAAGTAATAGGTTAAAAGTGTGCTGATTAAGGTGTAGCTAGCATACTCAAGCAATTAATTTGATCAAGTGTTTGAATAAATGAGTAATTGATATATACGCATGTCTATATCTGTGTTACCATAATACACTAATACACTAATACCCTAGCGATTTACATTTTTGAAATGACGTTCCAAAACATGGTATACTTTCGTCCAAAATGGTGAATTTGGCGATCCCAAATTATTTTCCTATTTATTGCATTAAAGTTATTAAGGAGAAAAAAAAATCAAAGAGAATGAATGGAAACCAAGGGAGAATATAGTTTTGGCATAACAGTATGCAAAAAAAAATGGGTTGTAATACTCCAAGAAATATGTTTTTACATGATTAATTAGTTTTGGCGGAACAATATGCAAAAAATGGGCTGTAATACTCCTAGAAATGTGTTTTTACATGATTAATTTGTAAAAAATAGACTATATTTTATTGGATGTCTAATTCTTAAAAAAAATGTTGTTTTAGAACTACCTTAAATTCTAAGAGTGCAATTTATACAAGTCTACTCCTATCGCACCACAATTTAGAGCACATGGTGTACCATGTTACCGTTCCACGTACTGGAATGATATGCATTCCAAGTAACATAGGTATATATGCATTTACATGTCCACATGTATATGTGTATTCATGTGTCTAAGCATGTGCATAATGTATCATACAGAAACTTGCACATCTATATGTCTATAACAGGAGGAAATGATGTTATAATTGATAGTCTTAAGTTTTGGTTTCTAGGTAGAAATGGGGATATACCTGAGCACCCCAAAAACTGAGAAGGCCTCAGAAGATGGTGAGAATGACACACTTAGATATGGTTTATCATCCATGCAAGGGTGGCGCTCAACCATGGAAGATGCTGTAAGTATTCTATGGTACCTTTTTATTTAACTTAAAAACTCAGTTCTGTCTGCATTCCATACTTATACTGAGTTGGTACAGAATTAGACCTTCATCTTAATCATCATTATTAGGATAATGTGTACTCGTTTGGTCCAATCAGCTTATTATAGGGCATATGGTATATTTAAGAAAATTCTAAATCCATAGCCTTAATGTCGGTATACATAGTCCTCCCTCTCACATGGATGAGTCCCGCAATGGCGCAATGCCATCCATGTGAGGGTGGGCTGTGAATGCCAGACATAATGGCTGTAGATGTAGCAATTGAGAAGAGCTTAGTCAATGTATTTGTATATTGGGGGATTGTACTGGGCATTTAAGGGAGACCTTTTCTTGCTTCACCTTTTGGGTAAAAGATTGTAAATTAAAGCAAAGACTCTGCTTATTTGTTGTATGGAATGCATTTTCTAACTGGGTTTCAGAGAGAGATGATATGATGGTGTTTAGAAGTTTCATTTTATGTCAGAGAACAGGCAATCAGCCTCAATACATAGATCAGGACACCAGAAAGGGATGGCATGATTGGTGTGGCAGAGGTTTACATCTTGAGATATACTTCTTAGGTTCATGTGTTTTTTTTTTTTTTTTTTGGGGGGGGGGGGGGGGGGGGGTGGCAAGACTAGAAGACAAAATACACAACTCAACAAGCCTTATGTCAATTACGTGGGGTCAACTACATAAGTCCATTTTCTCCCGTTGGCTTTATTCAACAATATTAGAATAAAATTTGTTTGGATGTTGATATAGTAGCCCTATTGTTTGATATATTACATGGCAAATTGTGATGGTTTGGTTTTCAGGGAGTGCAGCTGTTGGGACATGTGAGGCTTGTCTGTTAAAATTATTAAAGCAGTGAAAATGGAATAAAAAAAGTTGAATTTGACATTATTATATGTATTCAGAAGCTATGGCTCATTGTTAGCTAAAGAAATGTTGACTTCTGTCTTCTGATAAGATACAAGCCTACATGGTTATGCGAAACGTTGAACTTATATTTGCAAGCTAAACTTTATGATGAAGCACTTAAGCTTTGTTGTGGTGATTTCAATAGATTTGGCTATTGTTGTCACGACCCAAGATTTACATTGTACAATATTGTCCGTTTTGCGTCTTGGACCGCACAACTTTAAAACGCGTTGTATCAAGTAGATACAAATGCCTACATATATGACACTTTACTTCAACTCTATCAAGCGATGTGGGACTCAACTCATAGCACCACCTTACCAGCAACCCCTCACTTCACCCCATTTAAGAGGTCTTTCTGGTCTTGGGCGTTACAGTTTACCCCTCTTGGGGCCACACATCCTCGTGTGGGGTCGAGTCTGCACAATTCTTGATGATCTAGGTTTTGATATCATTCTGTCACGACTTAGAATCCACATGGTACAATATTGTCCACTTTGGGGCCTGGCCTGCACGGCTTTAAATGCGCTTTACCAAGTAGATACAAGTGTTTACATATATGACACTTCACTTTAACTTCACCAGGCGATGTGGGACTCAACTCATAGCACCATCTCACCTGCAACCCCTCACTTCACTCCACTCCACTCCACTTCACTCCACTGAAGAGGTATTTCTGGTCTTAAGCGTCACAGCCTACCCCTCTTGGGGCCACACGTCCGCATGTGAGGTTGAGTTCGCACACTTTTTGTTATGCCTATTCCTAATCAGATGTCATTAACATCATCTTAGGCTAACGTGATCGCACAGGTCACTAACCTATAAGCGAAACCTCCTCATAATTCCAAAGATCTAAATCTTATAAGGATCAACAATATTATTTTATATATATCAACAATCAGTTATCACCATATTACAATCCTCTGAATATAACTCATACTAATACAAGAGTAAAGATAAACAAGACTCCAAGAGTTATTATGTTTGTGAGACAGACTACCGATATCACAGAGACAGATTGCCGACTTTACAGCAAGAGCTTCTCGAAATTTTCCAATTCAACCCCAACCTCTACAGTGGATTGGACATCTCCAAAAATCTCGTAAAACAATCTGTGTGAGTGTGAGCTAGATATCTGTGTGCTCATAAAGATAATCAAACTCATAATGATTGAATGGCAGATAATCAATAATTAATCTACCAATAGATAAACCACCGCTAAAATGTAATATTTCCTCATGTGATGCAATGCATGATACACCACAAATGAGCGCACTATATATGATAACATTGGCCTAATATATCAACGACTTGTTATCAAAGGATATTCACTGTGATACCCTATTAGGTTAGTCCACCATGAGCACCTTGGGTTAGCCTCCACTCGGCTAAACCTTTTCTCGTGCAATGCAAATTATGTACATAATATATATGGTATGCAAATATCACCTCATAAGCCACCAATCACCATTAATATAGATAATAAGACATTTAATTCAATATAAATAAGATTATCTTAAATCCTCAACTGTTACCGCTTTATGACCACAATCGAGTAACCTCTTTGGTTGTACCGAAGTGCTTTGCTCTGCTTTCAAACCTATCACACACCACCACGTTAAACTTGATGAAGTTAATGTTATAATGCATAACCAATGCATGAAATGTGACATGTTAAAACCCTTTCCGATGTCATGCCAAGTACATATGTACACTAAGGCAAACATTCTGACCTTCAGGACAGTCCTAATCATCGTTAGGACAACTAGAAGAACGTTGCCGACCTTTATGGAACGTGCTGACTATGATGGAAAGTGTCGTTGCCTGCCAAAGAAGGCAAATTGCCAATTTTAGTCTAGCAGCTTGTCATGACGACACCAGGGACTGTCCTGTCAACCAGAGCCCCCATGTGGTTTGACAATACAATTTGCTGACTTGACTCCAAAACTTACGAAATCATCCTAACACAACCACAAACTCTCCAAATACCCTAAAATGACATTCTAAGGCCACAACAAGACTCCACACATCAAAACCATGAACAACATGTAAGATTCAAGGTTTTTATCTGAAAACCTTAAAATACTTCTCCACATCTCACCTCCAATGCACTACCATGGCATGAAATGACATAGACACATGCAAAAACCATAAAACATAATAAAACAAGCATGAACATGAGATTCTCACATCAAAAAATAATCACACAAGCTTTCCCTTGCACTTCCCTCTTCTTTTCTTCCTTTCTCTTTTTCTTTTTCTTTTCTCTCACTTTCATTCTCATCCAACACTTTTCCTCTGCACCAGCTCCTCTCTTACTTCTCTTGACGCAAATCCAAGATAGATACAACTTGTATGTAATGCGCCACATGTTACACATGCACAATTGCTAGCAACAAGCACGCATCTTATGCACACACATCACTTAAGTGAGTCACACACCTAGGTGTGAAGCATACACATGCACATCTTGCACTTCACTAATCCACATATTACTATAATTAATTACATTTATGATAATTAATCATGATTACTGTGAGGTAAAGATTCTGCAATTTCCAGATCAATGTCAGCCTACTATGAATGGTAGTGCCGGTCTCCTACAAAAGAGACTAAGAATAGACCTACTAAGAATGATAGTGTCGACCTGAGATCAGCAAAGCCCTGCATCTGCCAAGGGATAGCCCACCTACATGAAATACTCACAAAAATGATAAATTCCCCCCCCCCCTCCCCCCCCCCCCCCCCCCCCCCAAAAAAAAAAAAAAAAAAACCAAAAAAAAAAAGGGCATGTTCTCACTTAGTCATGCAAATCAAATTCCTCAATTAATATAATCACACACTAGAATATATCAAATTAAACTAAACATAGTACTAAACAATGTCGGGTATCACACTTTCGGTTGGTCTAGGCTTTGATACTATTTTGTCATAACCTATGATCCACATGGTACAATATTGTTTGCTTTGGGCTTTGGCCCTCATAGTTTTAAAACGTGTTGTACCAAGTAGATACAAGTATCTACATATATGGCATTTCACTTCAATTTCACCTGGCGATGTGGGACTCAACTCACAATTATATTTTGCTGTGATTTGTTTATTTGCAGTTTGAGATCATGGTTGAGAGCATGACAAAATCACGTGTAATATGCATAACTATTGAGTTGGTAGATGATTAATATGAATCATCTTCTTATAGGTTGTTGCATTGCTCAAGATTCATGGCTGCTCCTTTTCTCTTTCAAAATTTGTTTGGATATTATTGGCTTGGGTCTAGGTGTTTCTTTCATGGGTGGTAGAAATGACAATTTGACATGCTGAATCTCTGAATAAAAAATTTTCCGGAGAGTTACTATTCTTAGAATTCTTTCTGTTTTGGAAGAAAAGCAATAAAATATTGGAAGATTTTGGACTCAATTTTTGGGTTAAGAAAATAATATATTAGGGTTAACTAGATGCTTTATCAATGAAGGTTCTATTCTTTCTTTCTTTTTTCTTTTATTTTCTTTATTTTTCATTGGAGAAAAGGTGAATGCTTTCTGGATAGTAGGGAAGTAAAAAATTAGTGACCTTGTGATTAAATTTTTTTGCTTAATTTACTATTAACTGATTAAGTACTATGTTATATAAGGTATTTTGGTTTTCTATAGCATGCAGCTCATCTGGCTTTGGACACTTCCACATCTTTCTTTGGTGTTTATGATGGCCATGGAGGTAAGCAATACGAGTATATTTCTTTTCGATTCATTGTAGTTTTCCTGTATTATTGTTCCTATATTATCTACATTGGGCTAGTTATATTGAGGTTTACCAAAGTTTTGAGTTGAGTTCCATGGTTCTTTCTTACTTTTTTGGCACCTTGTTATTATGTGGTTTTCTATTTTTGTTAGTTAATTAACTTTTAGTATATTTGTCAACGACTCATGCATTTCTTAACCTGCGGTATCATTATTTGCATGGGACATCAAATTGATGTCCTTATTTGCCAAGGCTATTACGATCATGCCAAGTTTATCATATCATAAGTTTTCCCAAATGCACACACCTGCCAAAAAAAAAAAAAAAAACGAGAAACTGAATAAATAAAATAAAGAAGAGCTATTAAACACCATTGACTACCAACTTACTTCTTGCATTATGTTTTGTTTTTTGGTGAGTAGATTGCCAGTGAATAAGATTTTAAAGTTTCTCCAGCGATACTGTTATTTGGCCTTTCAACCAATACTCCACATTAGGTCAGTTGAACTATAGATGTTGCAAACGTTTATCCGGAGGACAGAATGCTTTGATGCTGCATCTCAATATATGCCAAATTCACATGCCTTATGAAAAAAATTATTCATCTCATGAGGTCTAGGTGCATATTATTTTCCAAGTTGTAATACTGGTTTGGTGGAACACAGTGCCAAAAGGCATGTACCACTTCTGGCCTATAATTACCATTATGGTAGAATTAGAGCAAGGAAGTTTCTTATTTGAATTTTCAACTCTACCTTCTCCCTTGTGACAATATTACTTTCATTTTTATGTATATAGTTCAGTCATGCAATTGCGATTCTTCAGGAACCACAATCTCTTCCTAGATAATCTTAGTCCTACCTTGTGTCAATCAATGTTGAAATTGATTTTATGAGGACTTGCGGTACCTTCACAATCTTGTCAGATCCCTAGTTGGATACTTGAGATTGAGCTTTTAAATTTCTACTTTGCCGCCTGGATAACCCATATGGGGAGTTTTCTGTCATGACTGGTATAAGTTGTCCTTGTGATTCGTTTTCTATGTCATAGACATCTAAAGAAATGATATAGTAGGGTCCATTTTTTGTATCATTCTTATTAGTTCTAAATCTAAAAATACTTGAGTAATTTACTGTTGCAACTTGCAAAGCTTTCTACAAATATAGTTCTTTTTTGTTAAAAGGATTTTTGCAATAGTTTTTCTCCCTTTATTGCACTGTCAAGGGTAACATCTGGCACTTTTCATAGAAACGTTCCTCCCTGCTGACCGCATCTATTAATGTAACAGCCTTAAGCGGTGTGACTTTCTTTACATAGTTTGGGGCAAGAGGGGAAGCAACCCTCTATCCTCAGGTTGAAAGACCTATATATTAGTCAATGATAATGGGATTTAAACTGCTATATGCGTCATTATTTTTTACTTTTATTAAGTTAAAACACCATATTTTGTGAGGTTCGGAACCTTTAGATGCCCATATTGCTGCTTAGCTCTGTTAATTTTAGGCATACTTATGAGATTACTTTGAATGTGTTGGTTTCTGAGAGTCTTAGATTGTATTCTATCTCTTCAGGCTAGTTTATTAGTTCATGGATAAATTTGTTTCTCACACGACTTGAGTATCAATTTTGCCACCCAATAATGATGGTTAAGGTCCAGTTATTGACTTGAAGAATATGTCTCCATTCAACCTGAGATTGTGAAGGTTCCACTGTTGGCCCGTTTTCATTGTCATATAACCTCTGGCTTTGAATCAAATATCGTTTTTCCCTTTACTGAGATTTCCATTTTTTTTTACTTGGATTTTGTTAAGTATTCCACCATGGTTTATTCTCATAGGAAGTCCATCTCTTTGCAGGTAAGGCGGTTGCAAAGTTCTGTGCCAAGTATCTTCACGAACAGGTTCTCAAGCATGAAGCCTATTTGGCTGGCAATTTAGGCACTTCTCTTCAGAAAACTTTTCTCAGGTCACTTGATTCATTTTATTTCATAGGTTCATTTAACATTTTCAATGTGTGCCACAATGCAATTATAGTCCAAGCGCATATGAGGCGGCAGGGAAGGTGTCATTGACCTATAAGTTACATGTTCTCATCGGCTTGGGAATCTGGAACCAGGCTGTGGTTTTGTCATGGCGAGTAGGGCTACTAAGAATTGAATTGATACCCATAGACTGTTATTGTTCAACTACTTCTGAATTGCTCTTACTCTGAAATGTAGTGCTTTTATAGGATTCTTCTATCATTTCACTAGTACAAGTTTCTTTTTTGGGACATGTAAATGTGCATGTTTCAGATTTGATAATACTAAGTAAAAGAATTATTTATTTATATAGTCATTATTATTTTCAAGTAAACACTGTAGTAATGGTGTGCAGTGTTTTCATTGTTGATTTTGGAAGCATTCAGCTTCCTTTCCAGTCTAATCTTTTCAAGCCTTTTACTGAAGAGGGGCCATCTAGGATGGTTGTGAGGATTCAGGAGGGCTGAATTTATTATTCCTGACATCATCTAGTTGTTTATTTTGTGATTCTAATTAGTGTTGTATTTGTGGATGCAGAATGGATGAGATGATGTGTGGACAAAGAGGTTGGAGAGAATTAGCCATTCTAGGAGATAAAATGGATCAAGTTAGTGGTATGATAGAAGGTTTAATATGGTCTCCCAGGAGTGGTGAAGCTAATGGCCACGTTGATGATTGGCCATCCGAGGAGGTATTTACTTGCAACAAATCAAATAATGTTAATATGCTTAAGTATTTTGGCAATATGTTTCTGTCTTTTTACAGTGCCAACCCTTGTCACTGCAAATGCATGTCAAAAATATCTTGATGTCACTGTGTCTATTTGGTGCCTCAGGTTTTTTTGAGGTCAAAAACTGTATATGCTTATTAACTGGCCACCCAAATGGACTTCGAACCCTTTTTATGAATCAAGCCAGCAATTTTAGTCATTGGATATCTTGCTGCTGGGAATCTTTTCTTTTGCAGAAGAAGAGAAATGTATTTTGAGTTTCTTCATTCAATTGCTTAATCACATTAATGATGGATGTGTGTTATGTTTTCCCTTTTGTGCCTACCAAAAGAAGAAAAAAGAAAGGGGAAAAAAAAATTGATGTGGTGGTGATACATGGTGGGAGAGGTAGCGGTGGTGGTGCCATGGTGACAATGGTGGCAGGAGATGATAGAGATGGTGGAGGGTTGAGGAAGAGGAAAGATGGAAGAAAAGGAAAAAAATGTAAAGGGAATTGAAGTAATTATGGCCCAAAAATATCGTTCCATCACAGTTACCCTTTGCCTATCTTTAACAGATTCCATAAGTTTTGCACTTTTGTCTGAATCCAGGAGTCCCTTTTTTTTTTTTGTTTTGGTTGGGGGGGGACGGTTGGTTTATTTGTACATTTTTGAACACCAAGGGGGTTATATGTTTTTAGGTGCAACCTCAAGGGTAAAATGTGATTAACTGTCAATTTAAATTATGTTTGTCAGTCACATTTACCCATAGAAAAAGTTCGAATTTTGATTATTTTGCTCATATGTGATTGGCTTCACATAGGAAAAGAGTGTCATCAGCAAACTGAAGGTGAGAGATAGGAGGCGCCCCTTCGCTTACCAAAAAACCTGCCAACAGCCGCCTTATCTATAGAAGCAGTCAACTGAGTTCTGAACGAATTAGCTCCTTGGTAATGGCTCAATCTATAGATAGAAAGCCCGATGATGGGAAACTACCACGTACTCCTTCTATCATATTCCTTTGTATTTGCACCTCAGTCCCTGATCAACTATAAATCTTCTTTGCTATAGCTTGAATCCATGATTGACCTATAATTAGTCTTTTGAAGAGAAGTCAAGTAACATCTAGACTTCGCCGTCATCCAATGACAGTACAGTGTTTGTATACAATGTTAAATATAGGCTTATGTCAAACGTTCTTGGATTGCGCTCTTTCCAAATGCACCACATAACACACATAGGAGCTACTATTTTAGACATGATGCTTTTTTTCTCCTTATTTCTGTTATGCAGCCTTCGTTGCCAATATCTTTTGGAGATGCTACTCGATAACTTTGTTTACCCTTAATAAAAAATTTAACATTCTAACTGAACTTTCCAGGAAAAGAGAGTTGTTTATGTTTTATCTTTCGGTGAATTTCCTATATAATTTGCAGTGAAGGCTCTCACTAAATGTCCATGAACTAGGGACCACACACTGATTTCCATGGGCCAACTTCTGGAAGCACAGCTTGTGTTGCAATCATTCGAAACAATCAACTTGTCGTTGCAAATGCTGGTGATTCTCGTTGTGTAATAGCTCGTAAGGGCCAGGTAATTTTTTTTCCCTTGCCTTCTCCTTATTTCTTTTCTCCAAAGTTTCAAAATACTTTTTACCTCTAAGAATGTGGAGAAGGAGCCATAGGATGTGGAAATCTCATGTAACAGTTCCCTGAAACTTCCAAAATTTTCCTTTTGAAAAAAGCAAGTTTCTGTTTATAACCCTTCATACGTCTTATTCGATTTAGGAAGTAAGTGTTTAGATGATCCGGTTTGTGTGTTATTATTGTTTCTTTGGGATTCAAAGATAAATTTAATTGTCTGTTTATGTATAATGTTTTGATTTTGTCCATTTTGCAGCAGCCATGTAACTCTTATGTACCTTTGGGACAATGGCATGCTTCTTGTTCTGGAATGGATGGCACCACCAATTTTTTGGATTTCAGTGTCATGGCATATATAAGATGTAGCATTGCTGATCTTTATTTTGTCGTGCATGAGCGCTTTTAATTGAAATCTTTTTATGCAGGCATATAATTTGTCTAGAGACCACAAGCCTGATCTTGAGGCTGAGAAGGATAGGATTCTGAAGGCGGGTGGTTTCGTCCAATGTGGACGGGTCAATGGAAGTCTAAACTTGTCAAGAGCAATTGGTACCACATCTCTGTAGTTTACTTCTTTGTATAAGCAACGGAGAAAGTAGAGATTGTATTATTTCCTTTGCTTTCGCTTATTCTGGTTTCTTTTCTTTCATGAATTTCAGGAGACATGGAATTAAAGCAGAACAAATCACTGCCTGCTGAGAAGCAAATTTTGACCGCCAATCCTGACGTGAATACGGTATGTGGCATCTACCCTTGTATATCATGTTTTAGCTGTACTCTGGGCTAGGCAAAGGTCGTAAATAAAGTTCAGTCATAGATTCTAGTTATAGTACCTATAGTTGATGTCATCTGAATTTTACTCATATGGACAAATTTGAGAGTTATAGCTGTTAGAATATGATATTTGCTTGTTACTCACTTACTAGATGCTTTTCTGTATGCAAAAATCCTGGATAACATACCTTTATTGTTTAATTTAACTTTATGATATTTACTTATATTGTATCACATAATTTTTAATCCCCTTGAACTAGGTTGAGCTTTGCGATGACGATGAATTTCTTGTTCTGGCGTGTGATGGTATATGGTAAGTCTCTTATTAGTGCTTTTCTCCTCTTCTTAATCTTGTTAGTTTGTTGTACTTTGAAGATTAGTTTTTGACTCTTAAGTTACATTTGTTCTTCATAAAGCTTTAGCCCCAAGTGCCTGGAGGAGTTCACTGGATTTGTACCTTTTGTTCGGATCTGAGTAAAACTCATAAGCTGTGCACTGTAAGAACCTGGAGATGAACCTAGTGAAGAAATATTGTGTTACATGATTAGAGTTGTGGGTTTTCTCTATCATTTTAGAGTCCTAAAGGCACTTTCAGTGAAAAATAGAATATTCCATATGAATGCAATATAAATTTGGGTTCAAGTAATTAGGCCACTTTAAATTGATATGAGTGAAGGAGAAAGGGAATTTTTCAGTGGAATTTCTACAAGGGGAGGAATTTATGGCGCTTTTGATAACAATGGAATTTCTAATCCTTTAATCTACTCACCCAAAAAGAAGCTCCTTGAATTCATTTGGCCATATCATGAAAATGAACTTTTCATTCAGTTATCATTTTATTAATGGTGTTGAGTTCATTAAGAAATATGGTCCTATCATTCAATTGACATGACGTCCATTTGAATCAGGCGATTGTCTTTTTAAGCGGTTGAAAATTGCTGCAAAACAAGATAAATGTAACTAGGGCAGCTCCATGGGCATTTCAACACATATCATCTTTCCTTTAGAAGCTTTCATACAAAATTCTCTTCACAAAGTGCTTTCCCCAGACAGAAATTGTGGTGTGAGAGATAAAACTTCCTTAACCTCTTGTGGGGTCTGAAATTGAGGTATCGCATTGTCTTTCACATATGTAAACCACTGAGTTCTTACCAGTATAATTTAAGAATGGGCAGGCTGTGCTAAAATCAGTAAAAAGGACAAATAGGTAGGATTACCAAATTTTGATCCCATCAGATCTGGTGTACTAGGAGGAGCAGGCTGTTTACAGACCTAACTGTCCAGATTTATTTGCATGAATGCCTACAGACGCAAACTGCCTGATCATGCTTGGTAACTTGAGCCTTATCATTGCTTGAAGCAAGATGCATGGATTTATTGGTAATTTGCAGCTATGAATTTCCCTGATGTCATTGCATATAACTAAATGAACTCTTAAGTAATCGGTTGATGGAGGAAATGCAAGAAAACTTTGAAATTCTACTATGATTCAATCTCCTTAAAAAATTATAAGACTCTGAATTGTCTATTTTCCTTCTTCATTTTCTGGTTTTCAACCTTCAATATCTTATCTTCTTTGGGTTGCAGGGTCCTTCCATGTGAATAAATTTCGTTAGACTTCATGTTCTTTCAACCATAACGCAAAGCCCGGAAACTGACTAAGAAGCGTATAGCCTCATGAGCCCTTTTGTCTATGTCCTTTTTGTACATGGGAAGCATCCCCTTGATTCCTTTTCTTATTTCAAATCTTTTATTAACTACTAAAAAAACAATAATAAGCCTTCTAAGATTTAACTACATTGCTGTTCCCCTAGTCCGTTTACTGCTAAGCTGTTAACAACTTACCAAATTCTCAGTAAAATACAGCCTAAAGTAAAAGATGGGTATTTTCTTTGGTTCTCCAGGTTGGTTATTTATTAACTTTCAAAGTGGTTACTTGTTATAATGTTCGATGAAAAAGTCATTGTATGATCTAATTGTCTGATACTTACTCCTTCTTAATATGTTAGTTTGATTACTTGTTTACTGTCTTACTGTAATATCATATTCCTTATCTTGATGGCTTTTTCTTCCTTTTGATTGTGCTAGGGATTGCATGTCAAGCCAGCAACTAGTAGACTATATACGAGAACAGTTGAATACTGTAAGTTCTTAAGACCCTAGTTGGAAAACTATTGACATGTTGTAGGGAGCTGAAACCGAGAACTCTCATAAATTATGCAGGAGACTAAGCTTTCGGTGGTGTGCGAGAGGGTGTTTGATAGATGTCTGGCACCATCAGCAGGTGGTGAAGGATGTGACAACATGACCATGATCCTGGTGCAGTTCAAGAAACCATTTAATTCTGGTGCTTCTACCCAGAAGCAGCCTTTGCTCTCATTCTCGGTTCAAGATACTGATACTGAGCAAATCCCACCAGATCCTGAATCAAAGTAGTGGTTGCCCTTTATGATGACTGGATGGTTCCAATCCAATTTCCTTATAAGCGAAGCTCTGTGAGTACAATTTGTGTTGATCTCTACACCTGGTTGTAAATGTTGAAGGTTCCCATTCAAAGAGTACTCGCTTTTGGGAAGTCTTTGTGCATATTTTTGCGTTTGGGGCTGCTTGATTTGAATTTATCACATACAGTGTACGTGTGTTAGTCAGGACTGAACATGATAATTTATTCCACATGAAAAATGAACCATCAACCGAAGAATATATACATTTGGTATAGTAGCCTCCTTTTGGAATGTGTGAGTGCCTTGGATTGAATGTGGCAACGTGGACTTCTCGTGGCCTATTGTCCAATTCTGAGGGATTCATAACTGCATCTGGAGCTTTCTGAGATGGATCATTTCCACATTAGGTTGGGAATGTATTAACAGACAGTAAGTAAACAACAGTTAAAAAGTTTTAAATTGCACAGTGATTAATTTGTTTCAAGCTAATCAATCAACTTGATGTTGATTGCCCCATGAACAAACAGTAGTGCATATCTTCTTATCATATTGTTTGGGAGGTTTGATTTAACTTTATTCCAATGTGATTCAGTGTTTTGTTTTATTACTATTTTTGAAAAAATGAAAAAAAATGAAAAAGGGGGAAGGTTCTTTTATGATTCTTTTTCCAAGTATTGAGGGGATCTAAGACATTTCTTTTTTTCTTTTTTTCCTTTTTTGTTTTTGATGTTGATGTGATCCAGTTTCTAACTTATATATGAAAGTGAGTTATCTGTCCCTTCTTTTAATAGATCTTGTGTGATTCATTGCCAATAAAAACGAAGAGAAGAAACCCTTGCAAATGCCAAAACTTGTTGGACTGCAACAAATTTCTGACAAGAGAGAGAGATTATCTCTTTCTTTCTTCTATTTATTTATTATTTTTTTAGTTGTTCTTTTTTCTCTGGTATTTGTGGGTCTTTCTGTTGATTTTTTGTAATCTCCTGAACATGGAACTGTTATGGATATCTCAAAGAAAATAATATTACTTGTACAAATTCATTTTTTATAAGTAATTAAATAAAAGAAATATATTTTTTACGAATACGTATTATATTTCATTTCCTTTTTTTTCTTTTATTTTTTTATTTTCTTTAAAATTCTAAACGAAGGAGGGAAATTCCTTCTTTCTCTTTTTATTTCTTTTCCTTTTCTTTCTCAAATTTCAAAGAGACTGTAAATCACACATTGTGTGATTACGAAAAAAAGCGAAGCCAGCAACAGCTGAATCCCCACCGTTGGTAGCGTGCATCGTCGGTACCACAGTAAGGAAGAATCAAATGAGGAAGTTCATGCATGATCGCCACGTGCGAATCGCGTAAGACCCGCCTTATCCACTCGATAGGACCGGTTCAGGAGATCCAGCAAGCTGACGTTGGATTTGCACTTCTCCACATGGGAAAAGTGCAGAGGCACGTGTCTAATCCTTAAACAGCGCCACCATTTGTTGACAGGACTGCGTTTATCAACGTGTCGAAATTTCACATTAATAATAAGACTTTTTATTAATTTTTTAATTTGTTTTTTTTACTCCAAATGAGACTTTTTTTCGATGTTGTGTGGGTCGAGTTTATTTTAAATTTTTTTTTTATTTTTTTTTATAAATTAAAATTTAAAATTTTTGTTTGTTTTATAAGTTAAAGATAAGTCAAAAAATTAATTAAAAAAATTAATTTTTTTGTTTATAAACTAAAAAAACAAACAAAAAAATTCTACCAAAGGGGCTTAGAGTTTTCGCTTATATGTAGATTTTTAATAACTTTCTTACAAACTTTTAATGTAAAAAGTGCAAACAAATACATTAAGCTAATAAAACTTTATTTTTTAATGCAAAACTAATAAAAAGTGCAAACCAAAAATTTCATAATAAAAAAAAATACGGGCTTTGAAATTAACTTTTCTTGCTTTGTACACATACATTACTAAAAAATTTAAGCTGAACATCTAGTCCAAAATGGTGTAATTTAGTACAAAATGCTTTGTTACGCACACATTCTAGATTTTGCAATTTAATATTGGTGTAACATTTTTCTAGTCCAAAATGGTGGCATTAATGCGTAGATGGATGAGGAAATTTAAAGCAAAAGCATTTGTGGAACTTTCATAAAAGCATTTAGTTTTAGATGCAATATAAAATGCTGCGTAAACGTATCATTCAAAAAATAATTAATGGTTTCTCAAACAGTATATTGTTTTTAATGCATGTCTTAAAATGTACTATCATCCTTAAAATATGAAAATATTACTTTTTAAATATGAACAAAATAATAATAAAGTTCTTGTCTTATAAAGCAAGAAGTACCTTTGTAAAAGAAATAACTATGGAGATATTTTTTTTAAAAATGAACTAAAATAAATTTAAAAACATCAAAAGTTGAGTATGCCTAATTTGGAGGAGGAACTTAAAATGGTATTCCTTAAAAAAAATTAAAATAACATGAAGAGCTTTATTATAAACACCAAAATAGAAGGGTAAAAAAAATAAATAAGTTGGAAAAAAGGAGGAATTCTCCCTAATAAGAACATTCCCAAATATTGAAAATATTAAAAATCATCATCTGACTACGACCAAAACAAACGAAGGGCCAAAAGGCCGGATAAGATAATAGACTCTCTCTCTCTCTCTCTTCCGTTCACTCCACGCGTTACACGTCAATCCACAATGACCACACGGATAAGGACCGTTCATCTTTCTTCTTTCGTGGCCTTGACATTACCCTCTCTCTCTCTCTCTCTCTCTCTCTCTGTATTACTATATATATATAGATGGCCCTTTTGAACAGTTCTCAAATCCATTATTATAATCGACACCAAACACCATACCATATCATTGACTCCGATATCATGATTAGTTAGAACACAGGTCTGTGTTCAAATTGCTCGGCGTGTGCCTAATTGGGTTCTCATTCAAAGCCCTTTTATTGTTGTTTCGTTGTTCAATCTGGCCAGCCAACCCATATCTATATATAGAGGCAGAGGTTTGCTGTTGTTTTGGGTATTACCATTCTCTTTTTTCTTTTGAGGTTGCAAGAGATCGATTGTGAGCTGATAATGGCGACTGCTGTTGGGATGATTGGCGGTGGTTGTGGGTCTTCTTGGACCCAATTGAAGGACTCGAAGAAGAAGAAGATGATGAAGAGGAACAATGACAGGGGTGTTCGGGTTTTCTCTGTTTCTTCTTATTCTGCCTCCGCCGTGACTGATCCGTACAAGACTCTCAGGATTCAGCCTGGCGCTTCTGAATCTGAGGTCAAGAAAGCTTTCAGGCAGCTTGCTCTCCAGGTAATATATATTCACACCTGTATATATAATGTATGGATGTATATATACTTTTAGATACATATCCAGCCCAGATGAAGTAATTCTACCCTTTTGATTTTTTTTCCTATTTCCTTTTCTGGGATAAAGATGATGTCTTTCTATAGTTTGATTTTTTGATCAATTTGAGTATGTATTTTGATCTTGGCTGGTTTTGCATCTTTGATCTCTGTTCTTTAGTTCCTGTTTTTATTTTTCTCTCCTTTCCCTAGTGAATTTTTGGGATAGATATTTGATATTTTAATTGACTTTTGAATTGGGTGGCTATTGTTTTCATGTAATCTTCTTGGCGTGGGACCCATTTATTGATACACTCGTGTGATTGAACTTTCAGTATCATCCGGATGTCTGCAGAGGAAGCAATTGCGGGGTCCAGTTTCACCATATTAATGAAGCTTATGATGTACGCTATCAATCTCCCCTTCATTTTCTCTATCTTATTGGGCTTTTCATTTTTTTAATTGGTATTATTGGACTTTTTGGCTTGCAAGCATCATAGGATGCATTAGAATAAGGCCAATAATGTGAACCTTGTTAGTCAACAGTTAGTGTGTAAACATTATTATTATTTTTTTGGAACTACTCTATTTTATTATTATTTTCTCTAGAAGGAGAAGCAATTACTGTGGCTGATGATGGCCTTTGGGTAATGAATTTTGATAAGAAAAAGAAAAAGAAAAAAAACTGGCTACCCAATGATAATTTTGTCTAATATAATAATTTTGTTTGGTGATGATATGGTGCAGATTGTGATGAGTAATTTGAGAGGAGAGCCAACAACTTTGCCGGAGATGGAGATGTACGAGACGTACGATGCAGGAATAGACGAACCCATGAGGGGAATGGACGACCCTGATTGGGATATGTGGGAGGAATGGATGGGATGGGAAGGAGCAGGAATTCGTGACTACTCATCTCATATCAACCCTTATATTTGAAAAAATTATATAGCCATTTATACTTGTTTAGACCCTCCATCTAATGCCAATCAAGATGATTGGTGTTGTGTATATTGAAGTTGTTGGAGGGGTTAAATGCTTAATCCAATGTATATATTTAATTGTATATGGTGACATTATGGTTTAATTTCTTGAGAATTACCTGTTGTGGTTACTTGGTATGTAATGAAGCATGAAAAATTATGAGATACAACAATGGTTTCTCATTGTGAAGAATCAAACATGACTACTAGAATATCAGTTCTTGTTCTCTCTCTCTCTCTCTCTCTCTCTCTCCTTGGTTGGTTCCTGCCTTTGCCAACCAATGTATGTAGTTGTGTTCCTCAGGATCAAGATTCCAAGGAATGAGAATTTGATAAGCTAATGCTCTGTTTGGATCATAAAGAAAATTGATTTACTAAATATATTAATTTCTTTCGAACTAACATACAAATCAACTCAAACTCTCCTCCAAATTCATGGGTGCCATTAAGTGGTGAATGAATATATAAATTAATCTTTGCATTTGGTTTTTCTTACGCTCCACCTTGTGGTGGAGTTTTCCACAAGCAAACCGAGTTGCTTATTGGGATATGCAAGGATCAAAATAATAGGAAGAAAGCTTATAAAAAGCCTTGAACCTTCGTGATGCAGCAAAAGAAATAAAAAAAAAATGTATGGAGAGAGACATGCAAGTTAGATGCGTGGCTAAGCAATTAATTGAACAAACTGCTTAACATTAATTGAAGTGGGGATGGATGAAGACTAAGGGCATTGCACCCTTACTTATTTTTAAACATTCTCAAAATCTGAATTCATACAAAACACGAAACGGAAATACTACTTTTGGAATTTTAAAATTACACATGACCTTATTTTGTTTTTTTTTTGGGGGGCGGCGGCGGCTTATTTAGGAAAATATCCAAAATAATTATGAAAAAGGAAAAAATAATAAACGGTATGAGGAATGAAAAAAAGAGTTCATTTATTTGGTTTATTGGCAATAATACAAAATTTTTTAAATAGTAGGGATATACGGAATATTGAAAGCTGGCAATGGATCGGGTCAAAAAATCTGGTCGGAAATATTCGGATTTGAACTCCGCGCAATATTGCAATGCAGCCATAGAGGCAGCATATTTTAAGAGTAAATATACTTTATCTCTTTATAATTTGAGTTAAAATTAAATAATTTTTATGGTTTAAAAGTGAATATATGACTTTCGTAATTTGAATTTATCTGTAAAATGTATAAAAATTATTAGATCTAACAAAATTTTATGAGGGTATTTTATTATTTCATATTTTTAAATTGGACAATGAAAAAGAAATTTTGGTAAAATAACAAATAAAATTCTTAAAAAATAAATTTTTATTTTGACATAAAAAATTAAATCGTCTTTTTTTTAGAATTTAATTTAAAAATATAAAATAACAAAAATATATTTATAACAAATTTTTTTGTTGAATGTAACAGTTTCGTCGTTTTATAAGTAAAGTTCAAATTACACGAGGGTTGCTAATGATTGTTTTGCTTCTTCAAACTCTGACAGCCACGCTGACGGTCTCAGTCATCATCAGTGCATGACCAATAACTTGCGGAGCTCTTTCTCTCTCTAGAATCAGGTATTGTCTTTTGATTCTGAATCTAGGTTTTTCTTTTTCTTCTCCGATACACGCACGTTCATATACATACATGTATACGTACATAATTATATTATTTTATATTTATGGATATATCGGTTCAAGGATCCTTATTTTGTTCGAAGGTTCTTGAATCAACGGTTGATCGACGGCTGAAATTCGGCTCCTGTGACAACACCGTCTGAGCAAAACCCTAATTTGCTCATGGGAGGTAACATCTAATCTCTTTTTCGTCATGTTTGTTCTTGTTTTGATATTAATTGGACGTGTATAGACTATAGAACAATTTTCATGAGCATTTTGTTCTGTTTACAATTACGGTTTCTGAATTGAGTTCAATTAGTTAAGAAACTAGCGTCCGCCACTTCTGGCTTGTTGGGAAAAAGCTCATTTTGTTCGAATTGATTCCTTGTTTGAGTTTATATTTAGGGTTTATTAATAAAAGTGCTCAGTTATAATGTGGTTCATGTGTTTGTTGTTGTTGTTGATGTTGTAGGTAATTGCGGCAACAAAGAAGTAACCCTCAACAAAGAAGAATGGCAAATGGGTTTTTTTCCCAACCAATTCCAAATAACAGGGATATAAAGCTTGGTTAATTATAATTATTTGAGAGAGTTTCAAACTCAATTGGAACAGTTCTTGAAGTTTGCTTATAAGAAGGCAGCGTATTCCTTCGGGTAATTTGATCACATGGTTACAAGTAAGAGCTTATATTTACGATAAAGAGTTGCTACAGTTTACATCTTCAAACTAGAACTAGAAGTACAAGACAATTGGAGACACCTCTATATGTTTGCACGTGTGTGTGTATATATTTTTTGATAAGTAAATCAAAACTATACAAACAAAGAATGCTAACAAATGGGGGCGTAACCTTGTACAACCATCAAAAAACAAAAATTCCTCATCCTATATATCTACAAGCATGTACAAGTTTCCTAAAACATCAACAAAAGAAGAGAGAAAAAAAATGATTAGACTCTCTCAACCAAAAATAAAGAGAAATGAGAACAATTCCCCTTGGACAATAAAGTTATAGCTTATTTGTTCTCTAACTTTGTTATCAAAATTCTAGCAAGCTTATGTCCTAATTATTTTTTAGGAACAATATCATTTCAACGTGCCAAGGTACCTTTCTCTCTTATTTTCGTATGTTTAATTTTCTTTTTCTTTTTTTCTTCTATTTGTGTGTGAACAACATTTTTCTTTATTGCGGAACCAGTTTCGTATGTATGTATCAAATTTACCCTAAATTTCTTGTATTTGGAGTGTCCAATTCTATTTTTTTGTGTGTGTGTGTGTGTGTGTGTGTGTGTGGGGGGGGGGGGGGGGGGGTGTGTGGGGGAAGGGGAATATTGGAGGGCCAAGCCCTAGGGAGGGGGGAGGGTGAGTCAAACCCATGACCACAATCATGGTTGGGGGAGCTACTACAGCTGGGCCAAACTCTCCCTTTGGGATTTCAATTCTATCACTACTGTTAAGAATTCTGCTTTGTGAAAATGAGACATTTTGTACAAGTAACCTGTTTCCCTGATCAGTATCAACACTTTTTATCAGAAGTTTGCTTCTATACATTTTAGATGCATATCCACGTTCCATTTGCATGGTTGTTTGATAAGGGCTAGTTTTCCTGATCTACCTAGAAGCAGCCACTTTTATGGGTTTATCTGATATCTGCTCCTTCATGTCCTTCATTTCTTGCAGTGTTCAAAGATCTTTTTTAATGGCAAACCTCAAAGAACGCCTGCTCCCACCAAAACCTGCATCAGCTACAAATCTTAGAGACTCATCTTACCGACCTTCTGCCTATGGGCGTCAACCTTTTCAAGGTGTGGATGTTCTAGGTCTGAAAAAGCGTGGCCAAGGCCTTCGATCATGGATTCGTGTTGATGCATTTGGGAACTCCCAAGTCATTGAGGTTGACAAGTTCACTATGATGAGCCGTTGTGATCTTCCTGCCCGTGATCTACGCCTTCTTGATCCATTATTTGTATACCCCTCAACAATTCTTGGTAGAGAGAAAGCCATTGTTGTAAATCTGGAGCAGATTCGTTGTATTATCACAGCCGATGAGGTTCTGCTTTTGAATTCTCTTGATAGCTACGTATTGCACTATGTGGTGGAGCTACAACGTCGGTTGACAACTGCAAGGGAAGCTGAGGTTTGGCAGTCAGAAGGTACTGACTTGAGCGGAAGGAGAGGAAATAGGAGTTTTGACAATATGTTTGGGAGCGTGTCACCTGATTACTTGCCCTTTGAGTTTAGGGCTCTTGAAGTTGCTCTGGAGGCTGCCTGCACATTTCTCGATTCTCAGGTGCGTATCAGAAAAGAACCACGAAATTGTATGATACAGATATTTCAAAATTGGTGACCACAATTGTTTGAATCAATGGAAGTTGTGAGATGACTGAGTTCCTAATGGACATGAATGCATGCTTTTTGTGTAAGATTATAACTTCTAGAAATTTGTCTTCTTATATCTTCGAGTTGTAAGGATGACATCATAATCTCCAAAATACTTAAAAGAGTAGAAGGCTTGTTTCGAATTGAATAATGGATTTTGGGTTTGCTTCTGTTAATTGAATTTCCAGCAACATCTTCATATTTATTGGAGAGAGAATCATACTTGCGAATTTATCAGTATCTCTTATATCCGCCAAAGAAGAATATATCTGAAATAGGATTTTGCATTGCATCATCATGCGGGTCTGTACTGTTCGCTTACAGCATATTTCCTGCCGCTTTGTTATGTATCTGACTCATTTTAAGATAATAAAATTTTGCAAATCCCAACAAATAATCGGTCCCCTTAGGAGTTTATGCTATTTACAATGATGGAGTAAATGATGGTTTGAGTGATATTGCTCGATTAGTTAGACTATAAAATCCACCCTTTTTATCCTGATAAAATTTTTAGCTTCTTTGCTAAATGAAGATATTTGTTTTCTGCTTGCATTCTCTCCATGTCAAAAGTTTGTTACTCACTTGTGGGCTTTTGAAATTTCCATATTACTCAGGCAGCAGAATTAGAAATTGAAGCATATCCTCTACTAGATGAGCTTACGTCAAAGATCAGTACCTTAAACTTGGAACGCGTGCGCCGTCTGAAAAGCAGACTTGTTGCGTTAACTCGGCGAGTTCAAAAGGCAAACATTTTCCTAATTGATTTTACTATTTTATGCACACAAATGGTTGCAGATTCCTGAAATTTTTTCTCCCTCCATTTTCGCTATTCTTCAAATAGGCTAGAGATGAGATAGAGCAGCTGATGGATGATGATGGAGATATGGCCGAAATGTATCTCACTGAAAAGAAAAGGCGAATGGAATCCTCATTCTATGGTGATCAGTCTTTAATGGGCTACCGATCGACTGATGGCTTACTCTCTGTTTCTGCTCCTGTTTCCCCGGTTTCTCCACCCCCTGAGAATAGGATGCTTGAGAAAAGCTTGAGCATTTCCAGGAGCCGACATGAGAGCATGAGGAGTACAGAAAGTGCCACAGAGAGCATTGAAGAACTGGAGATGTTGTTGGAGGCTTACTTTGTTGTCATTGACAGCACCCTCAACAAGCTGACATCGGTATCTACAGTAATCATTAGGCTTTGTCTTCTCATGTCCCTTGAATTAGGGTGGAAACAATTTATCAATCAGTTTGTTTCCTTCATTTCAGCTGAAGGAGTACATTGATGACACAGAAGATTTCATTAACATTCAGCTGGTATGAATCCATATCTCAGAGCTTAAATTTGACGGATTATGTGGAGTGGAATTATTCTACTCGAGAATACTTGAACACAAACCCAGCGACATGTGGATGCTATACTAGTTATTACTGTGGAAATCATCAGATGATTCATAACTGAATGACATTTTAATCTTGACTATCCAGCTAGTCAATACCCTGTTGAGTATCAAGTTAAAGATAATAGTCTCAATTCAGCTTTTTTGAATGATTGCAACAATAAGATTGTGTTTGGTGTTTCAGGTAGCCATATAACAGAAAACTTTGCACTATGATCTTCCTCTTCATGTTCATCTCTGAACTTCCAAAGTTGATTGGGACTTTTTTTATCTCTTCTTTCTTTTGGCTTTTCCAGGATAATGTCCGCAACCAGCTTATACAATTTGAGCTGCTACTCACAACTGCAACATTTGTGGTCGCCATCTTCGGTGTGGTAGCGGGGACATTTGGCATGAATTTTGCAGTACCATTGTTTGATGACGACGTTGCATTCAAATGGGTCCTGACGATCACAGGAGTAAGCGGGGTTGTCATATTTTGTTCATTCTTGTGGTTTTTCAAGTATAGAAGACTCATGCTACTGTAGAAGATAGTGAAGGAAATTGCAATTACTTGGAAGCGAAGAAATTCTATTGCAGAGTATCATTGTTGCCACTATTTACTTTTGTACTTACTTTGTAGACACAAGGGGGGAAATAGGAAATGAAAAGGTGGCTCTCTGTATATTGATTTCCTCTCTTTTCTGTAAATTGAAGCCTTTTATCAACCTGGAAATTCTGAAGGGGTAGCAAAATACAGTTTGGTGCCATGGGGGCATATTGCCTGGACTGCCTGGCTGGCATCCCTAGTGGATATTCAGGAAATTATATTTGGCTTAGACTATAACTCAAAAGTCTGCCTGCCATGCGATTGGCCTCTCTTTATACCTCTGACTAGTGAAAAAAAAAAAAAAAAACAAATTGACAGTATTGGACAAATACATAATGGCTGAAATATTGTAAATATTGGTTTTATATATAAAAAAAATTAACGAGAAAAATAATGGATGGCCGATCAATTGGTTTTGTCTACTGGGTCCAAAATTGAAGGAAAAGGGATATGAGGAATGCTGGGACAGCCGCGGTTGTCTGATACATCAGCTGGAACCACCATCCGGTTTTAGAATTTGGGCCTCAGATGAACCGTGGGGCCATGATTCAGTGTAACAGCTAGATTTGCTATCCTTCTTCGAAGGGCGATCTGGTGGCTCGAATTACAATCAAACACAACAAAACAAGCTGACCCCTAATTTCGCTGGGAAATCCTAAACATTATAGGATGGATTCTCACTCAATGCGGTATTATTTGAGCAAGCTGGCCGTCGGTCCAAACAGTGTTTGTATTTAGATTGACCTCCTCTTCATCTTTTTATACAACTAGTCCTAACCTAAGAGCCCTCCCCTCTGCCAGCCTGACTGCTTCTCGTTCCGTGCCCCCCAACTGTTGCCAGTTTTTTATCCCCCATGGCCATGAGAAGAGGCACGTATAGAATTTGTGAACTTACGTTTTGTCTGTTCAAACTTAAAAAGTATCCGATATAAATATATAGAACATAATGTATGCAGGCATATATATATATATATATATATATCTGTATGTGTGTAGTGAGTTTTTACTAATTAAGATTTGAATGCTTGGTTTGGTTAACAGAAAGGAAGCGCAAGAGAGAAGATGAAGCCATGGGCGTGGATCGCATATCCCAATTGCCAGATTCCATCGTTCACGGCATCCTCTCTTTGCTCTCACCCAAAAACGCAGCTCGAACCTCTATACTGTCCAAGGCATGGCGCCGCATGTTCTCCACCAACCCATTCTTGGCTTTCGACATATCTTACTTGGATTACTTTAACAATTACAGAGCAGGAGATCAACGACAACGAGCGATGGATGAGGAAGCGTTGTTGGAGTTAGTAGACGATTGTGTACAGCGCCGCCTCCTACAGATACCTAACGTCCACGCATTCAAACTGCGCGCCCTCTTCATCGGCTCAGAATCGCTGGCCGGTCTCGTCGACCGGTGGGTGGCCACTGCTCTCGACAGAAACGTCGTGGAGCTAGACTTGGAAATTCCTTTAAGAACCCACTTCTGTCTCTTGCCTATGACTGTCCCCGTTGCCAAATCCCTCAGAGTTCTGACTCTCTCCTACTGTAAATTGAATAGCAATCGCCAAGTAAAACTTCCTCAATTGCAGAAGCTCTCTCTTTACGAAGTTTACATCGAAGAAGACGATCAGTTCTTTGACAACCTAGCCTTCCATTGCCCTTCCATTGAGGTTTTGGACCTTAGTCTATGCCGCGGGCTGAGCCGCCTTCACTTGGGTCCGACTCTGCTCCGACTGAAGCATGTCTGCCTTCACTCCTGCTTTAGTAAATTCAACAGCATTGAAATCAAAGCACCAAACCTCTGTATTTTCTCTTTTTCCGACCAAGGGTTCTGGCCGGGGGAGTTCGGCTTGCCGGGTTGCAGAGATCTTCAAACATTAGAGCTAAAAGATGCTGGGATCACTGATCAAGCATTTCAAAAACTCATGACAGAGCTACCGGAACTTGAGGCTCTGGAATTGCATTCCTGCAGCCTATTGAGGAGAATCAAGATTTCGAGCCAAAAGCTCAGGAGACTAATCTTGCATGAGTGCCTTCAACTGTCGGTTGCTGATATCGACACTCCAAATCTGCTCTCAGTTTCCTACGTTGGCTACAAGATGCCCATCCATTTTCTGAACACCTCGCATCTGCTCAATGTTGACATTGAATTCTTGCTTCACGGTCTTGATTTCCCCTGTTTGGAGAAATTGAAGGATTTTCTTATCAAGTCAAGTCATTCTGAGGAATTTAAGCTCGTCGTGTACCATTCCCTTTCCCATTACCGGGTATGTATTCTCTCTTATCTTTTTTCCTTGCTAAATCCATTCACAAATGGAAAGGAAAAAGAAATTGAGTGATTTCTATGGTGTATGCAGGAAATGTTTATTCATGAAAAGCTCAATGATGTCCTGCTTTCTCCACTCTACCATCTCAAGGATTTCAGTCCCAGAGTGTATATCACATCAAGGAGCAACAGAGATCTCATAGACCTCGTTTTTCAATTCCAACCCAAGACTCTTACTGTAGTATCTCACCACAGCAAACTCTCTGAGGTACTGTAGTTTTTGTAACGAACAAGGAAAAAATGAAATTTCTTACCGTATATCCAATTCTTGCAGCATAATATCTATTTATGCTCTTTTTACCTGAATTACAGCTTGTATGTGAAAGGGTGGAGAAGGCAATGAATAGAAGAGAATTGAGCCCTCCTAGGAGAGACAGAGACCAACACAGAGGTCGGCAGTGTCTCATGTACGGTTTTCAGGTTTTCCCTTCTAAAGTGTCAGTTTATGATGCCTGGAAATCATTCTTGAATGCACATTCAATTGTTCCTTACCAGACAACTAAAATTAGGTTAAATTGGGAGATCATTAATAGATTTTGACTATGATGTTTTAATTACTATTCCAGGTTTTAGAATATGGGATTTGATAACTTTTCTCTTTTTGATTTATTCAAACAATGTTATGGCTCACATTGTTTCTCAAATAGCAAACTGTAAACTATCTTAGCATTTTCTAGTTCTCGTCCAAGACATTTGTTTCTCAAATTACAGGGCCAAAAACAGAAGTTTGCCCTCATGGGGCTTCAATAATTAATTTATGGATAAATAGAAGCATTTCCTGGGATTATCCAAAAGAAAACAGAAAGGGAAAGTACAACTTCAGTTAAGAGAACTTCCATACTCTGGTATGTGATCGATGCAGTAAAACCAAACCTTCCTATAGAATTCTTCCATCAATCATTTAGCTGAAGAGGAGACTGAAGAAAGTCTTTCACTCCGTGCTTTGTCGGCTTTTTCCAAGTAATCTTGATGAGATTGATGTTTTGTTCCTTCAAAGAAATAGAAATTTGTCAGATAAGTATATATTGAGACATTAGTTAGATCAAGATCCGATATAAGTAGAAAGTTATTTGTGAATTCAGGCAGAGTAGCAATTGCCCCTAGTATATCAATTCACTGATAAAAAGAATAATAGCTGATCAATTCTTGAATAGGAAGTCAAAAGCAAACCGAACATCAAACCAGTAAAGGTGTGTTCATTGATTCAACGGTGGTTTAACCAATCTTATAATATTAAATAGTTGTTATTCATTCTTGCAAAATTACCTTATTTATTTTATATTGAAACCTCCCCCACCCCCAAATCTATTTAGTACCCAATTGAATCAGTCAGTCTTGCTCGGTTCTAATAACTATATTGTACATCCATAGAAAGATTTACCCCCTGTCTCAACTATAAAGCAGAATCAAAACAAGACTTTTCACCCCATATATTGGCATCTCCATTCCTCCAAAAGCTCTTCAACTTACGTGACCAAGTATCATGTTGCCCATTTTTCGTCTTCCCCAAATTGCCAAATCAAATGGTCCCTAAAGGCAAAGGATGAGCCAATTGACAGAGCATTGATGAAACATCATGAAAATTTGACCAACAAGCTTAATGCCCTTGAAGGCCTTCTCAATCTCAAGTTACTCTAAATTTTTAGTTTGTGACTCAAAAGTGCTACAGTTTGGGAACATAAGTTGGTTCACGGAAATGAACTGCCGTTCCACAGCTGTAGTACAGGCTTACCTTGCGGAGGTTTTGGTACTTATTATGATGGAAATCATCAGATGATTCTAGAACTAAATGACATTTTGAACCTAAATATCCAGCCAGTTAATACCCTTTTGAGTTTCAACTTAAGGATATAGTTGCAATTGAGTTTTTTAAATAATTTCGAGGGTTAAACACCAGAATCCTCTCAACTATGATCCATTTTCATTTTACCTTTCATGCACTTGCACCCTTTACTTTTCTCTTGTGTGCCAATTTTACCCTTTTGTTAGCCATCTTTTAGAAAATTTATGGAATTTAGTCCTGTGTAAGGCCCATGATCAACCAAACTTTGTTTTTTTTCCAAAATAATTTTCTCATCTCTATACATAATATACCCAATATGTACATGCCTAATCCCTCTCTCTCTTTCTTGATAATCTATAGATCCACTTTAATTTTTAGGTCACCGAGGTTATTGGGCAGGGAAAGGAGATGGTGGTGAAAGAGAGAGGGTTGCGCAACAGCGAGCACTTAGGTGGGGCCCACATTGGTCAAAACTCAACAAAAATTATGCATTGCGTCTAAGAAGTAAAAGTTTGAATGTTAAATATGTAATTTCACTATTGCCGTTAATAGTGTTATGATGGACAAGATTTTTGATACAATGTAGGGTTGATAAGTGTTAAGTAAAAATCAACTGTAGTTGAAGGAGTGTTGGTGTAATTAACCCTAATTTCAATAATAAGATTGTATTTGGTGTTTCAGGCAGCCATAGCAGAAAACATTGCATTATGATCTTTTTTTTTTTTTTGCCATCTAAGTGTCCGTACTAATTTGCGCGCATCTCGACTAATACAGAAGTTTGTGTAATCTCTTGTTCTACACAAATTAAATAATTATCGAGTTAAAGATCTTGAAAGAGGTTCTAGAAAGTTAATAGCACCTAAAAAATTTTGAATTTAAAACCTTAGAAGGAGTAGACCCCAATCTAAGTCTTAACTACCAAACCAACTATTAAGATTTCATTGGACTATGATCTTCCTCGTCGTGGTGTCTCTTAACTTCAAAGATTGATTGAGATTTTTTTTCCGCAACATTTGTGGTCGCCATCTTTGGTGTGGTTCTTCATGTATAGAAGATGCCGCAAGGGAACTGCAACTACTTGGAAGCGAAGAAATTCTATTGAAGAGCATCATTGACCATCTTTTACTTTTGTAATTAAATTTGTTGACAAAAGGGGAAAATAGGAAATGAAAAGGTGGCTCTCCGTAGATTGATTTCCTCTCTTTTCTAAATTGATGCCTTTTATGAACGTGAAAATTCCGGAGGGGATCTGTTAGGAAAAAGATTTGGATTCTTTTAATTTTATAATTAATAGATTTAATGTAATATTATTATATGTCTTATTAAAATTATATCGTTTTATGTTAAAATTTATTTTTCATATATAATAATAAAATCATTTATTTTTAGTCAATCCATCTAAACTCTTCATTTTTATGTTAGCTGATATGTCAATACATTAATCAATAGAATGTAGATCTTCATTCTAAATTATGAAATAGAAAGAATTCAAATCCCTAAAAAAATGCAATGACCGAAAATATAATGGAAGTGATAAAATTATATATATAATGGCCAAAATACTATAAATATTGGCAGTATATCAAAAAAATAACAAAAAATGTTGAAAAAAATAATGGACGAGTAAAATTGAAATACACAATATTCAAACAGCAGCCATTGAAAAAAAAAAAAAAACAGCCTGTTTGAGACTTGGGGGAGTGGAGAAAAAGGAAAGAAAAGAGAAAAAAATAAAAAAAATATTTTTTCTTCCCATTTTGATTTTATAAAGAAATGAAATGAAAATACAAGAAAAGTACAGAGAGATTGTTTTTTTCTTTTTCGTTCTTTTCTCTCATTTTTTTTTCCTTTTCCTCCTATTTAGAACTAAACCGGGAAAAGAAAAAAAAAATTACAATTTTTCCTTCCCTTCTCTGCCGTCTCCCAAATTCCAAACAAACTATAAAGTCCCAGATATTGATTTGGTCGATTGGCCCTGTATTTGTGAGTAATGCTAGATTTGCGAATGGTATCCTTTTTTTTTTTTTTTTTTCTGAAGGGCGTCTGATGGCTCGAATTACAATCAAGCCCATCTAAATAAGATGACCCCTAATTTCGCTGGGAAATCCTAAACATTAAAGGATCCTCACTCATCAATGTCGTATTGCCAAACAGTGTTTGTATTTAGATTGACCTCTTCCATCTTTCTATACTTAATTAGTTCTAAGATCCCTTCTCTCTCCCTCACTGTTTCTCTTTGTTCCCCCCGGCTAGTTTTTGATCCCCCATGGCCATGAGAAGAGGTACGTAGATATATATACGTGTAATATTATCTATGCAGATATATATATATATATATATATGCATGTGTTTATTGAGTCGTACTAATTAAGATTTGAACGTTTGCTTGGTTAGCAGAAAAGAAGCGCAACAGAGATGATGATGATGATGGACCACCAGCAGCAGCAGCAGCAGCAGCAGTCATGGCCGTGGATCGAATTGTTGAAAAGATTTTCAAATTATATAATATATATAGTAATTTTGAGGTTTTTTAAAATGATTTTGACTAGCTTTGAAGAAAGTTTTTATTGCCTTATTAAATGAATCCCACGTTGAAAAGTGAGAAGTTTGGTAAGGCATTTATAAATGCCAACAACTTTCTATGAATTGCTTTAGAACAATGATTGGGTGTAGCACACAAGTGTGAGCATGTGCACCAAGCCACATGTGCGCCACGCGTACGTCTCGCGTGCGAGTCGCATGGCGCAATGTGGCGCTTTAGTGGCGCACTTGGCACTTTGACACGTGGCACGTGCGCGTGTGGCGTGTGATCAAGACCATTGATTTTTGTCAATCATGATAATCAACGATCGGATGGCTAATACATAAGCAAAAAAGATCGTATGGTGAGAATCACACCTGATCATAAAGGTGTGATGAATGATCTGATCAAACAATGAATATGTGCGATCTACACCGTTAGATTAGAAAATGGGCGATCCGACGACTGTATTTAAACCTGCAAGTGACTGTTAGAAATCAGTTATTATTTGAATTCTAACAGTCATGTCTGGTCCAAAAGACACCAAAATGTCTATAAAAATATGACAAATTCGCAAAAAATGAGATATATTTTTTTTTTCTGCAACTTCTTTCTATATTAAAAGGCATTAAAATTCTTGATTCTTTCTAGTTTTTATTGTTCATCATCTCTGAAGTCTGTTTCTGCAGAAATAGACATTCAGATTCTTGGCAGACTTGATAATCAGAGGGTATTCGGGTCTGATTTCGTGTGTGCAATACGCAGTCAAAATTACAGATTTTCTGGACTCTATTGTATCCTGGAGGCAATTCATCATTAACCTGGTGCACACCAAATTCCATTGTTCATAGAATCCTCTATTGGCTCCCACCGAAAGCCGCAGCTCGTACCTCTGTACTGTCCAAGGCATGGCGCCGCAAGTTCTCCACCAATCCATTCTTGGCTTTCCACCTATCTTACTTGGTTTACTATAACAAGTATAGCAATTACAAGGCAGAAGAAGAACAACGGCAACGAGACATGGAACAGGAAGAGCTGTTAGAGTTATTAGATGACTCTGTACAGCGCCGCCTCCTACAAATTCCTAGACTCGAAGCATTCAAACTGATCGCCGACTTCCCCGGCTCAGAATCGCTGCTGGCCGATTTCGTCGACCGGTGGGTGGCCGATGCGCTCGACAGAAACGTCGAGGAGCTCGACTTGGAAATCCCTTCCAAACCCAGTTCTGTCTCTTGCCTATGGCTCTCCCCGTTGCCAAATCACTCAGAGTCCTGACTCTCAGCCACTGTAAATTGAAGAGCAACCGCCATGTAAAGCTTCCTCAACTGCAGAAGCTTTCTCTTTGCGAAGTTTACATCGAAGAAGACAATGATCAGTTCTTTGAGAACCTAGCCTTCCATTGCCCTTCCATTGAGGTATTGGACCTTAGTATATGCCGGGGGCTGAGCCGCCTTCACTTGGGTCCGACTCTGCTCCGACTGAAGCATCTCTGCCTCCACTCCTGCATCAGTGAACTCAACAGCATTGAAATCAAATCACCTAACCTCTGTAGTTTCTCGTTTTCCGGACGAGAGTTCTGGCAGGGGGAGTTGAGCTTGCCTGGTTGTACAGGTCTTCAAAGATTGGAGCTAAAAGCTGCCGGAATCACTGATCAAACGTTTCAAAAACTTATGACAGAGCTACCAAAACTCGAGGTTCTGGAATTGCATTCCTGCAGCCTATTGAGTAGAATCAAGATTTCCAGCCAAAAGCTCAGGAGACTAATCTTGCGTGACTGCCTTGAACTGTCGGTTGCTGACCTCGACACTCCAAATCTGCTCTTTGTTTACTGCGTTGGCTACAACATGCCCTTCCATTTTCTGAACCCCTCGCATCTCCTCAAGGTCGACATTGAATTCTGCCTTCACGGTCTCGATTTCCCCTGTTTGGACAATTTGAAGGATTTTCTTCTCAAGTCAAGTCATTCCGAGGAAATGAAGTTCGTCCTGTACCGCCACGATTCCCAGGTATATGTTCTCTCTACTCGTCTTTTCATAGCTCAATCCACTCACAAATGGTAAATAAATAAAGTGATTGCTATGCTATTATATAAATGCAGGAAGTGTTTATTCATGAAAAGCTCAGTGATGTCCTACTTTCTCCACTCTATCATCTCAAGGATTTGGATCCCATAGTACATATCACAACGAGGAGCAACAAAGAACTCATAGACCACGTTTTCCAATGGCAACCCGAGACTCTAACTGTAGTGTGTCACCACAGCAAACTCTCTGAGGTATTTTGTAGTTTCTGCAATGAACCAGGAGAAAAAAAAAATTTCTTAACAAATTTCCAATTCTTGCAGCATAATATCAATTTTTTATGCTCTTTTTACCTGAATTACATTTGCATATGCGAATGCGGGGAAGAAAATAAAGAATAGAAGAGAATTGGCCCTCGTAGGATACCCAGAGACCAAGCCAGAGGTCTCGCGTCTGAAGGGGAAAGGTGTCATGCCTGGAAATCATTCTTGAATGCACATTCAATTGTTCCTTACCAGACAACTACACTTGGGTTAAAGTGGAAGATCATTTTGACTACTATTTCCGGGTTTTAGAACTTGGGATTTGATACTTTTCTCTTTTTAATTTATTCAAATAATGTGATGGAAAAGCAGAAGTTTGCCCTTATGGGGCTATCAATGACTGCTCTTAATTTATGGATAAATAGAAGCATTTCCTGGGATTATCAAAAGAAAACAGAAAGGTAAACTAGAACTTCAGTTCAGATAACTTCCATTACCATCCTCTGGTATATGGTTGATGCAGTAAAACTAAAACGAACCCTTCCTATAGAACTTTTCCATCAATTATTTAGCTGAATGAAGAAAGTCTTTCACTCCGTGATTTGTCGGCTTTTTCCAAGTAATCTTGATTGGATTGATGTTTTGTTCCTTCAAAGAAATAGAAATTGTAGAAGCTGCTACGTACATAAGGTAAAAGTAAATTATGAGAACTCACTCAAAAGGGCTAGCCAAAAATGTAACATTTGACTTCATTGCTCCTACTTATATACCCAAGCTCTTCGTGTAAACTTTTAATGTGAGACTCAGCACACACCGATTCAACAATAAAAGCAGAGCCAAAAGAAGACATTTCACTTCATTTATTGGCATCTCCATTCCTCCAAAAGATATTTTACTTACCTGACCAAGTATGCACCAAATCAAGCATAAAAAAGCTACAATCCAAGCCTTCTTCGTGCTTTTTTAGTGTGCACCATCTTCATCTACCAAAAAAGGCAACCTTAAAAAGGGCTTTGGCTTTCCAAAAACTCTTCCCAAGGAGCCCGATTTAACAACACTTTTCCAATTAAATATCAATCGAGTTTCAAAATATTGGCTCTGGATATACCCTAGAGCTCAACATAGATAGCAGCTATTGACCATCCAATCTCGTCAAGTTTACATGTGCTTAGACTACAAGACCCCACCATGACATAGTGTCATGGATTATCCATGTCAGAGAGGTCAAGTTAATGCCAGTAACAAAAGGCAATAGAACAATTTGCAGCTTCATTTTCCATCAAGCGAAAACAGACCAAATATAGCTAGAGATAGTACATGTGGCCCTTTTTCTTCTTCGATCCACAAATTCCCAAATCACATGTCACTGACGGATGAGCCAATTGAAGTTTGGCAGAAGACAATAGTGGATCCAAGAGTTTTGAACCATGCACAATTACCTACTCACAGTCTTCTTGGTAGAGCATTGATAAAAAAAAAACACATCGTGAAAATTGGACGAACAATCTGATGCCCTTGAAGGCCTTCTCAATTTCAAGTCACTCTAAAATTTTTAAGGTTCACGAAAATCAACTGTTGCTCCACAGGTGTAAGAGAGTCTTGCCTTGCGGAAGCTTTGCTAGTTGTTATGATGGAAATCATCAGATGATTCCAGAAACTAAATGACATTTAAAACCTAAATATCCAATTAGTTAGTACCCTTTTGAGTTTCAAATTAAAGATATATAGTTGCAATTGAGCTTTCTGAATAATTTTAACAATAAGATTGTATTTGGTGTTTCAGGCAGCCATAACAGAAAACATTCCACTATGATCTTCCAGTTCATGTTCTTGAATTTTGTTGGAACCTAGAAGAGCATATCTAAAGTTTAAACTTTGAAAATAGATTGGAAAACATTCCACTGTGATTATTTTTTTTCCGACTAACCGAGTGTCCGGGTCAACTTGCGTGTACCTCGACTAATCCCGTGGTCTGTGTAGTCCCCCGTCTCCCACTAATTAGTTAATTATCAGGCCATAAATCTTGAGAGAACTCTTGCACTTAACAAAAGTCGAACCATAGACTTCCCTTTGAGAGAGGCCATGAGTTTTGACCGCCAACTGAGCTAGCCCAATTAGTTCTGTGGGCCATGATTCAGGTGTAAGTTGTAATTGCTAGATTTGCTATCCTTTTTCTCGAGGGCGATATGATGGCTCGAATTAAAATCAAGCCCATCTAAATCAGCTGAACCCCCTAATCTCACTGGCAAAAATCCTAAACATTACAAGAATCTCACTCATTCAATCTGGTATTGGCCCAAACAGTGTTTGTATTTGGATTGATCTCTTCATCTTTTTACATGTAACTAGTTCTTAAGAGCCCTCCCTCTGCCTGACTGCTACTCTTTCTTCTCAAACCTTGCCAGTTTTTGATCCCCCATGACTATGAGAATTTATGAACTTTGGTTGTCTTGTCTGTTAAAAGTGTCCTATATGCATGTGTTGAGTCGTACTAATTAAGATTTGAATGCTTGGGTTGGTTAACAGAAAGGAAGCGCAAGACAGAAGATGAAGCCATGGGCGTGGATCGCATATCCCAATTGCCAGATTCCATCGTTCACGGCATCCTCTCTTTGCTCTCACCCAAAAACGCAGCTCGAACCTCTATACTGTCCAAGGCATGGCGCCGCATGTTCTCCACCAACCCATTCTTGGCTTTCGACCTATCTTACGATGATTACCTTAACAATTACATAGCAGAAGATACACAAGCAGCCATGGATCAGGAAGAGTTGTTGGAGTTAGTAGACGATTGTGTACAGCGCCGCCTTCTACAAATCCCTAACGTCCATAAATTCAAACTGCACGCTGTCTTCCCTGACTCAGAATCGCTGGCCGGTCTCGTCGACCGGTGGGTGGCCACTGCGCTCGATAGAAACGTCGAGGAGCTAGACTTGGAAATCCCTTTCAATACCCACTTCTGTCTCTTGCCTATGACCGTCCCGGTCGCCAAATCACTCAGAATTCTGACTCTCTCCTACTGTAAACTGGAGAGCAACCGCCATGTAAAGCTTCCTCAACTGCAGAAGCTGTCTCTTCACGAAGTTATCATCAAAGACGATTATCAGTTCTTTGAGAACCTGGCCTTTCATTGCCCTTCCATGGAGGATTTGGACCTTAGTTTATGCCGGGGGCTGAACCGTCTGCGCCTGGGTCCGACTCTGCTTCGACTGAAGCATGTCTGCCTTCACTCCTGTATTAGTAAACTCAACAGCATTGAAATCAAAGCACCAAACGTCTGTAGCTTCTCGTTTTCGTTTTCCAGACGAGGTTTCTGGCCTGGGGCGTTCGGCTTCCCTGGTTGTAGAGGTCTTCAAACATTAGAGCTAAAATATGCCGGAATCACTGATCAAACGTTTCAAAAACTCGTGACAGAGCTACCAGAACTTGAGGTTCTGGAATTGCATTCCTGCAGCCTATTGAGTAGAATCAAGATTTCGAGCCAAGAGGTCAGGAGACTAGTGTTGTTCGACTGTCTTAAACTGCTGGTTGCTGATATCAACACTCCAAATCTGCTCTCAGTCCATTACATTGGCTACAAAATGCCCCTCCATTTTCTGAACGCCTCACCTCTGCTCAAGGTTGACATTGAATTCCGGCTTCACCGTCCTGATTTCCCCCCTATGGAGAAATTGAAGGATTTTCTTCTCAAATCAAGTCGTTCTGAGGAATTTAAGTTCGTCCTGTACCATCGCCATTCCCGGGTACACGTTCTCTCTAATTTTTTTTTCTTTTTTTCATTGCTCAATCCATTCACAAATGGAAAAGGAAACATAGAAAATGACAAATGGAAAAGAAAACAGAGAAAGTGATTGCTATGCTATATACAGGAGATGTTTATTCACGAAAAGCTCAATGACGTGCAACTCTATCATCTCAAGGATTGCGATCAAATAGTATATATCACATCGAGGAACAACACAGATACCAGAGACCACGTTTTTGAAGTCCAACCTGAGATTCTAACTGTTGTATGTCACCACAGCAAACTCGTTGAGGTATTTTAGTTACTGTAATGAACCAGGAAAACAAATTCTTAATATATTTCCAATTCTTGCAACATAATATTTATTTCTGTTCCTTTAACCTGAATTACAGCTTGTATTTGAGAATATGGAGAAGACAATGAACAGAATAAAATCAAGCCCTCTTAGGAATGCTGGAGACCGACCCAGAGGTTGGTGGTGTTTCATGTACGGTTCTGAGCTTTCCACTAAAGGGGCAGGGGATCATGCCTGGGAATCATTCTTGAATGCACATTCAATTGATCCATACCAGACAACTAGGATTAGGTTAAATTGGAAGGTCATTAATAGGCTTTCGATATGATGTTCTAATTACTATACCTAGGTTTTTAGAATATGGCATTTGATTCTTTTCTCTTTTCAAGTTATTCGAATAATGTTCTGGATCACATTGTTTCTTAAATTGCAAGTATAAACTATCTTAGCATTTTCTAGTTTCGTCCAAGACGTTTGTTTCTCAAATTACAAGGGAAAAAGCAGAAGCTTGCCCTCATGGGGCTTCAATAAACTACTCTTTATGGATAAATAGAAGCATTTCCTGGGATAATCCAAAAGAAAACAGAAAGGGAAAGTACAAAGGGTACAAAACTTCAGTTCAGAGAACTTCCATACTCTGTTATTAGTTGACGCAGTAAAACCAACCCTTCCTATAGAATTCTTCCATCAATCATTTAGCTGAAGAGGGGACTGAAGAAAGTCTCTCGCTCCGTGCTTTGTTGGCTTTTTCCAAGTAATCTTGATGGGATTGATGTTTTGTGCCTTCAAAGAAATAGAAATTTGTGAGATAAGTCTATATTCAGAATTCAGGCAAAGTAGCAATTGTTCACGAGAATACAATTTAATCAATTAACTGATAAAAAAAGATAATTGATCAATTAATTAATATGTAGAAAATTGATAGAATACCATGGAAGGATTTACCCCCCGACTCGACTATAAAGCAGAGGCAAAACAAGACTTTTCACCCATATACTAGCATCTCCATTCCCCCAAAAGGTCTTCTACCTACATGACCAAGTATGCACCAAATCAAGCATAAATGAGCCACAAGCCAAGCCTTCTTCGCGCTTTCAGAGTGTGCACTATCTTCATCTACCAAACAAATCCTAAAAAGGTCTATGCATTATGCTTAAGATTCCGAACAAGTATAGAAGGAAAGCACATAATTCCCCCACACTACACACAGATAAGCAAGTGAACCATCAACTTCCGTGACTCCTAATGCATTCAAATAACAACCTTCCCTCATTTCCCAAAGCTGTAGTTCCAAAAGCTGCCAGCCAAGCAAACAAGCCAACCTTAAAAAGGGCTTTGGATTTCCAAAATCTATCCCAAGGAAAAGCCCCATTTAACACCATCTCCTTTCTAATTAAACAAACAGTCAAGGTTTCAAAATATTGGCTTTGGATATACCCGAGAGCTCAACATAGATAGCAACTACTCGTCATCTACTCGGGTCATGTTTCCATGTCCTTAGCCTACAAAACCCTACCATGACAAAGTGTCATGGATTATCCATGTCAGAGAGGCCAAGTTATTGCCAGCAACAAAGGCAATAGAACAATTTGCAGCTTCATTCCATTAAGCGAAAACAGACCAAAATACAGCTAGAGACAGTACATGTTGCCCGTTCTTCTTCTTCCACAAATTGCAAAATTAAATGGTCCCTAAGGATGAATCCATTGAAGTTAGGCAGAAGACAATAGTGGATCCAAGAGTTGTGAACCACATCTACTCAGAGTCTTCTTGGTAGAGCATTGATAAAACATTTTGAAAATTTGACCAACAATCTGATGCCATTGAAGGCATTGTTCAACTATTTGACAACATGAAAAAACCAAAATGGTCACTGGGGCCTCCTAAAAGGATTAAATAAATATATAAGTCTGCATACAAAAATATACATAGTTTTATTATTCACTTTTTGGGAGGGTAGGGAAGAAAATATTGGAGAGCAAATTTCTTCTAATAACTCCTAAGGTTCCGTTTGGAATCCGGATTTTTGGTGAAAAAAGAAAAATGTGAAAGAAAAGATAACAAAAATAAAGAGTATTTTTATTCACTTTTCCTTTACTTTTCTGACAAAAAATCCGGGTTCCAAATGAAGCGTAAGGGTTTTTTTTTTTTTTTTTCATGTTTGGGAGTTTTAGAATTTTTTTCCATCACAAAATGACTAATATGTATATATATCACTCATTTGACCTTAAACTTAAAATTTTGTTTTTCTTACTTTATTCTCGGTACAAAAGGACTAGCTTGATATCACAATGATTTCATCCCATTGGCACATTTAGATCATTCTAAGAGTAGTCACCTAATGGAATAGCACTAGGAAGCCAAAATTGATCATGGAACAAGAATGGCCACCAACTAATTACCATAATATGCCACAGGCCCAGAAATTAAATTCAATTACTTGACATTGCTAACCAAGCTTTGTAACTATAGCACCAAACTGCCTTGAAGTTGATGTGGATGGAACTTTGAAGAAGAGAAATAAAAAAAGATAACAAATACAAAAGAAACCTCGTGAATGTTGAAATGGGATTCGGGAGTTCAATAATTTTTTTTCCTCTGCTCTCTATAATTATCTACCTTTACTTGTCTACTAATTTGCCTATGTAAAATCAAATGCACAGGGGGAATCCATGACCTTTATGAGTAAGCTAACAAAAAACAATCATTGCATTACCTGTGAGGCATTAATTTCTACTGGCTTATATCACTCCCGTATAACGCATGTGTGCATATATTTATGTCCTGATTTGCAGTCTGCTTGATCATTACAAAGAGAGCAATTGTACCAATAAGGGCCATCTCACCAGAACAACCAATTTTCTGATACAACATGTCTTAGCCAAAGTTACCTTAGAAGTCCCCCTAGTCCAACAAGTCCATTTAATTTGTCAGCAAACCCTCATTATGCTCCATGTCTAATGCGGGCGGCGGCCAGGGGAGTGGTGTCTTCTAAAATTTCAATAATTGGAAAAACTGAGGATTATCCCTTATTCTTGACATAAGTCTCACATTCCTATTCAAAAACGGACCAACACAGTCAAATTCAAGTCCAAGTCGAAGCCACAAAGTTTTTCATGTTCCCTAGGACTCATAGTTCCATCCAGTAATCAAGAACCCTTCCCTTTTTTTCTTTTTGTTGGTTTTTTTAGTAATAAGCTAAAGAACAATAGTCAATAATGTGTACAGTGTCTTCCATCACTATTTTGAGAAGAGTGCTCATGTTGATCAACAAACACGTCTACATAGACCGGGTGGTTTTCTTATTATGTTTCTTTCCAACTTGTCGCCCACTGGCATTTCCCCCAACTTAGACTAACTTCTATCTTGTTGATCTAAACACATTTGGCTCTCCAACTATAGAGCTTCCCCCATCCACAGGTAGCTTGTCTACAAGATTCCTACTATATTGTGTACTACAAATAAAAGCCATCTCTATCTCAAAATTTCTATTATGGCAGAACCAAACCCCTTCACCTCCAATTTTTTTTTTTGGACAAGGGAGGAAGAGCAGAAGATGAGAATCCCAATATCTACATTTCTGTCATTTGAATTTCTAAATCACACAAAACGCCACTCTTTCAAGATGTAATTCTGCTTTTCAGATCCCAAGTAAAACATATACACAAAACAAACCAAAAAAAAACTCAGAATTTTAACATCCTTTCTTCTTCTTTTTTTTTCCTTACGTTTTCTGAGCAACCAAACAGATAGCTAAGGAAGTAGGGAATCACGCGAATAGTTAGACCTATTAGAATATAGACACAAAGATACATCCGCCTAAAGAGAGACAGACAGACAGACAGACAGAGAGGAAGACGAACCTCGGCTCATGAGGAACCAGGGGACAGCAAAGACGGCGCCGATGATAACAATCCCTGCAAACACGTGCTTCTTATCACCGCTGTACAGATAATGGTCCATTTTTGCCCTAAACCCTCCTCCTCCTCCTCCTCCTCCGTTGCTGGTCTTCGTCTCGCTTCCCATTTTTCGCCTTGCTCCTGTTCAGTGTTCACAACAAAAGGCCCCTCTCTCTCTCTCTCCTCTCTCTCTGCTCTCTCTCTCTCTCGCCTTGATTATAAGCTAAAACCCTCGTATTATAACTCGGTCGTATATTCTATTTTCAATTTAACTTATATAACTCGATATTGTCTAGATAAAAAAAAATTAACGCATAAAAAATTAAAAATTATTCCAATAAATATATTTTTATTTGCGCATATTCTAGAGATGATATTTTCACTGCTCTTTCTCCTTCTTACTCGATTACTTAAGTCATATTCTTGATAATATGTTTTTATAATTAATTTTATTCCTTTTATGATGAAAATTATTACATATACGCCAAAACGTCTTAGGAAAAATCTCAATTTTACCTTTTATGTTTCATTTATATTTTTTTTTTCTTTTAATTTTAACCCTTCTCATTAGTACCCCTTCTCTCTCGTTTATGCTTTTATCCCAAACATACCCTTTTATACATATTTTCTGATAAATTCTTATGCCACCTATTATAACTCAATATAATTTTCTTATATATTTTATTTTTTTAGATAAGGAATTTGTTTTCTATTTAAAGGCTATGTTCTTTTTATATCGTTGTGACCGTTAACTCAAAAAAGTGTAGAAGAAAATTAGTGATAACAATTTTTTTAGGTATAGACCTCAAATAGCTCTATGCACTTTTTTTTTCTTTTCTTTTAATATTGATATTAAATGAATTTATGAACTTTTAAATATATTTTATAAACCTATTAGGCTTCTAGTAAAATTAATTGGTGAGGAGTCTCAAATATATTTAAAGTATATAAGTCTTAATCAAGTCAATTTTAGAGATGTAAAGTGATAATAATTTTAACTCCACTTGGTTTGAAAAAAAAAAAAAAGAATACATTTCTTTAAGACTAATTTTTTCTATACTTTTTTGGATTAACTGCCATAACTTTAATTAATAAAAAATATATATATAAGCAGAACATAGCCTTCAATTAGATAAGAAAATTTCTTATCTAAAAAAATAAAATAGGTAAAAAAAATTATAAGAGTTGTAATAAGTAGCATGAGGACACATTGAGAAATATGTATAAATAGGATATATTTGGAATGAGGTCATAAATAGAGACAAGGAATAATAATAATAAAAGTTAAATAAGAGGGCAACAAAGAATATATATATATATATTAAACATGAAGGATAAAAATGAGGTTTTTCCAATGTCCTAACCAATTTGTGCAGCATCATAAGATATAAAAAAACATCCACCTACAGCGATTTTAAAGTTTAGACACACATATAGTATTTTTTTATTTTTTTTTGGGCTAGGCATTTAGTGCTTGTTTTTAAAGCCTGGGGTAAATAGTCAGATTTAAACACCAATGTCCAGTAGATAATAATCCCAAGTCATTGCTAAACAAAGTAATTCCTGCATCAATAATTCATTCAAATCTACATTACATAAATATCATCTCTCTCTCTCTCTCTCTCTCTCTCTCTCTCTTTCTCTCCCCCCTAAAATATGTTGCGAAATTGTATACTTGTGATTCATATAGCGAGAGTTGTAGCATAAGTAAATGTGTAACCCTTAAGTTAGTTTGGTTGGTCAGACCGTGAGTTTATTCTTTACTGGTCGCTAGTTCGACTCTCCTCAGGGTCATCACCCCAAGAAATAAAGTCCTGATAATTATTTGGTTTGTGTGGTATGACAGACTGGACAAATTTCAAGATTAATCCAATTTAGTCTAGCTGTATGCAAGTTAACCTGGACACTCGGTTGGCAAACAAAAAAAAGAAAGTAAATGTGTTATGTAAAACATCTTGTAGTAAGTTGCCTAGTTTTTTTTTTTCATGAACGTAAGAGAATGAGGAATTTGGACCCATTAGGTTTTTGGAAATACAAATCTGACTTAGGATAACTCAATAATTTTGGTCTCCGATCCCAAACCCTCAAATCACTTATACTACCCTCTCTTATGGGATTATTTAATTCAATGTATTACTTGTTCTGACTCTCTTTTACATAACCAAATAGGAAGTCATGCACCAAGGTTATTTATTTAATCGGCAGCGCAGTGCAATAGTTTGGGTCAGCTAGTGGCTTAGAAGTTACAAACCACGATATCATTTTTCAGATGGCACTCCTCACCATTGCCAGGAGGCTCCAAAGAACACATCCGAAACACTTCTTGCCCTGTCTCTCCCACTCGGTTACTCAACCACCAGTTCCATCTTTGTCCTACTCAAAGCAAATGCAACACTTCTGTCAGGCATTTTATCAAACATGTCTCATTCTCCCTCGTCCCCTCCTCGAAAACCTCCATTTCTCTACACTCCAACCCTCCCGTGATCCAACTCTCCATGAAACAATTGACTTCAGTCAATGTATCGATGAAACCCATCAAAATGACCAATTGGGTGTCCGTGAATTGGTCGAAGCACTAAAAAAGGCCGACCAATTTTCCTCAGAAGGGGAAGCAATTGTTTTTCTTGACGAGGCGGGTGTAGAACCGAACGAAGATTTGGTTTATTGGGCGATTTGGGCATTGAGAGATGAATGGAAATTGGCGTTCCTGGTTTTCAAATGGGGCAAGAAATGGGGTTGTTTGGGGGAAAAATTTTGGGCTTTGATGATATGGGTGTTAGGCAACCATAAGAAGTTCAATACTGCTTGGTGCTTGATTCGAGACTTGCATCGGTCTTCCATGGATACTCGACGGGCAATGCTTGTCATGATAGATAGGTAAGATATTTATTCTGAACACAACCAAAAAAATAAAAAATAAATACTTGTGGTGCATTTGAAAGAGGCTTGCTGGATGGTTATACAATTTGAAATGTGAGGCTTATAGTGATCAAAACATAGCATGAAGTACTTGATACAGCATCCTGCTCTTTTGTGCTTTACATTTGATCCCTCTTAAGTTGAGTGAGTCTTTGTTGAATTATGGTAATGTTGGTTTATCTGCTTTGAGCCATTCTTATGAGCTAATCTGTGGGCGGACAAACATGTTATTCTCTTTAACATGTCTAGCTTAAGGCATCGTATCGCAAATCTCTGGCCTTATACATTCCCAAAATGCTCACTTCTGGGTAACTGCATGCAACCATGATGAGGTTGAAAATTATATAAAAAAAAAACCCTGCAATGGCGGGAGCCTTGGTGGTTGATTGAACAGTCTTCCATGTCTCTGCTCGCTTACCTATTTCTTCTTCCTCTTTTTCAATTTAATTTTAAAGTATCTGTAGTTTGAACTTCCTGTTATTCTGTGATCCTTGAATTCAATTCTGGATTGAAGGCCTTTATGTGTTTGGATCCACATGGCTTGGAAACAATATATGTTTTATTCCCAAAGCTGATTTGATGAAGGATTTTGTGTTTTTTTTTTCTCTTTTTATCCCCATTAAAATTCCTAGAAGGTGCTTATTTTGCATAAAGAGGCCGGGTCTGATCAAGTTGGGGTAGAGTAGGGTTTCACTTTGTTTGCAAATGTAGCTTTCTGACCATAGTTCTTTCATTTGATGTACCCTCATGGACCATTTTGTTCTTTTCTACTACTTGTTTTTCTTTCCTCATTTTTGAATTTCTTAATGCGGTTCTGCTTGGTAAATATGATTGGTTTTCGCTTACCTTGATGGTCACTCATCTTTGTTAGTCCTCACTATAGTGCTTGAGCATGGACACCCAATGGCACATATTTCTTTGGGAATTATGTGAAACGTGGTTATTTTTTTTCTGGTTTATAGTACCTCTTACATGCAAGGAACAAAATTTCCATTTGTTTCCACCGAAACGGCCGAAACGTTTCCGTTTCCTAAGGGACCGAAACGAAACACTAGCGGAATAACGAAACACTATTATTATAATCAAAACACACTAAAATATAGAAAAATGCACCAAAACACAATGCTACATACCTAAACAATAAGTTGAATTAACCCGAATTTAAAATTTTTATAAAATGTGTACAATTTTTATACAAAAGATTGTATTTTACTATTTTAATATTTGTCACTTTTGAAATGTTTCTGAAACATTCCGAAACATTTCCGAAATGTTTCCGAAACGTTTCCGTTTTCGAGCCAACCGAAATGACTTCTCGAAACGAAATTTTGATCCTTGCTTACATGGAATTTTGATAGAGAAAGTGGGTTGCCATTATTTTCATTGTTGTCCATCAGTGACAGTGCTGGGCCTCTAGGAGTTGGACAACACACTTTATTTAGGTTTCACAACACTTCTCAACTTGTGGCTTTCTAAGTCTCATTTTCAGAAACAAGAATAAGAATTTAAATATAGTTCTTATTTTTTCCCTTTCTTGCTTTAATAGATACGCAGCTGCAAATGACCCAGGCAAGGCTATAGAGACATTCCAGATAATGGAGAAGTTCAGAATAACTCCTGATCTGAAAGCGTTCCATGCACTTTTGAGTGCTCTCTGTAAACATGGAAACATTGAAGAAGCTGAAGAGTTTATGCGTCTTAATAAGAAGCTCTTCCCGTTGGAAATCGAGAGCTTCAACATAATTCTAAATGGGTGGGGTAATATTTTTGTTGATGTATTTGAAGCCAAGAGAACATGGAGAGAAATGTCCAAATGCTGTATTATGCCAAATGCAACTTCTTATACACACATGATTTCCTGCTTCTCGAAGGTTGGGAATCTCTTTGACTCGCTAAGACTGTACGATGAAATGAAGAAAAGGGGTTGGGTCCCTGGTTTCGAGGTGTACAACTCTCTCATATATATCCTTACTCGTGAGAATTGCCTGAAGGAAGCTCTTAAAATTTTGGACAAAATGAAAGAAGCAGGTGTGCAACCTGATTCTGCCACTTACAACTCCATGATACGACCTCTATGTGAAGCAACAAAGCTAGAGGAGGCAAGAACCATATTGGCCACTATGATAGGGGAGAATGTCAGCCCAACTATTGAGACATACCATGCATTTCTTGAGGGTGCAAGTGCGGATGGAAATTTGGAAATTCTTAACCACATGAAGAAAGCTGGTCTTGGTCCAAACAGGGATACCTTTCTTCTACTTTTTCGTAAGTTCTTCAAATTGAAGCAACCTGAAAATGCATTGAAGATTTGGGTGGAACTGAAGCAGTATGAGATAGTGCCTGATTCTGCACATTACACTGTATTAGTGGAAGGACTGGCAACATGTGGGTTGTTGATTGAAGCTAGAGAATTTTATGCTGAGATGAGATTGAATGGCATTTTAGATGACCCAAAGCTCGAGAAGCTCTTGAAGGAACCAGTACAACACAATAGTCATCAAAGAGCAGAAGAACCATTGAGAGTTGTGAGAAACAATAAGAAAGGTACCCAGATACGTCGTTGGAAAAACAGTGCGATGAGAAGAAAAAAACATGGTAAGCAGCCAAGGAAGACAAGTGTAACTTGAAACTCTTGGCAAAATATTCTGAAGATGGAAAGAATCGTCTATAGCAACTTGAAATTGGGAACTTAGCAAATACCATGAGTGTCCAAAACTGTTGAAAGGAGCTGCAAAAAAGGTTTTACATTTCAGAACCCCACAGCTGCAACTGCAAGCAGCGAGCTACTCAATTGGTATCTGGAGGCTGCCGGAGAAAATTTCAATTAAGGATTCAAGCCGGTGCTTGGGTGGGGTGGGCCAGGGGTTTCCACAATCTAGAGGACACAAATTATAGGTTTAAGGGAAGGCTTATTAGAGATGTGGTAATTTATGTCCAAACTCCACAGTGCTTCAAAGCTCCTCATGGGGATGTACTATGTAGCCAGTTTGCTTGGAGGCTTGTAGCCATTCAGAATTATCTTTATTTTCAAGCATGACTGCCCCATTCTATTTCACAGAGCTTTCTTTAGAGTGAATTTTAGATGTTCCTCGCGAGTGTGTAATCTTGTTTCTAATTAAGCAACTTCTGTTATAGATTTTTTTTTATTGATAACCACAAGAGACACCTACTGGGGATGTGAGCAAGATCTTTGTTGTTATTTCATCATCTTATGGCAGCACTTTTGAGCAGTGAAATAATGGGACTAGAAAGTATCTTTCAACTTCCTATTCTCAAGGAAAGACCAGTTTTGGTTATGGCATTGACACTGGCTAAATGAACCCAGGTCAGTATTTCTGAATGCCATTTCTCCATTGCCTATTAAGAATACATTCAGAACTTTCTTGTATCAATAAAGCTTGTCAATTAGTTTTATTTTATTTTATTTTTGCTTTTCTTTTTGGGCTTGGTTTGGTTTTCTGATAACCTGCTTACTGCACAACAGTGGTTTCCTATAAGCCGAAATTGTTTGTACCAAATATCAACAATAGGTGTAAAATGAATGAAAAATCCCACATGCGAGAGCTTGGAGAGGCTTAAAACTGCCTTTGGTCTGCAAAATTTCATCACCTGTAATTGGTTTTTGTTTGTCATCAGTATCTTTCATTTGAGCCATCCGTACGAATGATAAATTTTAATTTTGCGTGAACTAACAACTTGTCCATTGATGATACCCTGGATTCAATCTTTAAAATATAAATCTGCAATTCATAGACAATTGCAAGAGAACTTCATTTTGCAACGAGCAAGATTGTGAAAGCTATTGTTTGGTATTTCACTGGAAAAATTAGCAAAATGTCTCAAATTGGATGTTTACTATAGATTGTCGAGTGTTAACAAGTTAGACACACAGAATTTCTGAGTGTTATTATTTCTTTTTCTTTTCTTTTAATCTTTTTCTGTTTTTATTAAAAACCAATTGATAATTAGAATGCCACAGTATATACATACATACATGTATAGAGAGAGAGAGAGAGAGTTAAAATATTTTTCCCAATCAAATACTTAACCAATTAAAAACTGTGTGAATTTCATCTACAGATGGAAGATGGTCATCATTGTACTCTAGAAATGTGGCAATGCCTTAAATGTGTCCCTTAGCCTTGAAGTTTGATTTAATTTGTTGAAAACAATAATTTTGGCAGGGTAACTGAACCTTGGCTTTAAGGAGAAAATATTGGTATTGGAGGTTTCTATTATATGACAGCAATTTGAATTAGCCTCTGACAATGACTTTTGTGGTCCCTGAGTCCTGACTAGTCAACAAAAATCAATACCAAATAATGGAGCTTATCATATACACTAGGAAATTAATGACTAAGCAACCCAACCTATGCACACATGTAAAACCAATGTGGAGGGGAGGCTTCTGTTTTGGGATAATCTTGCCTTGGTATGAAAGAAGTTTAATGCTTAATTACCTGAATAATTGAGGTCTTCTGTAGTACTTTTTGTGGTCTCCCTCACTGGATTGATTGATCGATAGCAGCATTGTGGTTGCTGAGGCCTTTACCTGAGAGAGGCTTCTTGAACACCCATTCAACTGCACCAAAATAAAGGAAAACTGCAGTTATTCATTTGATTGCTCTCATGCCAAACAGAACCAGGAGAAACTACCTCACCCAAGTTTGAAGAAAATTTTGATTGTAGGTTAACAGGGATATGTTTGAAGAAGTTTATAATGCAAATTTCAAAGAAACAAGTTACATTAGTCAGGACATAAACTCAGAATCACTAGGAAGTCCTCGAAAATGAGAAACCTACAAACTTACAACTGCAACTCTAGCCACAATATGAGAGAATTCAAGTTCCCACTTCTTTTTGCCTGCATTTCCTCAGTAATCTAACACAACATAACAGAATACTGTCACTTGGTTATTATAGGCCTCATTTATTTTAACAATAGCAGATGTATATCCCTCTCCATCCAGATTCAGCTGCAATTCACTTTGCTCTAATATAGGCCTCAATTTATTTTAACAATAGCAAGATGTTGCGTATCCTCTTTCAGCTGCATAATTCCTCAATCACAAAATGTTCATATTACAAAAAGGGAAAAACTAACAAACAAGCGCAAAATACTAAAACAAAGTCGAAATTTCACAAGAAGAGGCAGGAAAATGGACGTGATTCTTCAATATGTGCATTCGATAAGAAGCAAAGAAAGCAGAAGTCATTTATCTGATTTACATTACAAACAACATAATACCCACAATGCACACAACATCAGTCTGCAGAAACAACATCCATTCCTCTCTTCTATATTACACTCACGAAAAGCTTGTTGGACATGATGAAGATAAGAGTGATCAATTTGAAGCCTACTCCATATTGGCCTTCTGTTTTCTCCTTGACCTGCTGAAAAATTTGGAAGGAGGAGAGGGAGAGAACTCAAATGGGAGTGGAGGGAGATCAATCTCCCCTCTCAAAATCTTAACAATCTCCCCAATGTCTGGCCGCAATTCGGGCATCTTTTGCAAGCAAGCAAGCGCCAAATTGATACACAAGCTTGCCTGGTCCTTATTGTACTCATCTTTCAATCTCTCATCTACAAGTTCTAACACATTTCCAGATTGGGCCAAGTGGCGGCACCAGCTTATTAAGTTTGCTTTCTCTAGCTTCATGGGTGAAGAGAGAACATGTAATGGCCTTCTTCCAGACACAATCACAAGAATCAGAACTCCCAGGCTGTAAATGTCTGCTTTCTCCATTAGGTACCCACAACCACCATATTCTGGTGCAACATAACACAGAGTTCCTCTCATGCTAGTCGTGCTGCTTAACTCCCGACTAAAGAGATCTCCACTCCACATTTCACTTCCGACAGAGCGGGCATTCATGTTCTTCCAACCCCTCCTAAAACTGAATTCCACATTGGGATCTTCTTCATCATGGTTCTGTTGCCCAAATTTTCTTCGTCCCCGAAACTGCCACCGTCGAACCAAATCAAAGCGAGGCATTTTAAAACCTTTCTTACACTTGGCTTCAATCTTTTTTAGCTTTCTAGTCTTCTTGCTAATTTCATCTAGATGCTCTTCTTTCCACCATTCCTGCATCTTCCTGTTCTTCTTACAGGGTTTCCGGCCCTTTGATTCTTCAGTTTGCCCTTTCTTGGGATATTCAAACGCAAGTTCTTGTAACTGATTCTCATTCACATCTTGAAGCTTATGTAACTGAGTCAAATTATCCAGGTTCGTGTTCTCAGGAGAGCTCTTCTTTTCTTCGTCCCAATCAGGGTTTGCAGATGGGCAAATTTGGCTCCCAATCCACTCCATTACATAATCTTTACTACACCATTCACCACTACCATCCTGTCTCCACCACCAATCCTTTCCCCATTGTTTCGAACCCCTTGGATCATCGCCAATCAATGACGCAACACTCAAATTTAACTCTTTGCTATGATCAGTACTACAAAGCTCCTCATCATAAATGGCAACCTTGCTCCAATCTTCACCACCATAAACCTCCTTACCCTTTGCAGTCCTACTCCTATTATCGTTCTCACTAGCAATGTTGGCATTGTTAGTAAAAGGATTCGAGTTCAAAGCTCTCACATTGTGAGAAACCTTACTAGTTTTGGACGAAGAAGAAGCTTGTAAAGCGAGAGAAAAATCTACCTCATTAACGCTCTCCACCGGAGTTCCAACTGCCGGAGTTTCCCCTCCGACTACAAGCGCCGTCAAATTCCCTGAAAGCTCTTGGCTCTTCCAAAGCTCCTGACTAAACAAATCGACACCAACTTCACCCTCAATCTTCACCCTTGACAACCCAAAATCCGAAAGCTTCGCCCCGTACTCTGAATCGAGCAAGACATTACTGGGCTTCACATCGCCATGAATCACCGGTGGGTCGCATTCAAGATGCAGAAATGCAAGACCTCGTGAAATGTCTAGAATGATCTCGAACCTTCTTCCCCAATTCAAATACGAATTCTCCGCGAAAAGCGACTCCTGCAAGCTGCGGTTCGGCATGTACTCGTACACTAACAATCGCTTGCTGTTCTCCACACAATAGCCCAACAGTGAAACAATGAAAGGCGATCTCAAACTCCCCAGTATCTGGAGCTCGTTCTGGAACTCTCTCTCCGTCTGCGACGACTCCGAATCGAGCATTTTCACAGCGACCAGCTTTCCATCCCGGAGAATTCCCCCGAACACCGTGCCGGACCCGCCTTTGCCGATGGAGTTGGCGTCGCTGAACTCGTTGGTGGCCGATTTGAGCTCCTTGTAGCTGAACCTCTGCAACTTCACCAGCGAAGAAGCGGTGGAGTCGAACGGGCTGGTCCGGGAGCGGCGGACCAGGGAGTACCAGAGGTAGTAGAGAAAGTAGAGAATGGAGAAGACGATGACAAGGGAGGAAATGGTGGTGACGGTGAGGAACAAAACACTGGTTTTGGGCTTCGAATTAGGGTTTGGAGTGAAGGGTTGTCTTGAAGGCATTGTGGGTTTTTCTGGGTTTTTAAGGGTTTGGAGTGAGAAACAGAGTTGGAAATGGAGGAGGAAGAAGAAGAAAGGTGGTGATGGCTGGTCTCACTGTCCAACACAGAGAGAGAGAGAGAGAGAGAGTTTTGTTGCTTTATAGTTAGATAATCATTAGGATTATTTAAATCTTTGATTTTGTTTAGTTAATGAGTTCAACGTTTTAGGAGATAGAAGATTTATTTAAAAAGTTGATTAATAAAAGAGGAGGAAGTGATCAATGGATAGGGGACCCATAAGGGTGCTTTTGACTAAAGAGAAAGTTTTGCTGGTAGTAGAGTATGACTTGGGAGGAAGAGAAAAATGGAGGGAAAGGAATGTGGATCACAGTTGTGGTGTATAATTACTAAACTAGCCCCATCAGATTTTTCAGTAAAATTTAGAAAATTATCTTTGATTATAATTTTTTTTCTTGTAATTGTCTAAACTCCAAACCTCTCAAGGTTGTGTAGGGTTATCAATCACACCATGTAAACTTTATGGTCACAAATGAATGTAAGAAGGGATAACAGAATGTAAGAAGGGATAACAGTTGGGACCCACAAATTATATAGACATATTTAAAATATTTGAATACATATATAAGGTGGATATCATGCATGTGTGTACAAAAGATCAAAAATCTTAGTTTGAATCATCTTATTTACTAGCTTATTTAACTAGCTTTCTTTGGTTATATTTTTTATTTTTTTAGTCAAATTTTATTTTTATTTTTTAATAAATTTTTGTTTATAATTTTAACTTTTTTTTTCAAAAATAAAAATAGTAAATAAATTATGAATTACTCAAGTAAGCTGATCCACACGATTATAAATTGAAACAGAAAAGTATATCCTCCATGACAATGACCTTTATGACTGTGATTCTTTTGGGGTCTTTTGATGGCTACATGGCACGAATGTATTTTAGAAAGAAAACAATAAAAAGTAAATATGCTTAATAAAAAGTAACAAACAAAAAAAAGTAATTGGTGTCATAGGAAACAATTACCAGCCGGCATGTCCTCAAAAAACTTTTCTTTTAGTCACGGGCAACAAGTCCTCAAAGCTTAAACTCTTTTTACTTGGTAATTCATCAAAGTGAAAAATATACTTTTACCCTTTTTTTTATTTTTTCTTAAAGGTTCTTATCCAATTTGTATACCTCCAAAAGTTCTAGCTTGCCATATTTTACTTAGGAGATTTCTTGCAGGCTTAAAGAATTCTTACCATGCAGTGTAGTTGGCAACATATCAAGTGGCCACATGTAAAATTATTTTCTATACAGTTAGTACTATGTGGTTGAAGAGTTAATTAAAATCATTTAAATTTTTATCACGGGACCACAACAACGGATTCAAGAGTTTTGTTAATGGGGATCAAGGTAAAACTCTTTAAATTTTTAAATGATCAAAGTAAATTTTTTTAAATTTTGGAAGCCAATAATACATATTTTACCTTGAGTATTAAAAAAAAAATGATTTTGAAAACTTTGGGGAGGCCCCTGCCCTCCCCATAGTGTCTGCCATTGTGTGCCCATTTTGTATGGCTATAGAGCTTTTTTTATTTATTATTTTCTTAATGCTATGCTCAAATTTCGGTTTTAAGGATAGAAATGGAAAAAAAATGATAAATGAAATTATTTTTGTTGTTTGGTTGCTAAGAGAAAATAGGTGGTGAAAGAAAGGATAAATGAGTGAAGAAACCGTATTATTTTATTTACCTTTAAATTGATGTTGCTATTCCATTCCCTTTATCTTTTCTTCTTTTTTTTTTTCCCTCATTTCAAAAGTAGTTACTGTTTAAAGGTAAAAAGAAAAGGAAATCTTCCTTTTCAAATGCACAAACCCCATCCATGAGTGGCCTAGCTGGCCCATGGATATGCTTGATCCTCAGCTTTTGTGAGAGACTGACACTGCAGGGGAGGAGGCACAATGGCATGTTCACTACTCATTAGTTTTTTTAGGCCAATTGTGGACTCCTGTAATGTTTGGTCTTGTGGATTTAGCTCTTGTTGCTTCAAAAGACAAAATGGGTTACGGTGGCACAGTTGCTGCTGCTTTTTTTGTGCTCAGCAGGTAGCAAGCAAAGGAACATGCATGGCTGGTGGAGAGTGGGACCATTCCACCAACAGGGAGGTGAGATTTTGAAAGTTGGCACTTTGGATTTTCTTCTTGGTGGCCTTATTCTTATGTGCCCCCAGTCCCTAAAGTTTTCTTTTTCTATGTTTTAAATCATTGTCTAGTCTTCATAATCATAAAACATCTGTAAATGAAATTCACCTTTTGAGGTTTTGGAGGAAAACGCAATAGAAGATTTCCATTCCTACAACACACTAAAAAACAAAGTCGTTTTTCTTTTTCATTTCTTTTGAAAAAAAAACAAAGTATTAAAGGTGGCTAAATGTCTTTGAAAAGACCACAACTTTTGGATTTTGAGGGAATTTCTGCTATTGTTACTTGTCATTTTCTTTCATTTCTTCTACTTATACATTCAAAATCCTTGTGCAGACTTGTGGGACTTAGCACTTGTTATGAGAGTTCGCTGAAGCGAGAATAGTCATGTTACTCTAAACAAAATATACTCGATTACTTAATGAAGAACAATTTCAATAATATGCTAACTTAGGGAGATAATGCTCTAGAGAGGAATATTTTCTTAATCATTGCGGACTTTTAACAGAGAATTTAAACTCGAATGATGATGTATCAACTTAATTTCAATAACACTTGAATGATGATGTAGTAGAGAGTGTAATTAAGGCTGATACAATCATTTTCCAAGCACTTGCAAAAAATTAATTCAAAGTTAGGCTCCATTTCATAAATTGTCACTTTTTTAGTTGGACGAGTGATTTCAATGTTCATTAGCTCTCTATTGTACTATATTTCTTGTGAAATTATTTTCTTTTAAAAAGACAAATATTAAATTGTTAATCACTGAATCATCTAAAAATTTAAAGCTAATTTGATATACATATTATCAACTTACCCTTTTATGGCGAGTATTTTTTAATAAGTTGGTCAAACACGTGTAAATATTATAATTATCAAACAGACAATAAGGTTTAAATACACATTTAGTGGGTGATAATATTTAACTTCGTTAACTTTGTTTGCAAACATGTTTTTTTAAAATTGTTTTCAGTGAAATTTTCTAAGAATAGCCCTGTTGAAGGAATAAATTTTAAATTATTTTTTGGATTCTAAAAAAAATTAGGTCGATGTTAAGCCCTTTATAACGATCAATATCTTGAAATTCCATTAACTGACACAGTTCAAGATCCAAAATATAGGCAAATGGCACGTCTATCTTTAATGCAAACCCTAAATTTTCCATTGTTTAATTTCTTCAGCAACGATCCTACTGCTTGATTGCCAATAAAATTTAGGAAAAAAATATATGAATGTAGAGGCCTTAATCTCACACACACACACACACACACATATATATATATGAGATATGTCACCTAAAGATATGTCAAATTGTTGAATAAGGCCCAGTTGAGCAAGATCTTACATTGGTTCCCTCAGAGCCAAATGAAGAATATGTAAAAATTTCACAACTTTTTTTTGTACTCATACAATTGCTGATAAACTAACTACAATGTCCAAATTTCCTATTACTCAAATACATTAATTCGGGCAAACCAATGAAGGTTCCATCTTCCCTCTTGCTGTTTCTGTTGCCGCTGCTGCTGCTGCTGCTCAACTACGCCATGCAGAAGATAACTCCAAATCAACATCTTCTTCCCACCAAGTGGCTGTCTGCAATATCATATCAGATAGTGAATGCTGCAACTTTTTAAATCAACCTGTTTTCAAACTGATAATGTCATTGCAAGCACAAATTTAGAAGTGAAATTTCTATTCACAAAGGAGGTGCCATAAAATAAGAAAAGGCCAGAGGAGAGGATGGAGGGGGGAAGAGGACCCTGTAGCCTCTTCGAAGAAATTCAAGCGAGCTTCCTACTTCCTCCTGCAGTCCCAAGACCCTCAACAATTCTTCCTTGGTCTGCAATATGCACAAATATATGTCTGAATTCACACCTAATGTGTAAACCAATCAGAGGATGCACATGGATTGGCGAGGATTAGATGTATATTTACCTCACCCAGTGTGAAGCGAGTTGCACTCTCCGCCACACAAGCATAAGAACCATCCGCTTGTTTCAGCATCACTTGCCAAGGCCCTGCAAAAAAGCCAAGGCAAAGAAGCACGTAGTTCCAAGTTGGCCATCCCAGAATCTGTAATTGGACAGGTATATATTGATGATATGGCAACTGTGAAAAACAAACCTAGGAGGTAACAGTGAACAATGAATTGATCACAAAAATAATGTGTCCAATTACTAAGGGGTTGTTAGGATGTCACCTAGAATGGGAGATCAGCGCATTCTGCTTCATATAGCATCTGAACTTCATCAATTCAATTTTTACAATATTTATGAGTGTTCCATAATATATACAAGGATCACTGTTATAGTTCGAGAATATGATTTACAGCATGCATTCACTTTGACCATGAATACATTCTTTTGCAGTGGGTCTATTTACGTTATATAATTAAGCCTCCTCCACTCTGCAAGTCTGCAGTATAGATTTTGTGCTTTCAAATTATATGGAAGGAGAAATAATATTCATTCATCCCTGTAAGACACCTGAACATGGAATAACCCTTAACAACAAATTATTACTCGAAAGGTCAGGCTAATTCACCATCTTCACAAGCCAAATCTACAAAAATGACTTTTCTACCCACAGATTCACCATCCACCCTGCTTCTATACCAAGGTAGATTCGGGACATGCAGTACTGTCTTTATCACTCTATGAATCACACCCAAATGAAACTAAAACTGTATGTTAGACCAGAATGGGAGTGCATGTTTTATCTCTAAATTAAAGATTCCAATAAAACTTGATAAGCAATAATTCATTAATCAAACAACTACTATTCAAAGATGACGTGTGATAAATTGCCTAAAAAAGAAAGGCATCTTCACAGAATCCACAGCTCTAGAAAATTATAATAAGACGTAAAAACTGAGTCAGCATTTCTTATGAAAATAGGACACTGCAGGAACTAAAAAAGCAAAGAGAAAAAAGAAAAATATTATCTAAACTGCAAAAGTTATTCTCACCCCCACCCCCAACCAAAATAATAATAATAATAATAATAAAGTAAATAAATAAACCCTCATAACAGAATCTGTCTGATAGTTCTAACCCTAGAAAATGTTTCTCACCAGGATATTGACGGAACAGTGCTCCACTATAATTCACGATATAAGGCGCCACTGCAACTGTCTTCCATGTTAAATAACAAAATCTTATTCAGAAATGGGATGAAAAGGACAACATAAATAAGCAGACGAAACTGAATTGAAAGAATAGATACCTTAGAATACTCTCTTATTCGAATATAAAACACCGGGGTAAATTGAGAAAGAAATCGATAATGTAAATCTTTGGTTGGAAATCCCAGAAGGCCCAAGTCAGAACTGCAAATTTCATACTTTTATTATCAAGATAATTAACTCAATGAGAACAAAATTATCCATCAGAAGTTAACAACGCATTAAGCATACCGCAATGTGTCAAGTTCCAGATTAAAAAGAAGGGCGGGGGTTGATGTAGCAAATTGTTCCTGCACATCCAAAAGACAGGTTATGGCAGGAAAGAAATCAACCAAGACTTGAAGACGTGCACTTAAACAAAAATCAGTAATATGAAAGGTATTGGCAATGGTGGCAAGACCAATTTATAAAACATTTACTATTTCAAGAACATAACCTTGACGTAGCATTGTCTTGCGTGAGTACAACATGGACAGTCTGTTCCAAATATTAAGTAAACAAATTAAGGACACAGGATTCTAACTTCAATAGATAAGTCAGCTAGTGATCTCCAAATGTTCAAAAACTAAGAATACACTTCTATAACTCAAAAGCCCAGAGATTCAAAGAATTTCTAAATCCTCATAACGAGGGGGAAAAAAGCAAAAAGAAAAATCAAGTGTCACGTTAAAAGAGGAATAAAATAGATGTATCTTGCATCTTCCAAATGTAACGAATCAGATGTTGTCTGGTAATGAGCACCCAATTAAGAAAGCTCGTTAAAAAGCTACATCAAATATTATTGAGTTCTGTCTTCATCCAAATGGGGATAGCATTTCTCTTTTGCATGTCCATGGAATTTGAAAAATCCAAACATCACAAAGATAGATAAAGAGATGGGAATTTATCGAACGAGCCGCACTCCTCCGTATACATCAGGAGTCCATTGTTGACTTCTTTCCACAGATTCCTCAAAATATTGATGAAATATTGGACATAAGAATGAAGTACTACCATGGTTAGAAAAATCATCAAGCAACACACTCATTATTCAGTCATGAATGGTATAAAATGGTACGTCTACTTAACATCTGATTAGAGATCTAATTTTTCATGTCAACGTTTAAAAATAAGAGAACATTGTGAAAGCAAAGGCAACTTACCACATACTTCTCTACAGCTGAAAGTTCACGTGTGCTGCAATTAATAAACATAAAAAGTGATGGTGGTTCATTAGACTGCCAGCGGCCTGCATCCACAAGAAATGCCAAAATGTTTAGATCCAAACCATCAGTGTGATCGACTCATTAAAATCTTTCATGCCACCAATGTATGTAGGAACCCGTCAAAGAATTGACAATTTTAAGTCCTTCAGTTCATGAACAGAGGCTACTTTACGTTCTCAGGCAAACTACAGAAAACTGAGGTTTCCAAAAATAGAAAATTGCCCATAGTTTTTTTTTTTTTGGTTTGCGACAATCCCGCCCTTAGTTAAGAAGGGCAGGATTGTCTCAGACCAAAAAAAGGAAGATGATAATGTCAATATGTTTTAGTGATATTAAACTCAAGCATATTAAATGCTAAATTAATTTATGATCCACTCACTAAAAAAGTAACATTTTTCTAATATATTTCATACACCACCTACACTTTTCTCCACCTAGAACCCAACTACACTTTTCTAATATATTTTATAAACCACCAGATACGTGAATGGTTGTGGTTATTTCCATAGCATAAATTTATGGGATCCTAACGGTCATTTTGTGATAAGAGGGCCATGTCTTTAGACCTTCCGAAATTATACCTCTTTTCAATCAAATGTAAAACATAAAGAGTACTCAAAAATTAATGTCAGTATTTTCACCTATAGCAATAGTATCTCCATAGTGACAACTAGAGGACATTGTGATTAAAAAAAAAAAAGAAGTGAGAACATCACTAGCAAAGTGATGAAATTGTTCCTGAGTTACCAACAAAACTCTAATTGTAATTGTTGAGGCTCTCGTGATCAAATAGTCATCTCTAATTATTCAGCAATTGATGTAACAAGGCTTGCCTCATATGACAGATGACTAATTACTCCGAGTGGGAAAGTCAAATCATACTACGTACCAGTAGAAGAACAAAAATGTGTTGATCATAAGTCTCCTTCCAACAGGACCCTCAATAACCATGAGACCATGATATGAACGCAAAACACACCTTAACACACAATCTTAGAGAAACATATGAATGATGTACCCAGCTAAGGTGAGTGAGTTAGGTCAGGCTGAAATCAGCTTGAGCTTGAGCTATCTTTGGTCAAATTAACAAACCCATTTGTAAGTCATTTACCCAGTCCCTAATTTCAAAATCACAATCCTAATCAAAGTAAATGTCTAACAGCTTATGTAAATCTATTTGCTATTTAAATTAAAAGAGAGACACTTCAAGAATTCGAAAAGCTTTCAAAGCTCTTTTAGAATTTGTGATGCAATTTTAAACTTAAGTATGATGCCAAAAGGATTCTAGGAGTAATTCCTATACTATTGGTTTTTTCTTCATATTCTATGTAGCTAGAATATATTTTTAAATATGACTAGCCCTCCTTTCTTTGGATTTTGAACCTCAGAGAATACTTCTATTAACGTACTCTTTTTCCTAAAATAAAATAAAATAAAATAAAATTTCTACAATGTTATAAGCTTTTTTCCAATACCCAAAAGGCCCAAATCCCTTTAGTGGTTGTCCAGTAATTCCCACAATGTTGTTAATGAATTTCTAAAGACTATCAATCACATCCAAACCAGACCAATTTCCAATATAGTTGACGAACTCTCCTCCAATATTAAAACCCTAACCCACAAACTTTCCTTAACTTAAGCCCAACTTAAAAGTAATCATAGGTAGCATTGTTCAATATACTTAGTGTTGTCCAGCCTACATGAACACAAACTCATTTCCCCAATTTTTTTTCTCATAATTGAGGTTTCTTCCAACTACCTAAAGCAATATAGTGTTTCTCATGGAGTTGCTAAGAAGCAACAAATCTACACTGCAACTTTTTTCCTCTTAATGACAACTTTACAAATATTAACAAATAAACACCAAATTAATGTGCAAATAACAATAGGGACTTCTAACCCTAGAAATCACGTCAACATAAATACACACTCGCACACGTGGACACCATTAGAAAGCTTGATATGCATTGTTTGGGCCCTTATTTAACAGCTTAAGCTTTTAAGTCAAGTAATTACTTAACATGGTATCAGAGCTCAAGTTGGGAAGAGGTCTTGGGTTCAAGCTTTTAAGTCAATTGCATTATGCTTCTCTTTATCTCTATGTGTTACATCTCCACGTGCAAGGCGAGTTGCACATAGAGAGAGTGTTAGAGAGTTTGATATACATTATTGGAACTCTTACTTAACAGTTTAAACTTTTAGATCAAATGGTGACTTAAAATGGTATTAGAGCTCTGGTTGGTGAGAGGTCTTGAATTCAAGTCTGTCCGTATGTATTTGTTCCCCGATTGCATTCCATTTCTCTCTATTTCTATATGTTGCATCTCTACGGCCAAAGCGGGATTGCACATGAGGGAGAGTGTTGGAGAGCTTAATATACATTGTTGAGACCCTTACTTAACAGCTTAAGCTTTTGGGTCAAGTAGTGACTTAACATGGTATTAGAGCTCTGGTTGGTGAGAGGTCCTGGATTCAAGTCTGTCCGTATGCATTTGTTCCCTGATTGCATTTCATTTCTCTCTATTTCTATATGTTGCATCTTCATGTGCAAGGCGAGATTGCACGTGAGGAAGGGTGTTGAAAGCTCGATATGCATTGTTTGCGTCCTTACTTAATAGATTATGCTTTTAGATCAAGTGGTTACTTAACATGGTATTAGAACTTTGGTTGGGAAGAGGCCTTGAGTTTAAGTCTCCTGTTGGCATTTGTTTTTCTCTATCTTTATCTGTTACATCTTCACGTGCAAGGTTAAGTTGCACGTGAGGGAGGGTGTTGGAGAGCTTGATATGCATTGTTGGGGTCAAGTGTTGACTTAACATACACACGCATAACTTTTTCACTTTTATACCCTGTATGCAACATGATTGATAAAACAAAGTCTAAATGTTAGCAATTTTAAGCACAGGAAAAACAAGTGGAACTTCTAATAAAATCCAGAAAACTACAGCATTTGAATTTCGAGAAGAAACCTTCATTATCATCCTCAAAGTCAAAATCCAAGGTGCTCCTTATGGATCTGAAGAATGTATTGACAGGACCACTGCGGACATCATCCAAGGAACCTATGGTTATGCCATCAATCTGAAAGAAAATATTCAAAAGTGAAATCCAAATTAGCCTTCAGAGACTTTGATATTAAAATTTCTCCAAATTTTGAAAAGAAGAAAAATAATATGTAAAAGTAACCAATCTTGCTACAACATTTCAGATATAGTTCAAGTCACCATTGATATAAGCATTACATGTAGGTTTATAATTTTTTTTTCTTTTCAAATTAACATGATAGTCTGAATTGAATTTCATGACATAATAGCATTTATAGCTTTGTAGTACAGTGGCGTCAGCTCCTAATCCCACCAATCCTGTCTCTAACCCACCATACCATGGAGAAAAGCCTTTCATGTCAATTGAAGTTTCCTAAATGCTCATTCAACCAAAATAGGTACTAAGTCTATGATGAATTAGATTGTTACCAAGTCAAAAGCAGCATTAAAAAGTTGTGAGGCCCTGCGCTTTTCTGGCTTATCTGGAAACACCTACAAAACAAATACAACTTATTAGACTCATTTCTTTTCTGCAAGAAAAAGTACAAAATATCCACATGAAAGAAAGCTAGACTCTTCTTACAATGCAAACTCTTGTTTCCCTTCTTTCTTGAAGGTTCCTAACAACAGCCAAGGCAAGTTGAATGTTGGCATCAATGAACTCATCTGAAGATCCCTTCACGTATTAGGAATTTGACAAAATCATGTATCTGTTTTAATATATTTTTATAAACAAGCCAAAGCAACATAAATGATGGGATTGTAAAAGGAAATGCTAGTGGGAGGTAATGTTTGATGACCGATTTAATTCCTCAGAACAAAAAAAATCTGAGGTTGGAAAATGACACAAATTAGAACAGAGAATTAACAGCAGCCGGCAGGCCACATAGAACCATAAGTGGAAGCATGTTAACATAATTGCAGTTGCAATCATTCATGAGCACGGCAATCCATCAAGTGTAATACTGTTAGCAAACTAGAAATCTAGAGAGTGAAGAGGGTACCTTGTAAGAAGAAAAGCTGCTAGGCAAGGGCCTGACAAAGCAAACCGATGAAATACAAAAGAAAAAGGTATCAGGAGAAAAAAATTGCAACTCACTCAGCACCTAGAGTATTAAAATTAAAATCCAAAAAAGAATATCCAAACAAAAATGATATCCTAGAAAAACCAGATTGCTAGAAGAAAATCATGAACATTGCAAATATCACATGTGAGATATTCATATTATATCAAATAACTCCAAAGCATCATCTTTCCCCACTCAACTTGATTTCAAAATTTTGCGTTGAAGTATTCCTGCATAATTTACCAAAATCTAAATCTTGGCACAGACTACTTAACTTCTTTTGTGATTATCTTAAGAGTAACCTTAAATGCCTAATAACCAAGACACCCAAATCTTTTACAATATGTATCTTTCACCATAAGGAAAGGGATTCAAAATCCCAAGAACTCAAAAATCAAGTAAAAAATATCAAAATTTAACAATAAAAAATTATCGATGATTTAGAAGATTCAAAATTGTAGCTTAAAGCTAGGTATACTCCGACATACTTGGGTTCTGAAGGAGAGCACACTTTGTTTTTATGTTATATGCAAAAAAGTAAGACAATAAATGTGGAGTCTTGCCACAAGTTGTTCCATTGTGACCTAAGTGTCAAGCGCGGGGGTAAAGCCGCGTCCATCTTACCCTCCCTAGACCCACTGTAGCTGGAGCCATGTGCACTAGGCTGCCCTGTTAATAAATGGTAGAATCTTGCACCACTTAGGGTGCAAATAACTAAAACAAAAGGCAAGAAAGAGTGAGTTCATAGCCATTAAAGCCTACTTTTGCAACCTTCAAAGTATATACATATATATGTATGTAGCATTGAGATATATAGGATTGAGCATGAATCCAATAACGATCGATCACAAGCCTTGCTTTTGAAAAAGTCCAATATCACTTGCCAGTCAAACAATCTTGGGTAACTCATGACTATCATTTGATTGACCCAAGAATACAAAGTAACCTTCAAAATGCCACTTCTCATGACACGTCAGAAAGACTGATTTCAAAGCTACTACCAGCATTACAAATCCCCTATAATCCTACAACCAGTATTGACATATGCATCTTCAAAGTAACGATTTGGCAATTTACTTCCTTCAGAGCATCTACAAATAAATGTGCTGTAAAAAATGTCTCACTACATAATAAAATATTGAATTACTTAAAAAGCACAGCCATGGGCGGTGCTTGAAACCCAATTACAAGCAGAACTAACAAATGGGTATTAAGAAGAAACCAGTAAAAAGCAAATACTGTGAATCTAAACAGAGAACTTAAAGATAAAGAGGAGAAAGAAAGTACGGGAAGTCGATTTCAAGACGGGTCTTTCCATCATCGAGGGCGTAAGCAAGAGAATTTGCGGCATCGGCGGCGAGAACTTCGTAGGATTTGGGCTTGTAAACTGGGACTCCGGCCTTGGGATCGATCTCTAATGGCGCTTCTTTCTTGCTGCACTGAATTTGGCCATGTTTCAATCTTGGGGTAGCTCGGAAGACGGAGGAATTGAAGAGAGGGCGAGCTGCGAGGAGAGAGAAGGAGAGGGTGAGAGAGATAGGAGGGTGAAAGTGCTTAGATTGGGAGAGAGGAGAGGGTGTATGAAGTGATGAGAAGGCCATGGGCATGGCCATGTCAGTGGTTGGTTTATTGAAAGAGAGAGGAGGGAAAGAAAACCATAGGAAGAAGTGATAAGGAGCTTGAAGGCCATACACCGTTTTTGTGAATTCGTTTTTTGTTTTTCTGGCTAACTGCTGTCCGGGTTGCTTACCTCAACTAATTACAAGGCATGTACAGTCCCGTCTCAATCAAAGGGATAATTATTGAATCAAAGCCATAATTATTAAAATCGTACCAAATAAAATTTATGATTCATCAATTCAATTAATGTTATAAATTAAATATATTTTATTTATTTAATTTTCAAGTTCTAAGTCATAAATTCATTAATTTTTTTAAAGGAACTTAAAAAATTATTAAAATGTCAAACAAGGTCAATGATTTTTTTTAAAAACCAACCAAACTGGTTTAATTATATTTTTATAAATTACTTGAATCAGACTGATTCAAGGTCTGGTTCCTAATTCAATCGGCTGAACCGATCAATTTCGTTCAATTTTGATAATTATGTCGAGAGTGACCTAAAGAGTTGATAATAACTATGAAATTTGAAACTTGAGTCTTGAAGGGAGTAAATTCCTAAATTTCAAATCTTAACTACTAGGCCAATTTTTTGGATTTCGTTATTCTGAATTCATTGAAATGTCCCCTTGGATAGACATTTCTATCCAAAATATTTTATGTGACGTTTAACAATTATTCATGTAATGTATGAGATTTATATAATTTGTATGAATGACCATGGCACACAAGTTCAAAACGAGTAATCAGCCATACTCAACCTATGTAGCAGGAAAAAATATATATATATCACAGTCGATTGCACTTCACTGTGCTTTGAAGACTGTAAATGGGGTACATTGCCTCCTTCCCAATTATGTTTTGAAGATTGTAAATCAGATATCCATACCAGCTTGCGTGCATCTTGACTAGTCAAGAGATTTGTGCAGTTCTTAGTACCACATAAATCAAGTAATTACTGAGCAAAAATCTTTAGAGTAGCTTTAAAGAGTTGATAACATTTAAGATATTTCGAATATGAGACTTTAGAGGTAGCAGACCCTAAGCGCCAAAACTTTGAATACCAAGCCAACCCCACAGGTTTCCTTCCCAATTACATGCTTAGCTTAAAGTTGATTGCATGCTGTGGGTGTTGACCTAGTTGAGCTAAAATTTATATGTTGTAAACATATTTAGTGCATTCCCCAGCTAATACTTACCTCTAAAATCAATCTTGAATTTCTAACTCGGAAGCATAAACTCTACTACTGTGCAGTTAAAAAAGGTAAATGAACTTGACCTACTGGTGTAAAACACTAAAAAGAACTATCCACCAAAAACATTGATCTTTATGGTAAATTTAAAAATAAACCCTAAAAGTCTAAGACATTACTTAGCTCAAATTAAGTCCTCAAAACTTTAAAATTAAACTCTCAAACACCAAGACCCGAATCTTGAATAAATAGTTTTTGAATAGCAAAAAGGTTTAATGAGGCCTTTTAAGTTTCAAATTTAATAAACCAGCAAAAATCAAGAGGACAAGATGATGCCTCAAAGAGGATACAATGAGGGCTTGAATGCACTTTAAGAAATGTGCTGAACAAGTGTTCTATTGGGTTGGCTATGCTTCCATTGTTGGTAGGACCCAACTACCCAAAACTTCAACCATGCAGATGAATTTCTAATATGGCTTCTCTTTGTACCTATCAATGTGTTTGGTGGTAGCTAAGAGAAACATTATTGTACTTCTTCATACAAGTGCCAATATATATATATATATATATATATCTATAGGAAACAAGATTTGGTTCCAATAATTTTATACACACGGGCTCTCTGCTGTTATAATGAAATAAAAGCTGATGCTTTGACATGTGTATTTGCCATAATAAGTGGTAAAGCTCTAAAGTTTACAGGTGGATTGATTCTCTGATTAATTATTTCACCTATATTTAATTATTTGAGTATATATACACACACACTTTATCTTATACAATTATGATTTAATTTTGGTTGGTCCTTTAGCCGAAAGGGTTAGAGACCTTTTCACCAATTCACCCGTACGAATGGGAAGGGACCAGAGATAGGTTAACCTTATGGTGACACGTTAATGATTGTTTAATTAAGCCTTTTATTACTAACATACATAATAATCATTCATCAAAAGCATTAATTAGGTCCCTGTTTTTACGCTTTTTTTTTTTGTTTTTGGGTTTTACATTCAGAAGGGTTGAGTGGTAGCTTACTAGCTTGGTTGGCAGCATGCTCTCTCTCTCTCTCTCTCTCATAGACATACTTGAAAAAAAATTTAGTAATATGTAATCAAGTAGTATGAAATTATTCGCTACTCATACTGACACACATACACATATACATACAAAAAAAAAAGTGACTTTTAATCGCTAATGGAAAAATAAGATTCTTCTGAAAAAATTATACAAAAAATTTTATCAAAATAATATGACAATAAATTTTTTGACATTATTCTTTACAGAAATTCTGGATAATTTTTTTAATTATATACCATTACCTTTAATAGTGCTTCACTTTCTTCCTTACTGTTGTCCTTTAACCTTTACTCCCCCAAAATACAAGAAAAAGGCTGCCCTAGTTGTAAATGTGGTCCACTTTCTTTTCTCAACTTATCTTGTCTTTTCTTTTTCTAGGCCTATCTATATACAATGCTTTAAAATTTAGGTGCAATGTTGGGGAGTCCAAATTCAAATAGGCTGCATGAACCAAGTTGAGTTCACTGAAAAATAGTTGGCCTATTTTCAGCTGCTTCTCGAACTAGGTGTAATTTTGGGTAAATTGATCTAGCTTTAACATCAACTCATTTCTGTCAATTGACAAAGAAAGAAGTGCATGCAATGTATCAAAATTTTGGCCAAGTTTCAAAAGAAAAAAAAAAAAAAATACTTTTTGTCTATGTACGAGTTGGAGCATGAGTTTGTCGAGGACACATGTCAAAAATCACGTGGGTCAACAAAAATAACCGAGGAAGACGATTGCAATTTAATCCAATCAGACGGTTCACAGCCTTCATCGGCTTCCTCATGCTTCGCGGGTGTAAGCTTCTTTATGCACCACAGGTCCTCGGCCCAAGAAAATTTCCTCCAATGTGGGATTGCCTCTCTGAGTGGGTCCCACTGGCCCACCTCGGCCACCACAGCCCCACATCCATGGTCATCTCTAGCCATATTATGCGAGAATGCGCATAGAGACTTCATGAGGCGCGAAGCACCCTTTCCTTCCATGTGAAGCCCGTACAAGACATAAACACCAAATTGGCTGAAGACGTTAGGGATTGAGGGTATGCTTAGCCATGGCATCAAAGTGTCCAACACCCTGCTCCCTACGCAGCATGCGTATGTTAGCTTCGACACCCCCTTAACTTGCAGCTTGAACACTTCCTTGGTGTTCCACACACTTAACATGGCAAAGCTAGGTGGTAAAATGTCAGTTTTTGGGTCCCATTTGGGGAGGGACTTCTTGGTTATGGCCATAAAAGTGCCCAAATTGAGTTTGTTGCTTAAAATTTGATCTATGTCCTGAGGAAAAAACTCTGAATCGGCGAAGATTCGGCGATAGATCGACTCTGAAAGTTGTGGGGGGACTTGAACGATTGCAATACCTGAGCCCAATGGCTTGTAGTGGGCATGAACAGGATGCACCAGCATGGTTGGGGTCCGAAATTTTAGGTACTTGCATTTAATTGTGAACAAGTTTATGGAAGGCTCATTGCTGCAGTCCGTAGCCATGTATGCATAATCTGCACCATTTTGCTTGCACCATTCTTCCAAATGCTGAACCAGTTTCATTCCGATGCCGAGCCGCCTGCATTCAGAGTGAAAAAGGATTTATATGAATGAGCATAGTCCTAATACTAGTTTAACACAAGCTGGTTAGGAAAGAGATTAAATAAAGTGAGTTTTTATTTGAATGAGCATAGTCATGACACTAGTTTAACACTAGCTGTTTAGGAAAGAGATTAGATGAAGTGGGTTTTTATTTGAAAATGTATGGGAACATTTTATAGAATATTGCGATTTGAGATAATGATTTGAAATAGGATCAATTTGTGCTTTTGTTAAGGCTACAGTAGTGTACGGAATATGTTCCAGTGACAATATATATAGATATATATTTGTCATGTAAAAGGTTAAGGAACCCGGCAAGACTAAAATCATTTGTGCTTTCTTTTTGCTGGCGCAGGTGGAATCTTGGGCATCTCCTAGACCTTTCTTAACAAGACTTTTATAGTATCAATGCTCCATATATTGTAGATGATGATGAGATGGAATTTGTTGGGTCAAGATTAAGAAGTAAAGAGTTAAGATAAGGGGACAAGATACATTTGGTGGACCACTTAATATGGGTATGTATATACCTTCTTTACATATATATATATAGATATAGATATAGATATAGATATAGATACATATGTATGAGTAGTACTGCTAGAATGATCAAAGTAACTACAGAGAATACATGCTAAGCTTAATTAATGTGAACAGGAGTCCACCATAAATAACCGAGTATGCTTTTTTTTTTTTTTGTCCCGAAGTAAAACAGTTCTGTCCTCTCCTTTCCAGGATACGAGGAACAATATGTACTCTTTATGGTCGAATCAAATCGTCATTTTGTGGAGAGAGGTATTAGAAACCAAGAAAGCACATGCATGCATCTTGCTATCTAGCTCCAAGAGAGAGACAGAGAGAGAGAGCTCTGTGGAACTAACCACTATTATCAACAATGAGAACCCCATTATATCAACATCCACAAAACACCATATGAGGAGAATGCCACATTTATGTGGTCCTTCAAGGGATAAGCAGTAACATTGTATAAATATATATATATATATAGAGAGAGAGAGAGAGAGAGACCTGTGTGTAGGTGAAACCCTTAGTCCCAGAATATAAGCCAACTTTTCATAGCATGGAACATCACTAGAGGCTTTCTTTCCTGTAGTCACAGTTTTTACACTGCCCATTATGACTCCAACAATTTCTCTCCCCTCTCCATACTCTGCAACCTGTTCATAACATGTGCATATAGCAACAGTAAAAACAAATATATATATATATATATATATAAATATATAGAATAAATAATTCTACTTCTGTCCTTCACATGATGATGAGTACTTCAAACAAGATCATTATCGACCGCCGTACTATAGCCATGCAAAACCATGATCGTTATTCAGTTTTGTCGATCGTTGCACTCTATAGAGAGAAAATTTCATTAATGGTGGGAGGAAGCGAATTGAGATTAGAAATTACCAGCATGACGTGTGACTGGAAATAGCGTACACGGCAAATGGGATCTCCCATGAGGTCAGTGACTAGCGAAGGCTTTCCTTGCTGCCCAACCTCGCACCGCCTCTCCAACTCCTCCACCGCAGCCTTGTCTCTCTTTTCCTCATACTCTCTCACCACCACCACTGCCGTTGCCGCCTCAAGCGGCGAAACCGGGCACCTCTCCGCTGCTATTTTAAGCGACATTTACAAGACAAAGTCAATTAAGTGAATTGTAATATCTCTAAGAGCCAAAGCAGTAGTGTTGAGTTCTTGGTTCTGCTCGAAAGCTTCAACTTCTCTCGCCCACTATATATATAACTAGTGGGTCTGCCAGCGTGGCGCATCCACCACTTTTAGTGGGAATATATAATATATTATATACTTCTCTCCATCTCTATCCATAGCCATTAGATGTATTCATACCCTTTTTCAAACGGTGATGATTGACCAGAATCGATAGTGTTCCAATTATTGCTACATATATAAGATGCGTTCATGTTTTCTATCATGGGATTGTCATCCGATGGGAATGGTATTGGAGACGCCGGAGGCGATAATGTCCCGTATTAACACCCGTTCACACTTAAAAAAAAAATATATATATTTATTTATTTATTTTAAAATCAACTCATTCCTCAAGTTCGTACATAATAATTGTACACATAAATCATATAAAACTCATATATTATATAAATAATGATTGAACCATAAAAAAGCGTGAGAAAAAATGAGAAAGAGAATCTAATATTTGCACGGGCATAGCTATTTATATGGTTATGTTGAGTTTTTTTACTAAAGAAAATAGTACGATTGAATGTTTTTAAACATGAGTTTTCATATGCTTTCATTTTCTAATCACTACAATAATAGTGCATATTTGGGTAATTGAAGTGGCCGAATGTATGAGTGCCAAGATATCTAACCATAAAGAGAAGCATTTCCAAGTAATAAACTAAGTTTCTATTGATGAATTATTGGGTTTAAGAGTGGTGAGAATGATGCTTGCCACCACGTTTATGGATGGCTGATCATGAGTGTGTGATGATCACATGATCGTCAATCATCATGCATCTATATGTAGATATATATATATATATATATATGAACCTCGATATATATAATATATATGTTAACAAGAGGTGCTGAGGTAAGGAGGGGGCCAGGTGGGGGGATGGTTAGAGAGATAGGGTTATCTTTTTCGCCGAAATTCTGAACTGACGTGTGTAATTCGTTGTTCTTCGAATTATTTTGACCGTTAAAGGTGATGAGGGTGATGCAAGACACATGAAGTTATATCATCTATATACCTGAACTTTTCCTATTTTTGGAAATTTTCTTTGGAGTTTTGTCTCCACGGCAAAGATGCATGGTCTGTATGTTAAGCAATACTGATATGGATGAACTTACCTAATACCCTGTAAACAAATATATATATATATATATATATTAATCTTATAAAAAGAATGATGTGAATGAATTGAAACTTATTATTTTAAAATAAAATATTAATTAAATGTCTTCTAATTAGAAAAGCACTACTAGCATATCATTCTACGAAAAGATTCTGTATCAAAAAAATTGTAGGAATAAATTTGTTATAAACTCATTGTAGTAACTAGTATGTCTTTAATGATGCTATGGTCACATTAAGTGTGCTTTTTGTGCATAAAGTTAGTTGAATTAAAGGTCTTAGTAACTTGCTCATAGGGTTAAACAACATATCCTTGAATTTTTATTTTTATTATTGCATGGTGAGAATGGAAATCTCCATTTCATCAATCAATGCACCGAATAATATCATATCATATGTATTATTAAAATTACATCATTTTATATTCATATTTATTCCCTTATATAACAATAAATTTATCTATTTTCAAGCTCTAGTTACATGTCAATTTCTCAATTGATGAATAGAATAATAATAAATGATGTTCTTTTCATACCAAAAAGACAAAAAAAAAAAAAAAAGAATGTCCTTACGTAACAGTTATTGGTAAAAAAATAATTGAATAATCATAAAGTTTATAATAAATGTTTAGTAGGGACATTAAGATTCAAATGTAAAATTCTATATTGCATAGTATCATATTTAGTTTAATGACATATATTTTAGCATATGATTATACTAAGTGGGTAGTTTGATTAACATGATTTAATGAGAACATGTCATGCGGGAATTATTATTTTTGTGAACATTTTATGTCAGTCAACTATGCCTTAGTAAATGTTGGACTTTGCTGATCTCAGGTCGGCATCATTATTCTTAGTGGGTTTTTATCTGAGTCTCTTCTTTAGGAGATCAGTACTACCATCCTTGGTGGACCGACCTTGATCTAAAAACTGTAGAATCTTTGGCTCACAGTAATTGTGATTAATTATTCGAAGTGTAGAGTCTCTTGTATCAATATGAGTTACATTCAAAGAATTGTATTATCGTATTAACTAATTGTTGTTATATAATGTACTTTTATCTCTAGGATTATAGAAGAGGTGTCACTTATAAGTTGGTGACCTGTGCAGTCGCGTTCGCTTAAGATGATGTCAATGACACCTGATTATGAGTGGACGTGACACCAAATTCCGTGGCTTATCAAAAAAAAACAAAGAAATTGCATAATAAATCTAGGAAGAAGAAGTCAAACTAGAAAATCCAAAATTAATCTGATAACAAAAAGATATTTAGTAAACAAGATCTTAGCAAGAGGCCGAAAACTTATCTGTAAGAGATCAAGAACGACAACTAATGATTCTTGAATTGAAATCACTCGCCAAAGCCATCATAGTTTTCCATGAAGAACATCGAAGGGTGGGTAGGTTTTCAATATGATCTCCAACTTTTGTACGCCACTTAGAACTTCAGGAGTCAGGACTTGGCTAAGTTCAATGGAAACCCTAGTTGATGAGTGCTGATAACTATATATATAGATATATATATGTATATCTGGTGGAGGTGCCTAATCCTATCCACTAATTTTCCTATATATATGCTTGTCGTGTAGCGTTGAATCAAGTATATGAATGGGGTTCACAAGCCTCGGATGATAACATATACTGATTTACAGGTGACAAACTTTTCTATCAAAAGTTGTGGTGCACTAGAAATAGGGTTGTAAAAAAAATCAATCTAATCGGATTTAACTTGTGTTTCTATTGTTAAAAAATCTTTCGTGATTGGTTTTTTTGACATGAACGAACTAAACTACTTGGCTCAACTCTGCTCCTTGGAAGCCGAAACTAGAACCATAATATTGGAATAATCTAAAGCTCTTGTAAGGAACTGAAAACATGTAATAGCATAAGTGTATTTCATAGTTACTCTTGCTTACATACCTGTTGATGCCATGATTTCGTGTGATTGAAGTTTGATATATTCAGTTTATTGAGCAATCACTCATTGAAGGTCTGCTCCTTCTTCTCATCCTCGTTATATATATATATATATATATGCTGTATTTGTGGAGGGGTATGAGTTCTGATTTTGCAGTTTCCTTTTTTTTCTTTTTTTTTTTTCTTTCTAAGTTTTAGCACTTTCCAATGTAAGGACTAAGAAATATGGATTTGGATTTGAATTTAAAATGAAGATTTTCGTTCTATTAATTGAATTGTTGACATCTCCACTAACATAAAAATAAAGAGTTCAGATGAACTAACTTAAAATTTATTTAAAAATAAATGATTTTATAATTATATATAAGAAAATAAATGTTAATACAAAACGATGTAATTTTAATAAGACATGTGATAAAATTACATCTAGTCTATTGATTATAGAATGAAAATCTTTATTTCAAATCATAGAATGGAGAGAATCCAAACCCAATAAATATGATCCAATAAACCTTTTTTTTTATTATTTTTTTTTAATGACTGCTTTGCATAAGAAAAAATTAGCAATGGGACGATTGGACACCAAGCAGGGATATTGGCTCAACACCAAGATTAAGATAGAATACATAATGGCAATACTAAAAGTTTTCATCCTATCTTAAAATTGGGTTTAACAGAACTTATAACATTAACTCTATTATTAGCGCAAATCTTTAGCCGATCAAAAATCAACTCTAAAATTAAGCTTATATAAAAATTCACTCACACAAACACGTGTATGTACGCTCGTGCACACACACACCTTTATGTTGTATTTAGACATTGAATTTGTGGAAGGAAAGTTAAAATATGAGAATATAAAATAAAGTGAAAGAACCTTAGTTCCTTTTTTTTTTTTTTTTTGTTTGGTTGGATTAGGAAAAGAAAGAAAATAAATAGGTATTTATCAAAGAAAAAAAATATTTTTGTATATTGTTTACCCTCATAAACATTAATATGCATAAATAATTACGCTTCACATTCATTTGATTTTTTTCTTAACAAATTTAAAATTCAGACATTGTACAATAATCATGTGCCCTTGGTATTGATAAAATTTCTTTGGCAAAATTTGCTTTGTACGGATTTCTACCTACTAAGCCATTAATTCTTATTAGGGTCTGTCCCTTCAATGTCTCAGGCTCATATTAGTTTCTACCCACTAAGCCACTAATTCTTATTGGGGTCTGTTCCCTCTAAAGTTTTAAATTCAAAAATTTTTAGGTGCTATTTATTTTTTGGGGCCACTCTAGAGCCTTTAACTTGGTAATTACTCAATTTGTATGGACCTCAAAATTAGTCAGAGTGCTTTGCCATCTAACTCAAAAACTTAAATTATTAGGTGATATTGTCTACTCTTCTTATATGGCCTAAGACCTCCCTCCTCCTATTCGATGTGAGATCGTGACATATTTTCCTACTCAAATCCGCGATGCCCTCGTCATGGGTCAAACCATCCTGCCTACTCTACCTGAGTGCTTGGCGAAGAATCAGATCAGAAGTTGAACTGCTCTAATACCACTTGTCAACAGTCGAACGCTTACTATTTGACCGAAAAAGTTAAGTTATTAAGTGATGTTGTCTATCCTCTTATATGGCCTTAGACCTCTCTTCTCCCATCTGATAGTAGATCTGAACATTCGATTAGCAAAAAAATAAATAAATAATTATTGTTTTAACTATGTAGAATAAACTTCTAGTATCAAGGTTTGGTGCGCATATAATGATATAGAACGGATGAACCAAGGGTGACAGGCAGACAAGCACCATGACAAATTGTTCCCCATGCCCCAAAAGTCCCGGTGGGCCATAATTTTCATTGAATTGGCTTACTTCTGCTTCTTTTCACAGAGCTATTTGGGGCACTTCTTATCATAGTATATACAATAAGAATGAGATCAAGGGTGGGTGGGTTGAGGGGCATATTCTTGTTCAACGCAACTTTTGTGGGTATTAGCTAGTGTTCTTCTGCACCATTTTGAGAGGTTTAAGATAATATCTGATTCGATCATAATTATTAGCCTTCTTTTCATTTCCCTTTCTGGGATTTCTTCTGATTTTTCTTCTCCCCCAATCCGAATGATTTCATAGTATAAGGTACCATATTCATGCTAATCCTTGGTATTCGTTGAGATCATGCATGATAGCTTTGATATTAGAAAGAAAGGAAATCTACAAAAGGAGTAAAAAGGAAACAATCACCATACTGTATAATAAGCGGCAATTTACAAAAGTTGAGATTCTATTTGTATCTTGGTGGTGAAATTGCGTCACTGTTTTTGAAGAATTGGATGCTGAGTGAGAGGGAACAAATTGCTTAAAATCTGTTTGCATGTAACGTTTTTAAAGGTTTATGGTTTTTTAACTTTTTTATTATATGATACAAAACCACTTTTTACAATAACTAGCATGCTTTAGCCCAAACCAATTGCCTTAGTTCAGTCGGCTAGTGCCATTCTCCTTCTTTCAGGAGGTCAAGTGATACGGCCCATTGTCACCGTTAAAAATGTTCAATTATTAACTTTAAGAAAATGTGTAAAGACTACACCTGAGTTTATTCAGGTGAGAGAGAGGATGAAGCAAGATTTTTTTTTTCTTTTTTTTGATGACGTGGAAGAACCTAACCAAGTCAAAGTTCTTTGGACCTACCCCTAACTAATAAACTCCTGTGGAGGTTGGCAAACACACCCAATACACAAATCTTGGGCAAGGCATCGGGCAGATTTGCTCTCAAATGTGCAATTGACTTGAGCTCAAGAGTATGGGTGTCGATCAAAGTATAAACCGATAAGCACCGGTACATTCTCCCAAAGAGTCGAGCCAAATATAGGTGTGACAAAAGAATGATACAATCACTCAAATGAGATGAATTGGTGAATTGCTTAACAAATTGAAATTGAACTAAAAATAGATCGAAAATTGATTAGGTGGTGGAATGTCGTGAACTACTCAATTACGCTAACTACAAGCAAAATAGAAGGCAATTATACTAAAGTTGAGACAATTAATAAAGGGCTTGGATGCAATTGCTTCAATCTACCAAATCTCTACAAAGTCTTTAATGGAATTTTGTTTAACTCAAATCAAGGTTCACTCCATGGAACATTGATTTGGAGGATTTCGACCATAAATGCTTGAATTCAAGTTCAATTGAGTGTAGATTGTTGTTTTATTGTAAGAATCTTAGAATCAAATCCTCAATTGTGCAATTCTTATACCAATTAGAAGATTGTGCATAGCAATTACCAACCTGGATTATGAATCTAAGTATTCTATGTGTCTACAACTCAATTAAAGCAAGAATTGGAGAAAATATAAGATAAATCATTGGAATTCATATACCTCCATTGAAGACCTTGAAGATTCTTGATAGATCTTCACAATTACATTCAAGGTGGAGTCTAGCTACTTGATTCCATGGAAGAAAGCATGAAGAATTGAAGATTTCTCAATAATTGTTGAAGGAAATGGTGTTTGCTTTCAAAGAAAGTGTAAGAAAATGCAAGAAAATACAAGAAAAATTATATCGAACCCACTTTCTCTCTCTATATCTCTTCATAACAGAAAATCTAAGTTATAATTGATAATAGATACAAAAATCACGTCATCTTTGAGTGATATAGTTGCAAAACTCGCGCAAAAACAGCCGGTATTGTACGTACGGTACTGTTCACCGTACGTACGGTGGACGTACCGTACGTACGCTAAAGTATACACAAAAATGCACTCTCTGAAGTTGGGTTCTGGTGCTGTAGGCGTACGTACGGTACCGTACGTACGGATGGACCACCGTACGTAGGGTGTCTCCTACTGTACGTACAGTCTATACACAACTTGGCCATTTTTGCTCCAATTTTCACCCGTTTTCCTGCAAAATACCCTTAATCACTCATTGAGACAATTATTATGCTATAATAGAACATATATACAACCTAATTGGACTAACAACAATCATTTAAGGACTTTAGATTACACTTTTGGAGTGTAATCACCACCCCTCACCTAGCTTTTGCTAGTTCCTAGCAACTAGCAAAAGCGTGAAAAATAAAACAAGAATGTATACAATGAAGATAATCTCCACTTTCGGGAGAGTACCGGATGCATTTAGCATATGCATCAAGCCTTTGAACCACTAGGTTACCCCTAGTGGACGAGTAGTGTCTCGTGAGGGCTTGCAGTGATGACACCCACAAACATCGGCTTATAATCAACAATCCTGGATAGAGAATAATATAAGAGAAATGCATGGGAATATGTCATTATATTCAAAACAATGCATCTTTTCTTCCAATACAAATAAGATAAGTCTATGACAACAATATGACAAGATTCATGAGTGTGTGTGTGTGTGTTAGGATCATAAATAGTAGTTTACATTGCCTCACTTTACACCATCATCCTTAAAGCCTCGGTCCAAACACTTTTCGGGCATACACTCAACGAATTATCAAACACACGGTAGAGCTCACTTGGTTGCTCTTAATATAAGAATAAATGTACAAGTCATGCAAAAGAGCAACCTCAACTAAGAAAGACGATATAATGTGAGTGTATCAACTTGGCACGACTTCATGAAAGAATACTTTATGGCATGGATATCAATTAAGCCTGTTGTGCAATTAATGTCTTGCATTCCACCAAGACCTCTATTAAGAAGCATGCTTTGGATCATTAAGGACTTTGTAAGGGAAGGTCAAAGGGTATCAAGATATGATAAAAGGAAAAGAAGGGTGCGGAATTTTTCATGCATATGCGATTCAAGAACATGTAGTACTCTTTAAGGGCCATCATCCCCTTCTAACTTTTGAATCTTCCAACATCATTCTCACCTCTTGTCAAGTGTTAACTCCCTTCATCTATCAATCATTCTTATTTCCCTTCTTCTTCTTATCTTTTCTTTTTTTTTTTTCATTTTTTTTGAAGAATTTTATATATGAATCTATATTCCTTTTCCCATGAACTCTAGAATTGGATCTCAAAGGGTGTGAAAATGTGGTGCCGAAGAGGAGAAAAAGTACAATAAGACTCGGTGGCTCAAAATAACCAAAGAAGTCCTTAAATCATTTCCAAAGCAAATGTTGTGTATATAGATCTTAATAGAATGTAAGTGTCAACCAATGCAAATCAACTTCCAACCAATAAGCCAAAGACAAGAGTAATGAAGTCATTTTTAAATTCAAGAGCCTAATAAAAATGTACTCGAGTAAGTATAACAATTCTCTCCAATAACGTAATTGGCTCTATTCTCACCGGATAATGATCTCCACTAAATTAGGCTGTGAATGTAAAGATTGGCAATGCACACTACTTAATATGAGCCCGTGCTCCTAAAAACAATCATCTCATCATGTTGTAATCAAAACCACATCTCATTCATATCGAAATCAAAGAATAACAATGCTCCTTGTATTATGATCATGCTCCCATACTAACCTTTAATCTTTCATGAATCCAAAATTGAATCTCATAAAACATGCTATGGTCCCTCATGCGAAGTATCAATACATCCACTATAAATAATAAATGTCAATCAATAAATCACTCATGGATGCTAGCAATGGAAAGTACATAATGAGAGAAACCATACAATACCGTCAACCTCTTACCATCATACGATAGATAAAGTATCCACTAAATCATATTTGAAAAAGAACCTGTCTATACAAGAGATCGACATCCACTGAAAGAAATATATCATGTAAGCTTAAAACAGGTATGTACTCATATAAAACTGAAATGGACTACATTAAAATGTTATAGAGTTTTAGATACATCAATGAACAAAATGTATACATGGGATGTACATGAGATGCTATACAAATGATACTATGCATATGATACTATCTAAACTCTGCGCTGCCCAAGTCCAAACTCATCATCATCTTGGAAATCGTGGTCCCCTAGAGATGTAAGGTTTGTAGCATCGACAGCTAAGTCGGGGAATTCGGTCTCCTCATCCTGCTGAAGTCTGGTCAAAATATCAGTCAGCATCTGACTCTGTCTCGCCTGCTCCTATCGAACCTCCTCCTGGAACCTGGACTGAGAGGCCTGGAGCTCTGCTATCTGAACGCCCAGAACTGTCTGCACAGCAGTGATCTGTGCTGTGTGTGCAGTCTCAAGAGCCGTACACCTCTGACTAAGCTCCGTATGGGCTGCTTGAAGTCCATCAACTGACTGCTGCATCTTCTGGATGGCTACGGTCTGCCTCTCAATATGCGAACTCTGCTGGTCTATAATCTGAGCGACTGCCTAAAACATAGGACTTGCCTGGGCTGGCTGTGGCTCGCTCTCAGTCTAAGGTTGCTGCTGCTAATCTCCTAGAACTTGCTCTCCCTCTACGGGGGCCTGTTGCTGCTGCTGCTGAGCTCTTTGCTGGGCCTGAACCAGTGCCTCGGCTTGCTTCTGAATGCCTGCTAACTGACCCGCCGCCCTGTTCTGAGTGGACAAGGCGATGGGTGTAAGTACCTGAGCTAAAGGATCGTCGACTGGGGCTGCCACTCCTCCGCGTGCAATCAGCTCAGTGATCATCCCCGCAAATGGTAATGCCCCCTGCGGCTTCGTCGAAGTCGCAGACTCATAAAAAACGTCGAACATATATCTGGGGAGATCAATACTCCTACCCGTCCCCAAAGCATGGAGTAACTGGCCTTTGCGCCTGCCCACCTCTCCTTGTCGCCTTAGCGGAAAGATCGACCCGCAAATAAAAACGAACATCGGTGCATATCTCGGAGCAAGGAATTTCTTCTCAATCTGAGAAGAAATCCACTGGGTATCAGGCACACAAATCTCAACTACCATGACATCATGCTCTACCTCACCCTGCTGATGCCAACTCAAAGCTGGGTCATAGACCCGGGGTAGACCGAAAAACTCTGCAAAGGTGGCCGGGATAATGGTAATGGTCTTACCCCTAACGGTGGAAACTATACGCTCATCTCCGACCACATCCGACAGTGCTCGGATGTTAGCCATCAACTCGGAGACCAAACCCGTCCTATGCCGACCGCTATACTGTGCTAATCGCAGCCATCCCCAACTCTCAAACATTTCTCTCCAAAGATAAGGGTCACCCATGAAGTGCTCGAGAGTCATCGCTATCTCCTGCACTGGGCCCCTCTTACTGAATATCTGATCATATCTCTGTTGTGCCTTCTTGTCAGCAAACCGAGAGGCATCAAAAGCAGCAGGGACCCTACGGACCCTCTTGATCCACGGAGCCATCTACACTAAAGATCTAACTAAACTACTAAACTAAAACAAACTACTAAAGAAAGCAAAGAAAAGGAAAAGAAAAAGGCTCAAAAGGAATACCTAAAAAACAGACTAATGATGGGCACAAGCAATGAAGACTACGGCTGAAATCCGGCAGGGCTCCGCTGCACTCTCGAGCACTCCCTCACTCTCCCTCACTGAGTCAGCTCTGAGTTGACTCAGTTCTAAAAATTAATTAGATTTCAAAAATGAGAGCTTATATAGAGAAAAGGGGCCACCGTACGTACGGTAGATAAGTGTATACGTACAGTGCCGGCAAGCTAGCGTACGCATGCAAGGGCAAGCAGGACCGTACGTATGCACTGAATCACTATACATACAGTCATGAAAAATAAGCATGGCTTAGCCTACCAATAGGAAAGTGCCACATCAGCGTACGCAAGGGGGCAAGCGAGACCATACATACGCACTGAATCACCGTACGTACAGTTATAAAGAATAAGCACGGGTTAGCCTACCAATAGGAAAGTGCCACATCAGCGTACGCAAGGGGGTACCAACATACGTACGCTTAGACCAACGTACGTATGCTGGTACCACCGTATGTACACTAAGAAGGAAAAAATACACAGATTCGAAAAAAATTCTGCACTACTCTATACAAAAAGAGAGAAATGGGCCTAAAATAATCAGAATAGGAGAGAATGCCCTGCAATCTACCCTCACCCCCCACTTAGAACGATACAATATCCTCAATGTAACACAAGAAGCCACAAAACAAGAATAAAGGCAACACAAAAGCAATAAAGCAACCCACCCTTTCATTAAAGACCAAAATCAAACATTACAATGCCACGGGTGGCCCAAACAACATGGAAATGAAAGATAGAAGACTCCTATAAAAGGAGTCCAAGACACAACGACCTACAATGCAAGCTACCACCCGGTGGGTTACCTGAGCTTATTTATTGGAAGTGATAGACCCGAAAGACGCAGCAGCTTCCTTCTTAGATACGTCGGAAGGTGAAGAGGGCTACTCATTAAAGAGGCGAGAAGCCACCAAGCAAGCAACCGTGACGACATCATCCGAAGGAAGGCAGGATAAGAAAGTACATGTGTAGGCTCGCAAGAATATGGCGTAGTCCGGGTCCTCTATCTCATCAAAATGCGGGGCTTGGGCGGCCTTCTCACTAGCCTTGGAAGGTTCCTTGGAAGCCATGGGGAGGGCAAAGACAAAGAGGGCAAATGCATAAATGGGGTTGAATAATATGAGGAATGAATGCAAGGGATTGAGTGCCGGAAGTCCCTCCTCTTATACACCCAAGAGATCACATGTAAAGGCATCAAAGGTAATGTAAGGAAGTACAATGCAGCTGGGGGATTCCCTGCACTCAATCAAATTAGAGGATTCTCCACAAACAACAAATGGCTAGGCCTACAAAGCAACCTACTCCTACTCCCAAATCAGCCTAAAAAAGGAAAACAAACAAACTACTACAAACTTTATTAAAAACTAGCCTAAATGGCTCTACAAATTAATCCTATTCCTAATGAAGTGAGAGTCACCAAAACTAGAAACAATCAAAGAAAGCGAAGAAAATCAATCTAAAACACTCCTACTCCTAAAGATTAGGGCAAAAATCATCATTAATCGAAAGGTGGTAGATCAATGAGATCCACACACTCCACTTCTCCTTGAAAAGTCTCAAAGTAAGGCTTCATCCTTTGGCCATTCACCTTGAAGGCCGCCCCATTGGTGAGATTCTTCACTTCTATGGCTCCATGGGAAAAAATGTCGATAACAAGGTAGGGACCCACCCATTTACTCCATAATTTGCCCGGAAACAAATGAAAGCGCAAGTCATAAAGTAGAACCTTTTGACCAACTTTAAATGATTTGCAAAGAATGTGTTAGTCATGGAACTTCTTCATGCGGGCCTTACCAATCTTAACATTTTCAAAGGCATCATTATGGAGTTCATTGAGTTCATTCAATTGAAGCTTTCGGTGGGCCCCTACGACCTCACGATCCTCATTACATTGCCGTATGGCCCTATGGCCCAATAGGCCTTGTGCTCAATTTTCACCTGGAGGTGGCAAGCTTTTCCATAAACAAGCCGGTATGGTGATGCACCGAGCATAGTTTTGAAGCCCGTGCGGTAAACCCACAATGCATCAGTTAGCCTAAGGGACTAATCCTTCCTACTAGGGTTGACAATTTTTTCAAGGATTCTCTTAATTTCCCTATTAGCTAACTCAACTTGCCCTTGGGTTTGAGAGTGGTAAGGTAGACCAACCTTATGAACCACACCGTACTTTTTCAATAAAAATGCAAAGGGCTTATTACAAAAGTGTGAGCCACCATCACTAATGATGGCTCGGGGTATCCTATATCTTGAGAAAATATTTTCTTTCAAAAAGCGGACCACCACTTGATGGTCATTGTTCCGAGAGGCAATGACTTCCATCCATTTCGACACATAATCCACCGCCACTAAGATGTAAAGGTAACCAAAAGAATTAATAAAGGGTCCCATGAAGTCGATTCCTCAACAATCAAAGATCTCCAAAATAGTAATGGGCTGAAGGGGCATCATGTGCTGCTTAGTGAGAGTTCCTAACCTTTGACACCTATCACATGCAAGACAAAATGCATGCACATCCCTAAACATAGTTGGCCAATAAAGGCCGCATTGAAGAATTTTGACGGTGGTCTTTTTGGAGGAGAAATGTCCTCCATAAGCTTGGGAGTGACAAAACTCCATGACTTGTTGAAATTCATGGTGAGGCACACAACACCGGATTATTTGATCCGGACAATATTTGAAGAGGTGAGGATCATCCCAGGAAAAATAACGCACATTTCGAAAAAATTTATGTCTATCAATGGATGACCAATGGGATGGAACCTCACCAGTCGTAAGGTAATTGGCAATATCTGCAAACCATGGTGGGGAAGCTTTCTCCAAAGATTGCACATGCAAAATTTACTCATCCGAAAAATGTTCATTGATAAGGGTAGAGTCGGTGGCTCTCCTATCAAGGGGAAGCCGAGACAAGTGATTCGTTACTATATTTTCTACCCCCTTTTTATCTCGTATTTCTATATGAAATTCTTGGAGCAATAAAATCCATCGAATAAGGCGGGGTTTTGCATCGGGTTTGGTGAGAAGGTACTTAAGGGCCACATGATCGGTGTAAATGATGACTAGAGACCCTATCAAGTAAGAACGAAACTTATCCAATGCAAAAACTACCGCACGAAGTTCCTTTTCAGTTGCAAGAAATAATCACACATCCTTAAAACAAGTGGGAGGAGGTAGTTTTTGTAAAGGTGGTCCCTTTGGATTGATCCCTAACCATGAAATAACACTCTCCTCAATCTCAATCTTAAATTTTCAAGGCATCCCTCAAAGGTGTCTCCATAAATACCCATGAACACTTCCACAACCATCACTAAAGATACTCATCATACAAAATAGCGGTGCATTGCACAAGCCAAAGGGTAAGCGATGGTATGCATTACCAAAAGGACCATGGAATCCTCTAACACAATCTCAATCTGGTTGTACCCGAAATAACCATCAAGAAAATAATAGAAAGCTTTTCCGAATACTCTCTCTAGCACTTGATCAAGAAATGGCAAAGGGAAATGGTCTTTTCGGGTCACGACATTGAGGTGGCAATAATCAATAACATACGCCACCCGGTTTGGATACGGGTGGGCACCAACTCATTCTTCTCATTCTTAACTACCGTGGCACTCGATTTCTTTGGCACTATTTAGGTAGGACTTACCCACTTAGAATCGGAGATGGGGTAAATGATACCCGCATCAAGTAATTTCAGCACCTCACCCTTTACCACTTCTTTCATGTTGGGATTTAACCTCCGTTGCATTTGACGCATGGTTTTAGCCCCCTCTTCTAAGAAAATATGATGTGTGCACAAAAGAGGACTAATGCCATGGAGGTCGGCAATGGTCCATCCTATAGCTCTCCTATGGCGTTTGAGCAAATTTATCAAGCTCCCATCTTGGCTCAAAGATAGGGTGGAAGAAATGACAACAGGGTAGGACTCACCATCACCCAAAAACACATACTTCAAGGTAGTTAGTAATGGTTTCCTTTCAGGAATGGGAGGCTTGGCCTCCGATGGAATTGGATTTGTATCACCAAGTTGGAGAGGTTCAAAGGAAGGGACCTATTGTCCCACATGCAGACATTGGGCACTTTCATGACCTAACGATGAAATTTCTCCTAAAGCCTTACCATGACAATCTAAAGTCTCATAAGGCTCACTCCTCAACAATGTTTTTTCCAATGAGTCCTCAAAGAACTCATTCTCAAAATGGTCTTGCACTATGGTCTCGACGATATCAACCTCCCGGATATCCTCACACTCACCCAGTTGTTTGGCAACCGAAAAGATATTCAATTCAAAAGTGGTGTTGCCAAATGAAAACTTCACTAACCCATTCCTACAATGGATGATGACATTGGAAGTAGCTAGGAAAGGTTTCCCTAAAATGACGAGAATTTGGTTGTGAGCTATACAACTATTCACGGGTTGAGTATCCAATACTATGAAATCCACGGGGAAATAGAAGTTATTGATTTGGATGAGCACGTCCTCAATGATACCCCTAGGAACCTTGATAGACCTATCCGCTGGTTGTAAAGTGACTTGGGTAGGTTGCAACTCCCCTAGACCAAGTTCCTTATACATAAAAAATGGGAGAAGATTAACACTAGACCCTAAATCCAACAAAGCTCAGTCTATCCTAGTGTTCTCGATAGTGCAAGAGATGGTAGGACACCCGGGGTCCTTGAATTTCGGAACAGTTTTGCATTGCAAGATTGCACTTTGATTTTCATTCATCATAGCCGTCTCCTTGACATGTAGCTTTCTCTTGAAAGTACATAAATCTTTTAAGAACTTGGCATATGATGGAATTTGCTTAATGGCATCTAAAATAGGGATGTTGACCTTAACTTGCTTAAGCACTTCATAAATTTCAGCATTTTTTTGTATTATTCTCAAGCATCCTAGTATGTTGATCCAACACCTTATCTTGTTTATCTACCCTTGTGTTAACCCCTCTCACATCATTGAATAATTGATAAAAATTATCTTCTATGGGTTTCCTATGAGGGGCTTGGTATGGTTTGGGTTGATTTAGAAGTTGTGTCATGGGTTGGGGTTGGTAAACTTGAGGTTGAGGTGCTTGGAATAAAGGAATAAGTGTAGAATAGTGTTGAGGGTTTTGATACCCTTCTTGGTAAGGTTGGGAATTTGAACTCCCCTCATTCCTCCATCCAAAATTGGGGTGATCCCGTTATCCCGGATTGTAAGTGTTGGAGTAAGGGTTACCCCCTCCTCTTTGGAATTGGTCAATTGCATTGACTTGGCCATGCAAGGCTTCTTTCACCCCCGGAATGATAGGACATGAAAATGTGTCATGGTCGATAGTGTCACACACTATGCAGTAAGTCTTTTTTCTTATCTCACTCTCGACCGCTAACACCTTTTTCCCTTCCAAAGCCTCTAGTTTTTTAGTTAAAGTGGTCACTTTGGCATTCACATCATCAACATCTTTCAATTGATATCTCCCTACCCCTTGTTATACGGAACGACCCTCGGGATTTTGAGTCCCGGTGAGTGCCCAATCCCTAGCCTTTTTTGCTAAAATGTCAAAGTATTCATAGGCTTCATGGGGTTGTTTGTCAAGGAACGTCCCTGCACACATTGATTCAATCAAGTGTTTAAGTTGAGGGGTTAGAGACGAGTAAAAAGTATTGATGATGTGCCAATCGGCGAAACTATGGTGAGGGCAAGTGTTCAAGAGGTCCTTAAACCTCTCCCAACATTGAAAGAACGTTTTCCCCATCATGGGGGTGAGAAATTTGCCTTCGAATGCTTTCGGTTCGGTTCTCGGGAAAGAACTTCTTTAAAAACTCTTCTTGGAGTACTTTCCATGAATGAATAGACATAGGCCTCAACGAATTGAACCAAAGTTTGGCCTTGTCTTTCAAGCAAAAAGGAAAGAGTTTTAACAAGAAAACCTCTCTCGGGCAAGAATTATCAATTATAAGTGAGCAAGCATCCTTAAACTCCTTAATGAAATCATACGGTTGTTCGGAATCCATTCCGTGAAATTGGGGGAGCATTTGTATGCTTCCCGACCGAATGTTAAGTGAAGTGTAATGTGGTGGGAATACTATGCAAGAAGTTGGTGCTTAGCGTGAAGGGTTCAAGTAATCTCGTAAGGTTCTTTGATAGGGGGCCGCCATGTGTCCATGGTTGCTCCCTCGTTCCATGTCATCATCACTCCCTGCATTAGGATTTACCCCCTGTGGAATGGGTTGAAGATTAGGATGGAGTTGTGGGTTGGGTGCATTCGGTGCGGTATTAAGATTCGGATGGAAGACGTTGGGTAAACCTTGATCATTCATGTTGGCCATTGGAAGGAATCCTAGGTCCACAACTAATGGAAGTTCCGGTGTGAATGGTGATGAACTACTCGCACTCTCAAGCCTCACAAGTCAGTTATGAATGTCCCTAATGAAATGTGGCATGCGATGATGAATGCAACAAATAATTGACCGTCCAGGTCATACAGCACATCATACACAATCATGCATTACCGGACAACGGCTTTTTTTTTTTTTTCTTTCTCTTGTTTGCCAACCGATCCTTCAATCTCCTTATACAAAGTAATACTATCGATTTGCAAGTTAAGCACACTATCCTATCTCCACAAAATGTCTCCTCAAAAGGAGTCCTAACAAAATGCAATGCAACTACACCTAAGCCAAACAAAACAAACTAAACAAAAAGAAACCAAATCTAAGCACCTTAAGGGAGAAAGAGATTACCAAAGCCCAAAGCCGTAGATGCTTCTGTCGAGGGTGAGTGATCAACTCCCACCCGTTTACAATTTTGCTGTTCTGTTTAATTTTTTGTTTCTCCTTTATTTGCTATTTTTGGGTTTTTCTTATATGCAATTCGCCAAGTGCTTCTCCAATCCGCAACTTGTTGGTGTTCGCCTTATGCTTTCGATCCCTGGTAACGGCGCCAATACTTGATTCGCTCTCAAATGTGCAATTGACTTAAGCTTTCCCACAAGAGTACGGGTGTCGATCAAAGTATAAACCGGTAAGCACCAGTATCGTTCTCCCAAAGGATAGAGCCAAATATAGGCGTGGCAAAAGGATGATACAATCATTCAAATGGGATGAATTGGCGAATTGCTAAACAAATTAAAATTGAATTAAAAATAGATCGAAAATTAATTGGGTGGCGGAATGTTGTGAACTACTCAATTACGCTAACTACAAGCAAAATAGAAGTCAATTATACTAAAGTTGAGACAATTAATAAAGGGCTTGGATGTAATTACTTCAATCTATCAAATCTCTACAAAGTCTTCAATGGAATTTTGTTTAACTCAAATCAAGGTTTACTCCATGGAACATTGATTTGGAGGATTTCGACCATAAATGCTTGAATTCAAGTTCAAATTGAGTGTAGATTGTTGTTTCATTGTAAGAATCTTAGAATCAAATCCTTAATTGTGCAATTCTTATACCAATTAAAAGATCGTGCATAGCAATTACCAACCTGGATTATGAATCTAAGTGTTCTATGTGTCTACAACTCAATTAAAGCAAGAATTGGAGAAAATATAGGATAAATCATTGGAATTTATATACCTCCATTGAAGATCTTGAAGATTCTTGGTAGATCTTCACAATTACATCCAAGGTGGAGTCTAGCTACTTGATTCCATAGAAGAAAGCATGAAGAATTGAAGATTTCTCATTAATTGTTGAAGGAAATGGTGTTTGCTTACAAAGAAAGTGTAAGAAAATGCAAGAAAATACAAGAAAAATTATATCGAACCCACTTTCTCTCTCTATATCTCTTCATAACAGAAAATCTAAGCTATAATTGATGATAGATACAAAAATCGCGTCATCTTTGAGTGATATAGTTGCAAAACTCACGCAGAAACAGCCGGTACCATACGTACGGGACTGTTCACCGTACGTACAGTGGACATACCGTATGTACGCTAAAGTATACGCAAAAATGCACTCTCTGAAGTTGGGTTCTAATGCTGCAGGCGTACATACGGTGGAAGATACCGTACGTACGGATGAACCACTGTACGTAGGGTGTCTCCTACCGTACGTACGGTCTATACGCAACTTGGCCATTTTTGCTCCAATTTTCACCAATTTTTTTGCAAAATACCCACAATCACTCATTAAGACAATTATTATGCTAAAATAGAACATATATACAACCTAATTGGACTAACAACAACTATTTAGGAATTTTAGATTATACTTTTTGGAGTGTAATCAGCATCAAATAATGTGGAAAGGCTTACTACTCTTGGTACAACAACAATAGACTCTGCAGCATCATTCCTAAAAATAACCCTAGAGAAGAGACGAACCCACGACTTGAAGGAAACCCATGCCAAAGCACTTATCTTGTGTGCTTGTGCCACTGGACTAACCTAGGCTTGTGTAATGTTGACGCTACTTGAGTTTGAGTACTTTTCGTTGCATGAAGCAGTTTTGGAAAAAAACCTACTATAACAATGTTAGTCACTTTAAAAGTAGCCTTTAAGAGTAGCTGTCCATTAGGGCAATCAAACGAGACTAGTAGATTGTGAATATTTATCTTGGGAGAATTTACTTGCTGGGGCAAGTATGAAGGCCTTGTTTTAGACAAGCTCTTCGATGTCATAAAATATAAAATAAACAATAACAAAAGGCTTGCTTTTGCCCGATTGAAAATGGGCCATAATGATTGGACTAGTCCTACCGAGCCAGTCCAATTTCCATCCGGGCCAGGGCACAAATTCTGCAGGAGCGCAGTGATCTTTTAGGGCTATCGTTGAGAAGTGGTAGAGAGAGAGAAAACAGAGGACATTGAGAGAAACAGATAAGAGAAATGGGGATACTGGTATGCATAGGAGTTCTGTTGCCTTTCCCGTACTACTACTTGCTGTGGAATTACCCTCAGACATGGGTGGACCTGTGCGGCACAGGCCGAGACCCATCGAAAGTTATGGCTCGAGTCTCTCACGTGTTGAAGCTCATTCAGTTCCTCTCTCTCTTCTGCGTCTCCTCTCTCTCTTGGCCCCCACCTCTCTACTTCTGGCCCCTCTTCCTCTTCGGCCAGTTCCTCAACTTCAGGTATATTATCCTACCCCATTTTTTCTTTGAGTTCTGATCCGAGTAATTTCAATCGGGAACAGTTATATCTTCTGTATAATCTCAATTTCGTTCTAGTTCCTAAATCCTGTGATTGTTTGTAAATTCAATTCTTGTAGTGCACTTTCGCCGCTGTACTTGTGCATTCAAATGATCACTATGCCCCTCTGTTGTTTGATGAAATGCCTCAGAGAGCTGTGTTCATAAAGCTATAGGTTGTGGGGTTCAAATAATCACTGATTTTGGACCTTTTTTTATCCCATTTTTCTTTTGCGGGTGTATCACAAGTTTTGAATTCTTTTATGTAAAAGGTGCCAATGGTATGGGATCAGGAGTTTTGGCCACATCTTAGTAATTTTTTGCATGCGGGCCAAGAGGGTGTAAATCTTTCTTCTGAAAAATATTTTAAGGAACACCAGAAAATAAGAAAAACGTAATCATTTTAAGTGTAACAATTTTAATATGAATATTAATTTAGGGTGTGAAAATTGTTTCGATGGAGTGAAAAGGGTTTTGGATGTGTGGAGACCGGATAATTTCCACAATTTCCCAGAAAATCTTTTCTACCTGTAACCTGGGGTACAAAATTTCAGCGCGAGGTACAAATATCTTGCAAAGGTCCTGGGGTATTTGTGGGTAGTGTAATACACATCCGGGGGCATTTAGAATATTTACCTTGAGTGCTTATATATTTTGAATCTAGGACTATTTAGGAACTCAGTTAAAGGAAAATGTTATCAAGTGAGACCATGGTCGTAATTGTAAACATTAGTGAAAGAGTTGAAGGTTTCCTTTTAAATAGTGGTATTGATAACATTTGCTTGTGACTTTGATATGGTTATGACCTAAAGTATAAGCTGGTTTGTTTGGCGCAATTTGCTGGCCCGTTTAGAGAGGTCTCGAGATGAATTCGGAGACGTGGATATTTCTGACGATCTGCAAGTAATGGAGATGCCATGAGCGAACCACGAGCGGTAGAGATCAAAGAGGGAAGAGATGGCAGCTAGTCATTTGATGGTAGTCATGGTAAAAAAAAAGTTAAGAGAGAAGTTCAGAGTTCAATTAGTCAATTATGCTTTAACACGACTAAAATGCCATTTTTCTTTGTGAAAAAAGAGAACTTTTCCTTATGCTTTGACATGACTAAAACGTCCATTGGGGTGGCAGTGGACTTCTAGCTCTTTATCAACATTATGCTTCAAGATAACAATTAATGTTAATATTGATAAGAGGTGAATTCATTGTGATTATTTAAGAGGTTATCATAATTGTGGCCAAGATGGCATAAAAGAAGTCCCAAGTGATCATTGGTAATGAAAACCAATTAATACTGCAACATACGGGTGGTTCACTAATACAAGCCCAGGCATCAAAATGAGAAGCGGAAGGAAGAACTACTTAGTCCACCTTTCCAGTGCTGCCATTAGAGTCCGGAGAGTGCTGGTTACAAAATGCCAAAGCTTTTAAGTCATGACTAGTAACCAAGCTCTTTGCAAGGTTATTGCTAGTTTGGACTTTAGACCCACATGGATCCCTTTAGAGTACGAATAGTTGTCATTGGATCATGTAAAAATGGTTTAGAACCTTTTGTGTGCCCCCCCAACAACACCCCCCCCCCCCCCCCCCCCCCCCCCCCCCCCGGGGCCCCCTTTCTTCTCTCCCCCCCTTATTCCCTCACAAAACCTTTTTTTTTGTGTGTGCTCCCCCCACAAAACCTTTTCTTTTTTTTCTTTTTTAAATTTGGAGCACAACGATGGGTTTCCTTCTCTCTAAAAGTAACCATGTGCGCTATATGTATTTATAAATGCTGTGGCTGTGTTCTTGGTAACACATAAATGGAATATATAAGTATCTTCCTGTGTAACTGTTACTCAATATTATTTTCTGACGTGATTGCAAAAGATAGTTAGCTATAATTAAGAAGGAAATTTTGATAGCCCTCTCATTCTTTTCAAAAAATGGCATCCACAAGAAAAAAGGGGGGGGGGGGGGGGGGGGGGCGTTTGGGATTGAATGTGTCTCACGAATGTATAAATCGCATATGCTTAAATCACATGAGCATATCAGAACTTTATTTAAAAGCATTTCTTGAACCTGTTTCTATGTATAATGAAATGCAGTGCAAGTTTTCGGTGCTTTCCATGTGATAATATGTTGTTTAATGTTGCATTTCAACTATAATTTCAGTATTAGGTTGTTGTACTGAAACATCCAAATTGCAGGGTATATCAATTGCTTGGCGAATCGGGTACTTACTATGGTGTTCGCTTTGGAAAGAATGTCCCATGGGTAACTGAATTTCCCTTTGGCGTAATAAATGACCCTCAATATGTTGGAAGTATTATCAGTCTTCTTGCATGTCTATCTTGGGTCCCCTTCCTGTACATTCTACTGTGGGTTCTCGGGTATGTGTTCATGATCTGGGTAGAATCTGAGGAAGATCCTGTCACTCGTGCCAAGGCACTCCTTTAAATTTGGGAGCAAACTGACCAGCGGGTTAGAGGAACCCGCACAGCAGAGACTCCTATATGAAGGTTTTCATTTTCTTTTTGGCATTAAATTGACATCTTGGTCTCTAACCGTATTTTAGGCTCATTCAGATTTATTTCCTATTGACCCCATACCGCCTTTTTTAGTGGGTTGAAGTTGTTGGCAATAAGGATATTACCGAAAGGCAAAACCAAAAAAGATGTAATGACATTAATGTTATCAATAAAATTTCTGCATTTTGATTATCTTTCCTGTTGGTCAGAAGGAATTGATTGTATAATAAATGAGTAGTAGCAGTGATTTCAAAGTTTGTGTATCCAGGTGTTGTTTAATAGATTTTGTAATGTGGAGAAACAGATTGACTACTTGATTCAAGAAGCTGAAGTTTGGTTTTTATGGGAAGGAGCGAGGCTTCATTTCATTTTGCTTAGAATGATTAGTCACTGGGAATCACAACTTCGTGATTCTAGTTATGCATTCATGATAGTGGTTTCAAATTTTTTACCTCAAACTATCACACTGCTGAGAAAAGAATGAGATTAATGCTCATGCTTTGCCCAGATCTGGGTCTTTTATAAAACAATGTACATGACAGATGGCATTGATGAGTACTTTCATGATATATTGCTATTGTTAGTGTAAGTGGAATTTTTAAAAAGTTTTGGCTGATCACTCGAACCAATATCAATAAGTCTTTAAATTGCTGTAAGTAAACAAAAGAGTTTGAATGGGCCGACTCTCTATGAGCTGATCATATTTCGACGGTCAAGTTAGCAATTTTAACCAGAGATCAAACGAGAATAAAGACTGGGAGTACTTAAGAAATTAATTTACACCTTGCTTTCTCAATATGTATTTTTATAGTGTAGTGTTCTCTGTTGAGCCTACTCATGTAGTCATGGTTTACCTTGTAGGCTTATGCTATCTAGAGTGGACTGATCATACAGGAATATACTTTTTTTTACCATACTTGGGTTTGACTGACCGAATATAAATATGGCCGTCGCGTGCTGTATCTCCTCTGCATTGAATGTCGGTCTGTTTCATATTAAATGTGATCGATAAAGTATTAAATGCCCTGAAATTCTTGACTCGTGTGATCCGTCTTGAGGCCGAGTAATCTTTCTATTTGGACTGACTTGGAGTATGAACCTGAGTTATCTTGATAAAGTCTGAGTTGTTGTCGGCCCGCATGATTCCCCTTTATATTTGTTTGGCCCATCTTTTTGGGCTGAGCTGGGTTTCTTGACCCAAATTAGTAATTGCAGTCTCCTTAGTTCTACTTGACCAAGGAAAAAGGGAAGTACATCTAAAGATTTTTTTCCCTGTAGATCTTGGCAATTTGTTCCATTGTAATCTAAGTGTTAGAAATAAGGAAACAACAGGCTAAGGCTGTGTACTTTTCGCAAGATCTCGCACTGATCGAAGTCTCGTGCAATAGCTTGTCCTTTTACAAAGTTCGAATTTTGTAATTAGTTGCTTTTTATGCAATGAAGGTGAAAAGTCTTGAGGGCCATTGCTGGGATAAATTGATTAGCAGAGACCCTAACACAGAGATACTATACATGACAATGGATGTAAAAGTGGGCTATACAGCATATACATACAAGTTAATACTACCTGCATAAAGCGGGAAGCGTGGGACCCACTTATCCTACCATCTTCCACACATTCTTCAAATCCCAACGCCTACTAGTTAGTCCAAACAACCATAAAACCAGAAATATTACCAGAAATACTTAGAAATGGCTACAACTTCTCTGCTACCCAAATCCATCTCACCTTTTCCCACAAACCCAACTTCAACTTCTCTTACCCACTTCACCAGTGTCTCCTTCTTGAACCACCCGCCGTCAGAGCAACCTCTCTGCACCAAAAAACCAAGCCTCCTCCGGCCAAATGCGAAGAAGAAAAACCCCTGGCTTGACCCCTTCGACGACGGCGAGGACCCTGACATGGAGTATGGCTCATTATTCTCCGAAGGAAAGCAAGAAGAAGATCCAAGGCCACCCGACAATCCCGGGAACCCTTATGGGTTCCTCAAATTCCCAATGGGATACAACGTGGAAGTTGCTTCGTTGGGACTAAAGATCAGAGGAGATGTTCGGCGCTGCTGTTGTGTCATTTCCGGCGGCGTGTATGAAAACTTACTGTTTTTCCCGGCGATTCAGTTGATAAAGGATAGGTATCCCGGAGTTCAGGTAGATGTGGTGGCGACGGCCAGAGGGAAGCAGACTTATGAGCTGAACAGGAATGTGAGGTGGGCTGATGCTTATGATCCAGATCAAGACTTCCCGGAGCCGGCAGAGTACACTGACATTATTGGAGTACTAAAGGTTGGTGGATAGTTCATGTTCCTTTTGCCTTGTAACATGACAAGATTTTGCATTATTTGAAGAATCACTTGATTGCTGAAACCTATGTTTATATCTTGGATTTGTGAAAGGAAATAAAAGGAAAAGAAAATTAAATGAAGTGAAATAAACTAAATTTCTTTTCTTTTCTTTTCTTTTTTTTTTTTTTTTTTTTGGGTAAGGAAGATGAGAAGAAAACAATTTAGATATCTGTGAAAATTTTCATTTTGTTTGTTTTGGTTTGGTTACTCATAAAAATTGAATACGTATAAATAATCTCTTTTTTATTTATTTATTTTTCTTCTATTGACAAATCCAAGATCGAAACACTGTATTAATATTTGGATATTAGGTCTGTGGAGGAAAAGGAAAGGAAAGGAGAGTTAACTTTCGTAATTTTTTTGCTTGATATTATTGCAAGACGCTTTCTCCTTCTGCCTCTCAAAGGAGATGGACATTTATTCCCAGTAAAGCATGACTAACTATAATAGAATTTGAATATGGATCTTTACTTCATTTAGGAAATTTGTTTCAACTTGCATACTGATAATTCACGAAGGCTTAGCTATTTGGGATGGTAGCATCATAATGCAGGTTGCTGTGTCTTGCTTGCAGGGTAGGTACTATGATATGATCTTGTCCACCAAACTGGCAGGGCTTGGCCATGCAGCATTTTTGTTTATGTCAACTGCCCGGGACAGAGTTAGCTACATATACCCGAATGTAAATGCTGCTGGAGCTGGATTACTTCTATCAGAAACATTTACTCCCGATAGCATGAATCTTTCCGAGGGTGGATATAACATGTGAGTTGGAGAAACAACATAGCTCATTTTAATAGTTGCATATTTGGCGAGAAATACAATGCAAATCTTGAAATGTGCCTTTTTGAGCATTCTTCAACAGGGTTTTGTGCTCTATTAAGACACCATATTAGCATTGAAGTGTGGTTAGATATATATATTCTTTTGAAAGGCTTGAATCTGACAATGTTACTTACCTGCTTGTCCTATTTAGGTACCACCAGATGGTTGATTGGTTGGGAAGACCAGGTCGCAATGTACCAAGGCAACCTTTGCCTCCACTGAAAGTGTCTATATCAAGGAAGCTGAAGGAGGTTGTAGAGGCAAAATATAAGAATGCTGGTGCAGAAAAAGGAAAATATGTAGTGATTCATGGGATAAAATCAGATTCAAAAGCTTCCATGCAGTCCAAGGGAGACACTGATAGCTTGCTACCCATCCAAGTTTGGGCTGAAATAGCCAAGGCAATAAGGTATGATAATGTTGATTACTTTCCTCCCCTATTAGACTACAGGAATGAGCACAACTCTGGGCTTGGAATGAGAATCTTATGTGGTATCGAAATTTAATACTTCATTTACCCTAAAATTAGCAAACAAATGGTTACAAATCAACATTAATTAAAACCAGAGAAAATAATGATCTTATGAACACAAAACAATGAAGCAGGCCCAAAAAAAAAAAAAAAGTGATAAACAGAAGTCCTAAATATGTTTTCAGTATAAGCTGTAGTTATTTTAGGTCTTGATTCTCAAAGTTATCTTATACCAAAAGAAGTCCTCATCAATGCGACCAATCTTCATGAATTATTTGTCATTTAATTCATCTTTTTTCCTCAATGATGTCAACATGATATATCAACTTCAAGAATTATGGATTCGAGCTGTATTTTACTTGCATTGCAGCCAAGAGATCCCTTCATTACATGCAACTTGCATGCTGAATGCGGAAAAGAAACAAAGAAGAGAAACTAAGAACCAGACCTTCATAGAAGCATTTCCCCGTTTTGCATTCATGTGCGAAAAACTGCATGTTTTTGCTGTCAATCTAATTGCATATTGCCGATCAAGAATTATGCTTTATATGCTCTTTGGACTGATTTGTGTACATCAATAACATAAACCATATAGTGGAGATGATGTGTTTGAAATTAGTCTTGGTCCCTTCAGCAAGTTGCGCAAATTTCAAGTTAAATTACATTCCCCAGCCAAATTAGAAAAAGTAGAAGTTAAATAACAGTAATCCAACATAGCAGCTGGATAACTCAGGCAGTGAAGTGGACTAAATCATTATTCATCTTGTTGATTATTTCTTTGAAGTTCTTAGATATTGCTATCAGATGTTTCTGCAAGGAATCAAGGTGCTCTCCAAATTGGCAGGGGCACCTGTCTAGATGGCTACATGGACAGAGTATTGAGCAAAACAAGTTACAAACACATTACAAGATATAATCAAGTTCCTAATTTGTTGTGCAAACAGGGGAGTCAGGCCAGTCTTTGTCATTCCACATGAGAAAGAAAGGGAAAATGTTGAGGACATTGTTGGAGACGATACTAGTATTGTTTTTATCACTACCCCCGGGCAGGTAGGTCTTTCTCCAGTTATAGTTATATAACTGTATCTAACATAAGAAAATGTGTAGGAAGGTATAAATAGATTGTGTGACATTTATGATATGATGTTCAGGGTGGATGTAAATTTTAAGGTCATACAGGATAGAGATGCCAGTTAATACTAACCTATATAGCATGTCTCCTATAGTATATAATATCATACACGCTTTGTAATCCCTCCTTAAGATACGACAATATTTTTAACAAGAACAACTCAGGAAAGAATTGAACATAGACTAGGATAAAGCAACTAAAACGAGCCTTGCTAAATTCAAACTGTCACGCTTTCATGTTATAATCTGTCTGTTTCAGCTGGCTGCTCTTATTAATGACTCCATGGGGGTAATAGCCACAAATACAGCAGCTATCCAACTTGCACACGCACGTGAAAAACCCAGGTAAGTTTCTATCTCATAAACTTTATCTAATAAATTTTAAGCAGTATAGACTCTAATTCTGTTTCACATTGCCTTTTCTGCAGCATTGCATTGTTTTCTTCGGCAGAGAAGGGGAAAATCTTTATTCCAAATGCAGCAGAGAAAAAATGCACAGTTGTTTCATCCAAGACAGGAAGGTTGGTAGATATTGATATTGAAGTTGTTAAAAGCGCAATTCAGATTTTCGACATGGCTCTATCTCTTGCCTAGAAGAGGACCCTTTTTCTTTCTTTTTTTCTTCTCTTTTTTTTCCCCATTTAGTTTATGTTCATTTTCCGTCTACCGTATACTGCAAAGCCAAGCCATGAGCAATGGGACATCAGATTAAGCTGTAACTCTTAGCTATTTCAAATTGACTGAGCAATGTGAAGTCTTAAAGCAACTACAGAATCTTTCTTTCACAATATAAACTACAACTCCTCTCAAGGTTTTGACTTGAATCTCAGCACTCATTAAGTCAATGCAATCACACGAGCCTTTCACTTGTCCTACTTAAGAGCCTGTTGGGATCTTCGGGGGAGGGAAGGGAAGGGAAAATTTTAAAAATTTTCTCTTCCCTTGTTTGATTATACCTAGGAAGGAAAGAGGGAAAGGAAAAAGAGGAAAAGGGAAGGAGAGAAGAAAAAAAAAAAAAAAACACACACACACACACACACACTCTCTCTCTCTCTCTCTCTCTTTTTCTCTCTTCTGTCCTTCCATTTGCCCTTCATTTTCTGTACAAAATCAAACAAGGAAGGGAAAGTTTTCTTGCTTTTCTCCTTTCCTTTCCTTCCCTCCCCCAACTTCCAAACAGGGTCTTAAGAGTTGGGTGTAAAGTGTAAACCTCTGGTTGGTGAGTGATTGATTTGTACTCATGCTAATGGGTTTTTGTCATAGTTCAACAGCTTAGACGATAGTTAAGGTAGCTTGACAATGAGCTAGCACCTTCCTATGCATGCAATTATGCACCTGCACAGCCAAACAGTGGTGGACCCAGAAATTTCCCGAAGGGAGGGCCAAAGTTGGAAAAAAAAACGTGGTACTATTGTATCATTTGTCGATGGTGCCACTTATATTTAAACTCAGTAGTATGAGACTTAACATATATAAAGAAGGAAAAAAATGATAATGGATGTAGTACTAAAAAATATAGGCATTCCTTTCTCACTAAATTTTTTTTCTTTTAAACTTCACAGACAAGACAAACTTACTTGAATTTAAGAGGGCAAAGGTAAATTACTTGAGTTTTAGAAAAGCAATACAACTATTTTATTATGAATTCTCAAAATTACATAAGCTATAGGGAAAATTTTTTTTTTTTTTGGGGGGGGGGGGGCGGCGCAAGCCACGAACAATGTTGTTGCAAGTCCATATTTGTACAGGAACCATTCGTGCCTAAAACAATGTAGAGTATTCAATGGTAGTCGAACCATGGAACTAATGTGAACCAACCCGAACAGAGTCAAGCTGGTGCAGTTTAATTTCATTGAATGGCTGATTCAATTATGGGTCTCAAATCTAGAACCATTGGTAACCAATAGGCACCCAGAGTTTTTAAAATCCCCTTTAGCTCCTTTAAGTTTTTGGATATACAGGATACAATATAATATATTGGCCCTTTCCCAAAACTCAATAAAATTTTACTTTAGTCCTCATTTCAATAAATTTTTTTACCTTGATCCCCTTAACAAAAAATTCTAAGTCCGTAATTATTTGGAGTCAATCAAAATCGGTTTAGTTCTGAGTTTGACACAAATTCAAACCAATTCGACTCGTGCACAATGGTGGACGGAGGGAGGCGGGTGGAAGCCCCCCCCTCTAAAATATTTATATTGACTCCTACAAAATTTGAAAGATTTTATCTCCCAACACAAATCCTAGATCTACCACTAAAATGATATAATGCCCCTTCAATGGAATTAGGAAGCATGCTAGACCGAATTAGAATGGCCTGGTAGGATTAGTCCAATAACTGCGGCCCAATTATTATTTGGGCTTGACCGACGTCTCGGGTCCGAAGTCGGTCAATGGAACATCATGGCCCAAAAACTTTCTGGTTTGTACTGAGGTGGCACTCGATTACTGGTGACGTTACTTTCCTCTCTCTCTCTCTCTCTCTCTAGAAAAATCCTTTCCTGGCCGTCGTTGGTTTCTTGATCAAATAGCCATTAGTTTTCAAAACATCATCACCAACTACTACCGCTGAGCGGAGCTGAGCTGAGCTGAGCATCAGCATCCCCAATGCAGCTTCAAATCCCCGTCCTGCGAGGTTTCTGAAGCCAGATTTCATCACTGATTCACTCCGCAGTCCATACGCATTTTCGAATCTCCACCTCCGACTCCAACACTTTCTAGGGTTTTGGCTTCGATATGCTTCAGCAGTACATCGACAATGCACAACCACATTTTCAATCTTGCCACAGTTTCATATTTGTGCCCTTGATTGTACTTATTTCTTGCAATTTCAGTGATTGATTAGCCCTAGTTTGGTTCCAAGTTGGAAGGAAGTCAAATCTCTGTCTCTGATGTCTGGACAGCCGCGGGTGAGATCGATGAATTGTGGAGAATTGGAGTCGCGACCAGTCCTCGGGCCGGCAGGGAACAAGGCGAGAACGATGGATACGCGTAAGCAGGTTTCAAAGCCGCAGAGGAGACTAGATAAACCGCAGGAAATGGATGAGACCAAGGCGAATAAAGCTCCCTCGTTGCCTGGTGTTAATTCGCCCCCACAGAAACCGGCAACGGCTGCGGGGCAATGTTTTACTGTGCCGTCGATTTTGAGGCAGCAGGACCATAAGTTACTGAAGTCGAATTTGTCGCTCAATGCGTCGTGTTCTTCCGATGCGTCGTCGGATTCGTCGAATAGTCGGGCCTCGACTGGGAGGATAAGCAGGAGGAGTGTTACGACGCCAACACGGATTCGGAGGAAGCAATGTAGTCCGAAGTCGGAAAAAGTTGAGAAGGTTGTCACCGATAGGTCCGACACTGACAGTGGATCGGCTGATAGTTCCCCGGCCAAGAAAAGATGTGCTTGGGTGACCCCAAACACGGGTATGTGCATATTTTGTTTTTTCTGAGATTCTTACAATATATATATATATATATATATATATATTGTTTTCTTGAGCTAATTTCTCATGCTGTTAGTGTCTCCTGAACTGAGTTTGTGAGGAATTGTTGCTCTAGGTGAAAGCTTGCAACATTGTAAAAGCGACAATATGATAGCAAACTCTATCTAGATTCTAGTGCCCTGTAATGGAGCAGACACTGTATCTATGCTTGTAAATGGTTGTCTCTTCACTTTGGAGTTACCTATATCATCGTATGGCACTTCTATTGAGTTTGCTTAAACTGAAATTCTTAGATCTCCCTATGAATAAAAGTCTAGCATGTTCCCTACTGCTTGTTGCAAATTTGGCATAGCATGAAAGCCTAACACAACCATTTCAAGTTTCAACTATTGCTCTAGTTTTACACTCTTTAAAAAAAAAAAAATTTTGCAACTTTATTTCCACTAATTGACTATTTGTATTATCATAATAAGTTGAATGATAAGAAATCATGTCATTTTACATGGCCTTGATTGGTGTACTTTTGGCCTCTCTCTTGTTCTTCAAGCTTCATCAACTTGAACTGTATGACTTCTCTTTATTGGCACGCTCATTATCTTTCTTGTACTTGATCAACCTATCTTTGACATCTTCCTTTAATATCATCTTTAATTAGTAATACATAAATGTGCATGGTGCTATACCCTTTTTCTAAAACTTTTAAATCCTCTCTTGTTTTTCCATTTGTCCATCTCAACATTATAGCAAATAATCTCATTATGCATCTATTACTAATCCCCCTCCTTGAAAAAACATGGTCCACACTGAGAATTCTATCCATGGTGATTGTCAAAAACATGAAAACCAAGGTTGAAATGAATGGGCTTGGATTAGGGATAGCAGAAGGTAGGGTTTACCCTTGTCTAAAAGTTCATTTGGTAAAATAAGCTAGGTGAGAATGCACCACCAAATCCGGGAATATAAGGCTTGAGAGTGGAGCAAATCAAATGTCTTTTTTTTTCTTTGGGAATGAATTGCGCCTAGGGGGTGTCTTCTATCAAAGAAGAGTACTTCCTGTTTGTAATTGTTTCTTTCACTTCCTTTCCAGTCATACATTTGTCACTTCATATGAGGATGTCTCCGAATTTATTTTTCTTGCTCTCCTGTTTTATGGCAAATACTTTCTATGGATTAAAAACGTATTCTGCGTGATTCCTACAACCCAAATTCAATTTTAGATGTGCATTCTGCGGGAAACCCAAAAATAAAATTGCCTCAAATTAGAATGCTAAATCTAGAGATTGATTGGGTAAACATTGAGGATGCAAACAAGGACCTCTAAGCTTATCGTGAGAAGACCAGCAGAAAGAACAATAACACCTGTCTTTAATTTTATGCTATGATTTGCAGTGTGCAACCTTTTAATGGAGGAGTGTCTGTTGAATTTGTTCTGAAATGCATTGTTTGTTTTTGTGTCTCTACCAAAGACATAAAAGAGCCACGAGAGGTTTTTTTCGTTTTGTGTGGGTTGGGGGGTTTAATATTGCCATCTTCCATGTGAATAAAAGGGCTGCACTCGACCGGGAGGAGGGTTGTTGGTTCTCATTTTTGTTGAGCAGCCGTGTTAATATCCTTTTGAAGTGGAGGAAGAGTGTGGTAGGGGTTTGGTGAGTTAGCTGTTGTTTACCAGAATGCCTTTGCTGTTCTTCTTCTTCTTCCTTTAAATGAGAACTCCTCATTGGCGGCTCATCAATTATCCAATGTGTGGTTACTTGAGAGTTTTTTTTTTTGAAATATTTTGGTTAAACATCTACCTGACGTTTCATATATCAGATAAATATTTTGCATCAGGATATCGATTTTACCATAAGCATAATTGGCTTCATTTTTCATTTTGTTGGGGGGTCATGCATCACTAGATCATGTACACTTGCAATTACTCGCAGGCATATCTTATAAAATTATATGAAATAATGTTTTATGAGTTCTATGGTTCTATCTGCTAATTGGTTTTCATTTACTAAAACAGATCTGTGTTATGCTGCTTTTCATGATGAAGAATGGGGAGTTCCAATCCATAACGACAAGTACGTAGCGCTCATGATGTCATTCACATGCTTCTTTCCTGATTTCCAATTGTGTGACAGAATTTCATTGAGTGTCCTTCTCAGTGTCCCTCTGATTTGCATGACAACGTGCAGGAAATTGTTTGAATTACTCAGCTTCTCTACTGCTCTGGCTGAACTTACATGGCCTGCCATTCTCAACAAAAGGCACATTTTTATGTATGATCATCTCGTTATTAGTCTTTATTAGCAATTGAAAAATTAATGCTATGCATGAAACAGACACTCCTTGATGGAGTTTGACCATGTTGAATCACATTATCACACTGACAGTGATTTGTACACAGGGAAGTCTTTCTGGACTTTGACCCAATTGCTGTCTCAAAGTTAAATGAGAAGAAGACTGTGACACCAGGAAGCACTGCCAGCTCTCTTCTTTCAGAGCTGAAGCTGCGAGCTATCATTGAAAATGCACGACAAATGTGTAAGGTAGGTGCTATTGTTCTTATCTTATCAATGGTTAATGTATTTTTCCTATTGCCGAACTAAAGTTTTGCTAGTGATTTGTGATACTCGTTTCATGAAGATAACTCTAGTCTAGACTAGATTATCTTGGTTATTCCTCATCTGCTTTAAATGCAGATTATTCGGGGTTCTGATTTGTCATGTTGACAGTAATGGATTGGATGGTTCTTTGCATCTGATTGAAAGACCACCTGCCATATATTTATTCCATTGTGCAAGCAAAAGTGAATCGAGATGATTGTAGGTTGAGATCCCTGCAAAGTAAAACTGATTACTTGATAATAAGCTTCTAAACAGTAAAACGATTATACTGAACAGAATGAAGATGATGTATTATATTGGACAGGTTAAATAGTGATGCGGCCTATGGTAATATCAGTCTATAACTCTCTTCGTGCCTTACTTTTGACGCAGATAATAGATGAGTTTGGGTCTTTTGACAAGTACATATGGGGTTTCGTAAACCACAAGCCCATTGTTAGTCAATTCCGGTATCCCCGCCAGGTTCCAATCAAGACTTCAAAAGCAGATGCAGTAAGCAAAGACCTGGTGAAAAGAGGGTTTCGAGGAGTTGGACCCACGGTGGTCTACTCTTTTATGCAAGTTGCTGGAATAACAAATGACCATCTCATCTCCTGCTTCAGATTCCAGGACTGTATAGCTGCAGCAGAGGCACGCGATGAAGATGACAGCCTCAAGGGTAAGGACGAAGATAAACAACACGAGGATTCAACCCAACCGGAACTAGCCAGAGCTATCGATGCGTTGAGTTTATCACCGGAGTAAATTTGTTCGGATTTTGGTTGATGGGTTGTGATTTGGACGTGCTGGAGATGGCCTTGTACAGTGATTCTCTAACCTTGAATCCAGCGAGGTTCCAGATTGTGTTGCTCCCTTTCCTAGTATCTATCATTCTTTTTATCTTTCGCTGTTAGCTGTAGTGAATCATGAGAACTTTCTGCTTTCTTCCATGTATTGAAGCACCTTTCTGTAAAGTGAAGTTGCAAATATTCTTGATAGATGGTTATGAGCTCGGGGTGTTTCTTTTGTACACGAAGTCAAAAAATCTGTTTTAGGTGTTGTTTGGACGCAGCTTATTTAGGGGTATTTGGATGCCCTACTTGTAAGTTATAAATCATAAGATATAAGTCATTTTTAATAAGTTATATTTAAAAATAATTTTTTTTGAAAAACGTAATTAGAAATAAGCTGTTTTTTTTAAGTCACTCATCAAACACATTTCAAAAAAGTTATAAGTATAAGTCATAAGTTACTAAATAAGTAACTTTTAAACACCCTCTTTGTATCTTATGGTTTATGCTTATGCTTTTTTAAAATGTATTTGGGTGAATGATTTAAAAAATTAGCTTATGCTTAATTATGTATTTCAAAAAAAATTAGTTTTAAAGATAATTTTTTGAAAGTAACTTATGACTTATGAATTATAAGCTGATGGTCCAAACACCCTTTAATGTTTTCAGTCAGCTTCATACGGGTTTAAAGGTGCCCATATTCATTCTGACTTTCACAAAGGTGCGATTCGGTTCTGAATTTCTGAAACTGGCTATCTAGAAGAGAATTTCTTAACTTGTAAACACCATCAAAGTTTAGGGTAATCGCAAGGGAAAAAAATTTAGTTCTTTGCCTAATAATTTTGTAAGTTAGCTAATTGGCTTCACAACAATCAATTAACGGGACTTTGTAGGACAACTTTTTAGGGTTACGGTCGTATATGCCACATTTAGATTTAACCTTTATAATAGAAACTCATCAAATATAAAAATATTAATTGTGACTTCCACTATAATTTGAATATTTGTATATTTGAGTGGGACTTAGCTAAATGCTAAAATTGTAGTGAAAATCACACTATGTTTATCTGGAGAAAATTAAAAGGAGAAGGTTAATAACGTTCATAAATCAGAGAGGAAAAAATTTTCTTTTCCAAATGATTCATAGGGAGAATTGAAATAGAAAGTGGGAAACAGTGCAGTGAATTGTCTCACGCAAGACCTCAAATTTCTCCCAAAGGGTGCTTGCTTACTGGTCGTGTTGATTACACGGACGTGTGGCCCGTGGTTCAACCAGCCCAAGTTGCAGCCTCCACTTAAATGGTGTTCAAATTTCAAACCACATGTTCAAATACAATAGTACTCTCTTGTCTTTTCTCCAAAGCAGTATTTACATCAATTGGTACCCTCGAATCTTCCCAAACCAGTCAAACTATCAAATATATGAAAACTAAAAATCCCTGGATTTAGATTTTTTTTCACTATTTCTCTGTCTGATTACGTTGGAGAAACCTTCCAGAAATGGCGGCGGCCAGCGCAGCCTTGAAACCGGGATCTTTAGTCAAGGAAGAAGCCATTTGTTCAACCAAAAACTGTTGAAATTCCGGCGAATTGATTGCCCGGCTTGAAGTTGTTTTGGCGTCGCTGTTGGGCTTGGGTTTTGTCAGATCAAGAGTGATGCTTGGTCCGGTTGAGCTGAGGGAGGCCGAGCAAGGGACTGAACCAAGTGTCATGCAACGATTGGAGCTCGATGTTGCCTCAACTGTTGAAGGGTTTGGATGGTTGTGCTCTCCTTCGTATGTTGCAACCAAAATGGATTGATCTTCAACACTTCTTTGCACCTGATGAGGAGAGGGTAGAAACAACTTAGCTTCATATTTGTCTTCCATGAAATATTGAAGTAGAAAATGGTGATAAATTAATTGTTAACCCAGAAAACAATATGATCGTTTCAATGAGAATAATACATGAAATCAAAACAGATTAAAAAATTCTCATTATTAACTGAGCAGGCTATTGTTTTTACAAGAAATCTCTAGTCAATCTTTTCTTGGTATCCAAGCAGTGTTCTATCAGTTCACAATCTTTTTTGTTAAGTGCTGTATCTAGAAAGGAGATGTAATCAAGAGTTTTTTCATCTACAAAATGGGTAAAATCAAGAAAGGGTCTTGAGTGATGGGTTTGATATTCTCAAAGTTTTTTGAGTTGGAACAGCGCAAAAAATGAACAAAAAAAAAAAAAAAAAGGGGTTTGACCCGTAGCTCACCTTTTTCTTGACAGGGCAGCTTGGAGCAAAAGAGCATTTGAAGTAAGCTCTTGGAGAAGGGTTGTCTCTGGTGACCTTTTGGCCGTATTTCCTCCATTGGTACCCATCTTTCACTACCTGCAATACATAAAACGTTGGTCAGTACTTGCAGAAACATCTTATATATATATGTATATATATTTATACATGTATTTCCAAGAGAGCAATGAAAGTCAAAGACTTACAAGGCCTGTGTCAGAGGCTTCAGCTCGCACATAGACCCTCGAGGTTTTAGCCTTGACATGTTCTTCCCTAGGCTTCTTACATGAATCTTCGTCACTTGAGCTACTCTCTGAGTTTCCTCCATTAGCTCCATCAGTGTTACAATTGTTGTTTTTGTCGGTGGCGCTTTCGGCCTTCCTCTTCCTGCCCACCACCATAGGCTCCGTCCCTGGATTCTTGCTCATATAATCCATCAAATGGCCTCTCAAAGCATTGTAATTCTCACACAACACAGTCAACATTTCTGTCAGCTTCTTATTTTCCGCACTCACCCGATTCAATTCCTCTACTAGAGCACCAGTCTGGAACATCAAAATAATGGAACATAATTTAGAAATCCATTATTCATCATCCCTAGAGGCATAACATCAAATATATATATATATATGTATGTAATATATGAGATAGAAATTATTATCTGCAGATGGAAAAAAAGGATAGTTTTTTTCTATAGACTGACCTCTTCTTTTACCGGCATCTTCCTTTCCAACTCAATGAAATTGCTTTGCACCTCGTTGTTCTGAAAGCAAAAGGTAAACAAAATCTCTAAATTTAGCAACTCTAGCAAGGGGATTACCAAAACAAATCTTTGGGCATGACAAGGATTGAATCTTCACATACCGGAACTTCATCGATAAGTCTCAGAGGATTTGCATTTAGATCCAACGAAGTGTCTACCAAACTAAAGTACTCCATAGCCGTCGAGATTCTTGAACTAACGTTGACCAAATTTCCAGGAGAGAATTCCGACCAAGCTTCCGCAGCCACAAACGCTTTCAAACTCGCAGAAATGAAACCTCACAAGAACCCAATGAAACAAGAACAATATATAGAGCTTGAATCCTTAACTATCTTATAGGGAAGGAAGGAGAGAATGAGAGAAAGAGAGAGAAAGATATATTATAATGTTTAATGGTAGTGAGAAGCTGTGATGAACTTCTGGTTGTATTTATTTATAAGGATGGATAGCCATGACGAGCTTTGGTATCAAAAAATAAAGTCTCTCATGTCGGCCGATGTAATAATTATGAAATTCTTGTACTAGTCAAAGTCAAGCTTCCTTTGGGAAAAAGAATACAATCACACATCTATATATATATATATATGTAGATATATAAAACACGGGATAGTTAAACGGATAGAAGTTCTATATTGACCCGATCACATATCCGTATCTTTTGCTATCTACTACATCTCTTATTATAGTCTTTCTATTTTTCTCGAGTGGTGTGAGTTTTCTTTGCTGTCGCCTTCCCAAGCATTTTCCACGATACATATAGTAGTTTATGCAAGATTTAGTCTATTATTTATATATTTCTATCTCTTTAGCTGTCCTATACGCCGGTTACTGTATGTGTATATATATGTATAATACACACTTTATACCAGGAGACATTGTTGTATTCTTGTGTAGGTATGTACAATTGTTTAAAATAGAGATCAAACATGTTTGAATTGCTAAATCAATCAACGTACCCAATAAGGGACGTATTGTATGCTAATTTGGGTGGGAGTGGAAAAGTTTGAGTGGAAATTGGTAACCCAGTCAAGTGGATGAGAATTGAGAGGGTTGATGGATTAAAAGCGAAAAGTAATCCAAATACTGCAAGGGTAGCGTGGAGATAGTAATGAACGGTAAATTCAAATATTCTCAATCCGAAACTTTGCAATTGTTTTACGGTAAGGTTGCGAAACGTTTTACGCGTTAAATTTGAAACTTGATAATTCTCTTGGAGTCGTATCGTGAGTGATTTATCTCTAATAAATTTTTTTGTTCTAACGCAAATAACTTGCCTTTGACTAGATAATGACAAAATTAATTAAGATATCCGTAAGTTAACCTTTAATCAGATCGAAAAAGAAATTTGTCGAAGCACGAGTAAACTTGCTTGAATACCCCTGACCACATAACAAAAAAATGAAAAAAAGAAAATGTTATACTTACAAAAAAAATTTATATAAAATTTGTATATAAAATAATGTGGTAGTAGATATTTTGTAATTAAAAGGAAAAATGCTACTCTTACAAAAAATTTAGACAAAATTTGTATATACAATAATGTGATAGTGCTATTTTGTAATTAAAAGTTACTATATTGGGTGATAATTTTAAAATGAAAGGCTCTTATTAAGACACATTACTTTGTATAAAAAAAATTTTATAAATTTTTTATTTGTTTAACATTAATCAATTAAAAGTCATTATGATGAGTATTTGTTTTGAAGTGAAAGACTGTTATTAAGATATATTATTTTATATATAAATTTTTTTGTTTGTATACCATTACCAAATAAATTAATCCAAATGAGTGATTAAAATGCATTGAACTGTGACTACGTGTCAAAGTTTGGCTGGCTACTGTGTGATGAGATAAGTGAACACCTAACTACCAATTGTACTTGTGAGGCCAAATCTGTCTGATTAACACCCCCTTAATTAATGATGTGGATGATTCTAATTTAATCATTCTGATTGGACTGTGATTAAGTTAACCATACGCCAGCCAATGGGCATGTGGCAGATTTGGATTTGGAGACTACGTTTAACCGACTTTGACTTTTTACTTGACTTGCTTTTTGATGTAATATAAACATTAATTACGTACCAAGTAAATGGACGTTCTTAAACATAACTCTCTCTTTCTTTTTTTGCCTTAGTTGTCTAAAAAGTTCTTCCATTTTAAGAAGTTGACTCTGGTCAAAAACTGAGGGCAATGCCCACTTGGATCTTACGAATTCGGTGCTACCAACCAAAGTAATCTCTCTTTTGGGACTCATTCATGAATTAATTCTCCTCCTCTTTTTTTTTTTTCCCCTCCCTTCGTTTACCTTTTCTATCTGTCTTAAAGACACCCCCTTAAAAAAAAGGCTTCAGCTACTGCTGCTAATAGAAGAGTTAATGTCTTAGTTTGGTATGTGAAAGCTTTTCTTTTTTTCACCAAACTTCAAATTCATTTTGCAGGGTGTTAAGCAGTACCCATTTAAAAGGGAAATTAGCTTTTTGAAAAAAAAAATACAAAAATCTTTTTAAAAACCAAAAAAATTAGACGGAGCCATCAACCATAAAAAAAAAAAACTTTAATTGCTAACAACTCGGGTGGTACAGCTTTTTTGGCTTTTTTATTTTTATTTTTGGTTTATAAACAAAAAAAAAAATAAAATTTTTTTAAATTTTTTGTTAAAAAAGCAAAAAATTTTAAAAAATTAATTTTTATACTTATAAAAAAAAACTTAAAAGAAATCTTACCAAACGAACAAATTCACTCTAGGAGTACATAAAGAAAAGTTGGCTGAGAAAAAGTGAATAAGAAACGCAAATAATCTTTTAGAACTTTAGGCCTCGTTTGCTAGCATTTTTTGTTTTCGTTTTTTGTTTTTTTTTTCAAAAAAAAAAAAAACGCTGTTTGTTTAAATTTTTTTTTTTTTTTTTACAAAATTCGAAAAAAGAAAACTAAAAATACTAAAATGGGTATATTTTCTCTCACAAAAATATTGGTCTAGTATTATTGACACAACGATAACCTATAAACACTCATCATCAAATCACAAAAAACACACAACAAAAATACACAGCAAAAAATAAAAATTGACAGCGTTACCAAACGGACCCTTAGATTTAACCATTTTTTTTAAAATTGGACGGTGAGGTAATAGTCTACATGTCACATTCCTGAAGTCACCGTGTGATCCCAACACCTCCAAACCCAAAAGCATTACGATTAATAGTCTAAAACACCTAACCCTATAAGACTTTTTTCTGTTTTTTTCCTGTATCTACTTACATATATATATATATAGACCCATGACCCAAATTCACACTCCAAGTTGGAGGAATTTATGTGTTCATCGAACCTCTAAATGCATTGTCCACATTCATGAACTGGTCTGAGTTACCCACGTCCACGTCCAATTAATTATAGTGACTTACTTTCAAGAGGACAAAATAAGAATCCAACAACGCATAAAAGAAAGAATCAATGAAAGACAAACCATTGAATTCAAAAGGCGGTGGTCTTCGTTTCCAAGCACATGTTTGAGAAAAAACTTTCCGAAGCTTCAACTTTGTATGCATGTGCACATAAATATATATATATATATAATATACTATTATAACAAATAAACGCTTAAGTTTGATAAAGCATGATTGTTGAAATCTGTTACAAAAGGCATAATGATAATTAAATTTAACTCAACTAATTTTAAAAGTATAAAATTAGTGGGATAAATAAAAATCGTGAGTGCATACATTGTGTATGTGTTACTACTTCTTGTTAAAGCCTGTCACAAAATACAAAATGACAATTTAATTTAACTCAATTAATTTTAAAAGCATAAAATTTCTAAGATAAGTGAAAATTATAAATGCACACATTGTATTTGCCACTATTTTTAGTGTATATATATATGTTCATGATTAGGGAATTCACTGGCAGCCAGAGGACCTGAACTAAGACCCCACAGGTGAGAACTTTGTGGGACCCCCTTGTATTGGCTGATTGGATAAAAAATTCCATCTCTCACTGTTCTGTCCAGCTCTCCAGACTTGGCTGATAAAAAACTGTGCTAATAAGATTCCATTATGCAGGCACACATACACTTGTTTGGAAAAGAAAAACCATTGAATTCAAAAGGCTGTGGTCTTTGCCTCTAAGCACGTGTTTGAGAAAAAATTTCCTCCTAAAATTCAACTTTGTATGGATATGTATATACGCACGTGTTTGAGAAAAAATTTCCTCCTAAGATTCAATTTTGTATGGATATGTATATGTATGCTTGTTCAGGGAATTCACTAGGAGCCAGAGGACCTGAATTAAACCCTCTTGGTGGAAAATTTGTGGAAATCGCGTTGCCTGGTGGAACTACAGCGTCGGCTAGCAAGAAAATAACTACGAATTTGAGGGGTGGGGGGAAAAGGATCTGAACTCCAAGTGGGAAACCCAATTGGCCGCAAAAAGGTTTGAGTGGATATCTTGAAATTCTCTGCCTCCTTCTCTATTCTCTCAATATTATTGGTCCATATTTTTGAATTCTACATTCAGTGAACTTGCAAAGTTTTTTTCTAATAGACGAGAAACCCTAATGAATGAGCCGTCACATCCAGAGAAAGGAAAAAAAAAAAGAAAAACAAAGTAAATAATTTTCCTGTCTTCTTTTCTTTTTGGGCTTTCAGTTTAGGAGTGAAAGGGAAAAAATCTCAAATTAAAAAACAATTAAGGGAGAGTTGTTTTTTTCCTAAATAGAGAAAAATAAACTATTTCCTGCACGATTTCAGTCCCACTTCCTGTTCTTTCTTTTCTTTTCCTCTTCCACAAGTTCCAAACATACCCAAAGATGAGAAGTTTCTCTCACCATCGCAGCCTAAGTTGGTTAATTGATCACCAATTTGATTTGCTTCTGTGAATCTCCTAGGAATAGGTAAATCATGGGTTATCCTCAAAGTAGTACAAATTTTATCGGTAGCACTTGGAGAAATTCCATGTGTTTCTTATGCACATATGTTGAGGGTGCCGAGCTTGTGCTGTCGACTGTCAAGTACAGAGGGGGAGGAGGAACCCACCCACTTTCTCACTTTGGCGAAAAAGAAATCGTGAGTTTCTTATGCACGTGTTGGGGTTCCTAACATGTGCTGTCTGAGTACCAAAAACAAGAGGTGGAAAAAAAAAAAAAAATGTGGAGGAGAACCCAATTTGTCACTCCCTTGATTCTACTAGCACTTTGGAATTTAAATGAATATCTATATGCATTACTTCTATTTATTTATTTTTTTGTCAGCGATTAGCAGTGTTTGAGCTAATTTACAGGTACCTCAACTAATTCTTTTTTTTGTTCAATTAAAGGCAAGGTCATTTACTCTGAGATTAGAATATTTGCAAGGGATAAATTTCTTATACTTAGCTCTTGTATTTGATAAAAGTCAAAATCTTAATATGGCAAAAGAGAAATCAAAAATTTTAGCCGACTAACCCAACATAGTTGTTTTTAATGTGCATTACTATACACACGCATAGGAATGATTGTGAGGACCACGATTGGAAAAAGTTGGGCATGCACGTACCTCAGCTCTAGTTGGGGTTTGATCTACTTCTATCATTTGACGATAAGTAATTTTATATAACCAAAAAAATTATAAATTTTATTTGTACAAAATGATATGAGTGAATGAAAGTCTTTCACTTAAAAATGAAACACTTGTCATATGAATCGTAATTATAAAAATGCTATTACTGCATTATTCTAATAAAAGTTTTCGCAAAAATATCATTTTTATTTGCCGGGATGGAGAAAGACGTTGTTGGTGCTAGCATTTCTAAGGGCCGTTTGGTATATTTTTTTTTAAGCTTTTTTGGTTTAGGTTTTTTTTTTTCTTTTTGTTTATAAGAACAAAAAAGTTATTTTTTTAGCTTTTTTTTTTTCCCTTTTTTCCTTATCTTAGTTTATAAAAAAAAAATCAACTTGTTAACTACACTTGTATTTGATCCCTTCTAAAAAGAAAAACAAAATAGTTAAAAAAAAATTTTTTTGCTTATAAAAAAAACAAAATAAAAAATCTAGATTTAAGTTGTACTAAATAGAACCTCAATTAAACCTCCTTTCTTTGACAAAAACCCATTGTTGTTCCCATTTGGCACTCTTGAAGTGCCTTTTGGTCTGTCAAGATTGGACACCACAAATGTCAAATGAAAGGTTAAAAAAAAAACAAAACAAAAAAGAATTAATGAGGTCTTTGAGATGTAGGGTCTTATTGTTCCATCGTAGTCAGGAGGACACGGTCTTCCCACTTTGAATACATAATAAAATATGTTATGCCACACATACAGACCACAAGTTTGACGCGGTTTTTCCTTTTATTATTACTCAAAGAGTTACGGATAAGGCACTGTAGATGTATTTAATATGTAAATGATAAGACTGTGCACGCCAATATTTTTGCACACGCGTATTGTTTCTATAATGATGGGCTATATGCGGTTGTCTCAATCTAATTTAGCAAATTCCATGTGGTTGGTATCTCTCAAGTAATCATTTCCTTTTTTAAGAAAAGAAATTTTTACTACCGATCAAAATAAAGACGGCCAATTGGCACGCATAGAATGTTTCTGTATTCTTTTTTTTTTTGCACTTCTTAATCTTGCTTTTAGAACACATTTGGGAATGTTTAATGTCTTTATCATCCTTGGTTGGTGTTAAGAATGGAACTTCTTCTATAAAGAAGTAATAAAAAAAAATTCCTCATTACTAATCAAAGACTAATTTTATATCAACCAAAATAAGAAAAATTATTCATTACACTTGAAACCCACCTCACTCATGCTCCTCTTTTCTCAAATGCAATAAGTTTCGGTACAAGATGTGTTCCGAACACATCTACTAAACCTACCTAACAAGAAAAACTCATAGCATTAAAATAGGGCCTTTGGCCGAACACATCTACCAAACTTAACAAGAAGAACTCAAAGCATTAAAATAAGGTCTTTGGCTTCCATTTCGAAGGTCAGGAGTTCGAATTTCTCTCTCTCAAATCCCTTTCTCGATTTTGGTCCTCCTTATAATCCCTTTTAATGAACAAAAAAATAAGCAGCATTTGACCTGTTGGTTAAGATTTGAGACTTAAAAGTATGTTCCTTCTAAGGCCTCAAATTCTAAACTTTTTAAATGCTATTAATTTTTTATGGTCACTCTTAAAATTTTTAATTTAATAATTATTCAATTTATGTAAAACAAAAAATTATGCGAGCCTCAAAATTAGTCAAGGTAAATTACGCGCCCGGGTACCCGGTCATTAAAAAAATAAAAAAAATAATTTCTCCCAAATAGACATGGTCAAGAGCCCTCATAGGTCAATCCACGACTTCCCACTGTATGGCACAGCTGCCCAAAAGTGGAGCCCACACACAATCACTGGCCTCACTCAAGGCATCGGGTACCATACCATGTGATGAAGGTGGTTGGCTGTGATGCAATGCATGATGCCAGCATCAACACATGGATCTCCATGTCACCATCACATGTCGGTCTTCAAAAAAAAAGAAAAAAGAAAAAAGAAAAAAGGCAAATTGAACTTGGGTTGTCTCTCTCCTATTCTCTTCCAAAATACATATTAAATGGGTTACGTTCCTTTGTCTGGCTGCCTTGTTTTTATTATGCTTTATTTTTTAGAAATTATTTTAAGACATTCAACAGCATTCAAATTGCTTAGAACATGTTCAATTAGACTCCATCGCACTATTCAATTATAGCCGAAATCTGAACAGTAGCTTTTATATTTATTTTTTTTTTTTAAATTTAATGACGATTTTAAAGTCTACTAGTGGGAGTTGACCAGAAAACAACAACCTAACCACACGCACACACACACGCACAGGATCATGGACGCGACTAACGCTTTAGGTCGTGTAAGGCACGTTGCCATTTTGCACTTTTTCAATGTTGTGGATTAAATCACATGGACATTTATAGACTTCGCTCAAATGGCAATTGTTCACATTTTCAATGATTTTTCACATGTATAGTTAATTTGAGTTAGTATGTTAAGTGATTATGGATTGAGATTAGTGCGATGACTTAATTAAGTATTTTCATTTCAATCAAGTTTTAGGCAAAAGCAGAAGACTTGATGCTTGGTGGATTAATAACTTAATAGAAAACTTAAATCGCATAATTATGTTTCCCACCATGGGGTTAATCTAGAAAATTGAGGTTTGGTTGGCTTTTGAAGCCAACATAGGGTTAACCTTTCATTTCTAGAATATTGAGGAATTAGTAAAGAATATGAAAAGATTAGCGCAAAAAAAAAAAAAAATTGGCAGAGTTTGGTTGACTTTTTGAAAGCCTACCAAACCCTGCCAATTTTTGTTTCCCGAGCAATATTGGGGTTGCCCCAATGTCGGGCCAGTGCCCCGTGGCTCATCCATCCGGGATTTGACCCCCGCGCAATCCAATCTTGGGCCTCTCAGGTACGGAAAAAAACTAAAGAATAAACTCTACTAAATTTTTAAAGAAAGTGGAATGTGCTCCTTCCCACCAGTTCAGGCCCAAGTTTGAGATTTTGAATTTGGTAAAAACAAAGTTCAAATTTTGTAATACAATTACCGAACCTCAGCCTGAGCATAATCTTCTCCTCAGTATCTCATTCATATGATCTGCTTTTCGATATGTCTAATGGTCTAGCCCTATACCAAGGCTAGGCCTTAAAAATTGGTTACTTAAGGATTCTTAGGTACAAGGTAGGGTCGAGTTTGCACACCTAATTAGCCCAATGACGTCGCCTTCTGTTTATCGTTACAATTGTTGGCATTGTCATACTACTTGTTTAGTGTAGTTTTTTTGTCAAATTTTTTTTAAGTTTACAAGCAATTTTTTTTTATTACGTTTTGACTTTTTGACTTTTTGCTTTTGTTTTACCTAAAGATAAACAAAAAAAAAAACAAAAAAGTCAAAAAAATCTAACATTTTTCTTATAAGCTTAAAAAAAGTTAGGTAAATGTTTAAATTGGGGGATCGCGAGACTAGGGTTGATCAGGGTGTGGGCCCGTCTGGGAGTCCCAGTGGTCACTAAAAATAACTCACTTGAGTCTTCCGGTTGTGGAAGGACGAGAACTAAGGGCAGACAAAAGAGAGAGAGATTCACGAGCCTGTTATAGCTTATGTAATAAATGTGATTAAGTTGTTTCTGTTTGTCATAAATGTGTTGAGAGTATTTATAGTGAGTAGTGATTAACACTATATGGACACGTGGCGTCCACTAATTGAACAGGCCTGAACCCTATCATCATGATCTGGAGAGGCCATGTCAGGGCTGCGGCGAACGATTGGATGTGCATTATGTCAAGGCGTCAGACACTTATCCCGCCATGGCTCGCCACGTGTCTATAGTATTAAATGTGCGTCGGGTCAGTAATTAATGATTAAGATACGATATTTGAGTGGTTCTAAGGATAGATCTCTCTCTCTCTTAGCTGATTGATGAGACTGGTCCCCCGCGCGCTCGTGAGGTGTGCGGCTCAACAGTCCCTTTGGTTTTAATCTCCGTTCCACTGCCCATCGAGAGGGGTCCAGAGCAAAAGTAAGTTAGGAAGTTAGGAGCCTGAGCCTGTTAGATGGTGAGGCGCGGGGCCATGAGGCATGCTAGGCGTAAAGCCTGTCTTGCACAGTTGTTCGTTTTGGCTGGAGCCATGCAGGCGCAGGGCCTAGCTTAAGCGAAGCTCTCAGAGCTATTTGAACAAGACTTAGTGGTGGGGCATTGAGCCTGCTATGGGGGCAAGAGCGCCGCGCTGACCCATGTTTGATTTTGAGGTACCCAAGAGACCCACGTAGTCTGTCAGGTGGATAGATAGGATGCTACATGACGCCCGTTGACTGAGTACTTACAATAAAAAAGTTATACCAACCATAATTAATTGAATTTAATTACAGTTCAAGCACATTGACAAATTTTTAGTATCATAGACCAAACTACTGTGACTCAAATTTTAGTGGTATAGATCCCATCCAATACACGGCCTATAAAATCATAAAGAAAACAAAGGTGCCACCTTCTTACTCGAATTTTTTCCCCAAGCACAGTACCTATTAGCATTGGAAAAAATTATTTGAATTGAAACAGTCAATGTTATTAATTGTATTGCTATCCAACAACATGGACTCAAACGAAATTCGAGTTTTTTAATTTTTTGGTAAATTATTATCAGATTTTGCTAACTTAATAAGACCTACTTGGAATATTGGGAAATGGAAGTGCCAAAAAAATAAGGTTAAATTACACTTTATATCGAATCTTACTTCACGACATCTACTTTTAATTATAACAATTAAGTCTCCGTACTTTTAATTTGTTACAACGTCACCCATATATAAGCTTTAGTTTGTGCAATTGATTGTCAAAAGTCCTGTGTATCTCATGTGGCCTTTTTTCAAGGGCAAAATTATATTTTGTCACCATTTGGCTCCCAAATGCCTCAGCTCTCCCTTAACTTTTTTAAAGACTTTGAGATACATTAGTGAGAGATAAGTGCATTTGGATACCAAAATAGTGTGAAAATGTATTTTTATCCTTAAAAAAGGGTCACATTAAATGCATAGTGCTTTTGATTGTCAGTTGGACAAATAGAAACTTACATAAGAATCAAATTGCAACAATTAAAAGTACATAGGCTTAATTGACACAATTGAAAGTATAAGTCCCGAAGTAAGATTCAGCGTCAAGTACAAAAGTGAACAGTGTAATTTAAGAAAAAAGTAATTTAGAAATGAAACTGTTTACTTTGGTGGGCTTAACCCGAGACAACAAGGCCCGCGGTCATGACGTAAAGAATAAGCTCCAGTGAGGATTCGGGGCACTGGTACCCAGATTCGAGGAAGGTTTTTTCATCTCATTTTGAGGTCTCTGTCTCTCTCTCTCTAAACAACGTAAATTATTTATGATTGCAAAAAAGAAAGGAAATTATGATACCTCAATCAAACCCACATTGCTCTTTGATAGAAAGGAAGGCTTATTGTTCTTAAATTCTTCTGTTTCTTTCTCTGAATTTCATTCTTGCTGCACCACAAGCATAAATTGCTGAACTTTTTCTCAGATTTTTATCAATGCAATGAATAATATTAGGTCGTTATTCTCAAATTATTTATGAAGGTTAATATCAGATTGTTTAGAAATATTGAACGCACTATCAATTGTTCCAAAGTTTCTGATGAAAGTTTAGGGCATGTTTGAACATGTACGAGAAAATAGATTGTCGTTAATGTATTTTGACATGTGAAGGAGAAGCTGAACCCACATTCATAGATGAAATCGTTAAAGGGAAGAGGAGCCATCGCCACAATTGATGATTTGCAATGCTGGTTTTGCACATTTTGTATCATTTGAATGTATCAAATCAATTGCCTTGCCTCCTGTTATGAAATATTTCTTTTTTAGATTTTTTAAATCATTCAAAGAATTGTTCAATTTAATTTTTGTTCTATTTTTACTGTATTAATCATGCAAAAAGATTTCACCATTTATGACTTTGTGCCATTCTTGCTTCATGCTTCTTTTGCATTGGAAAATCGTCAATGACAAACAAAACTGTGTTCTCTATTATGTTTCTAAGCCTGTAGGAAGGGAATCATGCAAGTTTCTAATTATGAACTCTTGTTAGATTCCAAGTTCATGTTTGACTTCCATTTTCTCTGCGAATCACCTGAAATTATATAGAGATGAGAACAAAAGGCCTTGCAATTGATATGATTGAGAAAGTGTGATGAGATTTGCTACTTTGTTTGGCTACTAACATTGCAAGATTTTATATAACTTACAGTCATTTCAATGGCAGATTTTATGGAGAAACAGAGTGAGTAAGCAGTGATCTCCAGAGAATGAGTTCCTAGACATCGTTGCAACAGCTTAAGCAAGACATTCAATGGCTTCACCGCGTTCGCCAGTGTCATTATCTGAGCAAGAAAATCAAGGATTGAGTTGGATGGAATCGCTTAAAGGGTGGTCTCGAGTGATCTACGAGGTACTTTCTCAGAGGATTACGGCTAGCCATCTGAAGAATCCGTTGCCCCTGCCTCTGCTGAACGATATTACCTGCATCATTACAGGTTCCACTAGTGGAATTGGACTTGAAATAGCTAGGCAATTGGCTGAATCAGGGGCACATGTTGTCATGGCAGTAAGAAACCCAATTGCAGCTCATCACTTAATCCAAAAATGGCAGAACCGGAAGTCCGGAATGGCAGGTTCCTTAAACGTCGATGTCATGGAGCTTAATCTTCTCTCTCTAGAATCTGTTGTCACATTTTCACAAGCCTGGAATTCACTTTCAAAGCACTTGAATGTTCTTATCAACAACGCGGGGATCTTTTCCATCGGAGAGCCTCAAAAATTCTCAAACGATGGGTACGAAACTCATATGCAAGTGAACCATCTTGCGCCTTCATTGCTTTCACTATTACTTCTCCCATCACTCAAAAGAGGTTCTCCAAGTCGGATCATCAATGTGAATTCTGTCATGCATGTCATCGGCTCTGTTGATACCAATGACATGAATTTTGTTTCCCGGAGAAGGAAATTCTCAAGCTTGAAGGGGTATTCGAGTAGTAAGCTAGCACAGGTCATGTTCAGCAGCCTCCTCCAGAGGCACCTGCCTGCAGAAGCCAGGATTAGTGTGGTGTGTGTAGATCCTGGAAGTGTCCGAACAAATGTTGCTAGGGATCTTCCAAAAATTGTGCAAATTGCCTATCATCTAATTCCATTTTTCCTCTTTAGTGCTGAAGAAGGATCGAGAAGTGCTCTTTCTGCAGCTATTGATCCTGAGATTTTGAAATACTGCGCAAAGTTGAAGACTGACGAGTGGCCTGTCTGCGCTTATATCTCCCACAATTGTACTCCGATGAACGCTTCCAAGGAAGCACGCAGGACAGATATTTCTCGCATAGTTTGGGAGAAGACTCTCGACATGGTTGGCCTTCCTGCTGATTCTGTGGAGATGCTTCTTGAAGGAAAAGAAGTCCAATGCCGATACAGAGCTGACCAAAATTAGGTGCCAAAACTTAGGCGATGAAGTATATATATATGTTGATTAGTGTTTCATCTTCTTGAACATAATGCCTTTTTTTTCCATAATCAACCAGACATGTCATGTTCTGTAATGTTGTTGTCTGCTTTTGTGGGATAAGAATATCGCTTCTGCTTGATTCGGAGTTCATGGATTGGATTCCTCATTGTTAAGTTCTTTGAAACAATGAATTATACATAGAAGTTGAATTTTGGCAGTTGCAATGCTTGGTAGTAATTAATCCATGGAGCTGTTCTCTCCCAAAAACTTAGAGGCTGAGAACTGAGATTGCACCAGTTTTCTCATCTCCCCCTTGAGTTAGAAGATTCCCGGCGTTGTTGGGATGTCAAATCTCAATGGAACCCTCTATACGATTTAAGTAACCGACACACATAAAAACATTTCATTCGGTTCTTCCAGCGTTTTCAGTAAATGGCAACTTTGCTGGATTATTTAAGACGATATAACATGAAACTACCAGTCAACTTCGGTGAATAGGTGCATTATATATATATATATGTATATATGGATAAACACTCTAGAAACCTTTACGTCATCAGGTGAGTGATTGATTTTCAACTGGGGGTGAAAATGTGGGTATTGATTAGATAAACTACAATCTTTAGCTCCAGTTCAGGAAGAAGTTGCTGTAACAGATAAGTATACTTTTACTTGCAGCTCAAATATGCAGTTGAGAATTAAAGAAACATAGACACCGACAAGCAAAACGAATACCACACGGCAACTTCAAAAAAAACATGACATCACAGAACGGAAACACTGTAAAATTATATTTTTATATTATGTATAAAATTACGGTGTTTTTATTTTATTATTAAATTATAATTTATTTTCTTCAAACTTACCAAATGTTTAATAAGTGTCAGTGATGAACATGCGTGTTCATCCTGTAATGAAAAGTTATACGAAAAAAAAAAAAAAACCATTTTCAGTGATATATACCACCGGTAAATAAATTTACCAGTTAAACTACTTGAGATTTAAGAAAGACAATAACTAGTAATTGCAAAATAGAAAGTTTTATTGTTGAAGGAATTGTATGGGATTTTGGAACCATCCCAAGCTTTCCTGCTATTAAAAATTAAAGATGTATACAAGCTCAAATATGATAAAGTGGTCTCATGAATTGAAGATGGATTTATGCCAAAAGCGCTGAATAATTTAGGACGTAAAAATGTTTCACAAAAAGAAGAAAGAAACAAAAAGAAAAAAATGTAAAAGAAAACAAAGTAAAAAAAATTAAATCTTCTTTCTTTTATTTGGTTGTGTAAGTAATAAGAGAAGGTTAGGCATTTGTAAAAAAAAATATATTTTTATTTATTAATTCATAAAATAATATTAATATGTATTTTTTTTAATTTTATTTTTTATTAAACGACGTTATTCAAAATTTTATTTTTCACTCATAAATACGAATGAGTAAGTCCCACGATATTATTCTTATGTCCAATGATGTGAAAATGTGATTAAAAAACATGAGATTACATATAGTTTTCATTTTGTTACAAATCCAACGTCCAGAGACTCCAAACCCATTGGCTGATTTTTCTAAACAATGTATTGCTAGATATTTCTGTGTGCTTGCCGCTAGTTCCAATATCTTCAAAATACCATGTCCTCCAATCACTACACGACAACCGCACTCCCGCTCCCTTATTGTCTTCCACGAATTCACACTCGCCCTCTCACTCTCTCTCTCTCTCTCTCATTTCCTTTTCGCTCCAATCACCACCCAACACCCATCCCCAATCCAACCCCTCACCAGAACCCTCGAAATCATCAAAAACCACCAGGTCCACCACATCGCACCCCAATTTTCCTCCCAATCCTAAATCCTCCATCCCAGTAGAAGGCTACTCACCATGGCCAAAAATTACATCCACCCCACCCCCACCTTGAATTGAATCATATATCACAAACCATCCCAACCTCCCTTTTGTTCCTTGACATCTACTACTAGTTTGTAATGGATTATCGTCAATCGGAACAAGCCCAAGGTAACCTCCACATCAATGGAGCGCGAAATGTTTTGTTGGGCAAGTACGAGATGGGGAGGCTCTTGGGCCAAGGAACCTTCGCCAAGGTCTACTACGGCAAGAACCTCGTCACCGGCGAAAGTGTCGCCATTAAAATCATCAGCAAAGACCATGTCAAGAAGGAAGGCCTGATGGAGCAGATCAAGCGCGAGATATCGGTGATGCGCTTGGTCCTGCACCCGAACGTCGTCGAATTGAAGGAAGTCATGGCCACCAAGCAGAAGATCTTTTTCGTCATGGAGTATGTAAGAGGTGGAGAGCTCTTCGCCAAGGTCGCTAAGGGCAAGCTCAAGGAGGACCTGGCGAGGAAGTACTTCCAGCAGCTTATCAGCGCCGTCGACTTCTGCCACAGCCGCGGCGTCTCCCACCGCGATCTCAAGCCGGAGAATCTGCTTCTCGACGAGAATGAAAACCTGAAGGTCTCCGATTTTGGGCTGTCGGCGTTGCCGGAGCAATTGAGGAACGACGGTTTGCTTCACACCCAGTGCGGGACTCCGGCTTACGTCGCGCCGGAGGTGCTGAGGAAGAAAGGGTACGACGGCGCAAAAGCAGACATATGGTCTTGTGGGGTGATTCTGTACGTCTTGCTTGCTGGGTTTCTTCCATTTCAGGAGGAGAATGTGATGAAGATGTACACTAAGGTGTTCAAGGCGGAATTCCAGTTTCCGCCATGGTTTTCAGCCGAAGCAAAACGTTTGATTTCGAAGCTATTGGTGGCTGATCCTGAGAAGAGAATTTCAATCTCGGCGATAATGCGAGTGCCGTGGTTTAGAAAGGGATTCACTAGACCCATCGCGTTCTCAATTCAAGACCCATCGACAGAAAACACAGAGAAAGAAAACAGTATACAAGAAATAGAAATGGTGAGGTCGAAATCGTCGCCGCCATTTTACAACGCGTTCGAGTTCATATCTTCCATGTCGTCTGGTTTCGATTTGTCGAGCCTTTTCGAGAGTAAGAGGAGGTCGGGGTCGATGTTCACGTCAAAATCCTCGGCTCCTGCGATCATGGCAAAACTCGAATCCGTGGCGAAGAAGTTGAACTTCAAGATCGTATCCGCGAAAGAGTTTAAGGTGAAGATTCAAAGGGCTACAGAGGGCCGGAAGGGGAAGCTATCGGTGTCGGCAGAGGTGTTCGAGGTGGCCCCGGAGGTTGCCGTGGTCGAGTTCACGAAGTCGGCCGGCGACACGCTCGAGTACAGGAAGTTTTGTGAGGAGGACGTGAGGCCAGCCCTAAAAGACATTGTTTGGACTTGGCAAGGTGAAAATAACAGTCAACAATAATAGGGCAAAGCTCATACCCAAATACCCAATCCAAACTAGGGAAAATTTCAACCTTTTTTCTTATGTTGGAATGGTGATGCGTTGTCTGTCTAATGTTCATGCTGTTTAGTGTTTGATTACAAGTCCTTTGTTTGTGTGGATGCATGGACCGGCATGGTAGTGTGTGTAAATAATGTAATTTTTTCAGTTTAGAAAAGGGTATGGATGAACTATGGATATGGAGAGTAAGTGTTTTTATTTTGAATGAGTCTGTCTTCATCGTATAAAGATTTCAATAGGGGAATTATTGCCAAAGTAGTTGAATCTTTAGTGTGTGTAACAATGGGTTTGTTGTAGTTGCACCAAAAGGGGGACCAAAGGAAAGCTCAATAGTCAAAGTCCGTTCGGTGCATGTGATGGAATCAAGCTGTTTCCACCCAAAAAGAAAGAAAGACGAGGGAATGCTGGATTGCTTACTCTGATAATGGCAAGAGATATGCTTCTAACAAAAAAAAAAAAAAACCAACAGGTTTTGGAAGGAGGAACAGAGTTTAAAAACTCAAAACTTCATTGAGATGAGACAACTGAAAAACTCGACATGATAATTTTGTTTTCCCTTATAATGAATGGATAATTACACTTTACCTCTTTGTAATTTAAATCAAAATTAGATGACCTCCATGTGGTTTACAAGTGAACACATGATCTCCTGTGATTTGGACTTATTTGCAAATTGATAGAATTTATATGAGTATTTTTGTCATTTTATATCTCTAAATTAGAACATCAAAAAGACAATTTAAGGAAATAATAAAAAAAAAAAAAATTTAATAGACAAGTCTTTATTTTGGCATAACAGGGTCAAATTACCTTTTTGATGTTCTAATTTTGGAGAGATAAAATGATAAAAATATCCCTATAACATAATTTCTGTTAAATCTAAGAATTTTTATTCATTTTACAAATAAATCCAAACCACAAGAAGGTTATATGTTCACTTTTAAATCACAGAGGTTATCTAATTTTGATTCAAATCACAAATGAATAAAGTGTAATTACCCATGAATGAAATGATAGAGAGCTTGGGAGAATCTTAGTTTCTTTTTTTAAAATTTATTTTTGTTTGCTTAATTTATTGTGCTAATTTAAGTCTAAAGCTTAAATGAGCTATATATCTCTTTAAGATACACTTTTTTTTTTTTTAATGATTCTAGAGTAGATGTGTATTATTAAACGACAAAACTCCACGGTCAAAAAACTTGGCATGTACTGAGTTTTACGTCGGCTTACTCATTTTTCCATCGAGTCAAGTCAACTCAGTCGAGTCAAGTTGAGTAAAACCAATTTTAAAACAATGGGCAGGGGTAGCCAAGGCTATGAGGAATTGTTGTGCATAAAGATAAGAGAGAGGATAGGGGCTGATTTGAATTGTTTGATATGGAAGAACTATTAGCCCTTGGGGGGGACCTCTAAGGACCCCAGCCTTTACTTCAGTAGGATAGAGCTGGTTTAAGGTATGTGGTGGTGACGAACTATTAAGCCTCGTTTTGGGATCTCACTACAGTCTTTCTTTAGCAGCATTAGCGCTTCTAGCATTACGTGTCTAGCATGATGTGTCTGTCGTGGTAGTGAGTGCGCTATGCAACAGTTCGTGTCTATTCAACTGGTGCTTCAATCCGTGTCTATTTAACAAGTGAGGCTGATGCTAGTATTTTTCATAGCAAATTAATAAATTTAGTATATTCTTTTTCTTTTTCTCTCTTTTTTTTGTTTTCCTTCTATAGCAATAGCATTTTTCTCAGCATAATTTGACTTATGTTTCTCTTATCAATTTAAAACAAAAAAAATTCTAAAGTATAGTCATTTCCTTTTGAGCCTATTGGAAAGAACTACATCATGCTTAAGTGAATTTTTTGTAAATTAACTTCTTTTTTTTTTTGTGTAGTATTACCACTAATAAAGTTTGATTGGGTTGAAGTCAAATTCGCAAATGAGTTTACTTTTGAAAGACTAATGTTATGTGCAATTTCACTTTTGTATCTCTTCACTCCTTTCACAAAAGGTTGTAATTTTTTCATTTCAAACTAAAGCACCTTTCATTTTTACTCATATTTTTTTAAAATAACACCGTTTCATCATTCTTGGGAAACTTCATCTATAAAAATAAAATATTCCATCAACTACAAGTTCGTCCGTTTTAGGGTCACACAGGCCTCAAACCGGATTTTTTTTTCAATTTATTATTATTATTATTATTATTATTATTATTTTGGACAAAAAGCTAACCTCAAACGTACTTTCTCTGTATAAACATTTTGGCCAACCCCATTTTTTTGGATTAGAAGTATGAAGCATCCAAGTCCAGTATATGTTCCTTCCGACACAGCCGAACAAACGATAGCGGACCCATAGTCCCAGAGCCAACTGCCAATCCTAAGAAATAAATAGTAGAGGGTACAGCCCCTCTCTCTCTCTCTCTCTCTCTCTCTCTCTCTCTCTCTCTCTCTCTCTCTCTCTCTCATATACAGGACCAAACCCTATCTACCAATCCAACCTACCATAATTGTTGGTTAGTAAAAGAGAGAGTAGAGCTCGTTTATTAGAATTTAAATTTAGTTTTTTTTATAAACAAAAAAAAAACTGAATATTTTTAACTGTTTTATTTTCATAAGTTCAGATAAATAAAAAATAAAAATAAAAATAAAAATAATTTTTTTCTACTTTTAAATAAAAAAAAGTAATGCCAAAAAACTTAAAAAAAATTATACGTTTTACTCCATCACATAATAATAATAATAATAATATCGTATCAATCCATATGAACGTAATAGGTGGGGTACGGTATGAAGTGTCCCGATCTTGATTGGTTTGGAATTGGGCCTCTACAAAGCAACATTTGGAAAGTTTAGATGCCAAGCAATGTCATGTCATGCATTGATTGATACATTACTGGGTTGGGGTGTGAAATCAAGAAATGAGTGCCACAAGTCTTTAGGGAGGTCATCTAAGCTGTCTTCTTCATAACTTTAAGTTTGTGCACTATCAAGATTATGCCACATGTCCATGGGAGTTTGCTGACGTTTTCTCGTTTTTAAATTTTTGTCCCATTTTTTCTTAATAATAAAAAATTTAAACATAATTTATAAAAAAAATATTTTAATTTAGTGCTCATCTTAGTGTCTTTTAATAATAAAAATATCATTATCATATTATTTGATAAGATTTTTATATAACTTTTTTGAATTTTTTTTGAAAAAAAAACAATTTCTTTTTTTTTCAAAGGACATTCATGATTGATACCAAATTTTCAACGCAGACCGACGATGAAGATGGGGCCTATGAAAAAGGCCCAAGACGGGGATTAGGATCAATCAGTGCTTAATATCCCTACTTGATTGCTTATAATTTTATTTGAATATGACAAGTATTCATCACTTATGGTTTGTTTCGCTTCTTGCAGAGGTTGACAGATGCAAGTCGGCCGCCTCTAATGAAATTTAAAAATATTTTTTTTAATCCGATCAAATTAAAGGTGTACTTTATTCGATTATATTCAATATTTATTTTAAGTATATACCCATCAAATCAATAACGTTAGGTTCTTAATTTTTTAAAAATTTTAAGTTTTATAACTTTATTTATTATAATTAAAATTCTGTATAATTTTGGCATATTTTTATAAAAAAAAAGTCTCAATTTAAATAAGAAAAAAATCATAAGAAAATAAAAAAAAAGCCTACATCCAATGAAAAAAAAATCCCATAAAAAAAAAAAAATTCCAAACTAACTACTATAATTACATAAACTTTTATCAATACAAAGAAGATTAAAGGTCTAATCTATACAACTTCTCTCCCTCTATTGTATATATACTTAGAAGTTAAAACTCTCATAGTACACACATATTCTCTCTCTCTCTCTCTCTCCTCTACGAAGACAAAAATTTCAAACTGAAGAATAAATTAGTAAATCTTACCCATAACGTCATCAAACGAATTGTTGACATATTTTTATATTTTTATATAGATCGATATTTGTTTGATTTTCTTTTGAACAAAGTGTAATTTTTTTTTTTTATTATTTGTAATTCTACAAGTAGCTGTTATAGTAAAACTAAAAAGTAAATTATGTACTTTGTTAGTTGAAACACTAATTTTGTATTATGCTGGTCAAATTATTTTGTGAATACTTCACCAAAAATTAATTTTAATTGGATGATTAAATCTATTGTGATTTAATAAATATTTCATTGAAAAGAGAGAAAAATAAATTAACTAATAATTTTTTATATAAAAAATTTAAATTTTAAGTAAAAAATTTACACTTGGTATTAAAAATTGTAAAAAATGTCATTTAAATTTTTTTTTTAAAGTATTTTTTGCCTTCACCGAAAAAAATTTCTAATACCGTCACTGGCTTCTTGCATCAAATACTGTTTCCGCTCTGTCCTCAATCCCCCACCCCAAAAAAAGAAAAAAAAAACAAAAAATAATACAAGAGAAGTATTTTTCAGGCACCCCTCTTAGCTAGCTTGTCTACCGGAGAAGAAAGGTCCATATTAGCTGATTTGAACTGATAATATGAGTTTTCGGTTGACTTTATTTGGCATTTAATTATTCCATATCTTTGATATATATATATATATATATTATTTACTAAATGTTCAAGTCAACTTGCGTGGGCCTTAACTAATTTTAGAACTTTTGTAATTTTTTCATCTTACACGAACTAAATACTTACTGATGATGCAATAAATTTATACAACCTTTCCGACCTCCAATGCAAACGGTTGAAGTGATGAATCATCCCGCTTGAGACACTAGTATGGTACCTGCCAAAAACATTCTGACGCCAAAATTAGGATAGAAATAAATGAGCAAAGTAACAATGTTCAAAAGTTTATGTGTTTCGTACCATTTTTGAAGATAATGACTGTCTTTTTATATGGGAATGTAAGCAGGGAGTGTGGCTTAGATCATGGGCATATTAATGGGAAAGCCAACTGTGCCTTCAAATTGTGCACTAAGAATAGATGGAAGGAATCGTGGCCTCACGTCTAGGCTTCACAGACCATCTTCCCAATCAAGGGCAAAATCGTTCTAATAAAAAAATTATGAGGACTGATTTTTAGGTGAGAATCTCGAGATATTTTAATGGTGATGCCTGATAACTTGTCGAGGTTCAGCCCTCAGGTCTGTCACGACACCTGGTCGAGAGGATCGGTCTGAAGAAATGGTTTGGCCCGCGTGGAGGGCCGGGTCTCAGACAGGAGTGTCGGAATCAAGCAGCATATAAGCACATGACTCTACTACGTAAGCAATTAAAAGAGAGAGGATTCGGATATTGGTTGTTTTTTTTTGTTAATTAGCGGACACATGCTTGCTGTTTCAGAAACAAAAGCATTAAAAAAAGGTTTTCAACTTTTGTAATTTAATTCGGGATAAATTACAATGAGGAAGTATTTCTTTTTTTTTTTTTGATAATTACACTAACTACCTTTGTCAAAATTTATCTACAAACACCATTAATTTTTTTTTATGTACAACTACATTTTTATCTTCACTTTTTTTTGTTAACATAGATTAATAATATAAAAATAATTTTCTTTTTGGTCAAAATGGTCAAATCAATACACCCAACAACTCTCTTCTTTCTTCAGTCTTCTCAAATCAGGCTACACCTCACTGGCTACCATCGACCACATAACTACCGTCGCCGCCTCATTGCCACCACCATCACTGTCCTCCTCTCTCTCACACGGCCTTCTCATTTTCACCAACTTTACAGCCCAACCGCCACCACCTCCTCTTACCCCTCACTACTCCCTCTCGACAACCACACCGACTGCTACCCATCACCTCCTCCCATGGCCACCATTGACCGCAACCCCCTCGCCTCCATTGCGATGGCTAAACGAATTACAGTGAAATTTGCTATTGTCGAACAATTATCAAAATCCTTTGCTAAACAACCATCAACTGTAAACCAAGAATGAAATTTGCCAAATACACAACACAGAAATGGGTTTGAGAGGGGCTTCCATTGCCGATTGATGCATTCCATCACATATATGGATTTGGTACACTAGGTCTCATAAAATCCCTTCAAATTTCAGATTTCCTCCAATCTTTATTAAATTAGTAAGGGCTTGATTGGGGTTTGTGGTGTGGAGTTGAGGGTGAGGGGCAATGGTCAGTGGTGTTGGGTGGGGTGGAGTTTTTCTTAGTTTTCAAATACCTCCTCCTCTTTATAAGTATTCAGATTGGTATTCAAATTGGTAGACAAGGAAGGTGGTGCTGCTAGTTAGTCATGGTGGGTCAGTGAGAGGGGTCGGTGATTTCGATGGTGGGGAATTTTTGAAGGGACTAATTTATGAGTGTTGTTAATGGTTGTTCGACGGTAATAGATTTGCTATAATAGTGATTCGGCCAGTGAAAAAGAAAGAGAGGGGTAAAGAGATGGTGATAGTCCGGCCGCCATGGTGGTAGTGGCTCAACTGGTGTTTTCACGGGGGGGGGGGGGGGGGGGGGGGGGGGGACGGTGACGGTGGTTCAGCCATGGTGGTTGCGGAAAGGAAATAGCTATGACGAATATGATGATGTATTTAAAAAAACAATGGGCTCTGTTCACCCATCCCCAATCCAACCACCTCACCAGAAGAACCCTCGAAATCATCAAAAACCACCAGGTCCACCACATCGCACCCCAATTTTCCTCCCAATCCTAAATCCTCCATCCCAGTAGAAGGCTACTCACCATGGCCAAAAATTACATCCACCCCACCCCCATCTTGAATTGAATCATATATCACAAACCATCCCAACCTCCCTTTTGTTCCTTGACATCTACTACTAGTTTGTAATGGATTATCGTCAATCGGAACAAGCCCAAGGTAACCTCCACATCAATGGAGCGCGAAATGTTTTGTTGGGCAAGTACGAGATGGGGAGGCTCTTGGGCCAAGGAACCTTCGCCAAGGTCTACTACGGCAAGAACCTCGTCACCGGCGAAAGTGTCGCCATTAAAATCATCAGCAAAGACCATGTCAAGAAGGAAGGCCTGATGGAGCAGATCAAGCGCGAGATATCGGTGATGCGCTTGGTCCTGCACCCGAACGTCGTCGAATTGAAGGAAGTCATGGCCACCAAACAGAAGATCTTTTTCGTCATGGAGTATGTAAGAGGTGGAGAGCTATTCGCCAAGGTCGCTAAGGGCAAGCTCAAGGAGGACCTGGCGAGGAAGTACTTCCAGCAGCTTATCAGCGCCGTCGACTTCTGCCACAGCCGCGGCGTCTCCCACCGCGATCTCAAGCCGGAGAATCTGCTTCTCGACGAGAATGAAAACCTGAAGGTCTCCGATTTTGGGCTGTCGGCGTTGCCGGAGCAGCTGAGGAACGACGGGTTGCTTCACACCCAGTGCGGGACTCCGGCTTACGTCGCGCCGGAGGTGCTGAGGAAGAAAGGGTACGACGGCGCAAAGGCAGACATATGGTCTTGTGGGGTGATTCTGTACGTCTTGCTTGCTGGGTTTCTTCCGTTTCAGGAGGAGAATGTGATGAAGATGTACAGTAAGGTGTTCAAGGCCGAATTCCAGTTTCCGCCATGGTTTTCAGCCGAAGCAAAGCGTTTGATTTCGAAGCTATTGGTGGTTGATCCTGAGAAGAGAATTTCAATCTCGGCGATAATGCGAGTGCCGTGGTTTAGAAAGGGATTCACTAGACCCATCGCGTTCTCAATTCAAGACCCATCAACAGAAAACACAGAGAAAGAAAACAGCATACAAGAAATAGAAATGGTGAGGTCGAAATCGTCGCCGCCATTTTACAACGCGTACGAGTTCATATCTTCCATGTCGTCTGGTTTCGATTTGTCGAGCCTTTTCGAGAGTAAGAGGAGGTCCGGGTCGATGTTCACGTCAAAATCCTCGGCACCTGCGATCATGGTAAAACTCGAATCCGTGGCGAAGAAGTTGAACTTCAAGATCGTATCCGCGAAAGAGTTTAAGATGAAGATTCAAAGGGCTACAGAGGGCCGGAAGGGGAAGCTATCGGTGTCGGCAGAGGTGTTCGAGGTGGCCCCGGAGGTGGCCGTGGTCGAGTTCACGAAGTCGGCCGGCGACACGCTCGAGTACAGGAAGTTTTGTGAGGAGGACGTGAGGCCAGCCCTAAAAGACATTGTTTGGACTTGGCAAGGTGAAAATAACAGTCAACAATAATAGGGCAAAGCTCATACCCAAATACCCAATCCAAACTAGGGAAAATTTCAACCTTTTTTCTTATGTTGGAATGGTGATGCGTTGTCTGTCTAATGTTCATGCTGTTTAGTGTTTGATTACAAGTCCTTTGTTTGTGTGGATGCATGGACCGGCATGGTAGTGTGTGTAAATAATGTAATTTTTTCAGTTTAGAAAAGGGTATGGATGAACTATGGATATGGAGAGTAAGTGTTTTTATTTTGAATGAGTCTGTCTTCATCGTATAAAGATTTCAATAGGGGAATTATTGCCAAAGTAGTTGAATCTTTAGTGTGTGTAACAATGGGTTTGTTGTAGTTGCACCAAAAGGGGGACCAAAGGAAAGCTCAATAGTCAAAGTCCGTTCGGTGCATGTGATGGAATCAAGCTGTTTCCACCCAAAAAGAAAGAAAGACGAGGGAATGCTGGATTGCTTACTCTGATAATGGCAAGAGATATGCTTCTAACAAAAAAAAAAAAACCAACAGGTTTTGGAAGGAGGAGCAGAGTTTAAAAACTCAAAACTTCATTGAGATGAGACAACTGAAAAACTCATATGATAATTTTGTTTTCCCTTATAATGAATGGATAATTACACTTTACCTCCTTGTAATTTAAATAAAAATTAAATGACCTCCATGTGGTTTACAAGTGAACACATGATTTCCTGTGATTTGGATTTATCTGCAAATGGATAGAATTTATATGAGTATTTTTGTCATTTTATATCTCTAAATTAGAACATCAAAAAGACAATTTAAGGAAATAACCAAAAAAAAAAAACTTTAATAGACAAGTCTTTATTTTGGCATAACAGGGTCAAATTACCTTTTTGATGTTCTAATTTTGGAGAGATAAAATGATAAAAATATCCCTATAACATAATTTCTGTTAAATTTAAGAATTTTTATTCATTTTGCAAATAAATCCAAACCACAAGAAGGTTATATATTCACTTTTAAATCACAGAGGTTATCTAATTTTGATTCAAATCACAAATGAATAAAGTGTAATTACCCATGAATGAAATGATAGAGAGCTTGGGAGAATCTTAGTTTCTTTTTTTAAAATTTATTTTTGTTTGCTTAATTTATTGTGCTAATTTAAGTCTAAAGCTTAAATGAGTTTTATATCTCTTTAAGATACATTTTTTTTTTTTTTAATGATTCTAGAGTAGATGTGTATTATTAAACAACAAAACTCCACGGTCATAAAAGTTGGCATGTACTGAGTTTTACGTCGGCTTACTCATTTTTCCATCGAGTCAAGTGAACTCAGTCGAGTCAAGTCGAGTAAAACCAATTTTAAAACATTGGGGAGGGGTAGCCAAGGCTATGAGGAATTATTGTGCATAAAGATAAGAGAGAGGATAGGGGCTGATTTGAATTGTGTGATATAGAAGAACTGTTAGCCCTTGGGGAGGACCTCTAAGGACCCCAGCCTTTACTTCAGTGGGATAGAGCTGGTTTAAGGTATGTGGTGGTGACGAACTATTAAGCCTCGTTTTGGGATCTCACTACAGTCTTTCTTTAGCAGCATTAGCACTTCTAGCATTACGTGTCTAGCATGATGTGTCTGTCCTGTTAGTGAGTGCGCTATGCAACAGTTCGTGTCTATTCAACTGGTGCTTCAATCCGTGTCTATTTAACAAGGGAGGCTGATGCTAGTATTTTTTATAGCAAATTAGCAAATTTAGTATATTTTTTTTCTTTTTTTTTTCTCTCTCTTTTTTTTTCTTCTATGGCAATGGTATTTTTCTCAACATAATTTGACTTATGTTTCTCTTATCAATTTAAAACAAAAAATAAAAAATAAAATTTTAAAGTATAGTCATTTCCTTTTGAGCCTATTGTAAAAAACTACATCATGCTTAAGTGAATTTTTTGTAAATTAACTTTTTTTTGTGTGTGTAGTACTACCATTAATAAAGTTTGATTGGGTCGAAGTCAAATTCACAAATGAGTTTACTTTTGAAAGACTAATGTTATGTGTAATTTCACTTTTGTATCTTTTCACTCCTTTCACACAAGGTTATAATTTTTTCATTTCAATTTAAAGTACCTTTCATTTTTATTCATATTTTTAAAAATAATACCGTTTCATCATTCTCGTGAAACTTCATCTATAAAAATAAAATATTCCATCAACTACACGTTCGTCCGTTTTAGGGTCACGCAGGCCTCAAACCTGATTTTTTTTTTAATTTGTTATTATTATTATTATTATTATTATTTTGAACAAAAAGCTAACATCAAACTGTACTTTCTCTTTATAAAGTGTAAACATTTTGGCCAACCCCATTTTTTTGGAATAGAAGTATGAAGTATCCAAGTCCAACGGACCCAAAGTCCCGGAGCCAACTGCCAATCCTAAGAAATAAATAGTTGAGGGTACAGCCTCTCTCTCTCTCTCTCTCTCTCTCTCATGGTCCCAAAGCCAACTGCCAATCCTAAGAAATAAATAATAGAGGGTACAGCGCCTCTCTCTCTCTCTCTCTCTCTCTCTCTCTCTCTCTCTCACATATACCGGATCAAACCCAATCTACCATTCCAACCTACCATAATTGTTGGTTAGTAAAAGAAAGAGAGCAGAGCTCCGTTTGGTATAATCTAAATTTAGTTTTTTGTTTATAAATAAAAAAAATTTAAATATGTTTAGCTGTTTTATTTTTATAAGTAAAGATAAATAAAAAACAAAGTTAAAAATTAAAAAAAATATTTATAAACCCAAAAAAGTACTGCCAAAAAACTTGAAAAAATTATACGTTTGACTCCATCACATAATAATAATATCGTATCATCCATATACACGTAATAGGTGGGGTACGGTATGAAGTGTCCCAATTTGATTGGTTTGGAATTGGGCCTCTACAAAGCAACATTTGGCAAAGTTTAGATGCCACGCAATGTCATGCCCGGCATTGATCGATACATTATTGCGTTGGGGTGTGAAATCAAGAAATGAGTGCCACAAGGCTTTAGGGAGGTCATCTAAGTTGTCTTCTTCACAACTTTAAGTTTATGCACTATCAAGATCATGCCACATGTCCATGGGAGTTTGCTGACGTTTTCTCGTTTGTCCCATTTTTTTTTAATAAAGTCAAATAATAAAAAAATTATAAATAATTTATATAAAAAAATAATGTAATTTAACGCGTATCTTAATGTCTTTTAATAATAAAAATATTATTATTTTTTATAAGATTTTTATAATTTTTTTGAATTTTTAAAAAAAATAGCAATTTCTTTTTTTTTTGTCAAAGGACATTCATGATTCATACCAAATTTTCAACGCAGACCGACGATAAAGATGGGGCCTATGAAAAAGGCCCAAGACGGGGATTAGGATCAATCAGTGCTGAATATCCCTACTTGATTGCTTATCACTTTATTTGAAAATGACAAGTATTCATCACTTATATGGTTTGTTTGGCTTCTTGCGGAAGTGGACCGATGCTTGGCCGATACGTCGACCTCCTATAATGAAATTTAAAAATATATTTTTTGATCTGATTTAATTAAAGATGAATTTTACTCGATTGTACTCAATATTTATTTTGAGTGTAAAATCAACAAATCAATAGCTTTACTTATTATAACTTTACTTATTTTTTAATTTTTTAAGACCTCTAAGTTTTATAACTTTACGTATTATAATTAAAATTCTGTATAATTTTGGCATATTTTTTTGAAAAAAAGTCTCAATCTAAATAAGAAAAAAAATCATAAGAAAATAAAAAAAAAAGGCCTGCATCAAATGAAAAAAAAAATCTCATTACAAAAAAACATTCCAAACTAACCACTATAATTACATAAACTTTTATTAATATAAATAAGATTAAAGGTCTATTCTATACAACTTTCTCTCTCTCTATTGTTTATATACTTAGAAGTTTAAACTCTCATAGCATACACACACACACACTCTCTCTCTCTCTTCTCTATAAAGACAAATTGAAGAATAAATTAGTAAATCTTACCTATAACGTTATCAAACGAATTGTTGATTTATTTTATATTTAAATATAAATCGATATTTGTTTAATTTTCTTTTGAACAAAGTGTAATTTTTTTTTATTGTTTGTAGTTCTACAAGTAGCTGTTACACTAAAACTAAAAAGTAAATTATGTACTTTGTTGGTTGAAACACTAATTTTGTATTATGATGGTCAAATCATTTAGTGAATACTTCATCAAAAATTAATTTTAATTAGATGGTTAAATCTATTGTGATTTAGTAAATATTTCATTGAAAAGAGAGAAAAATAAATTAATTAATAATTTTTCATATAAAAAAATTTACACCTTGTATTAAAAATGTATAAAATGTTATTTAAAATTTTTTCTTTGAGTGTATTTCTCACCTCCACTGAAAAAAATTCCTGGTACCATCACTGGCTTCTTGCATCAAATACAGTTTCCACTCTTTCCTCAATCCCCCACCCAAAAAAGAGAAAGAAAAAAAAACTGTGAGGGAATAACCCCCGGCCCAACCCAATGGGTGAGGCCTAATCTATGCAAATTAAAGTTGGGGCTGCTTGGCGGCCTAGATCAGAAGTAGAGGGAGGGCCGGCCTTGACTGTCGATATCCTCCCTACTGTAGCCTAAACCACGAAAGGCGGGCCCAAACCGCTAGCGGTCTTCAAGCATTAAAGGCAGAGTTGACTTGCATTAAATGCACAAGCAGTTGCCCATGCGACGTCGACGTGCACCTCCGGTCAGTCAGAATCCCCCGCGGCGGTGTGCCAAACCCCGTAAGTAATCAGGCGGTGCCAATAATGATGCTTACCCAGCAGGCCATGAGAGCCTGCTGATAAGCCAAGGCAAAACACACTCCCTCGAGAACTCTATAAATACTCAAAGCATCGAGAGCCCGGTATGAGGAGTTAACCCCAAGTATTTAGAACTTTCATTCGTTTTTATCTCGATTAAGCCTGCTGACTTAATCTTCGGAGTATGATCGGCCCACTAAGGGTCGACCCATTCTAACTTTCTTGTCTTGCAGAAAGAATTTGGGCTCATCTATTTGGGGCTTGAGAGTTCGGCCCAGCCTTCTCAGAAAATTCCACTTACAATTGGCGTCGTCTGTGGGAAGGCTTAGAAAAACCATGAGTTTAAACAACCGGAGACATAGAAGAGAGAACCACGACAGAAGAGGCATCAGAGCCTCCTCCAGTAAAGATCAGACCAATTCGGCGCACTGCCAATCTACACCAGTAGATCGGCAGAGAAGGAGAACACTAAGGTCGGAGATACGGACGCTTGCTGAGAGCCACCAGGAAGCACTAGATGAAATGTGGAGGGATACGGGCTATGTCAGGGACAGAAATTTCCGCAGAAACCACCCTTGGAACCTTACCCCGTCACCCTCCAGTGGGCGAATCTCGAGCGAAGATACACTCCGTGCGGCGGAGAGAGAAATTCGGCAGCGCGAAGAAGAGATAGCTTACCTCACCTCCCAAGTTCGGGTCATGAGGGAGGCATTCTTTGGAAGAAATGGGCATGGGAGAGAGAGGTCCCCTGATTAGGAGTAGATTACTGGCGACAGGAACGGTCCAGCGCCGTGGGTAAGAGGGGGATACACCCCTAGCACTGGGTGTTGCAACAACGGGCACACAGATCGGCGGATGGGAAGGAGCGAAACCCCGCCAAGAAATAACACTGCTGAAGGAGATCAGCGGATAGAGGACTGGGAGAAATGGTATAACGAAAAACAGGAGGCTAGGAAGCAGCAAACTAAGGAACGTATGGCCCACGACCTAATGAAAAAGGCCCTGGATCAAATTGCGTCCTCGCCATTCACAGAGGAGATCGAGTCCCACCCAATTCCTCGAAAATTCACCCCACCAAAGTTCACCCTCTATGACGGGAAGACTGACCCGATTAACCATGTTCGGCATTATAAACAGCTTATGGTAATGTGGTGCGCTGACCATATGCTGATGTGTCGAATCTTCCCCTCCAGCCTAGGAAGTGTGGCTTTACGGTGGTTTGATAAATTGCCACTTAAGTTCGTTTCTAGCTGGAGGTAACTTGCCGAGCTGTTTATAGCTCGTTTCATAGCAAACAGCCTGCAGCCGAAGAAGGTTGATTTCTTGCTGACATTGCGAAAAGAGGAAGGGGAAGGATTACTAGCATACGCCCGACGATACTGGGAGGCTTACAACGAAATCGACGAATACAGCGAGCAACTGGTTGTAACCCAGTTCAAGATCGCCCTTCCCAGGGAGCACCGTTTGCGACAATCCTTGATAAAGAAACCAGCCCTCTCCATACAGAAACTGATGCTGAGGATCGAGCGCTATGCGCGGTTGGATGAAGACGCGCCCCAGCCAGCATCGGCCAAAGTCGACGTTGCTGTAGAGAAGGCAAATAAGAAGGATGCTAAGAAACCCCGATCGGAAGATAGCAACCAGGGAAAAAGGGTAACAGAGGGAGTCTATATAGTCTTTAAAGACCCCATCTATAAGATATTGCCCCAGATCCACGACAAGCTATTTTTTAAATGGCCACCAAAGTTAGGAGGAGACCCAGTAACCTGAGACCAGAAGAGGTTCTGTTCATACCACCGTGAGAAGGGGCATAAAACGGAGCAATGTCAGCATCTCAAAACCTATTTGGAAGATTTGGCAAAGGCTGGCCATCTCGACTAGTTTATTGATCGGGAAAAAACGAAGAAGGATGTCGAGCAACCGCGGGTGGAAGACACGACCCAAAAGGAGACAGAGGTAAGGCCGGTCCGGGTAATCAATGTGTTGCACGGTTTGGCCGGGTCAGGAATCGTCGACCCATATAGATACCGGGCCGAGATGCAAAAGGCTGCACACTTAAGGGAAGTAATGCAGATACAACCGCCCAGCAAGAAAACCAAGATCGGCAACGGCCATATGCCCATTGCCTTCACTGATGAAGATCTCGTGGGAGTGCAGGTTCCCCATAATGACGCACTAGTGGTAACACTAAGAGTGGCAGACTGTGACGTCAGAAGACTGCTCATCGACCAAGGGAGTTCATCTTAAAGTTATGTACTACAGCCTGTTCAAAAAATTGGAACTCAAGGAGTCCGACCTCCATCCGTCACTCAGCCCGTTGGTCGGATTCAGCTCAGATCCAGTCTAGCCCATGGGGAAGGTGACTGTTCCGGTAACAGCCGGTGGGATCACATTGCAAACCAAGTTCTTGGTCGTCAACGTGCCCTCCCCCTACAATGCCATCATGGGGCGAACTTGGTTACACTTTATGAAGGTCGTTCCCTCGTCCTACCACCAATTAATCCGATTTCCAACCCCTGGTGGAGTAGGGGAAATAAGAGGAGACCAAGTGGCTGTCAAGCAGTGCTTCTTAATAGCATGCGCAACCAAGACGAAAGTTGAGAATATGCAAATGATGGAGCTGCACGAAGATAATCCTACCATTGAGGATGTGGGGATGACTCCTGAGAATAAAGCCCTAGAAGATCTGAAGAAAATATACATTGATCGGCATGGAGATAAGTTCTTTATCATTGGCACTTCCTTATCCAAACGAGAGGAATATGCCCTGATCGAGTTGTTGACAAGCTTTCTAGAAGTGTTCGCCTAGACCCCTTATAACATGCCTGGGATTGGTGCCGATGTTGCTTGTCATCGATTGAATGTTGATCCAAATTGCCGACCTGTTGTCAAGAAGGGGAGAAAGGCGGCTACCCAGCATGTGGACGCTGTTCTTGAAGAAACGGAGAAACTTTTAGAAGCTGGAGCAATTCGTGAGATCAACTACCCAAGTTGGTTATCAAATACAATGGTCGTGAAAAAGAAGGACGGCAAGTGGAGGGTCTGTGTGGACTTCACTGATCTCAACAACGCATGCCCCAAGGATCCATTCCCCCTCCCCAAAATTGACCAGCTTATGGATGCAACCGCTGGCTTTGGGAGGATGAGTTTCTTGAATGCTTACCGAGGGTACCACCAGATTCCCCTCCACCCCGACTATCAAGAGAAGACGGCCTTCATCATTCCAAGGGGGATATACTGCTACAAGGTTATGCCATTTGGTCTGAAGAACGCCGGAGCCACATATCAACGATTGGTCACAAAGATGTTCAAGACGCAGCTTGGCAGAACTGTCAAGGTCTACATCGATGACATGGTAGTAAAAAGCAAACTGAGCAACTCCCACTTGGCAGATCTAAAAGTGGTGCTCTGTATCTTGAAGGAGTACAAAATGAGGCTAAATGCTTCAAAATGCGTCTTTGGTGTCAGCTCGGGCAAATTTTTAGGATTCTTGGTCATGCATCGAGGCATTGAAGTAGATCCACGACAGATCAGTGCAATCCAAAGCATCCACGCCCTGAAGAATGCCAAAGAAGTGCAGAAACTGACAGGAATGGCCGCAACACTCAATAGGTTCATTAGCCATTCATCAGACAGGTGTCGACCGTTCTTCCAACTTATCAAAAAACAGGAACGGTTCAAATGGACCCCAGAATGTGACTCTGCCCTTGCCGATCTGAAGACATACTTGACCCAACCACCCTTGCTTTCCACCCCCCTTCAGCATGATGAACTCTTCCTCTACCTTGCTGTATCGGAGCATGCGGTTAGTGTCGTCCTACTCAGGTAAGAAAACCACCAACAGTTGCCTGTCTACTATGTCAGCAAAATCTTTCTCGGAGCAGAAAGCAGGTACCTACCCCTTGAAAAGTTGGCGCTAGCACTGGTAGTAGCATCCCGCAAGTTGGTGCATTACTTCAGAACGCACGCCATCAACATCCTCACTAACCACCAGCTCAAAACTCTTCTAAGGAAGGCCGACTTCTCTAGAAGATTGGCAAAATGGGCCGTGGAATTAGGGGAGTTTGACATCAAGTTTCAACCCAGATCGGTTATAAAGGGGCAGGTTCTTGCAGATTTTGTTGCCGAATTCTCTGTCGAGTTACCCAAACACAGGGGTAGAACAAACCTCAGCAGCTACCCAAACACACAACGAATTCCCCCTGGATCTTTGGGAAACAACTGATCATTGGCAACTGTACGTTGACGGAGCTTCCAATGACTGGGGGGCAGGATCAGGCATTGTACTTATCACACCAGACGGTCTAACCATCGAACAAGCCATCAAGCTCGAATTCACTGCCTTCAACAATGAGTCTGAATACGAGGCCTTGCTCGCGGGAATACGCAGGGCTATCGAACTTTGAATTCCTGAGATCGTCATCTATTCAGACTCCCTGCCCGTTGTCAGCCAAATTACGGGAGAATACACAGCAAAGAACGACAGAATGACACAGTACCTAGCTAAAGCCAAGGAACTCCTCGGCCGATTCAAAAGCTACAAGCTTCGACAGATCAGCCGGGACAACAACTCACATGCAGATGCTTTGGCAACCTTGGGCACAGCTTTAAAGGCTGGGTTAAAAAGGACAATTAATGTGGAAACCCTTGCCAAACCAAGCATCTTTCAGGAGGAAGAGGAAGCCCTGACGGCAGAATAGCTGGGACCATCATGGATGGACCCAATTATCTCCTACCTCGACAGAGATGAACTAGCAGAAGACAAGACTGAAGCTCGGCGAATCAAACATACATCTCTCAGATATTGGCTATCACCAAGTAAGGGGCTTTACAAACGTTCCTTTATAGGTCCATACTTGCACCATGTCCATCCGGACCAAGTACAGGGCGTTTTGTTCGAAATCCACGAGGGGATATATGGAAGCCATGTCGGCGGAAGATCGGTAGCACACCGAGCCATTTCACAGGGATATTGGTGGCCTTCCATCCAGAAAGATGCAGCCTAGTACGTCCTCAAATGTGACAAGTGTTAAAGGTATGCCCCCATCATCCACAGCCAGCCGAAGATCTCGTAACCATCACCAGCCTGTGGCCTTTTGCTCAGTGGGGACTGGACATAGTTGGGCCTTTACCCCGAGCACCAAGCAATAAAAGGTTCCTCATCGTGGCGACTAACTACTTTACCAAATGGGTAAAGGCAGAACCTTTGTCAACTATTAGGGAAGTCGACGCCAAAAGGTTCGTATGGAAGAGCATAGTCACGAGATTTGGGTACCTGGTGCCGTTGTTTCAGATAACGGCACCTAGTTCGATGGTAACATGTTCAGATCGTTTGTGAAGGGCTAGGGATCAGAAACTATTACTCAACACCAGCCTATCCCCAATGCAACGGGCAAGTCGAGATTTCAAACAAAACCATCCTTAACGGAATCAAAAAGCGACTAGAAGAAGCCAAAGGAAAATGGACGGAGGAGCTGCATAGTGTTCTGTGGTCTTATAGAACGACCCCAAGGAGGTCCACCGGCCAAACCCCGTTCTCTCTGGCATACGGGGTGGAAGCAGTCATTCCTTTGGAGGTCGGACTACCTACTGTCAGAACGGTAGCCTTCGGCACGGGCCTCAACAACCAAACTCTGGCGAGGGACTTGGATCTAATTGAGGAAAGAAGGGAAGCCGCCTTGATCAGACTTACAGAGTATTAGCGATAGTTAAGACGCTCCTACAACAAACGGGTCTGCCCAAAAAACTTTGCTCCTGGAGACCTGGTCTTACAAAAAGTACTGGGGGCAACTAAGAAAGCGGCGGATGGCAAGCTCGGCCCAAACTGGGAAAGCCCTTACAGAGTGACGGCCGAGGTCAGTGTTGGCGCATACCGATTGGAGACTGTTGAAGAGAGAAGGCAGCTGCCTCAGCCATGGAACATGAGCAACTTGAAGAAATTCTACCAGTAATACGAAGCCTCGTGTGATGTGACAGTTCATCAAATGTGTAAAGTTTTTTTTGAAGAATCAATGAAAATGAAGATGTTCAAACAACCATACTCTGAACACTCTGTGAACCTACAAAAACCAAGTGTAAAAACTTGGTCCTGTCCAAGTTGGGCAGGTCGGCCAAAGAAGATCACAAAAACCAAGTGTAAAAACTTAGTCCTGTCCAAGTTAGGCAGGTCGGTCAAAGAAGGCCACAAAAACCAAGTGTAAAAACTTGGTCCTGTCCAAGTTGGGCAGGTCGGCCAAAGAAGGCCACAAAAACCAAGTGTAAAAACTTGGTCCTGTCCAAGTTGGGCAGGTCTGCCAAAGAAGGCCACAAAAACCAATTGTAAAAACTTGGTCCTGTCCATGTTGGGCAGGTCGACCAAAGAAGGCCACAAAAACCAAGTGGTAAAAACTTGGCCCATGAATTCCACAAAGAACAAAGATAAAAATTTGGTGCTAACCGAATTAGACAGCTTTTCCAAAAAGAGGAAGTCATACAAACTTAAATCAAACATTAGATAATGAGGCAAAACCAAAAACTGTCATTTGCAAATGGCGGTAAATACAAAACATATTCAGAAACAAGGAAAGACTACAAAAGATTATGTCGACTTGTCCTTCGGCAATACAGATGGCTGCGTCGTGCAATGTAAAGAATATTTGGTAGACTTCGATTGCTCGGCCGCCGCTCTTTCCTTTTCTGCCTTATCTTTTTCAGCAGCGATCTCCAGAGCAATCTGTCTCTGATGCTCAACATTGGCAATCACCTTCTTCGGGTCCACGACGCCGTTCTCAGTTGTGTTAAAATAGTTAGGGCATAGGCGCCAATTGTCAGTAGTTCTGTCGGTGTCGAGGACATGGACAGCTCCACTCCAGCCCTGTTGAAATATGGTATGGCTCAAATCCGCCATCTCAATGGCCAGTTCATTGGTCGTTCTCTCCTCGCCCCTCCTCAGCAACGCCTCCTCATCAACCTTTAATTTGGCCACTTCTGTTTTGAGCTCCTTGACTTCAGCATTGGCCTTGTGCAGATCCACAGACTGCACGTCGAACTTCTTTTCGAGATCGGTGAGTTCCTGATCCCTCCTTTCAAAATTAGCCTTCATCAACAGCAGCTCGGCGGATGCTTGTTCGGCTTGCTTCCTGAAGGTAATCCAGTCCTTATTGGCGCTGATCCATTCCTCTTTTAACCGGTCGTGCTCTTCGATAAGTTCTTGATACACCTCGGCGAGCTTCTGGAAGCGGGTCATCGCCTCCAAGGAATTCAGGCAGCCCTACACCAATAGAAAGTCGTGTTAAAGCAGTGGATCAAGAAAAGCCCTTGAAACAGAAAAGATCGATCGCCGACTTACCAACAGCGAATCATGGAAGGCTCCCACAAAAACGGCTGCATCACTAGCCTCGCCCAACTTTGCCATATCTTTTTTCTGGAGAACACTCTTTATGACGCCGAAGGCTACCTCGGTCTGCTCGATCATCGAATCAGTTGTTGAGAGAGGTCGGCCTAGGATATCAGGTGTAATGGTCATTATTTCGCCAACCTCCTCCACTATGCCTTTTCCTTTCTGTTTTTTGGGCGCTGGAGTTGGTGCGGTAACCTCGGCCCCCCTTTTTTTCTGTTGCCGAGTCTCAGGCCTCTGTTGAACGGGGGGAGTTTCCTCGGCAGGAGTTGTGGCTAGTTCGGCGGTTGGAGCATCTGCTGAAGTGGCCGCGGCCGACTTCAGCGGCTTGCCAGCAGCGGCAAACATCCTCTCCTTCAGATTCATGCTGTCCTCTGCGGTGGCGGACGGGGCGGAATCTTGTGTTGTCGTCGGAACTTTAACCCAGCTGTCCGGCACAGTGAATGACGATGAACTTGAAGCCGAACTGTGGGACCTCGATCACTCCCCGCGTTGTTCTTCGCCCTCGGGCTCCAACGGAGGAACAAGTGCAACTGTAACCCCGGTAGGGCTGCGGGCCCTTTCAATTGCAATACCTGTCGGAATCTCCTCGAAGTCTCCCTCGGCACCTTCCTCGGCCAATCTTGCAAGGGTACTCTGGGGAACACCCGTGTTGGCGGTGAAGGTCGAGTATCGCAGCGGGTACGCGAGCAAGATATGCACAGCCCGATCGACGTGCCTCAATCTGCTTTTGCCAACGTAGTTCAAAACCTTGTTGAGATCGTCGAAGTTGACCAATCAGTCACGCGCCCTCGACCGCTTCTCCCTGTTCTCTGCAAAAATGCGAGGGTCAAGTGAGATGCATACAACAGTTTAAAAGACTCACAGTATAAGAGATCGGCATCAAACCTATTTCAACGGGTTCTCTAGAGCATCAAATCGCTGGTTTATCCTTCTCAGGAACGTCGCCGAACTCCCAGGGACCGGTTATCCAAACCCTAACTTCGTCAACGCCCTTACCGGAGGAAGGCAGACATTTCACTAACTCTAAGGACTTTTCTATGGCCCGCAGGTAGACTTTGTAACTACCTCCGACTTTACAAAGTGTGTAGCAATAATCTAGTTTGGCGAGGCCCAGGTTCACACCCAGGCGCCGATTTATTTCAAGCATGCCGAAAAAGATCCTATAGACGTTCGATGACAATTGGGAGGCCGACACCTTATTTTTTACTATGAACTTATGAAGAAGAGGATTGAGGGGAAACCTAAGTCCCCCTTCTACGATAGCCATGACTGGGAACGACACCCCCTTTTCTGTCTCACCCATACGGTAGTCCTCGGGATCGACCAGCTCTAAGCCGATCTCATCTAGAACTTCAAACCTAGCCCTAAAAGTGGCAAGGGCTGACGGACCGTCTAACGTCTTTTGAAGGCGAGAGGCCATCAGGGGGCAACCGTCAAACCACAGAAACTACACTGTAGAGCAAAAGAGGAGTGGGCTCGAAGAACACTTACAGTGGTGAGTGCCAAAACAGCCGACGCACACGCTACTCGAAAGGCAATAAAAAACCAAGTGTTTTTCGACTGAATAGGGCATCGCTCTTTTATACGCATCAGTGCCGCGGTTCGTGCATGAGAAAACGGCAGTAATCATGACACTTTGCTGAAACGTCGCATCTACCATCGATTCAATGATACCCTACACTGAATCTTTTAAAATCCCTGCCATTTATGTGGCCGGGTGGCCGTTACAGCCCTTGGCCGTTTCAGAAGCCAAAATGACACACAGGCTGGGGGCAATTGTGAGGGAATAACCCCCGGCCCAACCCAATGGGTGAGGGCCAATCTACGCAAATTAAAGTTGGGGCTGCTTGGCGGCCTAGATCAGAAGTAGAGGGAGGGCCGGCCTTGACTGCCGACATCCTCCCCACTGTAGCCTAAACCGCGAAAGGCGAGCCCAAACCGCTAGCGGTCTTCAAGCATTAAATGCAGAGTTGACTTGCATTAAATGCACAAGCAGCTGCCCACACGACGTCGACATGCACGTTCAGTCAACCAGAATCCCTTGCTGCGCCAGACCCTGTAAGTAATCAGGCAGTGCCAATGATGATGCCTACCTAGCAGGCCATGAGAGCCTGCTGATAGGCCAAGGCAAAATACACTCCCTCGAGAACTCTATAAATACCCAAGGCATCGAGAGCTAGGTATGAGGAGTTAACCCCAAGTATTTAGAACTTTCATTCATTTTTATCTCGATTAAGCCTGCTGACTTAATCTTCGGAGTATGATCGGCCCACTAAGGGTCGACCCATTCTAACTTTCTTGTCTTGCAGAAAGAATTTGGGCTCATCTATTTGGGGCTTGAGAGTTCGGCCCAACCTTTCCGAAAAATTTCACTTACAAAAACAGAAAAGAATACAAGAGAAGTATTTTTTCAGGCACCCCTGTTTGCTAGCTTGTCTACCGAAGAAGAAAGGTCCGTATTAGCTTATTTGGGCTGATAATATGAGTTTTCGGTTGACTTTGTTTGGCATTTAATTATTCCATATCTTTGATATATATATATATATATATATATTGCGTGAACTTTAATTAACTTTAGAATCTTTGTAGTCTTTTAATTTTATATAAATTAGATACTTACCAAGCCAAAACCTTTTGAAATAACACTATAAAGTTAAGAGCAACTTCAGAAGTTTTGAATTTGAACTCTTAAAAAGAGGGCATAACCCAAAATCTAAACTTTGACCACCATGCACTCTTGAGGTTTCTTCAATCTATATTTGGTCTACTTTTCCAATTCATATGATGGAAACTCATTTTCTATTTGATATCTTGCTCGTCACTTGGTCTCACGCTAATTTAGTGAAGCGAAGGCCTTTTTCTTTTTCTTTTTTTTTTTTTTTTCTCTCTCTTTTTCTAGGTTATGATTAACCAATACAATCGCAAACAAAAAAAAATGCACGTCATACGCGTGCAACCTTCTTAAATTTTTGTTCTCACTACTGTGTTTTTATAATTTATTTGCTAAAACTAACTTTAATTGAGTAAAAAGAATTAAAAAAAAGTCTCAAAATTCACATATCCTTTTCTTTCGGCATCTTCTCATCTCGTCGTCATCAGGTTGTCTCCAGCGCGCGCCGACACACACACACTCTCTCTCTCTCTCTCTCTCTCTATATATATATATATATATCATCTACCACGCACACCCCTTCACATAAAAAACAAAGGACACTTTACCCCACCAACTCTCTATCTCTCAAATGGACAATGGATTACAAAATTATTTACATGAAAAAAAAAATAAAGAAAAAGATGAAGAAGATTGAGGTGTCTTCAAATGACCTTCAATCAAACCAAATGCACGCACACTCGCGCACAAAGAAAACAACACCTCCCAAAATTTTTCTAAAGCTAATTCGGATGCTTTCGTGGCACATTATAGACATGCTACATATAGAAGAACAAAATTTTCAATTAGTTAAATATGAAAGAGAAACAATTCAAAATTGAAGGGAGTTAGAATTTAATTGAAAATCTCTCGAATGCACCTGGTAAATATATTAAAGCAATCTACCACTTGAGCTATATGCATCGAATTAGTAATAGTCAACCCAATCAAATGCTCATATGTAAGAAAACAAAATTTTAAATTATGATGATGATAAGAGAACCAAAAAAAAAAAGGAGAAGAAACCCCTAAAAATAAAATTACGTGTAACAAAAAAAAAAAAACACAATGTTACTCTGTAAGTGTCAAACAACGTTATCTTTAAAATGATATTCGCTCCTATTAGATTGTTCTAAGGTCGCAAGCAAATCACTTTACGGTTAAAACGAAGACCCACAGTAAAATTGCATATAGCAAGTCTTTAAGGGTTATTTCTTCAAAACTTTTGAAAACGAAATATCTATAGGCTGTGTAATGCAATTAGAATATGATAAGGTGACGCGTGAGTTGATGGTAATATCTTCTTTTTTTTTTATTTTTTTTGAGCAAAGCAATACATAGCTAATAGTAGTATCTAAAAAAAAAAACAAAACAAAAAAAAAGCCATTGAACATAATCGTGTAGATTATTGCTTACGAATCATCGTCAACCCATGGCGGCCCTTTCTTCTCTGCAATCAGGTCCTTGTTTGAATTGGGCCTGACTCAGATTAAGGCCCAGGTTTGAGCTATTAAACCGTGGCCCAAAGGCCGGGGTTGGACCTAGACATATTTTTATCTTTTTTCGGGCAATATTATTTGTTCAGATTCAGTTCGATAGGATAGGCCAGAGTCCAGCCCAAACAAGAAAGAAAAAAGAATGGGTAATTACTTCTTACTCTTTATGGTTTGAAGAAAAAATAGATAACATTTTGTAGTTCAAAAATAAACACATAATTTTTTATAATTTGAATTTATCTAAAATGTAGATGAAATCATGACAAATTTGATAAAATGATAAAAATACTCTTGAAAAGGATAATATTTTATTTTGACATAAAAGATAAAATTGTCTTTTTGATATTTTATTTTTAGAGATAAAATGATTAAATTATTCCTCTAATAAAATAGTCTTTAAATTTAATAATTTTTATTTATTTTACATTTAAGTTCAAAACACATAAAAGTGATGTTTTTATTTTTAATTCACAAAAGATAATTTGATTTTGGCTCAAGGGGGTACTAGCCCAAGAAAGAACTGAGTGCACCAAAACATCCACCATCGTAAATCCACTTTTCGGCACCTGGGATATGTAAAACTAGGTGCGGCTGCTGCTGCTGACAGCACCAACTCCAACTAGTTTGCAGGCCTGCGGCGGCAGCAGGCAGAAGACACAGTGCTCACATTTTCAGCCACGACATTTGAGCTGCTACTGAACCCAACCCCCAATTCCAATGATAGAGAGACTGCAAGTGGCTGGCTGGTAATGGCAGTGATGATATATATATATATGTATGTATGTATAGAAAGCCATACAAATTGCAATTGGATACATTATCTGGTTGCAGAAAGCATGGGAGCAGGGCCCACACTGCCAGTCTGACTTAGGGACAGCCAACAGCTTCTCTCTCTGATATGGTATGAGATTGAATTGATTCCTCCACATGATTTCTAGCGTTCTTCAACTGATTTTCAGGATCGTGGGTGTGACCCGCGTGGAGGGCCTGGTCTCAGACAGGAGTGTCGGAATCGAAGCAGCATATAAGCACATGACTCTACTACGTAAGCAATTAACAGAGAGAGGATTCGGATATTGTTTGGTTTTTTTTTTAATTAACGGACACATGCTTGCTGTTTCAAAAGCAAAAGCATTAAAAAAAGGTTTCCAACTTTTGTAATTTAATTCGGGATAAATTACACTGACTGTCCTGAGATTTAACGAAAAGCAAGAAAGTATTTCTTGTTTTTGATAATTACACTGACTACCTTTGTCAGAATTTATCTAAAAACACCGTTAATTTTTTATGTACAACTACATTTTTATCCTCACTTTTTTTTTGGTTAACATAGATTAATAATATAAAAATAATTTTCTCAAAATGGTCAAATCAATACACCCAACAACCCTCTTCTTTCTTCAGTCTTCTCAAATCCAAGCTACACCTCACCGGCTACCACCGACCACATCACTACTGTCGCCGCCTCTTTGCCACCACCATCACCATCCTCCTCTCTCTCACATGGCCTTCCCATTTTCACCAACTTTACAGCCCAACCGCCACCACCTCCTCTTACCCCTCACTACTTCCTCTCGACAATCACATCGACTGCAACCCATCACCTTTTCCTATGGCCACCATTGACTGCAACCCCCTCGCCTCCATTGTGATGGTTAAATGAATTACAGGGAAATTTGCTATTGCCGAACAATCATCAAAATCCTTTGCTAAACAACCATCAACTGTAAACCAAGGATGAAATTTGCCAAATACACAGAATCACAAAAATGGGTTTGAGAGGGGCTTTCATTGCCGATTGATGCATTCCATCACATATATGGACTTGGTACTCTAAGTCTCATAAAATCCCTTCAAATTTCAGATTTCCTCCAATTTCTATTAAATTATTATGGGTCTGATTAGGGTTTGTGGTTTGAAGTTGAGGGTGAGGGGCAATGGTTAGTGGCAATGGGTGGGGTGGAGTTTTTCTAAGTTTTCAAATATCTCCTCCTCTCTGTAAGTATTCAGATTAGTATTCAAATTGGTAGACAAGGAAGGTGGTGCTGCTAGTTAGTCATGGCGGGTTAGTGAGAGGGGTTGGTGATTTTGATTGGGGGGAATTTTTGAGGTGACTGATTTATAAGTGTTGTTGATGGTTGTTCGACGGCAATAGATTTGCTATAATGGTGATTCGGCTAGTGAGAAAGAGAGAAAGGGGAAAAGAGATGGTGATTGTCCGGCCGCCATGGTGGTGGTGGTGGCTCAACGAGTGTTTCACAGAGAGAGAGAGAGAGACGGTGACGGTGGTTCAGCCACGGTGGATTGCGGAAAGGAGAAAGCTATGACGAGTATGATGATGTATTTAAAAAACAATAGGCTCCATTTGGGGTTTAACAAATAATTTGTTTGGGTTTTGTTAATTAATTGATTTGATTTTGTTGATTAATTGATTTTTTGGTTTTGTTATTTGTTTGATTTGTGTTTTTTTAATTGATAATTTGTTATTTAATTGTTTGAGTTTTGTTAATTTATTATTTGATTATCAGGTTTTAGCTGATCGGTTGTGTTAGCTGTTTGGGTATGGGGTTTGTTGTGGAAATGAGCTGGTAAGTCTTAAGGTCATTTAAGACAATTTGTCTGATATTTTTGATACACTACAGCATTTTTCTCTACGTCAGCATAGCAAACTCACAACCGTTAATGCCTATGTAACGGCAAGGCTGAATTTGTTACATTGCTTAAAAAGTAAAAGATGATAGTATAATTGTTTTTAAAAAAAAAAAAGTACTTTTTTTATTTTCTTTAAACCTAGGGGTGGTCAGGGTAATTTACCCTTTAATTCGGGGACACCTAGTCCACCCTTCCTATATAAACCAGAGCCCTGAATGAAACAGAGGCATAAACCTCTCCTCTTTCATCCCCTCTCTCTCTCTCTCTCTCTCTCTCATCGAATGCAGAAAGATGAGCCGATGAGAGTCAGACCTTCTCTCTCAAACCCTAATTTGAAAGTCCAATCCAAGACGAAGAACGACATCCCTTGCGACCGCAAACACGTCGAAGACGGTTAGTCTCAAATTTCAATAAAGTTCTAAACCCACAAATAAGACCACTGCAATTCAAGCTCCTTCAATGGCAATGGCGGACAGCGCCAGAGACGTTTCCACGTCAAATGTACTCCACGGGAAGTACGAGCTGGGCCGCCTCATCGGCCACGGCTCCTTCGCCAGAGTCTACCGCGCCAGAAACCTCCGAACCGGCGAGGGCGTGGCCATGAAGGTCGTCTCCAAAGAGAAAGTCATCAGAGGCGGCATGATGGAGCAAGTGAAGCGCGAGATTTCGGTTATGAAAAAAGTGAATCACCCAAACATCGTGAAGCTCCACGAAGTCATGGCCTCCAAGTCGAAAATCTACTTCGCCATGGAGTACGTCCGCGGCGGCGAGTTGTTCGCCAAAGTCTCCAAAGGCCGGCTGAAGGAAGACGCCGCTCGAGCTTACTTCCGACAGTTGATCTCCGCCGTCGATTTCTGTCACAGTCGCGGCGTTTACCACCGCGATTTGAAGCCCGAGAACCTCCTCTTAGACGAGGAGGGAAACCTCAAGGTCACCGACTTCGGCTTGTCGGCGCTGTCGGAGCACTTGAAGCAGGACGGGTTGTTGCACACCGCGTGCGGCACTCCGGCATACGTGGCGCCGGAGGTGATCGCGAAGAGAGGCTACGAGGGAGCAAAGGCCGATCTCTGGTCATGTGGAGTGATCCTTTTTGTTCTACTTTCTGGGTATTTACCATTTGAAGAGGATAACGTTATCGCAATGTATAATAAGATTTACAGAGCCGACTTCAAGTGTCCGGCGTGGTATTCGTCGGAGTCCAGCTGGATTGTGACTAGACTGCTCGATCCGAATCCGATTACTCGGATCACGACGGCGGAACTCATGGAAACCTCCTGGTTCATGAAAGCCATGCCAAGAAACGTGAAACGAATGACTGAAGGAGACAGTCAGGAGGAAGTTGGGGGGAGAGAAACGAAGGTGGCAGAGACATTGAATGCATTTCATATAATTTCGATGTCAGAGGGGTTGGATTTGTCGCCGTTGTTCGAGGAGAAGAGGAAGGAACAGGAGCTGAGGTTCGGGACGGCAAAGCCGGCGAGCAGCGTGATATCGAGGCTGGAGGAGGTGGCGAAGGCGGCGCAGTTCAGCGTGAAGAAGAGCGAGTCCAGGGTGAGGTTGCAGGGGAATGAGAGCGGAAGAAAGGGGAAGTTGGCGATTGCGGCGGAGATGTTTGCAGTGACACCGGCGTTTATGGTGGTGGATGTGAAGAAGGACGGCGGCGACACGCTTGAGTACAATCAGTTCTGCAGCAAGAAGCTCCGACCGGCGCTTCGGGACATTATCTGGACAGCTGAAAAATCGTTAGCTGCTTGAAGAATCCCCTATATCTCATTTACGGATGAAACTTATATGATTCGTTGCTAATCATGGATGGTTGTATAGAGATGGTGAAGAAATAAATAAACTTTTTTTTTATTCAAGTTTGCTTGACTTTGTTTTATGTCTTTGATCACCCATCTATATGAATAATTGAAGGTAATGCTATGCAATCAAATAAATTATATAAAATTTATCATTAAAATGATATAATTAAATTGTATGTTTATCATTTTAAAATAAAAAATTCATCTAAATCTTTATTAATTATAAAATTATTATCATCACATTATTTTGATATAAATTTCTGTATATAAATTCTGAAAGAATAGCATTTTCTATTAATTTACATGGATCAGATTTTTTTATGTTTGGGATAGAAATCCAAAGCACTTAATATCCATCAGATTCAGTGGTCGGTAAACCAGACATTGGCCAATGCTCAATTGACTCTACCGTATTTATCTCTTATCAATTTTTTAATCTTAACGTGAATAGTTGATTTTTTATCAAATTAAAAAAAAAATTAATGTACGCATTAATTAACCCAAACACATTTAATATAAAAATACAATAGAGGATATATCCAACTCAAGGATATGGATTGGGGTAGGTTGGACACCAGGGCTATATTTTGGCCCTCTTTTTTCTTTTCTCCAATGAGTATGGGCTAAGGGGCAGCCCTCTCTCTTCCCCCAACCATCCAGCCCGGTTGGAGGCTGGATTGAACTTTCTGACTTAAGATAGCCTAATGTCAACTGCTGCCTTTGGCAACAAATTATAACATGTGCATACACATTTACTGTGATTTGAGTATTTGTGTTTTATATAAGACCTATTATAAATACTAAAATTATAGTAAAAGTCACAACATGTAATAGACATTTAGAATAAATTTCTCGTATCTGCCAATAGAGAATACTACTTGACTGGTAGATGATAGGCCAATTGCCTTGTTTTTAATAAGGAAAATGTTATTCTTTTAAAAATTTTGTATAGAAAACTCTATTAGAATAATGTGGCGATGACAATTTTGTAATTAAGAGCCATTATGATGATTTTATTATTATAAAGTGAATAATTTTTATTTAACAATATCACTATGTATATAAATATTGTATGAATTTTGTGATGACATAGCATTACCCTGTCACAAAGATGGGCAAAACTTGAAATAAAAGCATTTGCAATTGACTGATGGGCTTTTGAGAAGGTAAAAAGATCTTTGATTGATTGGGCCAATGTTTGATTGTTTTCGGCCCGAAGTTGACAAAGGAACCTGATAACTGGCTCACAATGTAAGAACTATAATCTGAACCTTTTGAAGCTAATTATATGAAGTGTCATAGAGTAGGCTGGTTCTATCTCCCACTGGATTGGGTTTGGTTGGCTGTCAATCCACCCAACTTGCATTTTCTTTTCTTTTTTTTTCTTTCTTTCATTATACGGTTAGCGTGTCCAAGCCAGATTTTGTATATATCGACTAATCATTTCTCCGGCACGGTCACAGGCAGACCATCCATTCTAGAATTAGAGAATTTACCAAAGATAAATTTTTGTCACCCCTAGAGGATTTGCCAGGTTTCTGACTTTGAATGTCTAAGTATACAACTCATTCCTTGCAAGTAAGCTTGACAATGGACAGAGTCTGGTTCAAATCTGTCAGACCTGGATTTGATCCAGATTAAATTAATCTCAAAATTCGATCCAAATTCGGTTCAGGCGAATCAGATCTAGCATTTACAAATCCAATCCATTAGCAATCGGGATTGACCTGCTTATCAAACCTGATCTTTTTTTTTTAGGAAGAGAGAGTTCTTGTACTTTCTACTCTAGCAGAAAATAAATACTCCCACTCGTATAAAAATTCAAAGTAAAAAGATAGAAAAAGACTAATAATTGTCTTTTATAGCCTTTATTTCTGAACTTGAAAATACAAACTACATTTGAATTTTTTTCATTTACTGAACTAACCACCACCAAATTTAGCAAGAAGAATAAGCCCTAAATAGCCCATGCTATTAAGGAGTGCAGATCTTTTAGAACTCCAAATATCCTTGTTGCGCCACTTAACTGCCATCCTGCATCTAAAGTTGAAATAAAGATGAGATAACAGTATTACATGCCACAAGAGTAATGTTAAAAAAACCAAATTTAACAGTCAAGAATAAGGACATAATTCAAATGAAAGCTCCCAAAGCAGAGACAAATCAACAGTTGCACCGTCACCAAGAGTAGAAGTGATACCAGGCAACTAGAGCTAAAACCAATTGATCAACAAACAAAAAAGGAGAAAGAAAATCCATAACCATCACAATTTTTTCATTATGAATCTAAATTTTTAACGACATTAATTCAAATAAAAAATATAAATGAACAAACCTTTAAGCCAGTTGTACACATTAAAACTATAATTACACTCGTCTAAGAATTAATAGGTAAAGAACTTGTTCCAGCTCCTAGGAAGGCTTGTAGCTAGGGGTTTATTTAGAATAGCAAACATCCAAGATATTTTTACCAACTAAGCTATAGGCCATCTTTATAAAGAATTTTCTTTGATTCCTTAAGGGCACTGAATTCCACCAACCAAAATCAATAATATTAAATTATTAATCGTCACAATCCTAAAGTTTTTCAAAGCAGATGACGGATCACATGAGAATTGTGCAACAATCCTATCCAAATGTTGAATTTTTCAGAATGTGCATCTCAGTAGAGTAATGTGACCACCAAAACCTCGCAAAGGAGATTATTGTTGATCTTATCTGCAAATTTAAAGTCCTTAGATGCACTCTCAAAAATACAATTAGAGAAGGAAAAGGTAAGACAAAAATTGAACAACAAAAAACAGAGAAGTCATAGAACTTCTAAAATCATACTCAGGTTAGAAACTGTTTTCAATGGAACTTTTTTGTGTAACACAATACTTAAACTCTTCCAAGATCAAGTAACAAAAATTCATTATAATGCAAACAAAGGAAATATGTTCTCAAGCCAGTAAACTTCTCTCATACTGATTTTTAAGAAAATTTCATACTGATTTTCATTATACTGATTTTTAACAAAATTTCATTAGATAGCCTCATGGAAACAAATAAACTTCTCTCATACTGATTTTCATCAAAGGGATTTCAGGATGTGTGTGGTGGGAGTTTATGCTGCAGAGAAATGAATTTGAAAGTAACAGTACTTTCGGAGAGGAAGATCGGCAAACTGAAGGTCAAAGGTCGATTTGCAGAGTGCTGAAGCCCCATTGTACTGTATTTCACTAAATGTGAGTCTAAAAGCATTTAAGTCAAACAACAACAAACTAAAATGGGTGTTCCATAATTTTTCAAGTCGACACTCCTATTCAAAAACTAAAATGTACCATGATCACGTCATAAACAACAACAAACTTCATCATAAATGGTGATAGTGTGGTGGTAAGTGGTTTACTTCTAAGTGATTTGGCTATAAGAGGTCACGGGTTCAATGAGTGCTGACGTTCCTTGTCCACTGACATTAATGAGCTGCCTGCTTATTTACTTGACCTTTGATGGTGTTGTGGTGACAGGCTCGTCTACTTCGACAGTAACTATGGCTTAAACCGAACATTTTATGGTAGGTGAAAGCTTTTATGATCACGTCCAAAAAAATCGCTATCATCGATCGCCCCCTCTTACCTTTTTTACTTAAAAAAGAATAAAAAATTTCAAACTTCATTTAAGTCGCACAGTCGACCTAACCATGATCACAGCATAAACTACAATTTGCACAAAGCCTATGACCTAGTGCAAGTTGAATCTCATCCCGTCATGTAAGATGTAAACCGTCCATTCCCAATTCTCTAAAAGCATCAAAAGGTTCTGCTGTTTCTACCTATCAGCAAAAATTTATATTAAATTGAATTTTATTATGATTTGTTGTTTTTTTGTTAACGAGGGTACTTAAGCCTCTTAGATTACATGATTGGCTCTGAAAATGGTTCAAGGGGCAACCATATTAGTTCAATGTCCTCGCCTAAAAAATAATGATAAATTATTGAAAGTTTGACTTACAAGCCTAATATTTAATGACTAGATGTTCGGTATTTACATTTTAGGTAAAACTATTTCGGGCTCGTTTGATACAAATTTTTTAATAATTTTTTTTAAGCTTTCGAGTAAAAAAATCAAGTTTTTTTAATTTTTTTTTATTTTTATCGCTTTACTTTATTTAAATATAAGTAAAAAAACAAAAACAGAATAGCCAAAAAGCTAAAAAAAATTAACTTTTTACTTATAAACTTAAAAAAAACTAGGAAGAACTCAACTGATTGTTAGTATTTTAGGGCAAACTCTTCCTCACTATTTTTTTTGGCTGTTACTATTTGGTGAGCTCCTTCTTCTAGGTTGCGTTTGGTTGAGGGATGAAAATGGGGAATTGGATTAACTATCCTGTGGGTTTCACAAAATTTATGTTTAGTAAAAAAAAAAAATTGTATGAGATTAGTTATCCATTCGGACTATTAATCCCTCACAATGGGAGATAAGTAATACCAAGAAAGAGGTAGTATTACTTATCCCCTTCTTTAGAATAAACTTTAAAATGCATTTTTACCCTTATTTTATTATTATAATAAGTTAATATAATATTAAATAGCTACATTATAATTTAAAATTAATTTTTCTATTTTTAATGTGATATTATGATGAAATAATATTTTTTATTCTTATCATAATATCATCCTAACCAAATGTACTATGAATAATCCCTCATTAGATAAGATATTATTTATCACTCATTACCACTTTTCTAATCCACTAGTATTACTTATCTCTCATTTTTTTTATCTCGCGAACAAACGGGCCTTAAGGACATTAATTGTTCTCTCATGAGGTATGTTTGGATGGCACAAAAGAAAAATGAGCAACGATGCTTAGAGCTTGATAGTCAGGACGAGAAATGAGACCCTTGAATGAACATGAATTCTGGCACCAATGTGATATTTGTCCAAAAAACTTGTGATCGTTAAGTTGGAGAGATTGAATACTAATATACAGTCCACATCAATGAGAAAATACCAGTAGTGCCATCCCTATATTGCAAACCTCCTCTTTTTTTTTGTCTTTTGTTTCTAATGTCATTCCTAAATGCTTTAATAATGCAAGATTAAGTTTAAGTTTGCTAAACTGTTAGTATAGAAATTTTTTTTTTAAAAAAAGGTTAACAATTTGAGCCGAGCCAAAAAATTGGCTCCACTGAGTAACTCAAATCACAAACAGTCTTTTTCAGTTCAGTTTGTACGAAATTTCTGCCGTCCATTTAACTGACTCCAGCAGTCAATCTAAACCGCACAAAACATGGTCCCACCTTGGCTACATTACATAACATCCGGACAGAACAAAGTCAAAGATTTTCTGTGTGCACAGGCGTACCAAAAACCTCCCGAAGTAGTAATCACATACAAAAGCCAACGGCAGCCCCACCACCCACCATATGAATACTTTCCAATGGGTCCCACCGTCAGGACCTTTTTTGGCTCACGTGGCTGCATCAGATCGCGTGATTTCAATATGCGTGTGACTTACGCATGGCCACTTATATATTTGGCCAAAATTTTACGACTATTCGTTTGTATGTACAATAATATTTCTTTATATGCCAGTAACTGACTTTAGTGACTAGTGAGCCTCGTAGACCTGGCTTGAACTTTGAATTTTTCAAAAAAACAAAAAGGAAAAGACGAAAAAAAAATATTTTAAAAATCTTCTGTGGAATATGGATTCGAACTAGAAAACCACTTTCTTGAGAATTGGTATTTTCTTATCTTGTATACCTAATATTCCATGAATTAAAAACTATGGAAAATCCAAGTCTGATAATTTAAGCAATAATAGCAAGGTAGGTTAATAAAATTTGAGATTTTGTTTTCTTATTATTGTGAGTGATTTAGAAATTTAAAATTATTTGAAAGTATGATAAAACTTGAAATTCATTCTTTCAATGAATCTATTATAAAAGTTCCAAAAATTCTGAAATGATAAGGATACTTTGTCAATTGTTGGTCTCAACTAAATAAAATTTTGACAAAATGTTTATTTACTTATTTATTTTTCTAAAATAGCATAAGTATGAAATATACACAGTAAAGTTGAAAGACATACTTTAAATAAAAATATCAAAAGGTGAAAATGTATAATATCTCTTTCTTTTTTCACCTAAAAAAAGGAAATTGCAAAACCAACCAAAATACTCAAACTCAATTTATGTTTAACTTGTTAGGACAAAATCAATATGCACACAAACTAAACTTGACATATATTATGAAGCTTGTCATTTTTTTGATTTCGACTAGAGCTTATCTTCAAAAACTTATGCGCATTTTAAAATTGTATAAAAATTTAAAATACTCGAATTAAACTCAAGATAAAGTTTGTTTAAAATCAACTTATTAAAGGGCAAATAAACCAAACTTAATTACAGTCAAGCTTATCAATTGCTGTTCAATTCTGACTATAAGTGGTTGCCTCTAGGCTCTAGGCAGCTGATTTTCAAACTTTTTTCCTCTACGGTGAGGTGGCAAGATTTCATTTGAGCAGAAAAAAAAGGAAGGGGAGAGAGAGAGAGAGATGTATAAGAACAGAGGAAGAGGTCAGAGAGAGAGAGGGAGAGATGTATAAGAACAGAGGAAGAGGTCTGTAGACTGGACATTGGTTCTTATTTATTTGTATGTGCTTGTTATCTGCATTTTCTTCCACCACTCGCCATTTCTAGAACCCAAGGTTCTGCATAGACCTTCTCTATCGCATTCAATCCTACCCCATTTGTTTCATATCTTCTATTCCTATAGATTTCCGAATCTATTTCTTCTATTTCCATCCTCTTTTCGCTTTCATGCCATGTAATTTTCATTATTTCACCATTTCGCTCTATGTTCCCCTGTTTACACCTGTTCAATTATCTATCTGCACACATACACGCACACGAATATATAAATCCATCTATATTATATGCATGTATACGTATTCGTGTTTTGGCTAATACTAATGTATAGAGCTTCGAAAGTTCGTTGATTGGAGCATTTCTATGTCTAATTTGGAACAGAGTACGTCAACTGAAGATGGCGGCTTCGGGGTCTGCGCAGCCGCAATTCATCGCCAGCACAGGAAATCGGAGTCTTTCGAATGCGCCTCTGATTGAGAATGTGGAGTCCAATCAGATTGTTGTACCTGATGTGAGTGTCATCTGTTTGCAAATCGTATTTGTCTTGAGTTTACATTATGATTCTCTGTTTTCAATATAACCTAATTAATGCAAAAAAGTGGGCTTTGCGTTGAATTTGATATGAAGAATTGTTACTCAATCCGAAATAAATAGAAATGCGCTTTTGTTTGAATTGATTAAACGCTATTTTACAATTTTAGACTTTCATAGCAATAAGGATGGTGTTTTGGTTTTTCTCTTTTTGGTTTCTGGGATGTCTTTCAGTAAACCCTGACCTAATCTTGGAGAGAGAAAAAAGGGTGTCTGTAAGAATTTTATTTTTCCTTTTATTTTTTGTGTTTTCTTGAAGGGCAGGGCTGGTAAGATTACAACCTGGTATAGTGAGGAGGATGATTGGTTTCATTATCATAGTGACTACAAGATCTTTCAATCTATAAAGTGTCCTTCAAGAACTCTCAAGAGAAGCAGTGGAGTGCTTCTTTTGGGAGTTATTCTATTGCAAACTTGATAGAAGTTAAAAGGTGGTGTAGGAAACTCATGCCATGTCAGAGTTCATCTTGAGTGCTTGCTTCCAAATATGCATTAGAATTTAGATCATCTAGATTCCTACCCAAATGATATTGGCAATGAAATCTTTCCCTTCCAATTCTAAGAAAATAAAATTTTAATTTTATTTGACACTGATTGAGGCATTATCTCATTACTATGTTCACTGCACTTAGGCCATATTGCTCTATGACCTATGTGATTATATAGTCTAAAACTGAATGTGGTGGAGCTGCATTGGAATCCCAATGATTGAATTTTCTCTCACATTTATACTGAAGTAACTAAATTGCTTTACTAATGGTGTGTCGTCCCATAAGAGTTGTCAGAATGATGCAGAGATTGAATGTCAATATTTCCAATGATTAATGACTTGTCTGACCTTTGGATGCAAAACATTCATTTTTATCATCTGTTCCACCTTCTTTCGTTTCTTTGAGATAACTCACTCATTGGTTTCCAGCGGATTAGAGTACTGTGACTTGCAGTTTTAAAAAAAAACAAAAAATAAAAAGAAAAAAGGTTCCATGAATTTGACCTCTCTGGGTGTTCAGTTGACCTACAGCTTTTAAAATTAATGAATTCGATTGATGTGACTTATTTATTTATAATTTTTGATAAAGGTTTATCTCTAGGAGCAATTGCTGCATGTGTACCTGGGAATTAGCATAGTTATTTCATAGGGAATTACTTGATTGATGTTTTTATTTTTATTTTTTATATATGCAGAAGAAAAGCTGGAGAAACTTGTTTGCATACATGGGTCCTGGGTTTCTTGTTTCTATTGCATACATCGATCCTGGAAATTGTAAGATTACTGTTTCCTAGTTTGTTTTAGAATACCAAAATTTCTGCAACTCTAAGCTATTATACCCTCACTTACATTATTTGGCTAACTTACAGTTGAAACGGACTTACAAGCAGGAGCACAGTACAAATATGGGGTAGGTTTATATTTTCTCTGTGTAGATTTGTATAATTTGAGATTAAATAGTACTTGAATGTTTTAATACAGTATGGCAGGGGATTGAAGCAATGAGAAATTTCTAGAAGTTGTGTAGGAGAAATGTAATAGGCTGGAAGTTGAGACTTGCTTTGATGCATCCGACTATTATTTATATCACAATAACTGTTGTTATTTGATGTTTTTGGTCAAATTTATTTTCATTTATCTAAAAGAATGCCACGTAACTGATATGCTTGGTTACACATTGGATAAGTTCATTCGTGGCTCAAAGGATCTCTTCAACGTGTCCTGTCCAATGATGGGCTCTGCACACTTGGAGTTGCTGTACACTATTACACTAATAGAAATTTAATCATCATGTCTCTGAGAGCACAGACTTGAAATTGAGTTACTCTCATATTTTCTCAACATCCTTTCTCTTTCAAGGACAGATTTGTGTATTAACTCGTAATTCGGTTTCTTGAGGTCATACCACTCTTTCTCATGGACATTTCTTTGTTTTCCAGTTACTTTGGATTATACTAGTGGCTTCATGTGCTGCTCTCGTTATTCAATCTCTTGCAGCAAACCTGGGGGTCGTCACTGGTATGTGATCTCTTCATCAACTTATCTGCTATCTATCTTGACTGCACCCAGTTGTTTCCAAGTTTCTTTTACTGGTTTGCTCATTTTTTAACTATACTTGTTTTACATTGTAGGAAAGCATTTAGCAGAACATTGTAGAACTGAATATCCAAAGGTTCCAAACTTCATCTTATGGGTTCTTGCTGAAATTGCCATAGTCGCATGTGACATTCCTGAAGGTATGGGTGCTCTTTACATAATTGGAATGCAAGATCGTGAACTCATTCAATTTTACTACATTATTGGAAAGCCTGGATGAGGCAAAAAATGATTACACATATACAACTGATTGTCACTCCACATCCTATCATGTTTTCTGAAAAGCATGCAGATGATCAAACTCATTAGATCATTAGAATATTCTATTAAACATTTCCTACATCTTCTATAACTATTTGAAGGAGTATGCAATGGTTGTAAGGTGAGAATGATCTGGTGAGGTGGATACTTGATCTGTTTTGGTTGTGAACTTGTGATAACCGTAGGTCCATCGCTGTCCTTATTAGGAAAGAATAATGCCACCCATGGGTAACCAATAGAACATATTATCACTGGCGTTAAGTTATGGTATATTAAGTCTAAAACTGAGGAACTGGTGCACTTCGGATGATCAGATTGTCTTTCCAGCATAGAAGTAGTTATTCATAAATTCTAAGAAATCATATTGTCACCCATGTGGAACTGAAGGAATTATGGATGTCTTGCTTTATGGTAAAATGGGTGCTATTACCCTTATTGCATTTTATTCTATTGGTTCTTGAATATGCTGTCAGATTAAGGCATGTGAAAGAAGATTGCTTTAGATGTAATTTTTCATTTCAGTGCTGAAAAAAAAGAGGTTAAGCTTGTAGATAGGATTAATTTCGCAAATAATCTTTACTGCATCAAATGGGATTTCTATATTGCCTTTCCACTTGGACTGGATGGCCCTTCCTCACTTCTTCGTGTAATCTATGAATGTTTTTTTTTTTAATCTAAAAGTGTTAAACATTCTATTTGGCTTCAAGTTCAGCTTCAAGCTAATGGTGTGTCTTTTGGCTTGGATAGTTGAGTTACTTGAATTCGTCCTTATCTCTAAAATTTTTTACAAGGACAATGCACACTATTCTGATATGTAAATCATGAAGTCATAGTGATTATGGAGGTATTTGCTTATAACACAAGATATGATCATTGTCTGCAGTCAAGATTCATAGTAGTAAACTGCAAAGAACTAAAATGCATGCAAGAAAGATAATAAATTGACAAGTGACAAAAAAATTTATGATTCTCTGGAAAAAAAGGAATGCAATTTCCATAGGTCTTTTGTAGGATGTTTCTCTAGCTCTTCAAGGCATACTAACCTCTCCCATTCCGCACTATGTAAATATGTCACTAATATTAGCATGTTGGAATTTCTATTGGATTTTTGCGAACCTCATTAACATCTGTGCTTGAACATATAAATATATGTATTATGTTAGTTTGCAGTGGCTTCTGATATATCTCTATTCTTATTGCTGCTCTTTATCACGTCCAGTGATTGGAACAGCCTTTGCTTTAAACATGCTCTTCAAAATTCCACTGTGGTGTGGTGTTCTTCTGACAGGGTTCAGTACATTGATTCTTCTAGCACTACAACAGTATGGGGTAATTTAAACAAGTCTTTTACTCAAAGCACCATGGGAGAAAACACATTTGAATTGAATTTTTTACATTTCATCTCATTTGGAATGCATGTGTGCAAATAATTGTGGTGCAGGTGAGGAAACTTGAGTTCTTGATTGCATTTTTGGTATTTACAATTGCTGCATGCTTTTTGATGGAGCTCGGATATGCAAAGCCTAATCCTTCAGAAGTGTTGAGTGGGCTTTTTGTTCCTCAACTGAAGGGAAATGGTGCAACTGGTCTGGCAATTTCACTCCTTGGTGCTATGGTTATGCCGTAAGTTACTTATATTTATCCTTATGGTAATGGGTTATTCTGATCCAAAGTTTCTTATTGCCTTAATGGTCTTGCACTTGCTGCAGGCACAATCTCTTCCTGCATTCAGCTTTGGTCCTTTCGAGGAAAATACCACGATCTGTTAATGGCATCAAAGTAATTTTCCAGCTTCAATGGACTAATTTTTTGACTTTGGTTTGTTATGTCAAGAGGTAGCTTATATGTGGGTTGACCCCAGAATATTTATTGAGAGTTTATCTACATAGACTGTGCAACTATTCCTTTGACTGTGGTCATAAAACTTGATTATGTTATCAAACATCTTACATAAAAGCCAACTTTGGACTTTTTGTTTTTTTGTTTTTTTGGTGGTAGGGTGGGGGGGTGGCGCTCATGTTTGTCCATCCATTGAGGAAAGATTATGTGGCATCAACAAAAGAGCAGCTTGCATTATTCAAAAACTTGGTGGATATAGATTTATCAAACTTAACATTGTGTACAGAAAAATATTTCCTTGAAGATGGGTGCAATCACAAACAGACATACAAACCAAAATCAGAAAAAATTTTAAAAAAAAAGGGAAAAAGAAGAAAGTAAATATAAAGTAGAAAAGAAGAGAAAGAAGAGTTACTTCTTGTCCAATACAAATTTTTTTCTTCTTTCATTAGAATTGTGTGCTAGTGGCTCTTTTACTATTAATAGTGGGAAGAAAATGAAGTAGGTTCTTAGGTTGCCGCTCAGGCCAATATTTGCTACATCTATCATTCATTACTTATTTTTTGAAGTTCAATAATTTAAGTTATTTGGTGCTGAATGATACTCTTTTTGAGGCTTACTGGCTTGAGGTATTATCTTATCAAGATGTAGGCACCAAAATATCACTTTGATCACCAATAGGTCCCTTGTGAAATTTAATTTTATACGTTAGGGCAAGATTCTTTTGAGCACAAATGAGTCAATCATGGCTTCTCTTGTTTACAGGAGGCTTGCAGGTTTTATATGATAGAAAGTGGCTTTGCTCTAGCTGTAGCCTTTCTCATTAATGTATCAGTCATCTCAGTAAGTGGTGCAGTATGCAATTCCTCAAATTTGGACCCAGATGATCGGAAGAACTGCCTAGACTTGGACTTGAACAAAGCCTCCTTTTTACTTAAGGCACGTGACCTGTAGTTCCTGCAACATATGCTGATAGTTCAATGCTCATTTTAGTGCTTGCCGTTCAGTTTCTGATAGATAATACTAAATTTAATTTTAAATCGAAATCGTTAGTGTTACTTTTCGTTGTCTTGTAGAATTACTAAAATCCAGATTGTTCACTATAGTGATTATTATTTACTGTTTACAGAATGTGTTAGGCAGTTGGAGTTCAAAGCTTTTTGCAATTGCCTTGCTAGCATCAGGTCAGAGTTCTACAATAACAGGGACCTATGCTGGCCAGTATGTAATGCAGGTATTGAGTTTTCTGATCTGTCTTGTTGGAGTTTGAATTTTTGTTTGTGATTGTTACTGTCTTCAGAAAATCACTTTCAACCTACCTTCGAATAGCTTTTGTGCACCATTTTTTTGTTCATCTATCATCTAATCCATGTATAATAAGCTTACTGGTAGAATTTTTTTTATTATATGTTAATCTAATTTTCTCTCCTAAGGTTTTGCCATAAAGGACATGAAGTGATAGGAGATACAAGAAGATATTTCCATGGCTCAATGAACTATTAGTTAATAACTGAATTACAAACCAATATCCTATGCCGTGGAAACTTTCTCCCATTGCCTGTAATTTCTTTAAATGATTGGAATATCTGTTTATCTTGGTGATGGTTTTAGCAGCTTCCCATCTGGTTCCGTTGATAACTATAATCAATTTGTTGATTATATATTTCTTTTTTTTAGGGCTTTCTTGATTTACGACTGAGGCCATGGATTCGCAACTTCCTAACTCGATGCTTAGCAATAGTCCCTAGTCTAATAGTTGCAATCATTGGTGGTTCTGCTGGAGCTGGAAGGTTAATCATTATTGCTTCGGTAAGAATATAAATTTTCTTCCCTTGAAGCTTTTTAACTCTCACAGGTGGATGCCCTTCCTATACATCTACCATTGTTCTTGTACATGGAAATATACTTAGGTTCACATGGGGCTATACTGCTTGCTGTTTTTACCAATTTGGTGTCAATATAATATCATTTATGTTGTATAATTTCAGTATTATGTGGAAAAGGAAGCCTCTAATTTGATCCTTGGCTTATAAGTGAGCTAGTTTTCTCTAGAAGTTCAGGTTAATGGCTTATTAGTCTTCGTTGCATTGGCATTTGATCTTCTTCCCTTTTGGTTGCTGAGATGACTGGGAATAAAAGAAAACCAAAGCTTTTGGATCTACGTCCTTTATGGTTTGGTTCTCAACAAGCAAAAGCCTTGTAGTTGCCAAATTCGCTTTGGGCATGTGTAGTGAGGGTTTTGTCTAGTAAAAATTTGCAGAGCAAGTGTGCAGATCCTTTAATGTTCCTTTAATGTTCCCTTTGATTTTAAGTGGCTAAATACCCATTTAACATTGAGTAAATACTTTGTCTAGTCAAACCAATTCTCTGGCTGCAACAAATAAGTACAATTACAAGGATTTATTATTGATTTATGAAGTAGAATAGTTGTGGACTTCAGGTATATACCTAAACAGCCCTTGACAGCTCTACCTAGTTAAACTATGCATAAATAGATGGTGCTATCTTTGCATAGGGGAATGAATGTAGATCATTCTTTCACGTACATCACTCACAAAGGAGATGAATCTTTTGTACAATGGGGTCATGGTTTGCTTGTCAACAAACTCACAATGAAGTTATGAACATTATTCTTTTGTTGTCATGTTGCCAGCATTTTTAATTTTTAAAGCAAGCTAAACTTTGATTTTGTCTTGGCAGATGATTTTATCATTTGAACTCCCTTTTGCTCTTATTCCTCTTCTCAAGTTCACAAGCAGCAAGACCAAGATGGGGATATATGCCAACTCAATTGCGGTAAACTTCATCTCAATTCACAAATTGTAATTTTCTTTTATAGATAAGATCCGAGCATTGTATGATTTGTTGCAAAGCTGGCATAAGCATTGGTACACGCATGTGTATATGTGCGCATGCGCATGAAGGTGTGTGTGATAAAATGAGGAGACATGCATATGTAGATGACGGGACATTCTGATTGCAAATGATGATAGAGTGAGAGCTTTACAGAATACAAGTTTGAGCACTGCTCGCCTCGCGCCTGATGCTAGCAAAATTCATACAAGTTTTTATCTAATTGCTGCATCTACTCGTTTCACATGAAATCTGGAAAGTTTAGTTCAACTTCAAGTTTTTTTCATATAAAAGGACACCAGAACTTGGAGACATGCCTGCGATATTGCGATCAAATGGCTCTTTAATCATTTCATATCACATTTTCTGCCAAAACATTCTGATCAATCTACACATAAGTCAATTGTTCCAGTCAGTTTTTCTCTCTCCCATGGGTTATATATTCAAAAGTAAACCAATCAGAGTATAAGAACTACTACATCTAATATTTTGGACGTCTAAGTGTGTACTCTAAAGCCTTGGACGCCATCATCAGGAAAGGCTTGTATAGTTTCCTTTTCTGCCGTGCATGACCCTGCATATTATATATCTCATTTATTTTTATCATTTTTGCAGATTTCAGCAACTACTTGGGTCATTGGATCCCTGCTTATGGGCATAAATATATACTATATTGCAACCAGCTTCATCAAGTTGCTTCTTCATAGCCATTTAAAAGTCGTAGGCACTGTGTTCTGTGGAATATTGGGGTTTTCAGGGATGTTGGTTTATTTGGCTGCAATTGCATACTTGATCCTCCGGAAAAATAAGGAGGCTACCCACCTTCTGGCATTAACAGCACCTGAAAGTCGAGAAATGGCAAATGAGTCGAGTGATGCTTCAGTCTATAGTCTACCTAGAGAGGATATAGTAAGCATGCAATTGCCTCAGAGGAGGGCTACTGAAGACATTGACTAAACGGATGACTAAAAGAGGTACAATAGTAATGTGGAATCTTAATTTCTTTCAGTTTGTTTTAGATATCAGTAGTACTGATAATTTAGAATCTCTAATATTATTATGTTTTCTTGTTTTGAGTCCCCCCTCCAAAAAAAAAATATATATATATATATAGGTGTATGCAAAAAAATCCATCACTTTGATATTGACTAGGCAACTGCATAATTTGGTATTGGAGAGCTTAGCTTGTGGTTAGGAAACAGAGAAGACTTGAACTGGTCACCTTCGTAGTGTTTCTGGTATTCTTCTTATCAATTTGGACCACTCTTTCTTCTTTTCATACTCTCTTCAAATCTACTCAACCTCATTCTCAACCACCACTTTACTTGTTTATTGTTTGTTATTATAATTTGGAATCAAGTAAGATACCAAATGATGATTCCATAGCTTTGCAAGTCTCTGTATTGGAGCAATTCAACCAGTTGTGTGGAGCCGTTTATAAGATTCCTGATAGTGAGATCTTCAGAATTTGAGACTCGTGGGCATCACCAACTAATTGTGTCCACATTCTTTGTTTGAATTTTCAATAGCTTTCCATGTTTGAACTAGCGGTACACCTGAGAAAGAAAATAGTTAATATCGAATTATCAATATGGTAGTAAAGGAAGAAATATACAATTATATAAAAGGAATACTTGTTTGCATTGCAACTTAAGAAGCCACACGCCAAAAGCTTAAGCTTTGAAAAGCCTCTTAGAAAAGTTGCTTTTTTGAAACTTAAAGTTAGTTTTAATAGTGCTTTTTTTAAGTTAGGAGCCGAATACAATTTAAAAAGTCATAAGTTGTTAAAAAAAGTGGCATCCAAACAAACTCTTATAATTTCTTTTGTAAACTTCTGATTTAATATTAGTTTTTATAATTTCACAGATTTGAAATAATGGGTTTGGTTAGAGGAAAGAGTAAAGGGTACTTAACAAAGAAATAGTAGTCTGCAAAAATCAAATTCAAGCATTTGCAAGATATAAAAAATAAAATTGAGATAAAAAAAGATATTTTGCTGGCTGCAAATAGCTTTTCAAGTCTTTGATCGTAGTTAAATTCCGGTTGAGAGAAACTCGTTTGAGGAACGGAGACGAGTCCCATGAATTGAAAGAAAACTTGCAAGGAAAACTCATTAGAAAAGTTATTGAGATGTTTCAAAAACTTAGATGCTGTTTAAAGAACTTCACTAAACTTTTGGAAAACATGGAGAAAACTTTTCAAAAACTTATTTCTCATAATTTTTACTATGTTTTCATGCTCTCAAAAGTTCATTTTTCAACTATAGCATGAAATTAAGAGGGTTCAAACTATCAGATCCTTAGGAAGGGAGACTGGCAAATTAATCACTTGATCAGAAAAAACCACAATACCAAGAAATCAACAATGAACCGGTCCATACATTAATGTGCATATAACTGATACAAACTCATAATCAACTAAGAGGATGGGTTGGTACAGAACAGAAAGAAACTTTTATTGAATCAGGGGGGCTTTAATCTGTGCCCTTACTCAATGGGAGCCACACATATAAGAAACTTTAAGACTGAATACGGATAATAGATTCATGATCATGAGGTTGCGTAGGAATTGGGAGGTGACCCTTCTCTTGCAGGCTCTTGACTGTCTCGTAGAGGCTTTGCTTCACTGGTGTGAATTCCAAGCCCAAGTCCTTCAGCTTTTGGTTCGAGAACTTGTACGGTTTCACCCTTGGCTTCGTTTCATCCTTGCACCTGTGCATTTACCAAACAAAAACCATCAAACATTCTATGTTCTAGAAAAACAAAAGTACTTTTCAACCAATACCCCATTTTAAGAGATGAAGTTATGCTGTGGTGCAGAAAAATATAGACACAAGGACATCAAGTGGCAATATTTTGGGTCAGGTTGAATCGAACACACTAGGGTTTTTTTTTTTTTTTAACCAAACCTATATACCAAATTCAGTCACTTTTTGAAGTCGTTGGATCAAAGCACAATTTTGAATTTTAAATTGTGGGTTCAAGACATGACTTTAAGGTGAACTAGTGTTTTGTCATATATGTGTTTTTCCCTCACGTTTTGAAGTTGTAGGATTAAAACATAACTTCATTTTAAAGTAGCGTTTTGATCCCTGGACTTTAAAAATGGTTGGGTTTAGTAAATAAGATAAAAACAGGCTGGGTTTAGTAAAAAAAAAAACTTGAAAAACATTAATCAGGTTGAAATGCTCAATCAAGTGATTAATCCATGTAAAGATCCAAATACCAAACAAATAATAATATGATAAATAAGCTGATCCAAACAGGTAACACTACCTTCTAATCACACAGCATAAAGTTAAAAATAAAAAATAAAAACAAAGAACTAATTTTGGTAAGTAGTGATTCTCTTTGAGCTGCACCCAACTACTTCGGACAAATGATTACTAGCACCATCCTAAGCAACTCACCATCTAAAACTTTCTAATTTTCAAGCTTTGGTGGACCCATTACAGCAGCCTTGAATGGGGACCCATTATTCCAATCACTTCTCTCAGTTCTAACAAATGCAGTACTGTTTGAGTAACATGAGAGACACCAAACAAGTGTCATCCACTGATATGTGCAACGCTCATGATGGAAACATGGTAGGTAGATAGTAAATTTTGGTCCCAAGTCCGACAATGACTTGGTGGTGGGTGAGGACTACCCAATTCCAGGAGTTATATTTGTGTATATGTATCTCTGGTGTATCAACAGACTTGAGGTTCATATGTTCCCCTCTTTAACCACGGAATTCTCCATATATTATTGGTCAAAGTTGGTACACCTATAGCCCCATGGCCGCCGCACCACAAGCAGAAGTAGACTAAGAATTCTTACTTCACCTACCAAAATATTTATACGTGGCCACAAGTTCTGAAAGACTTTATCAAATTTTTTAGGTTCTCTACATTAATGTAATATTAGTTATACCACAAGTGAGACCCATCAAAATGCGAAGAAAGCCTGTTGTTTAGGACTTGGAAATAAATTTCTAAGGGCAAGTAATGGTTATTGAACTTACTTTGTGGGAATGGGATACTCCGGGAAGAACTTGACTAGAATTTCGACCACATCGCCTCGGTGAAGCACGCTCTCGGCACAAAGGTACCGGCCGGATGCCGAAGGAGTCTCGTAGACTAGTATGTGTGCCAATGCCACATCCTTGACATCAACGTAGGCCTGGACCGAGTTGGCGTACGTCTTTGCCGAGCCATTCAGGTACTTGAGAATGTGAAAAATGCTTGCATTGAGTGTGGGCTGCAACAATGGTCCGAGCACCAAGACTGGGTTCACCACCACCAGGTCCACCCCTTTCTCCTTCGCCTCATCCCAAGCCGCCTGCTCCGCCACCGCCTTCCCATAGCAATACCAATTCTACACATTCCATGTCAGGTGGCATCAAAATCAGGGCTCGGCATTTTTATTAGCATTCTTGTTTGTTCTAAGAGCAATTATAGGATTATACTTAAAAAGATCAATGTAAGAATAACAGACCTTAGTGTTCTTGCAGAACTCAAGATCACTCCAGCAACTCTCGTCCACTACAGCCTCAGGGTCCCGGTTAGGATCCATCGTCACGGCACCGATTGATGAGGTGAACACCACGCGACGAACCTTTGCTTCGGCCGCTGCAATTATCACATTCTTAGTTCCGTTCACTGCCGGCTCCACCATTTCTTCCTTCAAATTTAAGAATAGCCGCCGTTAATCCCATGTCACAACAACAAATAACATATATGTTTGGTTGCTGAGAAAATGAAGGGAAAACTAAATAACCAAAATTTCTATCTTGAGAAAGGTTTTTTTCGCAATTTGGAATGCAATGGGTCTATGAATTATTGTTGGGGGACCGACCAAAATGATCCGATTTTGGAATTGGAGAAAAGATGTGGGACTGTGGGAGACACTAAATACAAAAGTGATTTGGGTTTGGTTGGGATGAGCTGTTTTTACCATAAAGCAAAACCAAGCTACAACAATGAGATAGAAATTAATTGTAGCATTTTTCCTTTTTCTTTTCCTCCATTTTCTCTCCAAACAAACAGAGGGTTAGCGAAAACTAAACCATAACTTACTGGGTCATCAGTCACCGGTGATGCAGCGTGGAAAACACCATCACACCCATTAATGGCTTCGCGTAAACTACCGTAATCAAGAAGATCAGCCTTGCATAGAGTCAATCTCTCCTTTGCTCCATCAAGCTCTCTCAAATGAGAATTCTTCGGATCATCTGCAATCATATATATACACCGTATTAATGATATACATACATAATTACCGTGTATATATATACATATGTAAACACGTTAACTCTCCACCGTTCGGCAGTATAAAACTACATATACAAGCTCTTGCCTGGATTTCTGACAGTTCCTCTGACAGTATAGCCTTTCTCCAAGAGTAGCTTGACCATCCATGAAGCTATGAAGCCACCGGCACCGGTGACGCACACAGTTTGGCCGGAAACTGACGGCATAACGGTAAAGATGAGGGTAGATTGGGATGAAAGAAACAACAGACCTTGGAAAATTTCCACAGAATCCAGGAAGGCACCCGTACGTTGTATTTATAGGGGAAAAAAATTTGGTCACACCACCAACCACGGTAAAAATTTTTTTAGAGAGAGAGGTTTAACCCTAATTTAGTGATTGGCAAAAGGGAAAGTAACGTGTGCTCTGGATTCACTCAATAAAATTTGAGGTCTAAAATCACATTGAATGAGTTTTACATTTTTATTTATTATAAAAAAATTTATATTAAAATTTCTACTTAAATTGGTGCTTTTTTCTTAAATTAACTAGCGTGTTTCTTTTGGCCAATTTTTTTTTTTCTTAAATTCAACTAGTCAATTGATTTTTAATTTTTTTTTAGGCAAAAGATGAGAAGGTCGACCAGCTTAGTAACTCCTTTTGATGTCATCACAAGAATTTTCACTTGAAGAGGACAAGCCATAGTATAATACTGAAAGGTAGCACACGTTATGTCCGTGTGTTACACTACACTCAATTACTCTTTCTCTAGAGATGCACATGGGTCAGGTTGGTTCGAGTTAATAGTAAACTCATAACCAAACTGATCTCTCTCAATTTCAAAAATTTAAGACTCATGACCAAATTAACAGGTTTTTAAACCAAGCCAAACCGAATTGATAAAAATCGGTTCGGTTCGGTTCGGTTCAATCCACCGTTCTTCAAAAAAGCTTCATAGTTTGTACACAATCATTGACTTGAGCCCACAAAAATCAAGTGAACCAATTGCTGCTAAAGCAATCTTGGATGTGGCACAAAGCCAACCATTTGAATTAGGCCCACTTATCTTAGAGCCCAAGTGTTTGAGTTGGTAGCACTCTTACAGTAAAGCAAGAGGCAAAGCTTTTGTTTATCTAGCGATGTGCGGCTAGTGCTGTTGGAACAAAAAGTGAGAAGCCACGCATCCCACATCGGTAAACAACTTGTAGTCTTCAGTCCTCCTTCTCTATAAGATTGGATGTAACCCAGAGCCGTAAAAATCACTTTGGTTTCTAAAATTATGGAACCGGAACAGAACAGAACCATGCCACAAAAGAATCTAATCAACTCAACCCGAAAGAGCTCGGTTTTGGTCCGGGTCTCAATTTGCTCGGGTTACTTTTGCACTCCTATCTCTGCTATTAATTTAGCAGCGACTAATTACAAAATTTAATAAAGCGGTTTAATTGGTTACAAAATCTAACAAAGTGGTTTAATTGTGAGTTCTATATCATTGCATGTGTTAAATATGAATTGGGTATTTTTTTGGTTGCGGGTCATTTTTGTTTAGATAAAAAAGTCACGTCATCAAAGTAAAGACGTCATCAAAGTAAAAGTTTTACTAAAAAGATTTGTTTTATAGTAGTATAGAAGATAAGGTTTTAAAAAATTTGAAGCCTTCAAAATATTTTTATGCACTTTAGTGTGTGGTTTAAACGTTTGTTTTCAAGGTTATTTACTTTAGCATAGTTGATTTATTGCATTTTTTTCCTTATCTGGATTGAGCCTTTGGTTTCAAATTTTTAGAGCTTATATATGGCTTTAAGTGTAGCATGCAACAATTTAAAAAAATTTGGGGCCTTCAAAATTTTTTGTACAAATTATTTTTTCTTGAAGTTTATTAATGTAATTTATTTTGGGGTTTATTTTTTGTTCATACATTGAATGGACAAATCTCTAAGAAGGGAGAGGGGGAGTCGAATCCATAATTTCATGGCCTAGATGAGACCCATAGGATGTCGCTACCATTGGACTAACCTACTTTTGTTAAATATTTTTTTATATTTTTAACGAGCCCTTCTCTTACTTAGATCAAAGCTATGTTTTCAAAAAAATATTTAAAAATTATGTCGATCCTTTACTATACCGTGTAAAATTATAAAAAATTTAGTACTTAAAAAAATTGGAGAATGATGGATCTGTCTTTTTCCTTTGTCAGGTGATGCTAGTACGGTATGTATGTTTCTCTTTGGGTTCTTCTCTTGTAATGCTTTCTTTTGATATAATGAAATTATGTTGTCTTTTTTATTCCAAAAAAGCAAAAAAAATTTAAGGGAGTAAGGAGAGGGGAGAAAAGTTCAATTGTCAATTACTATAAACTGTTCAATACTCATTAGATTATTTCATTAAGTATTTAATTATATCAGCAACATCAATTCTTGACTAATGAAGAGAGTTTTAATGCAATAAATAATATATAACAAAATTTGATATGCATAAGTATCAAAAAAAGTTAGTACTACTTGACTATCGAACGGTTTTCGGAAGCAGAGAGAGAGAGAGAGAGAGATTTGGTGTGATTTGTGTAAGGCCTCGTGGAAAGTTGGATGAAAGAATAAATCAAGCATTACCCTAACCTCGGCCAATAAACTTGCAGTCTCGCTATACTGAGCAAAGTAAAAGTGCTTTATACCATAAGACTATGTTTGGTAATCAAGCATTAACCTAACCTTGGCCAATAAACATGCAGTCTCGCTATATTTAACAAAGTGAAAGTGTTTTATACCATAAGATTATGTTTGATATCAGCGAATAGAATGTGAACGAAAATTGAATGGTCATTCTTATTCTTATTCTTATTTTCATTCTTATTTTCTTGTTTGTTTACTTAACGGGAATCATTTCTATTACTTTATTTAGTAAAACAAATTAATAATGCTAGAATTGAATGTAATTTTAGTTTGTAGCTTGAAAATTTGATTCCAAATTATATATGTAATTCTAGAAGTAGTAAAAAGTATTATTGGGTGGTGGGTGGTGGTGTCATCGGTGGCGGTGATGGTGTCATCGGTAGCGGTGATGGTGGTAGTCGTGGATGTTGGCAACAGAGGCGGTGGGTGGTGGTGCAGGGTTGGAGGCGATGGTGGCAGCGACAGTGGTGGATGGTGGTAGTGGGTGGCAATGGAGAAAAAGGGAGGAAGATTTATTTCAAAAATAAATAAAAAAATAAAAGTATTTTTTTTAAAAAAAATTTCAACATTTTAAAATTGTTTTTAAAATATTAAAATAAAAAAATATTTACCAAATATACCAAGTATTGTTTTATTTTCTTATTCAATTAGAGAATGGAATGGTCATTTCCACTCTTAAAAGAGGGAATGGTCCATTATTTTCACTCTTAAAAGAGTGCATGGTTGATCATTCTAATAAAATGTAAGAATGATCATTCCTAAAAGATGGTCATTCTAACTTTAAATTTTGGTACCAAATATAGAAATGAGTATGAAAATAAGAATGAACATTCCATTCCACTCTCTTGCACCAAACATAGCTTAATTACATTAGATACATCACAAAGTTAATTATACTCATGATTTTAGAATAGTTTAAGAAGAATTTATTGTAGATTATTAGGAAGAAGTATGATTTTACAGCTTTACCCTTTAATATGCAGAATTTTCATTTACTCTCTAAACAAAAGTTAATAGAAGGTTGACAATGTAACAAATTATAAGTATAAAGATTTAATTGGTACAATTCAAAGTGAAGATCATGAAATGGGACTTAGTGTAAAGTACAATAGTGCAAACTATAATTAATTATTTTTTTTTGTGCAACTGGGGGCAAAGAGGGAAGCAATTAGACTATGTCACAATGTGGTCAGGACGCTAAGCCCCACAGCATCATGAGCGGGGGGCTCTTGGCCCTAGGTGAGACTCAGCTCAGAGTCACGCAAAAGGGCTTTTAGGCCTTAGACATGCGTTCATATATATTGATTATGAATGATTCCAATAAGTAGTTACGTGGAGACTTAATCACAGACACTTAAGGTGAGGAGAAGAAGCTCTTACTACTGAACTAATCCTTTATTGGTTTATCGTTTTATTTTGTTAACGGCATCCATGTCTATGGTTGTTGAATTAAGTGGTTTTTTTGTGAGAAATTTGTAGGCCTCATAGGAAATTTTGGCAGCTAAAATGTGCCATTAGTTTAGGCTAAACTTATAGGAACTAACATTCAGAAATCAAAGCAGAGCTCTAAAACTCGGTACGTGGCTTGACTTGTCTTAGTTTTCAATTTTTTCACATATTCCTCTTTAAAAATGATGAAGAGTAAAAAATTCTCTTCTCGTAAAAACAACAATGTGATTTTGAGATTTATAACTACATTGTAATTGTAATTTGTCGGATAGAGAGCACTCAGATGTGTCAAAATCATTCATTGTTGATTGTTCCAAATTCAACCAAATTTAGCTATGTCAATTTCAATCAGCAATTTTCTACAAATGATTGAACTAATTAGGCTATGATTGACACACGAATGTTCTAAAATTTTTATGTAGGGAGAGTTACGGGTCCTTACTTCTCATCTTATACGAGGATGGTTTTCGCACTTACTAAATATCCCAGCTAACCGGAGATCTTATCCATTTGTAAGAAATAAAGTAAGGATGACATGATACTCTTAGAGTATTAAATAATATATTTTTTTGAGAGAGCTCTAAATACATGTATACACAAATACAATTTGTATGAGTTATTATCAAGTCAGGAAAAAAAGCAGAGCCAATGTTCTTTCAAAATAGAATTCTGGTTCTTCATATTCTTTTAATCAATATTTTGCAAGTTTTTTCTTTTAATCATTAATTTAGTTTTATTGAAGTGTTCTAAGTCATGACAATGAAGGATACTAAACACCTAAAATGAAGTATCAACCAAAGAGTTTGTTTAGCTGCTCAAATTAAAGTGACTCCTAATCAGATTGTAAAATTAATTAGCTTAAAACGTGCATTAAACAACTACGAAATAATATATTTTCATCTACGTCAATCAATCCCCTTGCAAACTGTAACTATCATCAAAGATACAAATCTTGACCCCAGCCCTTCTTTTAGTCTTTTCTCTTTATTTTCTTTTCTTTTCTTTTCTTTTCTTTTGATGATGTTGGAGAACCAGGATCGGACAGAGCTCTGTGAACCACCCTTAGCGAGTAAATTCCTTCAAAAACTGGCAAACAATCCAGTAGACTCGGATAAAATACGAACTACTTAGGCAAGAAATTAAGTCTCAAGCAACATACATAGCATGAAAGGTTTCTGCCAAATGGGGCGGTCAAGTGAACTCAAACCTGAGATCGCGGAAGAGCCCGTAAGTTTTTCTTTCCCTTGGTTTCGATTGGATGCTTTGGAATTGTATATTTCAAAAACTTTGATGCGGTTTAAAGAACTTTAATGGGATATTATATTTGATCCTTTTGTAGTTTGAGCAAAAATCAAATGATAATAATCTCTCATGATTTAAAAGTGAATATAATTTTTTTATGATTTGGACTTATTTTTAAAATAGATGAAAACCTGACAAATTTAATAAAATGACAAAAATATCCTTGCAAATAATAACTCCTTTATTTTAAAATTAAAATAAAAATTCAAGCTCGTCTTTTTGATGTTCTATTTTAAAAAGATAAAATTACGAAAATAGTCGTATGATAAAAATATTGTCATTAATTCTAACAATTTTTATTTTTTTTACAATTAAATCCAAACCATAAAAAGTAATATTTTCATATTTTAACCATACAGGAGTCTGATAATATTTTTATAACTTTCGTTTAACTACAAAGAAATAAAGTATACTTATCCCAACTTCAATAAACCTTTTGAAAATGTTGAGAAGACTTTCCAAAAATGTGTTATTTGTCATTTTTATTATCGTTTCACGCTCTCAAAGTTCATTTTTCAATAATAATATGAAATTAAGAGGGTTAAAACTAACAAATCCTTAGAAGGGAGACTGGCAAATTGACCACTTCATCAGAAAAAACAATACCAACAATCAACAATACAACGGCCAATACATTAATATATATGATTCAAACTTATAAAATCAATTAAGAGGATGGGTTGTTACAGAGCAGAAAGAAATTTTTTTATTGGATCAGGGGGCCTTTAACCTGTGCCCTCCCTCACTTAACAGCAGTTACACATAAAAGAAATAAACTTTTAACACTGAATACGAATAGATTCATGATCATGTGGTTGCGTAGGAATTGGGAGGTGACCCTTCTCTTGGAGGTTCTTGACTGTGTTGTAAAGACTTTGCTTCGCTGGTGTGAATTCCAAACCCAAGTCCTTCAGCTTTTGGTTTGAGAACTTGTAGGGTTTCACCCTTGGCTTTGTTTCGTCCTTGCACCTGCATTTACCAAACACAAACATCAAACATTTTTATGTTCTAAAACAACAAAAGTACTTTGCAAACACTATCCCATTTTGAGAGTTAAAGTTATGTTATGGTGCAAAAAATATAGAGACAAGGACATCAAGTGGCAATATTTGGGTCAGGTCGAATCAAACACATTAGGTTTTTTAAAAATTCCATTTTTATCAAACCCAACATGTTTTGAACTTATACACTAAATTCGGCCACTTTTTGAAGTCGTTAGATCAAAGCACGATTTTAAATTTTAAGTTGTGTTCAAGGCACGACTTTAAGGTGAAATAATATTTTGAACCCACAACTTCAATATGTGTTTTTTCCTCATGTTTTGAAGTTGTGGGATCAAAACACAACTTCATTTTAAAGTAGCGTTTTGATCCCATTTATCTTAAAAAATAATGGGGTTTGGTAAATAAGATTAAACAGGCAGCATTTAGTTAAAAAAACTCAGAATCCGCTTTGATCCATGTAAAGATTTCAAATACCTAATAAATAATAATTTGGCAAATAAGCTAATCCTATCAGACAAGACTATCTTCTAATCACACAACATAAAGTTAAAAATAAAAAACAAAAACAAAGAACTAAATTAGGGTAAGTAGTGATTCTCTTTGAGCTGCTCCCCCACAACTTTGTCCAAATGATTACCAGCATCATCCTTAGCAACCCACTATCTACATAAAATTTTCTAATTTTCAAGTTTAAGTAGGAGGAGTTTCGCACCAATCAAAATGGGGAAACATTATTCCAATCGCTTCTCTCAGTTCTAACAAATGCAGTACTGATTTGAGTAACATGAGAGACACCAAACCAGTGTCATCCACTGATATGTTCCACCCTCATTATGGAAACATGGCAGGCAGATTGAAAATTTGGGTGAGGACTCCCCAAATCGAGGAGTTTTATTTGTATGTGTGTATACATATACATATATATGTATATATATTTATATATATACTATTATATTCTGTGGTGTATCAATAGACGCGAGGTTCATATGTTCCTATCTTTAATCATGTAATTCTCCTTATTATAATTGGTCAAAGTTGGTACACTTATAGCTCCATGGAACAGAAACCAAGGAGACTAAAAATTCTACTTCACCTACCAAAATATTTATCCATGGCCACAAGTTCTGAAAGACTTTATCAAATTTTCTAGGTTCTCTACTTTATTGTAATATTAGTTATACCATAAGTGAGGCCCATCAAAATGCAAAGAAAACCTGTTATTTAGGACTTAGAAATAAATTTTTTAAGAGCAAGTAATTGTTATGATACTTACTTTGTGGGAATGGGATACTCCGGGAAGAGCTTGGCCAGAATTTCGACCACGTCGCCTCGGTGAAGCACGCTCTCGGCGCAGAGGTACCGGCCGGATGCCGAAGGAGTCTCGTAGACTAGTATGTGTGCCAATGCCACATCCTTGACATCAACGTAGGCCTGGACCGAGTTGGCGTACGTCTTTGCCGAGCCATTCAGGTACTTGAGAATGTGAACAATGCTTGCATTGATTGTGGGTTGCAACAATGGTCCGAGCACCAGTACTGGGTTCACCACCACGAGGTCCACCCCTTTCTCCTTCGCCTCATCCCAAGCCGCCTGCTCCGCCACCGCCTTCCCATAGCAATACCAATTCTACACATTCCATGTCAGGCAACATCAAAACCAGGGCTCGGGATTGTTATTAGCATTCTTGTTTGTTCTAAGAGCAATTATAGGATTATACTCAGAGAGATCAATGTAAGAATAACAGACCTTAGTGTTCTTGCAGAACTCAAGATCACTCCAGCAACTCTCGTCCACAACAGCCTCAGGGTCCCGGTTAGGATCCATCGTCACCGCACCGATCGATGAGGTGAACACCACGCGCCGAACCTTTGCTTCGGCCGCTGCAATTATCACATTCTTAGTTCCGTTCACTGCCGGCTCCACCATTTCTTCCTTCAAATTTAAGAAGAGCCGCCGTTAATCCCATGTCACAGCAACAAATAATATATAAGTTCGGTTGCTGAGAAAATGAAGAGAAAAGTAAACAACCAAAATTTGTATCTTCAGAAAGTTTTTTTCGCAATTTGGAATGCAATGCGTGTATGAATTATTGTTGGGGAACCCGCCAAAATGATCCCATTTCGGAATTGGAGATAAGACGTGAGACGGTGGGAGGCACTTAACACAAAAGTGATTTGGCTTTAGTTGGGATGAGCCGTTTTTACCATAAAGCAAAACCAAGCTAGAATAATAAGATAGAAATTAATTTTGGCATTTTTCATCTCCCTTTCCTTCTCTTTTCCTTCATTTTCTCTCCAAACAAACAGAGGGTAGGCGAAAAGATAAACCATAACTTACTGGGTCATCAGTCACCGGTGATGCAGCGTGGAAAACACCATCACACCCCTTGATGGCTTCGCGTAAACTACCGTAATCAAGAAGATCAGCTTTGCATAGAGTCAATCTTTCCTTTGCTCCATCAAGCTCCCTCAAATGAGAATTCTTCGGATCATCTGCAATCATATATATACACCGTATTAATGATATACATACATAGCAACCGTGTATATATATACATATGTAAACACATTAACTCTCCGCAGGTTGGCTGGTATATAGCTACATCTACAAGTTCTTGCCTGGATTTCTGACTGTTCCTCTGACAGTATAGCCTTTCTCCAAGAGTAGCTTGACCATCCATGAAGCTATGAAGCCACCGGCACCGGTGACGCACACAGTTTGGCCGGAAACTGACGCCATAACGGTAAAGATAAGGGTCGTTTGGGATGAAAGAAACAACAAAACTCGGAAAATTTACACAGAATAAAGAAAGGCACCACTACGTTGTATTTATAGGGGAAAAAAAATTGGTCACACCACCAAACATGGTAAAAAATTTTTTAGAGAGAGGTTTAACCCTAATTTAGTGTTTGGCGAAAGGGAAAGTAACGTGTGCTCTGGATTCACTCAAGAAAATTTGAGGTCGAAAGTCACATTGAATGAGTTTTACATTTTCATTTATGTAAGTGAGATTTTTTAGAAAGGCTGGGCTGAGCACTCAAGCCCGCATTGATGAGTCCAAATTTACTGCAAGAAATAGAAGTCAGAATGGGTTGACCCTTGTTAGGCCAATCACACTCCGATGAATAAGTTAGCAAGCTTAATCGAGAGTAGCATGAATAAGGTTGCATATATTTCTTAGTTTATCATCCATACCTGACTCTTGAGGGCTTGGGTATTTATAGTACGATCGGTAGAGTGTTCCACTCCTAGCCTACCAGCAAATCATCATGGTCTGCTAGATAGGTATCATCATATGTCTGTCCTATCGTCGCTGAGGAATACGGTTGATCGGACGTGCACATCGACGTCGCGTGGAAAGCCGCTGGCGCATTTAATACGGGTCAACTCTGCATTTAATGCTCTGAGACCGCTAGCAGTTTGGGCTCGCCCTTCACGATTTGGGCCCAGGTCGGCACGAGGTCGGCAGTTTAGGCTGGACCGTTCTTTAATGCTGAATTTGGGCCGCTCAGCAGCCTAACTTTAATTCATGTAGATTGGGCCTTACCAGTTGGGTTGGGCTGTGTGCTATCGCCCCACAATTGGCCTCCAACCCTTACGTCGTTTTGAACTTTCAAATGGCCAAGGGTTGTAACGAATAATTATGGCGCCCTTTCAATTGAGCAACCGTGTTTACAGTTACTTGGCCACGCGGACGACGTGGATTAAAAACTCTATTGATGGGGTGTCATTGAATTGACGACCGATATGACGGTTTGACGGAGCGACATGATTGCTGCCGTTTTCCCGCGCGTGAACCGACGGCTTGGATGTTTATAAAAGGGGGATGCCTGGTCTAGTGAAAGGCACTTCGTTTTTCTTCATCTTTCTATCTATCGTGAGCGTTACCTGTCTCGGCTTCCACCACTGTAAGTCTTTTTAAGCCCACACATTTTTCACTCTTCTCTTTGTTTTCCTTCTTGCTTTTCAACGGTTGTCCCTTGATGGCATCTCGTCTTAGAAAAATGCTAGATGGTCCCGTGGCCATGGTTGCCTTTAGAGCTAGGTTCGGATCCCGGATGAGATTGGCTTAGAGCCAGTGGATCCTGATAACCACCGTATGGGTGAGACCAAGAACGGAGTGCCGTTCCTGATCATTGCTATCATAGAAGGGGGCCTTAGGTTTCCCCTCATCCTTTTCTCCATAAGTTTATAATTAAAAATAAGATGTCGCCTTCCCAGTTGTCGTCGAATGTTTATAGGATCATCTTCGGCATGCTTGAAATTAATTGGCGCCTAGGTGTGAACCTAGGGCTTGTCGAATTAGACTATTGTTATACACTCTGTAAGGTCAAGGGGGAGTTCCAGAGTCTACCTCCGGGTTGTAGAGAACGCCAGAGAGTTAGTAAAGTTTCTACCGTCCTTCGGGAAGGGCGTTGACGACGTTAGGGTTTAGGTAACCGGGCCTTGGGAGTTCGGCAAAGTTCTTGAGGGAGAAAGACCTGCGTTTCGATGCTCTAGAGTCCCCCTTAATATAGGTTTGATGCCGACCTCTTATTTTGTGTGTGATTTATTTTTGATATGGATCTCAATCTGATTATGGCCTTTTGCAGAAAAGAAGAAGCACTTGAAAGCACGAGATTGGCTTGTCAACTTTACCGACTTGAACAAGGCCTTGGACTTCCTTGGTGAGGGCAGACTGAGGCACGTTGCTCGGGCTGCGCACATTTTGCTTAACTACCCTCTCCAATATTCAACTTTCACTGCCGACATGGGTGTCCCACAGAGCATTCTAGCGAGATTGGTGAAGGAAGGTGCTGAGGGAGATTTCGAAGAGATCCTTGTCGGTATTGCTATTGAATGAGCCCGTGCCCCCACCGGAGTAACAGTTGTAGTTGCTCCTCCGTTAGTGCACGTTGCTAAAGAACCGTATGAAGCCCACTCAAGTGCAAACAGTTTGGCCTCAAGTTCGTCGTCACATACGATCCCAGATAGCCGAGTTAGAGTTCTAGCCAGAACAGAAGAGTCCACCCCATCTCCAGTCGAGTCAGAAGGAATGAGTTTGAGGGAGCGTATGTTTGCTGCAACGGGTAAGCCACTAAAGAAGGCTGCCATAACTTCTGCCGCTCCTCCACCTGCCGAGCTAGACGCCGCCCCGGTGGAAGAAGTGGCCACTATTCAAAAGAGGCCGAAAACATGGCAACAAAAGAAGAGGGCGCCTGAGGCTGCTGTACAACCTTCGACACCTAAGAAGCCAAGGGTCGGCGCTGGAAAAGGAGCGGTGGAAGTAGTCGGCGAGGTCGTAACCATAACGCCGGATATTATGGGCTAACCTATGACAACGGCGGATTCGGTGATCTACCAGGCCGAGGTGGCTTTTGGCGCTGTGAAGAGTGTTCTTCAAAAAAAGGATATGGCCAAGTTGGGAGCTGCAAGCGACACAACCGTCTTTATGAGGGGCTTTCTATGACTCACTGCTGGTAGGTCGGCGTTGCTTTTTGTTTTGGTTTAGGGATTTCGCTTAAAATCGTTTTGACACAATCTTTGCTTTTGGGTGTAGGGTTACCTGAATTCACTGGAAGTGATGAGTCGTTTCTATAAACTTGCCGAGGAGCACCACGGCCTCATAGAAGAGCATGGCTGCTTGAAGAAGGAGTGGATCGAGGCCAACAAGGAACGAATCACCTTCAGGAAGCAGGCTGAACAAGCGTATGTCGAACTTAAGATGGTGCAGGCAGACTACGACAAGAAGGACAGGGAGGTGGCCGATCTCCAAAAGAAATTTGACATTCAGTCTGTTGATTTGTACAAGGCTACCGCAAAGATCGAGGCAATTCAAGCCAAAGTGGCCAAGTTCAAGGAAGACGAAGAGGCCGTGATGAAGAGAGGTGAAGAAAGGGGGGCCAACCGTCTGACCCTTGAGATAATGGATCTTAGCCGTGTCATCTTCAGACAAGGCTAGAACGGCACCCTACTTGTTGCCGGGACGGACAAGTCTTCCGACGTTTGGCGCTTGTACCCGAATTACTTTGATACTATTGAAGAGGGTGTTGTCGACCCACAGAAGGTAATTGCCAACGTTGAGTATCAAAGACAATGCGCTTTGGAGGCTACTATTGAAAGAGAAAATGCTACTATTGAGGAGGGGAAGGCTGCTGCCGAGTCGTCCAAAGTTGTAGAAGAGATCGTAGACAGTTTGGCGGAGAAATATGTGCAGCCGGGGGAGAAGTCGGCAGAGTGATTGTAATTTTTCTTGTTTAATCAGCTATCTTGATTTTGATTGAATGCTTGAGATTTGTTTCTCCCTTTCATTCTTACGACTCATATGTCTTTGATCGCTTGGCTTGCTTATTTTGGATAGGGTCGAGTTTAGATGCTAGTTTTTTCGCCGCCCTTCCTGGCCAAGCTGTCTAAGTTTTTTGATACTTGGTTGGTTTTTTTTTGTGACCCTCCTTGGCTGACCTGTCTAAGTTTTTACACTTAATTTTTTGTGGCAGTTTTTGGTCAACCTGTCCAATTTGGATAGGACCAAGTTTTTACACTTGATTTTTTGTGGCCTTTTTTGGCCGACCTGTCCAACTTGGACAGGATCAAATTTTTTACACTTGGTTTTTTGTGGTCTTCTTTGGCCGACTTGTCCAACTTGGACATGGCCAAGTTTTTACACTTGGTTTTTCGTGGCCTTCTTTGGTTGACTTGTCCAACTTGGACAAGACCAAATTTTTACACTTGGTTTTTTGTGTAGTTTTGTAGCGCTCGGAATAGATTTGTTTGAACTGTTGGTCCAATAGGCAACCCAAGAAGGGGGGTGAATTGGGTTTTTCGAATATTAATACAAGTTAAGATTAATTAAGATTAGTCTAAACAATATAGCAATGATCAATCTATGTACAAAGTAATGTTATCAATAGAAGTAAAGAAAACAGAGCAAAGAAGAGAGACACAGATTTACCGAGGTTCAACCACAAACTGTGGTCTACATCCTCAACCCAAGACCTCCTTGAAGTCTTCTTCCACTATGTAATCAACTATTATAAGATGAGCTGCTGATTGACAAAGTGCTCTGCTCACTCTGCAAAGAACTCCTCACCGAGCTCTTCAATTCCCAAGTGGTTTTGTCCAAGCTCCACTCAAACTTTACAAGAGTTTTGCTTCACACAAGAGAACTCTCAAAACTCTCAATTACAAGAGTATAAAAGTCTAAAACTCACTCTCTGCTAAGAGTAGATTTTACATTCAAAGCTTACAGATGAAGGCAGGAAGAATATTCAGTGTATATTAGTGATTCTTATCTCTTCTTGTTTCTTCCTCTTGATTCTTGTATATAAATGCAGTTCGAGGCTAGTATATATACCTTTGCATTCATTTCATCCGTTGGAGGTGGTTGGGTATCATTAATGCACGTCCAGTTTGTTATAACGTTAAGAAAAATAGCCGTTATAACAGAGGGAGTCTGCTCCATTTTTTGTGGTATCGACACTTCCTGCTTCTGCATTTACTAGACGATGTTCACTGAGTTCATTAGTCCCTTCTTCATGTTGATGAGGTGACTCCTTGTTCATCTGTCTTCTTCATATTAGGCTTCTGCTATCATGAGGCGACACTTCTGTTTCAGGTGTCCACTCATTGATCATTTGAACTTCAAGCCTTTTGCTTCTGCTACCAGGAGGCGACACTTCATCTTCATGTGTCCGCTCATTGATCATCTTATCTTTAAGCCTTGGCTTCTGTTTCCATGAGGCGACACTTCATTACAATGTGTCCACTCATTGTCTATTTGGTCTCCAGACATTTTGCTTCTGAGATCAAGAGGTGACACATTATTTCCATGAGTCCACTCATTGCCCAGAATTCAGCTTTCAGATTTCTATTGATCAAGCTTTATCAAAGCACTGTTATAAGAACTTCAAAGAGTATGTCTTTGGGGTATGATGATCAATCAAATCTTCTTAACTCATTAGAGTTAACTTCTATTTAATTTGGATTGAATCAATCATTGGATGTTGATCTTCTTCTTGAATCTCAAGCAGTCAAAGCTTCATTTGATCAAAGTTGAACTTTTCTTCTTCATTTGCAAAGCTTCTTCTATCATTGAAGGATATTTTCTTCAATGCCAATCTACCTCAATTGTGTGAAGCTTCACAACGCTTCAATTCTGATTTCCTCTCTTTGATACCAATTCTTCATTCTTCATTAAACTCACTTTACTGAGACCATTGCAGACTTGATGAAATCTATTCACACATCTAATCTTCATTGATCCTTTACATTGTAGAAGAATTCTTCACTTGGATTCCATGTAGAAATCAGATATTCATTGTGAGCCATCTTCTCAGTAACTTTAATCACATTGTTTTGAATTGGTCTTAGCATACCAGATGAAATCTTCTCTTGAGCATTTTCCAAATTCTTCAACAAACAATACATCTTCAACTGAGCATTGCACCTCTTCAACTGATCTGTGCAAATTCTGATGAGATCTTTTTTAGACATTTACAACATCTCCATTCTTCATCTTTAACTGAACATTACACCTCCTCAACTGATGAAGTCTTCAGTCTATCTTGCAAATCAATCTTCATCGAAACTATGCACACTTGAAAGAAGCTTTAATTGAACACCTTCAATCTCTTCGAATGTAAGATATTTGCTTGAAGTAGAGATAGGCATCTTTTTCCAGTTTGGTTCATTGCATAGCCCTTTGAATTCATTGCTTGCTTATTGAACTTGTTGTGCATTCTCTTTGACATGTAATAAACTTAAGATTCAACTTTAAGTCTAAGCTATGAACTTTGTTAATCTGCACACTAAGTAGATTCATTAGTAACATAACACAAGGTTTAGTTATCATCAAAATCAACATGGGAATTAACCTTGAGTCAATAAGGATCAACCTTGACTCAACATGAACAACTTCAATTTTCATTGATCTCATAAAAGCTTTACACACTTGTTGAGTTGTTACATCGTAAAGGACCTTGCACTACTGGTAGAACTTCCTTAGGGTGTTTGCATTCCAGGGCCAAGGCAATTGTCTTCCTTCTTCGACAGTTTCCAACTGGTATATGCTAACACCGACCTGGGATGCCACTATATAGGGACCCTCCCAGTTGGGGCCGAGCTTGCCATCAGTCGGGTTCTTTGTCGCCCCAAGCACTTTTCGTAAAACTAGGTCTCCTGGAGCGAAGTTTCTTGGGTGAACCTGTTTGTTGTAGGAGTGCCTTAATTGCCGCTGGTATTCGGTGAGTCTAATAATGGCTGCCTCACTTTTTTCTTCTGTAAGATCCAGATTTTTTGCCAGAGTCTGGTCATTAAGCCCGGTATTGAATACTGTCGATCTAATTGTTGGTAGTCCTACTTCGAAGGGTATGACTGTTTCCACATCGTAGGCCAGAGAGAAGGGAGTTGGGCCCGAGTTTGTTCCTCTTCATGAAATATGCTTGGTTTGGCCAAAGTTTCCACATTGATCGTTCTTTTTGACCCTGACTTCAGAGCTGTTGCTAAGATTGCCAGAGCATCGGCATGAGAGTTATTGTCCCAGCCGATTTGGCGGAGTTTGTAATTGCCGAACTTGTTGAGCAATTCCTTAGCCTTAGTTAGGTACTGCGTCATTCGATCATTTTTGGCTGCGTATTCTCCTGTAATCTGGTTGACAACTAACAGGGAGTCCAAATAGATAACGATCTTGGAGATTCTGAGTTCGACGGCTCGGCATAGTTCGACGAGCAAGGCCTCGTATTCAGATTCATTGTTGGAGGCGACGAACTCGAGCTTGATAGCTTGTTCGATGGCCAAACCGTCTGGTGTAATGAGCACTATGCCCAATCCTGGCCCCCGGTCATTGTAGGCTCCGTCAACGTAGAGTTGCCAATGATCACTGTTTTCCCAATGATTTAGGGGGTGGTCTTCATGTTGTTTAGCAGGTGGTTGTGTTTGGTCGGCTTCAGGTGGTAGTTCAACGGAGAATTCTGCAATGAAATCAGCAAGGACCTGCCCTTTTACAGCCGATCTAGGATGGAATTTGATGTCAAACTCACCCAATTCCACATCCCATTTTGCCAATCTTCGAGAGAAGTCGGCCTTCCTGAGGAGATGTTTAAGCTGGTGGTCTGTGAGGACATTGATGGTATGAGCCTTGAAGTAGTGCACTAGCTTGCGAGACGCTATTACTAGTGCGAGTGCTAATTTTTCTAAGGGTAAGTATCTGCTTTCTGCCCCGAGGAGAGTTTTGCTGACATAGTACATAGGTAACTGCTGCTGATCCTGTTGCCTGAGTAGTACGACGCTGATTGCATACTCCGATACCGCGAGGTAAAGGAAGAGTTCCTCGTGCTTGAGTGGGGTGGAAAGTAAAGGTGGCTGGGTCAGGTATTTCTTCAAGTCATTGAGGGCTTGGTCATATTCTGGAGTCCATTTGAATTGTTCTCGCATTCTGAGAAGCTGGAAGAATGGTCGGCACTTATCTGAGAATCGGCTTATAAACCTGTTAAGCACTGTTGCCATTCTAGTTAGCTTCTGCACCTCCTTAGCATTCTTCGGGGCCTGGATGCTCTGGATTGCACTGATCTGTCGTGGGTCTACCTCGATGCCGCGATATGTAACCAAGAATCCTAGGAATTTGCCCGAGTTGACTCTGAAGATGCATTTCGAGGCGTTCAATCTCATTTTGTACTGCTTTAGGATGCTTAATACCTCTTTGAGATCTTCTAGATGGGAGTGGTTGACGTTACTTTTTACAACCATATCGTCGTTGTACACCTCCATGGTGCTTCTGATCTATTTTTTGAACATCCTGGTGACCAATTGCTGATACGTAGCCCCAACGTTCTTCACACCAAAGGGCATAACTTTGTAGCAAAAGATACCCTTTGGAGTGATGAAGACCGCCTTTTCTTGATTGTCAAGATGGAAGGAAATCTGGTGATACCCTCGGTAAGCATCTAAGAAACTTATTCGCCCAAAGCCGGCTATTACATCCACGAGCTGGTCGATTTTAGGGAAGGGGAAAAGGTCCTTTGGGCATGTTTTGTTTAGATCAGTGAAGTCCACACAAACCCTCCACCTGCCGTCCTTCTTCTTGACCACCACTATGTTTGAAAGCCAGATCAGGTAGTTGATTTCTCGTATTGCCCCAGCTTCCAAAAGTTTCTCTATTTCTTCAATAACGGCGTCTACATGCTGTGTTGTCGCCCTTCTCCCCTTTTGGACCACATGTCGGCATTTGGGTCAACATTGAGCCTGTGGCAGGCGATGTCGACGTCAATTCCTGGCATATCATAAAGAGTCTAGGCAAACACTTCAAGGTAGCTTGTCAACAATTCGATCAGAGAGCATTCTTCTATTTTGGATAAAGAGGTGCCGATGACGAAATACTTATCATCCTGCCGATCAATGTGTATCTTCTTTAGGTCCTCCATAGCATTGTTCTCAGGCGTCTGCCCCACATCATCGATAGTTTTGGGGGGGGGGGGTGTCTTCGTGCAGCTCCATCATCTGCACTTTTTTGGCCTTTGTCTTTGTCGTGCATGCTGTCAGAAAACACTATTTGGCAGCTACTTGGTCCCCCCTTATTTCCCCCACTCCACCGGGGATTGAGAATCTAATCAATTGATGATAGGATGAGGGGATGGCTTTCATGAGGTGTAACCAGCTTCATCCCATGATAGCATTGTAGAGGGAAGACACGTTGACCACTAAGAACTCCGTTTGCAACATAATTCCTCCAGCAGTCACAGGAACCATTACCTTCCCTATGGGTCAAACCAGATCTGAGCTAAATCCGACCAGGGGGTTGAGTGGTGGCTGGAGGTCGAACTCTTTGAGCTCCAATTTTTTGAACAGGCTGTAGTACATGACCTCGGACGAGCTTCCTTAGTTAATTAGCAATCTTCTCACATCACAGTCCACCATTCTCAGTGTTACAACCAAGACATCATTATGAGGGGTCTGTACCCCAACGAGATCTTCGTCGGTGAAGGTAATAGAGGCCCGATCGTCGTTGACTTTGACTTTCTTACTCGGTGGTTGTATCTACATCACTTCTCTCAAGTGTGAAGCCTTTTGTATTTCGGCCCGATATCTATGTGGGTCGATGGTTCTTGATTCGGCCGAACCGTGCAACACATTGATTACTCGGACTGGTCTTACTTCAATCTCCTTCTGGGGTGCATCTTCCACTTGCGGTTGTTTGGCCTTATTTTTCATCTTTTCCCGGTCAATAAATTGTTCGAGATGGCCGGCCTTGGCCAAATCTTTCAAGTGAGTCTTGAGGTACCGACATTGCTCTGTCTTGTGCCCCTTCTTGCGGTGGTAGGAACAAAACCTCTTCTAGTCCCGAGACGCTGAGTCCCCCCCCAAACTTTGGTGACCACTTAAAAAATGGTTTGTCTCGGATTTGGGGCAATATTTTATAGATGGGGTCTTTAAAAACTGTGTAGACCCCATCATTCACCTTTCTTCCTTGGTTGTTATCTTCTTACTGGGGTTTGTTGGCTTCCTTCTTGTTTGTCTTTTCGGCAACAATGTTGACCTTCGTTGAAATTGGCTGAGGCACGTTTTCATCTAATCTTGCATAACGCTTAATTCTTATAATCAATTCTTGTATGGTGAGGACCGACTTCTTCATCAAGGATTGTCGCAGACGATGCTCTCTGGGGAGGCCGATTTTGAATTGAGTCACGGCTAATTGCTCGCTGCACTCATCAATTTCGTTGTAAGCCTTCCAGTAGCGTTGCGTGTATGCCCGCAATCCTTCCCCTTCTTCCTTCCGCAAGGTCAACAAGAAATCGACCTCCTTTGGCTATAAGCTGTTAGCTATGAATCGAGCGGTGAACAGCTTGGCAAGTTGCCTCCAGTTTGACACGGATCTAGATGGCAACTTGTCGAACCATCGTAAGGCTACGTCCCCCAAACTGGAAGGGAAGATTCGGCACATCAGTGTCTAGTCACCGCACCATACGACCATCAGCTGCTTATAATGCCAAACAGGTTTAACTAGGTCGGCCTTTCTGTCGTATAGCGTGAACTTTGGCAGCGTGAACTTTTTAGGAATTGGGTGGGACTCAATCTCCTCTCTGATTGGTGTGGATGCAATCTGGTCCAAGACCTTCTTGACTAGGTCATGGGCTGTGCGTTCTTTAGTTTGCTGTTTCTTGTCCTCCAGCTTTTCGTTATACCACTTGTCCTAGTCCTCTCGCTATCGACCATCTTCCGCACGTTCATCATTTGGCGGAGTCTTGCTCCTTCTTTTTCGCCGATCTTCTCGCCCGTCGGCACAGCGTCTGGTGCTAGAAGTGTAGCTTCCTCTTACTCGTGGCACCGGGACATCCCTACTTCTTATCATTCTTTCATGGTTTGGGGACCTTTCTCCCCCACACCTGTCTCTTCTGGAGAATGACTCTTTCATGGCCCGAACTTAGGAGGTGAGGTAGGCAATCTCTTCGCCGCGCAGCCGAATCTCTTTTTTGGCCAAATGAAGCGTATCTTCACTTGGGACTCGTCCATTAAAAAGTGATGGGGTAAGGTTCCGGTGGTGGTTTCTACGAAAATTTTGCTCCCTGACATAGTCTGGGTTCCTTCGCAGTCCGTTTTGTGCTTCCTGGTGGCTCTCGGCAGGGGTTTGTATTTCTGATCTCAGTCTTTTGCCTCTGTGCCGATCTACGGGGGTAGATTGGCAGTGTGCTGAACTGGTCCGATCTTTGCTAAAGGAGCCTCTATTACCTCGTTCGATGTGGTTCTCTTCTCTTTCCTTTCGATCGTTCAAACTCATGGTTATCCGAGCTTTCTCACAGACGGCGCCAATTGTAAGTGGAATTTTTCGAGAAGGTCGGGCTAAGCACTCAAGCCCACGTTGATGAGTCCAAACTTACTACAAGAAAGAGAAGTCAGAATGGGTCGACCCTTGTTGGGTCAATCACACTCTGATAATTAAGTTAGCAAGCTTAATCGAAAGTAGCATAAAAAAGGTTGCATATATTTCTTAGTTCATCATCCATACCTGACTCTTGAGGGCTTGTGTATTTATAGTGCGATCGGTGGAGTGTTCCACTCTTGGCTTACCGACAAGTCATCATGGCTTGCCAGATAGGCATCATCATATGTTTGTCCTGCCGTCATTGAGGAATTCGACTGATCGGACGTGCACGTCGACGTCGCGTGGAGAGCCGCTGGCGAATTTAATGCAGGTCAACTATGCATTTAATACTCTGAGACCGCTAGTGGTTTGGGCCCAAGTCGGCACGAGGTCGGCAGCTTGGGTCGGACCGTTCTTTAATGCTGAATTTGGGCCGCTCAGCAGTCCAGCTTTAATTCATGCGGATTGGGCCGTGTGCTATCGCCTCACAATTTATTATAAAAAAATTTATATTAAAATTTTCTACATAAATTGGTATTTTTTTCTTAAATTAATTAGCGTGTTTCTATTGGCCAATTTGTTTTTTTTTTTTAATTTTTTGGGCCAATTTCTTTTTTTTTTCTTTTTTCTAAATTCAACTAGTCAATTATTTTTTTTAGCAAAAGGTTGTGTTTTTTTTTTAAAAAAATTAACTAGCGTGTGGCCAATTTCTTTCTTTTTTTTTTTTTTTTTTTTTTTGGGCCAATTTTTTTTTTTTTTCTTTTTTCTAAATTCAACTAGTCAATTATTTTTTTATCAAAAGGTTGTGTTTTTTTTAAAAAATTAACTGGCGTGTTTCTTTTGGCCAATTTCTTTCTTTTTTTTAAAAAATTTTTTTGGGCCAATTTCTTTTTTTTTTCTTTTTTCTAAATTCAACTAGTCAATTGATTCTTTTTTAAGCAAAAGGTGGTGTTTTTTTTTTCTTAAATTAACTAGCGTGTTTCTTTTGGCCAATTTCTTTTTATTTTTTTTTTAAATTCAACTAGTCAATTATTTTTTTTAGCAAAAGGTCATTTTTTTTTCCCTTAAATTAACTGCGTGTTTCTTTTGGCCAATTTCGTTTTTTAAATTCAACTAGTCAATTGATTTTTTTTTTTCAGCAAAAGGTGGTGTTTTTTTTTCTTAAATTAACTAGCGTGTTTCTTTTGGCTAATTTCTTTTTTTTTTTTTTTAAATTCAACTAGCCAATTGATTTTTTTTTTTTTTTTTAAAAAAAGGTGGGAAGGTCGACCAGTATAGTAACCCTTTTTGATGTGACGATAAGAGTTTTCACCTGAAAAAGGACGAATCATAGTGTAATACTATAAAAGTAGCACGCATTATGTGTGTGTGCTATACTGTACTCAATTACTCTTTTTACTTAGGGGTGCACGTGAGTCAAGTTGGTTTGGGTTAGCAGTGAACCCAGAACCAAACCGACCTCTCTCGGTTCTAAAAATTTGGACCCAAGCCCGAACCAACAGATTTTCTAAACTGCATAAAAAAAAAATTAGTTTGTTTCGGCTTAGCTCACGATTCTTCAAAAAAAGCTTCATAATTTGCACATAATCATTGACTTGGGCCCACAGAAATCAAGTGAACCAATTGCTCCAAAGCAATCTTGGATGTGGCGCAAAGCCAAACATTTGAATAGGCCCACTTAACTTAGAGCTGAGCTGTTTGAGTTGGTGGCACCCTTGTATAGGAGAGCAAGAGGCAAAGCTTTTGCTTATCTAGCGATGTGCTACTAGTGTTGTAGGAGCAAAAAAAGAGAAGAAATGCATCCCACGTGGTTAAACAAGCTTTAGTCTTCAGTCCTCCCTCTCTATAAGACTGGATGTACAAACAAATTATGAGATCCTCAAGGTGATGCCTCTTCCGTGACTTAACTAGGTATCAACGGGAGTGACAAAATATATTAGATTAAAATTTACATTAATTAAGAATACAATTAAAAAGAATTATAACAATTATTTTATTCAATTTAAAATATTTTAGGTGTCAATTTATGTAATGTAGGGGGACTAATGTTTATGCTAGGAAAAAACATGTAAAACATGTAAGTATAGCAGTTTCACTTAATAAATAAATTTTAAGTATAGTAGTTTAAAATAAATTTGTTATTCAAAATTTTAATTATTTAAAGAATAGCAATTATTTAAATTGAGCTCAGTTACTTTTTGATTTGTTCTCTCTTCTACTATAGTAATTTTTTAGATAGGATTTATTTGTTTTATATGTATAAATGGGTGATTGAAGTAGTAATTGATAACTTTTTAAATAGTACTCAACTACCTATGCATATCTTTTACAAAACTAATAATATGAATTAAATAATCGAACAAATTCTATAGTTATCTAACTAATTACTCCTGTGATGTGGCATTTTAAAAGTATCAGAGTATTTACAGCGTCACGTAAGAGAGAGACAAAATATAAAAGCAAACATAACTTATATATATATACACATGATTTTATTTAATTATAATCACTTTTTTTTAGATATTCAGTTCAAAAAAAGTTCTGACAATCTTACATTGTATATATGTATTTTATCTATTGTAGAAAACTAACCTTATATATATATATATATATATATCTTACAAAATTAATAAAGTGAATTGAATAAAGAATAAATTTAATAGTTATTTAATCAATTGTCCTTATGACGTGGCATTTTAAATATATCAATGCATTTAGAGTACTATGTAAGAGAGAAATACAATATAAGGGCAAATACAATTTATCTTTATATATATATAAGATTTATAAAATTTTTCATAAAAAATTATAAATAAATATATGATCGGATTAGCATATATGTAACCCTAAACCGCACAAATCACTTCGGTTCTTAAAATTATGGAACCAGAACTGAACTATTGTACAAAAGAACCGAACCAACCCACCCTGAAGAGCTCGGTCTCAGTTTGCTCGGGTCACTTGTGCACCCCTATCTCTACCATTAACTTAGTAATGGGCGATTACAAAATCTAATAAAGCAGTTTAATTATGAGTTTTACATCATTGCAGGTGTTAAATGTAAACTGGTTAAATTTTTTGTTGTGGGTCATTTTTGTCCACCAAAAAAAAAAAAAAAAGCCTCATCAAATTAAAGATTTCAGCAAAGTGAAAACTTCATCAAAAGGATTTACTTTATAATAGTATAGAAGATAAGGTTTTAAAAAATTTAGAGCCTTCAAAATATTTTTATACACTTTAGTGTTTGGTTTAAACGTTTGTTTTTAAGTTTAGTTACTTTAGCATAGTGATTTAGTGCATTCTTTTTTTCTTTATCTGGATTGAGCTTTTGTTTCAAATTTTTAGAGTTTATATATGGATTTAACTAGAGCATGCAACATTTTAAAAAAATTGGGGCCTTCAAATTTTTTTGTAAAATTTATTTTTTTCTTGAAGTTTATTAATGTAGTTCATTTTGGGTTTTTTTTTTAGTTTATACATTGAAGGGACAAATCCCTAGGAAGGGAGAGAGGGCACCGAACCCATAACTTCATGGCCTAAACGAGACTCATGAGATGCCACTACTATTGGGTTTACTACTGGGCTAACCCTATTCCTGTTGAATTTTTTTATTTTTTTTAATGAGCCTTTTTTCTTACTTAGATCAAGGCTATGTTTTCAAAAAAATATTTAAAAATTATGTAGATCCTTTACTATACCATGTAAAATTATAAAAAAATTTAGTACTTAAAAAAATTGGGTTCTTAAAAAATGGAGAATGAAGGATCTATCTTTTTCCTTTGTCAGGTGATGCTAGTACGGTACGTATGTTTCTCTTTGGGTTCTTCTCTTGTAATGCTTTCTTTTGATATAATAAAATTATATTATCTTTTTTACTCTAAAAAAGAAAAAAATTTAAGGGCCTAAGGAGAGGGAAAAAAACGTTCAATTGTCAATTAATATAAACTGCTCAGTACTCATTAAATTATTTCATTAAGTATTTAATTAAATCAACAACATCAATTCATAACTAACAAAGAGATTTTTAATGCAATAAATAATATATGACAAAGTCTGATATGCATAAATATAAAAAAAGTTGGTACTACCTAACCATTAAACTGTTTTCTGAAGAGAGAGAGAGAGAGAGAGAGAGAGAGAGAGAGAGTTGGTGTGATTTGCCCAAGGCCCTGTGGGAAGTTGGATGAAAAAACAAATCAGGCATTACCTTAGCCTTGGTTAATAAACTTGCAGTCTTGCTATATTTAGCAAAGGGAAAGTGCTTTATACCATAGTGCTATGTTTAGTAATCAAGCATTAACCTAACCTTGGCCCATAAACGTGCAGTCTTGCTATATTTAGCAAAGTGAAAGTGCTTTATACCATAATGCTATGTTTGGTAATCAAGCATTAACCTAACCTTGGCCAATAAACGTGCAGTCTCGCTACATTTAGCAAAATGAAAGTGTTTTATACTATATGATTATGTTTGGCTATGTTTGGTAATCAAGCATTAACCTAACCTTGGCCAATAAACGTGTAGTCTCACTATATTTAGCAAAGTAAAAGTGTTTTATACCATATGATTATGTTTGGCTATGTTTGGTAATCAAGCATTAACCTAACCTTGGCCAATAAATGTGCAGTCTCGCTATATTTTACAAAGTGAAAGTGCTTTATACCATAATGATATGTTTGGTAATCAAGCATTAACCTAACCTTGGCCAATAAACGTGCAATCTTGCTATATTTAGCAAAGTGAAAGTGCTTTATACCATAATGCTATGTTTGATAATCAAGCATTAACCTAACCTTGGCCAATAAACGTGCAGTCTTGCTATATTTAGCAAAGTGAAAGTGCTTTATACCGTAATGCTATGTTAGGTAACCAAGCATTAACCTAACCTTGGCCAATAAACGTGCAGTCTCGCTATATTTAGCAAAGTGAAAGTGTTTTATACCATATGATTATGTTTGGTTATGTTTGGTAATCAAGCATTAACCTAACCTTGGCCAATAAACGTGCAGTCTCGCTATATTTAGCAAAGTAAAAGTGTTTTATACCATATGATTATGTTTGGCTATGTTTGGTAATCAAGCATTAACCTAACCTTGGCCAATAAACGTGCAGTCTCGCTATATTTAGCAAAGTAAAAGTGTTTTATACCATATGATTATGTTTAGCTATGTTTGGTAATCAAGCATTAACCTAACCTTGGCCAATAAATGTGCAGTCTCGCTATATTTAGCAAAGTGAAAGTGCTTTATACCATAATGATATGTTTGGTAATCAAGCATTAACCTAACATTAGCCAATAAACGTGCAGTCTCTCTATATTTAGCAAAGTGAAAGTGCTTTAACCTAACCTTGGCCAATAAACGTGCAGTCTCTCTATATTTAGCAAAGTGAAAGTGCTTTATACCATAATGCTATGTTTGGTAATCAAGCATTAACCTAACCTTGGCCAATAAACGTGCAGTTTTGCTATATTTAGCAAAGTGATAGTGCTTTATACCGTAATGCTATGTTTGGTAATCAAGCATTAACCTAACCTTGGCCAATAAACGTGCAACCTTGCTATATTTAGCCAAGTGAAAGTGTTTTGTACCATAATATTATGTTTGGTAATCAAGCATTAACATAACCTTTGCCAATAAACGTGCTGTCTCGCTATACTTAGCAAAGTGAAAGTGTTTTATACCATATAATTATGTTTGGCTATGTTTGGTAATCAAGTATTAACTTAACCTTGGCCAATAAACGTACAATCTCACTATATTTAGCAAAGTGAAAGTGTTTTATACCATATGATTGTGTTTGGTATTAGAAAATAGAATGGGAATGAAAATTGAATGGTCATTCCTATTCCTATTCTCATTTTCATTCTCATTTCCTTATTCATTTGCTTGGTGGGGATCATTGTCATTATTTTATTTAGTAAAACAAATTAACAATGCTAGAATTGAATGAAATTTTAGTTTATAGCATGAAAATTTGATTCCAAATTATAGATGGAATTCTATAAGTAGTAAAAAAATATTGTTGGGTGGTGGTGTCACCGGTGGCGGTGATGGTGTCATTGGTAGCAATGATGGTGGAAGTCGTGGATGTCGGTAATGGAGGCGGTGGGTGGTGGTGCAAGGCTTGGAGGCGATAATGGCGACGGTGGATGGTGGTAATGGATGGCAATGGATAAAAAGGGAGGAAGATTTATTTCAAAAATAAATACAAAATAAAAAATAGAAGTAATTTTTTTCAAAAATTTTCAACATTTAAAATTTTTTTTTAAAATTATTAAAATAAAAAAATATTTACCAAACATGCCAAGTATTGTTTTATGTTCTTATTCAATGAGATAATGGAATTGTCATTTCTATTCTTAAAAGAGGGAATGGTCAATTATTTTCACTCTTAAAAGAGGGCATTGTCGGTCATTGTAATAAAATGTAGGGATGATCATTCTAAATAGTAGTATCAAACAAGAAAATGAGTATGCAAGTAAGAATGAATATTCCATTCCACTCTCTTCCACCAAACATTGCTTAATTACATTAGATGCATCACAAAATTGATTACACTCATGATTTTGGAATAGTTTAAGAGGAATTTGTCGTAGATTATTAAGAAGAAGTATGATTTTAAATCTTTGCCTTTTAATATGCCGAATTTTCATTTACTTTCTAAACGAAAGTTAGCAGAAGATTGACATTGCAATAAATTAGAGGTATAAGGATTTAACTGGTACAATTCAAAGTGAATGTTTTGAAATAGGATTTAGTATAAAATACAAGAGTGTAAAGTGTAATTTACTCTTTTTTTTTTTGGTACAACTGGGAGTAAAGAGGGAAGCAATTAGACTCCATCACAATGTGATCAGGGCGCTAAGGCCCACAACACCAGGAGCGGGGGCTCTTGCCTCCAAGTGAGACTCGACTCAAAGTCACGGAAAAGGGTTGAGCCTTAGACACGTGCTCATATTGGCTAAGTATGGATGTAGAGCCGACCCTGGGATTTTAGGGGCCTCAATCGAAGTTTGAAAATGAGGCCCTCTATACAATTATGGATTTGCGACTGTTAAAGGTTTTTTTTTTTTTTTTTTTATCATATAGTGAGAGCAAACAATAATTTCACAAACTAAAATTCACAAAAACAAAATCAAAATAGAAATTTAAACTTATAAGTGTAATAGACAAAATATCAATATTACTTATCACTACAATAACGCAAAAATACTATCTAAAATTCACTCATCTTGCATTTTAGGCCTTTTATGAAAATATCATGTAATTTTTTATTCTGGACCACTACATAATACCTCTAAACAATTGGGGCCCTAAATTTTGGGCTTTTGAGGGAGGCCTAAAACTTGGGCTAAGCTTGCTTCAGCTTAGGATCGGCTCTGTATGGATGATCCCATTAAGTAGTTACGTGGAGACTCAATCATGGACACTTAAGGTGAGGAGAACGAGCTCTTACCACTGAACCAAGCCCTTATTGGTCTAGTATTTCATTTTGTTAAAGGCATCCATGTCTATGGCTGTTGAATTAAGTGGTTTTTTTGTGAGAAATTTGCAGGCTTCATAGGAAATTTTGGCACCTAAAATGTGCCATTAGTTTAGGTAAAACTTACAGGAGCTGACAGCCATAAATCAAAGTAGGGCTCTAAAACTCAGTACTTGGCTCGACTTGCCTTCGTATTCAATTTTTTGATATATTCCTCTTTAAAAAAATAAAGAAAAAAAATTCTCTTCTAGTAAAAACAACAATGTGATTTTGAGATTTATAACTACATTGTAATTGTAATTGTAATTTGTCGGATCCTCTTTTTTCTTTTCTCAAAAAGCCTCCTTATAAATAGGCACAATATTACTCTTAGCAAATGGTTAGTGCTAGGTAGAATAGCATCATCCACATTTTTTTTTTTGAGAGGAGCAATACAACGAGAGAGCCAAAAAAGGCACGAACAATCCTAAGAGCCATCCAACTCTACAAGCTGGGCAAGACAACAAGGTAAAGCTGTTGGGAACTTGGGATTAGGGGAGGAGAAATTCTATTTGCCTTGGCTTTTGTAGCCACATATAAGTATCATATATATAGTGCGAAATTTCTCATAGTTGCTTGCGTGAGTAAAATCTGCATAATTAATTTATCAATAAAATTGCCTGGTGGTCCCCACACACACACACACACACACACATATATATATATATATATATGCATGAGAAATTTGTCAATGCTCCATATTGGTTGTGAACCTCATCCTCTTGGGATAGAGAGCACTAATATGTATCAAAATCAGTCATTGTTGATTGTTCCAAATTCAACCAAATTTAGCTATGTCAATTTCAATCAGCAATTTTCTACAAATGATTGAACTAATTAGGCTGACACATGAATGTTCTAGAATTTTTATGTGGAGAGAGGTAGTGTTAAGTGTCTTACTCCTCATCTCATATGAGGATGGTTTTCACACTTGCTAAATACCCCAGCTAACAGGAAATTTAGGAAATTTTATCCATTTGTGAGAAGTAGAATAAGGATAACGTGATACTCTTAGAGTATTAAATAATATTTTTTTTTGAGAGAGCTTTAAATACATGTATACACAAGTACGATTTGTATGAGTAATTATCAAATCATGAAAAAAAAAGCAGAGCCAATGTTCTTTCAAAATAGAATTCTGGTTCTCCATATTCTTTTAATCAATATTTTGCAAGTTTTTTCTTTTAATCATTAATTTAGTTTTATTGAAGTGTTCTATGTCATGACAATGAAGGATACTATACACCTAAAATGAAGTATCAACCGAGGAGTTTGTTTAGCTGTTCAAATTAAAGCGACTCTTAATCAGATTGTAAAATTAATTAATTAGCTTAAAACGTGCATTAAACAACTACGAAATAATATACTTTTCATCGACGTCAATCAGTCCCCTTGTAAACTGTAACTATCATCAAAGATGCAAATCTTGACCCCAGCCCTTCTTCAAGTCTTTTCCCTTTCTTTTCTTTTCTTTTGATGATGTTGGAGAACCAGGATCGGACAGAGCCCTTTGAACCATCCTTGGGGAGTAAATTCCTTCAAAAACTGGTAAACAATCCAGTAGACTCGGATAAAGTACGAACTAGTTAGGCAAGAAATTAAGTCTCAAGCAACATACATAGCATGAAAGGTTTCTCCCAAATGGGGCGGTCAAGAGAACTCAAACCTGAGATCGCGGAAGAGCCAGTAACTTTTTCTTTCCCTTGGTTTCCATTGGATGCTTTGAAATTGTATATTTCAAAAACTTCGATGCGGTTTAAAGAACTTTAATGGGATATTATATTTCATCTTTAATAGTTTGAGCGAAAATCAAACAACAATAATCTCTTGTGATTTAAAAGTAAATACGACTTTCTTATGATTTGAACTTATTTTTAAAATAGATGACAACGTGACAAATTTGATGAAATATCAAAAATACCCTTGCAAAGGATAACTCCTTTATTTTAAAATAAAAATTCAAGCTCGTCTTTTTGATGTTCTATTTTAAAAAGATAAAATTATGAAAATAGTCATATGATAAAAATATTGTCATTGATTCTAACAATTTTTATTTATTTTACAATTAAATTCAAACCATAAAAGGTAATATATTCATCTTTTAACCACACGGGAGTCTGATAATTTTCGTTTAAACTACAAGAAAATAAAGTATACTTATCCCAACTTCAATAAACCTTTCGAAAATGTTGAGAAGACTTTCCAAAAATGTGTTTCTCGTAAATTTTATTATCGTTTCATGCTCTCAAAGTTCATTTTTCAATAATAATATGAAATTAAGAGGGTTAAAACTAACATATCCTTAGAAGGGAGACTGGCAAATTGACCACTTCATCAGAAAAAACAATACCAACAATCAACAATACAACGGCCAATACATTAATATATATGATTCAAACTTATAAAATCAATTAAGAGGATGGGTTGTTACAGAGCAGAAAGAAATTTTTTTATTGGATCAGGGGGCCTCTAACCTGTGCCCTCCCTCACTTAACAGCAGTTACACATAAAAGAAATAAACTTTTAACACTGAATACGAATAGATTCATGATCATGAGGTTGCGTAGGAATTGGGAGGTGACCCTTCTCTTGGAGATTCTTGACTGTGTCGTAAAGACTTTGCTTCGCTGGTGTGAATTCCAAACCCAAGTCCTTCAGCTTTTGGTTTGAGAACTTGTAGGGTTTCACCCTTGGCTTTGTTTCGTCCTTGCACCTGCATTTACCAAACAAAAACATCAAACATTTTTATGTTCTAAAACAACGAAAGTACTTTGCAAACACTATCCCATTTTAAGAGGTAAAGTTATGTTATGGTGCAGAAAAATATAGAGACGAGGACATCAAGTGGCAAAATTTGGGTCAGGTCGAATCGAACACGTTAAGTTTTTTAAAAATTCCTTTTTAACAAACCCAAACTTATATACTAAATTCCGTCACTTTTTAAAGTCGTTAGATCAAAGCACAATTTTAAATTTTAAGTTGTGTTCAAGACACGACTTTAAGGTGAAATAATATTTTGAACCCACAACTTCAATATGTGTTTTTTCCTCATGTTTTGAAGTTGTGGGATCAAAACACAACTTCATTTTAAAGTAGCGTTTTGATCCCATTTATCTTAAAAAATAATGGGGTTTGGTAAATAAGATTAAACAGGCTACATTTAGTTAAAAAAACACAGAATCAGCTTTGATCCATGTAAAGATTTCAAATACCTAACAAATAATAATTTGACAAATAAGCTAATCCCATCAGACAAGACTATCTTCTAATCACACAACATAAAGTTAAAAATAAAAAACAAAAACAAAGAACTAAATTAGGGTAAGTAGTGATTCTCTTTGAGCTGCTCCCCCACAACTTTGTCCAAATGATTACCAGCATCATCCTTAGCAACCCACTATCTACATAAAATTTTCTAATTTTCAAGTTTAAGTAGGAGGAGTTTCGCACCAATCAAAATGGGGAAACATTATTCCAATCGCTTCTCTCAGTTCTAACAAATGCAGTAGTGATTTGAGTAAAATGAGAGACACCAAACAAGTGTCATCCACTGATATGTGCCACCCTCATTATGGAAACATGGCAGGCAGATTGAAAATTTGGGTGAGGACTCCCCAAATCGAGGAGTTGTATTTGTATGTGTGTATACGTATACATATATATATATTTATTTATATATATACTATTATATTCTGTGGTGTATCAATAGACGCGAGGTTCATATGTTCCTATCTTTAAACATGTAATTCTCCATATTATAATTGGTCAAAGTTGGTACACTTATAGCCCCATGGAACAGAAACCAAGTAGACTAAAAATTCTACTTCACCTACCAAAATATTTATCCATGGCCACAAGTTCTGAAAGACTATATCAAATTTTCTAGGTTCTCTACTTTATTGTAATATTAGTTATACCATAAGTGAGGCCCATCAAAATGCAAAGAAAACCTGTTATTTAGGACTTAGAAATAAATTTTTTAACAGCAAGTAATTGTTATGGTACTTACTTTGTGGGAATGGGATACTCCGGGAAGAGCTTGGCCAGAATTTCGACCACGTCGCCTCGGTGAAGCACGCTCTCGGCGCAGAGGTACCGGCCGGATGCCGAAGGAGTCTCGTAGACTAGTATGTGTGCCAATGCCACATCCTTGACATCAACGTAGGCCTGGACCGAGTTGGCGTACGTCTTTGCCGAGCCATTCAGGTACTTGAGAATGTGAACAATGCTTGCATTGATTGTGGGTTGCAACAATGGTCCGAGCACCAGTACTGGGTTCACCACCACGAGGTCCACCCCTTTCTCCTTCGCCTCATCCCAAGCCGCCTGCTCCGCCACCGCCTTCCCATAGCAATACCAATTCTACACATTCCATGTCAGGCAGCATCAAAATCAGGGCTCGGCATTTTTATTAGCATTCTTGTTTGTTCTAAGAGCAATTATAGGATTATACTCAGAGAGATCAATGTAAGAATAACAGACCTTAGTGTTCTTGCAGAAATCAAGATCACTCCAGCAACTCTCGTCCACAACAGCCTCAGGGTCCCGGTTAGGATCCATCGTCACCGCACCGATCGATGAGGTGAACACCACGCGCCGAACCTTTGCTTCGGCCGCTGCAATTATCACATTCTTAGTTCCCTTCACTGCCGGCTCCACCATTTCTTCCTTCAAATTTAAGAAGAGCCGCCGTTAATCCCATGTCACAGCAACAAATAATATATAAGTTCGGTTGCTGAGAAAATGAAGAGAAAAGTAGACAACCAAAATTTGTATATTCAGAAAGTTTTTTTCGCAATTTGGAATGCAATGCGTGTATGAATTATTGTTGGGGAACCCGCCAAAATGATCCCATTTTGGAATTGGAGATAAGACGTGAGACGGTGGGAGGCACTTAACACAAAAGTGATTTGGCTTTAGTTGGGATGAGCTTTTTTCACCATAAAGCAAAACCAAGCTAGAACAATAAGATAGAAATTAATTTTGGCATTTTTCATCTCCCTTTCCTTCTCTTTTCCTTCATTTTCTCTCCAAACAAACGGAGGGTAGGCGAAAAGATAAACCATAACTTACTGGGTCATCAGTCACCGGTGATGCAGCGTGGAAAACACCATCACACCCCTTAGTGGCTTCGCGTAAACTACCGTAATCAAGAAGATCAGCTTTGCATAGAGTCAATCTTTCCTTTGCTCCATCAAGCTCCCTCAAATGAGAATTCTTCGGATCATCTGCAATCATATATATACACCGTATTAATGATATACATACATAGCAACCGTGTATATATATATATATATGTAAACACATTAACTCTCCGCAGGTTGGCTGGTATATAGCTACATATACAAGTTCTTGCCTGGATTTCTGACTGTTCCTCTGACAGTATAGCCTTTCTCCAAGAGTAGCTTGACCATCCATGAAGCTATGAAGCCACCGGCACCGGTGACGCACACAGTTTGACCGGAAACTGACGGCATAACGGTAAAGATAAGGGTCGTTTGGGATGAAAGAAACAACAAAACTCGGAAAATTTCCGCAGAATAAAGAAAGGCACCCTTACGTTGTATTTATAGGGGAAAAAAATTTGGTCACACCACCAACCATGGGAAAATTTTTTTTAGAGAGAGGTTTAACCCTAATTTAGTGTTTGGCAAAAGGGAAAGTAACGTGTGCTCTGGATTCACTCAAGAAAATTTGAGGTCGAAAGTCACATTGAATGAGTTTTACATTTTTATTTATGTAAGTGGGATTTTTCAAAAAGGCCGGACTGAACACTTAAGCCCGCATTGATGAATCCAAACTTACTACAAGAAATAGAAGTCAGAATGGGTTGACCCTTGTTGGGCCAATCACACTCCGATAAATAAGTTAGCAAGCTTAATCGAGAGTAGCATGAATAAATGTTGCATATATTTCTTAGTTCATCGTCCATTCATGACTCTTGAGGGCTTGGGTATTTATAGTACGATCGGTGGAATGTTCCACTCCTGGCCTACCAGCAAGTTATCATGGCCTGCCAGATAGGCATCATCATATGCTTGTCCTGCCGTCGCTAAGGAATCCGGTTAATCGGACATGCACGTTGACGTCTCGTGGAGAGCCGTTGGCGCATTTAATGCGGGTCAACTCTGTATTTAATACTCTGATACCGCTAGTAGTTTGGGCTCGCCCTTCACGGTTTGGGCCCAGGTCGGCATGAGGTTGACAGCTTGGGCTGGACCGTTCTTTAATGCTGAATTTGGGCCGCTCAGCAGCCTAACTTTAATTCATGTGGATTGGGCCTTACCAGTTGGGTTGGGCTGTGTGCTATCGTCCCACAATTGGCCCCCACGCCTTACGTCGTTTTGAACTTTCAAATGGCCAAGGGTTGTAACGGATAATTATGGCGCCCTTTCAATTGAGCAACCGTGTTTACAGTTACTTGGCCACGCGGACGACGTGGATTAAAAGCTCTATTGATGGGGTGTCATTGAATTGACGGCCGATGTGATGGTTTGACGGAGCGACATGATTGCTGCCGTTTTCCTGCGCGCGAACCGACGGCTTGGATGTATATAAAAGGGGGATGCCTGGTTCAGTGAAAGGCACTCGGTTTTTCTTCATCTTTCTATCTATCGTGAGCGTTACCTGTCTCGGCTTCCACCACTGTAAGTCTTTTTAAGCCCACACATTTTCACTCTTCTCTTTGTTTTCCTTCTTGCTTTTCAACGGTTGTCCCTTGATGGCATCTCGTCTTAGAAAAATGCTAGATGGTTCGGCGGCCATGGTCGCCTTTAAAGCTTGGTTTGAGATCCCAGATGAGATTGGCTTAGAGCCAGTGGATCCTGATAACCACCGTATGGGTGAGACCGAGAACGGAGTGCCGTTCCCAATCATTGCTATCATAGAAGGGGGCCTTAGGTTTCCCCTTCATCCTTTTCTTCATAAGTTTATAATTAAAAAATAAGATGTCGCCTTCCCAGTTGTCGTTGAATGTTTATAGGATCATCTTTGGCATACTTGAAATTAATTGGCGCTTAGGTATGAACCTAGGGCTTGCCGAATTAGACTATTGCCATACACTCTGTAAGGTGAAGGGAGAGTTCCAAAGTCTACCTTCGGGTTGTAGAGAACGCTAGGAAGTTAGTAAAGTGTCTACTATCCTCGGGGAAGGGCGTTGACGACGTTAGGGTTTGGGTAACCGGACCCTGGGAGTTCGGCAACGTTCCTGAGGGAGAAAGACCGGCGTTTCGATGCTCTAGAGTCCCCCTTAATATAGGTTTGATGCCGACCTCTTATTTTGTGTGTGATTTATTTTTGATATGGATCTCAATCTGATTATGGCCTTTTGCAGAAAAGAAGAAGCGCTCGAAAGTACTGGATTGGCTTGTCAACTTTGCCGACTTGAACAAGGCCTTGGACTTCCTTGGTGAGGGCAAACTGAGGCACGTTGCTCGGGCTATTCACATTTTGCTCAACTACCCTCTCCGATATTCAACTTTCACTGCCGACATGGGTGTACCACAAAGCATTCTAGCGAGATTGGCGAAGGAAGGTGCTGAGGGAGATTTCGAAGAGATCCCTGTCGGTATCGCTATTGATTGAGCCCGTGCCCCTACCAGAGTAACAGTTGTAGTTGCTCCTCCGTTAGAGCACGTTGCTGAAGAACCGTATGAAGCCCGCTCAAGTTCGAACAATTCGGCCTTGAGTTCGTCGCCACATATGATCCCGGATCGCTGAGTTAGAGTTCCGGCTAGAACAGAAGAGTCCATCCCATCTCTAGTCGAGTAAGAAGGAATGAGTTTGAGGGAGCGTATGTTTGCTGTAGCCGGTAAGCCACTAAAGAAGGCTGCCACAACTTCTGCTGCTCCTCTACCTACTGAGCTAGACGCCGCCCTGGTGGAAGAAGTTGCTGCTATTCAAAAGAGGCTGAAAACATGGCAACAAAAGAAGAGGGCGCCTGAGGCTGCCGTACCACCTCCGACACCTAAGAAGCCAAGGGTCAGCGCTGGAAAAGGAGCGGTGGAAGTAGTCAGCGAGGTCGTAACCATAACGCCGGATATTTTGGGCTGACCTATGACAACGGCGGATTCGGTGATCTATTAGGCCGAGGTGGCTTTTGGCGCTGTGAAGAGTGTTCTTCAGAAAAAGGATATGGCCAAGTTGGGAGCTACAAGTGACACAACCGTCTTTATGGGGGGCTTTCCATGACTCACTGCTGGTAGGTCGACGTTGTTTTTTGTTTTGGTTTAGGGATTTCGCTTAAAATTGTTTTGACACAATCTTTGCTTTTGGGTGTAGGGTTACCTGAATTCACTGGAAGTGATGAGTCGCTTCCATAAACTTGCCGAGGAGCACCACGGCCTCATAGAAGAGTATGGCTACTTGAAAAAGGAGTGGATCGAGGCCAACAAGGAACGGATCACCTTCAGGAAGCAGGCTGAACAAGCGTATGCCGAACTTAAGATGGTGCAGGCAGACTACGACAAGAGGGACAGGGAGATGGCCGATCTCCAAAAGAAATTCGACATTCAGTCTGTTTATTTGTATAAGGCTAACGCAAAGATCGAGGCACTTCAGGCCAAAGTGGCCAAGTTCAAGGAAGACGAAGAGGCCGTGATGAAGAGGGGTGAAGAAAGGGGGGCCGACCATCTGACCCTTGAGATAATGGATCTTAGCCGTGTCATCTTCCGACAGGGCTGGAATGGCGCCCTACTTGTTGCCGGGACGGACAAGTCTTCCGACGTTTGGCGCTTGTGCCCAGATTACTTTGATACTACTGAAGAGGGTATTGTCGACCCACAGAAGGTAATTGCCAACGTCGAGTATCAAAGACAACGCGCTTTGGAGGCTACTGCTGAAAGAGAAAATGCTACTATTGGGGAGAGGAAGGCTACTGCCGAGTCGTCCAAATTTGTAGAAGAGATCGTAGACAGTTCGGCGGAGAAAAATGTGCAGCCGGGGGAGAAGTCGGCAGAGTGATTGTACTTTTTCTTATTTAATCAGCTATCTTGATTTTGATTGAATGCTTGAGATTTGTTTCTCCCTTTCATTCTTACGACTTATACGTCTTTGATCGCTTGGCTTGCTTATTTTGGATAGGGTTGAGTTTAGATGCTAGTTTTTTCCCCGCCCTTCCTGGCCAAGCTGTCCAAGTTTTTTGATACTTGGTTTTTTTTTTTTTGTGGCCCTCTTTGGCTGATTTGTCTAAGTTTTTACACTTAATTTTTTGTGACCTTCTTTGGTCAACCTGTCCAATTTGGATAGGACCAAGTTTTTACACTTGATTTTTTGTGGCCTTCTTTGGCCGACCTGTCCAACTTGGTTTTTTGTGGCCTTCTTTGGTCGACTTGTCTAAATTGGATAGGACCAAGTTTTTACACTTGGTTTTTTGTGTAGTTCTGTAGTGCTCGGAATAGATTTGTTTGAACAACTTCGGTTTTCATTGTTCTCATAAAAGCTTTACACACTTGTTGAGTTGATACATCATATGGGACCTTGCACTACTGGTAGAACTTCCTTAGGTTGTTTGCATTCCAGGGCCGAGGCAATTGTCTTCTTTCTTTGACAGTTTCCAATTGGTATGTGCTAACACCGACCTGGGATGCCACTATATAAGGACCCTCCCAGTTGGGGCCAAGCTTGCCATCAGCAGGGTTCTTTGTCACCCCCAGCACTTTTCGTAAAACTAGGTCTCCTGGAGCAAAGTTTCTTGGGCGAACCCGTTTGTTGTAGGAGCGCCTTAACTGCCGCTGGTATTCGGTGAGTCTAATAAAGGCTGCCTCACTTTTTTCTTCTGTAAGATCCAGATCTTTTGCCAGAGTCTGGTCATTAAGCTCGGTATTGAATGCTGCCGATTTGATCGTTAGTAGTCCTACTTCGAAGGGTATGACTGCTTCCACACCGTAGGCCAAAGAGAATGGGGTTTGGCTAGTAGATCTTCTCAGGGTTGTTCTATAGGACCACAGAACGCTGGGTAGCTCGTCCACCCATTTCCCTTTAGCCCTCTCCAGCCGCTTTTTAATTCCATTGAGCATAGTTTTGTTTGAAATCTCGACATGCCCATTGCACTGTGGGTAGGTTGGTGTTGAATAATAGTTTCTGATCTTGAGTTCTTTAGAAAACGATATGAACATGTTGCCGTCGAATTGTGTGCCGTTATCTGAGACAATGGCACGAGGGATGTCGAACCTTGTCACTATGCTTTTCCACACAAACTTTTTAGTGTCGATCTCCGTAATATTTGACAAAGGCTCCATTTCCACCCATTTCGTGAAGTTGTCTGTTGCCATAATGAGGAATCTCTTATTCCCTGGAGCTCGAGATAAGGGTCCGACTATATCCACTCCCCACTGGGCAAAAGGCTAGGGACTGGTGATGGTTGCGAGTTCCTCGGTTGGCTGGTGTATGATGGGAGAATACCTCTGACACTTTTCACACTTTAGGACGTACTGGGTTGCGTCTTTTTGCATGTAGTGCCACCAGTATCCTTGTGAGATATCTTGATGTGCTATCGATTTTCCGCTTACGTGACTTCCACATATTCCTTCGTGAATTTCAAACAGGACGCCTTGCACTTTCTCCGGGTGGACACGGTGCAAGTATGGACCTGTGAAGGAATGCCTGTAAAGCTCATTGCTTGGTGACAACCGGTATCTAAGAGTCGCGTGTTTGATTCACCTGGCTTCATTTTTGTCCTTTAGCAACTCATCTCTGTCGCGATAGGAGATGATTGGGTCCATCCAGGACGGTCCCAACCGTTTTATAGTTAGAGTCTGTTCCTCTTCATGAAATATGCTTGGTCTGGCCAAAATTTCCACATTGATCGCTCTTTTTGACCCTGACTTCAGAGCTGTGTCTAAGGTTGCCAGAGCATCGGCATGAGAGTTATTGTCCCAGCCGATCTGGCGGAGTTTGTAATTGTCGAACTTGTTGAGCAATTCCTTAGCCTTAGTTAGGTACTGCGTCATTCGATCATTTTTGGCTGCGTATTCTCCTGTAATTTGGTTAACAACTAACAGGGAGTCCGAATAGATAACGATCTTGGAGATTCTAAGTTTGATGGCTCGGCGTAGTTCGGCGAGCAAGGTCTCGTATTCAGATTCATTGTTGGAGGCGACGAACTCGAGCTTGATAGCTTGTTCGATGGCCAAACCGTCTGTTGTAATGAGCACTATGCCCGATCCTGCCCCCCGGTCATTGTAGGCTCCGTCAACGTAGAGTTGCCAATGATTACTGTTTTCCCAATGATCTAGGGGGTGGTCTTCGTGTTGTTTAGCAGGTGGTTGTGTTTGGTCAGCTTCAGGTGGTAGTTCAACGGAGAATTTTGCAACGAAATCAGCAAGGACCTGCCCTTTTACAGCCGATCTAGGATGGAATTTGATGTCAAACTCGCCCAATTCCACATCCCATTTTACCAATCTTCCAGAAAAGTCGGCCTTCCTGAGGAGAGGTTTGAGCTGGTGGTGTGTGAGGACATTGATGGTATGAGCTTTAAAGTAATGCACTAGCTTGCAGGACGCCATTACTAGTGCGAGTGCTAATTTTTCTAAGGGTAAGTATTTGCTTTCTGCCCCGAGGAGAGTTTTGCTGACATAGTACATAGGTAACTGCTGCTGATCCTGTTGCCTGAATAGTACGACGCTGATTGTATGCTCTGATACCGCGAGGTAAAGGAAGAGTTCCTCATGCTTAAGTGGGGTGGAAAGTAAAGGTGGCTGGGTCAGGTATTTCTTCAAGTCATTGAGGGCTTGGTCTCATTCTGGAGTCTATTTGAATTGTTCTCGCATTTTGAGAAGCTAGAAGAATGGTCGGCACTTATCTGAGAATCGACTTATAAACCTGTTAAACACTGTTGCCATTCCAGTTAGCTTCTGCACCTCCTTAGCATTCTTCGAGGCTTGGATGCTCTGGATTGCACTGATCTGTCATGGGTCCACCTCGATGCCGCGATGTGTGACCAAGAATCCCAGGAATTTGCACGAGCTGACTCCGAAGACGCATTTCGAGGCGTTTAATCTCATTTTGTACTGCTTTAGGATGCTTAATACCTCTTTGAGATCTTCTAGATCGGAGTGGTTGACGTTACTTTTTACAACCATATTGTTGTTGTACACCTCCATGGAGCTTCTGATCTGTTTTTGGAACATCCTGGTGACTAATCGCTGATACATAGCCCCGACGTTCTTCACACCAAAGGGCATAACTTTGTAGCAAAAGATACCTGTAAGTGGAATTTTCCGGGAAGGTTGGGCCGAACTCTCAAGCCCCAATTGGATGAGCCCAAACTCTTTCTGCAAGACAAGAAGGTTAGAATGGGTCGACCCTTAGTGGGCCGATCACACTCCGAAGATTAAGTTAGCAAGTTTAATCGAGGTAAAAACAAATGAAAGTTGTGAATACTTGGGGTTCACTTGTCCATACCTGGCTCTCGATGTCTTGGGTATTTATAGAGTCCTCGAGGGAGTGTGTTTTGCCTTGGCCTATCAGCTGGCTCTCATGGCCTGCTGGGTAGCCATCATCATTGACGCCGCCTGATTACTTACAGGGTCTGGTGCACCGTCGCGGGGGATTCCGGCTGATCGAATGTGCATGTCGACATCGCGTGGGCAGCTGCCTGTGCATTTAATGCAAGTCAACTTTGCATTTAATGCTCGAAGACAGCTAGCGGTTTGGGCCCGCCTTTCGCAGTTTGGGCTATGGTGGGGAGGAGGTCGGCAGTCAAGGCCGGCCCTCCCTCTATTTCTGATCTGGTCCGCCAAGTAGCCCTAAATTTAATTTGTGTAGATTGGGCCTCACCCAATGGGTTGGGCTGGGGGTTATTCCCCCACAATTGCCCCCAGTCTTTGTGTCGTTTTGGCTTCCGAAACGTCCAAGGACTGTAACGGTCACCCGGCCACATGAATGGCTGGGATTTTAAAAGAGTTACTGTGGGGCGTCATTGAATCGACGGCAGACGCAACGTTTCAGCAAAGCGTCATGATTACTGCCGTTGGCTGATGCGTATAAAAGAGCGATGCTCTATTCAGCCGAAAAACACTTGGTTTTTCCTTGCCTTTCGAGTAGCGTGTGCGTTGGCTGTTTCGGCACTCACCACTGTAAGTGTTTTTCGAGCCCATTCCTCTTATGCTCTATAGTGTAGTTTCTGTGTTTTGACGGTTGCCCCCTGATGGCATCTCGTCTTCGAAAGATGTTAGACGGTCTGTCGGCCCTTGCCACGTTTAGGGCTAGGTTTGAAGTTCCGGATGAGATCGGCTTAGAGCTGGTCGATCTCGAGGACTACCGTATGGGTGAGACCGAAAAGGGGGTGCCGTTCCCCGTTATTGCTACCGTAGAAGGGGGACTTAGATTTCCCCTCAATCCTCTTCTTCATAAGTTCATAGTAAAAAATAAGGCGTCGCTCTCCCAGTTATCATCGAACGTCTATAGGATCTTTTTCGGTATGCTTGAAATAAATCGGCGCCTGGGTGTGAACCTGGGCCTCGCTGAACTGGACTATTGCTACACACTTTGTAAAGTCAGAGGGAGTTACAAAGTCTACCTGCGGGCCGTAGAGAAATCCTTAGAGTTAGTGAAATGTCTGCCTTCCTCCGGTAAGGGCATCGACGAAGTTAGGGTTTGGGTAACCGGTCCCTGGGAGTTCGGCGATGTTCCTGAGAAGGATAGACCAGCGATTCGAGACTCTAGAGAGCCCGTTGAAATAGGTTCGATGCCGTTCTCTTATACTGTGAGTCTTTTAAATTGTAGTATGCATCTCACTTGACCCTCGCATTTTTGCAGAGAAGAGAGAGAAGCGGTCGAGGGCACGTGACTGGTTGGTCAACTTCGACGATCTTAATAAGGTTCTGAACTACGTCAGCGAGGGCAGATTAAGGCACGTCGATCGGGCTGCGCATATCTTGCTCGTGTACCCGTTGCGATACTCGTTGTCGTGCCCAGATTTTTCGCGGCCGAGGAATACTCACCCAAGCGGGAAAAATGCTGTATTCTCTCGTTAGATCTCACCCTTCTAGAAGAATGAGTGCGACTAGATTTGAATTGAAAACAGGTTTGAATAAAGGGCTTTTGAAAAACATTTGGAGTCGCCACCTAACTTGATTAAGGTGAGTTAGGTCACCTAAAAACTAAGCGTAGTCCGAAAACTACACTTAAGGTTTTGAAAAACGATTTTGAAAATATCTCCTCAAGAGAGAGTTTTTTAGGAAAACGGGTTGTTTGGCAACCTTTGGAAAACATTTAGCCCTTTTTAGAAAAATAACTCCTTTTGGTCTTTGAAATCAGTGATCTAGGTTCGGAGGTTGGTTACGTGTAGGGAAGACGCAGTAAGCTATCACCCTACCCCGCCCTTTCGGTACCTACATGTCAATCTATCCTAGATTCACCTATGAGAGTCTTTAGCTAACTAATGGTTCAATTCTATCCACTTTGAAAAACAATGTTTGAAATAAATATGATGCATGAGATGCAAGTGCAAGATAAGAGAATTGAAAAATAAATTTGGAAAGAAATTGATTTGATTTGCAAAAGATTTGAAGTGATAGAATTGAAATTGGAAAGTTTGAAAATTGAAAGTAGAAGTTTGAAAATAGATTTTTGGAATGGGAAACTTGGAAAATAAATTGGAGACTTGAAAAGATTGTGGAATTTGAGATTTGGAAAGATTTGAAAAATATTGTGACCGCACCTATGAAGGTTGCCTACGTATCCCTTCGAGGGAATCAGGTCAGTTGTAGTTCGGATAAGAGTCCGATTGAAAATAGAAGAGTGAATTGAAGAAGGAACTTGAATTGGACATTGAATGTGATTTGAAATTAGAAAAGGAGATTTGAAATTGGAATTGAGAGGATTGGACTTGCTTTGGAAAGATTGATTTTGGAAAGACTTGATTTTAGAAAGAAGGAGGTTTAGGAAACCTAGACTTGAGATTAAGAAGGATTGGATTGGAATGTTGGATTTGGAAGATTTGGAAGGATTTGGAAACTTGAAATTTAGGAAAGATTTGGATTAGAAAAGTTTCGAATCAGGAAAATGTTATCTTTGGAAAGTTTCATTTTTGGAAAGTTTTAGGTTTAGGAAAGTTTCAACTTAGGAAAGTTTTGAATTAGGAAAGGTTTGGGTTTAAGAAAGTTTCAACTTAGGAAAGTTTCGAATTTAGAAATGTTTGAAAAGAGAAGTTTTGATTTTGGAAAGTTTTGAAAACAAGGAAGTTTTGAAAATAGGAAAGTTTCGTTTTGGGAAATGTTTGAAAAAGGAAAGTTTTTAGTTTAGGAAATGTTTAAATTAAGAAAATTTTGAGTTTAGAAAAAAAGTCTTAGATTTGAAAAGATTTTGGAAAGTTTAGAATTTAGAAAGATTTGGGTTTATAAAGATTTAACTTAAGAAAGTTTTGAATTTGAAAAGTTTTGAATTTGGAAAGATTAGAATTTTAGAAAGATTTGAAATTTGGAAAGTTTAGGATTTAGGAAGTTTTAGAGTTTAGAAAGATTTAAGATTTTAGAAAATTTTAGAGTTTTTAGAAAATCTTGAAAATTAAGAAAGGTTTGAATTTAGGAAAGGTTTAAAAGCTTGAATTTAGAAAGTTAAGATTTGGAAAAGGGGTTGAATTAGGAAAGGGTTGAATTAGGAAAGATTTGGATTTTGAAATTTAAGGAAAGATTTAAAGTTTAAGTTTAGGAAACTTATGGTTTAGAAAGGAATTGAATTAAGAAAGGTTTGGATTAAGAAGGGATTGGATTTGGTTTCTAAAAGAAAAAATTTGATTTTATTTCCAAAAACGGAGGACGGGATCTTGTTTCCTAAACGGGGAGATTGGATTTGGTTTCCTAAAGCAAATGTTTGATTTTGTTTCCTAAAGGGAAGATTTGATTTGGTAAGGATTTGGAAATTGAGGTTTTAGAAACCCTAGATTTGAAAAACCATTGTTTTGACGTAGAAAATAGGTTTTGGAAACATGTATATTTTTTATGTGAAAACATGAGGTTTTGGAAACCTAGGTTTGGGGTAAAGTTTAAAAATCATGTTTTTGGAAAGAAAATTAGGGTTTCCTAATTGTGGGTTCTAGGGGTTGACTTGGGCTCTAAGGAAAGAGTTTTCGGAAAGTGCGTTTCTAGAAACGAAGGTTTTCTATAAGGGAATCCTAGAGAGGAACTTTTGGAAAGTGAATTTGAAGAGGGAGTTTTTGGAAAAAGATTTTAAAGAGAAGGAGTTTTGGAAAGTGCATTTTAGAAGCGTAAATTTTGGAAAGAAGATCCTAGAGGAGAGTTTCTAGAAGAAAAATTTTGGGAAGAGAGTTTTTGGAAAGAGTTGCGGAGAATGTTTTTAGAAAGTGGATTTTAAGGAGAGGATTTTGGAGAGAAGTTGAAAAAGAGAGTTTTGAAAAATAGATTTTGGAATGGAGTTTTTGAAAACAATTTTGAAAAGGAGAGTTTTAGAAAAGTATGTTGAAAAAGAGATTTTTAGGAAGAGATTTTTTAAGAGAGCTTTTAGAAGGTGTAAAAACATCTCACTTTCCTAAAGCAATTCTAACCATAAGAGGGCTAGAACCACTTTAAGAAAGTGGTTTTGAAAGCAAAGTTTGAAAATATAGGCCAAAAGGCCATTTTTAATATAACACTTTCCTAAAGCAACCCTAGCCATGGAAAGGCTAGAATCACCCTAGAATTGTGGTTTTGAAAACAATTTTTTGAAAAAGAGATTTTGATGCAATTTTGAAAACAAGCTTAAAAACGCTTTGAAAAATAACTTTGAAAACGAGTTTTGGAATATGCAAGACTATGATATGCACAATGCAATTTGGGGTCGTGAACATACAAGGTTAAGGCTTCACCACATAATCAAGGGGGCCGGACCCACGTGGTCTTTGGTTAGACTAGAAGAAAGCCCCCGACACGGTGACTTTCCCATAGTCCAATCCTACACATGGACCGGGAATCCCCTTGTTTCAAGCATGCAAAGAAAGGGGGGGAAAGAGATGGGGGATTAAAATAGAGAAAACCCAAGTGGGTTGGAGAGAGAAGAGAGAGGGGGGAAGTGCGGAAAATTTAAAGATAAAGCCTACCTTGTATCTTCTTTAATTTGTGCGCCGCGCTGTCTTTGGTCTTCGATCTTTGTCTTGATCTTCTTCTTCAACCTTCAGGGATTGTCTTCAAGCTTTAGATGGCAGCTCTTCAAGTCTTCAAAGGATGTTTGAAGGCTAGTGTATGAGTGTATGAGGGAGTGTATGAGTGTATAGGAGGCTAGGGTTTGGAGAAACCTAAGGAGGCTAGGGTTTTGGAGGTGCTCGAGCTCTGTATATCAAAGTATAGGATTCTTAAGTTAAGTTTGCAGACCCCTTTCACGTTGATCGAGGCTCTGTATTTATAGAAGTTGGACAAGCCTGGCGCCTGTTGTAGTGGCGCCAAGGTAAAATTTATACTGGCGCCATTAGGAGTGGCGCCAGGCCATTTTTTGGCTTGGCGCCACTAGCAGTGGCACCAGCCATTTAGGAAACAATTAAGGTCGGCAAGCAACGTATCTTTGACTAGATTTGGGCGCCTGTACTAGTGACTACCATGTAAATTTTAGCCTGGCTTCACTAGGAGTGACTCCGGAAAGTCCGGAAATGATTTGAAGGAGCCGGGGATGACCCGGAAGGCCGGAAAGGAACAGGAACACTTAAAATAGTGTCCTGGAGGTTTTTGACTTAAAAAGTGAGGACAAAATGTGTTGGAAAGGTCGATCGGGCCTTTAGGGGCAAAACGGTCAACCGGACCGGAAAACTGCCGGGACAGACTCAGACTGTCCCAGAAGAAAACTTGGGATCTGGAAACATGATTTAGAGTGTTCCCAGAGATTCCCGATTTGATTCCCAGAGCTGGCGTGCTCGGAAAAGGAAGACCGGCCCACTAGGGGCAAAACAGTCATTTTGCACCGGGTTGGCCAGAACTGACTCGGAATGATCCGGAAGGATAAGGAAAGGCTGAGAAAACTACAAGAAGCACTCTCGGGAGGTTACCGGTTTGATACCCAGAGCCGGTGTGGTCGGAAAAGGAGACCGGCCCACCAGGGGCAAAACGGTCATTTTGCACCGGATTGGCCGAAACTGACTCGGAATGATCCGGAAAGGTAAGGGGAGGTTGAGAACACTATAAAAAGCATTCTAGGGTCATTACCTGTTTGATACCCAAAGCCGGTGTGGTCGAAGAAGGAGATCGGCCCTCTAGGGGCAAAACGATCATTTTGTACCGGGTTTGCCGGAACTAACTCAGAATGATCCGGAAAGGTAAGGGGAGGTTGAGAACACTATAAAAAGCATTCTCAGGTCATTACCGGTTTGATACCCAAAGCCGGTGTGGTCGAAGAAGGAGACCGGCCCTCCAGGGGCAAAACGGTCATTTTGTATCGGGTTTGCCGGAACTGACTCGGAATGATCCGGAAAGGTAAGGGGAGGTTGAGAACACTATAAAAAGTATTCTCAGGGGATTACCGGTTTGATACCCAGAGCCAGTGTGGTTCCCGGGGCGTTCGGATGCCTAGGGGCAAAATGGTCATCTTGACCGAAAAGTCTCGGAAAAGGTCACTTTGGTCATTTTGCCTTTATTTGGGCCTGACAGGCCCGCAAAGCGATGGAAAGACGGAATTTGGACTAGAGGATTGGATTCGATTAGAATATGTCCATAATGACTTGAAAACAAGTCTGGACGGAGTGTAGACTGCCGAGCGGTCAAAAATGGGGTGCTTACACTCGTCCTTCACTGCCAACACGGGTGTTCCCCAGAGTACCCTTGCAAGATTGGCGAAGGAAGGTGCTGAGGGAGACTTCGAGGAGATTCCGACAAGCATTGCTATCGAAAGGGCCCGCAGTCCTACTAGGGTTACAGTTGCAGTTGCCCCTCCATCGGAGCCCGGGGGCGAAGAACAACGCGGGGAACGATCGAGATCCCACAGTTTGGCTTCAAGTTCGTCGCCATTCACTGTGCCGGACTGCCGGGTTAAAGTTCCGGCGACAACACAAGATTCCACCTCGTCCCCCACCGCAGAGGACAGCATGAATCTGAGGGAGAGGATGTTCGCCGCTACTGGCAAGCCGTTGAAGTCGGCCGCGGCCACTTCCGCCGATGCCCCAACTGCCGAACTGGCAACAACTCCTGCCGTGGAAACTCCTCCCGTTCAACAAAGGCCTGAGACTCAGCAACAGAAGAAAAAGGGGCCCGAGGCTACCGCATCGACTCTAGTGCCCAAAAAGCATAAAGGAAAAGGCATAGTGGACGAGGTCGGTAAAACTGTGACCATTACGCCTGATATCCTGGGCCGGCCTCTCTCGACAACTGATTCGATGATCGAGCAGACTGAGGTAGCCTTCGGGGTGATGAAGAGCATTATCCAGAAAAAAGAGACGGCAAAGTTGGGCGAGGCCAGTGATGCTGCCGTTTTTATGGGAGCCTTCCATGATTCACTGTTGGTAAGTTGGCGTTCGTACTTTTCCGTTTCAAAGGCTTTTCTGATCAACTGCTTTAACACATCTTTCTCTTGGTTTAGGGCTACCTGAATTCTTTGGAAGCAATGACTTGCTTCCAAAAGCTCGCCGAGGTGCATCAAGAACTTATCGAAGAGCACGGCTGGTTAAAAGAGGAATGGATTGGCGCCAATAAGGACCGGATCACCTTTAGGAAGTAGGCCGAATAGGCATCCGCCGAGCTGCTGCTGATGAAGGCTAATTTTGAAAGGAGGGATCAGGAACTGACCGATCTCGAAAAGAAATTCGACGTGCAGTCTGTGGATCTGCACAAGGCCAATGCTGTGGTCGAGGAGCTCGAAATCGAAGTGGTCAAACTGAAGGTTGATGAGGAGGTGTTGCTGAAGAGGGGCGACGATAGAGCGGCCAATGAACTGGCCATTGAGATGGCAGATTTGAGCTGTACCATATTTCGGCAGGGCTGGAGTGGAGCTCTCCATGTCCTCGGCACCGACAAAACTGCCGACATTTGACGTCTATGCCCTGACTATTTTAACACAACTGAGAACGGCGTCGTGGACCCGAAGAAGGTGATTGCCAATGTTGAGCATCAAAGATAGATTGCTCTGGAGATCGCAACTGAAAAAGATAAGGCAGAAAAGGAAAGAGCGGCGGCCGAGCAATTGAAGTCTGCCGAACATTCTTTAGATTGCACGACGGAGCCATCTACATTGCCAGAGGACAAGTCGGCATAATCTTTTGTAGTCTTTCCTTGTTTCTGGAACATGTTTTGTATTTACCGCCATTTGCAAATGAAAGTTTGGTTTTGCCTCATTATCCACTGTTTGATTTAAGTTTATATGACTTCCCCTTTTTGGTCAAGCCGTCTAATTTGGTCAGCTCCAAATTTTACCTTTGTTCTTCATGGAATTCATGGGCCAAGTTTTTACGAATTAGTTTTTGTGGCCTTCTTTGGCCGACCTGCCCAACTTAGACAGGACCAAGTTTTTACACTTGGTTTTTGTGGGCTCACAGAATGCTCAGAGTAGGGTTGTTTGAACAGCTTCATTTTCATTGATTCTTCAAAAAAGCTTTACACATTTGATGAATCGTCACATTGCACGGGACTTCGCATTACTGGTAGAATTTCTTCAAGTTGTTTGCGTTTCATGGCTAAGGCAGTTGTCTTCCCTCTTCAACAGTCTCCAATCGGTATGCGCCAACGCCGACCTCGGTCGTCACTCTGTAAGGGCCCTCCCAGTTTGGGCCGAGCTTGCCATCCGCCGCTTTCTTAGTTGCCCCCAGTACTTTTTGTAAGACCAGGTCTCCAGGAGCAAAGTTTCTTGAGGGGACCCATTTGTTGTAGGAGCGTCTTAACTGTCGCTGATACTCCGTAAGTCTGATTAAGGTGGCTTCCCTTCTTTCTTCAGTTAGATCCAGGTCCTTCGCCAGAGTTTGGTCGTTGAGGCCCGTGCCGAACGCTACCGTTCTGACAGTAGGTAGCCCGACCTCCAAAGGAATGACTGCTTCCACCCCGTATTCTAGAGAGAACGGGGTTTGGCCGGTGGACCTCCTTGGGGTCGTTCTATAAGACCACAGAACGCTAGGCAGCTCCTCCGTCCATTTTCCTTTGGCCTCTTCCAGTCCCTTTTTGACTCTGTTAAGCATGGTTTTGTTTGAAATCTCGGCTTGCCCGTTGTATTAGGGATAGGCTGGTGTTGAGTAATAGTTTCTGATCCCCAGCCCTTCACAAAACGATCTGAACATGTTACCATCGAACTAGGTGCCGTTATCTGAAACAATGGCACGGCGTACCCCAAATCTCGTGACTATGCTCTTCCATACGAATCTTTTGGTGTCAACTTCCCCGATAGTTGACAAAGGTTCTGCCTCTACCCACTTGGTAAAGTAGTCGGTTGCCACGATGAGGAACCTTTTGTTGCCTGGTGCTTGGGGCAAAGGCCCTACTATGTCCAGTCCCCACTGAGTAAAAGGCCACGGACTGGTGATGGTTACGAGATTTTCGACTGGCTGGTGGATGATGGGGGAATACCTCTAACACTTGTCACATTTTAGGACATACTGGGCTGCATCTTTCTGCATGTAAGGCCACCAATATCCCTGTGAAATGGCTCGGTGTGCTACCGATCTTCCGCCAACATGGCTTCCACATATCCCCTTGTGGATTTCGAACAAGATGCCCTGTACTTGGTCCAGATGGACGCAGTGCAAGTATGGACCTGTAAAGGAACGTCTGTAAAGCTCCTTACTTGGTGAGAGCCAATATCTGAGAGATGTATGTTTGATTCGCCGAGCTTTAGTCTTGTCTTTTGGTAATTCATCTCTGTCGAGGTACGAGATAATTGGGTCCATCCATGATGGTCCCAGCTGTTCTGCCGTCAGGGCTTCCTCTTCCTCCTGAAAGATGCTTGGTTTGGCAAGGGTTTCCACATTAATTGTCCTTTTTGACCCAGCCTTTAAAGTTGTGGCCAAGGTTGCCAAAGCATCGGCATGTGAGTTGTTGTCCCGGCTGATCTGTCAAAGCTTGTAGCTTTTGAATCGGCCGAGAAGTTCCTTGGCTTTAGCTAAGTACTGTGTCATTCTGTCGTTCTTTGCTGCGTATTCTCCCGTAATTTGGTTGACAACGAGCAGGAAGTCCGAATAGATGACGATCTCAGGAATTCGAAGTTCGATGGCCCGGCGTATTCTGGCGAGCAAGGCCTCGTATTTAGACTCATTGTTGGAGGTAGTGAATTCGAGCCTGATGGCTTGTTCGATGGTTAGACCGTCTGGTGCGATGAGTACAATGCCTGATCCTGCCCCTCGGTCATTGGAAGCTCCGTCAACGTACAATTGCCAATGATTAGTTGTTTCCCAAAGATCCATGGGGACTTCATTGTGTGTTTGGGTAGTTGCTGGGGTTTGCTCAACCTCTATTGGTAATTCGGCAGAGAATTTGGCAACAAAATCTGTAAGAACCTGCCCTTTTACTGCTGTTCTGGGTTGAAACTTGATGTCAAACTCCCCTAATTCCACGACCCATTTTGCCAACCTTCCAGAGAAGTCGACCTTTCTTAGAAGAGGTTTGAGTTGGTGGTTAGTGAGGGCGTTGATGGCGTGAGTTCTGAAATAATGCATCAACTTGCAATATGCTACTACCAATTCTAGCGCCAGCTTTTCAAGGGGTAGGTACCTGCTTTCAGCTCCGAGAAGGGTTTTGCTGACATAGTAGACTGGCAACTGTTGGCGGTTTTCTTGCCTGAGTAGGACGGCACTGACCGCATGGTCCGATACTACAAGGTAGAGGAAGAGTTCCTCGTGCTGAACGGGGGTGGAAAGCAAGGGTGGTTGGGTCAAGTATTCTTTCAGATCGGCAAGGGCGGAGTCACATTCTGGGGTCCATTCGAACCGTTCTCGTTTTTTGAGAAGCTGGAAGAACGGTCGGCACCTGTCCGATGAACGACTAATGAACCTATTGAGTGCTGCGGCCATTTCTGTCAGTTTCTGCACCTCTTTGGCATTCTTCGTGGCTTGGATGCTTTGGATTTCACTGATCTGCCATGGATCTACTTCAATGCCTCGATGCATGACCAAGAACCCCAGAAATTTGCCCGAGCTGACACTGAAGATGCATTTTGAAGCATTTAGCGTCATTTTGTACTCCTTCAAGATGTAGAGCACCACTTTTATATCTTCCAAGTGGGAGTCGCTCAGTCTGCTTTTTACCACCATGTCATCGATGTAGACCTCGACAATTTTGCCTAGCTGCGTCTTGAACATTTTTGTGACCAATTGCTGATACGTGGCTCCGGTGTTCTTCAGACCAAAGGGCATAACCTTGTAGCAGTATATCCCTCTTGGAGTGATGAAGGCCGTCTTCTCTTGGTCGTCGGCGTGGAGGGGAATCTGGTGGTACCCTCGGTAAGCATCCAAGAAACTCATCCTTCCAAAGCCAGCGGTTGCATCCACAAGCTGGTCAATTTTGGGAAGGGGGAATGGATCCTTGGGGCATGCCTTGTTGAGATCAGTGAAGTCCACACAGACCTTCCACTTGCCGTCTTTCTTTTTCGCGACCACTGTATTTGACAACAAACTTAGGTAGTTGATCTCCCGAATTGCCCCAGCTTCCAAAAGTTTCTCTGTTTCTTCCAGAACAGCGTCAATATGCTGGGTAGCTGCCCTTCTCCCCTTCTAGACAACAGGTCGGCAATTTGGGTCAGCATTCAGTCGATGACAAGCAACATCGGCGCCGATCCCAGGCATGTCATAAGGGGTCCAGGTGAACACTTCTCGAAAGCTCGTCAACAACTCGATCAAGGAATATTCCTCTTGTTTGGACAAGGAGGTGCCAATGACGAAGTACTTTTCTCCATGCCGATCAATGTATATTTTCTTCAGATCCTCCAGGGCTTTATTCTCAGGATTCATCCCCACATCCTCAATGGTAGGTGTATCTTCGTGCAGCTCCATCATTTGTACATTCTCAGCTTTCGTCTTGGTTGCACATGCTGTTAAGAAGCACTGTTTGGCAGCCACTTGGTCTCCTCTTATTTCCCCTACTCCACCAGGGGTTCGAAATCGGATTAACTAGTGGTAGGACGAGGGAACGGCCTTCATAAGGTGTAACCAAGTTCGTCCCATGATGGCATTGTAGGGGGAGGGCACGTTGACTACCAAAAACTCGGTTTGCAATGTGATTCCACCGACTATTACCGCGACAGTCACCTTTCCCATGGGCCAAACTGGATCTGAGTTGTACCCGACCAACGGGCTGAGTGACGGTTGAAGGTCGGACTCCTTGAGTTCCAATTTTTTGAACAAGTTGTAGTATATAACTTCGGATGAACTCCCTTGGTCGATGAGCAATCTTTTGACGTCACAGTCTGCCACTCTTAGTATTACCACTAGCGCGTCATTATGGGGAACCTACACTCCCACGAGATCTTCATCAATGAAGGCAATGGGCGTCTGGTCGTTGCCGATCTTGGCTTTCTTGTTGGGTGGTTGTATCTGCATTACTTCCCTTAAGTGTGCAGCCTTTTGCATCTCAGCCCGGTATCTATGTGGGTCGACGGTTCCTGACTCGGCCGAACCGTGCAACACATTGATTACCCGGACCGGCCTTACCTCTGTCTCCTTCTGGGTCGTGCCTTCCACCTGCGGTTGCTCGGCCTCCTTCTTCGTATTTTCCCGATCAATAAACTGGTCAAGATGGCCAGCATTGGCCAAATCTTCCAAATGGGTTTTGAGATGCCGACATTGCTCCGTTTTATGCCCCTTCTCGCTGTGGTATGAACAGAACCTCTTCTAGTCTCGGGTTGTTGGGTCTCCTCCTAACTTTAGTGGCCACTTAAAAAATGGCTTGTTGCGGATCTGGGGTAATATCTTATAGATGGGATCTTTAAAGACTGTATAGACCCCCTCTGTTACCCTTTTTCCCCAGTTGCTATCTTCCGATCGGGGTTTCTTGGCATCCTTCTTATTTGCCTTCTCTGCAGCAATGCCGACCTAGGCCGATGCTGGCTGGGGCACGTCTTCATCCAACCGTGCATAGCGCTCGATCCTCAGCATCAGTTCTTGTATGGTGAGGGCTGGTTTCTTCATCAAGGATTGTCGCAGTCGGTGCTCCCTGGGAAGGCCGATCTTGAACTGGGTTACAGCCAATTGTTCGCTGCACTCGTCAATTTCATTGTACGCCTCCTAGTATCGTCGGGCGTACGCTCGTAATCCTTCCCCTTCCTCTTTTCGCAATGTCAGCAAGAAATCAACCTTCTTCGGCTACAAGCTATTTGCTATGAAACGAGCTGTAAACAACTCGGCAAGTTGCCTCCAGCTGGAAACGGACTTAAGTGGCAATTTGTTAAACCACCGTAAAGCCACATTTCCTAGGCTGGAGGGGAAGATCCGACACATCAACATCACGTCACCGCACCACACTACCATGAGCTGTTTGTAATGTCGAACATGGTTAATCAGGTCGGTCTTCCCGTCATAGAGGGTGAACTTTGGTGGGATGAATTTTCGAGGAATTGGGTGGGACTCGATTTTCTCTGTGAATAGCGTGGATGCAATTTGATCCAGGGCCTTTTTCATTAGGTCGTGGGCCATGCGCTCCTTAGTCTGCTGCTTCCTATCCTATTGCTTTTCGTTATACCATTTCTCCCAGTCCTCTCTCCACCGATCTCCTTCAGCAGGGTCATTATTTGGCGGGGTTTCGCTCCTTCCCCTGCACTGATCTGTGCGCCTGTTGTCGGAACGCCCGGTACTAGGGGTGTAACTCCCTTTTACCCGCAGCGCTGGATTGTCTCTGTCGCCAGTAATCTGCTCGTGATCAGAGGACCTTTCTCTCCCATGCCCATTTCTTCCAGAGAATGCCTCCCTCATGACCCGAACTTGGGAGGTGAGGTAAGCTATCTCTTCTCCGTACCGCCGAATTTCCCTCTCCGTCGCACGGAGTATATCTTCACTCGAGATTGGCCCACTGGAGGGCGACGGGGCAAGGTTCCGATGGTGGTTTCTGCGGAAGTTTCTATCCTTGATGTAGCCCGTATCCCTCCGCATTCCATCCAATGCTTCCTGGTGGCTTTCAGCAGACGTCCGTATCTCCGACCTTAGTGTTTTCCTTTTCTACCGATCTACTGGTGTAGACCGACAGTGCGCCGAGTTAATCTGATCTTTACTGGAGGAGGCTCCGATGCCTCTCCCGTCGTGGTTTTCTCCCCTACGTCTCCAGTTGTTTAGGCTCATGGTTTTTTTAAGCCTTCCCACAGACGACGCCAATTGTAAGTGGGATTTTCCGGAAAGGCTGGGCTGAACTCTCAAGCCCCAACTGGATGAGCCCAAACCCTTTTTGCAAGACAAGAAGGTTAGAATGGGTCGACCCTTAGTGGGCCGATCACACTCCGAAGATTAAGTTAGCAAGTTTAATCGAGGTAAAAACGAATGAAAGTTGTGAATACTTGGGGTTCACTTGTCCATAATTGGCTCTCGATGCCTTGGGTATTTATAGAGTCCTCGAGGGAGTGTGTTTTGCCTTGGCCTATCAGCTGGCTCTCATGGCCTGCTGGGTAGGCATCATCATTGACGCCACCTGATTACTTACAGGGTCTGGCACATCGTCGCAGGGGATTCCGGCTGACCGGACGTGCATGTCGACGTCGCGTGGGCAGTTGCCTGTACATTTAATGTAAGTCAACTCTGCATTTAATGCTCGAAGACCGCTAGCGGTTTGGGCCCGCCTTTCGCAGTTTGGGCTATGGTGGGGAGGAGGTCGGCAGTCAAGGCCGGCACTCCCTCTATTTCTGATCTGGTCCTCCAAGTAGCCCTAAATTTAATTTGTGTAGATTGGGCCTCACCCAATAGGTTGGGCCATGGGTTATTCCCCCACAATACCCCTTGGAGTGATTGACTTGCCTCCGTAATGCGGTATTCCTACAAATGGAGTTAGCACCCCGCAAGAGTACGGGGGTTGCGATGAAGTATAAACCGGTAATTCAGTATCGTTCTCTCCTAAGGGACTTAGCCAAATATAGGCTCTAGCACTCAACTCACACTAACCTAACCTAGGATGGATTTGCAATTATGTGGGGAATTAGATCTAAAATAAAAAGAAAAATAAAAAGACCGAAAATCTTTTGGGTTTTGATGGTTGTTTTAAATTCCTAAACTATTGCAATGAAAATAGAGAGAATTAACACTAGACAAATAAATTAAAGCAGAGTGAAAATAGAATTAAAGCAATTAAAAAGGAAATTGGGCTCAAATGATCCAACCACTCAATTTCATCCAAGGTTTCTAACGGGGTTTATAACTCAAATCAAACACAACATTTAAGTGTGTTTGATTCAGAGGATTTAGCTTTGAAAACCAATTATTCTCAAGCAATTAAAATTAGATACATGTTCAATGGGGAATCAAAGGTTAATACCATCGATTCAACTTAGTCAATACCAAATTTGTGGTTTGTGCATTGATTAGCCAAACATAGTCAATAACCTAGGTTTTCTAAGGCATCTTCAATCAATTGTTGAGAATGAATTTCTAGTAATTATGGAGTATTTTCTAGTCAAGAGTCCTAAATTAATACCATTGATTTGGGAGATGAAAATCCCTAAATTTAGTCAATAATCTAAGTTTTCTAAAATTCCACACCTAATTACTAGAAATTCGAATTCTAGGAAAATATGGCAATTAATTCATAAGATACCTCCATTAAATTCCTTGGATTATTTGGGTGACTTCACATTTGAACCCAATCCAAAATCTAGCTAATTAAACTCATAATAAAAGCATGGAAAATGGGAAGAAAGCATGTAAAGATTTAAGTTAAAAATTACTTGAAATTAAAGAGTGTTTGGGTACAAGGAAATAAAGAAAAAAAAAACATGAGGAATTAAATCTAAATTTTACTTGAGCAATAGAAGTGTTTGGTTACAAAGAAAATGCAAGAAAGTGCAATAAAGTGAAGGAAAATACATTACAATCAAAGAAAACTACAAGTTTTACATTTATACTACAATTACAAAGCTAAATCTAAGCTAAAAATGAAGAAAAATGGAAAAACCAACCTCTTGGAAGCTTCTCCCGCCGCCCCCTTGCTCCAAAAAACCCTAACTACTCAAAAACTATACAAAAAAACATAAAAAAATGCAGCTTCGGACGCAAAAAACACAATCTGGATGAACAGTAACCGTCCGAATACCGTCCGGACGGTCCATTCGACGCCCGTTTGAAGTCCGTTCGGACGGTGAACAGTAACCATCCGGACGATACTGTTCACCATTCAGACGGGTACTGTTCATGAACAGTAACCGTCCGAACGGTGAACAGTACCCGTTCAGACGGGTACTATTCACATTGTTCAGCCGTAGAAACTTCGAATCTTGATTTGGCCACCCTAGAGTTTGATTCAGCCAATGTACATTAGACACAAAGTTGTAAAGCTTAAAGTCTTCTTTCCAATGACACAAAAATCAGCTCAATTGGATATCGGAGGCAAAGATTATGGCCAAAATACCGAGACAGTTTTGAATTTTCATGAACAAAATATTCGCCTTGACCTCGCTTTGATTATTTTTGATTTCTTTTCACCTTTATTAGCTTATATAAACTAAAAAACATACTCAAACAAATATCTAACTAAAATAAGAAAATTAACAATAATTTAACTCTAACAAAGTGCGAATTAGAGGCCAATAATTACACTTTTACCGTGTAATCAGTGATGAAGGCCATCTTTTCTTGATCGTCAAGATGGAGGGGAATCTGGTGATACCCTCGGTAAGCATCTAAGAAACTCATTCGCCCAAAGCCGGCTATTGCATCCATGAGCTGGTCGATTTTAAGGATGAGGAAAAGGTCCTTTAGGCATGTTTTGTTTAGATCAGTGAAGTCCACACAAACCCTCTACCTGCCGTCTTTCTTCTTGACCACCACTGTGTTTGAAAGCCAGATCAGGTAGTTGATTTCTTGTATTGCCCCAGTTTCCAAAAGCTTCTCTATTTCTTCAATAACGGCATCCACATGCTGTGTTGCCGCCCTTCTCCCCTTTTGGACCACAGGTCGGCATTTTGGGTCAACATTCAGCCTATGGTAGGCGACGTCGACGTCAATTCCTGGTATATTATAAAGAGTCTAGGCAAACACTTCAAGGTAGCTTGTCAACAATTCGATCAGAGAGCGTTCCTCTATTTTGGATAAAGAGGCGCCGATGACGAAATACTTATCATCCTGCCGATCAATGTGTATCTTCTTTAGGTCCTCTATAGCATTGTTCTTAGGCGTCTGCCCCACATCGTCGATAGTGGGAATGTCTTCGTGCAGCTTCATCATCTGCACTTTTTTAGCCTTTGTCTTTGTCGTGCATGCCGTCAAAAAACACTGTTTGACAGCCACTTGGTCCCCCCTTATTTCACCCACTCCACCGGGGATTAGGAATCTGATCAATTGATGATAGGATGAGGGGATGGCTTTCATAAGGTGTAACCAGGTTCGTCCCATGATAGCATTGTAGAGGGAAGACACGTTGACCACTAGGAACTCCGTTTGCAACATAATTCCTCCAGCAGTCACAGGAACCATTACCTTCCCTATGGGTCAAACTAGATCTGAGCTAAATCCGACCAGAGGGTTGAGTGATGGCTGGAGGTCAGACACTTTGAGCTTTAATTTTTTGAACAGGCTGTAGTACATGACCTCGGACGAGCTTCCTTAGTCAATAGTAATCTTCTCACATCACAGTCCACCATTCTCAGTGTTAAAACCAAGGCATCATTATGAGGGGTCTGTACCCCAACGAGATCTTCGTCGGTGAAGGTAATGGAGGCTTGACCGTCGCCGATTTTGACTTTCTTACTCGGTGGTTGTATCTGCATCACTTCTCTCAAGTGCGAAGCCTTTTGTATTTCGGCCCGATATCTATGTGGGTCGATGGTTCCTGATTCGGCCGAACCGTGCAGCACATTGATTACTCGGACTGGTCTTACTTCAATCTCCTTTTGGGGTGCATCTTCCACTTGCGGTTGTTCGGCTTTATTTTTCGTCTTTTCCCAGTCAATAAATTGTTTGAGATGGCCGGCCTTGGCTAAATCTTCCAAGTGAGTCTTGAGGTGCCAACATTGCTCTGTCTTGTGCCCCTTCTAGCGGTGGTAGGAACAAAACCTCTTCTAGTCCCGGGATGCTGGGTCCCCCCCCCCCCCCAAAACTTTGGTGGCCACTTAAAAAATGGTTTGTCGCAGATTTGGGGCAATATTTTATAGATGGGGTCTTTAAAAACTATGTAGACCTCGTCATTCACCTTTCTTCCCTGGTTATTGTCTTCTTGTCGGGCTTTGTTGGCTTCCTTCTTGTTTGTCTTTTCGGCAACAATGTCGACCTTCGTTGAAATTGGCTAAGGCACGTTTTCATCCAATCTTGTATAACGCTCGATTCTTATCATCAATTCCTGTATGGTGAGGGCCGACTTCTTCATCAAGGATTGTTGCAAACGATGCTCTCTGTGGAGGCCGATTTTGAATTGAGTCACTGCCAATTGCTCACTGCACTCGTCAATTTCGTTGTAAGCCTCCTAGTAGCGTTGCGCGTATGCCCGCAATCCTTCCCCTTCTTCCTTCCGCAAGGTCAACAAGAAATCAACCTCCTTTGGCTATAGGCTGTTAGCTATGAATCGAGCGGTGAACAACTTGGTAAGTTGCCTCCAGTTTGACACGGATCTAGATGGCAACTTGTCGAACCATCGCAAGGCTACGTCCCCCAAACTGGAAGGGAAGATTCGGCACATCAGTGTTTGGTCACCGCACCATACGACCATCAGCTGCTTATAATGCCAAACATGTTTAACTGGGTCGGCCTTTCTGTCGTATAGCGTGAACTTTGGCAGCGTGAACTTTCGAGGAATTGGGTGGGACTTAATCTCCTCTATGATTGGTGTGGATGCAATCTGGTCCAAGGCCTTCTTGACCAGGTCATAGGCTGTGCGTTCTTTAGTTTGCTATTTCTTGTCCTCCAGCTTTTCGTTATACCACTTGTCCTAGTCTTCTCACTGTCGACCATCTTCCGCATGTTCATCATTTGGCGGAGTCTTGCTCCTTCTCTTCAGCCGATATTCTTGCCCGTCGGCACAGCGTCCGGTGCTAGAAGTGTAGCTTCCTCTTACTCGTGGCACCGGGACATCCCTGCTTCTTATCATTCTTTCATGGTTTGGGGACCTTTCTGCCCCACGCCTATCTCTTCTGGAGAATGCCTCTTTCATGGCTCGAACTTAAGAGGTGAGGTAGGCAATCTCTTCGCCGCACAGCTGAATCTCTCTTTTGGCCAAACGGAGTGTATCTTCACTTGGGACCCGTCCACTAAAAGGTGATGGGGCAAGGTTCCGGTGGTGGTTTTTGCGGAAATTTTGCTCCCTGACATAGTCTGGGTTCCTCCGTAGTCCGTCTTGTGCTTCCTGGTGGCTCTCGGCAGGGGTTTGTATTTCTAATCTCAGTCTTCTGCCTCTGTGCCGATCTACGGGGGTAGATTGGCAGTGTGCTGAACTGGTCCGATCTTTGCTAGAGGCGCCTCTATTACCTCGTTCGATGTGGTTCTCTTCTCTTTCCCTTTGATCGTTCAAACTCATGGTTATCCGAGCTTTCCCATAAACGGCGCCAATTGTAAGTGAAATTTTTCGAGAAGGCCGGGCTAAGCACTCAAGCCCACATTGATGAGTCCAAACTTACTACAAGAAAGAGAAGTCAGAATGGGTCGACACTTGTTGGGTCAATCACACTCCGATGATTAAGTTAGCAAGCTTAATCGAGAGTAGCATAAAAAAGGTTGCATATATTTCTTAGTTCATCGTCCATACCTGACTCTTGAGGGCTTGGGTATTTATAATGCGATCGGTGGAGTGTTCCACTCCTGGCCTACCGGCAAGTCATCATGGCTTGCTAGATAGGCATTATCATATGCCTGTCTTGCCATCACTGAGGAATTCGACTGATCGGACGTGCACGTCGACGTCGCGTAGAGAGCCGCTGGCGCATTTAATGCGGGTCAACTCTGCATTTAATGCTCTGAGACCGCTAGTGGTTTGGACCCAAGTCGGCACGAGGTCGGAAGCTTGGGCTGAACTGTTCTTTAATGCTGAATTTGGGCCGCTCAGCAGCCCAGCTTTAATTCATGCGGATTGGGCCTTACCAGTTGGGTTGGGCTGTGCGCTATCGCCTCACAATTTATTATAAAAAAATTTATATTAAAATTTTCTACATAAATTGGTATTTTTTTTCTTAAATTAATTAGCGTGTTTCTATTGGCCAATTTGTTTTTTTTTTAAATATTTTGGGCCAATTTCTTTTTTTTTTTTCTTTTTTCTAAATTCAACTAGTCAATTATTTTTTTTAGCAAAAGGTTGTGTTTTTTTTTTTTAAATTAACTAGCGTGTTTCTTTTGGCCAATTTCTTTCTTTTTTTTTTTTAAATTTTTTTGGGCCAATTTTTTTTTTTTCTTTTTTCTAAATTCAACTAGTCAATTGATTTTTTTTAAGCAAAAGGTGGTGTTTTTTTTTTTCTTAAATTAACTAGCGTGTTTCTTTTGGCCAATTTCTTTTTATTTTTTTTAAATTCAACTAGTCAATTATTTTTTTTAGCAAAAGGTCATTTTTTTTTCTTAAATTAACTGCGTGTTTCTTTTGGCCAATTTCTTTTTTTAAATTCAACTAGTCAATTGATTTTTTTTTTTTTAACAAAAGGTGGTGTTTTTTTTCTTAAATTAACGAGCGTGTTTCTTTTGGCTAATTTCTTTTTTTTTATTTTTAAATTCAACTAGCCAATTGTTTTTTTTTTTTTTTAGCAAAAGGTGGGAAGGTCGACCAGTATAGTAACCCTTTTTGATGTGACGATAAGAGTTTTCACCTAAAAAAGGTCGAATCATAGTGTAATACTATAAAAGTAGCAAGCATTATGTGTGTGTGCTATACTGTACTCAATTACTCTCTTTACCTAGGGGTGCACATGAGTCAGGTTAGTTTGGGTTAGCAGTGGACCCAGAACCAAACCGACCTCTCTCGGTTCTTAGAATTTGGACCCAAGCCCGAACCAACAAATTTTCTAGACCGCATAAAAAAAAATTAGTTTGGTTCGGCTCAGCTCACGATTCTTCAAAAAAAGCTTCATAATTTGCCCATAATCATTGACTTGGACCCACAAAAATCAAGTGAACTAATTGCTCCAAAGCAATCTTGGATGTGACGCAAAGCCTAACATTTGAATAGGCCCACTTAACTTAGAGCCGAGCTGTTTGAGTTGGTAGCACCCTTGTATAAGAGAGCAAGAGGCAAAGCTTTTGCTTATCTAGTAATGTGCTACTAGTGTTCTAGGAGCAAAAAGTGAGAAGAAATGCATCCCACGTCGTTAAACAAGCTTTAGTCTTCAGTCCTCCCTCTCTATAAGACTGGATGTACAAACAAATTATGAGATCCTCAAGGTGATGCCTCTTCCGTGACTTAACTAGGTGTCAACGGGAGTGACAAAATATATTAGATTAAAATTTACATTAATTAAGAATACAATTAAAAAGAATTATAACAATTATTTTATTCAATTTAAAATATATTAGGTGTCAATTCATGTAATGTAGGGGGACTAATGTTTATGCTAGGAAAAAAACATGTAAAACATGTAAGTATAGCAGTTTCACTTAATAAAAAAATTTTAAGTATAGTAGTTTAAAATAAATTTGTTATTCAAAATTTTAATTATTTAAAGAATAGCAATTATTTAAATTGAGCTCAGTTACTTTTTGATTTGTTCTCTCTTCTACTATAGTAATTTTTTAGATAGGATTTATTTGTTTTATATGTATAAATGGGTGATTGAAGTAGTAATTGATAACTTTTTAAATAGTACTCAACTACCTATGTATATATTTTAGAAAACTAATAATATGAATTAAATAATCGAACAAAATTCTATAGTTATCTAACTAATTACTCCTGTGATGTGGCATTTTAAAAGTATCAAAGCATTTAGAGCGTCACATAAGAGAGAGACAAAATATAGAAGTAAACATAACTTATATATATACACATGATTTTATTTAATTATAATCACTTTTTTTTAGATATTAAGTTCAAAAAGAGTTCTGACAATCTTACATTGTATATATGTATTTTATCTATTGTAGAAAACTAACCTTATATATATGTATATCTTACAAAATTAGTAAAGTGAATTGAATAAAGAATAAATTTAATAGTTATCTAATCAATTGTTCTTATGACGTGGTATTTTAAATATATCAATGCATTTAGAGTACTATGTAAGAGAGAAACACAATATAAGGGCAAATACAACTTATATATATATGCACATAAGATTTATAAAATTTGCCATAAAAAATTATAAATAAATATATGATCGGATTAGCATATATATAACCCTAAACCGTACAAATCACTTTGGTTCTTAAAATTATGGAACCAGAACTGAACTATTTTACAAAAGAACCGAATCAACCCAACCTGAAGAGCTTGGTCTCAGTTTGCTCGGGTCACTTGTGCACCCCTATCTCTACCATTAACTTAGTAATGGGCGATTACAAAATCTAATAAAGCAGTTTAATTATGAGTTTTACATCATTGCAGGTGTTAAATGTAAACTGGGTAAATTTTTTTTTGTGGGTCATTTTTGTCCACAAAAAAAAAAAAAAAAGCCTCATCAAATTAAAGATTTCAGCAAAGTGAAAGTTTCATCAAAAGGATTTACTTTATAATAATTTAGAAGATAAGATTTTAAAAAATTTAGAGCCTTCAAAATATTTTTATACACTTTAGTGTTTGGTTTAAACGTTTGTTTTTAAGTTCAGTTACTTTAGCATAGTGATTTAGTGCATTCTTTTTTTCTTTATCTGGATTGAGCTTTTGTTTCAAATTTTTAGAGTTTATATATGGATTTAACTAGAGCATGCAACATTTTAAAAAATTTGGGGCCTTCAAATTTTTTTGTAAAATTTATTTTTTTTCTTGAAGTTTATTAATGTAGTTCATTTTGGGTTTTTTTTTTGTTTATACATTGAAGGGACAAATCCCTAGGAAGAGAGACAGGGCACCGAACCCATAACTTCATGGCCTAAACGAGACTCATGAGATGCCACTACTACTAGGCTTACTACTGGGCTAACCCTACTCCTATTGAATTTTTTTATTTTTTTTAATGAGCCTTTTTTCTTACTTAGATCAAGGCTATGTTTTCAAAAAAATATTTAAAAATTATGTAGATCCTTTACTATACCATGTAAAATTATAAAAAAAATTTAGTACTTAAAAAAATTGGGTTCTTAAAAAATGGAGAATGAAGGATCTATCTTTTTTCTTTGTCAGGTGATGCTAGTACGGAATGTATGTTTCTCTTTGGGTTCTTCTCTTGTAATGCTTTCTTTTGATATAATAAAATTATATTGTCTTTTTTACTCTAAAAAAGAAAAAAATTTAAGGGCCTAAGGAGAGGGAAAAAAAAGTTCAATTGTCAATTAATATAGACTACTCAGTACTCATTAGATTATTTCATTAAGTATTTAATTAAATCAACAACATCAATTCATCACTAATAAAGAGAGTTTTAATGCAATAAATAATATATGACAAAGTCTGATATGCATAAATATCAAAAAAATTGGTACTACCCAACCATTAAACTGTTTTTTGAAGAGAGAGAGAGAGAGAGAGAGAGAGAGAGAGAGAGAGAGAGAGAGAGAGAGAGAGAGAGAGAGAGAGTTGGTGTGATTTGCGCAAGGCTCTGTGGGAAGTTGGATGAAAAAACAAATCAGACATTACCTTAACCTTGGTTAATAAACTTGCAGTCTCGCTACATTTAGCAAAGGGAAAGTGCTTTATACCATAATGCTATGTTTAGTAATCAAGCATTAACCTAACCTTGGCCAATAAACGTGCAGTCTTGCTATATTTAGCAAAATGAAAGTGCTTTATACCGTAATGCTATGTTTGGTAATCAAGCATTAACCTAACCTTGGCCAATAAACGTGCAGTCTCGCTATATTTAGCAAAATGAAAGTGCTTTATACTATATGATTATGTTTGGCTATGTTTGCTAATCAAGCATTAACCTAACCTTGGCCAATAAACGTGCAAGCTCGCTATATTTAGCAAATTAAAAGTGTTTTATACCATATGATTATGTTTGGCTATGTTTGGTAATCAAGCATTAACCTAACCTTGGCCAATAAACGTGTAGTCTCACTATATTTAGCAAAGTAAAAGTGTTTTATACCATATGATTATGTTTGGCTATGTTTGGTAATCAAGCATTAACCTAACCTTGGCCAATAAACGTGCAATCTTGCTATATTTAGCAAAGTGAAAATGCTTTATACCGTAATGCTATGTTTGGTAATCAAGCATTAACCTAACCTTGGCCAATAAACGTGCAGTCTTGCTATATTTAGCAAAGTGAAAGTGCTTTATACCGTAATGCTATGTTTGGTAATCAAGCATTAACCTAACCTTGGCCAATAAACGTGCAGTCTCGCTATATTTAGCAAAGTGAAAGTGTTTTATACCATATGATTATGTTTGGCTATGTTTGCTAATCAAGCATTAACCTAACCTTGGCCAATAAACGTGCAAGCTCGCTATATTTAGCAAATTAAAAGTGTTTTATACCATATGATTATGTTTGGCTATGTTTGGTAATCAAGCATTAACCTAACCTTGGCCAATAAATGTGCAGTCTCGCTATATTTAGCAAAGTGAAAGTGCTTTATACCATAATGATATGTTTGGTAATCAAGCAGTAACCTAACATTGGCCAATAAACGTGCAGTCTCACTATATTTAGCAAAGTGAAAGTGCTTTAACCTAACCTTAGCCAATAAACGTGCAGTCTCGCTATATTTAGCAAAGTGAAAGTGCTTTATACCATAATGCTATGTTTGGTAATCAAGCATTAACCTAACCTTGGCCAATAAACGTGCAGTCTTGCTATATTTAGCAAAGTGATAGTGCTTTATACCGTAATGCTATGTTTGGTAATCAAGCATTAACCTAACCTTGGCCAATAAACGTGTAGCCTTGCTATATTTAGCCAAGTGAAAGTGTTTTGTACCACAATATTATGTTTGGTAATCAAGCATTAACATAACCTTTGCCAATAAACGTGCTGTCTCGGTATACTTAGCAAAGTGAAAGTGTTTTATACCATATAATTATGTTTGGCTATGTTTGGTAATCAAGTATTAACTTAACCTTGGCCAATAAACGTACAATCTCACTATATTTAGCAAAGTGAAAGTGTTTTATACCATATGATTCTGTTTGGTATCAGAGAATAGAATGGGAATAAAAATTGAATGGTCATTCCTATTCTTATTCTCATTTTCATTCTCATTTCCTTATTTCTTTGCTTGGTGGGGATCATTGTCATTATTTTATTTAGTAAAACAAATTAACAATGCTAGAATTGAATGAAATTTTAGTTTATAGCATGAAAATTTGATTCCAAATTATAGATGGAATTCTATAAGTAGTAAAAAAATATTGTTTGGGTGGTGGTGTCACCGGTGGCGGTGATGGTGTCATCGGTAGCAGTGATGGTGGAAGTCGTGGATGTCGGCAGTGGAGGCGGTGGGTGGTGGTGTGCAGGGCTTGGAGGCGATAATGGTGACGGTGGATGGTGGTAATGGATGGCAATGGATAAAAAGGGAGGAAGATTTATTTCAAAAATAAATACAAAATAAAAAATGGAAGTATTTTTTTTCAAAAATTTTCAACATTTTAAAATTTTTTAAAATTATTAAAATAAAAAAATATTTACCAAACATGCCAAGTATTGTTTTATGTTCTTATTTAATGAGATAATGGAATTGTCATTTCTATTCTTAAAAGAGAAAATGGTCAATTATTTTCACTCTTAAAAGAGGGCATGGTCGGTCATTGTAATAAAATGTAGGGATGATCATTCTAAATAGTAGTATCAAACAAGAAAATGAGTTTGCAAGTAGGAATGAACATTACATTCCACTCCCTTCCACCAAACATTGCTTAATTACATTAGATGCATCACAAAATTGATTACACTCATGATTTTGGAATAGTTTAAGAGGAATTTGTTGTAGATTATTAAGAAAAAGTATGATTTTAAATCTTTGCCTTTTAATATGCAGAATTTTCGTTTACTTTCTAAAAAGTTAGCAGAAGGTTGACATTGCAATAAATTAGAGGTATAAGGATTTAACTGGTACAAATCAAAGTGAATGTTTTGAAATAGGATTTAGTATAAAATACAAGAGTGTAAAGTATAATTTACTCTTTTTTTTTTTTTTTTTGTACAACTGGGAGTAAAGAGGGAAGCAATTAGACTCCATCACAATGTGGTCAGGGTGCTAAGGCCCACAACACCAGGAGCGGGGGCTCTTGCCCCCAGGTGAGACTCGACTCAGAGTCACGCAAAAGCGTTGAGCCTTAGACACGTGCTCATATTGGCTAAGTATGGATGCAGAGCCGACCCTGAGATTTTAGGGGCCTTAATCGAAATTTGAAAATGAGGCCCTCTATACAATTATGGATTTGCAACTGTTAAAGGTTTTTTTTTTTTTTTTTTTCATCATATAGTGAGAGCAAACAATAATTTCACAAACTAAAATTCACAAAAACAAAATCAAAATAGAAATTTAAACTTATAAGTGTAATAGACAAAATATCAATACTACTTATCACTACAATAACGCAAAAATACTATCTAAAATTCACTCTTCTTGCATTTTGGGCCTTTTATGAAAATATCATATAATTCTTTATTCTGGACCACTATATAATACCTCTAAACAATTGGGGCCCTAAATTTTGGACTTTTGAGGGGGGCCTAAAACTTGGGCTGAGCTTGTTTCAGCTTAGGATCGGCTCTGTATGGATGATCCCATTAAGTAGTTACGTGGAGACTTAATCATGGACACTTAAGGTGAGGAGAACGAGCTCTTACAACTGAACCAAGCCCTTATTGGTCTAGTATTTCATTTTGTTAAAGGCATCCATGTCTATGGCTGTTGAATTAAGTGGTTTTTTTGTGAGAAATTTGCAGGCTTCATAGGAAATTTTGGCACCTAAAATGTGCCATTAGTTTAGGTAAAACTTACAGGAGCTGACAGCCATAAATCAAAGTAGGGCTCTAAAACTCAGTACTTGGCTCGACTTGTCTTGGTATTCAATTTTTTGATATATTCCTCTTTAAAAAAATAAAGCAAAAAAATTCTCTTCTAGTAAAAACAACAATGTGATTTTGAGATTTATAACTACATTGTAATTGTAATTGTAATTTGTCGGACCCTCTTTTTTCTTTTCTCAAAAAGCCTCCTTATAAATAGGCACAATATTACTCTTAGCAAATGGTTAGTGCTAGGTAGAATAGCATCATCCACATTTTTTTTTTTTTTTGAGAGGAGCAATACATCAAGAGAGCCAACAAAGGCACGAACAATCCTAAGAGCCATCCAACTCTACAAGCTGGGCAAGACAACAAGGTAAAGGTGTTGGGAACTTGGGATTAGGGGAGGGGAAATTCTATTTGCCTTGGCTTTTGTAACCACATATAAGTATCATATATATAGTGCGAAATTTCTCATAGTTGCTTGCGTGAGTAAAATCTGCATCATTAATTTATCAATAAAATTGCCTGGTGATCCCCACACACACACGCACACACATATATATATATATATGCATGAGAAATTTGTCAATGCTCCATATTGGTTGTGAACCTCATCCTCTTGGGATAGAGAGCACTAATATGTATCAAAATCAGTCATTGTTGATTGTTCCAAATTCAACCAAATTTAGCTATGTCAATTTCAATCAGCAATTTTCTACAAATGATTGAACTAATTAGGCTGACACATGAATGTTCTAGAATTTTTATGTGGAGAGAGGTAGTGTTAAGTGTCTTACTCCTCATCTCATTTGAGGATGGTTTTCACACTTGCTAAATACCCCAGCTAGCTAACAGGAAATCTTATCCATTTGTGAAAAATAGTATAAGGATAACGTGATACTCTTAGAGTATTAAATAATATTTTTTTTCGAGAGAGCTTTAAATACATGTATACACAAGTACGATTTGTATGAGTTATTATCAAATGATGAAAAAAAAAAAGCAGAGCCAATGTTCTTTCAAAATAGAATTCTGGTTCTTCATATTCTTTTAATCATTAATTTAGTTTTATTGAAATGTTCTAAGTCATGACAATGAAGGATACTAAACACCTAAAATGAAGTATCAACCAAAGAGTTTGTTTAGCTGTTCAAATTAAAGCGACTCTTAATCAGATTGTAAAATTAATTAGCTTAAAACGTGCATTAAACAACTACGAAATAATATATTTTCATCTACGTCAATCAATCCCCTTGCAAACTGTAACTATCATCAAAGATACAAATCTTGACCCCAGCCCTTCCTTTAGTCTTTTCTCTTTCTTTTCTTTTCTTTTTTTTTCTTTTCTTTTGATGATGTTGGAGAACCAGTATCGGACAGAGCTCTTTGAACCACCCTTAGCGAGTAAATTCCTTCAAAAACTGGCAAGCAATCCAGTAGACTCGGATAAAGTACGAACTAGTTAGGCAAGAAATTAAGTCTCAAGCAACATACATAGCATGAAAGGTTTCTCCCAAATGGGGCGGTCAAGTGAACTCAAACCTGAGATCGCGGAAGAGCCCGTAAGTTTTTCTTTCCCTTGGTTTCGATTGGATGCTTTGAAATTGTATATTTCAAAAACTTTGATGCGGTTTAAAGAACTTTAATGGGATATTATATTTGATTCTTTTGTAGTTTGAGAAAAATCAAATGACAATAATCTCTCATGATTTAAAAGTGAATATGATTTTTTTATGATTTGGACTTATTTTTAAAATAAATGAAAGCGTGACAAATTTAATAAAATGACAAAAATATCCTTGCAAATAATAACTCCTTTATTTTAAAATAAAAATAAAAATTTAAGCTCGTCTTTTTGATTTTCTATTTTAAAAAAATAAAATTACGAAAATAGTCGTATGATAAAAATATTGTCATTAATTCTAATAATTTTTATATTTTTTACAATTAAATTCAAACCATAAAAAGTAATATGTTCATATTTTAACCATACGGGAGTCTGAAAACTTTCGTTTGAACTACAAAGAAGTAAAGTATACTTATCCCAACTTCAAACAACCTTTTGAAAATGTTGAGAAGACTCTCCAAAAATGTGTTTCTCGTAATTTTTATTATCGTTTCATGCTCTCAAAGTTCATTTTTCAATAATAATATGAAATTAAGAGGGTTAAAACTAACATATCCTTAGAAGGGAGACTGGCAAATTGACCACTTCATCAGAAAAAACAATACCAACAATCAACAATACAACGGCCAATACAATAATATATATGATTCAAACTTATAAAATCAATTAAGAGGATGGGTTGTCACAGAGCAGAAAGAAATTTTTTTATTGGATCAGGGGGCCTTTAACCTGTGCCCTCCCTCACTTAACAGCAGTTACACGTAAAAGAAATAAACTTTTAACACTGAATACGAATAGATTCATGATCATGAGGTTGCGTAGGAATTGGGAGGTGACCCTTCTCTTGGAGGTTCTTGACTGTGTCGTAAAGACTTTGCTTCGCTGGTGTGAATTCCAAACCCAAGTCCTTCAGCTTTTGGTTTGAGAACTTGTAGGGTTTCACCCTTGGCTTTGTTTCGTCTTTGCACCTGCATTTACCAAACCAAACATCAAACATTTTTATGTTCTAAAACAACAAAAGTACTTTGCAAACACTATCCCATTTTGAGAGGTAAAGTTATGTTATGGTGCAAAAAATATAGAGACAAGGACATAAAGTGGCAATATTTGGGTCAGGTCGAATCAAACACATTAGGTTTTTTAAAAATTCCATTTTTATCAAACCCAACATGTTTTGAACTTATACACTAAATTCAGACACTTTTTGAAGTCGTTAGATCAAAGCACGGTTTTGAATTTTTAAGTTGTGTTCTAGACACAACTTTAAGGTGAAGTAATGTTTTGAAACCACAACTTCACAATGTGTTTTTTCCTCATGTTTTGAAGTTGTGGGATCAAAACACAACATCATTTTAAAGTAGCATTTTGACCCTATTTACCTTAAAAAAAAATAACTGATTTTGGTAAATAAGATAAAAACATGCTGAATTTAGTAAAAAAAAACTCGGAATCAGCTTTGATCCATGTAAATATTTCAAATACCTGATAAATAATAATTTGATAAATAAGCTGATCCTGTCAGACAAGACTATCTTCTAATCACACAGCATAAAGTTGAAAATAAAAAATAAAAACAAAGAAGTAAATTAGGGTAAGTAGTGATTCTCTTTGAGCTGCTCCCCACAACTGTCCAAATGATTACCAGCATCATCCTTAGCAACCCACTACCTATATAAAATTTTCTAATTTTCAAGTTTAAGTAGGAGTTTCATGCCAATCAAAATGGGTAACACTTTTCCATCACTTGTCTCAGTTCTAACAAATGCAGTGCTGATTTGAGTAACATGAGAGACGCCAAACAAGTGTCATCCACTGATGTGTGCCACCCTCATGATGGAAACATGGCAAGCAGATTGAAAATTTGGGTGAGGACTCCCCAAATCGAGGTGTTTTATTTGTATGTTTGTATACATACATACATAAATATATATATATATATATAATAATACTCTGTGGTGTATCAATAGACGCGAGGTTCATATGTTCCTATCTTTATTCATGTAATTCTCCATATTATTATTGGTCAAAGTTGGTACACTTATAGCCCCATGGAACAGAAACCAAGTAGAATAAAAATTCTACTTCACCTACCAAAATAAATATCCATGGCCACAAGTTCTGAAAGACTATCAAATTTTTTAGGTTCTCTACTTTAATGTAAATATTAGTTATACCATGAGTGAGACCCATCAAAATGCGAAGAAAACCTATTATTTAGGACTTAGAAGTAAATTTTTTAAGAGCAAGTAATTGTTATGGTACTTACTTTGTGGGAATGGGATACTCCGGGAAGAACTTGGCCAGAATTTCCACCACGTCGCCTCGGTGAAGCACGCTCTCGGCGCAGAGGTACCGGCCGGAAGCTGAAGGAGTCTCGTAGACTAGTATGTGTGCCAGTGCCACGTCCTTGACGTGCACGTAGGCCTGTACCGAGTTGGCGTACGTCTTTGCCGAGCCATTCAGGTACTTGAGAATGTGAACAATGCTAGCATTGAGTGTGGGTTGCAACAATGGTCCGAGCACCAATACTGGGTTCACCACCACCAGGTCCACCCCTTTCTCCTTCGCCACGTCCCAAGCTGCCTGCTCCGCCACCGCCTTTCCATAGCAATACCAATTCTACAAAATTCCATGGCATGCATAAAACATCAGGCTCAGCATTTTTATTATTCTCACTCTAAGATAAGGAAAAAACTTCGGAGGTGACTAAGTGGTTAAGTGGTATTGCTCTCCATTTGGCCAACGCAAGTCCACTCAGCAAATGCACAGTTGGTTAGTACTCTACTATCTAATGAGCTGTATTCATATTTTGGGCATGGATTATACGTGTTGTGGGTCAGGAACGCTCGACACCAATCAAGAGAAATTCTCTAGGATTGATCATCGGGAAAAATCTCTCCCATGGTCAGCCATTTTTTTTTTTTTTTGTAAGATAGGAAAAGTAATTTGCAGGAGCAATATTGAAATGCAATTCTAGGATATAATTAATGACCAATGTAGAATAATAAACCTTAGTGTTCTTGCAGAACTCGAGATCACTCCAGCAACTCTCGTCCACAGCAGCCTCAGGGTTCCGGTTAGGATCCATGGTCACGGCACCGACTGACGAGGTGAACACCACGCGCCGAACCTTTGCTTCGGCCGCTGCAATTATCACATTCTTAGTTCCGTTCACTGCCGGCTCCACCATTTCTTCCTTCAAATTTAAGAAGAGCCGCCGTTAATCCCATGTCACGACAACAAATAACATTGCTGAGAAAATGAAGGGAAAACTATATAACCAAAATCTGTATCTTTAGAAAGTTTTTTTTTTTTTTTTTGCATTTTGGAATGCAATGCGTGTATGAATTGTTGTTGGGGGAACCGACCAAAATAATCCGATTTTGGAATTGGAGATAAGACGTGGGACTGTGGGAGTCACTAAATACAAAAGTGATTTGGGTTTGGTTGGGATGAGCTGTTTTTACCATAAAGCAAAACCAAGCTACAACAATGAGATAGAAATTAATTGTAGCACTTTTCCTTTTTCTTTTCCTCCATTTCCTCTCCAAACAAACAGAGGGTTGGCAAAAAATAAACCATAACTTACTGGGTCATCAGTCACCGGTGATGCAGCGTGGAAAACACCATCACACCCATTAATAGCTTCGCGTAAACTACCGTAATCAAGAAGATCAGCCTTGCATAGAGTCAATCTCTCCTTTGCCCCATCAAGCTCTCTCAAATGAGAATTCTTCGGATCATCTGCAATCACATATATACACCTTATTAATGATATACATACATAATAACCGTGTGTATATTATACATATATAAACACGTTAACTCTCCACAGTTCGGCGGGTATAAAACTACATATACAAGCTCTTGCCTGGATTTCTGACAGTTCCTCTAACAATATAGCCTTTCTCCAAGAGTAGTTTGACCATCCATGAAGCTATGAAGCCACCTGCACCGGTGACGCACACTGTTCGGCCGGAAACTGACGGCATAATGACTTTTCCGATGGGGGTAGTGATTGGAATTTGACGACGTCTGAAGGTTTGGTAAAGAGTCTAAAGAGAAGGGTCGTTTGGGATGAAAGAAACAACAGAGCTCGGAAATTTGCCACAAAACCTGGAAAGGCACCCCTGCGTTGTATTTATAGCGGAAAAAAATTGTCCACCCCACCAACCACGGTTAAATATTTTTTTAAAGGGGGAGAGAGAGGTTTAAGTTTAACCCTTACTTGGGTGGTTGGCGAAAGCGAAAGTAACGTTTGCTCTGAAACCACACGAGAAAATCTGAGGCTTGGTAGTTGGTGCTTTTTTGTTTAAACGTGTGCTCTGTTTAACTATTTTTTTAAACTTGTGTTTTTTTTTTCCCTAGATTTAACTAGCGTATGTGTTTTGAACCTTCATTTTCTAATAAATTTTTTTTCCTATGAAATTAGCTAGTGTGCTGATTGAGGACCTTTAATATTGCATATAATATTTTAACGTTTAGGATTTTCACAACCTTAACTATATAATATATAAGATTTTAAAAAAATTCAGCTTTTAAATTTTTTTTTTTTTTACAATTTAGTGTTTAAGTTGCAAATTTTTTTTTTTTTTTTTGACGTTAAGTAGTATAGCTAACTGTAGCGTGCAAGGTTTTAACTTCTAAATTTTTTTATTTGTATAATATATTTATTTATTTATTTATTAGTTAGTGTGGTTTTTTTTTTTCATGAACTTTATTAGTGTAGTTCATTTTGAGTTTTATTATTATTATTTTCTGGTACATTGGATTGGAGGGGCAAATCCTGAGAAGGAGCAGGGAGCATGAGTCGAAGTGTCGAATCTATAACCTCATGGCATAGATGAGGCGCTATTACTATTAGATTAACACCGCTTCTCTTAGATTTTTTTTTCTTCCCTTAACATGTCTTTTTTCTCACCTCGATGGAAGCTTTGTTTTAAAAAAAATACATCAAAATTTTATATATATATATATCCTTTATAAATATATTATAATTGTATGTTGTCGGAACCCTTTTTTTTTTTTTTTTCTGAAGAAGCTTCTTAATAGCAAAATATTACTCTTTTCAAATGGTTAGTGTTATGTAGGTAGAAAAGCTTCCATGTATCAATTGTGCTGATAAATTGACAAACGACGATGTGTCAACGTCAGTCATTGTTGATTGTTCCTCGTATTCAAACTAATGTAGCTATGTCAATTTCAACCAACAGTATTCCATGAATGATATTGAGCTAATTAGGCTGTGCTTTATATGAATGTTCTAGAAGTCCCATGTCGAGAGATAGAGAGAGAGAGAGGAATAGAGAAGAGAGAGAGAGGGATAGAGATAAGAGAGCTAAATATATGTATATAATTAATTTGCTTGAGTTGTTATCAAGTCACAAAAGAAACCAGAGCCAATACTCTTTTAAAATAGATTTCTAATTTCTCATATGCTTTTTTAATCATTTTGTAAGCATGACGATGAAGGAAACTAGACAGTTAACCAAATAGTTTGTCAGCTGTTCAAATTCAGGCGACTCCTAATAGTTAGATTGTAAAATCAATTAGCTTAAAATGTGCGCTAAACAACAACGATATTAGAACCTAAGTACACCACAAGACACCGTAATATACTTCCTTCTTTGCTAATCCGTCGGTAGTTGTCGCGAAAACTACCATCATTTAAGCATTACTTGATGGGCTAGTAGATGTAGATTTGGATTCTCTTCATTTTATGAATTGGAATGAAAATTTTCATTTCATTGATTGAAGTGTTGACACGTCAACTAACATAAAAATAAAGAGTTCAAATGAACTGATTTAAAATTTATTTAAAAATAAATAATTTTATAATTATATATAAGGAAATGAATTTTAATACAAAACGATATAGTTTTAGTAAGACATGTGATAAGATTACATCTAAACCATTAATTATAAAATGAAAATTTTCATTCCAATTTATGAAATGAAAAGAATCAAAATCCAGCAATTGTATCCTCAAAAGTGCAAATCTTGAGTAAGCCCTACTCTTTAAGTCATTTCCCTTCTTTGTTTATTCTTTATTTTTCATTTTTTATGACATGAGAGAATCAAGGCAAGACAAAACCTTTTGAACTACGTTTAGTTAGTAAACTCCTTTAAAAACGACAAACATCTTAATTTACTAAGGTAAAGCACGAACCAGCCCAGCAAAAAATTAAGGCCGCGTTTGGTAATGTTTATTATTTTTATTTTTTATTTTTTTTAAAAAAATAAAAAATGATATTTTAAAAAAAATTTAGTTTTTTACAAAATTCAAAAAAAAATTAAAAATATTAAAATAGGTGTGTTCTCTCTTATCAAAACTTTGATTTAATACTATTAACACAACGATAATCTATAAATATTTATCACCAATTTACAAAAAACACACCGTAAAAAAACACAATAAAAAAATATAATAAAAAATAAAAACTGACAACTTTACTGAATAGACTCTCTAAGTCCTCAAAGCAACTGATGTAGTGTGAACGGGTTTCTCGGAATACACAGCCACGAGTGTTTGAAACTGAGATTGTGAAAAAGCGTGTAACTTTCAATATCTCGCGGGACGATATCTTTCCCGTTTCTTTCCCTTGGTCTCGATTGGATGCCTTGGAATTGTATACTTTTCGTCTTCTTGTTGCACCAACTATATCTAGCTCAATCCTTATCTATGGATCTTGATTTCCCAAATTGACTTGATCATAAAAGAGCACCGACTCCAGTCGGTTGAGTGTATCAAATCTGATGGCTCATTCGTTGACGAAAGGATCAACGGCTTATCAATATTCCCATGGCCTAAAATTATTATTTACTTCTTTAGCCCCCCCTTCTCGAAAGTCTGGTTGGGTGACAAAATTTGTTCGCCATGCATGACGTCGACTTTTGTTAGGTAATGAAAACAACCTATTCATGAGTGGAGGTGAATGGCTAATAGTAAGGGGGTGCCAAATTGGTTGGTTGGGCCGGGCCGGGTCAATCTTCAACTACCAGGCCTAGCCTGTGGATCTATTGACATGGGCTTGGATTGGGCCTACATATTTATTATTATTAATATATGTATATTTAATTTCAGTTTTTCGGGCTTTTAGTTTGAGATTGGGCTTCAATCCTAAGGTCCAAGCCCGTCCCTGAGAAACCTTTTTCAAATTCCCTGCATCTGTGGTAGGAGTCCTTTATTGCCTCCCGAATTGGTTGGCTCTATGCAATTTTAGTACTCAAATCATTGTGAGTGTGAATACATAAATCCTCTAAGCTCTAAGAAGGAAAGAACAACGGCCATATTCAGTTGAAGACATGTGGCTGGCTACAAGGAGCTTAATTCTCTAGCAATTACTTGAGCTATATATATATATAGAAAAATGTTATTCTTTCATAATTTTTGTACAAAATTCTATACCAGAATAATCTGGCGATGACAGTTTTGTAATAAATAAACATCTTGGTGAGTTCTTTACTTTAAAGTGATAGACCCACAACTTAGCCACATCAAAATTTTCTGGTTGTATAACATTACCAATATATATACGAGGAGCTTCTCTTTGCCTTTTTTTTTCACTTGTTCATTTAGTGAAGAAACATGAGTTCTTGGCAGTTTTTTTTTTGAGGATTAGTCCCAGATATTGAACAAGATGAGCATACTCGTAGTGACCTCGTACTTTTAATGTAATAGGGAAATTATCCTCACAAAGAGAGAATGGCAAGTCCCTCCATCAGAAAAACAACGTAAAGAAATCTAGCAAACAACAGGAATACGAAAGATTGATCTTCTTGTATAGTAACAACTGGGAAGTGGCCTTTCTCTTGTAGGCTCGTGACAGTGTCGTATAGGCATCGTTTCACTGGTGTGAACTTAAAGCCCAAGTAATATAAACTGCTTAATTAGTACTCATCTTTATTAAATTATGTCATGAAGTATTTAATTATATTAGCAACTTTAATTCATAATTAATGAAGAGACTTTTAATGCAATGAATAAGATATGACAAAATCTGATATGCATAGTGCTACCTAACTATGGGATTTTTTTTTCTTTGAGAGAGAGAGAGAGAGAGAGAGAGAGAGAGTTGGTGACTTGTGCAAGGCATCGCGGGAAGTTGGATGAAAGAACAAATCAAGCATTACCCTAATCTCGGCCAATAACGTGCCGTCTCGCTATGTTTAGCAAAGTGAAAGTGCCTTATACCTTAAGGCTATGATTGGTAATTGAGCATTACTCTAACCTCGGCCACTAAACGCGCAGTTACGATATATTTAGCAATGTATAAGTGCTTTATACCATAAGACTATGTTTGATACAAGGAAATTAAATGAAATGGAATATGAATGAGAATGAGAATAGAATGGTAATTCTCATTTCCTTATTTGTTTACTTTGTTTGTTTAGTGAAAATGGAATGATGATTCCCATTACCTTATTTAGTAAAACAAATTAATAATGCTATAATTGAATGGATTTTTAGTATATAACATGAAAATTTGATTTTAAATTATATATGGAATACTAGAAGTATTATATGTTATTTATTAAATATTATTAGGCGGTGGTGGGTGGCGGTGGTGTCATTAGTGGTGACGACAGCGATAGTGATGGATGGCGGTGGTGGCAGTGGTGTGTGGTGGAGGGTGATAGCGGCAACGATGGTTGGTGGTGGAGGACTTGGAGGCTATCGCAATGGTGGTGGGTAGTGGTAGTGCAGGGGTGGTGGGTGGCGGCGGTGGATGGTGGTAGTGGATGGCAAGAGAAGATAAGAGATGAAGATTTGTTTAAAATGAGAGAATGAAATGGTCATTATCACTCTTAAAAGAGGAAGTGCTCTTCCAACAAAATGTAGTAATGATCATTTCTAAGAAATAGCCGTTCTAATTTCAAATAGTGGTACCAAAAAAGAAAATGAGTATGAAAGTGAGAATGATCATTCCATTTCATTCCCTTATACCAAATATAGCCTAAGAGTTCCGGTCTAGCATACCACAAGTTGTGCATATATATATGACATATATATAATGATAATGATAATGACAATAAGATAAGATAAAAGGATGGAGTTTATACATATATGTATTTACAAAATCACAAGTTTTGAAATTGTTGATGCCAGGTTTGGTTGACTACTTAAGATGAAACGAAAAAAATTAACTCCACCACAGATTTGTTAGGCAGTTCAAACAATTTCTGGCCTCTAGCATTTTTTCTTTGTTTTTTTGGTACATGGGAGCAAAGAGGGAAGCAGCTAGACTATGTCATAATTAACCACCTTAGGGCGCTAAGTCTCACAGTATTAGGAGGGGGGGCTCTTGCATGCAGGTGAGATTTGGCTCATAGTTATGCAAAAGGCTTATCAGGTTATAGACACACACTCATAAAGCTATTGAGTATGGATGACCCCGCTACGGAGAGACTCGAGCCTGGACACTTAAGACAAAGAAAACGAAATCTTACCACTGAACCAACCCCTTGTTGGTCTAGCATTTCATTTTTTTAAAAGCATCCATATCTAGGCTGTTGAATTAAGTGGTTTTTTAGTGAGAAATTTGCAGGCTTCATAGGAAATTTTGGCAGCTAAAATGTGCCATTAGTTTAGACTAAACTTACAGGAACTAACATCCGGAAAACAAAGTAGAGCTCTAAAACTCAGTACTTGGGTCGACTTGTCTTAGTTTTCAATTTTTACATATATTCCTCTTTAAAAAAATAAAGAAAAAAAATTCTCTTCTTGTAAAAAGCAACATTGTGATTTTGAGAGTTACATCTACATTGTAATTGTAATTTGTTGGAACCTTTTTTTTTCTTTTTTCTCAGGAAGCCTCCTTAATAGGCAAAATATTATTCTTAGCAAATGGTTAGTGCTAGGTAGAATAGCATCCACATATAGTGCGAATTTTCTCATAGTTGGTTGCTTGAGTAAAATCTGCATAATTAATTTATCAATAAACTTTGTCAAGGGTCCATATTGATTGTGAACCTCATCCTCTAGGATAGAGAGCACTCAGATGTGTCAAACTCAGTCATTGTTGATTGTTCCAAATTCAAACAAATTTAGCCATGTCAACTTCAACCAGCAATTTTCCACAAATGATTGAAATAGTTGGGTTATGATTGACATGAATGTTGTAGAATTTTCATGTAGAGAGAGAGAGCGTTCAATGTTATTAAAGTGTCACATGTCTTTACTTACTTCGCATCTCAAATGGAAATGGGTTTCACACCTGTTAGGTGGGAGATGCTATTCATTTATAAGAGGTGGAGCAAAGATGATGTGATGCTTTTAAAGTATTAAATAATTTTCCGCGAGAGAGAAAGAGAGTGAATTCTAGTTCTTCATATTCATTTAATCAATTTTTTGCAAGTTTTTTCTTTTTATCATTAATTTAATTTTATTGAAGTTTTCTAAGCATGACAATGAAAGAAACTAAACACCTAAAATGAAGTATCAACCAAAAAGTTTATTCAGCTGTTCAAATAAAAGCGAATCTTAATTAGATTGTAAAATTAATTAGCTTAAATCGTGCATTAAACAACTACAAAATTAGAACCTAGGTACATCACAAGCCACCATAATATACTTCCATCTTCGTCAATCAGTCCCTTTGCAAATAGTAACCATCATCAAAGATTCAAATCTTGACCGCAGCCCTCCTATCTCAGCCATTTCTCTTTCTTTTCTTTTCGTTTGATGACATGGGGAACTGGGATAAGACAGAGAGCCATTTGAACCACCCCCAGTTGAACAAACTCTCTAAGAAATTAGCAAACAACCGGATCCACTAGACGTGGATAAAGCACGAACCAGTCAGGCAAGCAAATAAATCTCAGAGCAACCGACAAAGTGTAAGTGATTTTTTTTCAAATATATGACTTAAGAGGACTCGAACTTGACGTAGAGCAAGTAACGGTATGCTTTTTCTGTCCCTTGGCTTCGATTGGATGCCTTGGAATTGTATATTTTCTTCTTGTTGTTGTACCTACTAATGTAGCTCAATTCTTATCCATGCATCTAGATTTCACAATTTAACTTGCTGATAAAAGCACACCTACTCCGGTCGGTTGAATGTATCAAATCTGATGGCTCATCGTTGACGAAAAAATCAACGGCGAACCAACAGCCCCATGGCCTAAAATCATTATTTACTTTTTGAGCCCTCCCTTCTCGAAAGTTTGGTTCTGTGGCAGAATTTGCTCACCGTGCATGATGTTGAGTTTTGGTAGGTAATGACAGCAACTTGTTCATGAGTTGAGGTGAATGGCTAATAGTAAGTACGGCCGTAAAACAAATCAAGCTATTCGAGCTTGATTTGTATTCGGTTTGTTAAAAGCTCGTTCGAGATTAACTCATTATTAAAATAAACCAAGCTTAAACATATTTTAAACTTCGTTAATTTTGAGTTTAGCTCGATGAGCTTGGATATACTAAAATATGCAAGCTACTTAAGTTTGGTTTATGATCGGCTTAAGTAAAGTTCGTTTGAGCTCAGATCGAAAGTTAAATAAGTTAAGCTTGAACACATTTTTAAGCTCGTTAAAATTTTCAAATCAAGTCTCAACACCCCACTACTTGGCTTGACTCGGCTCATTTACAGCCATATTAGTAAAGGGTGCAAAATTGGTCGGGCCAATCTTCAACTTCTAGGCTAAGACCGTGGACCTAATAACCTTGGGCTTGGGTCAGGCCTAAAGTGTTGTGATTTGGGCTTGGGCTCCAATTCTAAGGCCCAAGCTTGTCCATGAGGGCTAGGGTAGAAATGGCCCGAGCCCTCAGAGACTCTTTAGCTTTTTCTCGTAACTTTGTATTGTAACCATGTTTCTTCTTGGGCTAGTTAATGCAAACTTTTGATATTTAACCAGCTTCTACGCAATGGAATCCCAGAGAAATCCTTTTCAAATTCTTTGCATCTTTGGTAGAAGTCCTTTCGTCCCTCCAGAATTGATTGGCTCAATGCAACTAGGAACGACTGTCAGGTTCATCCAGTCACAGTTGAATTAACGAGCAACTTTAAATATTTACAACTCAAATCATTGTATGAATCCTCAAATCCTGTAATTCTCTAGCAATCACTTAAGCTCTATATATATACACATACATACAAAATGCAAAGTACGAAATCATGAAAGAACCACTCCATTCTTTATGTGAAAAGTTTCAGTTTGCCTATGGTTTGCAGTTGGCAGTTCTTGAGGCATTAATCCAGATATTGAACAAGATGAGCTTCATGACTTGTATCTAGTGACCAAGAATTAACCATTTGTTATTGCTTTGTCTTCTCTTACAATTCTCATTAAGCATTGCCATGTCTCTCTTACAATTCTCATTAAGCAATGCCACCATGGCAAGCTCTCCCTCAGTGGCAACTACATTAGAGACCTAATACGAATAGATTTATCTTCTTGTGTGGGAACTGGGAGGTGGCCTTTCTCTTGCAGGCTCTTGACCGTGTCGTACAGGCATCGTTTCACTGGTGTGAATTCAAAACCCAAGTCCTTCAGCCTTTGGTTTGAAAACTTGTATGGTTTGCCTCTTGCCTTCATATCATCAAAGCACCTGCATCAAATTTTCAGGTGCAAAATGAGGAAACTAAATAGCGTGAAATCCTGGTGGTTCCAAGCGCAACTTTGTGGCATGTTTTATTGGAGATTGAAGCTAGTGATACCATTAATCAACTTACTTGGTAGGAGTAGGATATTCAGGGAAGAACTTAGCCAGAATTTCTATTAATTCGCGCCGGTGAAGCATGGCCTCTGCACAAATGTATCGCCCTGAAGCTGAAGGAGTCTCGTAAACAAGTATGTGTGCTAATGCCGTATCCTCAACGTGCACGTAGGTCTGGACTGCGTTGGGATAAGTCTTTGCCGAGCCGTTAAGGTACTGGAGAATATGATTGCTGCTAAAATTGATAGCGGGCTGCAACAATGGTCCAATCACCAACGATGGAATCACCACCACTAGATCCACCCCTTTCTTGTCCGCCACTCGCCACGCCGCTTTCTCTGCCGCAGTCTTTCCATAGCAATACCAGTTCTACAATTTTGCATCATTTTTTTAAATTATCGTCCCCCCAAAAAAAAAATTAATAAAGCCAAACCTTAGTGTTCTTGCAGAAGTCGAGATCAGTCCAGTAAGTTTCGTCGATGACTGCATCAGGGTGCCGATTGGGGTCCATGTGTACTGCACCCATCGATGAAGTGAACACTACACGCCCAACTTGGGCTGCAGCCGCTGCAACTATCACGTTCTTTGTTCCATTCACCGCTGGCTCCACCATGGCTTCCTTCAAACCAACATTAAACATAAGTTGCCACCACCAATCAATCTCATGTCACCAAAATTGGTTGTCTAGGAATGAAAGTAATACTAAAGAGAAAAGTTAACAAAATTCTTAAGTTTAAAGCAGTGCAAAGTGTAAACAAAACATTTCAAGCTTGGAGCGATTTTCTTGTTTCCATCATTAGCCAAATATGGAAGATGAAAAAAAAGGGAAATCTCTGGAGGGGAAGGAATTCCACTGAGATTATGGCTAATGCAAGGGAGATTTCTTCTACTTTTCATTCCTTTACTGATATGAAACCAAAAAATATTAATGTTGTTCTCTTCAAATTTTTCCAATTGAAGTTACTTTTATGCTATGTTTAGATTTTGAATTTAAAAATAAATAAATAAATAAATAACTAATTAAGTCGAAGTTGGGAGTGATAGGAAAGAAGATAGAACCAACATATTGGATGAGCTATAGAGCATTTTCGCACTTGTGTAGGGGTGGGCCGGCCAGGGTGGGCAGGACTGTAAAACGAATTCGAGCTTGGCTCATATTCGACTCATTAAAAGCTTATTTGGTACTAGTGGTTGACCCGTGCATTGTACGGAATTAAATAGCATTGTTGATAAAAATAAATTTTACCATATTTTGAGTTCAATAGTTGTACGTGACTAATTGTTTTATATAAATTTTAATTAAAGTTGTAAGTATTCTTATATTCTATGTTTCTTAAAATAATAGATATACTATAATAACTCAATTTACGATGTAATTTTAATGTATTAAACTTCTTTCAATGTTAGGCGGATGTACTTATATGCATATATAGACACATTACATATTGTACTCAAATTAACCTACTTGATACACAAATTAAATTTGATAATAATTATAATTCACATTTTAGATAGGGATGACAATTTGACCCGTCCTATCAGGGCCCCGCCCCGCCCCTAATGGGACGGGTTTAGGGAGAAGTAATCGGGGTATGGGCGGGTTATGGGAGTAAAAGGCTAACCCGAGTCTAGTTTGGGACTGGTTTAGACTACCAATACCCCGAACCCGCCCCGATTAACCAAATTTGATTTTTTTTAATTTTTTTTTATTTAGCAAAAAAATTTTCAAAAAAATATTATATATATATTAAGTGTGTAGGTAGTGAAATTTTAACTATAAAGTTTTGGATGAATATAGAATGTATACTTATGTATATGCCTAATTAATGTATGGTAAAGTGGCTAATAAGATTTAAATTTTTTTTTTTTAGCTATATAATGTTTAAATGAGGCGGGGGTAGGTTGGAGTTTTCCTAAATGGGACGGGGGTAGGGTTTTGAGTCCCAACCCATCACGGGTTTGGGACGGGGATGGGGAAGGGTTTTTCTAAACGGGGCGGGATAGGGTTGGGACAAATCCACCCCGAACCCGCCCCATTGCCATCCCTAATTTTAGATGAATTTGAGATAGACTTAAACTTAGGAAACTGATATTGTCTTATGTTTATATATGGTACAAAAATAATAGAGTGAGTTGGATAACTGAGTAAATTCAATAGTTATTTAATATTTTATATATCTATCTATCTATCTTACAATAGTAATAGAATGGATTAAATAAAAAACAACTTCAATAGTTATCTAACCAATTGGCCATGTGACGTGACATTTTAATTAATTATACAATTCTATCGTATCTTTAAAATATAAATATATATTGATTTATATATGTTATTTTATTTAATTATAATCAAATTTTTTTAGATATTAAGTTCAAAAAAAGTTCTGACAATCTGATATATATATATATATATATATATATATATATTATCTATCTTACAAAAATAATTTATCTTATATATATATATAACTAATACATCGCATCGTATCTCTAAAATGTAAATAGATATTGATATATATATATATAGATGATATTTTATTTAGTTATAATCACTTTTTTTTTAGATATTAAGTTAAGAAAAAATCCTGATAATCTGATATTATATATATGTATCTCATCTATAGTATAAAACGAATCTTATCTTATATATATATATATATATCTTAATCACTTTTTTTTTTAGATATTAAGTTCAGAAAGAGTCCTGACAATCTGATATTATATATATGTATCTTATTTATATTATAAAATTAATATTATCTTATATATATATATATATATTATATAAGATAAATTTAATAGTTATCTAATTAATTACTACTGTGACGTGGCATTTTAAAAGTATAACATTTAGAGCACTACGTAAAAAAGAGATAAAATATAAAAACAAATACAATATATATATATATGATTGGCTCATCATCAAAACAAGTCAAGTTTAAACTATAGTTGTTAATCCGATACCATATTGATTGGTACGGTCCGAAATGTACCGTTTCAGCAGATAAATGAGACACTCATCCATCAGTTCCATTTCGGCAAACTTACCGAACTGTTCTAGTGGTTTCCGGTCATACCGGTGTGTTTGTCCATTCTCACCATGTACCGTTTCCATCCGGTACACCCTCAACGAACCTGATCACCCTTTACACCCTTTTCTCACTGCTTAGATCTTAACAACAGATCTTAACAGCCGATCAAATGTTGGGATGAATAAAACGATGAGAGAGAGGGAGGTCTTTGAGATGAAGGAAGAGAGAGAGAGAAGGGTTAGCCTGATTCAGTGTGCATTGTTGATGGATGCACCAACGCCGAAGCCATTCCGATTGTGTCAATGCAAAAAGCAGCAAAGTCCCTTCTTTTTCTACAAATTAAAGTTATATATACACCTATATCTATCGGTATGTAATATGTAGAGGTAACGAAAGCGTTGCACCTTACCAGGCAAGATAATGAGTCATGATTCTGAAGAAGTTCAAAAAGTGGGTTTGGAGTTAGATGTACTCAACAATCAATGGGAGTTTGTTCAACCACCAAGTGTGGTCTGGTGGCTTGTCCATCGCTGGGTAAGGCTTTAAAATTCGACTAAGTTTGTTCTTTAATTCGAGTCTCGATAACTGTAATACTTTATGACTAGCAGCATGCTCTTATCACGAGTGGAGATTAGTCGAAATGCTCGTAAACTGGTTCAAACAATTTGTGAAAAATAAAAAAAATAAAAAAAGAGGTTAGTTCGACTTTTGAGACATTACTTTTGTAATGTTAATTTAGCCCTCTCTTTTATTGTAAAATATCAATGAAGTCCCTCTGTTTATTTTTAAAATTAAAAATGTAGAACATACAGGTTAATTCAATAATTTGTCTGTCATTATTTTCTTTCTATTTCTTTGGAAATCTGAAATAAACAAATTGATGCTTTTATTACCAAATTAGTTGGATTGAGAGATATTTTCCATCTCTACACTATGAAAATCAAAAAAACTTTATACAACTTATCAAAAATTCAATTAAGAGATATTTTGTAGCAATATGACTTTTTTATTTTATTTTATAATGGCAACAAGTATTTAAATACGACTATGTATCTAGATTTATAATTAGGTTATATATAATAATTATAGTGATAAATTCGAAACGGTACATCGAAACACATTAATACCGGTACGTACCGTACTAGTAGCAAAAACGGTACGCTGGCCGGTATGGAATTGATAACTATGGCTCAAATACAATTTTAAACTTTGTTAATTTTTTAACCTCGATTTGAACTCTATTCGATAAGTTTATATATATTAAAAAATTCAAACTACTCGAGCTAGATTCGTAATCGAGTAGATTAAAACTCATTTGAGATCAGTTCGAAAGTTTAACCAGCTTCAATAGTCCACCACTTAACTTGGCTCAAGAATGGGAGGTGCTTGTTGTTAGGAATTAAGTCCTCCCAAATTCATCTCCATTTTGAATCTATCATTTGATAGAAATATCAAGATAAATAGAAAAAAATAAAACACAAGGATTTAAGTGGAAAACTCTTAAAATAAGAGAACAATCATTAGTTCCAAAAAAAAAAAAATACACTATGTGAAAAATTGTTATAATCACACAATTTTTTCTTCTCACCCCAAATATGCCCACTAAGTTTTCTCATTAGTTAAACTTTACCCTTCACCTCTTCAAGAGAAATTTTACTAAAGTCAGAAATTACTAGCTAAGTTATTGACCGATGCACTTAACTAAAGAAATATAACCCTCCTTATATAGGCTTTGAGCCTTGCCCCCCTTTTCATTCCCAACCAATGTGGGATTGCAAAGGAGCAAAACTCAACAAATCTCCACCGTTGCAACTTTGGCTGGTCCCACAGCCACACTCCACCTTAATGAAGATCTTCATAACTTCTGCTATTATACTCCACTATAAAAGCATATACACTCAGAATAAACTAATTCAAAGCATTTCACTTCGGTCATATGTCGGAAAACAACTTTGCTAAAAAATTATAGTGTAACTCCCACGTTTGGCTTTTCTGGGAGTTCATCAGCCATCGACATGAATTTTCACCACACACCCTGCATCAACGCTAAACCAATGCCCGTATGCAAACTTGTGGACCTGATAATAGTAACACATCATTTATCATGCGACATCATCGTCTATGCAGAGAAACATAATGTTAGTGTCATTATCAGTATCTTCATTCACTGACTTGAAGCATCTTGCTGAACCTGCTCCAGCTTTTAGATAATTTTTCTTGATGTACCCAAATTGTCCACACACGCAACAAACTAATTTATTATTCATGGAGTTCTTCTTCCAATCACCAGCTGCCACTGTTAAGCTCTCAAGTGAATGATTACATTCACAATCTAGTCTTCTCTCTTCAGAAAACAATTTATTGGTAACCTCTGAAAAAAATTATTTTTTCCTTCCTATGTATCAAAATAGGCTTTATATGCTCATAGGAAGATGGAAGAGACTAGATAAGTGTTAAAACTTGATCCTCATCTTCAATTTTAACTCCAATAAATTTGTACATTCACTCATTCGCAGTGTATGAAACTGCTCCTTCAGATACACCTGATTCGAGACTCTCTTCATCTGATACAACTCTTCAAGCTTTTTTCAAAGTTCCTTTACCGTAGATATTTCATGCACATTTGCAACAACAATCTTGGCCAGGCACAAACGTATTGCACTTGTTGCTCTCAAATTTAAATCCTCCTAAATCCAATATCACTACTAATTTCAGGGATTAGTCTACCCCTCAATGCCTTATGTAATCCTAATTAAATCAAAACATCCCTTACTTGCACTTGCCACAAGCCAAAATTGATTCGTCCATCTAATTTCTCCACATCAAATCTGATAGGATTTGAAGCCCTACTTCTTGACATTAGCTTGATGAATTTTTACCGTATAAATGAATAGTATTTACTAAGTAAGTTCTCAAAAAATATTAGAGGGGTTACACTGGTCTTGCTTAAAACCCAATCTCCTAGATATAACCTTATTAGACTGTATGTATCCACACTATCACACCAAAACTCCACCCTACAAAAGGAATCCTTAATAATCTCAAGAAAATCTTTTCTAATGCAAAAGATCAGTAAAAAATGCAACCACAAAGTATACTCAGAATTTCAAGAAAGAAAAAAAAATTAAAAAGGCTCTTATACCACTTGTTGGGAATTAGGCCCTCCCAAATTTACTCTCCTTTTGGATCTACCCTTTGACAGGAATATCAAGATAAATCGATAAAAACAAAATACAAGGATATACGTGAAAAACTCCCAAAATAGGAGAAAGACCACCAGCTCTAGAGAAAAATACACTATGTGAAAAATTATTACAATCATACAATTTTTCTTACTCACCCCAAAGACACCCACTAAGCTTCCCCACTAGTTAAACTTTAACTTTCACCTATTCAAGAAAAATTTTACTAAAGTCAAAAGTTACTAAATAGATTATTGACTGATGCACTTAATCAAAAAGATATAACCATCCTCATATAGGCATTGAGCCTTGCCCCTCTTTTCATTCCTAACCGATGTGAAATTGCAAAGCAGCAAAACCCTGGAGAGCACTTTGAAAAAGGCATTCCAAATTAAGATAAGATGGCAATGTGAGATTGTCTCAATCTTGGCATTCATATCATCCTCGTAGGGCCTTGATTGAAGAGTGCAAACTCCTCATGAAGAGAAATCAGAGCAAAATTATACATGTAATGAGACAAGGAAATATGTTTTGCGGACTAAATAACTAACTAATCAAAAAATGGAACACGAAAATAAGTAATTAATTAAAACTTACTGAATCATTAGTCACGGGAGATGCAGTGTGGAAAACACCATCGCACCCATTGACAGCCTCAAACAAACTCTCATAATCAAGAAGATGGGCTTTGTATAGAGTTAATCTCTCCTTTGCTCCTTCAAGCTCTCCCAAATGAGAATTCTTTGGATCATCTGCAGTCATAAGAGCCCTAATTAAGTACACTCTTTAGCAAAAGCCTTTCATAAATAAGAAGCTTAAATTATTTCATTATAGCCATCTCTCTCTCTCTCTCTCTCTCTCTCTCTCACACAGACAGAGACACACACACACGTTCCACTCCTCCCTCTCTCTATCTTCACAGGGCACTTTCAACATTAAATAGGAGTCTCTCTCAAAAAAAAATTTTTCTAACCAGGTGTTCAGCCATTTGCTCGTATCCCGACTAATTTTAAAATTTATGCAAGTCTCCCATCTTACGCAAACTATGTAATTACTAGGCCAATAACACTAGAGTGACCCCAAAGAGTTAATAGGAGTCTCTTTCTGTCATGGCTCTTCTCCCCTCATTTCATTTTCTAATTTCCTCCACATGCTTATCATGTAATTAAATTGAATTCACTTACTTCAAAAGTTAAAAAAAATGAAAACTATACAGAGAAAAGTTGGACCTACCATATCTAGTTGTTTAAAGAAGTTTTCGAGCATAATTTTCCAAGAGGATGAATTGATTGAACCGACTAATTTTTAAAAAAATTGATGAATCAACCAGTCAATTTAATAAAAAAAAATCGTTGATCAACTTTGACTTTTAATCCTTTCTCAAAAGTTAAACTTGAGAATTAAATATATAATTAAATAACACTTACCACAGTTTCACTTGATTTCTTGTATTTTATTTTGTAATTAAATTATATTTAAAGTAAAATTTATATACGAATAAATAAAATATATTTAATTTATAATATTAATTAAACTGGTTGAATCAGTGATTAAACTAATAATTCGTGAATCGATGACGTTACTAATTTTATATCCGGTTCGATTTTTATAAGTATTATGCTGATTCTCGTGATGTAACACCATGAAAAAGAGAGGACAAAAGTATCAGCGAAATGTTATTCAAAAAATAGCTACAAATCTACTTGATTAAACTGGTTGGGCATATATAAGATCTGGGCAGGAACGACAAGTATACGAGCTTTTACCTATATTTCGGACTGTTCCTCTGACAGCATAGCCTTTTTCCAATAGCAGTTTCACAATCCACGAAGCGATGAATCCGCCAGCGCCAGTTACACACACGGTCTGGCCGGAAACTGACTCCATGCTGACTTTTCCAAGGAGGGTTGGGCGGGGTTGGGGTTTTTATGACCTTTGATTTGCTGTTTTGGGAAGAACTTGGCCCCTTTTGGAAGGCAAGAGTGAAAGAAACTTAATGACAGAAACGGCTGGTTTGGTTGTGTTTATACGAGAGAGAGAGAGATGAATCGGTGATACGGGTCATACTTGTTGTACAGAATCTTAGTGATAAATTAAGGTGGAGATTAATTGCGCAACTTATCTCCATTTCACTAAACAGATGGGCGACACGTTGCAAGAGGAAAACTGGGCAGAGATCGGCACCACCCCAAAGCCAATTATGGAGAAGTCCATAAACGGTCCCGTTTTGCTGAAATGTTTTAGATAATATCACTATCCGAGGACGGGAAAATATTTATTACAGCCGTTGTACTACAAAATAAAAATTTTAGCTAATTTTTCTTTTTAAACTAGTTTTTTTTTCTTTTTAGTGATTTTTTGAACTAACGTTCAATGTTTTGTTCATTTTGTGATGTATACCATTAAAATTCATAAAAAGATAAGAAAATTGAATTTTATTTAAATAGATTACTAAAGACAAAAAAAAGTTGCGTAAATAAGCTTATGCCAAATTAGGTCTAAGTCAGGTCAAGTCAAATATTGAGGTTTAAGGGGTATTTGGGTGACTAACTTATAAGTCATAAACTAGTTTTAAAAAGTCATTTTTTAAAATAATTTCTCTAAAAAATAGTGTTAAATATAAGTCACTTTTGTAAATTACTTTTTTATCATCATCCAAATACAATTGAAAAAAATCATAAACACAAACTATAATATATTAAATAAGTTAAGGTCCAAATACCTCCTTAGAGGTAACCTTTGATTTGCTAATGCTAGTTCCTGTTAAGTTAGCCTGAACTACAAGGCACATTTTAGCTACCAAAACTGCTTGAATCTGCAATCATAGATATTTAAGAGGTGTTTTAGTAATTTTTTGCTAAAATTTATGTCTTCTTTAAAATATGTTTGACTACACACTAAGAAAAATAACTTTTTCTAACTAATTTAAACTTAAAAAAATTATTAGAAAAGTAATCTTTTAAAACTAATTTATAACTTGCTCGTACAAACATCTTCCTAAGATATGGACGCCTTTTAACAGATTGAAATGCTAAAGGCTAGAAATTGCTTGAATATGAGCAACTGCGGAACAACTTTATGTTGGAGTTATTTTCTTCGTTTCATCTTAAAGTACTTTACCAAATCAATAATGTCAGAACATGTGATTTTGTAAGTACAGAAATGTATAAACTCATTGTATATTGGTGTCATTATCATTATATAAATGTTCATACATATATATATATATATATGTACAAACCATATGTCGTCTGGTCTCTTCATGGTGTAAAGTACTTTTAATTGCTAAAGATAGCGAGAGTGCACATTTATTGGACGACAGTAGGGCTTTGCACGCTTTGTTCTTTTTATCCATACTTTCCAAGAGGTAGAAGTCACATCAACTCTCTCTCTCTCTCTCTCTCTCTCTCTCAAGGCATCCAATACCCTCACCTTAGGCCCTTAATTTAATATATTTCTAAGTTTCAAAATTTTTAAAAATTTTGCATGCTATAGTAAAGGTTACATATAATTTTGTCATATTTCTTTGAAAACAAATCTTTCATTTAGATGAGAAAAAAAAAGGTTGTCAGGAAAAAAAAATTCAAGAGAAGCACCGTTAATTTAGTAGTAATTACACTCCTATTTAAGCGATGAGGTTATGGATTCGACACTTTGACTCATGCATCCTACTTCTCCCCTATGTATGAACAAAACAAAAATAAAAAAGTGAAAAACTCAAGATGAACTATACTTGTAAACTTTAGGAAAAAAACACCAAATTAACTAATAGATAAATAAATATATTGTACAAATGAGAATAAAAATTGAAGTCAAAACCTAGCATGCTACAGTTAAGGCCTTATATAGGCTAACAACTTGTACTTTATTCTATACTAGGTATAATCCGTGTCTACGACACTCAAATAAATTATGCCCACAACATTATTATAAAAATAATTACATAAAGAGAATGTGTTTAATATATTATTTAAATAAAAATAAATATAGATGACTCTTTCAATTTTCTCTCCTAACTCATGACCCAAGATCATACGTACCCCATACCTTTGTATTTGAATTGCACTGAGAAAATTCATAAAACTTGGGTACTCATCTAATTTTAATAAATATATTTGAAAATAACTAAATTTAAGAAAATAATGATGTCAGAATCACATTCCTCATCTATCTCTTTAGAAAAACTATTCAGTACTTCTGGAACATTGCCATGTAATGTTTAACCTCTCAAATAAAGATAAAACCCACCACCTAATAAGAATAGAAACTATCACCTGTTAAAGTAAACTGACTCTACCTTCAAGTGAGAGGTGGAACACTCTAAGTGAGAGGTGGAGCACCATGTGACGGTGTTCCAGGAATAATTGCTCATCTTTCTAACTCGAAAGACTTTAAAAGAATATATATACATAAGTTTATAAATGTACGCAACACAAGCCAAGAAAGGTATATTTTTTTAAGTATAAAAAAAATGGGTAGTACATTCGATTTTTTTTTTTCTAGCCGGTAATATGTTTGATTTGCTCTAGCTTGTTATCTATCTAACATCTCTAATGTAGCATTGAATAATTTTTCATAATGAAGTGGAGCCGATAACACCGTATGTGTACAGTTTACAGATTAAAAAAAGACGGGCAAAGACCTGCTTTGCTTCTCTCCTCTCTTCTTCTCTCTCTCTCTCTCTCTCTCTCTCTCGGCCAAATAAGACAAATCTCCTCACATTTACTGGCCACCACACTTCCACCTCTCACTCCTGGCCACCACCCACCATGACACTCATGGCCAAAACCATGGCAGACACACACCAGCACACTGTAAGCCCCAATCACCATGGCAGCATCATCGCTTCCTTATTCCAGAGCAAGACATCAACAGACAACGTGGCAACTGTTTTCTCCACCACCATGGCTGCCCTTGGCCTTTTACCATCTCTGCCTATCCACGGCCGCATAAACAAAAAATCCATGGTCCATCCAAATTATCCAATTTGTCTCCAGCAAAACTTGGCCAATATGAAGTTCAACGTAAATATCTGCTCAGGATAGTAAAAGAAGAAGAAAAAAAACTATATGCTCAGCCATGGCCAGTAGGTGGAAATGGAGGGAGGTGGTGACTATGAGTGAACTGTGTGTGAAGGAGCTAAAGTGTGTTCGTTCTTTGTAATGAGAAACAACTCCTAGAAAGAAAGAGATGGTATTATGTAGATTACCTCCTAGAGAGAGAGAGAGAGAGAGAGAAAGTGAGAGAGAAATAGGCAGCACATCCATAAGCAGCCATGGACATGAGAGATATTAACTCTCTCTCTCTCTCTCTCTCTCTCTCTCTCTCCTGGTTAGACTGGGTTCTACAAATGAGTTTCTAGAGGAAGAAAGTGAGAATGTGGCCATGAGGTGGTGCCACAATGCTGGTGACAGTGTCAGTGCAGTGTGTGCAGTATGGATGGCATGGTGGCTATGGCTGCCGGTTTCGGTTGGTGGCTAGTGATGTGGGTGGCAATGGCAGTGGTTTGGTTGGAGGAGGTGGTGTTATTTTAAAGAGCAACTATGGGAACCATCAACCATGGTAGGTTGTAGAGGCAGGTCTATTAGAGAGAGATGAGTGGATGAGAGACTCCAGTTGATGTCTGTGCATTCTCCTCAGAAAAGAGACGTTAGGAAATAAGAGAAAAAAAAGTCGTGCGGGAGACGTTTGACATTGGGAACCTCGCCTGATAGTGATGTTTTTAGGTGGAATAAACTGGTAAGACAGTAAGCATCAAATTCATCTAAACCGTTGAATTCAAGCCAAACTCAATAACAATCGTCGGATCAAACTATGTCTCTAAGACATTTCAAAAAAACTGCTCTCTCTTATTATATAGATATTCAAAAATATATATACGGTAAAAAAAATGAATCATCGAAATATTATCTTATTTGAGAAGAAAATTTTTAAAATTTAATTTAACGTTTCTAATTATTTGGTTTTACATGATTGTGACTAATTTGTTGGCGTATTGTATAAGACTACTCGCACCCTCGAAATAAGTTTTTTTTTTTACTCCCCCATGAAGCAAACTGTGCACACTTAAAAGAGACTTTAGGAAATAAGAGAAAAAAAATTGCGGGTGACACATTGGGAACCTCACCAGTGATGTTTTTAAGTCTAAACTTAAGAGTAAGACTGTGCACACTTAATAAAAGTCGGATCAAAAATGTGCACGAATTTCAAAAAAAAACTGCTCTCTCTTTTTCGTCTATATATACGGTAAAAAAAATGAATCATCACTTAAGAAGAAAAAAAATTGTTTAACGTTTCTAATTATTTGGTTTTACATGATTGTGACTAATTTGTTGGCGTATTGTATAAGACTACTCGCACCCTCGAAATAAGTTTTTTTTTTTACTCCCCCATGAAGCAAACTGTGCACACTTAAAAGAGACAAAAATTGTGCACGAATTCAGATTTTCGTCTCTTAAGTGTGTCTCCCTTTTTGCCCCTAAGTGTGCACAGTTTGCTTCACGAGGAGTCAAAAGTGTGCATAGTTTGCTTCGTAGGGAGTCAAAAATTTTGATTTCGAGAATGCTATTAATATACGAGTAAATAGGGCCCTGCTAACATGTGTCCTAAGGACACACATTTGGCCTTAATTATTGTTTTGGATTTCATACAAATTACAAAATGCAATGAAGACATTTATTTTAAGAGTTGTAAATAAGATAAATGCTATATAACACATTCAGTTTTCAATACAACGATCAAAATAATAAAGTCATTTAAAATTCAAAATCTTATAATTTGTCAAAATTACCATTGTATTGCTATGGATCGGTCATGTCATATAGCCCGAGTCGGATATCCAATTGCTTCCATTTGAATTATTTGGAGGATGAAACATCATTAATATTAATAAATAAAATTTTTAAACCCATGCTTTGTATGACCAAATTAATTATTAAAATAAAATCATATAATTATAATAAAACTCTTGTAATCTTCATCCTAAAAAATATATTTACATACATGCATATACATTTTAAATCATAATTTCTATTTTATATTAACCTAAATATTTCACTATTTTAATTTATTTTTTGTCTTCTTGATTCGCCAAAAAAACTTATGGGGATTTTTATAGGGCAATCATGTAAAAATGGAATTAATTTAATTTAATTATCTAAAATTTTCTTTTATTTAATGATTTTATTTTATTTTTAATTAATATAATAAAAAAAGATAAATAAAATTCAAAGGGTTATATTTGGTATTTAAAATATACCATATTACATAAATGTTGAGGAGACACCAACAACCTCATTAACTACGTTTGCAACAAAATTAGTAAAATTGGAAAGTTAATGCTTTATTTTTCAATGAATAATTAAGAGGTTTTTTTTTACCAAAATAATATAATTTTTAAATTTTATTTCTCAAATATGAATTTAAGAAATGTTATTCTCAATTTACGATAAAATACACTTTAAAAGTTTTTTTTTTTTTTAAAGAGATACAATTTAATATTGAATGCAAGAAAATTGTTATTTATATTGCAAATGTCCAGAAAAGCGTAATTATAAATTGCGCTTTTCCAAGAGAAAAGAGAGAGAAAGAAAGAGAGAGAGAGGGACGCAGAAGAGAGAGAGAGAGGGGGAGGGGTTTTAGAGAGAAAAAAATGGCGGCTAGCTTTCTCTCTCTCTCTCTCTCCCACTATCTCATTATTTTTATCTTCAAAAATTTAAAAGGATAAAATTAGATATTTTAAAATTATTACTAAAGGTCAAAAACATAATATAAAATGTAATTAAATTAAATTAAAATTTTTATAAATAATTATATTTAATTATTGTTTTATTTACAAATATAAATATAAATCATATGTAACCTATAGTATTTTTAAAATTGTTGTTATTTTTGGTTTGAATACACAATATTTTGCAATTTATTTTTATTTTGTATTATATTTTTGATCTCGTTTGATAATGGTTTTAAATGGCTATTTTTGTAATGTTTGATTTTATTCTTTTGAATTTTCAAAAATCAAAATGAAAATTTTGTTTAAAAATATTATAATTTTCATATAATTTTTATGTATTCATGAAAATAATTTTAAAAACTCAAAAAATAAATTTTTTTAGTCAAACACAACGGCAATTTGTATCGGTTACGCTCCATAAACTCTAAAATCTAATAAATTAACCCCTTGAACTACCAATTTGTATCAATTAACTCCTTCTATTATTAATACACTAGCAATCAGTTAGAGGAGTAGATAAAATATTATTATGTAAATCGAACATGTTTACAAATATTTGTTTTATACCTAAATTACATTTTTTTTTAATAATTGCCTAATAACTGAAATACCCTTTATTTTGTCCCTATATTTACATGTCACTTTAAGGAACATTTTAGTCATTGAATAATTATTATAATAACAGACGATTAATTAGGTATAAAACTACACTTTTGTTAACATATACAAATCAAATAATAATTTTTCATTCATTTTCCTAATGAATTACTAATGGGAGGGATTGATTTATATAAATTGATAATTTAAGATTTTAGAAAAATATAGTGATACTGAGTCATAGTTTTTGAGGTGTATGAGTAATTAACTTGCTTGTTTTGTTGTTCCACTTATTGATTATGGGTTAGTCCGCAAAACACATTTCCCTGCCTCATTACATGTATAATTATGCTCTGATTTCTCTTCTGAGGAGTTGGCACTTTTAAATTGAGGCCCCTTGAGGATGACCTGCATGGCCAAGATTGAGACAATCTCCCGCTGCCATCTTATCTTAATTTGGAATGCCATTTCCAAGAATTGTTCAAAAGTGACCCTATCTCTAGGGCATCAACAAGTCAAGTCGAGTAGTGAATTGTTCACGTTTGTTGAACTTTTGAGCCAATCTCAAATAAGTAACGATCCCAATGAATAGCTTGGTTTTTTTTTTTTTTATAGCCCCCCCGGGCGGTGCAAGTGCGAAAATGCTCTATGGCTTATCCAATATGCTGCTTCCATCTACTTTCCTATCACTTTTTTTTTTTATTTTTTATAGCCCCACCCCCCGGCGCAAGTGCGAAAATGCTCTATGGCTCATCCAATATGCTGCTTCCATCTTCTTTCCTATCACTCCCAACTTGGACTTAATTATTCATTTTCTTCATCCAAAATCTAAACATGGCATGAAAGTATCTTTAATGGGAAAATTACAAGAGAACAAAATTAATATTTCTACCTTTTATACTCATTTAAGGAATGAAAAGTAGCCTAAATCTCCCCTTCATTAGCCACAAATCTCACTGGAATTCCTTCCCCTTCGGAGATTTCCCTATTTTTCCTCTTCCATATTTGGCTAATGATTGAACCCAGAAAAACCTCCAAGCTTAGAAAGCCTGAAATGTTTTTGTTTACACTTTACATTGCTTTAAACTTAACAATATTGTTCAAACTTTTCTCTTTAGTCTTCCTTTCATTCCTAGACAAACAATTTTGATGACATGAGATGATGTTGGCAACTTGTGTTTATTAACGTCGGTTTAAAGGAAGCCATGGTGGAGGCAACGGTGAATGGAACAAAGAACATCGAGGATAGCACACATACTTGTTTACGAGACTCCTTCAGCTCCAGGGCGATACATTTGTGCAGAGCCCATGCTTCACCGCCGCGAGGTGGTTGAAATTCTGGCTAAGTTCTTCCCTGAGTATCCTACTCCTACCTAGTAAGTTGAATAGTCATGCAACAAGCAGTCATGAAAAACTACAACATTAAAGATCTTTGACAATCTGTTGAACTTCACCACGAATATACCAGAAAGTAGGCAACTATTGTTTTGTAATTTTTCACCAAGAACACAAAGAACAATAGGAATAAAGAGAAAACCTCTTTGAATATTATTAATCAAATCAAAAACTATCTAGAACGAAGGCCCATACATTGTATTTAAAAGAAAAAATACAAACCCTAACCCTAATTACCAAAATCAAAACAAAAATAAAAAAATTATCAAAAATAACAAAATTTGAGTTAGGCTTGAATTTGGAAACTAGAAACCTAAAGAATTACCAGGAAAAAGTCTAGACTAAATTAGATTGGTATAGCTCAAGAAATTGAGCAATCAAATCTTTCTAAAAATGACAAGATTACCCTTTTCGAGGCCTAAACCGTGAAATTTGTTGAAATTTCAGTGTTCGTGTCTCCATGAGTTATTTCTAGAATCGTGTTGTCCATCAATATGCCGAATTTGGCACAATTCTAAGATACAACCTCAACTGCCTAATTTGCCCTTGAATTAGTCCAAGTGCTCCATATAATCCAACACCATGTATGCGACTGCATCAAATGGTATGGCATGTTTCAATCTCCAATAAAAGCATGCCACAATGTTGCAGTTGAACCACCAAACTTAGATTTCTTGCTATTTAGTTTCCTCGTTTTGCACTCTAAAAATTGCTGCAGCTGCTTTGATGATAGCATTTTCCTTTTCTATGAATTTATGCAGGTGCTTTGATGATATGAATCCAAGAGGGAAACCATACAAATTTTCAAACCAAAGGCTGAAGGACTTGGGGTTTGAGTTCACACCAGTGAAACAATGCCTATACGACACGGTCAAGAGCCTGATGAATTTATGCACATTCGGTCTTTTATGTAGCTGCCGTACGTCGAGGGAGGGAGGGAGGGCACAGGTGGTCACTTTGCCCTTTCTTGCCATGGTAGCAATGCTTAATAAAATTTAAGACAGAAGACAAAGCAAGTAGAATTATTGTTGGCTTGTACGGTGGTGGTTTTGTATCACCAATCTGCCCTCTTATTAATTATATATATGTATATATATTGTGAGAATATGAAATGAAACGTATTGTAATGACAACTGAAGGCAGCAGCAGCAGCTGGTCAACTCTTCTTAACTCTTTCAGACTCGTAATGTGTTGTTCTCATCACATATTTATAACTCAACTTGTTAACTAGTTGAGTGCGTCCATTAATTTCATTCCAATGAAACAACCCTTTGTATATATCGATCGAGTATATAGAGGGATTCAAAATCGATAATTAACTGGAGGCGATCATGGAATAATCATGTGATCAATCAACTCTATCCTCACCAACTCAACCACAATCCATCACCAAATCTCTGAGGGGAAGAAAAAAAAAATCAAACACTTCCGCTCACACTCAACACAACTCTTCGTGAGGAGAATTTTTCTATCTACGTTAAACAGCAAAGTTAATTGTTAGGTTAATATAGTTTGGTAATGATATCAGTGTAGAAAAATTATACAAAAAAGTGTACACAATACAGAATGATGGAGTTGAGTTGTGGGTCTATCACTAAAAAAATAAATAACTAAACAAAATGCCATTTAATTAAGTATTACTATTACCACATTATTTTAGTACAAGATTCTGTACAAAAAAATATGAAATAATAATAATAAGGAAAATGTTATTCTTTAAAAAAAAAATTATACAAAAACCTATCAAAACAATGTGCAGATATCATTTTTGCAATTAAAAGGCATCATGATGTGTGTTATGTTGTGAAATGAAAGTTTCTGATTTAATCACATTCTTCTGTTTAATTTTCTTGATTGTATACCGTAAAGAATTACTCCGAGTATCAAATCATGGACTATCGGTGTCTATCAAGGAAAAGTGAATCAAGCTTTCGTGAGAGCTGCTAGCAGCTGTTAACTGAAGTGATCACTAATAATGATATATTGGGAGAATATGAAATGAGAACTAGTGGATAATTAGAGGGAGGTGATTATCATCAGGGAATAATCTTGTGAATCGACTCTACGCTACCCTCACCGGCTCAACACAATCCTAGATCAGATTTGATACTCATCATGATTTCATCAAAATAATGGAAGCTTCCCAAAAAAAGAGCTTCAAGTATTCCAACTACCAAAGATGTTTGTTGAAAACACTTGAATCACATAACAAACACAGAAATATATGTATCAACAAGAGTACCAAACGATAGAGGAATTTTTTTATGCTTTCGACGAGAACTACGCTGTTGTTAGCTGTTCTGGTTGTTGTTCGAATTAATCGCCTTCCGACGGTGGGGTGGGTTAGTCTCAAGAGATCAAAATTTATCTTTTATACAAGTAAAAAGAAAGTATCTGTAGCCAGAATTATTAGCCAGAATTATCCAAATGACAGCTATATTCACGGGACTTCCACTAATGAGTATTTTCTTAAAATCATGATCGAAATCAAATCATCGAACTGTCGTCTAGAATAATTTTTCCTCTCCTATACTTCACTTCCAGGCAGTGATCACGAAGGAACGGGAGAGTTACTAGCTATCTGCTGGTAAAAAGTCTAGTAATCTACTATCATTTTTATTTTTCGTATAATGATGAGTCTAATACTATAATGTTTAAATGTTAGTGACAATAATTAGTATTAAGTTATTAGAACATTTATCCTTCTGCTGCAAGTGGTACTATTTTAGAACTTCTAAACAAAACGGCACCGTTTTTTTAGGTACTCCATTATTTTCTTGGTGGCAGCATCTCTTTCGAGTACTTTTCCTCTGGCAACGTGTCCACCTCAATTTGTCATTAAGTACTAAGACCAGTTACGTCATTTGTCACTTATTCATTCTTTCTTCTCTCTCTCTCTCTCTCTCTCACTCTCTCTATAAATACAAAATCTTCATACGTTTTTCCTGTGGTTGTCTCTCGTTTCTTGCTTCGCAAAACATCAAACTTCATAAGTCAGCATGCAGTCAGTTTCCGGCCAAACCGTGTGTGTGACTGGCGCTGGCGGATTCATAGCTTCATGGATTGTAAAACTTCTTTTGGAGAAAGGCTACACTGTAAGAGGAACAGTCAGAAATATAGGTAAAAGCTCATATGGGGCGCTTGTGTCAGACGCGCTTGATACGACATATTAATTGAGTCCTTCCATTTTTAGTAAGACTACTTATTGTGACGTGTCAGGCACACGGGTGCTCCAATAGGCACCTGAAGCTCATGTAATTGATTGTCATCCATGTTCAGATCTTACTTAGAAGTTAGAACTATGTATGCTAGTGGTGGACCCGGGCCATATCCATGGGATCACAATTGACGCATGCAAATATACGCCGAAACCAGTTTATAAATAAATTTATAGCCTTTTTTCATGATATCATGTTGATATTTCTTGTTTTTTTTCAATCATGTTAACATATTCATGAAGATCAAACCCACTGGAACTATATATATATATGTGCATGTGTGGATACATAGAGAGGTATGGAACAAGATAAAATGATAGGGTTTAAGGTTCTTATTTATAAAAAGGCTTTTGCTAAAGAGTGTACTTAGGACACTTATGGCTGCAGATGATCCGAAGAATTCTCATTTGAGAGAGCTTGAAGGAGCACAGGAGAGATTAACTCTATACAAAGCCGATCTTCTTGATTACGAGAGTTTGTTTGAAGCTATCAATGGGTGTGACGGTGTTTTCCACACTGCATCTCCCATGACAAATGATCCAGTAAGTTCTAATTAGTTTTTTTTTTTTGCATTTCCATAAAATAGTCTCGTTGGAATGCCTCCCCTTTGAAGATTTCCTTATTTTTCCTTTTTCCATATTTGCCAACTGATGGGAAAAAAGCAGATTGCTCCAAGCTTAAGAATTGACCTTCAAGTGTTTATTGTTTACTTTGCTCTAAACTCAACAATTTTTTAAAACTTTTCTATGTAATATTCCTTCCATTTTCCTAGACAAGACAACCAAACTTTTTTTTTTCTTTTTTTCTTTCTTTTTTTGGGTGACATGAGATTGAATGCGGTTACTTCTGCTTAATGTTGGTTTGAAGGTAGCCACGTTGGAGCCAGCAGTGAATGGAGCAAAGAATGTGATGATTGCGGCGGCTGCAGCCAAAGTTCGGCGGGTAGTGTTCACTTCATCAATCGGTACAGTACACATGGACCCTAATCGGAACCCTAACGCAGTCGTCGACGAAAGTTGCTGGAGTGATCTCGAATTCTGCAAGAACACTAAGGTTAATTCAATCCTATTAATTAATTATTATATGAATCTTACAATTTCAGTTGCATTATCTGAAATTTACAATATTGTCGTTCAGGATAAGACCTAGCAAGGGGGCAAAAAAAAAAACTGCAGGAATTTTACAATATATCACTGTCACTTTTGTAACTTTTTTTCATGTTGAAATTTTTACTTTTTGTATAACGTCCCTCAACCTCTCATGCATAAGATACAAAATTGTAGAATTGGTATTGCTATGGAAAAACGGGGGCAGAGAAGGCGGCGTGGTGGGTGGCGAAGGAGAAAGGGGTGGACCTAGTGGTGGTGATTCCGGTGGTGGTGATTGGACCACTGTTGCAACCCACCCTCAATGCTAGCAGCTATCATATTCTACAGCACCTGAATGGCTCGGCAAAGACGTATCCCAACGCAGTCCAGGCCTACGTGCATGTTAAGGATACGGCATTAGCGCACATGCTGGTTTACGAGACTCCTTCGGCTTCAGGGCGATACATTTGCGCAGAGGCTATTCTTCACCGGCGCGAGGTGGTTGAAATTCTGGCTAAGTTCTTCCCTCAGTATCCTATTCCTACCAAGTAAGTTGATTAATGGTATCATTAGACTCAATCTTAAATCATGATGGGATAATCGTTTTGGTTCATTATGTATATGTATATAATAAATATAGACTAAAGAAACAAATTCAAGTACTTTCTATGGATGATGAATGCAGGTGCCTTGATGATATGAAGGCAAGAGGCAAACCATACAAATTTTCAAACCAAAGGATAAAGGACTTGGGCTTGGAGTTCACACCAGTGAAACAGTGCCTATACGACGCTGTCAAGAGCCTGCAAGAGAAAGGCCACCTCCCAGTTGTTCCCATCCAAGAAGACAAAGCTAATAAGAAATGATGACTTGGTGGTGTTTTGTACCACCAATCCATCCTCATATGTTCTTTTTGAAGTTTCAATTCTGTACTTCTATGAATTTATCTATTGTTTTGTAAAATTGTTTTTATCGTTTTTCTGGTGGAGGGATCTCCCAGTTTGCCCCTTACATATAATGCCCATTTTGTCATTTCACCTAATCTGTTATGGTTTCATTTGTTTTGCAATCAAGATCAAATCATAAGCAATTATGTATTTATCTTTGAACCACACGATCGAGGAGGTCATGTAATTCCTGATGAAATCAATAGTTAAATTATATGGAATAATCTTGTGGATCAACTCTACCCTCAAGCCTTCCAACCACAAAAGGTGTTTGTTGAAAACACATGAATCACATAACAAACGAGGAAAAAAATATACATATATATACATATATAAACAAGAGCACCTCACACGAGGTGTTGTTAATAGCTGTTCTGGTTGTAAGGTCGAATTTTTTGTCTTCGGACCGCGTGGTGGGTTGGTCTGAAGAGATTAAAATTTTCTCCTTTTATACAAATAACAAGTAAAGAGAGCGAGAGGTGGCCTCTCCCCACCTCTGTTTGTGAAATGGAAATGATTTGTGTGATTAATCTGTCACCGAATTATCACTAAGATAAATATATATATATATATATATATAGAGAGAGAGAGAGAGAGAGAGAGAGAGAGAGAGAGAGAGAGAGAGAGAGAGATGGAATAAAAATAAAATGACAGGGTTGAAGGTTCTTATTTATGAAAGGCTTTTGCTAAAGAGTGTACTTAGGACACTTATGGCTGCAGATGATCCGAAGAATTCCTTTCTCATTTGAGAGAGCTCGGAGGAGCAAAGGAGAGATTAACTCTATAGAAAGCCCATCTTCTTGATTATGAGAGTTTGTTTGAAGCTATCAATGGGTGTGCTAGTGGTTTCTACACCGCTTGTCCTGTGAATAACTATCCAGTAAGTTGTAATTAATTAATTAATTGTTTTTGTGATCCATTTCTGGGTTAGTTCTCTAGTCCGCATACATATTTCTCTTGCCTCATTGCATGTGTAATCTAGCTCTGATTTCTCTCCATGAGGGATTTGCACTTTCAATCAAAGGCCCTTAATTTGAGGATGATTTCTATGAGTAATCTTCTATCTTTGAGGATGATTTCTATGCTGCCTCCATCTTCTTTCCTATCACGCCCAACCTCGTCCATATTATTCATTCTAGCTAAGACAACCGAAAAAATCTCCTCCTCTCTTTTCCATTTTTTTTTTATATGAAACTGAAATGTTTGGCTGCACATCAGAATGGAAGTCAAGTTCCATTTCTAATTATATGAAAATAAACTATAGATATTAGTTTTTGGACATATTTTTTTAGGCCTCAAAAAGGGTTATTTTGTAATTTTTTAAAAGATTTGATTGCTTAATATCTTGGCCTATACAAATCCAATTTAATCTAGATTTTTTCATAATAATTTTTTTATGTTTCTAATTTCCAACTTTGAGCCTAACTTGAATTTTGTTATTTTTGATAATTTACTTATTTTTTTTATTTTTGCCTTGATTTTGGTATTTAGGGTTATAGTTTGGTTTTTTTCCTTTAAATACAATGAAAGGGCTTCTGCATCAGTGTAGTTATTTTGATTAATAATATTTCAAAGAGTGTTTCTCTTATATTTTTATTATTTTTGTAATCTTAGTGAAGAACTACAAACAGTGATTGCTTACTTTCTGATATCTTCTTGGTTAAGTTTAACACATCATGGAAGCCGTTTAATCTTGTGGTTTTCAAATCCAGGAACCTCACTAGCACTTCTTAACTTTCATGTTGTAATTTTCATTTGTATATCCTTTAAACCTCTATCAACCGAAACCGTAATGGATTAAGCGATAATAAAATGGGCATCACATTTAACTGGAAAATCCCTCCGCCAGAAAAACAACGCAAAGAAATTTACAGAACAATAGGTAAATTCTTTGAAAGTACAGAACTTCGAAAAGAACATATGAGGCTGGATTGGTGGTGTTTGGTGATACAAAACACTACCAAGTCATCGTTTCTCTTATTTGATTTGTCTTCTCTTACAGTTCTCATTAGCATTTTCTACCATGGCAACGGGCACATTGTTAAAAAATTAATGCATTTGTCTAGAAAGTTCAACAAAAATCTAAGATATTATCATGTGATGTGGGGTGTAGTTAAATTCCTAAAGCCTTGAAATAAGGATGATCACATGACAATTATTTTCTTGTAATGATGATGCCTCTGCATAGTAGCCTAAATTCACCACATCTTTAAAGATATTGTTAGACCAAAAGTCATTGGTCACAAATATCTCATGATATTTTGTAAGAGTAAGTAGGTAGAAGAGTCTATATATAGTCTTACAGTTTGTGAGAACAAGCCACCAACAAAGTTGTCCACCAATCATATGTAAACAATTTACCCGCTTAGTGCACTTTTTTGTGTGAAAGAGCTCTGCTGTAGCAACTCAATTCTTCTTGAAAACATAACATTTTTAATGGTTAGACAACAGCATAAAATGTGTTAGACTAGGCATTTTTAATTGTTAGGCAACAGCATAAAATGTGCTAAAAAAAATTTTAATGGTTAGACAATAGGATTACTTTTTTAATGGTTAATTAATTTAATTTTTATTGAATTTAAGAATTAAAATTAAAGTGGACTGTGTTACGTAATTTGGTTACAATATAGTGTGTTGGGCTAAATAATATTGAGGTGTGTTAAACTTAGAGATTAGAAAATTTAGACATTAAAAATGAGAGTTGGACTAGGCTGCCTGAGGTTATAGTCTAGGGAAACCTTCAACATCTCTTCGCCCTTGTATATACATAGACAACTGGTCAACTGCAATGTCCTTACTAATAAAATTTTTTGATGTGGTTAAATGCGAACCTCTTTCATTCTAAAACAAATGAAAACAAAAAAACAAAAAAATAAAATTGGGTTTGTATGCCTGAAACCTTAGTGTTCTTGCAGAATTCGAGATCACTCCAGTAAGTTTCATCGATGACTGCATCAGGGTTCGTATTGGGGTCCATGTGTACTGCACCCATTGATGAAGTGAACACTAAACGTTCAATTTGGCTGCAGCCGCTGCAATTATCACGTTCTTTGTTCCATTCACCGCTGGCTCCAACACGGTTTCCTTCAAACCAAACATTAAATACAAGTGGCCACAATCAATCTTAAGTCTCCAATAAAAGGGAAAAAAAAAAAAAAAAAAGAAAAGAAGGGGAGAAGGAGCTACGGTTGTTATCGATCGGTTGTCTAGGAATGAAAAAAAGGACGAGCGAGGCTGGGCGTGACAGGAAAGAATATGGAAGCAGCATATTTCTTGATTGAAGAGTACAAATTCCCGATCGTGGACAGAAATCAGAGCAAGATTACACGTGCAATTAATGAGGCAAGAAAATAGGATTTGCTGACTAAATAACTAATCAAGAAATGGATCACAAAAATGATATAACTTACAGCATCGTTAGTCACGGGACAAGCGGTGTGGAAAACACCATCACACCCATTAATAGCTTCACGCAAACTCTCATAATCAAGAAGATCGACTTTGTATAGAGTTAACCTCTCCCGTGCTCCTTCAAGTTCTCTCAAATGAGAATTCTTCGGATCATCTGCAGCCATAAGTGTCCTAAGTACACTCTTTAGCAAAAGCTTTTTATAAATACGAACCTTAAACCCTATCATGTTATCTTGTTCAATTTTCTCTCTCTCTCTCTCTCTCTCTCTCTCTCTCTATATATATATATATATAATGCTCGTGGGTTTGATCCTCATGGATATTGTAACATGATTGGAAGGAAAAAAACAAGAAATATCAACATGTTATTCATGAATTCTGGGCAGGGACGACGATTATATGAATGAGCTCGTGCCTATATTTCTAACTGTTCCTCTAACAATGTAGCCTTTTTCCAAAAGAAGTTTAACAATCCATGAAGCTATGAATCCGCCAGCGACAGTCACACACACGGTTTGGCCGGAAACTGACTGCATGCTGACTAGGGTTTGAGGTTGGTATATATCTGACGAAGTTTGATGCTTTGGAGGTAGAGATTGGCCGGTTTTGGAATGCAAGAAATAAGAGGCTTAACCACAGAAATGTAAGGAGATTTTGTTGTATTTATAAGTGCCACAACTAATCCCTAGTGATGAATTCAGGTCGACATTAATCACAAAACTTATCTCCATTTCTCACAAACAGAGGGGCGTCACGGTGTTCGTAAACGGTGCCGTTTTGCTGAAAAGTTTTAAAATAGGGTTGTTGAAGAGAGAGAGAAAAATGTTGTATCAACTACTGATAAAAAACAAAAAAAAAAAAAAAATTAAACGTTCTTTGGTCAGATTGGTCTACCCAAATTTTTTTTGGTTCTCCCCAACATTCCCCACTTGTCTAACTCTTGTTAAACTTGTGTGGGATAGGATGACTAGACAAATTTCAAAATTAATTGAGGTGTATGCAAGCTGGCCTAAACTCTCAGTTAGCCAAAAAAAAAAAAATTCTACTACTAAAATTTAAACATTACATTACAGATTCGCCAAGGAGTCAAGTATAGGAGGAAAGATTATTCTAGATGACTGTTCGATGGTCTGATTTCGATCATGATTTTAAGACAATATTTAAATTATTAGTGGACGTCACATAAATGTAACTGTCATTTAGGATAATTGAGAGAGGATTCATGTGACTGTGGTCTAGGATAATTTTGGTGGAAGGCTCTCTGCACTCTGTTGTTATTAACATAAAAACGAGAAATTTTGATCTTTTCAGACCGACCCACTACACGTTCCGGAAGCAAATAATTTGAACAGCGAACAACAACGCAGTTCTCGTCGAACATATCAAAAGTTTTCACTATCGTTAGGTGCTCTTGTTTATATATGTTTTTCTGTGTTAGTTATGTGATTCGTGTGTTTTCAACAAACGTCTTTATAGTTGGAAGGCTTTAAGCTCTTGTTTACGAAAAAATTTGATGAAATCGTGATGAGTGTGAAATCTAGGATTGTGTTGATCAGTCGGCGAGGGTAGAGTAGATTCACAGGATTATCCCATGATGATCACCTCCATCTAATTATCCTCTAGTTCTCGTATCATATTCTTGCAATATTTCAGTATAGTGAGTTAACAGCTGCCAGTAGTTGTCATGAAAACTTGACTTACTGATCCTTGATAGACACTGATAATTCATGATTTGATACGTAATGCCATATAATCAAGAAAATTACAGATAATTATGTGGTTAGATCAGAGACTTTCAATAAAAAAAATAAAAAAAAAAACACCAATCATAATGTCTCTTAATTAATTGCAAAAATGACTTCTAAACATTATTCTAATGGTTTTTTTGTATAAAATTTTTTTTTCTTTTTTTGTTGATAAGTGTATAAATTTTTTGTTTAAGAGTATCATTTTTCTTCTTATTATTTTTTCAAATATGGGTACACAATCTTGTATCAAAATAATGTGGTAATGATAGTTTTTAATTCAATAGTATTTTGGCGAGTTATTTATTTTTCAAGTGATAGACTCACAACTCAATTATATCATTCTGTACTATATATACTTTTTTGTACAAATTTTCTCCATTTATATCATTACTAAACTATGTAGTATATGTGCTTGCTACCATGGCTAGTTTTGTTTTTTTTTTTTTTATTAACCCGGTATTAAGGCCAACTTGTGCGCACCTTAATTAATTTTGAAGTTTGTATAATTTTCCATTCCACAAAGGCCATCACAATTAAGAAGAGACGAGGACAATTGCATTGCGTAGCTGAGAGTCAACACAAGTTAAACACATACAAATTGAACCTAATTCGAAATTAACCTAACAATTAACTCTATTGTGTAATGTAGATAGGGAAATTCTCCACGCGAAGAGTTCTTGTGTTGATTGTGAGCAGAAGTGTTTGATTTTTTATTATTTTTTTCCCTTCAGAGAATCCTTGATTTGGTGAATTCCTATATATACTCGATCGATATATATAAAGGGTTGTTTTACTGGAATGAAAATTAAGGTACGCAATCAACTAATTAACAAGCTGAGTTATAAAAATGTGATGAGAACAACACGTTACGGGTCTGAAAGAGTTGAGAAGAGTTGACCAGCTGCTGGTGCCTTTAGTTGCTGCGATTGCATCGCTTCTTGACTACAAGCTAGCTAGTTTTCATTTCATATTCTCACAATATTTCATTGTAGTGACTTGGCAACTGCCATTATTACTCATGAAAACATGACTCACGGGTAGGACAAAACCAAGAATGTTGTTGAGACCAGGCCAAGGTAAAAAAAAATTAAATTTTGATAGGTAAAGGTAAAAAAAATTTTAATTTTGAGGGGCTCAAAGTAAATAAAAAAAAATTGTATTTTGAAGGGCTAGAATAAAATTTTTTAAATTTTGGAAGGGCCAATACACTATTTCTTATATTAAATACTTAAAATTTATAGAACCTATATAGAATTTTGTCAAAGTAAGGGGGACAATGACTCTATTGTCTTAAGGTAGTTCTGTCTTGCTTACGAAAAATTCTACTTACAAATAGGGACGGCAATTATACTCAAAGAAGTGGGTCCCCACCCACCTCGACTCGTATGTGAATTTAATAAAAGATTTAGAGGTATGTTATGGATGGAGTGTGGGAGAGAGAATAAAAACCGACCCCGACCCAATTATGTACCAAAATAACTAGAATACCCTTATCATTTTTTTCAAATAAGATCAAAGCAACAGGAAAACCACATAACAAAAGCAAGGAAAACAAAAAACAAAAAACTCGTCCTCGACTATCCTCCGCAACCACCCTTTGGACAAGATATGGGAGGTTAGGAGCTTCCAACGAGCCACTCCATTCTAGCAGCCATAGCATGTGCAGCACCATTGGCCCTTCTAGGCACATAAACAATGCTCCAGTTTCTTCTAGTAGCCAAGAAAGACTTGATATCTTTGACCATCGAAATAATAGACCAGTGGGGGAATTGAAGTACTCCTAGACAAGCGTAAACCACAGCTTGTGAGTCACCTTCAATTAGACAATCTCCCTCGATCCATGAACAATAAATGGCTACTGAAGATTTTCCAAAGAAGTGGTGAAGTAATGGACTCCTACGTATCACACAAGATCAGGAAAGGAAAAATGGGCATTTTTGGCTTTGTCAGATTCAAATCTTGCCATGAAGCCTATAATGCAATCAACACTTTCAATGGTGTATGGTTACTGGATAAAAAACTTTTGGTTAAAAGAACAAAGTATGATATGAAGAAAAACAGGGAGGATGACAACCAAAATGGATCGGCTATAAAAGGAAAGTTCTTAACAAGAAACCCATAATCCTCAATGACTCTTTAACCAATGGAAGATCCTACAAGGAAGTCGTTAACACACACAAAGTTATAAACAAATTAGAAAAAACAAGAACCTGAAGACTCAAAGGGTGGTGGAAGTAGAGGAAGTCAAAGAAAAGTGGTTGGGAAACTGTGCTATTGCAATAGCTCATGACCATAATATTATTGAGGGAATCGAAGAAGCCATGAGGGGGGGAGGAGTAAACTACATCAAACTAAAGCCTCTTGGAGGTCTGAAAGTTTTCTTGCAATTTGAAGACATTGGCGATAAGGAAGCCATGCTGGAAGGTGGAAGAGCATGGCTGGAAAATTGGTTCTCCGTTGTCTATAACTGGTCATATAGAGAAATCAACACCTTCAGAAGGATATGGGTCATAGTGGAAGGAATACCTCTTCATGCTTGGAATGTAACAACTTTCAAGAAAATGGGAGAATTATCGGGCAGAGTGATTACAGTGGATGAAAGAACTGCCAACAAGAGTGTTCTTGAACAGGGAAGATTAATGATTGAAACTGAAGAAGAGTCCATAATCCATGACTCGTGAGCTTAAAGTAAGAAATGTGGTACATAAAGTGAGGATAAAAGAAGAAGGTCACCATTGGCAACCCATCTCAGATAAATTATTCTGGACAGATAATCTTAGTCAATCCTCAAGCAAAGATTCAGAAGCATGGAAGGATGAGGATTTTCATTCGATATCACAGAAAGTCGTACCACAAGGCAAGCAAGGAGCTTTGAATGCATCACATGATTATGGCTCTATTGAATCAGCTCACCATGGAGCCATGGAAACAAACTTGCAGAACTGCGATGAGGAAGAAGATGACCTGGCATTTACTAGCCAAGTAGCAGAATCTAGCAAGGACAATTCGACTCATCAAAGCCAAAACAGCAACATTGATGATAGTCACGAGAATCACAGAAAAGGGGATCAACTATTAGCGGCATGGATATAGTCTCAAGAAGGGAAGCCATTACTAATGCTCTTCCCAAAATTGCACAACTGCGATGAGGAAGATGATGACCTGCATTTACTAGCCAAGTAGCAGAATCTAGCAAGGACAATTTGACTTATCGAAGCCAAAACAGCCACATTGATGATAGTCACGAGAATCACAGAAAAGGGGATCAACTATTAGCGGACATGGATATATTCTCAAGAAGGGAATCAATTACTAATGCTCCTCCCAAAATTGCACAACTGCGATGAGGAAGATGATGACCTGCATTTACTAGCCAAGTAGCAGAATCTAGCAAGGACAATTCGACTCATCGAAGCCAAAACAGCCACATTGATGATAGTCACGAGAATCACAGAAAACGGGATCAACTATTAGCGGACATGGATATATTCTCAAGAAGGGAATCCATTACTAATGCTCTTCCCAAAATTGCACAACTGCGATGAGGAAGATGATGACCTGCATTTACTAGCCAAGTAGCAGAATCTAGCAAGGACAATTCGACTTATCGAAGCCAAAACAGCCACATTGATGATAGTCACGAGAATCACAAAAAAGGGGATCAACTATTAGCGGACATGGATATATTCTCAAGAAGGGAATCCATTACTAATGCTCTTCCCAAAATTGCACAACTGCGATGAGGAAGATGATGACCTGCATTTACTAGCCAAGTAGCAGAATCTAGCAAGGACAATTCGACTTATCGAAGCCAAAACAGCCACATTGATGATAGTCACGAGAATCACAGAAAAGGGATCAACTATTAGCGGACATGGATATATTCTCAAGAAGGGAATCAATTACTAATGCTCCTCCCAAAATTGCACAACTGCGATGAGGAAGATGATGACCTGCATTTACTAGCCAAGTAGCAGAATCTAGCAAGGACAATTCGACTCATCGAAGCCAAAACAGCCACATTGATGATAGTCACGAGAATCACAGAAAACGGGATCAACTATTAGCGGACATGGATATATTCTCAAGAAGGGAATCAATTACTAATGCTCCTCCCAAAATTGCACAACTGCGATGAGGAAGATGATGACCTGCATTTACTAGCCAAGTAGCAGAATCTAGCAAGTACAATTCAACTCATCGAAGCCAAAACAGCCACATTGATGATAGTCATGAGAATCACAGAAAAGGGGATCAACTATTAGCGGACATGGATATATTCTGAAGAAGGGAATCCAGTACTAATGCTCTTCCCAATGATAGCAGCAGCTCAAGAAATCAAGAGAAGGGGAGGGAAAAGCAAACGGCATCATCAAATTCAAATTTTGAAATGGATGGGGAAGCTCTAGAGCTGGATTGGGCCGTTGAGAGCACCCTTTTATCACATAAGAGCCCATCAAAACTTCAGCCTAGTGTAACTAAAGACATGATATCAAACAAGCAAACCACCATCAGCCCAAGAGAAGAAAGATTATTCAATTCTGGTATTAAGCTGCAAGTCCTCTAGAATAAAATCCCAAAGGACCGTAGAAGGAAAAAATCTCTCTCGGAACTAGGCATCAATCCCAGCTCAAAAAAAAGCATAAAGCAGCATAACCTCTATCAAGCACAGAAGGTAGCTACCCCATCAGAATCCTCATTATCCACAAAAGATTTCAGGAATAGAAATAGAGTAATCATTAAAGATCTGGAGGTGCATTGTCTGAAAGAACCATAAAAAACAGTCCAAATTGGAAAAGCATTGGGAATTAATTACTTTCATGATAAAGAAGGGGAAGTAAAAAAAAGACTATCAAAGTTGGAATGGAAGGACCGTGGGAACAAAAAGATAGGTGGAGGCAGGAAAGGAGGTAAGTCTTAACCTTCCTAAGCAGAGTCTATCAGGTGTTTGTTTATTTTATCAATGAAGCTTTTATCCTGGAATGTTCGAGGTTTGGGGAAGGATCAAAAAATGAGGATGGTCAGAAAGGTAATAACAGGGAGATCTGTTGATATGGCACTTCTACAGAAAACAAAATAGAAAAACTGTAATGATAAAGTCCATTTGGGGATTTCATGGAGGGAAATGGGAAGCTGTAAATGCAGAAGGCTTATCAGGAGGGCTGGTTTGCATATAGGAAGAGGATTTTTTCAAGCAGGAGTTTATATTGAAGGAAAAACACTTTATATTCCTGGTTGGCCTTGTTAAAAAGACCTTCAAATGTGCAATTCTGAACATTTATGCTCCTAATGACGAGGATGAGAGAGCTGTTTTGTGGGAATCCCTTCTGATTCTTAGATCTCAATGGAAAGTACCTTGGTGTTTGGGGGATTTCAATGAAATTTTAAAATTAAAGGAGAGATCATCATGCAACAGAGTATCAAGGGGAATGAGAAATTTCAGCTCCTTTGTATCAAAGGCAAAAGTTTTTGATATTCCCATGGCAGGAAGGTGGTATTCATGGTCAAATTTTCAAAAGAAAGAGGTGTGGAGTAGGTTAGATGGATTCTTATTATGCAATTAATGGATTTTAAAGTTCAACTGCTCTCAGTGGGTTCTCCAAAGGTTGCTATCTGATCACAGCCCCATTCTTCTATCAGATGAGGTACAAGACTGGGTCACTGGAGTCCAAAGCCTTTTTAAGGTTTTTGAAGCATGGTTCAAAATGAAATCTTTCAATCTACTCATCAAGGAGACATGGGGATCTACCAAAGCGTCAGGGTGGTCAGCTTTTGTTCTATTGAAGAAAATGTAGGCTCTTAAAAGGGAAATTAAAGAATGGTACAAACAGAAATCAAAATCATGGGAATTCAAACCAAAGGAATTGGAAGAGGAACTTCACAAGATTGATCTTTTGGGTGAGTTCAACTCTACTGAAGAAAATGTTCAAAGGGAAAGAGAACTAAAGCAGAAACTGTGGAAATACTACCTTAGAGAGGAATCAATGGCTAGACAGAAGTCCAGAAAACTTTGGATTCAATTGGGTGATAAAAATACAAGTTAATTCATTCCTCAATGAAAGCTATATTCAAGAGAAACTACATTGGGCAGCTAATGGTGAATGGAAAGGTGTTTTCTCATCCTCCTCAAGTAAAGGAAGCAATCTACAATCATTTTTCAAAAGGGTTTCTTGAAGATTACAATGACAGACCTATTCTGGAAGGAGAGTTTGTAGGAAAGCTGAGCATGGAAAGTCATGCATCTTTGGAAAGGAATTTTGAGAAATTGGAAGTTTGGAATGCACTCGAGAGTTGTAATGGAGGCAAGGCACCTGGTCCAAATTGCTTTAAGCTGAGTTTCTAGCAAAAATTCTGGAACCTGTCAGAGAAAGAAATCCTTCAATTTCTGGAAGAGTTCCACTCCAATGGGAGGATTCTAAAAGGTATCAATTCATCTTTCATTACTCTTGTACCTAAAAATGACAGTCCAGACTCTTTATCCTGCTCAGGCCAATTTCATTAGTATCCTCTATCTATAAAATCCTTTCTAAATCTCTAGCACTAAGACTGAGAAAGGTTATGGAAGAGATAATCTGTGATAATCAATCAGCATTTGTCAAAGGTAAGCAGATATTAGATGGTGTTTTGATTGCAAATGAGGTCATTGACAATTGGAAGAGAAAAAAGAAAAAAGGCATAGTGATAAAATTAGACTTTGAAAAAGTTTTTGACAATGTCGATTGGAAGTTTCTCTTTCAGATGATTGCTAAAATGAACTTTGGGATTAAATGGTGCAAATGGATAAAAGAGTGCCTTTCAAGTGCATGGGTATCAGTATTAGTTAATGGGTCGCCTACAAAGGAATTTCTGATGAAAAAGGGGTTAAGGCAGGGTGACTCTCTGTCACCCTTTCTATTTATAATAGTCACAAAAGGTTTGAACATCTTACTACAAAGGGCAAGATCCTTGAACCTCATCAAGGGTCAATCTTTGGGTTCAGAACGATTGTACATTACCCATCTTCAGTTTGTTGATGATACATTGCTCTTCTGCTCAGCTGATTTGGAGGAAACTAAGAACTTAAAAAGGATATTGGGATTTTTTGAACTATTATATGGGCTTAGAATTAATTTTCAGAAATCTATGGTGAGTGGGATTGGGGTGGAGGACGGTTTGCTTGAAAAGGTAATGGATATCTTTAATTGCAAGAAGCAATGCCTTCCAATGAATTACCTAGGTCTCCCCTTAGGAGCCAGTCCAAGAAACTTTAATTGCTGGACAGGGGTTATAAACAATATAAATAGCAAACTTGCATTGTGAAAAACGAAATACTTGTCAATAGGTGGCAGATTAACCCTTATGAAGTCCACACTGGCTAACCTACCTATTTATTATGTGTCATTGTATAGAGCCCCAATTAAGGTGTGTAAGGAGATTGACAAGCTTCAGAGGAGATTTTTGTGGGGTGATAAAGAGGATAAAAAGGGGATTCACTGTGTCAAATGGAGTAAAGTCACTGTCAGCAAAAAGAATGGGGGTTTAAGCTTAACCCCCATAAGAGTTATGAACATGGCCTTGTTAGCTAAGTGGTGGTGGAAATTTTCCGATGATAGGAAAGCTCTTTGGAGAAAGGCATTATGTAAAAAGTACAATTGGGAGGAATCAAGGTGGACATTTCTTATTGAATCAGAGAAGGGTGTTTCAGTCATAATGAAAGATATTCTAATGGTAAAGGATGATCAGAAAAAATTCAATGAAGTGTTGAAATCCAACCTCAAGATCAAAATTTTCAAGGTCTTTCAACTTTCTTCTAGAATGAGCCTTGGATGGATGGTCAAGTTCTGAGGAAAACCTTTCCCATATTGTTTCTTTTATCAACTCAGAAAAGAGCAATGGTGGCAGATATTAAGGAAGGCTTAGAAACCTGGAATCTATCATTTAGATGGAACCTTCTTTGTTGGGAAGAAAACAATCTTGTTGAGCTCAAACTCCTCCTAAACAGGGTGTTACTGGATGCAAATAGCAATGACTCAATTGAATGGAAGGCTAACAAAAAAGGGCTATTCTCAGTTAAATCTTTTTGTCAGGTATTCCAAGAGTCTAATCCACAGGAACATTCCAATCTATCTTGGATCTGAAAATCATGGGCCCCTCTTAAAGTCCAGATCTTTTGTTCGCTGGTCATGCATAAAAGAATTAAAACCATATCTTTCCTGAGACAAAGGAATATAATTCACCAGAATGAAAGCTTAATCTGTGAGTTCTGCAAGGAAGAGTTTAGAAGACTGCGATCAGCTGCTTCTGAAATGTAGAACTGCTTGGCTAGTTTGGAGCGGTATTATAAAATGGTGGTGGCTGGTGTGGGTTTGTCCGAAAAACACAGAGCATCATAATATCTGGTGGAAGGAGCTAAAGTTCAGATTCTTGGGAAAGCATTTGTGGGAAGCTCTGTTTCAGGCTATCTTGTGGATCATCTGGTTAGAAAGAAATGAGGTAATCTTCAATAAAAAGCAATTTTGCTGGGAAGGTATTGTTGAGGCTGTCAAGCTGCAGGTACTACTGTGGGCACAAGCCAGAACAAGACCTGGGAGTTTAAATTGCTACAATTTCCTTTATTCAATTAAAGGGGTTAAAACTCTTGATCCCTCTATGCTATAATTGAGTTAGCATATTTTATGATCTAGTTATTGCTCTTTTGTCTTTCAAGCAGGGTTCCATTTTGGGTGGGGAAGGATCAATATGAAGTCTTTCGGGCTAGTATTTTCCTTTGCCCTTTGGTTTTCAATAAAATTCTTTGTTGTTCAAAAAAAAAAAAAACAATTCTTATTGCTTTGTCTTCTCTCTTCCAATTTTAATTAAGCATTGTTACCATGGCAAGGACACAGTGCCGTACGGGGCCCGTGACCACCTGTGCCCTCCCTCCCTCCTCAACGTTAGCGACATAAGAGACCGAATGTGCATAAATTCATCATGTTGCATGGGAACAACTGGGAGGCGGAGGTGGCCTTTCTCTTGCGGTCTCTTGACGGTGTCGTATAGGCATTGTTTCACTGGTGTGAACTCAACGCCCAAGTCCTTTAGCCTTTGGTTTGACAATTTTGTACGGTTTGCCCCTTGGCTTCATATATATCATCAGAGCACCTGCAATATTTATAGAATTCCACTCATCAATTTAATCAGCTTATGTAGAATTCTCAGATAAGCAATCACCCAAAACTCCATTCAACTTACTTTGTAGGAGTAGGATACTCAGGGAAGAACTTAGGCCAGAATTTCAACCACCTCGATCGCGTTGGTGAAGCATGGCCTCTGCACAAATGTATCGCCCCGAAGCTGAAAGAGTCTCGTAAACGAGTATGCAATGGCCGACGCGCAAGGGGCCACCGGCCCCTTAAGTTTTAAAAAATTAACTTTTACTCTATATACTTTGGAGTATTTATAATAAATAGGTGTGTTGGTCACCCCTAAAGTTTTAAAAAAATTTCTTAAACTTTATATACTTTTGAGTATTCATAATATAATAATTGTATTATCCTTCCAAAACTCATGTCAATATTTACCTTCCAAAATTCAAATAATTTTGCCTTATACTTATAATTTAGAAGCAACAAAAATTTATTAAGAAAGTAGTGCTTATGTTTTTTTAGTACTACATTCCCTATCGTTTTTACTTTATTTTTTATGCAAGTCATTCTCATGGTACAATGATAACACTATTTTTTGTTTTTTAAATTTTGGCCCCCGAAAAATTTTGGGGTCCGCGATTGCTAGTATGTGCGCTAATGCCGTATCCTCAACGTGCACGTAGGCCTGGACGGCGTTGGGACAAGTCTTTGTTGAGCCATTCAGTGCTTTAGGATATGAATATTACTAGCATTGAGGGTGGGTTGCAACAATGGTCAAATCACCACCGCTTTCTCTGTCGAGGGACGAATTCAGGATTTTTGTTTAGTAGGAACAAAATTTACACAACATTATACACAAAAAAATGTTAATTGGCAATATATTTTCTTTAATAAATAAAGAGATAATCATATTAAGTATGCCAAAAAAATGACACTGCCTATGTATAAAAATTGTACACATAAATTATATCAAAAGCTAAATCCATAATTGGCTCTCTAAGAATCAAAATTTCAAGAAAGAAATTTGGGATTTAGGTAACCAAGGGCTGATGAATATTGGGTTAATTGGGTTGTGTTTTTTGTTTGGCCAAATAATAAATAGTTAATGAGATACATATAATTTTTACTACAGGTTAGTAATATTTAGTAGGGGCAAATATAAGTATTAATAAATTTAAAGAAAAAATAAGTGTTTGTAAATTAAGTAGAGGCAAAATATCTACCTATAATATAAGATGAAATACATACATATAAAAAAAAAAATTAAAAGCAATAGAAGTAGCCAACGGAGTGGGGGCAGCTGCTCCCACTGTCTTTCCATAGCAATACCAGTTCTGCAATTTTGTATCGTATGCATGAGAAGTTGAGGGTTATGCAAGTGAAAATTACACCATGAAAGTTACAAAAGTGGAAGTGATATATTGTAAAATTCCTGCAGGTTTTCCCCTACCAGGTCTTGTCCTGAACTTTTCTCTCTCTTGGAGATTATTGAAGAAGTGAACACTACCCGCCGAACTTTGGCTGCAGCCGCTGCAATTATCACATACTTTGCTCCAACGTGGCTGCCTTCAAACCTAAGCACAAGTTGCCACTATCAATCTCATGTCTCCGAAAAAAAGAAAACAGAAAAGGTTTGGTTGTATTGTCTAGGAAAATGGAAGGAGTACTACATAGAAAAGTACTAAAAAATTGTTGAGTTTAGAGCAAAGTAAACAGCTTGGAGCAATCTGCATTTTTCCATGAGTTGGCAAATATAGAAAAGGAAAAACAAGGAAATCTTCAAAGGGAAGGCACTCCAATGTGACTATTTGATGGAAATGCAAAAACAATTAGTTAAAACTTACTGGATCATTTGTCATGGGAGATGCAGTGAGGGAAACGCCACTACACCCATTGATAGCTTCAAAGAAACTCTCAGAATCAAGAAGATGGGCTTTGTATAGAGTTAATCTCTCCTTTGCTCCTTCAAGCTCTCTCAAATGACAATTTTCAGGATCATCTGCAGCCATACATGCACCACAATATGGTAAACATCTATATCTAATTGCAACTATTCTATTTGAGTTTTGTGAAACTATGAATTTAAAACTAGTTCCGGTCGGGTTTGATTTTTATGAATGTAAAATGATTAAAAAAAAATGAGAAATATCAACATGCTATTCATAAAAATAAATAATAAAGCTATAAATTTTTTAACTGGATAGGCATATTACTTTCCATGTGTCGATTGTGGTCTCAGGGGTAGCATATATATATATACATGTTTCTAAGCAAGTTCAGGACAGGGAAGACGATTATATGAGGTTTTACCTATATTTCTGACTGTTCCTCTAATAGTGTAGCCTATTTCCAAAAGAAGTTTTACAATCCTTGAAGCTATGAATCCGCCAGCTCCAGTCACACACACGGTTTGGCTGCAAAATGACTGCATGCTGACTTTGTTGACGAAGGTTGGAGAGAGAGAGAGAGAGAGAGAGAGAGAGAGAGAGAGAGAGAGAGAGAGCGAGCATGAATCGGTGATACGTGTGAATGTGCAGAATCTTAGTGATCAATTAAGGTTGACGATAATTCAATGCTTGATTTTCTCCACATGGAGATGCATCACATTATATGGCATAAAACAGCTTCTTCTTGCAATGTGATCCCGTGCGAAGTTTATACTATGTCCATAAGCTTCTAATTGAAGTTTGAGAAAGCCTTATAGGGACACATAGGGACATGCGCATCTATTTTTGGTAGGGAAAGTTAACTTCAAACGACTCCCCCAAAAAAGGAGAAGTTTGGGACAGTCTTATGGGGACACGGTCTGATGTGGGATATACTAATACAGCACAAGTTTTGTTTTTCTTGGGGGAAAGCAACTCCGCCAAAAAGGAGAAGTTTGGAGAAGCCTGTTAGTAACGGCGGATTCGATATGGATTAGATTAAACACTACTCCGTTCTAACAGAAAAATTATAACTCACATCCTAACTCAAACCTCGTAATAGGTTGAACTTTTTCATCCGTTCACATTTCACTTAAGCTAATAAAATGGTAAAGTTAAAATAATTCTCTAAAAATAGAAGGAACACAAATTATACAAACTCAAACACAACATAATATTTAAAAGGAAAGAACAAGAGTATTTAAAAATTTTATAATATAATTGAGACAAGATCAGGGTGAAGTAACCGAAACTCTCACTATTCCAAACTCATGTTGAGCACTTACTTTCTTTCCTATATCTCTCCTTTATCTCGTTTATTTATATATATCAAACCCTTCTCACTAGCTGTAGGCTAAAACGGAGTTTAAGTTTTTAGGTTAAATTATCATATCCTTACTGGAACACAGTTTGCTGTGGAAAGCAACTCCAAACAACTCCTCAAAAATGAGAACTATGGGGAAGTATTTAGAATTATTTCACGATCTAGAATTATTTCGTATCAATATAATTAAAAAAAAAAAGAGTGATTTTCATAGAATTAATCCCATGATCACCTCCATTTAAATAATCCACCATGGATGTGCATTAATACATGTTTTTGTATTCCTAAACTCTAAATATATCTATAGGGATGTTTCATTGGAATAAAAAATAAGAGAGGAAATCTATAATAATATATAGATTCCGCTTCATACTCTCACATTTCATTATACTAGTGCGCACGTGCCTACCACATTATTTCCCTTAATATCACAACAAAAAAAAAGTATAGTTAATGCACAAAAATTAAAAACAAATAACAAAAATCATATTTATTATGTTATATTTTTGTATCACCACTTTAATATTTATATTGTGTCCAAGTTAAAAGCATGTATTAATTGTGCTATCACCGTGGTTCATCACATTCCCCTTCTTATTTGGCCTACCCCTTTTGGGATATCTTCCATCAGGGTAGCTACAATCTTTAGTTTGGGAAGCACATATGCTCTCTCTCTCTCTCTCTCTCTCTCTCTCTCTCTCTCTCTGTGACGCCTTCTTCAGGTTCTGAAGGCAAATCTGCCTCCTTGGACTCTGCATCTTTAGAAGAACCACCAAGTTTCTTTTCACGAATCTTTCCGCGACAAGGTGATTGAAGAGTTTTTCTTCCTCCACTAATCCAAGCAGGATCATAGCCCTCTTCTGGTCTTATCAAAAAATTAGGTTTCCGATTCCTTTTCTTTGGAACTGATTCTGGCTCTGCTTCTTGATTCACTGCCTCCGTGGAGTCTAAATAATCCAGATGGGCCTCATCCGAAGTTTTGAGCTGCTTACCCTTAGAACACTCCAATATCTTCAAAGAATTTTCATCCCCTATAGTATCACTGCCTCTCATTTGAGTAGTGCCAGCAGCATTCATAACTGATCTAGATGATCCTCCCACTGATGAACCAGCCTTTACAGGACAAACATCATCCAGCGCAAGCTCTTCAGCGACCTGCTTGTTAGAAACATAGTTTCGATTCAATTGATATATAAATATAGATATATATACAAAACTACATTATCTATCACCACAACTACTATAATGACATGGCATTAGAAAATACAAGTTTATTACCACAGGCTTGGTACAAAGGTTTTTACATTTGAAGAGATTGCCATGGTGAAGTTATGATCGTTTAGACTCTGCAGGCATAAAAAAATTTCAGGGGAAAAATCATCAATTGAAGCAAAAACCATTTCAATATTGTCACTTGATATACAAGTCAGAAATTAGAAGAAACATACCGAATGTTCCCTTTCAAATGCATCCTGGCATATTGAAGAGACTATTTCACTAAAATAATTCAAAGCGATGCCCATGAATTGCACTGCTTCTGGCATATAAGGTTTGAGTTTAGCAGCACAGTTTTTAAAGACATTCTCTCCAAGTTTCCAATAAAGAGGCAAAACATTCTGAAACAAAGAATACGCCTGATTAATAAAATTAGTGAAAAAAAATAATTAAAGCCAAAATGCAACTGGTCAGGTAAAAAAAGGTGATTATGTGAGCTAGTTAGGGGATGAGAAGTTCCAAGGAGATTTCCTCACTTTCCTGTATGACTAAGGTCATAATCGTCTCCATGCATGACAATACAGAAGGGGGGAGGCTGGACCTGAACAATTTTTTTTCAGTAAGAGTTATATTACCAAAAAAAATAAGGATATAACACTGCACAAAGGCGCACAAGCTCTCAAAGAGAGAACACACCAAGACACTAAACCTACCCTAGCCTAAAAATATCCACTCACACCCCAGGTGGCTAGGCACGGAATAAATATACAAGAAACAGCTACCCAAGACTAAAAGCAACCCTCACAAAGATCACCCAAAAGGCAACCTAGAGAAAACCAAAATCTAATCTTTCTATTTGAGACTCTCCCACAACCCAGAGAGACTAGGTTAAAAAGGAGCTCGACCTGAACATTGTGCAAGAATAAATCAACAAAACAGAAAATGCAGCCACTTGAATTGTCAATCAATCCTTCCTACAGCTATGAATTATTGCTGACATATATCCATATGTACACATACACACAGAGAGAGTGTCATAGACATAATATGTGTTAGCACATATGCCCACAACCACCATGTAATCCCCAACGATTATTCCTTTCCATCCTTCAGTTAATCACATCTAGACTGCAAATACAAGCTAGCACATACTATCACTCAACTCATCTACGATCGTGACTATGCATTATTTGAATTTTCTAAACTAGACCAGGACATTGGAAATGATGACATTGCATTAGACTAGAAGATCTTTATAGAAAATAAAGAGGAAGCATCCTTACAATTACAGGAAACATCAAAGAAAATGAGATAAAAACACTATTAAAAATAGGAAGCCTAGTTGCTTCCCAAGGTTGTCTAAGATGCCAGCTATAAGACTCTAGAGATTGAAGGAAATCCATAACAGCCATACGACAGCTGCCAAGACAATATGTACTCTTTCATGTCATTGACTGGAATGAGAATGCAAAAATAAACCATCACCGAATATCTAATGATGTATCTATGAAGAAGAACTGCAACCTCTTCCATGACATTGACTGCCATTTCCAACTTCAACAGTGATCTTCCCAGGTGACAGCTCTCTCTCTCTCTCTCTCTCTCTCTCTCTCTCTCTACAAAAGCTGAAACACAACACTTTCAAGCCCAGATTTCGTTTGCCGCAACAACAAAAAATTAGAAAAGCGAAAGTAAAAGAAGTAGTTTCTTAGAGCACCAAACTGGATTCAGAATTCTAGAAAGCTGACTTTGAAGAAACTATATGTGACTAAAAATGTATGTCAAAATTAGCATAGCAGTTTTGAGTCAAACTGCACTCCTGTCAGATATCCCAGCCAAAATTCAGGAGCTGCAAATATAAAACGGAAAACTTCTATTATATCTACCCCTTATCCATTCAGACAAACTTATAAGCATCTAGCCATATCTTCATACTTAGAATATTATCTCCACTTTTATCATGCTTAGATGGTCATTCTCATTCCATATCGTGTCAAAAATAGGTTAGTGTCCAAATCAGCAATTTAAACTTCAAATTGCACTACACTCTCGAAGTTCCACAGGTTGTAGAAGCTTATAGAAGTGCAAAAGTTTGAAACAAAAAGATCAAGTAACATAACCTTTCACACTTCAATTTCTGGTCAAATTTCAATAACTCTGGAATGGAACAAATTCACACAAGTTCATCTATAAATAGTAGAACAATGAATTAAGGTTCGCGGAAGAAGATAACAAGACAAAAGCATTAATAAACTCAAATAAAGAGCTCTTACCTAATGGTATCAAAAAACAGTTGAAACATCTCCACAATTAATTCATCACACTCAAGGTCCAGCATCATCAGGCATGACCTAACCTTTGTGATGGTGTCAAAAATTGAAATGGCCTTTGTATAACCACGACCAGAAGCACAATACAACTACTCCAGTACCATCACAGTAAGCGTAAAAATCTCCTGTGCACCAGTTAAATAAAATAGCAGCATAAGAATTCACAATATATCATGCATGCGCAAGTATTTTCATAATGTAAATAAATGAAAACGGGAGAAAAGTTATTGATATGGGGAATTGGTTCTAAAGAAAAAATTAACTAGGATGTTCTGAATACCTTCATTAGGTCATCATTATATGGAGCATTGGGCACTGTTATCCTTGTAATTTCACTTAGGCACGACGCCACAGAAACCTTCACATCCACATTCGAAGGCCTCAATAATTTCTGTGCCATCAGTGCCGTCATTACTGCACGAGAGCATCTTGCATCTGTAAGGATGGAGAGCCTGCCGTACATTGGACAAAAGATGCTCTACTTCCTGGAAGACAGACAAAAAATGATAATAAGAAAACAAAAGAAAGCAAACAAGTTAAACTAGAAGATTTTGCAAATACCAAGTTAAGCTAACTAGTTAATTTGGCCCTTTTCTTATTTAAATGCTGAACCTTTCTAAACCATAAATCGACAAGTTTCTTACAAAGCAACCCACCAACTAATCAGAGCAAAGTTACTGTGGTGTCTTCAATGCCCTCCTATATCACTAATTCTTAAGATCTCCAATTCAAACACAATACGATTAGTAAATCAATCAACCTAAGCTACCTTGTCATTAAATTTAATACACTAGCTTTACAATTTCTTCTTCGTTAAAAATTCTTCCAACTAAGCCCAATCACTCTGAAAAAAAATGACCATAATCATTTAGAAGCTTCTCCGCTTTCCATAATCATTTAAATGTCCAAACATACCAAGGCTAAAAATGACCACAACCATTTGTAAAAGGCATATTAAATTCATTCAGGCCAAAATGCTACAAAATTACATACAACCTAGCAAAATGGGAATGAAAGAGAGAGATGAAAGGGCTAGGGCACACACAATTTGCAATCTAAGGTAGAGATGACATATAATTTTATTTCAAGTACCACATATCAGGGATAAGCAATAAGAAAATGGAAACCCATAGAAACTAACAATGAGTTAATCAAAAGCCTCCTCAAGGAAGAGAAGGTACTATATGGTTAGCATACAAAGTATGGGTTCCCAATTTTTAAACAACTCGAAATTGGAAATACTATAAAACTAGTCATGACTACCCATAAACATCACACCATTGATTCAAGAAACTATCATCAATCCATTTATGTGCCAGTTACTAACAAGAAGCAATTGAAAAAGAAAACCCATCATCACATAGTCATCTAACAATTAATTTTCTTCTCCTCTTCCTTTCTTCTTCTTTCCTTTTTTTTTTTCTCTAGTTTCCTGGGGTGTGTGCGCACAAGCTAATGTGGCTATCACAAATCCATTTAGAACACCACAAATTAGTGATAAATAAGCAAGAAATTAAAACCCTATAATAATCACCAAATTACCCAAACATTGATTCATCCTTACACCATAAACCCATGAAATTACAAATTTTCAATGTGAAGCAAATGGGGAAATATATCCACATAAGACTATAAATACCAACTTTAATCTGCAGGCGATTGGAGAAATTAAACAAATTCAATTTCAAAACACTGATCAAACAAACAATCATAAATCCAAATATAGTTCAACACCGATTCATCTGCCAATGAAAGAAATTTTTGTGTGCGCACTTTTGTGGGGCTATCATGTATACATAACAGAAGTTTATGTATAAGCAAGTGGGCGTTTACATCAAGAAGATTAAGGAGTTCAACAATGGAAGATGGAGGCACAAGAAGCCTATTGCCAGCATCTTTGAGCTCTTCTCGAAGCACTCTCTCTGAATAATAAGAATAAGAATAAAAAGAAGAAGAAGAAGAAGAGGAGGAAGAAGAAGAAGAAGAAGAAGGAGAAGTAGAAGAAGAAGCCATGACTGCTCAGCATCGAAACCTAGAAACCCTTTGGAATTTCCCTCAAACCCACACCCTAAGAACCCTCTAGACTGCTCAGACAACACAAGGAAATGCAAGTACAGACCCAACCCAATGCTGATGAATAAAAAGAGACAGAAAGTAAAGAGTGATTTAGGGGTTTTGTGAAAAATGGAGAGCATGCAGACCCTCACTTGGAATCTGCTCTCTACGTGGCTTTGCCAATCCATTGGCTTTACGAATTTGCTGTTGAGTGCAGAGTGAAAAGGACTTGAATGACAAGAGTATGAATTTGTGCTGCGGTGTCATCAATCTCCGATATACAGGTTTGGCCCCTTCATGCTTCTTGAATTTTGGGAAGAGAAAGATTCTAGGGTTTGTCCAATCGTGACAGGGCTAGTTATACATAACATTGCAGCTGCTGGCGCGCCAATCAGTGACCAAACAATCCTTTTTCGAGCTCTCTTGCTTCTGCTATGTTTATGGGTTTAAATTCACTTTGCATTAATCCTAAGTCCTATTTTACCCCTCTCACTTTAAAAATGTAACAGTCAATTTTTTAAAGTTTTGATAAAGTGTCAATCTTTTTATTAATTTATCGTTATATACTTAACATAAAATAGTCATATGGCCTTCATATATAAAAATTTGAAGAGCAATATAAAATTTTTGTATATTGTGTTTGAGAATAAAAAAAATAATTGAGAAATAAGATTGTATATATCATGTTTAAGATTAATTATTAACACACTAGCTGAATTATGAATCAGTATATAATTAATCAGTATGAATTAGTAAGACAAAAATTAAATTTTTAAAAAAATAACTTAAATACGGTGTTAGTTATTTTTTAGTAAAATGAGATTATATGTATCATCTTTAAGAATTATTAAGAACACCCTTTGAATTATGCAATTAGTGTTTAATATAATTAATCAGTGTGAAAGATTGTATAATCTTAAAAACAGAGTTTAATTAGAATAAGACAAAAATTAGATTTAAGACAAAAAAAATTTTTAATTTAAATAGTGTGTTAGTTATTTTTTTAAAGTGAGAAATTATCTTTATTTTTTAAAAATTTAATTTTTGTCTTACTGATTCACACTGATTAATTAAAAAAATTAGTTTTTGTATACTGATTCATAATTCAGAGTGTATTAATAATTAATCCTAAATATGATATATACAATTTTATTTCTCAATTATTTTTCTCATTTTCAAACACAATGTACGAAATTCTTATATTGCCCTTAAAATTTTTACATAACCATTTTCAGTTAAATATATAACGGTAGGTTAATGGAAGGGCCAAAATGGTATTTGGGGTTGACTGTCACATTTTAAAGTGAAGAAATTAAAATGGAATTGAGAGTAAACTGCAAAGGTGCAAAGTGAATTTAACCCATGTTTCTGTGTTTTTCCTTCCTCTCCTGTGAATTTCTTTATTGGGCCCAAACAAACCTGCCCTAAATGGGACCATACAAATGGATTATTTGGATGTCCAACCCTAGACCATTAATTAGAACTAATAGAAAGTTTTTATTTGACTTTTTTTTGAAAAAAAGGCTAATAATTCTTAAAATGAAATCGAGTAACAATTAGTAGAAGCTTGGAATATTAGAAGAAGATAAAAGTTTTCCAAGATATAAATTTGTTGTCAATTAAGTAAAAAGAGTAGCTTGAGTTTTAGGAAAATACTATTCTTCTAGAAAATCTTTATAGAAAATATTACCAGAATGATCTGATAATATAATTTTTGTATTTAAAAGCCATCATGATAAGTATATTTTAAAAGTTAATTATACTTTGTATCCTTGTATTTTACACTAAATTGTAATAATTAAGGCCTTACACTTCTAATTTGTTACAATGTTAACCTTCTGCTAACTTCTGTTTAAAAAATAGACGAAAAATTCGCATATGACAAGCACATTACCTTTTTTAAGGGGCAAAGATGTAAAACAGTACTTCTTCCTAATAATCTAACACAAATTCTTCTTAAATCACTCCAAAATCATAAGTGTAATCAATATTATGATGTATATAATGTAATTATACTTAATGCAAAAACTTTTAATTTTACTCACGTGCAATATATATATGAGTCTTTGGGATGAAAAATGATTAGATTTTACATAGTTGTCCCTTGAAAAAGGTCATCTAGTTATCACAGGTGTATTTTTTGTCAATTTATCAAACAGAAGGTTGACATTACAACAAATTACAAGTGTAAAAGTTTAATTGTTATAATTAAAAGTGAAGGTTCTTAAGTGAGATTTGGTGTAAAATACAGAAGTGCAAAGTATAATTAACCTATTTTAAAATGAAAGGGTCTCATTCGGCAACATTATTCTATACAGATGTGTATGAAATTTTTTATTATATAGAATTACTCTAGTTATCACTTTTGACATTCATATAAAAAATGAGCTATTACTGTAAAATTTTATTAGCCCTCACAATATAAATCTTACTGTGCCATGAATCTTTAGGGAAGAAAGATACAACAATTTTCCTAGGTTGTGAGCGAAATTTGAAATATGAGACAATAGTATAGCCAAGAACAATATTGCTTTATGGTACGATAATCACCTATAAAGGCTATTTTCTTACTTTATGAAGAGCTTGATAGGTTTACTCCGATGTATCAAAAAAAAGAAGAGCTTGATAGGAGGTTGCATTCTATCTTATTATCATATAACCTAGTTTCAACTAGCAAATCAAAGTAAAGATTATTTTTTTGGAAGAACTAGAGAAATTCTTTAAAGCTAAAACATTTTTTTGAAAACAAAGATAGTGAGTGCAATTCTTTAGTAAACTAGAGATATAAATGAAAGATTTGTAAACATCAATTGCTAGATGTTACCTAAAACTAAAATATAATATCACAACCAATAGATTATAGAAAATGAAAAACAGATAGAAATATTCACTCAAATCAATTTACCTCAACAGGTCTGAATATTTGGGGTCGGCTACATGAATCCATTTTGTCCAATTGGCTTTATTCAAATTAATGTCATTGGTCAAATTCATGCCAATTATATCGTTTCTAATCTCAATCAATGTCTTTCTTAGCCCTCCTTTCATTTTTTGTGCCACCTTCCACTAGAAAAACTCACTCACCTGAAAATATTGATGATAGAACTAGAGTAAGATGAGTAAAATGAAAAATTGCTATTTGAAGTGTTATGTGAAACAATCAGTTACATAATTATTCAATAATTATGTTACTGTATTAAAAATATTTGAGATGTATGTATTTTTGTGCCATGGAGTACATTAGAGGCTTTAGATTTGCAAATTTTTAAATAATCTCCAAACAAATGAACCTGAATCTAGCATGATTCAAACCAATTAATTGAGTATTAAAAACTAATAATCTTAGGTTTGCATATATGTTATGCTAATTTTTTCTGTCAAACTCTATCACCTTATTTCTTAATATGCCAACTTTTTTCTGCTATTTGCAAAGTGATAGCAAACGAATAAATTCATTCTAAAGTTGAATTTGGAATACTATTATATTCGATATGGCATCAAATAGATCAATAAAGCTGCGATTGAATAAGCAACACAATAAAACTTCAATTACAATAAAATATATATCAACTTAGTAATTTCCTTAAAAACTGAACATTTTAAGCAAGAACAAATTAATAGATCCTTAATTTATGATGGTCATGATCTTATATGAGCGAGCTCGATTATTTGATTTACTAAATCTCTCATGCTAGGGTATACAGAAAAAAAAAAAAAGAAAAAAAAACAATCGATTATTGATGACCATACAACACAATTGGTGTTTGTGATTGATTTGCAAGAAACCATTAGGTTTAGAAAAAAAATTGAGGTTTGATGAGAGATTTTCGCTTGATAGGGTTTTTTCTTAAGGCAGCGGCGCTTTAATAGGGTAACTGCATGGATGATGGGTGAAGACAAAATAGAGAAGGAGATATATATATATATATATGACAAATAAAATTAAAAATAAAAAAAAAAAAAATGCAATATAGTTCGTGTAGGAAAAAATGGGAGAAAAGAAAAATTAAGGACAAGAAGATTTTGTTTTGTTTGTTGCAAAAAAAAAAAAAAAAGAAAGTAAAGGTAAGAGAGATATAGAGAAGAGGCTTTACTCTTTCTTTCATCTAAACGTTGGCAAAAAGAAGAGGGAAGGCAATGAGTAAAGTTTCTTTTACATGCTTTTGTCCTTTAATAAGTGCATGCTATTCATATTAAGGGCATGATGGTATTAAATAGGAAGGAAACAATGGAAGTTTCTTTCACACACATTTGCCCTTGTTAATGCATTGCGTTAATAATAAGGGCCTAATGGTAAATAAAATAGAATACTCATTTCTTTCACACTTTTGCCCTTCAATGAATGCCCTGTGGTAAGATTGAGGGGGATTCAGTATTCTTTCATTGCTAGTTTTTTTTTGGTTTTGATTTTTTTAATTTTTTACAATATCCCTTAAGCAAAAAGCTCAATATTAGTCAAAAAAACCTTTTTAAACTCTAAAAAACCTAGGCAAAAAGTTGATACCAAACGGACCCTCACATTAACTTTTTTGTTAATTACAACAACATATTAAACTTTGTATTAGTAAACCTTTTTAAACTCTAAACGTAACACATTAACTTTTTGAACTATTAATTTGTATCAATCAACATCTTTATTAGTAATATACTAAACAATCTGTTAGAAAAGTAGATAAAAAATTGTCATATTTACAAAACTATGATTTTATACCTAAATTGACTTTCTTTTTTTGTAATAATTATCTAATAACTGAAATATCCCTTGAATTGTCCCTATGTTTATACATTATTTCAAAGAATATTTAAGCTATTAAACAATTATTATAAGAAGAGAAGATTAATTTAGATATAAAAACTATACTTTTTTTAACATGTACAAGTTACATAATAATTTTTTTATCTATTTTTTTAATAGATTGCTAATAAAAAGTGTCAATTGATATAAATTGATAGTTTATGAAATCAATATATCATATTTTAAAATTTAGGGAGGTTTAGTAATACTGAGTCATAGTTAAAAATGTGTTGTTGTAATTATTATTTTTTTTACCTAATCAAACAAAAAACAAATATGAAAAAGTAATGCTTACTTAGTTCTACAAAGTGTTGACAACAAACTTTTCACAAATTTTCACTCTTTGTCTAACCAGAAAAAAATATGCTTAACATAAATAAAAAAATTTAATTTTGATACATTATTAATATAAAAAAAAAATTTATACAAGCAAGGCGTAAAATGCCCCAAATGTCCATAGGTATAATATATCAAAATTAAACTAAAGAGCATGTGACTCCATTTCTCGGATACACTATTTGATTCATGTATTTGGTGATGAAAATTATTTTGTGTTTCTAAAATGCCACGTGTTTTTCTCATTCTCTCGTGCAATACGTGAGTCCCCAGTTTAGTAGGCATTTGACCTTACTGAATAATTTTTTATTTAGTAGTCATCGAAAGAAAAATAAATGAAAAGAATAGACACGACAAAGCCATAAATAAAAAAATAAAAAAATAAAAAAAAAGAAGACCGAAACAGTGGGACCAGAAGCTATCATAATGGCAGGACCAGCACACATGGCGCACTAGCAAAGGTTCAACACATTAAGATATCCAATAATTATTTTCCACATCATCAGCTTACTACGTGGGACATTCTCATTCGTTCCAACCTCCACACCATACGTGGTATGCTAGAACTTTCCCATCTCATATTCTTCACCGAAGCACACTCAAACTCGGACGAAAACCACACGCCCAGAGTCGCACACCAAATCAGACGGTGCAATCTCTCTCTCTCTCTCTCTCTCTCTCTCTCTCTTCACAGAGACGCAAATTCGAGCCGGACTATTAGTCGTAGACGGTTCGGATCCTCAGCCGGAGGCTACGAAATCAGACCTCGCCAGCCGTGGCTCCGTCAGGGCAACAACAACGACAAAGCCTTTCTCGGAGAAAGCCCTCTTCGTCATCGTCGGCTCCTCAGACAGTAATTTCGGCCCCGACCCGCTTAGTCTACAGGGAAGCCCTAAACCCGTCCTCGGAATCCAATCTGCCCTTTTGGCAACGGACCTGGTTCATAGTCCTACTCCTCCTCATGGCCTTCTCTTTCTTCGGCTTCGCCATCTTCCTCTTACTCACCCTCGACTCCGATTACACCTCTCCTGTTTCCGCTGCTTCTGAGGGCGTCCAGGTAGATATATTGTAATCATATTCGTCTTTATATTTATACTAGAGGGTGGACACACGTATTGCTTTTTACTATTGCCGGAGATCGTAATTGTCGTGAAATCACAGTCTTAGTAGATTGACTCACCGAATAATGATCATATGGTGAATTGGATAGGCACAGTTCGAAATTCATAAATATCTGTAGTAGTTATCTTCAGATAACACCAATAAGTTCTCCTTTTAAATGTTAGAATAGGTATTAGAATACATGTGTTAATATATAAAAGGTGAACACCTGTCTTTCAAATTTAATGTTGTGTTAACTTTTTATGTTTTAAACCTGTCATCCAAAATTTAATTTTTTACAATATCAATAATCTTTGTCTATATTAACTGTAAGGGTAAATAGACAAACACTCACTCAACTACTACATCCCCACACCCCGATGACTGTTGGGTACAGTTTTCTGCTTCAGATTTATAATAATTTAGGGCTCTACAGTTCTATGAGAAACTACCTGTGAAATTTCATTATGTCATACCATCGTCTTCAATTTCAAAATTCTCTCTCTTGATTGTTTGGACTTTTTGTAGAAACAATAACCTTTTATATACTTACCCTCTTTGAGATTGCAGGTTAGTGGCTTCTCAATATTTGTATTTATCTGTAATTTGATCTTTAGTGGGTTACATTTAAGTTTTCATCCAAACATATCTCAATTTTGATTATACCCATTTGGGAATTGTTTCCTGACATGCATAAGTCGTATAAATTGTGTTGCACATGCATCGCGTGTTTCCTGACCTCTAGTATATATTACGCGGTTATTGGCGTAGTTTGAAATTGGAGGTTCAGGATACTTTCATAATTTTCTAGATGGGTTTTCATTTTTTGGCCAGACTACTTGTTGGTAAAATTGTTCGATTCCTTTTAGTTCAGTGATTCGGGAGATCCATTTGTTTTTTTGTATACGGCGTTGTTGAATCCTTTTTTGATTATAGAATTGTGATTGTTTTCTATTTGGGCAATGCTATATAAACAGAAAATTTATACACAGAGACTGATTTTTCTTAATGACCGCCTTTGACTTCAAATCAAAACACTAGTCATAATAGCTTTTAATTATTAAAACTGCCACTGCCACTGCCACATTATTCCGGTGGCTATTTATGTAAGAATAGCATTTTCCTTTCTTTAATAGGTTTCCACTTTACACCTATTCTGTAGGATTAGTTATGATATATATATTTTTGGAGATATACAATATTCATGGTTTTTTGTCTGTCTGGATTTAATTGATACTGGCAGATTACTTATGGTTCAGTCATTAAGCTAATGCATGAGAGGTCAAGATTCCGGTTGCATTCACACGATGTGCCATATGGTTCTGGCAGTGGGCAGCAATCGGTTACTGGGTTCCCCAATGTTGATGATTCCAATAGCTACTGGGTATGCCAATGACATTCTTTTTCTCTCATAGTGTCCATTATTTTGCAGTTGTTAAACTAAGTATTCTGTTTAATGTTTATAACATAGATTAGAGATCAGCATTGAAGTTTTCAGATTTAATGGGTGGCTTCTTTTTGGCTAGATTGTTAGGCCCGTGCAAGACTCATCTGCTAATCAAGGGGATGCAATCAAAAGTGGAACAACAATCCGATTGCAACATATGAGGACAAGGAAATGGCTGCATAGCCACTTGCACGCATCCCCAATTTCAGGCAATCTCGAGGTTGGCCAATTCACTTTTCCTCTTCTCCTTTCCATCCAATTGTTTAAATCCCCGACAGTGGTGATATATGATTGTGTTATTGACTTATTGTTCGAAAGAAATCATTCTACTTTGACTCTTGCCTTTCATGTTTTGCTTAGATTTGTGCATCAGCATACAAAAGTTGAAGGATGCTATGGGTACTGGTTACCCTTTTGTTCCCCTTCTTCTTTCATCGATATTTGGATCATAGTTGTGAAATTTTAGAGGAACTGACTGAACAAAATTTAATAATTGCTACATCATAAGGCGAATTTTATTGTATAGTAGACTCATTTTGCTGGAAGTATAAATGTAATAGCGAAACCTGCTTATATAGATTCACATATATGACATTGCCTGTACCAACTGGAAGGCACTCAGTACCCATGCCTGTATTTAGAAATTTTTTGTGATAGCTCCTTTCAACATAAGGACTGCTATTACCAAAATGCAAGTATATTTGTTAAAACTGTACTTCTTTCATCCCTTTTTTTCCTTGATAAGTAATGTATGTTCGGAATTTTCTAGAATTCCATTTCTTACTTCCTTCTTTTTCTTTTTCTTTTCCTTTTTTTCCCTCGTAGGGGGGACTTGGAAGGTTTGTTGTAGTGGTTTTATGGTCATTAAATCATTATTTTACAGTATACCACATGCCCAGGAATTTATTCTTTAGGGTAAACATGAAATTAAAACTATTTATCCTTTTTTGATATATCAATTTTGCATTCCATTGAAAATTGAGGCCTTGAAGACTGGAGTTAAGCTGTATTGTAATGTTTGTAGGTGAGTTGCTTTGGAGGGGACAGCGAATCTGATACTGGGGATTATTGGAGGTGAGATTTTCTGGTGACATGTTTAGAATAATATTCATATCTTGGTTCCCTGCATGTTGGATACTGACTTTTTTCTCCCTCGTCAGACTTGAAATAGAGGGAAGTGGGAAAACTTGGAGACAAGATCAAAGGATCAGGCTTCGACACGTGGACACTGGTGGTTACCTACACAGTCATGACAAGAAATACTCCCGAATAGCTGGGGGTCAACAAGAGGTGAAGTTAAAATCTGTGATCTACATTTACATGGGGGCTGTTTACTTGGTATTTCAGAAATGCATCCTTGGGATTACGAACCAAGAATGTCTTTGTTGTTCACATTTGAGATGGAGTATCTTCATTCTCGTTTTGACAGATCACTATTACATTGTTATTTGGCTTTTCCAAATACTAAAACATGCTTGTATAATCAACTTTCCCGTGTTCATCTGCTGAGTTTGTCTCTGTTACAACTTTCTTGTGTGCATTTTGCAGGTTTGCGGTGTCCGAGAAAAGCGTGCTGATAATATTTGGTTGGCTGCAGAGGGTGTCTACCTCCCAATTACAGAAAGCAAGCAAAAGTGACCTGGGTTTCGCGATCCTTAAACAATAGATGTAGGTTTTCAGTTTCTCCGAGGGGTTTTTTCTTTTGTTTTTTGGGTGCGCCTTTAGCTGTATCTCTGTTTTATGTTAGGGAAGAATCTGAGCATTCTTCAGCATCACGAATTTCTAAATTTCATATCTAGTGACAGGCTAACCATCGTTTCTCAATAACCTGGTTTACTGCATTTCTGGCTATAACTCATTTAGTGGTATCTAAATGTTTTCTATTCAATTTATATTGCATGTATCTGGTTATGAATACGTGATATTCCAGTCCTAAGAAAGTCCCATTTCTTGTTCCAAGCTGCCGACAGGAATCAAACTTTAGACATTCAGTCTTTACTCTGGTCTGACTCACATCTGTTTCAAAATTCTTGGGAGATTCTTTTGACGATGCTGGTATTTGAGAACTTGATGGGCTTCCCCAGTCCGGCACATCGCAATCAATAAGCGAACCGAATTTGACAGATTCATATCAAAGTTATGTTCTGCTTCAGAGGGGAGACTAACAAGCAAGACACCGAAAACAGATGAGACACACACCCCCACCCCCCCCCCCCAAAACAAAAACAAAAAAAGGACTCCTTTAAAATCTTCAAATAACCAATGCATGGACGTGTGGAATATGTATCTTAGCATTGAAATAAGTCATGCTAGTTCAAGCCAATTCAATACCATGCTGCCAGGTAGTTTCAACAAATACTTTCAAGAAAGTACCACATAAGAGTCACAAAATTGGCAAAGCAAAAGGTCAGAAATATAAATATGACAGCAAAAGCAATGTACAGTGGATAAATTCACTACAGAAAACAAGATTCAGCTGCTATAAATGGCATGAATTATAAGTATTTTTATAAGCATTGGAAATGGCATGAGCTGCTTTCTTTCTTTTTTTTTTTTTCCAACTCTTTTATTAATAATACCAGTAACGCGCTGAATAGATAGATAGATGATCAATCAGAATTCACGTCACTAATGCTGAATAGATAGATGACCAATCAGAATTCAGGTTCCAAAATAGAAACATACCAACTAGCACCATACGTTAAAAGCAAATAACAAAAAATTTGTAGTAAACAAAATCTTTTTGATTTCTAGAAATATTGGTACTCAGAACATCAAAAATTTCCTTAAAAACATTCTCTCAAACCAACTAGAGGCAACGTTTCTACAGAAACTCCAACACATGCCACATAGAGAAAAGTGATCCATTTTCACTCAATGAGACTTGATATACTCTTGAACAATATGGAGGCCTTCGGTTTCCTCCCCATAATCCTGCAGAGCAAACAGCGAGGTGAGCTTCCCATTGAAAGGTACAAGAGGAGAATAATTTCTTTAGGTTCATACCTTCACAACAACACAAGAGCAACCCACAACCTTCCTTGCCTTTCCCTCTGAATCAATCTTGCACAACTGCATGCCAAGAGCACAATAAAGCATTAAAGACAATCATCATAGATTTACAGTTCACCAATTAACAGAATTTGACGAAAGGTACAAATTGAAGAGACTAAACTTTTTATGAGCAAATACGATTAACAAGCATCAGATCAATAATTAATTTTCTCAAGAACAACTGAACAACAAAGGGTGACCTTAACTTCACATGCCAAAAATGCTAGATATATCTCCATTGGTTGCATAACTAGAAATTAACAGAAAGGGCTATGATTCAACTTAAAGATTTCAGTAGGACAAACAGTAGTTATGAAACCCATACCAGCATAGCAGATAAATAATAAAAAGTGGAAATGCAAAATAAGAGGTAGCCTCACAAGAGGTCATGGCAAAATGCCTTGCATATACAAACCATCATGAGGAAAAACATGTATTCAAAAATTATTTGTTTCCATCCAATTAAAGTAGAAGCCTGTTCAAAATATTCCCCAAGTTGGTAATTTTTCCCTCTTTATTACACAATTATTGGTTGATAAATTTTGTTTATGGTCTAGCAACCCATAAAAAAATTCTGTGCACAAGGTGATAATAGACAAATTATTATTCTGATAAAAATAAAATTAAAAAGCACTGCAAATTTCAATAACAAAAGAAAATCTAGAAAAGGCATGAAGGCAATAACCACCAGAAATATTACGAGAGAGAGAGAGAGAGAGAGAGGGAGAGAGGGTTAATGAATTAAGAACTAGTAAAATAGTACAAGATTTTTACTTACGCCAGCCCACTCGCCGAGAGTCTTAGCACTTGGAACCGTTATCAAGCTCACATTATGGTCAGCACAAAGTGCTTTCACAAGTTTAATGTAATCTGGCTGGTTGCAGTCCTCTGCCAACACACACAGCTGCGCAGCATGTTTCTCGATCACCTTTGCACCTTCATGAAGACCTCGAGCAAGCCCACTATGAGCCAACGATTTCCTCAACACAAGCTGCAAGGCTGTCATGATGTCCATAGGCTCACCAAGAGCTGGAGCTGGAGCAGGAGTCTCAGCTGCAACAACAGCCTCTTCACTGCAAAGGCAATGGATTAAAAAGAGTGAAAAAATTAACAAAAAGAGGAGGGGGAGGACAAAACACTCCCAAATACTCTGCAATGAGTTTATAAGACTGGTGGCAACACAACAAAAACCTCGTTCTTAAGCCTCTATTGTCATTATCCAAAATATGGTTCTAAAGGGTGTAGCTCATAAGGAACACAGAAGTAGAAAAAAGTTCACCATGATATCACAACTTGTACCCTGAAAATGTTACAATACCCACTATATAGCAAAGATGCTCTTTTTTAGGTTCCTGCTTACAGAAGAACAACAATAATAATAAGTCAAAATGACATACCCTGACATTTTTCTTCTTCAAAATCCTTTATCCCCCAACCTGCTGCTAAAAGCAGAAGATAAAAAAGAAATCAGATATAAAATAAAAACAGTTGAAGTGAACCCATACTTGAAAAACACATACACAATGAAGTTTTCAGCATCCAATATCAATTTTCAAAGGATAAAATAACATTCCATGACGTTTCAGATAACAACAAATGACCTTCAATAATATAAACATATTGTCATTGACCAGGCTATCACCCAACTCCCAAAGACAAGACTACTTGATCTTCTCCCTAATGAAGAGAACAGAAATGGGCCCTATGATATACATTTCTTTTTGGCCTCTGATGAACATATGAATTGGCATAACATATGGCCTAGCTTCACAATATATTTAACCATTGTGTTTTTCAAGTTTCCTTTTGCATATCAATATAGCATCCGCAGTTAGTATGATCTGCACCATGTCTTGTAGTCTATAATTTTTTGGTTTCACTCTTCATATTTATCCATTTGTTCAATTCACATTCTAAATTGATTAGTTTCGGAAATGTAAATGCTTAGCCATTCTTAGGCATATTGAATCACGAAGAAAGCACTTTAAACTGGTTCAAGCAACTATTTCAGCCATTGGCTCTCAAACATTCCATTGGCTCTTCAGCATTCCTCTTCAATCAGTGCCCTTTCGAAAACTAAACAGTAAGAGTGTGTAATGATGGGTAATAGTTAAAAAGTCAAAAAAGATAAGAGAAAAGGCCTTCCTTAAAGCTCAGTTTAATTGCATGTGGCCGTAGCCAACTCACTCAACAAATCACCAAAGGCCACACTGACCAAATTGGGAGCATACAAGTGTTACAATCACACCATCATATCAGTTATGCATTAAGAAGTCTCATGCTGTTCATGATTGTCAAGGGTACTGCACAATTTGAAGTGTCTAATTATATTTCACTGCTCGCAATAATCAGCTCATCTAAGTCAACTGTACAATACCAATGAAACCTTGTTCAGAATTTCAAACACTAATTGTATTATTCCCACCGTCGTGTAAATCGGCAATCCTCATGAAACATTTAACACCAACTATCAAGTTCCCAAAACAATTTACAACCTGCCACTATAGTCTTACTACATCATGCTTATTTCTAGCTTTCTGCAGCTTCGTCCGAAAAATAAAAACCATATCAACCTCCAGCTATTTAAGCTCGAAAAAATGCAATTTTTGGCCAGTTCAAATCATCGCCTATCAGATTTATCAGATAGAAACAACAACGAAAAAAACAAAAACAATGTATTATAATCATCTTAGAAGATATAAATAAAAATGTACGTGCCAGCAGATAAAATCAGTCCAGATGTTCAAGACGACAGTCTAAATGAATTCAACTAGATCAGAGACGTCTATGGATAAACAGAGCATCTGCATATTACAACGAGTTTTACACAGAGAGAGAGAGAGAGAGAGAGAGAGAGAGAGAGAGAGAGAACGAGAGTACCTGTTGCCTGATGATGAGGTTTCGATAACTCAAGCTGCTCTTTTGCCTGCGAAGGAAAACGGACGGCGAAAAGAGCTTGCGGAGACTTTATATCGCAAAACCTAAAACCCTAGTTCTCAATGCGAGGGCACCGAATTGTCCTCTTTCGGTATTAACATCCAGCCCATAGGCCCAATCCTACCTTTCCCAATTCTGTCCAGTCAATAATGGGCTGAGCTCTGCAAATGAGCCCAACTATGTCAAGTACTACTTCTTTCACGCTACCAAACAAATTTTTTTCCAAATTTTTATAGAAATATTGTATCAGAATAAGATAGTAACAGAAATTTTGTAATTAAGACGTAGATTGGGTATCATATATTTTGAGTGAAATGCTATAATTTTGCCCAATATTTTGTATCAAAATTATGTTTGTAAAACAATTTTTCACTAGAAAAATACAATATCTATTTTAGCTTGTGAAAAACTTGAAAAAATGGAAGCAATTTCCTTTTTTTGTTGCAGATGTCTCCTGGGACTGATAAGCTTCCAAAATCTAAGAAATCATTTAATTTAAAAGTAGAATCTAGGATGACCCTCTTCATTTCCCAAATATATCTGCTAATTTGACGCGATGTTTGAATACTAAACACCTCCGAAAATATTGAGAGGAGTCCAAGCTTGAATTGGGGTTGCTCTTCCATCAATTACAGAACCTTGGCCTATCTAAAACAGGATGCAGGTTGTTGCATTGCCGTCTTTACCATATCAGGCATCGGTTGTCTCAATGTCGTGGCATAAATAAATTTAAGGTCGTGGATCGACAATCAAAGCATTGACTATAATTTGCGTCAACTTGTCAACTAAAACTGTACAGTGAATCAAGCTATTCGAACTCAGTTAATTTGACTCGTTAAAAGCTCATTTGAGATCGGTTTGTTATGTTAACAAGTCAAACTTGAACACATTGTAAATCTCACTAATTTTAATAAGTTCGGCTCAAACTCAATGTTTTATAAAAATAGAAGAATATAAAGCAAAACAAAATATCACTAAACACAGTATATAAATAAAATTAGTTTTTCTAAAACTGTCAGCCCCTTCTAAAACTATTAGAGATAGGATTTCTTGATCAGCAATCGATTAAAACTTGTTTAAGCACGGCTCGAAAGTTAAAAAAGTTAAATTTAAACAACTCACTATTTGACTCAGTTCAAGTCGTGCATAGCCTTACTTGCCACGACACCGAAAACGGGTTAGTTAAAATTTCACTGATGAATAGTGAGTTGTTCATATGGATGAATAACGGTAGATTTTAACTAACCCGATCCTATTAAATTCAAATGTCGGGCCGTTAATATTCTCATCCACCTGACCAAATCCGAACCAAATCGAACATTTCATACTAAAAAAGTAATTTTTACACCCAACCCATCCGAATCAAACTGACTATCTATTGAGTCGAAAGCAATTCTAAAAATCACAACCTGATCTTTCGAGTTGGATGGTAGATGACTACCGACCCAATTCATGAACACCTCTACTGTCAACCAAATAAAAACTAAGTGATAGAAATCCGAAAGTAGCAGGAAGAAGCATATGGTTAACTTCTATGGTAGAGGTCACTGTCATGTCGAGTTGGTCACTGGCTAGGTTCTTCCAAAGGCATCTTCTCAAGGTATATAGCTTTCAATTCTAAGCTTCGACATTACAAAAACAAAACCTAAAAGACCTGTATAATTTGTCGAACGATTCACACTTCCAAATAAAATGGCGTTGCCTATTATGATGTAGCTTCTCTCACATTGCTAACCATTCAATTACTCAACAAAAAATAACGGAAATATAGCATTTTTTTTAAATACTATTTTTATTTTGTTAATATATTGGAGAAAGAAAGTACAACACTGAATGAGCTAATAGTTAGTAAAGACTCATAATCCTCAAATGATAATAGCTTATTGTTACCAACGCGAGGTTGGTTCATTGATTAAAGTTTGACATGCAAGACCTTTGGTCTTAGGTTCAAAATATCTTAACTTTGCGTTGGGTCACTTTTTAACTATTCATCACTTTCAGCTTCAATTTTGAAACGAAAGATTTTTAATATATTGAGCCTAATGAAATCAAATAGCTGAAAGAGAGAACGGCACGTTGTCCTGAGAGGGTACTGCACCCATTGGTTGCACCCTTTTTCCATTAGACCAAAAAAAAAATAATACCTTATCGTTGGGAGTATTTTTCACTTATAATGTTTGCCTTTCACATATTTAATAAAGGTTTCGCACTGCAAAACTTTAAAATTTAATGGGTTTTCCACTACAAATTGATTCCCCAAAAATCTAACACCATAGACTCCACCATTTCACAGCTCACCACATATTTTCTGGAAACCGACTTTAAGTGGTCCCTTGACTCCCTCCCACAAATGGAGAGAAATTACCAAACATACAAGCTATTTCATTCCTAAAAATAAAAAAGAACCTTTTTTTTAAAAGAAAAATCTGTTTATTTTAAATTCATTGAAATATTTAAAAATTATTTTGTCCTCATCCTCTCTGCATCTCTGCCACTCTCCTTCTCACACAATTTTTTATATAAAAATTATTTTATTATGTTATTTTATTTTCTTTCTTAATCTTCATTGTTTGATGAATGGAGGTACACTTTCTCTCTCATCTCTAAAATACTGTTTTTTTCTCTCTCCTGTCTGTATCCCCCCAATTTTGACCTAGAATTCTCTATATCTCCAACCCCTTCGACCGCCTTATATTACCGCCGACGTTGAAACCCTAACTTTGGATCTCTCTCTACGTATGTCGGCCTTTCTTTCTTTATATCGTCGCTTCTCCGTCTACATGTTCGATTCATTCAACGGTAGATCTGCTATAGAAAGATTAGTCTTTTGATTTTTCCTGGTAAGAATCAATATCTGTTGACCCTGACCCATCTTTCTTTTTTTGGTATTGATGTGTTCAAAGTTGAGGTTTTTTTTTGGCTCGATGATTTATTTATTTGTAGCTCAATTTATTGGGTGTGTATGCAGATCTGGTTCGAATCGGGAAGTTTCGTAATAGATCCTTTAAGGTTTTCCCTGTATGGTTTGTTTAAAGATCGGATTTTGTCGAAGTTTTGTTTTTTGATCCATTTCGTGTACCCTGAGAAATGTCGCTTTTGCCCAAAAGCGATTCGATTGAAATTCGAGAGGTCTGGGATGAGAATCTGGAGGAAGAGTTTGCTTTGATTCGGGAGGTTGTCGACGATTTTCCGTATGTTGCCATGGACACGGAGTTCCCGGGGATTGTTCTTCGTCCCGTGGGCAATTTCAAGAACAGTAACGATTATCATTACCAGACTTTGAAAGACAATGTAAACATGTTGAAGTTGATTCAATTAGGCCTTACGTTTTCGGATGAGCAAGGGAATTTGCCCACCTGTGGCACCGACAAGTATTGCATCTGGCAGTTCAATTTCCGCGAGTTTAATGTTAATGAGGATGTTTTTGCAAATGACTCGATTGAGCTCTTGCGCCAAAGTGGAATTGATTTCAAGAAAAACAGTGAAAACGGAATTGATGCGCAGCGATTCGGAGAGCTCTTGATGTCGTCTGGAATTGTCTTGAATGATTGTGTTTATTGGGTCACTTTCCATAGTGGTTATGACTTTGGGTACTTGCTTAAGTTATTGACTTGCCAGAATTTACCCGATACTCAAACTGGGTTCTTTTCTCTGATCAGTATGTACTTTCCTGTCATTTACGACATCAAGCATCTAATGAAGTTCTGCAATAGCCTTCATGGTGGATTGAACAAGCTCGCGGAACTGTTGGAAGTTGAGAGAGTTGGTGTTTGTCACCAGGCCGGTTCGGATAGCTTGCTCACATCTTGTACATTCAGGAAATTGAAAGACAATTTCTTTAGCGGCTCACTTGAGAAGTATGCCGGTGTCTTGTATGGTCTAGGTGTTGAAAATTGACAGTATACTCATTGGAACAAATAAAAATTTAAAAAATGAATGATAGCTGTTTATTGAAGTATATGTATGTTTGCATGATGATACCCACATTTCTATGTACACTTTTGGCAAAGAAGTTGATTAATTAAGAATTCCCCTTATGATAGTATAATACATCCTCTCTTTCCTTCTGAGCTTGGCTCTAGTTTTTGTGGTATGCTGCTTCGAAAGTTTCATGGATTGGATTCAGTAATTTAATGCTTGCTTATATGTGGCGTGATTTTAATTTAATTGCATTTATTTCACTTCAAGTTCATTATAAACAAGTTCTTATCCTCATAGTAGTGTAACTAGATGGTGAAGCATCGTTTAATGGCTGAAAGAACTACTTTTGATTTTTATTCTGCTAGCTGATCATTTTGCAGGTATAGAATGTGCGTATGATTTTTATTGTTACTTATGAGTATTGTATTCCTTCTTTTCTCAATTCTTTTTCATGTATGGTTTGTTGGATACTATGATTGGTAGAAGCCAACTCTTTTAAGATCGGGGGCTTGTCCATTGTTTGAGGGAATACAAATCTCAATTTCATCTAATTTCTTAGCATTTTCTTGTTTATGGTTATGGTAAAACGTGTCCAATTGAGCCACGTAATGGTTGTAATTATTATAAGATAAAATTGAAAACGTGTGAAATGTTGAAAGTTGACAACAATGTTTCAGTCCACGATTGATATTGTTTGGCATAGACAGTTGATTGCATTCTCCCCACTTTTTCCATTGGCTCAACTACAACCATTGTCCTTACTGCCCTTGCTTCTGCTGGACCCCGAGATGGCCATTGCTATGTCTGCTACTGGCCACAACTGCTCAGAGCAACATAACCACATCCGTTTCCAATTCTGCTCTTGAGACTATCCATCACCACAATCATTGCTTCTGCCTCAGTGAAGTAGCAAGATCACCATCTAGGCAGGCTTTTTATTTTTATTTTTTATAATCTCTGTTGTTGATCAATATCCCATACCTATGTGTTTCTCATAAGCTCCTTATTGGAATAACTTTTCATGTTTGTGTTTTTTTAGTTTACTATTATTTTTACTCTCTCTCTCTCTCTCTCTCTCTCTCTAGCTCTTTGAGGCCTGAGCTGTGATTCTGATTCCGTATTGATCACATTCCCATTGTGGTCTCTTCTACAATTCTCTGTGCGGTTTCTGTACTTCTGTAGGGAAAAACCTGGCACCATAATGCATGCTGCAACCAGGGTAGGGATGGCTAGATGTGTTCAAACAGATATAAGACGTGGTGTGAATATGGATGTCAGGTCAATGTGTCCATTGTTCCAATCACTAGCCTACTAAATTTTAGTTCCTACCAAGCATAGGGTGGGTTGGACGCTTGAATGAACTCACAGTTTCCTTGAGCCAAGGGTTTTTTCCTTGATGCTTTTTATTCATCAGTTTTTTATTTTGTAATATACCTTTCGATGCAGTTGCCCTTATGAGGAATTGAAGTTTTCATGGTTTTCATTTTGGCTTCTTGTATTTTTTTTTTCATACAATTTAGATAATTGAGTTGATGTATAGGCCCTTTCCCTTTGGTGTAGTCACATCACAACTCATGAGAAGGGTCTCCTTTTTTGTTTATTTTTCGTTTGGCTCAAACTATTTAACATCACTGCTTGTCTTTACGTTTTCTATTAACTCTTATTACTAAGACGATGTTAATCCTTGTTTGTTTCCGTTGGAAACTCTGTGGTTGATTGCTCATTTTAAACTTTAGGTTAGTTTTGTTGCACATCACTACCTCTACATGACTTGACAATAATTGTTGCCTAGATGTCATCTCAAGCTTATTTTTCTATTCTTCACTCCCCACAACAATTTTGTGCCCATATACTTGCGATGCTTCAGTTGTGGGAATGTCTTAACATTTTCATTTTGGTAATGTAGTGTTTTTTAATGTATTTGCATGAGTTTTTGTTTTTGCTGAATCACCTAATGGATTCTTGTTGAGAGGAATATCATGCTTTATTTCTGCTGCTGTTTCTCTATTTCACCGGCATGGACAAGTTGCTAACCCAACAACTACTTCTACAACTTGACCTGAACCAAGGTTACTTTTCTTTTTGCCTGTAATGTCAAGAGCAGAGATGGTCACAAAGAAGCAGCCTGCAGAACTAGAAAGTATGTTGAAGGAATTTGACTTCTCTTGCTTTAATTGTTGACTAGGAGTTTGTATTGCAGACCAGGAGGCCACAGGGTAGTTAATATGTTGGCAGTAAAGTGGCATTATCTCACTTCTATTTTTGAAATGATGGGTTGATGAACTTTATGAATGTAGTTATTCTATTTACAATTATATTCGTTTACTAAGATAAATGAAAAAAGCATCATCATAGATATTATTTGTTCTGCGCAAGTGCTGGCCGTATTAAACCCAGACTTATGAAGTTCATTTAGAATCATAGAAATGTTGGTACAATCCCTGACTTAAGTGCGAGCTTGTTGAATTTGTGACTCTGTCTGATATGTATCTGATACACGGCTTCTCTGTAGAAGTGTTTGTGCTGCTGTGATTGTATATACTGAAGCACTTCCACTGCTAGTCCAGTTTTGCATGTTCAAGGCATCCAATTTCGTGTATGTTTTCTTAGTCTATACATTCTCTTTTCTTGTGTATTTTGGTGATTATTGTTCATAGTTAGGTTTCAAATGAGATTTTAACATGGTAATGAACTGCCATTCAAACCTATGATTAGGTACTTTCGTAGTTGTCTTGACTATACAGCTTTCTTCTTCGTGAATAGCTGAATGCACATATAAATAGCATCTCCTAGTGTTTTTGTTTGAGCTGCTGTTCAACTTCATGGTATGTTATGCATTGCTCCTTTGTAAGAATGCCAGGTGCATTGGAGTTGAATCTCTTGCTCTATCCTGAGTGTTCTCATGAACTTCATTCATATGCAAGAGCAGAATTTACACTACAAATGCTGCTTCATTCTTTGCTAGCAGAAATTCCAATGAGGCTTCTTAACTCCTGAATTATTATATGGTTTATTAATTCATCTATTTAGCTTGAATATGATATTCTTTCCTGTTAGAGGCTATTTTGTCCTTAACATTTGTTTTGGTATGTTGTTGACACTAAGCCTCCCAGTGTACAGTCTTTTCCCATGAATCTAATATAAACCTATTTGGTAGCTGTCTATCTACCACCTGCTTTAGTTCCATGGTTTCCATGTTCAAGCCATTTTTAAAGCAAAAGATTCTTGATGCTTTTGGATGATTTATCAACAGGGGTTTCATTCTTTGATTTCTCCAAGTTCATAATTCAGCAAGGAGCTATCTCAGGGGGGCCAAATGGGGGGATTGAAATGGGTTGAACCCTGACGAATACGGGAGGCTCACTATGACCCAATTCAAATTTGACCAGGATGAAGTGCAATATTCATTAATGATTAGTAGAGCATAAAATTTTCTGATATGCCATATAATTTCATGTTGCAGTGCCTTTCAATTGCCTACTTGAATACAATGCGTGGCCTATCTAAGGCATTGGCGGAGCAATGAAGAAAACACGGATCAAAGAGAGAGTTAAAAAATCTATCCTGGTTGAAGTTGCTCTAAATTCAGAGTTCTAACAATTCAGGCTTAGGTCCTCTCTGGCTTCCCCACTAAAAGAGTCCACAACGGTTACATGAATCATTAAGCTGGTCCTTTCAAATGAAAAAAATTTAAAATCACCACAAGAAATCCACTACAGGGAATCAAGCCCGAATGGAGAAGTCTCATTTCCCTGAAATTTGACTTGGCCTCTTTGTGATTCTTTGGAGAATTGATAAGAGCTCAATTGTTAAATTTGCTCAACTTTGAAGTAAGAAATTCAGCTTCTGCCTAACTGCAAAACAACATGATGATAGAAAAAATACAATAGAAAATGCTGGGTCTCAAGTACTGTTGATGAAAGCCTGGAATTAACCCCTAACTACTACTGTCCAAGGGAAGAGTTCCATTGAGAACATACCCAATTTACCAAGCATCGAAATTGCACTATCCCAGGATTTCCCTACTAAAGCAGAGTTTAACATGCTATCTAAATAATGAAGACCATTAAATCCGAATCATAAAAAGTTCTGTTGTAGCATAAACCCCCGGCGAAAACCTGGCAAAAAAGTACACCTAGGAAGATAATAGTTTCAAATTCTAGTTCTATCAGCTTCGGTGTACCTTCCGCCTTAGCTTTCATCTCCAGCATAACTTCTTCACCTAGCACAAAGATCGTTTGATTAAAAGGTGTAACTTATAGAACCATAATGAAACGTAAGTGCAGGTGTAGTTGGTGTGTGCATGAAAAAAAGAAAAAGAAAAAGAAAATAGGGAGGAAAGGGTGCGCACAACAGACGCTAGTGTATGACTGCCTATAACTAAATAGCAAAGAATATTATTGCATTTGATTCTCCTCTGATGAATAGAGTTGATCTATTTTCATTCTTCTGTCCATTTTTTATAATCATCTTACAACTTCTTAAACCCAAATAGAAAACAGGAATCATTTGCTTCTTGCAATAGTTACCAAATTTAAAGATACATAACAGGATAAGTTCATATCTACAACTGAACACTACGTGATATATCAGATAAATCCATTCAACAACTCAGCCCGAGGTTCACAAATGTCAAAATCCCCTTGACATTGCCATTTGGAGGTAATCTCTCCCTCTTTAACAGAAGAAAAGCGGAAAAAAAAAAAATTGAAACATTTAGAGAAAATAAAGATTGTGTAGGAAGGCCAATAGCTGATGCTATTTGTAGATTGACTTGGTAATTTTATACAATTACAAATCTCCATTATGTAAGAAATGTCATTAGTTTCAGAATTCAAATTTATCAACCCTAGAAGCTCTACCACCGCATGAAGAAGGTATTTAGCTCTGGAAGAAACTTGAACCGAAGTCTCTAGAATAACATAGAATAACATCCAAGAGAACTTATCAACAAAAACTGATTGTACCTTCATACATTCTTCATTTGTAATTTATAGAACAGTCAAAAGCGTAAGTAGACCAATCATAAGTCTCTGCACATTTGACATGCATTCTTTTAGTATTGTAGTGAATTTAGATAGATGACCATTGGAATTGAGACTTAAGGATAATTATTAATTTTATCTTGATTCATTAAATCAATACAAGCCCACAAAAAAAAAACAATAATAATAATAATAAAGGCGAAAAAAAAAGAATGAACAATACAAAAATTAAATGCTAACCTCAACCTCATCCCCTCTTGCGCTTCAGCGTCATCAAATTCTTCAGGATATAAGCAATGACTTCCTTCAGCGTGGCTTTTCTTTTCTCTTTAAAATTCCATAGCTCAGAAACCACATACCTACCACTTGGATTGTATTCATTCATCTCTTTCAAGGCAGTTGTCACTGCCTCATATATCTCAACTCCCCATTCCTCCTCGAGCTTTTTCAGCAATTCATCATCCTCATTTATAAGTTCCTGCAATATTCATGATCACTTGCAATCAATCAATCTCCTGACAGTTCCTTGTCATCTGGACATGCAGGAAGAGATGAACATAATTCTATTTTAACCATTAAAGTTTGGCAATATTATAAAATTTATGAAAGTGGAACAGACTTCTGATTTTGACAAGCATATAATCAGGGAAAGAAGTTTTGGTTTTCAGCCTAGAATCCCTATTCCCTTAAAAGAAACTCAATCCATGACAAAGAAAATGTGTCACTATTTGTATGTTTGTGAGCTTATCATCATACCACGCGAATGCATGTTTAGCGGAATGATATGTAGAAGGCATACCTGATGATTTCCCCCCTCAACTGAGACAATTTTAAATGGGTGCCAATCTGGGTTCTTCATCCTCTCTTGCCACAAGGAGCACAGTTCTGTGGCCTTGATTTCCGCTTCTGCAGGCCGGAATCTTTCTTTGCATGTACTCTGAAATGGCTTCGGATCAATTTCTCCCATTCTCTTTATCCCAATAAGAGTGCGATTGTTCAACATATCAGTCAAGCCCTGAAAATAAAGAGAACAATTCATGAATTCTCAGCATTATGAGGAAATATGGCTGCACAATGGGAAGACTAAAGCCACTATTCACAATTAGCTGCACAAAGCTATGTGGCTTACAGAGGTTGTTCTATTGTAACAGGTGGGGATCTAGGAAAGACAGTTAATGATTTGATGATATGTTCAAGATCAAATAACAAATCAATTAGTTGATATCTTTGAGAGCTAAGAACCATTTCATGCTGTTTTCACATCTAATTTCCCTTCATTTTTATCACCATCTTCAGGAAAGACGTACTGACAGGATGGTACACTTGTCTGATGATGACTTTCCTCACCTAAGAAGAGTCCAGAGTTGGGGCCTCTAATTCATGGCCTAGCTCATCCCCTGGATGTGGTACTACCCCGCGCCAACCTTAAAAGACATTTAAATGATACAGCCTCAAAGAACAAAAACATGAAAGAAATCATACTGCAATCAATTCTTTACGAGCTTCTTGCAGCTCATCATTGCTTTGACGCTCTTTGACAATCAGGGTTTGATTTAGGTCTTCCAAACTAGACATCTCATCAACCTTTTGCTCCAATTCCTCATTCATCTCTTTTATCTTCTTCTGAACAGCTGCATCATCTTCATCTCCCAGATGCCTCATCACCTGCAATTTTCCTTTAAGCTCTTCAATTTCCATCTCCAATTTCTGTTTAGCATCTAGTTGCCTTTCCAACTGAAGTATCTTGTTTAACGCCTCCTGTTTCTCCTTCTGCACATTCAAAATCCCATTCCATGAAAGCCATGTAGGTTCGTTGAGAAAGAAAAAAGTTTATAGGTCCAAAACTACAGTTTCCGACAAAGGTCTGATGCTAGGTGGCACACCTTTTGCTCTTCAACCAGCCTTAAGACATTCTCATCGGCCTTTCTCTGCTCCATGGAAGCCATTTGCAGTGAATTGTTTCTTGTTGTATTCTAAATAAGAAGTAAGACAAGAAATTATATCGGTAACGAGCATAAAGAATCATCATAAATGAAAATGCAACAGCTTGTTTGTGAAGGAGTGTCGCCAATTTTTTTTGGTTTCCCTTCAATTTTCAAGGTGAAGACATGAAATACTAGAAATGCAAAACAGATTTTATTCACTTCTAAGTTTCCAGGCATGGAGTCTTCATGTGATTCACATTTTTTTATAATACACAGATAAACTAACATTTTGTTTATCAATCAATCCTTTATAGATGTGTCAGACCCCTGCAAGAATCATTCTAATAATCAATCAGCGAACAATACTTGGATGAATGACACAGAAGCTAAATCTTTAGATGCCATAGTATGAAACAGACATAATATGTATCATGTATATATGTTCCCGTATGTTTAGGTATGAGTAACATGAAGATATATCACCTTTTCCTTCTCCTCATCAAGTTTATTTCTCTCACGTTCAGTTAATGCTTCACGTTTGTTCAGTTGTTTGCTCCAAGAATCAAGTTCTTTCCTCTTGACCTCCAACTCATAATTCAGCTTCTCCTGTTCATCTAAAATTCTTCGAATGTGCTCTCGTGCTAGACGCTGCATCTTCCTTGTCTCTGAGATAGATAGAGAATATTTCTATATCACGAACTTTTGTGTAACGAATCAAAAGGCAATACCCATCCATTTTGAATCCAGTAAGCCACTAAATGTACTTCAGTTAGAGCCCCAAACAAAATTTTGTTTTTTACATTCACACATAGCTCATGGGCCCCAATAATAAATTCATCACATCAACTTTGAAAAACTTAAATATCCAATTATTAGAAACAGATGCCACGCTACGCATATGGCGTGGATCCATCAAGGGGTGCGAATCCAAACATATGGAAGGGGAACAGAAATATGGATGTCTAAAGACCCTTCACTAAGCTAAACAAACATAACCTACTCATCACGAATAAATAGGTTCATACAAATAGCTATATATGCAGGCATGAACATATGGAAATTCACATGCATGGGCACATAGACATGAACTTGCGCTCAAGAGGAGGAAGGGCACCTTCGTAGAAAGCCTGGTGTAGCATGTCTTTCTCCTCAAGCATCCTGCTCAAAGACATAGTTTTCTCATTGTACTTATACTGCAACTCATCCAGATTTTCATTTTTTATGTCAATCTCATTGGCTAGGTTAGCCACAATTTTGTTTCGATCTTGAGTGGCTTCCTGGACAAGGTTAGAGATTGTCTTCAACTCTCCTGCTTTACGAAGATGTTTTCCAACTGGCCCTTCTGATTTATAATCATCAGCACGAGCTAACCATCCATAAATGTTTGAACCAGGAAGTCCTTTATGAGCTTTCCACTCTTTTTTACTGCGATGATCAGCTTCAAAAGTCTTCTCAAATTCCATTGCATTCTTGAAACCAGTCCAGTCATTATCAAATTTCACAACAGCTTGTGCAGTTTGGTTCTGGTCATCCCAGAAAAGCACAACTTCAAGAGGTTTAAATTTAGAGAACTCCTTCAACCAATATGCACTGCTACCCAAAGCTTTTCCATCCTCAGGCTCATTAACAATGTTCATGACAATTCCTGTCCAAGGCCAGCAATATTGATCATTTTGCTCGAACTTCTCAGCTACTGGAGCTGGTTCAATCACACGCTGTGGTTGCTCACCCTCATTCACTAGGTCAGTCTCCAAGTACATTGCAAGTGCAAGGTGGTTGGCCTTTTGTTTTGCACTTCTGTTGGAGGAACCTTTACCCACTCCCGAAGCATGTTGAAGAAGGTCCTTATACTTGTAATCTTGTTTCTTCTTTCCTGCACAGAAGGGGCACCTTAGTGTGCCATTTACATGCTTTACTTTGTACTTCCCAGTCCTCAGTTCCTCATACGGTTTCTCTTTGTACTCATTAATCTCTGACTCACTCAAATCTGACTCTTCATCTGAACTGTAGTCCATTGAACCTGAAGACAAACACCATAATTGTTAGGAAAATTTACATGAAAGAATCAGTATCAATATCACCAGACAGGGGTGGACCTATGTATTGGCCAAGGGGGGCCCATGACCCCCCTGAGTTGTTGAAAATCCCTTTCCTAGTTCATGAGTGTTCCTAAAACACAAACACAGCCAACAGCCCCCCCCCCCCCCCCCCCCCCCCCCCCCCCCCCCCCCACACACACACACACACACACAAAAAAAAAAAAATAAAAAAACCAAAACAAATATTCTACACATATTTCATGTGGCTTTAATTTCACACAAGAAGAGTAGATATCAATTTGAGGTAGATTTTTTTTATCTATTTTTTTCAAGTAAAAGGTGAATTTATTTACAAGATATGATAGTTTAATCAATTTTTCACTAAGACCTTAACCATATGGCTCAAAAGATATACAAAACATTGAATAGACATTTGTTGATTCTCATTCTTGTAACATATGTGGGCTAGTTCATAAACTCATTGGTAACTCCTGCCCAGTCTTGATGCCACTCACGCAAGAAATTGTCTTCCATTAGTAGTTTAGCAAAGGTAAAAGAACCAGAGTACTAGCCGTACTTGAGGGCAAAAGTTAGGCTATTTGGTGAAAGAGGTGTCCCTCTTCCCGGATTTAGCATTCCTAGCTTATGTTTAGTAGTGGCATCTTCAAATAAGCCTTCTACCTACAATTGCAGAACTTAAAGGAGTATTTGGTGTCTTTCTTGTCAGTGTGTATATAGCACGACTGTGACGCCCATCTCAATCCAATCCCTTACTTGACCCTCAACACTCACTATCAAGTTATAACCAAAGTAGATCAAGAGAAGCCAGGTGCTCTTATTTTACAACGGTAGTGAAGATATATTTGGGTCTGTCAATATCAATAGTCCCAAACCTACTAACAATCTCAAGTTCAGAGTCAACCACCTCCACAACAATCTCAAGATCCCTCCAAAAAAAAATAATAAAAAAAATTCTAGGTCCACCACTGGAAACATAAATCATTTAAGCAATGCCTTTGGAAGATAGGCATCCAAAATACATTCACATCGGTTCTCAAAAGAAAGGGAAACAGTTTGAGAAACAAAATAAAGGTTAGCAAGAAAACACCAGTTTCTGCATTGAGACTAAGGCGCGAGCCTTAAATTAAGTAGTGAAAGGTTACTACAATTTCGACATAACATCATGCTCATGAAGGAAACAATTATGAAAATTAAGAACTAAAGATCTATTTATGTACTTCTGTGCATGGTATACAAGATAACATGGCAAAATATTAATGAAACTTAGAGAATTTAGTGTGCAAGAGGGTTTACATTAAAAGAGAGTGCACTCATGAGCTAGAAGTGAAGCGTTTCTTCATTAGGCAAGCTGAAAACAAATCACATACAGGTAACAGGTTCAACAGTTCCTGTGAAATAATTTCAGCAGGAGAAGAACACCCAATAATACAATGTCCTCCAAAGTTTTCTCTTGCATAAAAGTTTCTAGGGTTCAGAGAATATTAGAAATTAGAAGTTAAGAGCACTTGAAACAAACGGGGGAGGCTACTCGCATGTGTCGCAAGTTCCCTCCGGCAATAATTCTCAGAAAATATTTTCAAAAAATCATCTGATATCCAACTATTTCCCAAAAAATTAAATCATACATTCGACGAACCTCACTCAATGCAATGAGAAACAACAGATCGACTCTCTAATTACAACCACGCACGAGACCTATGCCTTCTCATTATCAAAACAATGAATTTCATCCGAGACAATACCTTGAAAAAATCTGAAAACTAATACATCGATTAATACACAGACATACGTTTAGAGATAGAGGTAGTTAGAGAGAGGTGAAGGAAAGGAAAAGTGAAAAAATACCGATATTCGCGAAAGGAGTGTGATATAGACCAGCTCTGTGATTGTTCTGACCTCAACAATGGCGATTTCAGAGAGAGAGAGAGAGAGCTCTGATGGTTTTAGCAGAGAGCCAAAACCTTTGCAAACCAAGGAATGGTAAAAAAATAAGGTTCACGAGCATTCATTTTTACCAGCCCGAGGGAGAGTGCTTTTGTCTTTTTTGTGGCTGAGGGAGAGAGAGAGTGGAGGACGGGGAGAAGAATCCTCTACATCCCAACACATTAAAATTGCTACAATCAGTGCCATCGTCACCTTAGAGATCATCCGAAAAGAAATAGTCGCCGTTTTGATGCACGTATTCTTGCTTTTAAACTGGGTCATAAGAAAATGATAGTCAAATGATTACATTGGATACCTAGAGCAAGCTTCTAAGCAACATAGACTAGATTCCCATTTTAACAAATAGAGGTAAGTGTAACGCTTCATTAATTAACAAAAACACGCATTCAAAAACCAGACACTGTGAAATTGGGCTAGCAATCGCGGACAAGATGGAGATATTATTTACGTAATTAAATAACATAAAAATTTATAATCTCGAAATTTAATGTATGGAGATTTCCCACAAACAAACTTGACCATTAAGCATGCATTTTCAACTCTCTTAAATCCCAACTTATCATTAACTCAAAAGTAACCAGATTGATTTATTAATTATTGCTAGTTTGAGAGGGTTGAAATTGTTACTAATTATAGCAGGTTGGAAAATCAAATTAGGGAACAGTGCAAGTTGCTTTTGGAAATGATTTGAATGAACTTAAACATTAATACTATGTTTGAACTTTAAATTTGTGAAGAAAATTAATGAAAAAGAAATAGAGTGAAAGTAAGTAATTTTTTTGTCAGCCAAGGTATTGAAGGTAATAATTTAAAATTTATTGGGCCGTGACTAAAAAATTGAATTTTGATAAACAGTATTTATTATTAACTTCCCATGAAGCTTTTTTTTTTCAAAAAATAATATGATAATTACATAGGAATTATCATATCATTTATGAGTTGTTTATGCATTGTATCAACCCATACTTTGCTCTATGGTTTTGGAGCTACTTTTTTAACTTCCACATGTGACTTAAAAGCAAGTCTAAAGTACCTAGCCTCAACCCACAATTGGTAGCAGGCAAGAATCAAGTTTGTGATTTGAAATGACCATATAATTCTTTCATTTTCTTGTCAATGTAATGGAGGAATGAGTTGAAAGTAAAGAAGTAAAAATGGCCCAGCCATGTGCTGAGGACATGAGACCAGAAGAGAATTTCTTCCACCTTTAACGTTTGTTAATTCCTTAATCAGCAATGATTCTTTAAGAGTCATTTCGAGTTGTCCTAAGTTTCTTTTATCTTTTTCTCAAGTCCATTTATAATCAAGATTCTCTTTGATATTGTCGGGTAAGGCACGGCTCTAACTCTAAAGCCCGTTGAAATCAGGATTATAATTTGCAGTGAATCATTATTGGGCGAAAATTACTAAATTGAGTCAATTTAAGGATACTTGTTGAGCGATTTATGTCTTATTTGAAATTTGTGAACCGTTGAAATCAGGATCATAATTTGCAATGAATCATTATTGGGAGAAAATTACTACATTAAGTCAGTTTGAGATACTTGTTGGGCAATTTTGTCTTATTTAAGACTTGTCGATTGTGAATAGAAGAAAGTTAAAGTTTGAATTTTTGAGTTAGTACTTTCTTTGCATTGTTTGTGGACGAATTGAATTCTCTTTTTGAAAATGAAGTTGTCAGTCTCCAAAGGAAGTTTACTCGCTATTATGTTTAAATGCCACTCCCTTGGACAAGTTCTCCCACACTATCAACAAAAAGTTATTTACAAATAAGTTAGCATTAGGGGAACCTATTCTATATGTTGTTTAGCATAGTCATCTTCTAAGGTCTTTTAACCGTGGCTCTCCCAAGTAGCATTACCATCTAGGTGTAATCATATCAGTCTCTACCCTACTAAACTCTTCAAAAAAGTTGTAGAGCCATTGTTTACCCAACTCCATCTAAAGTGTAAGAGCAACTCCAACCGACTCTTTAAATCCATTTTGTTAGCTATTATAAAGAGCAAAAACTTCAATTCTTGCTCCAACCAGCTCACTATTCGACTCGCTACTTTAGCTTTCTCTATTTAAGCTCGCTAAATGTAGCGAGCTTAAAAGGGCTCGCCAAATGCAACCGTCAGCACAGTTAGTCTCTACCCCTCCTTCGTCCTCTTCATTTTTGTTCAACAAAGCCAAGTTTCAGAGTAAGGGTCACAGATTTGAGAAGCAAAGGTATGGATTTTTCTCCCCTCTCACTAGCTCTTTTCTCCCCCCCCTCTTATCCCTGGGAAAACCCCTTCTTTCCTCACCCCCGCCCTCCCCTGTCACTCCCTCTCCTTCCCCACCGCAAAAAAAACCCTTCCCCCTCTCTCCCGCCTCCCCTCCCCTCCCCTCTCACCCTGATAAGAGAACTTTGTTGCAGGACTACAAAATTGAACCTAATTAGAATGCCGCTGTATTTATTGTATTTCATTTTATTTTTTGCGAATTGTGAAATGTCAATGAAATTTGGATCATAAAAATTGTCCATGCCATCATGCCACATCATCACATGATGATGACATGTCATGCCACATAGCATTTTCCTTTTAAAAATATGATAGTTAGTTGGAATAGGTAGCAAAAATGAAGAGTAGGGTTGGAGTTATTTTTCAAAAGTTGGTCTTCAAAATAGAAAGTGTATTTGTTTATAATATTTTAACTCTCCAAAATAAAGAATTGGATTGGAAATGATCTAATGTGGATATAACTCTTCGCACACAGCAGTTCACCAGAACTCTTATGCGAATTCGAACTTGCAACCGCATATAAAGGGTAAGAAAAGAAAAGTTTCACCAGTCGTCCCTAGTGGAACTAATCTCAATTAACACCGTGGTGGTCTATTAAGGTGTAATTGGTTGATCACTAAAATAATTTTCCTGTTCAACTATCCCATGTTGTCTGTTATCAGAGATTCCTCGCATCAAACTCCTAAAAATATTATGGTTCTTGTAGAATTATAATAAAGATAGCCCAGTACAATATAATATATATAACTAGCACATGATACAATATATATAGAGGTAACACGTACGCATATGTTCGTGTAAAGATTCGAGGGTAGGGAAGGGGCAATGATTAAAGGTGTCGCGAGAATTATTAAGGTTGAGCTTCATCATTAGTCACTACGAAATCGATCTTCATTATAAAGTAGTGGAATTAAAAAGATGATGAGCTTAATTATGGAAAATGGACCAACCAGAGCATGTAGCTCTCTGCAAAAATGGAAGAACATAGAAGAGAAGATATATATATCTACAAAAAGCTCTAACTGCAATGTCTATAGGAAATTCTTCTCACAACAGACAAATTAAGCCTTCATGAAACAGTGGAACACAAATTCATTATATTTCCTGGGAAAAAAGACCCGTTTCCTCAAAATCAAGGAGAGATATAGAGCCTCAAGAGACGTAACAAACATATGATCACTCATTCGCATTTGAACAGTAATCTTAATGCCAATGGAGTCGTTCAAAGATTTAGATGAGTGAAAAAAAAAAGGTTAACACTTTTTCTGAGTCCATCAAACAGACATGGAAGGTTTGTTCTACCTATATAATGACAACCATATCAATCAAAAGTCCAGGAAATTGTAGTAAGTTGGCTAGAGGTTAAAATGCACCAGTCACTAGCTAGCTAACCTACCTGTCCTTCTATTTTGGCCCTCTTGTGTGTCATAATTACAATGTTCCAAAATATAGTTACTTTTCTTTAGAGCCATCGAGGAATAAAGAAAAGCATACCCGTAGTTTATTATTAAAGGGAAAAAGGACAGAAAAATGAAAACCCCCACTTCCTTGAAATCTACCTTCCATGATTCTCTCTCTCTCTCTGTGTAAACTTCGACAACTTTCACACCAGAAGATGTTTAATTCTTTTGACAACTAAGGGTGCTGTGGACAGTGGTCTCCTCCATAATTGAGTGCAGGCATGCATTGAATAGGTGTATATATATGTGTGTGAACACATACAAATAATCAAGTGGAAGAGACAGGAAAACCACGATTCACGTCTGAAATTCAAAGATCTTTTCTTTTTTTTGAATCCCTTATGCCAGAGAGTTCGATTAATGTCCCACCGCCCACTTCTAAAGCCACTTTATTTCACCACATTTCAATTTCATCCACTTACTTATTTTCTTTCCTTTAATTGGATCTCTTGGGATGCTCTAAGTCAACTTCTTCCTAGTATATAAACATATGATTCATATGAAGCTCAGTACCCATACAAAGAATTGAGAGCTCAAGCTTCTCTCAGTAGCTATCAGTTTTGTTTGTTTACAATTTTTCTTTTGGGGTAGCTGGTGATGGAATCTGAAGAAGTTGCATCAGCCCCTTCAACACCAATGACACCAGGGACCCCTGGGGCTCCTCTCTTTGGTGGGTTCAAGCCAGAGAGAAGTGGCAATGTAAGGAGGCCATCTTTACTTAAGAGCTGCAAGTGCTTCAGTGTTGAAACATGGGCTTTGGAAGATGGAACCTTGCCCTCTGTCTCCTGCGCATTGCCTCCTCCCCCTGTTTCACTGGCAAGAAAGGTGAGAGAGAGAGAGAGAGAGAGACGGGTCTCTTTCCTTCAAAATACTAAGAATTTCATGAGGTGTGGTGCTGTTGGCCCATGTTTCAAATTCTTTCTCTTATTTGGAGAGAGAGAGAGAGGGTTTTGCATTCTTTTAAATCTATATGCATATATGTACATAATTAAGGTGGAATTAAAGACTCACCCATTTTCCCTTTTTTGTGTGTTTATAATGGGTTGCTGCCAAAACTAGGTTGGAGCAGAGTTCATTGGCACCCTAATACTCATCTTTGCAGGGACAGCCACAGCCATAGTGAACCAAAAGACAGAGGGAACAGAAACGCTAATCGGCCTCGCCGCCTCCACCGGCCTTGCCGTCATGATCGTCATTCTGTCGACCGGCCACATCTCAGGAGCCCATCTCAATCCGGCTGTCACCATTGCCTTTGCTGCCCTAAAGCACTTCCCATGGAAAAATGTAAAGCACTTGAAACTCTTTTTTCAAGTGTTCTCCTAGCTAGATCTTCAACAGATCTGTATATATACTCTACATAAGTCATTTTTTGGGCAGGTGCCAATGTATATTGGGGCACAAGTGCTGGCATCGCTTTGTGCAGCATTTGCACTCAAGGCGATTTTCCACCCCATAGTGGGCGGCGGAGTCACTGTTCCTTCAGGTGGCGATCTTCAGGCCTTTGCTCTGGAGTTCATCATTAGCTTCAACCTCATGTTTGTTGTCACAGCCGTGGCCACCGACACCAGAGCTGTAAGCGTACTCCACTGTTTCTTCTCTTGTTTTCTAGCTTCCTTTGAAAAATATCTTCCATGACAGATCCATGTGGTATTGTATTTGTTTTTTGCTTTTTTCATTTATTTATTTTTGCTAGAATCAATTGACAAGAGTCAAGGTTGGCAACTGCTATTCCAGATTTCAATGAATATTTTAGTTCTTATAGCAGTTAAACGTCTTCTTAAATTGGACTGAGATTAGATGATTAGTGTTAATTAAACTCAGTTCATTTATGGGATCAATGTCAAATCACATAAAACAAGAAACGAAAAGATTAACATAACCATCTGCACTACACCAGTGGGATCTTTTAATCAAGTATAATCTATTTTTAAAATTTCCATTTGAACCTGTGGCACGATGATTTTTGGTGAAGCTTGTCAATATTTAAAAAAAATTTGTGAAGGGGCAAATAAAGATTGATACCAGTCTACAAATCAAAGTGTTGGAGAGTCATTTGGGTGGGAATTTTTTTTGCCTAATTTCCCCAAAATTTCGTAGAAGGGTTTTTGGGGTAGTTTTGATTTTGAGCAATGAAATGATTGCCAAGGGCACGTGAATATATATATATATATGTGTGTGTGTGTGTGTATGTGTATGTGTAATAGAATCTATCTAAAGTGGACTCGACCATGGTCACTTTCCCCTGTCACATTTGCAGGTTGGGGAGCTGGCGGGAATCGCGGTTGGAGCAACTGTCATGCTTAACATACTCATCGCTGGGTATTTTAATTACTCTCTCTCTCTCTCTCTCTCTCTCTCTCTCTCCTGATTAATTAAAAGAGTAATCTTGTACTCACTATTACCTTGAACGATAAGCTTACACAACAACAAATTTAATGAAATGTCAGTCATTTCAACATCCAATTAGGGCCATTTGAAATGCCCATTGACAACTTTGAAAGCACATCTTAACAGCTATTTCTCACTCTTTGGAGCCGTTTCCTTTTTATGTGCAATGATGTAGGGAGACCACAGGAGCTTCAATGAATCCAGTGAGAACTCTGGGACCAGCCGTAGCTGCAAACAACTTCAAAGCCATATGGGTCTACCTCACTGCTCCCATCCTTGGGGCGCTGGCCGGGGCAGGTGTTTATTCTGCCGTCAAGCTGCCGGAGGAAGATGGCAACACACATGACAAGCCTTCAGCCGCGCACAGCTTTAGAAGGTGATGGGTTGAAAAAATCGTAAGGTCAATTAAGGGCAAAGAACACCGCAAAATGGAGATGGGGTTGCATATAGTATAAAAATAACAATAAAATTAAAATTAAAACATGCCAGCTTTGTTCATTAATCAAGAAAAATAATATGATGATTGGTGGTTAACCTTTGTGTGAGAGGAGATTTCAAAATTCAAAACTTGAGTGCAATTTTCTGGTTCTAGTTTCTTTTTATTGGTTTGTAAAAAGGTTTGGACCATACTATTACTAGGGGTTTTGTAGAATATTTATTTATGGAGGTTTTCCATTTCGTTTATAATAGCCATGTAACATGTCTTGCACTGTGTCAATTAGCGAACAGGCCATTATTTGCAATCAACAGGGCCGGCCCAATACTGTTGGGGGCTTAAGGCGAGAAATTTTGATGAGGTTTTTTTATATTTTTAATATTATTATAAAATTTGTATATATAATTATATTATTTTGCTTTTTGATAAGGCTTTTTTGCAATCTTGAAATTTAGATAATACTAGAAGTCTGGAACTATACAATAATAAAATCTCATTTATCATGGTTGATAATAAGATTGTAGATGCAAATGAGAACTTGAATTTGATACAACTTCTACAACAAACCAAACAAAAAATGATATCCAAATTAGCAATATTTTTACTAACAACAATAAAACAAATTATGAAATAAGAAATTTACAAACAAAGTTATTCAACAAATAGATAAAATATTAATTTTAATAGTGTCAATTTTTAATAGTGCCAAATAAAATGAAGAGTAGTGTTGTACTAACACAAAATAAGAGTACTAAAGGAGGAAATGTTAATAGAAAAAACAAATTATATAAGATGATGAGTTATTTGAAATTGATGATATTTGATAATTTATTTTCAATTTGTACCACAGATAGAAAGAGAGTTTTATAGGTTCAGACTATTGCCTTTTTTGAATTTATTTACTTTGTATAGAGAGAGAATTATTTAGGAGACTTTTGGCCTATCTTATCTAGAAAAAAGTGATAATTACGACTTTACTTTTTTATTAAATTAATTAGTGTAAGTAATTTTAGCATTTTCTTTTAAGATGAGGGGCCTTTTACAAAGAAAATATTTAAAAATTATTTTAGACTAAAATTGTAATAAATTATTTTTAAAAAATTTGAAGCCCTAAAAACATCCGAGTCCTTAGGCGATCGCCTTGATTGCCTACGGCTTGAGCCCGCCCGCCCTGGCAATCAATGTACCTGCTTGATCGCGACTCGTTTATAATATTTATTTATATAATTTTGGCCCTGGCAATCAATGTACTACCCACATAGGACATTAACCACATTTTCACCGTCTGCAAACATGAACAAGAACTAGCAAGTTCACATACGAAGATGAGCTTGCTATACTAAAATGACCATCATTTTGAACAAAAGATATAAAAAACATTATGTTCTACAATTTGGAACAGAAGTACTCTAAAACATATATGATTAAGGCAAGAGTAGTTAAAGAACTGAGTTAAGTCACAAACATCCTTATCATATAACTCCTGAAGAGAACATTAATATAGGAACGCTCTAGGACTTCCGAGAACCACAAAGCTAATAATCCTTCTAGACATAAAAATCATTTTGATGAATTATCTTTTCTTCGCCCTCTCCCGCTTATTGATTAGGGCGAGTCATAAAAGTTGAGATATTAACAAAAAAAAACGTAAGATTGACAAAATATGAACTACGATGACAATCAATCTAAGAAAAAGTAACTATAAGACTGCTCGTATGTAGAAGCAGTTAAACTCACATTAGGATTGAGAACCACAACAGCAAAATCATTTTTACTATCCTTTCAAAGCTATGAAGATAAAAAAATAATCAGACATGCGCTTGTAATCCATTTGGCCACGCTACAGATGTTAAATATAATGGGTGAGGGTATAGCAGCCAATATCTAAAGACACACCCTTATATTGTGTTTGAAACCTGAATTTATCGAGAGAAAAGAAAAAAGTGAAAGTAAAGAGAACAAAATAAAAGAAAATTTTTATTTTTTTTTCTCACCTTTTCTTTTCTTTTCCCACACCAAATCCTCAATCCAAACACAATCTTAAAGTTGCCCAGAGGAATCCATCCTCAAGAATCAAAGGACAGACAAAGCTTTCTGAAATAGTACAAATAACAAATGCAAAAAGAAGAAGAAGAAGATGATAGGTATGCTTATAGTGTGAGTGAGTTATAAAAAAGGGACCCAAAAGCAAATTAGATAACACCACTATACGGATCTCAAATGATATTGGAAACAAAAGCAAATTAGATAACAATATCAAAATTGTGATACAAGGCACTAGAGGGCACTTGAAGTTCAATCTCAAACAAAAGAACTTCGGTCAAAGTACTTTGATTTCTTAATGCTAATTCATTTTACTGATTAGTTCATTGATCTGATCTTTGCGATTTCCAGTGTCTCCACCATCCTTATAAAGCTTTTTCTTTCCTTGCAATGCTTTTTCTGGCCTGTTGAGGGTAAAGGGGCACAGAAAACTAGTAACCTCTTTAAAGTGTGGACCAACAGTAGTAACCTCATTTACAATGTCTTCTATGCATAAAATGCCATACTTCCCCATTGCCTGCCAAACAAATTACAAGAATGTTACAATAGAGCATCAGACAACTTGGCAACAAGTAAGACAAGCAAACCATGCAACACAATATAGCGAGTATTCAATTACCTGTTCAATAATGTTATTGTCTGTCAAAGGAACTCTCTGCTTATCAATTTTTGCCAGACCTTTCTTGTAAATCAGATCCTTCACACTCTTGAGATTGGGATATCTACAAACAAAACAACATCTTATAAGAACCATGTATCACCCAGCATGCGTAGCAAGAGGAAGACAAAGATGGTTGCAGTAACCAACATTCAGCTAATCTTCTCATTAATGCAAGGTCTAGATATTATGGCATTCACATAACAACTTTTTACTGTCTCCCAACTATAAATCTTATATTTTATTTTAGTCATCTATTCCCTCCCCCAACCCCCCCCCCCCCCCCCCCCCCTCTTCTCCCCCTTTTCTCCTCTCATCCTCCTTTCTTTCTCTTTCTACCCCCTCTCCTTCTAAATTGGTTTCTAAACTACTAATCTGCAGAAATGAGGTAAGAAGACTAAAATGATATTTTCTCTCACAGCCCTGTGGCTAAACATGATTGGTACAGAATTAATTGAGGCCTACCACCATTTGTCTAATATTGCATCATTCAGGAAATAAGACTGGTGTCGTCCAACATGTGCAAGAATCTGATCAGCAACCAACAATGAAAAAATTCCACATCGTCTAAATATCAAACTTTTCAATTTTCCCTGACAGCAGTATTTACTCAACTGGATTGCAGACAAAAAAGGTAATAACATGTTTTTATTTCCTTTGTTATAATATCAAGACAACAGAAAAGAAAAAATGGAGAGAAAGAACGGGGGGAAAAAAAACAAAATCAGCTCTACAGACAAGCCAGTAAGAAGCACCCTGAGCTTGGACAAGCTTGTTAAAGATTGGCAATCCATTTCCTAGTGTAAATATCCAGCTTGAATGAAACAGCTACTCCTCCACTGATGATAAAATGACCTTCTATCCTCTTCTAGGAATTCCTACCCCTAGCACTACCAAGAATAATGCTTCCCTGAAGATGGTAGAGACTGTTAATAGACTTCCCTTCATCACAACCAGGGCACCCCAAAAAACCTTCACAACTCCACCTCCACCCAAACCCATCTCTAGGTGCCAAAGAAGATCGTTGGACCCCTTCCATACTATGGTTTTAGACTCAAAGATGGTCTTTCTCTTCGCAAGGTGCCAAAGGCCCTATTAGCCTCAAAACATTCCATTCCCTGCCTTGACATCGAGATACCCGCCACACCCTTTTTTATGGGAAAAACTGAAGAAAAAGACTGACCCATTCGGTGACTTTAGCAGTTGCCCTCACTGACTAGATTAGCTATAGGTAAAGTTCTCCCAGAGCCGGAGACACAGGCCGCTACTCCTTCAGAAACCGGGAATCCGCAAGGAAGGATAGGACACAGAATAAGGACCTAAAGTTGTTTGTCGGATGAGACCGAGAACCGAAAGATGTCTATCAAAGAACGTCCTATCCTTTTTTCTTACCAAATTGCTTAGGTAATTATGGGTGATCGCTCTTTCTTGACCAATGGGCAATCCATTTCCTTTCAAGTGAACAAGCGTGAATGAGCTTATGAATCTTTCCAAACAAATTTGAGTTGAATGCATTAACTATTTCATGTTGTAATGGTACGAGCAATCCATTTCCTCGTGTAAATATTCAGCAATTTTTAACAAATGATAGCAATAGAGATTTGTCTTTCTTACCCATATGTAACATATGGCTCCACCCTTTGCAGAATTTCCATCATCCTTTCATTTGCCTTCACAAATACACCACTGAAGATCCTCCTCAATCTCAGAGAATATAAAATCTTCCTAGTCTTGGGATGCATGTCATTTTTCCTGAAAATAATTAATGGATCTCAGTATTAAAAGTAACAAATAGCAGCATATGTAGGGGGAACTGCTGTAAACATTACAATAATAACTTACCCTCCTACGCGGATGATGAAAAGCAACTTCGACTCTGTTGTTACAGGTTCTCGTCTTCGACGCTTTCCCCTGTGCTTCATTTGAATGAGGTCCAATTCCTGGGTGCAAGGTGGTTTATCATGGCCTGAAGTAGAACTTACAAAGACTAATGATGTATAAAAAGCACAGTTGGTGTCAGATTTCCAACAGGTGTCTAAGTATTAGAAAAAGTTTTGAGTCATTCAGAAATTAAAGCAACATCTTAAAAGAGAAGTCTACTAAAAAAAAATAGTTTGAAATTGAAAGGAAATGTCAAACTTCTAAATCCACTTTTACACATTTTGTTTGCTTGTTGGAATTACACATTTATAAGAGGGGTATCAAGTAAGATAAAATACATAAATTGGCAACAAATTACATATTTATAAAACAGGTATCGGGTCCTAAGATAAAATACATAATTGGCGAAACTTTCATACACTGCAAATCCAGTAGGGAGAATATGAAGAAATAGAAAGTGTTACATAAATGGGTGCCAGTGTTGCAAGTGAGACTTGGCTAATTATACACGAAGTTATACATCCAGCAACATAAAACCATGCCTGGAGCAAAGAGTAAACTATTTCTTTGCCTTGAGCAAAGGAAAGGGATTAGATAATTCAATCAATTAAGAACATGACCAGTAACTAAAACTGGAGATAACTGCATAGCAATGAATAAATGAAAGCATTGAAAATCCAATGAGCATCAAATTTCACATATACTAATATAACTACAGAGAGACAATATCAAAGTAGTTACTCTGTCCCGGTACTCTCTAATGAACTGCTCAGGCTTCTTGATGAAATTATCTCCCTTGCTTTTCCTAACCCTTTGCTCCAACTGCTGCTTCCTTCTAATTGCCCACTCTTCATTGCTTTTCCTTTTCTTCAATATCACCTCCGGAATATAATTGAGTGGCTTCGGTTCCTCCGCGGCCATGAATTTCACCTCTCCTCCCTAGTAAAAACGGATCACCAAATTAACAGTTTTTCCTCATGAGCTACACAACGTAAAATTTGTGATTGAGCTTCGTTACTATGAGCAACACAAGCATTCGATTTGGAGAGTCATATAACAACATCAGACAATAAAAAACCAGAAATTCAAAATATAATCTGCTTGATATGCAATAAGCAACCCAAGTATGTATTCTTTAAAACGTATGGATATGTCGATACAGAGAGAGTGGTGCTTACCAGAAAATGGGCTGGTTATGCGAGATTGCAGAGAGAATAGGATTTCGGCGATGTGAGAGAGAGGCGCTAATGGCTGTTGAGCCCCTAAAACCCTAACTAGGGATTGCAATTTAACCGGAAAACCGGGGCGGATCCCCAACGAATTTGGGTGAAAATAAACGGGCTGTGGACTGTTTACAAACGGGTTATGGACGGTTATATATAATTGAATTAGGTTCGGACGTGTACGATTTATGTCACTCCAAAACTGTTCCAATTACCAAAATGTTTTTATTATATTTTAATAATACAAAAATATCTTCAATGCGTGGAAAATGTTAGGGAGTTAATATTATTTTTATTTACTTTATAAAATTTATAGTGTGTTTGTGAAATTCATACTATTTTTATTTTTGAATAAAATTATATTTATTTTTTTTGGATTTTATGTATGTTCAACTTTGTTTCAATCTGATTTTTTGTGTAAATGGGCTGGAGGAGTTCAACTACTTACGAAGTTGTGGTGTGATGGATAGAATGCACAAAAGAATTGTAAAAAATCAAGTAAGTTAACAAATTCGGTCTCTTCTGTTTGTTTGGTTCGAGGCCATCAGGGTTCCGTTCAGTGCAATTAGGGTCTTAAAAATTGCCAAATTGATAGATTTAATTATGTTCTTGAGTTAATACTTTTGATATCTATGTTGATTTAATAACAAGTCTATGTATTATATTTATATTTTATGTATGTCTTTAATTATTTTTTTGTTGTATTTAAATATTCCTGATGTAATAGTACATTGTATTTTTAAACTTTTTGAAAATAGACTTAGTATCGTTTGGTAAGGTTTATTGTTTTTTTTTAAAAAAAAAATTAAAAAATAGCGCTTGTTTAAAATTTTTTTTAGGTTTTTACAAAATTTTAAAAAAAAACTAAAAATACTAAAATGGATATGTTTTCTCTTACTAAAATATTAGTCTAGTACTATTGGCACAACGATAATCTATAAATACCCATCACTAGATCACAAAAAATACACAGTAAAAAATAAAAACTGACACCGCTACGAAACGAGACTAAGTGTCTGTTTGATACTTGTGAAAGAGAAAGAGAAGAAAAAGGAAGAGAAAATTCCTTTTCTTTGTTTGGTTTTTAATTTAGGAGGGAATAGAAAAGAAAGAGAAGTGAAAGTTATTTTTTTCTCACTTTCTTTTTATTTTCCTTCCTCTGTCTCTTTTAGCCGTTATCCTATATTTTTTTTATTTTTCCTTTAAGCTCCGTTTGATTTGACATAAAATAATTTTTTTAAAAAAATATTTTACTCATTTTCTGTTGTTTGATTGAGAAAAAAAGTAAGAAAAATATTTTCCAAAAAAATATTTTACATCAAAATACCAAAAACAAGTTACATTTTAAAAATTCATAAATCATTTTTGGTTTTAAATCCATTGAACCTTTGATACTGCTATCTTTATTTCTGACACTATTTCAACCATTTCACCACCGCTGCCTTCGCCCACCACCACTGTAGCCCACCATCGCCGCCCACCACCACGAATAGCCACTAGAGTCCTGTTATCATCAACTGTGATTGATGGTCAATCGCTGACTAATAGTGGCCTTCTCAATTTAAGCCCACTATTAACTGATGGGTCCTAGTTGAAGTGGTCACCATTAATTGACAACTGACTATCAGTCACAGCTGATAAATGTGTTTTCCAGCCATTACGCCACCACCGCTGCCACTATGCCATCACCCTCACCAATAGCCACTATGGTACTTTGGATGAAATAACCGAGTATGATCTAGGAATAATCTTGTATGGCAAATCTGGCGATGCCAATACCTAATCCACCCTAGTCCCATATTTACATGTAACGTGCACATCTGTTTTTTTATTTTATTTTATTTTTTCACTTTCTAATTAGATCAACTGTAGAAGGATAGAAAAAAATCATTCTAATTGAGCTAAAATTAATCAAGACAAACAATGGTTCATACTTTGGCCTTTGGTGATCATCACCACTTTCACCACCACCATTGCCCACCACCCCCACCAACATCTCTAACCACAAAAAATAGTATTATAAAAAAAAAATTTAGAAGACAATAATGTCAATCAAACATCGAAAAATAAAAAGGAAACTAATTTTTTTAGTGAAACTTTTTATATGAAAATTTTTTTTTAGTGTAAAATGTTTTATGTCAAATCAAACAGAGCCATAATTTTAATCAAGAAAAAGTGATTTTCTTTTTAATTTTCTCTTCTTTTTTTTCACAAATTAAACAAAAGAAGAAAAATCATTTTATTTTTGTTTTTCCATCATTTTCCTTTCACAAAATATTGAACCAATCCTAAGGTATAGAATTGAGTCTTTGAACATTTTAAACCCGAGCGCACACAGATAAATCAAACGACTCGATTTGATTTGATTAGGTTTCATTTAGTTTTGGACTTAAAAATAAATTTTAAATTTGCCATGGACCCTATCCAACCGACTCCTGTACACCCTTGGCGGTGGAGTTTTCCTATGAGGGGCAGTTCAACCCGCACCCGAACCGATGCCAACTCCAGGTTTCATCAGACACAATATACAGACACGATTTGGTGCCGGTCCACTGTTATGCAAGTCCAAAGAGTACTCAAAATTTTCCCTGCAAATGCCACGTTTTCTTAAGCTAACTAATCTATTTATGACAGCTGTCGAGCTCAAATCACTGCTAGAACTGAGAACAGAACCGTCCCTCTTTCCACATTTGGGATTTCTTGTGTGAAGTGGTAGCTAGTTGTAATAATTGGAGCGACGATTGAATACTGATTGCAAATGAAATGTGGAAATTCAGATCTCATCAAAGGAGGTATTGTAGATCTGAGTGAAGAAAGTGCGCATTGAAGGAGAGAGAGAGAGAGTAGAGTAGAGAGAGAGAGAGAGAGGGAGAGAGATGTCTCGGCGTAGTTCAGGAACTTGGCTGAGGTGTTGTCTGGTGGCGTTTGCAATTGCTTCAGCTCTGTGTGTGTCTGGACCTGCAATTTATTGGAAATTCAAGAAGAGCTTGAGGAATAGCGGTTCTTCTTCCTGTCCACCTTGCATCTGTGACTGTCCTCCTCCTCTCTCTCTCATCAAGATTGCCCCTGGTATGCTCTGTCTCTGACTTTGTTTTTCCATTTTTATTTTTTTGTTATTAGATTATTTTTCTGTTCCGATTTTGCCTGATCACAAAAAAGTTTTTCATTTCCTTCTCCTTTGATATCTGATTCGGGTTTCTTGTTATTTATATAATTTTATAGGGTGGTTGCTTGAATCTTGATCATTAGAGGATGGTGTAGCAATTATTTTATTAATCAAAGTTCTAATCGGATTGTTCGGGTCTGATTTATTGCCGTCTAATGTGTTTTCTGGCAGGAGCTTACTCTTTCTCACCCATGCATGTTACTGCTCTATTGGTGTTCTATATTGTGGATTATTTTTTAATGTGGCTTCACCTTCTAAAGTGTCGACTCTGACTGATGCATGTTCTTTGTGCATGCCAATTAAGCTATTCGATCAAATGTTCGTACATTAATTTCATACAGTAGATGTTGCCCGTACATTGGTGGAAACTTATGAAGCTCCAGATACATAGCTTTATTAGCTATTAAGGATTCTAATTACCATTTTTAGCATAAAAACATTGAGAGAAGCGAATAGGAAGCCCACTGATTTTCTCTAGTTCTCTCTATGGCTTCTCATGACAATTATTTCAACCCATAGAGTGGCTCAAGCGTATGGATGTGAATAAAAAAAATGTGTGTTATGTTGGCACTGGCCATATATTTCGCATGATATAACTGCAGTGTGTCTTATGAACAACAATTTTAGTTAATGACATGGAGAACATCTTACTCGTGGAGAGTTGTAGACTAGATCAAGAGCACACAGGTCTACTTCAACTCGCTTCCCTACTTTGATCCTCATTTCCACATTAGGTCTAGTTTTGGTTTGTGCACTTTGGTCTCTATCTACTACAAAATTATCTTACAAAAGGCGAACAAAATGCCCAGATTCTTCAGGTTATGCAGAAAGTTAATACCCTCCACCTTAAAGTAACTAAGCTTTACGTTTGAATAATTGAATGATGAATGTTGATCTAACTGAATTCTCTAATCCACTTGTTTCCAAGAAAGAGAAATCAGGAATTTGGTGTGTATCAGACTATCAATTCTATTTAATGCAACCAATAGTTGATGCCTGATAGCTTAGGTGGCATCTCCTTGCAACCTCAAAGAAAAGGTGCAATGAACAACTTAGGACATGGGTACGCCTTGCCTCTTAAGGAGTAACGATTACAATAACAACAAGAAGAATTTTTTGTATTTTTTTGGATAAGTGAACAATAAGAAGAAGATGATGATTTGTTAATAAGGAACTTTTTTTCCCTTTCTTTCTTTGAAAAGAAAAGGGAAAGGGTCCAATTTCATAGGGGATGATTCAGTTTCTATCAATATCAAAACTAACCCCCTACTCCCCCTCCCCCCGCCATCGCCAAGGAAACCCACCATCACTACTACATATGGAAGTATTGAAGTTGTCCTGAACTGTTTCTTATACTTACTTGTAAGTCAATTAAACACGGACTCTGTGCTGAACCATATGTTCTTTTGTTGCCACTTGCCACCCTTTAGTATTTCCGAGACTTGATTAATAATAAAGAACTATTGGGTTCTGGTTTTGCGAACTTATGTTCAAGAGAAATTGTTATAATGCTATAATTTTATAATTTGACGCAGTAGAATCACTTATCCATGCAATTCTTTTTGAGTCTCATCATTAGACAAATAATCATTTTTTCGAATTTATGTATAGAATTACAATGGCAAATGGATGTTGTCTGTGGTTAACTAATTGTCGGGCTCCGGGAATAGTCGAAGCCATACCCAATCGAAAATAAAAGAAACTATATTTTCATGAATAGCAAACTTAACTTATGGTGCCAAGCTACGTGGGAATCTTTTTTCTTGTCCGTGAGAAAGAAGTATGGGAAAAAGAGGCTCTTGGTTGAATTGTTGCGAAATGCATCATGATCTGTGGAGTAACGGAAAACATAATATTAGATTGATGGCATTTGCATAAAGGAGAAACAAAAAGGAAAACTTAAGAAGTAGTTGTAGCATTGTTTGTTGAATTATTGCTAATAATCCTCCAAACAGAAACTGTGATTTACCCAAAAAAAAGTTTTACTGATATAATGTAAAGATCATTTGGAGTTCAAAAAAAGAGCAGCATGGACATATAAATTTTTTCTCTCTTTTGGTTACTAGCAATTTGTATAATATGTATGTAGATGATCTCCTTGGTGTAACTTGTTGAAGTTATGTGGTCTCTGCAAATTGCAGTGAATTATGCTTGCTACTTTTGGGACAAACTGAGTTTTCAAAATCAGTTCAGAGATACCATTAATATTTCTTCAACTTGTATTGAACCACATATTAATGGGAACAAAACATCCTCTTTTGTCTTTATCCAATGCTGCACTCTAGCTAAGCTTATTGTTAATTCAGCACATTCTTCATTTTGCTTGTTAGGCCCCCATATTGCGACCTTGGTCATTCGAGTGATTCAATTTTCATGTTGTCACTCATCATTACTTAATGAAAAAAAAGAAAAAGAAAAGGTTGTGGTTCATATAAATATGCAGCTTAGTCTTTGGATTGTCATCATTGGGATAGTTATTTATCGTTGCTTTCCAGACAGCCAAACATGCAACCACCCCTTAGATTACCTAAAAACTAACCATTATCGTACAGGAAAACTAATTTTCTGATTACATAGCTTGCTACATGGCTGTAAATAATTAATAGTTCATTTTGATGGGTAGTGTCACTGTCATGGGTTTTGGACCAAAGGATACCACAAGGCATATCTTCACTCAATGCTTGCCCATCTATGGATGTCATGGTTGTACCAACTCCCTTCACATGTCTATTCTCCTTATTGCACCTTGGATGTGAAAATCACCTTAAATGTCATGTAGTGCCCCAAATTTCTTCTGGTCCTATTGGCTGTTTTTAAGATTAAATTGTATGAAGCCTAATTGTTTTTACAGTTTCCCTGCCTTCAGCTGTGCTGCTAACATTTATGTGTGTCACTTTTATTCGTACTGGTCTATGGCATCTAAGTAGACCCTTTTCCCTATTGGTTTGTATTTGCCTAATAAGAATGGACACTTTATATTTTGGAGCTGCGTCTGTGCATGGCACATGTGATGTCAAATCTCCAAATAACTATTTTGTCTTTTTTGAAAGTAAGCAAAAATTTATATAGAAGTTGTGAATAAGTACACCATACAAGGGGCCGACCCATGGGCGACTTTACCCTATAGTAAGTGGGGTCACTTGAACCCCCTAAAATTTGAATTTTTTTTACTAAGGGTAAGTTTTGTATTCAAAAGTACTTGAACCCCTGACCCTTATGCATTGAACCCAGTGCACATACTTTTATGCAACTGTTTGTTGAAACTAATTTTATGTAATTAATAAAGAACTGATTGCGTAATTGATTGAGGAAAAATATTCAGTGCCCTTGGAGCAACACTTCATCCTTGCTCCACCACTCACATATTGTTGGAGTCCCCTTGTTATGTGGGGTCTGATAGGTGTGGGACCCACCTGCATGTGATTGGAAGAGTAAGGACACGTGACGTTCCACGAACAATGAATAATTTCTCCCGAATGAGAGATCAATATATGAATGATTGTTTGGTTATATATATTGAAAATAATGTATTTGATAGTATCAATAATCAGATTATTATGCAACAATTTCAAAATATAAAATCTGGTCGAGATAAATTGTAAAGTTCATGTATTTGTGTACTATATAAAAATTCTCTTTTTTATGATTTAAAAAGTTTAAATTAGTTTTTCAATTTATTGCAAATAGATAATGGATATTGGTAGTGTAAGTTTTTAATTTTGTGAAATTTATGTTTTTAAATAACACCACTGACAAAAATTCCTGAAGTCGCCACTGGACAGACCCTAGGCAAAGATGGATGGGAGCTATCCGAAAACAAACAAAGCCAGAGGGAGGCCATCCACACCTCAAGAAAATGGGGGACCCTAGACTAGACAAAAAGCAAACTGAAACAACAGAGGCATACCCTAGACTAGTAATCTACGTTGTGTCACCAAGTTTCCACACACTTATAGTACAAAACCTAGTTTTGTCCATAAATATCTTACAGTATTGGGTGGCTGATGGCCTGACACTTCATGGCCACTCTTAATTTTTTTCTGAAACATCATGCCCTGGGATATGGTTTTCCTTTAGCATAGAGAAAAGTGATAATTGCAAAGACAATTCATATCAAGGGTTTGTCTAAAGTTTATTAAAATGTTTGACTCCCAGCTGTCAGCTTGGTACTATCTCTTATCATCCCCGGAAGGGAAGGTGCAGTTCATGTTCCAATTGGGGCATGGGTGTCTGTTGTCTATCTAATAAAAAATAAGTAAAATGATTTTTATATTTATAATACTTTATTATGTTTAGAAAAAAAAATTAAGACAAGGTTTTGTTGAAGTGTGTGGTGGGAGAAAGAGAGGAGTGATCATAAATGGTGTATATATATACTTATACATCTATTAATATGAAAATCATAAGCATCCTGTCCATGGCTACTTCTTAATTGATCATTTCATGTTGCTTTGGTTATCTCTGTCTGCCTGTCCCCATGCCACAAATGTATTTGGTTACTCAAGTTAATTTATCCTGTAAAGCTCATGACTGAAAGGAGCATAGATTGGTCCTCTGGGTTGTGTGATTAAGTGAAGATGACAATCTGAAGATAGTCAATATACGTGATTTACAGTTTATAATTTTTGGGTCATATTCCTGTATCTCTTAAATACATGTTGGTGAAGTATTACTCTTTCAGTGATGTGTAGCCTTATAACATTGCTATGGCTGACGAATTTTGATTATATTATTTTCCATTCAGTTATTTGATGTCTTCAGACCTTTCTGTGCTTGATTTAAGACAGTGAAATGTGTATAAGTTTAGATTAAGAGATTGATTCTTAAAATCATTTCATTAACGGCTGCTTCTTTCTTTTTTTGATTTTTCTAAATTTCTTTTCAGGTCTGCTCAACCTTTCTGTCACAGGTGAGAGACTTCATTACTCTAATTTAACTTAAAAAGTTTTGGAGATGTAACTCTATTTTCTCTACTTATTGAAGCTACTTAGACTTTTCCAGTCATGTAATGGTTCTATCATGACATTCAGTTGTGCTATGTAGTCTTCCTTTCTCTTCTTGCATTGGCAGAAAAACATGGTTTGATTATTAGTATAATAGGCAATAATCTTGGATGGAGAGATAGTTTAAGAACATTTTACCTGTATTGTCTTGTGTCAATAGGAACTGTTACTGATTAAAAGACCTGCATTGACTGATTCGCCTGAATTTTATTATATAGATGTAACGTAATGATTAAAATTACAGATGGTACACGTGTCTATAGTTTCAAATATTCAACTAATTTTTTTTTGTTGTTTTATGTCTTATCCTCTTTTTTAGGTTACATGCATTCAACCCCATCTTACACAACAAAGCCTTCAATCTCAGGAACTTGGGCTCATTTGCTGGCATAATTAATTTTTAACTTCGTAAATAATACGGGCAACCCTGACTGATTTCAACCACATCATGAGCTTGATGCAAAAGATGGTGACCTGCCCTCTTAACTTTTCCTCTTTTGATGATATCTCATCGTTGTTTGATTGCTTCTTTCTGTTGTTGGCTTCCTATTTCACCATTCTTTTCTCTCCTATTCTCTACGAGTAATTTAATCTGTCTGTGCCTTAAGTTTGCCCTCTCTGAAAGTCTTGGAGTCTTCACCGAGACTCTTTCCACTAGCCTACATGTAGTTATATAGGGCCACTATAAACCCCTTTTATTACCCTTGTCAGGTAAGGTGTAGGTTGAACTATCCATTTCTCTGGCATCAACAAACTTTTAAATCACATAGCACCTTCTTATGGTGGAAGTGGAGTTTTGGGTCTACTGTTGGCATTCCTTTACAGTAAAGAGCTGCATCATGCTTCAAAAGTCTTTGAGGACTTCTACCGTATGCTTAACAGAAGTATTTGTATCATTTTTTTCCCCTACTTCTTTGTCTTGGTATAACCTTGTTAGCTGTTTAGGCTCTTGAAAAATTATTTCATTAACATTTCTGTATTGCGGTTTGACTAGAACTTTCCCAATGGGTACGGATGCAACTCTTGCGACTCAATTGGTTGCTAAATCAAGAAGTTTTCATCTTTTGAGAGTTTAGTTGCCTTGCTGCCACCAATAGCTCTTCTTAACAGACTCTCTTCCCTTTGTTTGCCATTATATGTAGAAAACACACTTTGAAAATCATACTTCGGCAGTCTGTAGACTCAAGTCATTTTCAATCCTGTGGTTTGTGACTCATATTTCATTTGCTTCTCCCTGTACTTTCGTTAGTTTCCTTGTTTAATCACAATCACTTCTGTATAAGAGCACAGGTGTTCTGAAGAAGCCCCTTCATCTATAATATCAAAAGATATCATTTTGCTCCCCCACAAACAAAAATAATAATAAGAGAAAAGAATATATATACCATGTTGCTCTCATGATTGCACAGTTGCGGATTTCATTCAAGTGGCTAAATGTTCTACTCTTTCTCCGTATATGTTCCATTTCTGAGTTTAGGTTCCCAGGAGAAACACTCCTGTATATTTGTTGATATTGCCTGTGTATGGCAATGGTCTCTCTGATACATCAAGTTGTTTCCCACTTTGACCATATTGATTTGTTTGATTAATGAAAAATTATGCTACTTTTTGTTGAGTGGTTCAGATTGTGGTAAAAATGACCCAGACCTTAAAAAGGAGATGGAGAAGCTGTCTGTGGACCTCCTGACAGAGGAGTTGAAGCTCCAGGAAACGGTTTCCGACGAGCACATGCGACACATGAATATCACATTTGGTGAAGCACGAAGGGTGGCTTTACAGTACCAAAGGGAGGCTGAGAAGTGCAATGCTGCCACAGAAACTTGCGAGGAGGCTAGAGAGCGTGCACAGGCATTGCTGACAAAAGAGAGGAAGGTGACATCTTTGTGGGAGCGACGAGCCCGTCAACTTGGCTGGGAAGGGGAATAGATTATCGCACTCGTATACCTGTTCACTCTACATATTTGCTAAGATTAATTCTTTTTCATGTTCGATGGCAAAGTTGGTCAGGCTCTCGGGATATAATCCTTATGTTCTGGAAACAGTTTTGTTTTGTTTGTTCCCTCAACTGCGGCACATTACATATTTTGTAGATGATAATCTTTATTGGTTTTCTCACATGGAATTCTCTCTCAAAAATTTTATCGGACGTTTAACTTTGTTGTTGTCGAGAATATAGTAATAAAGATGAAGAAGTTCATTTGGTCAGGTTGGTTATATGGATGATCATCATTACTTGTTGGATTTGAAAATTAGCTGCTTAATTAGATCATATGGACTCAGCGTGATTGTTTTCCTTAATTTCCCTAATAATTGTATCCACGTGGACTATAATTATTTACAGTTATACATAAGAATATATGTATTGGTGTGTGTATATGTCGGCATGCTGCTACTTTAGTTGTACCACTCTAGTGCTTTACTCAATTGTTTAAGGATTTAAGTGAAATGTTTCTATACTTGAGAAACAAATTTTTAGACTCGTGCTTTACTAATAGCATGTTTATTTCTTAACATGAGTAAAAATAAATTAAATTTCTGAATCTGTCACTTCTCCGCTTGTTAAAAATTAAGTTGTCCTATTTTAACTTTTGATGCTACATTTGTTGAAATAAATAGAAACTCTTCAATATAGTAATCAATCTACACTATATATTATAACAATTGGTTGTTGGGTCTTTGATGTTGAAAAACTCAATTCAATTTTCTTGGTTTTTAAAATTTTAAAATTACTAATATTACATGTGTTATAATAGCAGTGGTTAACCATAAAATATAGAAACTTTTAGTTTCTATTAAGGATTAGTAAATCTTTGCTAAAACTAAGGTAATCTTATGTTACTTTGCAAAGTTTTACCTAAAATTCAAAAATATTAGAATTGTTATCTTTACATTTCAAATATCTTACAATTTTAGAAAGTTCTTCTTTAAATTAAAAATAACATTAGTATTGTTATTTTCAATTTCCTTAGAATTTCTTGTTATAATTTTAGGTCAAAACTATCCAATTTTGTATGTAGATCCTTTTAATTTTTCTTTTTAGAAATACAAATATCAATAAATATATAGTATAAAAATTTTCAATTGTTATGAGGCCATTGAGATTAAAACATTCAACTCTTTATTTTTACTTTTTAATTTTTATATTATCCTATCAAAATTTAGACAAGAATTTATTAGGCACTGCCATAAATGTTTCTATTCCAAAATGTCTAATTTTGTGGCTCCAAATTACGACTAGATAAATGAACTATTTTAAAATTAAAAAAAAAACTATCCTTGAAATTTTATTTTTCAATCTTAGTTTCTTACCTTCTTGGATTTCATGCCCTTAACTATATGATCTCCCATTTTGATGGATAAAAAAATCCTAAATAAATTATAAATAGAAAACAACAATCACAATAACTCTAAAGTTTCACTCTCCAATTTTATATATATTATCAGTATTCATATTATAGCTATCTATCTATAACTATTTTATATATATTATGAATACTGACCCACAATTCTCCAAACTAGGAAGGAATTGGATCAGTTCTCTCGACGCATGCTTAACCCTAAAATAGTACTTGTACCGCTTCGTTTTACTGCCGCCACCGCCCACCTCCACAGCGGCGTAGCAATAATTGAATTCATGAAGACCCAGGTTCAAGCTCAGACGGCGGTTCAGTTCAATGATCCCCATCACTATTCTGTAACCGTTCGACAACAGTTGGATTGGGGCAATCTCATAATGACTAAGGATTTGAGTCAAGAAGGGATGAACGGGAAACCTAAGGTCACCCTCTACTATGGCAATAAGGGGAAGCGGAGTCCCCTCTTCAATCACCTTCCAACCATCATCGTTCGGCCTTACCAAACCTATATCTACCCCCGCCGGAAAATTGTACCGCTACTTGAAAGCAGTTATGGAATCGGAATGGCTAAGCATTTCCTTAAGTTTGGTGCCTATGGCTACCAAGGGGTTCTAGGGTTCGAAGCAAGAAAAATGAAGAAAGAATGTAAAGAAAATGAAGACTTATAGAATGGTAGCCTTCGCGACAAAGACACACCCCTTTGGTATGTGAAATATGAATACTGATCCGCTCAGCTATGGATTGCCGAACCGCCGGAATCATGATCCACTCAGAAAATATGCAACATGCAGCATCCAGTCAACGAGGAGTTGGGCCCAAGCTGGGGGCATATCGATTAGGAGCTGTCAAAGAAAAGCAGCAACGACCAATAGGCCCTTTTATTCTCAAAGGATGTATCCGCCTGTAAGGGAGCAATTTCCATGGACAATTATGTAATCTTTGCACAAATCAATGAAAATTGGAAGCTACTTAGCAAACTTGAGACCCCTCCAAACTTCAAAGCATCAAAGGAAGACCAAAACAAAAAAACAAACCAGGTGTAAAACCCTGATCCTGGATCATTTATAACAAGGTTGGCCAATGAAGGTCATTAAAACCAAGTATAAAAACTTGGTCCTGTCTAAGTTTGACAGGTCGGCCAATGAAGGTCACAAAAAACTAGGTGTAAAACCCTGATCTTGGATCATTTATGACCAGGTCAGCCAATGAAGGTCATTAAAACTAAGTGTAAAAACTTGATCCTGTCTAAGTCTGACAGGTCGGCCAATGAAGGTCACAAAAACTAGGTGTAAAAACCTGCTCCTGGATTATTTATGACCAGGTCGACCAAAGAAGGTCAATAACAGCTGGCTTTCAAACTTGCCCTATCCAAGTAGGTCGGTAGAGATCTTCATCAAAATAGCAAAGCTAAGTAACTTGCTTCGACCTTAACCAAATCTGGTAAATTTAGGGGTAGCAACATTTATATTTGCCTTTATCTGCGTGTGGACTAAAGCTAGGGGCACCTTGTTGAGTCAATGCCTTGATTTTGATGATAACAAAACATGGTTAAATGATCTAATAATTCTACTTAGTGTGCAGATGAATTATTAATTAGATCTTGACTTGAAGCTTATCATAATAGAGGATTTGTGATGCAAAGATTTGAATAAAGAATGAAAAACATGATGAGATTGAAGACTTTGAGGACTTGAAGATATCTTGCAAGAATGGAAGAAGAAGAGACCAACTCAAAAACATAAAAGCTTTCTTGAAAGATTTGAAGATGTCTTGAAGACATGGAAGGAATCACAAGACTTGGAAAGCTTTCTTGGAAGAGTTGTTGAAGTCCATGGAGAAGCTATATTGATTGAAGAATTCTAGACGAAATCTAGAAATGAAGATGCTCAAAGAAGAATAGAAAATCAATTGAAGAAATGAAGATTCTAAGTCATGGAAGCTCTCTTGAAGATCTTGAAGAAGACTTGAATCAATGGATGAAGCTATGATGATGGAAGAGCTCTACAAGTGATGAAAATGAATAAAATTCATCTTGAATGGATTGAAGATGTTCTTGGAGTCATCTAACCTTGAAGAAGCATTTGCAAGCTTTAAAAAGGTTATTTGAATGATCCTTGAAGAGATTGGAAGCTTTGGAAAAGAATGAAGAAAAATTGCAAAAATATGGGTTTTGGTAAAAAGAGTCGACTCATTCGAACAGAGCCTTGAATTTGTGCTGGAGACTCAAAAGAGTCGACTCCTGGCCAAAAAGAGTCGACTCATTGTAACAGAGAACAAAAATTCTGTAGACAGCTTAAAAGAGTCGACTCCTGGGACAAAAGAGTCGACTCATTTGGATAGTGACTTGAAAAATCTGCCGAAATGCAAAAAGAGTCGACTCATTGTAAAAAGAGTCGACCCCTAGACCGTAACGACTAGTTTTCTGACAGACGGTATGGGCAAAAATGCAACCAAATCTTCTACCATACTTCTCCAACGGCTAGAATCGATCCATACCTATATATATGAGATACATACAGCTTCAAACAAGGAGAGAAGAGCAATCATACCATTCATATAAAGTGCTTGAAGCTGAAAATCACATGTACCTCACTGCCACATACTTTTGCTGAGTGTTTAAAGTTATCCATTGAGTTGTATTTGTTCATATACTCACTAGGAGAGTTACTCTTTGTATAACCTTTATTTATTCTCATTTGGGTGGGTTTGTAACCTTGTAAGTTTGAGTGTTCTTGGGAAAAACACTTGTAAGTTTGAGAGAAGCTTGAACAAAATCTCTTGGGTTTTGAAAGCTTGGGAAGAACTTTTGTAAGAGTGAGCTGGGCACTCGTGGCACAACCAGCAGCTGTGTAAGGAGTATTACATAGTGGAATTCTTTCGAAAGGATCGAAGAAGAGAGGACGTAGGTAAGGTTGGCCGAACCTCTATAAATCTGGTGCACTTCTCTTCTGCCTCTGTTTTGCGTATTTGCTCACTATACATGCTTGCATAAATATTTGTATTGATGTATACTTCACTTGCTTGATATATATACTTTGATTAATTGTTGCTGAAATACATAAACGATTTTTAGTTGTAATTCTTGATATAAATTCTATAAAACCCAATTCACCCCCCCTCTTGGGTTGCCTACTTGGGCCAACACACCTGTTTTGTTACAAACAGAGCCCATTAACCTAAGAAAGGCAGCTTGTTAAATTTTTTTCCTCAAATTAGGCAGAGACTTGGGCTGGCTAAAATCAGTAGCTCAAACACACAGATAACAAAATTATTTTTTCTAGACAAAGGACATGTTCGTAAAAGCATATGTACAAAATGGATTCATAAGTGCTTCCCGCAAAATTAAGTACAGTTCAAACAAAAAAAGAAAAAGAAGCTCTAAGCTAGTTCGGCGGATGGAGGGTCAATAGAGGATTGTCTGGTTAGCGGTAGTTCGGGGGGCGATGGTAGTTCGGCTGAGGGAAGCTCGGCTGGATTGGCTTCTTTATCCACTTGAAGCTTAGGAGCGTCTTTTTCCTCTACACGAACGGTCTCTTCGTCGGCCTCGTCCTCCGACTCAAGTACTGCATTGGCATGGGCAGGAATTTTTGCCCAGAGAAGGGAAGACTTGCCCAGCTTCAACTATCTTAGGGTTGCCCTCCAGCTATCTTAGAATATCTGTTCGGTGATCTACTTCACCTGGGCCTCGTAATGATCCCCGGCATCCTCGAAACCCTTGTCGTACTTGGGTTCTGCTTCCTTGTTTAAACACTCCACCTCTAGTCGAGCTTAGGCCAGAGACGCTCTTGCCTCGGTTGTCAACTCCTCGGCCTCGGTCAACCTGGGCTTTATATCGGCGGCTTCAGCTTCAGCTTTAGCTTTTTGGTAGTCTTCCTCCTTCTACTTAAAGGAAGCCTGGGCTTTGGCAAGAGTAACCTGGCTATCCTGCCAAGCCTTCTTGAGAGTTCTGACCTCCCGATCTTTCTGGTGGAAGCTATCCTTCAGGTTGGAGTGTCTTCTCAAAATTGTCTCATGCCGATCTTGAAGACTGTAGAACCGCTGCATAATCTCCAAGCCATGAATCGCACCCTGAGGAAAACAAGGGAAAGTGGACATTAGTGCAGGATTGCCAAATCTAATAGGTAAAAGAATGAGTTCGGCATAGTTGGCTCACAACAACCGCTGACCGGACTGCTCCAAGCATCAACGCCCCTGTGTCGATACTGTCTAGTACTTTTATGTCCCTAGGTGATATGATAGCCTAGAGGGCCCTGATAGGAGCGCCGGGGCAACGCATCACCGAGTCCTCGACAATCATAGCCCGCTCGCCAATCTTGGGCTGTGTTACGAACTCTTCAGTTGACGGTCCCTCCATTGTACCCTTGCCCTTCTCCGTAGTAGAGGGCCCCATTGATCTATCTGGGAAACAGCCGTATTTGTGGCCATCTCTCGGGCGGTGGCCTTTTCAACCGTTTTCACCAGCCTTTTTCTTTTCACCACCTTCGGGGCCACTGCTCCCTCTTCGGGTTCAACCGTCGCGGCAATAGTAGAAACCCCAGTAGCAGGGGGCACAATGGGTAGTGGAAGAGCATTAGTGTCACCGACTTGGGTAGCGGTTTCGGCAGAAGATGAGGCCGTACCCTTTCTCTTCTTAGAACCCCTCTGTCCTAGTGTTAGAGTGAGATCCCGAACTTTGGGAGCCATTTTAAGGGTAGAGACAGGGATCGCGACAACGGGCGTGGAACCTAGAGATTGTGGGAGAGATGAGTGATCCCCGATGTCGAGTCGGGCTCCCTCCACTTTTTGGGCGGCGATCACGGCGGCAGATACCCCGTTCGTCGCGGTAAAGGTTTGGCACCGAATTGGGTAGCCTAGGAGTACGTGTGTAGCGTGACCTATCTCTTGCAGCTCATCCTCGCCTTTGTACGCCCAGACTTGCCCCAAGGCCGTAAGATCAACGTCGAGGTGTTCGGTCTCCTTATCTCGGGGTTCGAAGGTAGCTGGGAAATGCAGAAGCGCAAGGATAAACAATGAGCTAAGGAAAAATCAAAACAGAGGAAAACTTACATCAAGTAGCGAAGAGAAGGGTGGACCTATTCTCTTCTGCATCCTGGGGCACTTCATCTCTGGTGCCAGTTCTATGGGGATATTGCCAAATTCCCATGGCCCCCTTACTAGCACTATAGTAGCGTCGATCCCCTTCCTCGAACTAGGAAGGAATTGGACCAGTTACCTCGACGCATGCTTGGCCCTAAAATAGTACTTGTACCGCTTCGTTTTACTGCCGCCGCCCACCTCCACAGCAGCGTAACAATAATTGAATTCATGAAGGCCCAGGTTCAGGCCTAGACGGCGGTTCAATTCAATGATCCCCATTACTATTTTGTAATCGTTCGACAACAGTTGGATTAGGGCAATCTCATAATGGCTAAGGATTTGAGTCAAGAAGGGATGAACGGGAAACCTAAGACCGCCCTATACTATTGCAATAAAGGGAAACGGAGTCCCCTCTTCAGTCACTTTCCAACCATCATCGTTCGGCCCTACCAAACCTATATCTACCCCGGCCAAAAAATTATACCGTTGCTTGAAAGCAGTTATGGAATCGGAATGGCTAAGCATTCCCCTAATTCTAGTGCCCATGGCTACCAAGGGGTTCTAGGGTTCGAAGCAAGAAAAATGAAGAAAGAATGCGAAGAAAAGGAAGACTTACAAAATGGCAACCTTTGCGACAAAGACACACCCTTCTGGTTCTACGTTCACAGAGTGAACACACCCCTTTGGTATGCGAAAAGAGTGATAGCACGACGATAACAGACTTGGGGCAGCCTTATAGTCACGTCCCATTAAAGAAGGCCTGACGGTTAACGTCATCGGGCCGTTGCGAGAGGTTAGCCCAAGACCCCTACAATAGGGGCGCTAGGGCTAGGGGGCAATTGTGGCTCAAATAAATACGGGTGCAAAATGGTTGGGCAAGTCCATATCAATTGGCACTGCTGAGCTGGGCCTGCAGCAGCCCAAGATTGAGTCTTATGCCACATGCCCAGATCAGTTTGTCTGCCCAAACTAGAGCCCCCACTAGCCCAGTATAGGGGTGTAATCATACAAGGTGGCAGGGCATTAAATGGAGAACAGACCCGCATTGAATGTGGAGGAGGCATTGCGCAGAACCGACGACGCTTACATTCGGTCAATCAAGCTCTAAAAAAGAGATATTGTAACTTGTAGTTATACATTGGTATTGACTCATTTGTCTAGAAAAATTTCTATTCAATAACTAGTGAAAAGACGAAATTGGTATTATACTTGAACACCTATCGTTCAACAACACACATGCATATTGTCACGAGTTTTAGACTTAAACCCATAACCCGTGCGGCTTTAGACAACTTATGCCCAAAAGTTGCTAAGTAAGCTTAAGAACAACCGAAAGAAAGGCTAAGAAAGACATGTGCAACAAAGAGTAAAAGAGCTTAGAAGACAGACTTGGAGAATGTTTTACTTGAACTCACAAGTTGATGATCTACAAGTGAGCTCCACTCCTCTATTTATAGCCATCTACCTCCTCAATGGATGGTTAGGATCTTATTGATCCAAGGGTGGAGAATATGACTCTAGAATCATTTATACAAATATCTAGATATTTACAAGTATAAAGTGTCTTTAGAAAGCTTACCCCCCTAATCTAGAATAATCTTTCTTATGTACACTAGTGTGGAAAAATCTAGAATACCTACAAGCTTCCTTCCTTTCTCTACAATATTCCATGTATTCTCTAAGTGTAAAAGTTTCTAGAGTATTCCTCAAATCTCTACCATTTAAGCTTCATGTTTTAAAGTCCTTGAATGGCCTAGAACCTTCTAGGCTTGTGATGCTATGTTGGGCCTCCAAATAAGCAACATGGCACCCACTAGGTGCAAAAATGGGCAGGTTGTGACAATATGCACATAAGCAGAATAGGGCCAAGAAGTGAAAATCAATTAACACTTTTGAAGAAACTGAGACCCATAGGGCTCACCAGTGAGACTGATATAATTAGGTTCTCTAGTGGGATAAAATTCTAAAATTTAAGCTGGATTGAAATTTCTCAAAATTTTACTCCTTCTTGTGCTTCTTGCGAACCTTTATTTTGATTGACTACAAGTTGTTAGATGTTCAATTGCTCCATCATTAAGAGAGCTGTAAATACTTGTTCCAATTTCAGGTGCTTCCTCTTGTGGGAGCGTATGTCATCTCGATGTCAAGCTATTTGCAACATCATCCATGTTTTTTGTTTTTGTTTTTGTGTTTTTGGGGAGTGAGGGGGGTTTTGGGGGTTGTTCTTTGCACTGTGCTCCCCATACCTTAATTCCATGTTAGAAAATTCAAAATTATCTGGAGGAATTCCTTTATGGCAGTTCAATTCAGTTTGCCGAGTAATGATGTTTGTGCTCTTCTGCCTTAAGAAAGCTTGAACATCTTAAATTTTCAAGTCTTGCACATTCAGTTACCTAGATATATCTTTAATGCAAAATGATAAGAATGAAAAGTTCTGTAACGTTGTCTTTATGCCACTGGCAACAGTGAATGTTGATGTTCCTCACGCACCTATTGAACTTGGTGACATTCCTCCACTGCTACCAGCACAAGGTAAGAAGTGAAAAATCATAACTTTTAATGACATACTAAAGTGTATAAAAGTACTTCTCTTTGACAATTTGCCTTCCATTTGTGAGATCAAAATATCAAAGCAAATGAAAAGCAGACAACAAAGTAATTAGTAGCTTACTTGTTTGCTTGTACTTGTGTTTGAAGAAGTTTAAAATTTAAATTGGTTTTAAATTTTAATATCTCACACATTCACATACCAGAACCACTTCTAGGAGATGATTAGGTTGAGAAGAAAGCACTGGATAAGGAATGAACGCTATTGTAGTATGTACTGACATATCATGAAAACAATTCAATTACCAAATTATGCTTCATTGTCCTCGTAAACGGATAATTTTAATGGTTTCGATTTTTCTTGCACATCAATTTACCTAGGAATAATTTCATTAGCAAAATGATGTGAATAAAAAGAGTACTAATACTGTTCTATGCCTGTGGAAGGAGTGGGTATTCATACTCCCCATGGACCCATCCAGTTTGTTGATGTTAATCCATTACCACTTGCTCAAGGTAAGAAGGAAATATTGTAACTTTTACTTATATATTGTTTTTGACTCATTTGTCTAGAAGAATTTCTATTTTGTAACTAGTGAAAAGCCAAAATTGGTATTATACTTGAACAACTATCGTTCAGCAACACACATGCATATGCACATAAGCAGAATAGGGCTAGGAAGTCAAAATCAATTAATATTTTTGAAGAAATTGAGACCCATAAGGCTCACCAGTGAGAGTGATATAATTAGGTCCTCTAGTGGGATAAAATTTTGAAACTTAAGCTAGATTGAAATTTCTCATAATTTTACTCCTTCTGGTGCTTCTTGCGACCTTTATTTTGATTGACTACAAGTTGTTAAATGTTTTTAATTAGGTCCTCTAGTGTAAGTTTTTAATTTTGTGAAATTTATGTTTTTAATTGACACCACTGACAAAAATTCCTGAAGTCGCCATTGGACAGACCCTAGGCAAAGATGGATGGGAGCTATCTGAAAGCAAACAAAACCAGAGGGAGGCCATCCGCACCTCAAGAAAATGGGGGACCCTAGACTAGACAAAAAGCAAACTGAAACAAGATAGGCGTACCCTAGACTAGTAATCTACGTTGTGTCACCAAGTTTCCACACACTTATAGTAAAAAACCTAGTTTTGTCCATAAATATCTTACAGCTAGGGGCACCTGCTTTGTTACAAACAGAGCCCATTAACCTAAGAAAGACAGCTTGTTAAATTTTTTTCCTCAAATTTGGCAGAGGCTTGGGCTGGCTAAAATCAGTAGCTCAAACACATAGATAACAAAATTATTTTTTTTAGACAAAGGACATGTTCGTAAAAGCATATGTACAAAATGGATTCATAAGTGCTTCCCGAAAAATTAAGTACAGTTCAAACAAAAAAAGAAAAAGAAACTCTAAGCTAGTTCGGCGGATGGAGGGTCAATAGAGGATTATCCGGTTAGCGGTAGTTTGGGGGGCGATGGCAGTTCGGCTGAGGGAAGCTCGGCTGGATTGGTTTCTTTATCCACTTGAAGCTTAGGAGCGTCTTTTTCCTCTTCACGAACGGTCTCTTCATCGGCCTCGTCCTCCGACTCAAGTACCGCATCGACATGGGCAGGAATTTTTGCCCAAAGAGGGGAAGAGTTGCCCAGCTTCAACTACCTTAGGGCTGCCCTCCAGCCGTCCTAGAATATCTGTTCGGTGATCTGTTTCACCTGGGCCTCGTAATGATCCTGGCATCCTCAAAACCCTTGTCGTACTTGGGTTCTGCTTCCTTGTTTAAACACTCCACCTCTAGTCGAGCTTAGGCCAGAGACGCTCTTGCCTCGACTGTCAACTCCTCGGCCTCGGTCAACCTGGGCTTTATGTCGGCGGCTTTAGCTTCAGCTTTTTGGCAGTCTTCCTCCTTCTACTTAAAGGAAGCCTGGGCTTTAGCAAGAGCAGTCTGGCTGTCTTGCCAAGCCTTCTTGAGAGTTCTGACCTCCCGATCTTTCTGGTGGAAGCTATCCTTCAGGTCGGAGTGTCTTCTCAAAATTGTCTCGTGCCGTTCTTGAAGACTGCAGAACCGCTGCATAATCTCCAAGCCATGAATCGCACCCTAAGGAGAACAAGGGAAAGTGCACATTAGTGCAGGATTGCCAAATCTAACAGGTAAAAGAACGAGTTCGGCATAGTTGGCTCACAACAAACGCTGACCGGACTGCTCCAAGCATCAACGCCCCTGTGTCGATACCGTTTAGTTCTTTTATGTTCCTAGGTGATATGATAGCCTGGAGGGCCCCGATAGGAGCACCGGGGTAACGCATCACTGAGTCCTTGACAATCATAGCCCGCTCGCCGATCTTGGGCTGTGCTACGAACTCTTCAGTCGACGGTCCCTCCATTGTGCCCTTGCCCTTCTTTGTAGTAGAGGGCCCTATCGATCTATCTGGGGAAGCAGCCGTATTTGTGGCCATCTCTCGGGCGGCGGCCTTCTCAGCCGTTTTCACCAGCCTTTTTCTCTTTACCACCGTCGGGGCCACTGCTCCCTCTTTGGGTTCAACCGTCACAGCAATAGCAGGAACCCCAGTAGCAAGGGGCACAATGGGTGTTGGAAGAGTATTAGTGTCACCGACTTAGGTAGCGGTTTCAGCAGAAGACGAGGCCGCACCCTTTCTGTTCCTAGAACCCCTCTGTCATAGTGTTAGAGTGAGATCCCAAACTTTGGGAGCCATTTTAAGGGCAGAGACAGCGATCGCGGCAATGGGTGTGGAACCTAGAGACGGTGGGAGAGATGAGTGATCCCCGATGTCGTGTCGGGCTCCCTCCACTTTTTGGGCGGCGATCACGACGGCATACACCCCGTTCGTCGCAGTAAAGGTTTGGCACCGAATTGGGTAGCCCAGGAGTACGTGTGTAGCACGACCTATCTCTTGCAGCTCATCCTCGCCTTTGTACGCCTCAACTTACCCCAAGGTAGCAAGATCGACGTCGAGGTGTTTGGTTTCCTTATCTCGGGGTTCGAAGGTAGCTGGGAAACGCAGAAGCGCAAGGATAAACAATGAGCTAAAGAAAAATCAAAACAGAGGAAAACTTACATCAAGTAGCGAAAAGAAGGGTAGACCTATTCTCTTCGGCATCCTGGGGCACTTCATCTCTGGCACTAGTTCTACGGGAATATCGCTAAATTCCCATGGCCCCCTTACTATCACTATAGTAGCGTCGATCCCCTTCCTCGAACTAGGAAGGAATTGGACCAGTTCCCTCGACGCATGCTTGGCCCTAAAATAGTACTTGTACCACTTCGTTTTACTGCCGCCGCCCACCTCCACAGCAGCATAGCAATAATTGAATTCATGAAGACCCAGGTTCAGGCCTAGACGGTGGTTCAATTCAATGATCCCCATCACTATTCTGTAATCGTTCGACAACAGTTGGATTAGGGCAATCTTGTAATGGCTAAGGATTTGAGTCAAGAAGGGATGAACGGGAAACCTAAGACCGCCCTCTACTATTGCAATAAGGGGAAACGGAGTCCCCTCTTCAGTCACTTTCCATCCATCATCGTTCGGCCCTACCAAACCTATATCTACCCCGGCCAAAAAATTATACCGCTGCTTGAAAGCAGTTATGGAATCGGAATGGCTAAGCATTCCCCTAATTCTAGTGCCCATGGCTACCAAGGGGTGGTTCTAGGGTTCGAAGCAAGAAAAATGAAGAAAGAATGCAAAGAAAACAAAGACTTACAAAATGGCAACCTTCGCGACAGAGACACACCCCTCTGGTATGCGAAAAGAGTGATAGCACGACGATAACAGACCTGGGCAGCCTTATAGTCAAGTCCCATTAAAGAAGGCTTGACGGTTGATATCATCGGGCCGTTGCGAGAGGTTAGCCTAAGATCCCTACAATAAGGGCGCCAGGGCTAGGGGCCAATTGTGGGTCAAATAAATACGGGCGCAAAATGGTTGGGAAAGTCCATATCAATTGGCACTGTTAAGCTGGGCCTGGAGCAGCCCAAGATTGAGTCTTATACCACAGGCCCAGATCAGTTTGTCCGCCAAAACTAGAGCCCCCTCTAACCCAGTATAGGGGTGTAATCATACAAGGTGACAGGGCATTAAATGGAGAACAGACCCGCATTGAATGCGGAGGAGGCATTGCGCAGAACCGACGACGCTCACATTCGGTCAATCAAGCTCTAGAAAAGAGATACAGGAGAAATGATGTCCGAGTAGCCGGCTTTAGCCAGCATAAACCTAAGTAGGGAGTCATGAGTGTCGGGTAGGTTCTGCAAAGAGCACCACAATATAAATACCAGAGCTAAAAAAAAGCAATGTATGTTGATTCCGACTTAGCCATATACACTTGTAAATTCCATTCCATCCTAGAAAAGAATAACTAACTTGACCGTCAGAGTGTGATCGGCCCAAAGCGGATCGACCCATTCTAACTCTTTTGTTTCTATACAGCAGGTTGGGGACTCATCAATATTGGTTCGAGTGATCGGCCAGGCCTTCCTAGAAGTCCCACTTCCACCAACAAAATGCGATTGTCCCAGAACAAACCCAAGACATTGGCATACTTTGTAGCTTTAAAAGATAGATGCCTAGATATGGAAGTAAAACGCTACCTGCTATAGACATTATGTGTAGAAGAAAGGAAGAAACCCTGGATCACCTCTTTCTATGTTTTGATAAGGCTTATTCAAGTTTTGACATTTTGCATCTAGACCAATATTGTTGGGCATGGACACTACATTTTAATATATTATAATGTTTTTTGATGTGTTGGAGATATATGTATTGGAAGAAAGTCCTAATGATTTTAATGTTAATGACTATGTGGTTCATTTGGATAAGTGAAATTGCACTTATGTTTGAGTTATATGTAAGGGGAGAAGGTTATGAGATTTCATTAATGTTAATGACTATGTGGTTCATTTGGCACTTTTTCTAAAATGCTTATATAAGTTCAATATCCATCAAGGAGAAATTTTTTTATGTCGGTTAGATTTTTGAATTGGTATCTATATTCTAGATGATTATGCAAATTGATTGGGTAAGATGAGCTATTTAGGATAAACAGAATAAGAAAGATACTATAACTATTTAAAAGAACAAAGGACTTGTAACTGTGCTGAGAGATTGTTATTAATCTTAGTAATCTCGAGGGATTAACCTTCCTTAATATCTTCCATGGTTGAGATAGTGCAAGGATTTCAATAAGTTGAAACAAGGAAAATAGGAACATCAGGATTATTTTCGAATAGTTACAATTTTATCTGAATAACATAATTTTTGTTGTACATAGTTCTGGCATATCATATATTCGATATTCCATTGCTATCTTCTTTAGGAGGTGATGAATATGCCATCAGTAGATACTAATTTTATGCAAATGGCAGGAGCAGATATGGATGGTCCTCATGCACCCGTTGAACTAGCCAATGTTCACCACCAGTCAACAGCTCTAGGTAGAAGTGAAGTCTGTTGTTACTACTAGTGATGTTATATTAAAAAACTAAGTTATCTGCCAGGTATTAGTTTCTTTTAATATCTAGAAAATTTTTGAGTGGTCATTAATGAAAGAGTTGTAACATTGTGTTCATGACAGTTGAAGTCAATAATGATGCATTCCCTGCACCCATCCAACCTGATGTTCATCCATAGCCACCAGCTCAAGGTGAGAGGTTCAAAACTATTACTTAATGGGTATATTTTATGGTTAGGCTAGACGGATTTCTCCTTTATAATTTGCCTTTCACGAAAAAGATTGAAATTACTTTTTTCTTTTTGTGTTGCATTAAGAATTTGAAAATGGTTTTAGATTTAACATCTTCCACATTCTATATACTTACAATCTACCTCTAGGACATGATCATACTGAGAATACCGCATTAGGTAAGAAGTGAAGATTATTATAATTTGTAGTGATATTTTGTTAGAAAATTCAAAATTATCTGAAGGAATTCCTTTATGGCAGTTCAATTCAATTTGTTGAGTACTGATGTTTTTGCCCTTCTGCCTTAAGAAGGCTTGAACATCTTAAGTTTTCATATTTTGCACATTCAGTTACCTAGATATATCTTTAATACAAAATGATAAGAATGAAAAGTTTTGTAACACTGTCTTTATGCCAGTGGCAGCAGTGAATGTTGATGCTCCCCATGCACCTATCGAACTTGGTGACATTCCTCCACTGCCACCAGCACAAGGTGAATAGAAAGAGTACTAATACTGTTCTATGCCAGTGGAAGGAGTGGGTATTCATGCTCCCCATGGAGCCATCCAGTTTGCTGATGTTCATCCATTATCACCTGTTCAAGGTCAGAAAGAAATATTGTAACTTGTAGTTATACATTGGTATTGACTCATTTGTCTAGAAAAATTTCTATTCAATAACTAGTGAAAAGATGAAATTGGTATTATACTTGAACAACTATCGTTCAACAACACACGTGCATATTGTCACGAGTTTTAGACTTGAACATCATAACCCGTGTGGCTTTAGACAATTTATGCCCAAAAGTTACTAAGTAAGCTTAAGAACAACCGAAAGAAAGGCTAAGAAGGATATGTGCAACAAAGAGTAAAAGAGCTTAGAAAAGAGACTTGGAGAATGTTTTACTTGAACTCATAAGTTGATGATCTACAAGTGAGCTCCACTCTCCTATTTATAGCCATCTACCTCCTTAATGGATGGTTAGGATCTTTTTGATCCAAGGGTAGAGAATATGACTATAGAATCATTTATACAAATATCTAGATATTTACAAGTATAAAGTTTCTTTAGAAAGCTTATCCCCCTAATCTAGAATAATCTTCCTTATGTACACTAGTGTGGAAAAATCTAGAATACCTACAAGCTCCCTTCCTTTCTCTACAATACTCCATGCATTCTCTAAGTGTAAGAGTTTCTAGAGTATTCCTTAAATCTCTACCATTTAAGCTTCATATTTTAAAGTCCTTGAATGGCCTAGAACCTTCAAGGCTTGTGATGCTATGTTGGGTCTCCAAATAAGCAACATGGCACCCAATGGGTGCAAAAATGGGTAGGTCATGACAATATGCACATAAGCAGAATAGGGCCAAGAAGTGAAAATCAATTAACACTTTTGAAGAAACTGAGACCCATAGGGCTCACCAGTGAGAGTGATATAATTAGATCCTCTAGTGGGATAAAATTCTAAAACTTAAGCTGGATTGAAATTTCTCATAATTTTACTCCTTCTTGTGCTTCTTGCGAACCTTTATTTTGATTGACTATAAGTTGTTAGATGTTCAATTGCTCCATCATTAAGAGAGCTGTAAATACTTGTTCCAATTTCAGGTGCTTCCTCTTGTGGGAGCGTATGTCATCTCGATGTCAAGCTATTTGCAACATCATCCATGTTTTTTGTTTTTGTTTTTGTGTTTTTGGGGAGTGAGGGGGGTTTTGGGGGTTGTTCTTTGCACTGTGCTCCCCATACCTTAATTCCATGTTAGAAAATTCAAAATTATCTGGAGGAATTCCTTTATGGCAGTTCAATTCAGTTTGCCGAGTAATGATGTTTGTGCTCTTCTGCCTTAAGAAGGCTTGAACATCTTAAATTTTCAAGTCTTGCACATTCAGTTACCTAGATATATCTTTAATGCAAAATGATAAGAATGAAAAGTTCTGTAACGTTGTCTTTATGCCACTGGCAACAGTGAATGTTGATGCTCCCCATGCACCTATTGAACTTGGTGACATTCCTCCACTGCTACCAGCACAAGGTGAGAAGTGAAAAATCATAACTTTTAATGACATACTAAAATGTATAAAAGTAATTCTCTTTGACAATTTGCCTTCCATTTGTGAGATCAAAATATCAAAGCAAATGAAAAGCAGACAACAAAGTAATTAGTAGCTTACTTGTTTGCTTGTACTTGTGTTTGAAGAAGTTTAAAATTTAAATTGGTTTTAAATTTTAATATCTCACACATTCACATACTGGAACCACTTCTAGGAGATGATTAGGTTGAGAAGAAAGCACTGGATAAGGAATGAACGCTATTGTAGTATGTACTGACATATCATGAAAACAATTCAATTACCAAATTATGCTTCATTGTCCTTGTAAGCGGATAATTTTAATGGTTTCGATTTTTCTGGCACATCAATTTATCTAGGAATAATTTCATTAGCAAAATGATGTGAATAAAAAGAGTACTAATACTGTTCTATGCCTGTGGAAGGAGTGGGTAATCATGCTCCCCATGGAACCATCCAGTTTGTTGATGTTAATCCATTACCACCTGCTCAAGGTAAGAAGGAAATATTGTTACTTTTACTTATACATTGTTTTTGACTCATTTGTCTAGATGAATTTCTATTTTGTAACTAGTGAAAAGCCAAAATTGGTATTATACTTGAACAACTATCGTTTAGCAACACATGCATATGCACATAAGCAGAATAGGGCTAAGAAGTCAAAATCAATTAATACTTTTGAAGAAACTGAGACCCATAAGGCTCACCAGTGAGAGTGATATAATTAGGTCCTCTAGTGGGATAAAATTCTAAAACTTAAGCTAGATTGAAATTTCTCATAATTTTACTCCTTCTTGTGCTTCTTGCGACCTTTATTTTGATTGACTACAAGTTGTTAAATGTTTTTAATTAGGTCCTCTAGTGTAAGTTTTTAATTTTGTGAAATTTATGTTTTTAATTGACACAGACCCTAGGCAAAGATGGATGGGAGCTATCTGAAAACAAACAAAGGGGGGGGGGAGGGAGGCCATCCGCACCTCAAGAAAATGGGGGACCCTAGACTAGACAAAAAGCAAACTGAAACAAGAGGCGCGTACCCTAGACTAGTAATCTACATTGTGTCACCAAGTTTCCGCACACTTATAGTAAAAAACCTAGTTTTGTCCATAAATATCTTACAGTATTGGGTGGCTGATGGCCTGACACTTCATGGCCACTCTTAATTTTATACTGAAACATCATGCCCTGGGATATGGTTTTCCTTTAGCATAGAGAAAAGTGATAATTGCAAAGACAATTCATATCAAGGGTTTGTCTAAAGTTCATTAAAATGTTTGACTCCCAGCTGTCAGCTAGGTACTATCTCTTATCATCCCCGGAAGGGAAGGTGCAGTTCATGTTCCAATTGGGGCATGGGTGTCTGTTGTCTATCTAATAAAAAATAAATAAAATGATTTTTGTATTTATAATACTTTATTATGTTTAGAAACAAAATTAAGACAAGGTTTTGTTGAAGTGTGTGGTGGGAGAAAGAGAGGAGTCATCATAAATGGTGTGTATATATACTTATACATCTATTAATACGAAAATCATAAGCATCCTGTTCGTGGCTACTTCTTAATTGATCATTTCATGTTGCTTTGGTTATCTCTGTCTGTCTGTCCATGCCACAAATGTATTTGGTTACTCAAGTTAATTTATCCTGTAAAGCTCATGACTGAAAGGAGCATAGATTGGTCCTCTGGGTTGTGTGATTAAGTGAAGATGACAATCTGAAGATAGTCAATATACGTGATTTACAGTTTATAATTTTTGGGTCATATTCCTGTATCTCTTAAATACATGTTGGTGAAGTATTACTCTTTCAGAGATGTGTAGCCTTGAAACATTGCTATGGCGGACGAATTTTGATTATATTATTTTCCATTCAGTTATTTGATGTCTTCAGACCTTTCTGTGCTTGATTTAAGACAGTGAAATGTTTATAAGTTTAGATTAAGAGATTGATTCTTACAATCACTTTATTAACGGCTGCTTCTTTCTTTTTTTTCCTTTTTCTAAATTTCTTTTCAGGTCTGCTCAACCTTTCTGTCACAGGTGAGAGACTTCATCACTCTAATTTAACTTAAAAAGTTTTGGAGATATAACTCTATTTTCTCTACTTAAAGAAGCTACTTAGACTTTGTAAATACTACGGGCAACCCTGACTGATTTCAACCACGTCATGCGCTTGATGCAAAAGATGGTGACCTGCCCTCTTAACTTTTCCTCTTTTGATGATATCTCATCGTTGTTTGATTGCTTCTTTCTGTTGTCGGCTTCCTATTTCACCATTCTTTTCTCTCCTATTCTCTACGGGGAATTTAATCTATCTGTGCCTTAAGTTTGCCCTCTCTGAAAGTCTTGGAGTCTTCACCGAGACTCTTTCCACTAGCCTACATGTAGTTAAATAGGGCCACTATAAACCCCTTTTATTACCCTTGTCAGGTAAGGTATAGGTTGAACTATCCATTTCTCTGGCATCAACAAACTTTTAAATCACATAGCACCTTCTCATGGTGGAAGTGGAGTTTTGGGTCTACTGTCGGCATTCCTTTAAGTAAAGAGCTGCATCATGCTTCAAAAGTCTTTGAGGACTTCTACCGTATGCTTGACAGAAGTATTTGTGTCATTTTTTTCCCCTACTTCTTGGTCTTGGTATAATCTTGTTAGCTGTTTAGGCTCTTGAAAAATTATTTCATTAACATTTCTGTATTGCGGTTTGACTAGAACTTTCCCAATGGGTGCGGATGCAACTCTTGGGACTCAATTGGTTGCTAAATCAAGAAGTTTTCATCTTTTGAGAGTTTAGTTGCCTTGCTGCCACCAATAGCTCTTCTTAACAGACTCTCTTCCCTTTGTTTGCCATTATATGTATAAAACACACTTTGAAAATCATACTTCGGCAGTCTGTAGACTCAAGTCATTTTCAATCCTGTGGTTTGTGACTCATATTTCGTTTACTTCTCCCTGTACTTTCATTAGTTTCCTTGTTTAATCACAATCACTTCTGTATAAGAGCACAGGCGTTTTGAAGAAGCCCCTTCATCTATAATATCAAAAGATTTTGCTCCCCCCCAAAACAAAAATAATAATAAGAGAAAAGAATGTATATACCATGCTGCTCTCATGATTGCACAGTTGCGGATTTCATTCAAGTGGCTAAATGTTCTACTCTTTCTCCGTATATGTTCCATTTCTGAGTTTAGGTTCCCAGGAGAAACACCCCTGTATATTTGTTGATATTGCCTGTGTATGGCACTGGTCTCTCTGATACATCTAGTTATTTCCCACTTTGACCACATTGATTTGTTTGATTAATGAAAAATTATGCTACTTTTTGTCGAGTGGTTCAGATTGTGGTAAAAATGACCCAGACCTTAAAAAGGAGATGGAGAAGCTGTCTGTGGACCTCCTGACAGAGGAGTTGAAGCTTCAGGAAACGGTTTCCGAGGAGCACATGCGACACATGAGTATCACATTTGGTGAAGCACGAAGGGTGGCTTTACAGTACCAAAGGGAGGCTGAGAAGTGCAATGCCGCCACAGAAACTTGCGAGGAGGCTAGGGAGCGTGCACAGGCATTGCTGACAAAAGAGAGGAAGGTGACATCTTTGTGGGAGCTACGAGCCCGTCAACTTGGCTGGGAAGGGGAATAGATTATCGCACTCGTATACATGTTCACTCTACATATTTGCTTAAGAATAATTCTTTTTCATGTTCGATGGCAAAGTTGGTCAGGCTCTCGGGATATAATCCTTTTGTTCCGGAAACAGTTTTGTTTTGTTTTGTTTTGTTTGTTCCCTCAACTGCGGCACATTACATATTTTGTAGATGATAATCTTTATTGGTTTTCTCACATGGAATTCTTTGAAAAATTTTATTGGACGTTTAACTTTGTTGTTATCGAGAATATAGTAATAAAGATAAAGAAGTTCATTTGATCAGGTTGGTTATGTGGATGATCATCATTACTTGTTGGATTTGAAAATTAGCTGCTTAATTAGATCATATGGCCTCAGCGTGATTGTTTTCCTTAATTTCCCTAATAATTGTATCCACGTGGACTATAACTATTTACAGTTATACATAAGTATATATGTATTGGTGTGTATATATATCGGCATGCTGCTACTTCAGTTGTACCACTCTAGTGCTTTACTCAAACGTTTTAAGATTTAAGTGAAATGTTTCTATATTTGAGAAACAAATTTTAAGACTCGTGCTTTACTAATAACATGTTTATTTCTTAACATCAGTAAAAATAAATTAAAATTCTGAATGTCACTTCTCCGCTTGTTAAAAATTAAGTTGTCCTATTATTAACTTTTGATGCTACATTTGTTGAAATAAATAGAAACTCTTCAATATAGTAATCAATTTATACAATATATTATAGTAATTGGTTGTTAGGTTTTTTATGTTGAAAAACTCAATCCAATTTTCTTGGTTTTTAAAAGTTTTAAATTATTAATATTACATGTGTCATAATAGTAGTGGTTTAACCATGAAATATAGAAAATTTTACTTTCTATTAAGGATTAGTAAATCTTTGCTAAAACTAAGGTAATTTATGTTACTTTGCAAAGTTTTACCTAAAATTAAAAAATATACAGAATTGTTATCTTTACATTTCAAATATTTTACAATTTTAGAAAGTTCTTCTTTAAATTAAAAATAACATTAGTATTTTTATTTTCAATTTCCTTAAAATTTTTCTCTCTTATAATTTTAGGTCAAAACTATCCAATTTTGTATTTAGATCCTTTTAATTTTTCTTTTCAGAAATAAAAATATCAATAAATATATAGTATAAAATTTTTCAATGGTTACGAGGCCATTGAGATTAAACCATTAAACTCTTTATTTTTACTTTTTAATTTTTATATTATCATATCAAAATTTAGACAAGAATTTATTAGGCACTGCCATAAATGTTTCTACTCCAGAATGTCTAATTTTGTGGCTCAAATTATGATTAGATAAATGAACTATTTAAAAATTAAAAAAAAACTATCCCTGAAATTTTATTTTATTTTCTTAGTTTCTTACCTTCTTGGATTCCATGCCCTCAACTATATGATCTCCAATTTTGATGGATCAAAAAATCCTAAAGAAATTATAAATAGAAAACAACAATCACAACAACTCTAAAGTTTCTCTCTCCAATTTTATATATATTATCAGTATTCATATTATAGCTATCTATCAATAACTCTTGATCGTAGATATCTCATAACAATTGATTATGATGTTTTTGAAGCTAAAAGTTATGATTTAACCTTTGATCTTAATGGATTGTCTTTAAATTTTTTTTCTACATTGACTTTTGATTAATATGACAAGTTTATCAAAATTCCTTCAAATATGCTCTTTCACAAAATGTTTAATAAAAAAAAATAATTTAAGTTCCTATGATAGAAAAAACACGTCACAAATTTATTAATCATATATCATTTATTATTTTGTTATTTCTCTTATTATTGGTCAATTTGTTTACGATTTGAAATACTCATCAATCACATTTTTTCAAATATGTTTAAAAACAATAATTAAAATAAACAAAAAATTTGTCAAGCCCCAATGAAATTTAAGTTATAATATTTATTTTTTTCAATTAAAGAGTAATTCATATACTTTTAAGTATTTAAAAATGACAAAGTTATCTAGTAGTAACTGAAATGACTCATAGGTAAATTTTTAATTCCGTGTAGGTTAATTTGAAACCATTTTTAACTTTTTTCTTTTTTATATTTTTAGTGCCTTCAAAATATTCTATTTTTCTAAACATTTAATGGAAATAAAACAAAATTTTGAATTATGTTATATATACTAAGAAAATAAAAAGTATTTTAAGTATTTTAATTATGTGACTCTAATATAATTTTATTTTTTTAGCGAGCTTAGTAGTGAATAGTATAGTCATTTTGGAAAGACATTTTTATGATATATATACATAGAGTTAGGCTAAAATTTATCACCAACAACCCTAACGAGCCTCTATGAAGCTTATTCATTATTTTTTTTCTTTTGCTGTTATTTAATTAAAGGATGCCTTGTTTTTAAATTTATTCTTTATTTTTTTAAATGTTTTATTTTTAAATTTTATTTTCTATGTTCCGTGTATAGCACGGATTCACTGCTAGTTATATTTATTGTCATTGACTCACAATTTTCCTCGCTTTTGTCATCATGTTTAACACAACAAAGCAGCTCCTTTTGGTTTTTTTCACCCTTTTTGTTTATTCCTATTAAGTTTGTCTATTTCTTTATTTATTTATTGTTTTAGTTACTTGATTTATTTTTCTAAACCCAATCTTTCCACAAAGTAGTTGAAATCAAACAATTAATTATGGGTCATAATCAGTGAGGAGTTGTAACATCGATGCAATAATATGGTTGTTCGCATGTATATATATATTTTTGCACTCTATAAATCTGTTTAAGTAGAATTAAAGAAAGAAAAAGAAAACAGAAGGCAAAGGGAAGGATGGACGGTTAAAAGGAAAGCCAAAATGAGTAGGTTAGTTCTGTAATTAAGTTAGTAATTCAGGTCCGTTTTTTGAAGGTTGAATTCTCCCGCCAAATCTCAATGCTCACATCTGGTTTCCACGTTCTGTGATTCTGTTCTAGCAGCTCCACTCGCACTCATTCGTTAGTTGAGCAGTTGATAGCCAGCCAATAAGTTTCTGACACGTAGGCAATGACTGTGTTGGCTAAGTGTAGCACGTGCAGACCCATCAGAGAACTTGTCGAGTTTTACCGTGAAATATTTTTAGAATGACAGAAGGGTCCTCCCGCATAGGGTGTTCACAGCCGATTTAGGTCAAATTGAGTAGTGACTCGTCAAACAAACAAACCGTTAAGTTTGGTGTCAAAAATAATAAAATCGATTTTGAATCGGTTTAGGTTCAAGTTAAGTTGATCGAATTGTTTAATATAGTGATCTATCAATTAAACTAATAAAGTCGGATTTACAAATTTCAAAACCAATTTTAACTCAATTTGAGTTCAAATTGATTCATGTTGTGGTTGAGTTCAGTCAAGTTGGGGGTCAATTGCATTTTTGCACACCCCTACTTCCGTTCCGCATGTCTTATGCTGCCGAGTCCCGACACACAAGTATGGTAAGGTGGACTAATTGCGACTAGTTCTGAATTGGTGAATTAAAATTTTTGAAAAATTTTATAATTTTATTTTTATTAATTGTTGGTTGTCACCATTAAGGTAATGATATTAAAATATAAAGTAACACATATTTTTTTTATTAAGATTTCACATAAATATTATTGATTAATCAAGTAAAGAAAATAATTATACTATCAGACCAAAAGATGATACCTCGATTATTGTGTTTCTTTCCTTGGTTTTAAATAGTATAAATATAGTTATTTTTTGAGAAAATTAAATTATAAATAGCATATCTTTACTTGGGGTGTCTAATTTTTTGAATTTTGCAATGGTCAAATCATCAAAATGAGGCGTCTAATTTTTTAATTTTGGTCTGATAGTACAATTGGTTTAAAGAAACACAATAATCGAGGCCAAATCCCAGGCTTCATAATTGGTTTAGAGAAACTCAGTAGTACTTTTTGAAGCAAAACTCGAGTTTGGCTTTAATCTTGTGCTTTCATAAAATGCACTTTGATTTCTCCTTCATTCATGTTTTACCAGATATATGGATACTGGATAAACCCTTTTCTTCTGTGGTGAGGAAGAGTTATGAAATGCTACTTTATTCAGTGGACAGACATTCCAAAACATATCATTTATCATTTATTCAAAATTCCTTCTAAAAAATTTTATTGGATGATTAACTTTGTATGTTGTTATCGAGAAATAGTAATAAAGAAAAAGAAGTTCATTTAATCATCAGGTTGGTTTTATGAATGATCATTGCTTGTTGAATTTGAAAAATAACTGCTTAGATCATATTGCCTCGGCTTGATTGTTTTCCTTAATTTTCTCACTAACCTATTGAAGAACCCATGTGCTTAAATTAATCTTGAAAACCGATTTGTAAGGTGAGGGTTACCCAATAGTATATATAGAGGTACATGATTTTGTATTCAGGCGATGTAAAATTTCATTCGCACCCTCTCTTACGTGAAGCGTGAAAATGTAAGGTAAGAGCGTGAGCTGAGTGATTCTAAGAAGTGAAGGGAGACTTCACTCACATTCCCTACTAATCATATCTACGGGCACTCTAATTATATGTGGGTATACATAAAAATATATGTATTCATGTGTATATTCGGCATGCCGCTACTTCAATTGTAGGCTGTAGCACGCTAGTGTTTTACTAATAACATATTTTTTTGTTATCATTATTAAAAAAATAAATTTAATTAATTAATCTGTCACTTCTTGGCTTGTTAAAAATTAAATTGTGTTATCATTAACTTTTGATGCTATGTTTGTTAATTTTTTTGAAAATATTCAATACATTAAGCGATTATATTTATTGTAATTGGCTCACAATTTTCTTTGATTTTATCATCATGACATCATGCATAACACAACAAAGCAGCTCCCTTGAGTATTCTTTTCCTACCCTTTTGTATATTCCTATAATCCTATTAAGTTTGACTACCTTTCTTTTTCTTTTTTTTTTATTGTTTCAGTTGCTTAATTGATTGTTCTAGACCCATTCTTTCTACAAAATAGTTGAAATTAAACAATTAATTATGGGTCATAATTAGTGAGGAGTTGTAACATTGATGCAATAATATGGTTGGCCTCACGATTATTTTTCCGGAAATCTATAAACCTGTTAATTAGAATTAAAAAAAAAAAGAGAGAAAAACAATAAGACGGAAAAATGAAGTCAGAAGGATGGAGAGTTGGAAAATGGAAAGCCAAAATGAGTAGGTTATTTATGCAATTAAGTTAGTAATTGAAGTCCGTTTTTTGCAGGTTGAACTCCGCCAAATCTCAATGCTCAAATCCGATTTCTTTGTCCGATCAGCTTCACTTGCACTCGCGGGGTTAGCTAAGCAGTTGATAGTCAGCCAATAAAGTCCAGCCACGTCAGCAACGACTGCTGTTGGTTAAGTGTAGCACGTGCGGCCTCCCGAGAAAACATTGTCATCGTTTTTTCACGAAAAAATGTTAGAATGACATAAGGGTCCTTCCGCATTTCTTATGCTGCGACTCACAAGTATAGTCACACAGCTATAAATATAGTAAAATCTGATTAGGCAAAATCACCACCAGAAAATCATATTTTATCTTTTGAAATATTTGATATAACCATATTTTATTTATATGTACGTTTAAATTAAAAATATGTTATATTATGAAAATCTTTTTAACACCTTTGGTGATAACTTTGATTAATGGCAGTGTGAAGGAGGAATTGCCATAGTGCAGGAATTCCACTGAATGGTTTGAGCAAAGGGAAGGTTCTGTGTGAGAAGATGGACTCGAGTTCCACAACTAGACTCTCTTTGAAAATTTTCCATGTATTCCATCAGGGATGGAACTAGAAAATATGTTCAAGACACACATTAATCACCACCTCTAAGGGGTTATTTATAATTTTTCAGCGGGGCATTCATCATTTTTAAGAGAGGCAAAGGGGGAAAATTTTCCGAAAGTAAAAATTTTTTTTCAAAAGTTGAGAAGGGGGGGGGGGGGGGGGGGAACTCTTTATAGCGCCGCTCCTGTATCCCATTACTTTAAAAAATAAAAAAACTTCATCACTCTGGTGGATAAAGATTCAAGAAAGCATTTTATCAAACAGTTTGTAGGAAACGGAATTTTTTGTGAACAAAGCAACAAGTTGTGTCCCAACAACCACCCCACAAAACTGAAGGCTCCACTTACTCCCTCGCATCCCCAAACCCTTTCGTGGAGAACGAATTAAAACCCTTGTTGAAGACTTCTCTGCCAAAGCATTCGTTCCCGGAACTGGAATTTCAGCTTTCTCCGAAGCCCCAGCCGACGTTGAGAAACACCCATTAGCTCCCTCTGACGAGACCTTCATCTCTCTGTTACCGGTAAGGATTTGGAACTCCTAGACGAGGCATTCGTTGATAGAATTTGCATCAATTCTCAGCGAGTTAAGGTCTTGATTCCTCTGGTCCCGACGCCGACTGGCCTGTTGGTGTCACTGGAATCGGGTGTAGGACTGGTAACGGTGGGCGGTCAAGAAAGGGCGAAGAAGGGTGGAAGTCGCAGCAGGGTGGTCGGAAAGTGGGGGAGTAGGGGTGGGTTGCGGGAAAAAGGTGACGAAGAGAGAGAGAAGAGAGAGGGCAGGGTGGCGGCGGGTGGTCGGAAAGTGGGGGAGTAGGGGTGGGGTGCGGGGAAAAGGTGACGGAGAGAGAGAGAGAGAGGGGGGGGGGGGGGGAGATGGCTAATACGAAGTTGCAGACGAATTGTATCGATATTGTGTGAAATAACAGAAATACCCCAAAGATATAATGGTAGTGGACGATAGGGTTTAGGTGTGTCAATACGCCAAACTTAGAGGGTCTAGGTAAAATTAACCCTATTTATATCTATACATACTTCCATATATACTTTCTTCTTCTGCGTTTCTTGCTGATCTTAGGATTCTTGTCTGTATAAATTGTTCATTGGCTTGCAGATAGAGATATAGGGAAGCAAGAAACAATCTCTGACATTCAAATTACCTTTAAAAGTTAGCACGGGACTCTAGACTAGACTATCTTGAGTCTTTGTATGAATAGAAACAGATATTCATCAGAGTTCTGATTTAACTTTGCATTTTTATAATAGACGTTGAGGATGCCATATACGACTATCAAAGATATTGGCGTCACAGAGAAGCGCCACTTGAAAGTAAGAGACGTAAACTTTTTTCACAGAACCTGATAATGGTGTAATAGAATCATTTTATAATTTTATTCACCCGTGAGAGAGCATATAAAAACTCACATGTTCAGAATCACTAAAGCCACCCTTAAGCAAATCACATATATACCTACCTATATTATCACATCAAAATTGAAGCCCACTGTTACTTTTTAAAGGACATTTCGGTCTTTTTCACGTTAAAATTTCTCTCATATATATTCCTGAGCAAGCAAACCCCTTCTCGCCCACTACCTCTGCCACCTTGCTTGACAACCCTGGCCCTTGCTAGGCTTTTGCTCCTTGCCCAATCCCACATCGGTTGGGAGTGGAAAGGGGGGCAAGGACCAAGTCTATTTAAGAAAAGTTAAGTTTCCTTAGTTAAGTGCACCAGTCAATAGCTTAACTAGTAACTTTTGACTTTAGTAAAATTCCTCTTGAAGAGTTGAAAATTAAAGTGTAACTAGTAGAGAAGCTTAGTGGGTGTGTCTTTGGATTGAAGAGGAAAAATTGTGTGATTGTAATAATTTTTCATATAGTGTATTTTCTCTAGGCTTGATAGTTTTTCTGCCTTAAGAAGGCTTGAACATCTTAAGTTTTCATGTTTTGCACATTTAGTTACCTAGATATATCTTTAATACAAAATGATAAGAATGAAAAGTTTTGTAACACTGTCTTTATGCTAGTGGCAGCAATGAATGTTGATGCTCCCCATGCACCTATCAAACTTGGTGACATTCCTCCACTGCCACCAGCATAAGGTGAATAGAAAGAGTACTAATACTGTTCTATGCCAGTGGAAGGAGTGGCTATTCATGCTCCCCATGGAGCCATCCAGTTTGCTGATGTTCATCCATTACCACCTGCTCAAGGTAAGAAGGAAATATTGTAACTTGTAGTTATACATTGGTATTGACTCATTTGTCTAGAAAAATTTCTTTTCAATAACTAGTGAAAAGACGAAATTGGTATGATACTTGAACAACTATCGTTCAACAATACACATGCATATTGTCACGGGTTTTAGACTTGAACACCATAATCCGTGCGACCTTAGACAACTTATGCCCAAAAGTTGCTAAGTAAGTCTAAGAACAACCGAAAGAAAGGCTAAAAAGGACATGTGCAACAAAGAGTAAAAGAGCTTAGAAGAGAGACTTGGAGAATGTTTTACTTGAACTCACAAGTTGATGATCTACGAGTGAGCTCCATTCCCTTATTTATGGCCATCCACCGCCTCAATGGATGGTTAAGATCTTTTTGATCCAAGGGTGGAGAATATGACTCTAGAATCATCTATACAAATATCTAGATATTTATAAGTATAAAGCTTCTTTAGAAAGCTTACCCCCATAATCTAGAATAATTTTCCTTACGTACACTAGTGTGGAAAAATCTAGAATACTTACAAGCTCCCTTCCTTTCTCCACAATACTCCATGCATTCTCTAAGTGTAAGAGTTTCTAGAGTATTCCTCAAATCTCTACCATTTAAGTTTCATGCTTTAAAGTCCTTGAATGACCTAGAACCTTCTAGGCTTGTGATGCTATGTTGGGCCTCCAAATAAGCAACATGGCACTAATGAGTGCAAAAATGGGCGGGTCGTGACAATGTGCACATAAGTAGAATAGGGCCAAGAAATGAAAATCAATTAACACTTTTGAAGAAACTGAAACCCATAAGGCTCATCAGTGAGAGTGATATATTTAGGTCCTCTAGTGGGATAAAATTCTGAAAATTAAGCTGGATTGAAATTTCTCATAATTTTACTCCTTCTTGTGCTTCTTGCGAACCTTTATTTTGATTGACTACAAGTTGTTAGATGTTCAACTGCTCCATCATTAAGAGAGCTGTAAATACTTGTTCCAATTTCAGGTGCTTCCTCTTGTGGGAACGTATGTCATCTCGATGTCAAGCTATCTGCATCATCATCCATGTTTTTTGTTTTTGTTTTTGTGTTTTTGGGGAGTGAGGGGGGTTTTGGGGTTTGTTCTTTGCACTGTGCTCCCCATACCTTAATTCCATGTTAAAAAATTCAAAATTATCTGGAGGAATTCCTTTATGGCAGTTCAATTCAGTTTGCCGAATAATGATGTTTGTGCCCTTCTGCCTTAAGAAGGCTTGAACATATTAAATTTTCATGTCTTGCACATTCAGTTACCTAGATATATCTTTAATGCAAAATGATAAGAATGAAAAGTTCTGTAACGCTGTCTTTATGCCACTGGCAACAGTGAATGTTGATGCTCCCCATGCACCTATTGAACTTGGTGACATTCCTCCACTGCTACTAGCACAAGGAGAGAAGTGAAATATCATAACTTTTAATGACATACTAAAATGTATAAAAGTACTTCTCTTTGACGATTTGCCTTCCATTTGTGAGATCAAAATATCAAAGCAAATGAAAAGTAGACACAAAGTAATTAGTAGCTTACTTGTTTGCTTGTACTTGTGTTTGAAGAAGTTTAAAATTTAAATTGATTTTAAATTTTAATATCTCACACATTCACATACTTGAACCACTTCTAGGAGATGATTAGGTTGAGAAGAAAGCACTGGATAAGGAATGAACGCTATTGTAGTATGTACTGACTTATCATGAAAACAATTCAATTACCAAATTATGCTTCATTGTCCTCGTAAGGGGATAATTTTAATGGTTTTGATTTTTCTTGCACATCAATTTATCTAGGAATAATTTCATTAGCAAAATGATGTGAATAAAAAGAGTACTAATACTATTCTATGCCTATGAAGGAGTGGGTATCCATGCTCCCCATGGAGCCATCCAGCTTGTTGATATTAATCCATTACCACCTGCTGATTACTCTTAGAAATAGTAATCTTTAGGTTTAAATTGTTAGTTGATTAATTAAATTCCAGTGTTAATTTAGTATTCTAACTCGCAAAATGCATTGAAACTCCTTTTGTGCACTTTTTACAGGAATTGGAACTTAAACTAAGGCAAATGGGCAATCTTGAGGATGACCGATCGATCGGTGATCCTGCGATCGATTGGTGATTCTCTGTTCGGCCTTCTGTAGCAAACTTCAGAGAGGGCGTTTTTCCGATCGATCGGGTGTTCGATCGGTGACGTCGGAATTCCCTCAACAGATTACACAGAAGCAAACTTCAAAGGAGTCGGTTTTGCGATCGATCGGGCGTTTGATCGCCTGGACTGATCGATCGGTCGTACACCGATCGATCGGTGTGTACAGACTCTGTTTTTCTGCAGAGTATAAAAGCTTTTGTTCGAGACAAAAAGAGATATAGGTCATTTTCTGCAGAATTTGGACGGGAAAGAAGCTAGAAAAAGGAAATTTTTGTTATCTTGTAAGGTTTTTAGTTAGATCTACTCTTACTGCTTTGTATTTAATGTCATTTATTGCTTTTAAATCATTGTAAATGAATGCTTGATATATATATATATATATATGTGTGAAGTGAATGATTTTCTCTCATTTTCTTGCCACTTTTCCTCATTTTCTTAGTAACCAAACACTAGGTCTATATAGTTTAATGGTAGATTTGTTTTATTTTATGCTCTTTGACATGGATTCTAGCAGCTAAATACCTCTTGGATGTGGTTGTGAAGATCCACCAAGGATCTTCAAAAGGTTGAAAATGGGTTGGATGAACTTTAAAGTCATATCCTCAAAATTATATGGTTTCATTTGATTTAGCATGAGATTCATTAGAAAAACTTAGATTCATAACCCTTTGGCAATATTTATGCACAAATCAATATTTGGTATAGGTATTGCACATGTTTAAGGTTTGATTCTAGGATACCAATTATAGATTCCCTCTTTATGCTCAATCAAACAAAACCCACATTTTTATAGTCGACATTTTCCGAACCAAGAATCCAAGGTATGATTCTTGATTTGAGTAATAAACCTCTCATTGGAAACCCTTGTTGTGAATTGGTGGATCAAAACAACCATGTCCAAGCTTTTCTCCTTAATTACATAAAAGTAGCTTTTGTTGTCTTTATTAGTCACTAAATTATTGCATGAAGCATAGAACCACCATCATCTCAAAACCAACATGTTTTCGGTCTCTTTTATGTTAGGAAAAGATAAGAATTTTCATTTGCAATCCATTAAGATAAGTACCCGTGCTAGTTGAGCTTTGTTGCTATATTTGCAGAATTCCTTTGGGAGATAACGACACCGGATCCTCCGGTTTTTACTACAAGCGCGACCTCCGTACCTTTGCGGAGTGACTCCAGTTGAAGCACATCTGGAGGCGTGTCAAGTTTTGGCGTCGTTGCCGGGGAATTCATAGGCAAAAGCTACACCGAACGAAAGTTAAGGATTGCGGAAGAAAATTGAAAAAAATACACAAAAAAGGGTGGATTTCATCACCACCCCCGAGGGAAGCATCTACGGGCTACGGGCCTCGGTACACTCTCATTTCCCTTAAGGTGTTTTATTTTTAGGATTATTATTTTTATTTCTTCTTTTCTCTAGTTTCTTTTGTTTGATATAGTATAATTGCATTGCATTTTTGTTAGGAAATTATCCCTCTTCGGGAGTATTTAGTGGAGCTAGGATAGTGTGTGAAAGTTTCAAATTGGTGGTACGCTTATTGTATGTGGAGATTGGAGGTACGGAGTTGAATTAAGAAAAAGTCGTTGTCCGGTCTAGAATTGAAAAAAAAAAAAAGTCGTTGTCCGGCCTAGGGAATTGTGTATGATGTGCTGAACGACCTTATCGGTCCAACCTTATGTGTGCATTCATTCTTGCATGTCATATTTCACGCGGGACGAACATCATCGCCTTGTGAGGATTGAGAGCATTGAGAGCACAAGCACATCTTCACCAACACCTAGCCTACCATTAGTGGTCGACTTAGGTTTCATTCCAATGGCAAGTCCCAATGAACCTGGCTTACCTAACATTCAACCCTTGCATCCAAATGTCCAAATCAACCCGGAAGGTCATGAGGAGTTTGAAAGAGGGAGCCATTATGGCGACGTGGCGGCTCCCCCTATACGGACTCTCCGGGACTACCTAAACCCACCAAGGCAAGCACCAACATCGTGCATTGTTTTCCCGCCCCATCACAACACTCTAAACATTAGGTCGGGGATGATGCAAATGTTGCCTCAATTCCACGGGATGGATTCGGAACAACCCTACATTTTTCTTAAGGAATTTGAGGATGCTTGTTCAATTGCTATGGACATCTCATGTCCAAGGGAAGTATTTTTGTTGAAACTCTTCCCATTTTGTTTGAAGGACAAAGTTAAGCTTTGGTTCAATTCCTTGCGACCCATGTCCATCCATTCTTGGGCTACTCTCCAAGGGGAATTTTTGAGCAAATTTTTCCCCAAAAATCGAACCGAGGCCATTCGAAGGCAAATTTCACAGTTTTCTCCTTTGTTGGGGGAAACTTTCTTTCAATGTTGGGAGAGGTTCAAAGACCTCTTAAATTCTTGCCCCCATCACGGTTTCGCCGATTGGCACGTCATCAACACATTTTATTCTTCTTTGACATCCCAACTCAAGCAATTTGTCGAGTCTATTTGTGCGGGGACGTTTTTTGATAAGCAACCCCATGAGGCATACAATTATTTTGATAACTTGGCAAATAAGGCTAGAGATTGGGCACTTACCGGGACCCAAAATCCCGAGGGTCGCTCAATCCAACAAGGGGTGCGAAGATATCAACTCAAGGAAGTTGATGATGTCAATGCTAGGGTGGCTACCTTAGCAAGAAAATTAGAGGCTCTTGAGGTGAAAAAAGTGCAATTGGTAGAGAGTGAGGAGTTGAGAGAAGTATGTTGTCTTGTGTGTGAAACCTCGGACCATACCACCGCTTCATGCCCAATCATTCCGGGTGTGAAGGAGGCTTTGCACGGCTAAGTTAACGCAATTGGCCAATATTCAAGAGGAGGGGGTAACCCCTATTCAAACACATACAACCCGGGGTGGAGAGATCATCCCAACTTTGGGTGGAGGAACAATGAAGGGACTTCAAACTCCCACAACTACCAAGGAGGGTATCAAAACCCTCAATCATACCAAGCACCTCCACCCCCACAAGCACTTCCACCACAACATCCACCTCCACAAGCACTCCTACCACAACATCCACCTCCACCTTACCAACAAGCACCCGTGCCCCAATTCCAAAATCAACGAAGGCCATACCAACCCCTCCATAGGAAGCCCATAGAGGACAATGTTTACCAACTTGCCAATGACATGAAGGGGGTTAGTTCAAGGGTTGATAAACAAGAGAAAGTGCTAGACTAACACTATAGGTTACTTGAGGACATCCAAAAGCAAATGTCTATATTGACACAAGCTTTGAGCCAAAATATCCGAGAAGATTCCCGGCTCAACCTCAACCTAACCCGGCGGTTAGGCAAGTGCACATAACCGAGGGTAAGAGTGACCCTAGTACGAGTCATGACCAAGTGCAAGCCATAACCACACTTAGAAGTGGCAAGACCATTGATAAAACTATCCCACCTCGAGATGAGACTTCTAGGAAGAGTGTGAGTCAAGAAGGGAAAGAAAAAGAGAAAGAGGAAAAAGAGCCGAGAGAAGGGGGGGGAAAACTTAGCCAATCCCATCGAGATTTTGAGTGAAAGTGAGAGGGATAAGAGAAGGGACATAATCAAACATGCTCCCTTCCCGCAAAGGTTGACCAAACCAAAGAATGAACTTCTAAATGCGGAAATTTATGAAGTGTTCAAACAAGTAAAGGTCAACATCCCTATCCTTGACGCAATTAAGCAAATACCTTTTTATGCTAAGTTCTTAAAGGACTTATGCACTTTTAAGCAAAGGTTGCATGTCAAGGAAATTGCCATGATGAATGAAAATCAAAGTGCGATTTTGCAATGTAAGACTGTGCCGAAATTCAAGGACCCCGGATGTCCTACTATTTCTTGTACCATTAGGAATACCAAGATCGATCGTGCCTTGTTAGACTTAGGGTCTAGTGTCAACCTTTTACCCTTTTCAGTGTGTAAGGAACTTGGCCTAGGAGAGTTGAGCCCTACTCGTGTTACCTTGCAATTGGCGGATCGTTCTATAAAGGTTCCAAGAGGTATCATCGAGGATGTTCTCATCCAAGTTGATAACTTTTGCTTCCCGGTCGATTTCATTGTCCTAGACACCCAACCTGTTGAGAGTTGCATAGCTCACAACCAAATTCCTGTGATCTTGGGACGCCCTTTCCTAGCTACTTCCAATGCCATCATATATTGTAGGAATGGGTTAGTGAAATTGTCTTTTGGCAACACCACCTTCGAGCTTAACATTTTTTCAGTTGCCAAACAAAAGGGAGAATGTGAGGATATCCGGGAGGTAGACATCATAGAGAGCATAGTTCAAGAACACTTTGAGCGGGAGAGTTTTGAGGACCCTTTGGAGAGGGCATTAGTGAGAGGTGAACCGCATGCTTCACTTGATAATGAGGGCATGGCGTCAAGCGAATTGTCTCATTTAGAGGGTGAGAGAGAGGAGTGTTTACATGTGGGTCAATGGACCCCTTCTTTTGAACCCCTCCACCCTAGTGCCGAGAAACCGATTCCTTCGGAGGAGAAGCCTCCCATTCCTGAGAGGAAGCCTTTGCTTTCAAATTTAAAGTATGCATTTTTAGGGGATGGGGAGTCATACCCAGTTGTGATTTCCTCTAGCTTGTCTGGGAGCCAAGAGGAAGGGTTGATAGCATTGCTTAGGAAACATAAAAAAGCCCTAGGATGGACTATCGCCGACCTTCATAGGATTAGTCCTCTCGTGTGCACTCACCGTATTTTTTTAGAAGAGGAGGCTAAATCTATTCGTCAAATGCATAGACGATTGAACCCTAATATGAAGGAAGTGGTAAAAGGTGAGGTTTTAAAATTGCTAGATGCGGGTATCATTTACCCCATCTCCGATTCGAAATGGGTTAGTCCGACCCAAGTGGTACCTAAGAAATCGGGTGTCACGGTGATAAGAAATGACAACAATGAGTTAGTGCCAACCCGTGTGCAAACCGGGTGGCGAATGTGCATTGATTATCGCCGCCTCAATAATGTGACCCGAAAGGATCACTTCCCTTTACCCTTCCTTGATCAAGTCCTAGAAAGGGTGTTCGGTAAGGCTTTTTATTGTTTTTTAGATGGATATTCGGGGTACAATCAAATCGATGTAACCTTTGAGGATCAAGCCAAGACAACATTCACTTCTCCGTTTAGCACATATGCTTATAAACGTATGCCCTTCGGGCTATGTAATGCACCAGCGACATTTCAAAGGTGCATGATGAGCATATTTAGTGACATGATTGAGCAAATTGTCGAAGTCTTCATGGATGATTTTTCCGTCTATGGGGATACTTATGAAGGTTGTCTTGGTAATTTAGAAAAAGTTTTGATGAGATGTGAGAAGAGTAACCTTGTGCTCAATTGGGAAAAATGCCATTTTATGGTTACAAATGGTATAGTTTTGGGGCATATTGTGTCGGCCGAAGGGCTTGAAGTTGATAAAGAAAAAAATTGAACTCATTCAAAAATTGCCCGCCCCAATGTGTGTGAAGGAGACTAGATCATTTCTTGGGCATGCCGGTTTTTATCGGCGTTTCATTGAGGGTTTTAGTGCAATCTCTAGGCCCATGTGTCATCTTTTGTCCCAAGATGTACCCTTTGAGTGGACATCTTCTTGTCAACAAGCTTTTGACAAGTTGAAGAGACTTTTGACCACCGCCCCAATCATTCGAGCACCCAATTGGTCTCTTCCATTTGAGCTAATGTGTGATGCTAGCGACTATGCCGTGGGGGCTGTCCTAGGACAAAGAGTTGACAAGAAGCCTTATGTCATTTATTATGCTTCTAGAACTCTCAATGAAGCTCAAATTAACTATACCACAACTGAGAAGGAACTCCTTGCGGTGGTTTTTGCACTTGATAAATTTAGGTCTTACTTGATTGGGTCATTAGTCATCATCTACACCGACCATGCGGCCCTAAAGTATCTCCTCACAAAACCCGATGCAAAACCGCACCTCATTCGATGGATACTTTTGCTCCAAGAATTCCATATAGAAATGCGTGATAAAAAAGGGGTTGAAAATGTAGTTGCTGCGGACCACTTGTCTCGGCTTCCCTTAAATGGGCCAGCCATGGACCCAACCCCTATCAAGGAGCACTTCCCGGATGAGCATCTCATGCATGTGAGTGCCGTTAAGCAAGTTTCAACCCCTTAGTTTGCGGACATTGCAAACTTCCTTGTCACCGGTGAGGTTTCTTCCACATGGTCATCCATTGACAAGCGTAAATTCTTCCGGAATGTACGCTATTTTTCGTGGGATGATCCTCACTTGTTTAAGTATTGTCCGGACAAATCATTCGCCGGTGTGTCCCAAATCACGAATTCCAACAAGTGATAGGGTTTTGTTACTCTCATGCTTGTGGAGGACACTTCTCCTCCTAGAAGACCACGGCCAAAATTTTGCAATGTGGGCTTTATTGGCCCACCATGTTCAAGGATGTACATACTTTTTGTCTAGCTTGCGATAGGTGCCAACGGTTAGGAACACTTTCTAAGAGGCACATGATGCCTCTTCACCCCATCACTATTTTGGAAATATTTGATTGTTGGGGGATCGATTTCATGGGACCGTTTCCTAACTCGTTTAGGTACCTTTTTATTCTTGTTGCGGTAGATTATGTCTCTAAGTGGGTGGAAGCAATTGCCACTCGAAGCAATGACCACCAAGTGGTCTTGCGATTTTTGAAAGAGAACATTTTTTGTAGGTATGGCATGCCTCGTGCCATGATAAGTGATGGCGGTTCACATTTTTGTAACAAGCCCTTTGCGTCTTTAATGCGTAAGTATGGTGTGGTCCATAAGGTTGGATTACCATACCATCCTCAAACGCAAGGGCAAGTAGAGTTGGTCAATCGGGAAATTAAGCGCATTCTAGAGAAAACCGTCAATCCAAATAGGAAAGATTGGTCTCTTAGATTGACCGATGGGTTGTGGGCATACCGCATGGGCTATAAAACCATTCTTAGCGCATCACCCTATAGACTTGTGTACGGGAAGGCATGTCATCTTCCTGTCGAAATTGAGCATAAAGCATATTGGGCGATTCGTCAATGTAATGAGGATATTGATATTGCGGGTACCCACCGAAAACTCCAACTCAATGAGTTAGATGAACTCCGCAATGATGCATTTGAAAATGCAAAAATTGCTAAGGCCCGGATGAAACACTTTCATGACCAACATATCATTCGAAAAACTTTCAAAGTTGGCCAAAAAGTGTTATTGTATGATTCACGCTTGCATCTATTTCAGGGCAAATTGCGGAGTAAGTGGGCCGGACCATACCTTGTTAAAGAAGTTTTTCCCCATGGAGCCATTGAGGTGCAAAACCTTACGAATGGCTAGGCATTTAAGGTAAATGGCCAGCGGCTAAAGCCTTATTTTGAAACGTTCCAAGGGGAGTTGGACTGTGTGGATCTCATCGATCCACCGTCCTTTGAGTGACATTAGATTGTCATGTTTTATAGTTTAGGAGTAGTTCTTTTGTTTTTCTTTTTATAGGTTTCTTTCTCTTTTCTTTTTGGTAGTTAGTTGTGTACATTTGTATTTCCCGATAGTCCCGCCCTCCTCGTTGTTCTTTTTCTCTTCCATTTTCCTCATGCCTTGAGGTCATGGCATGATTCCAGTTGGGGGGGGGGGGGGGGGGAGGGGCACCATTTGCATGATTCTGTGAAAATTTTTGAGAATTTCTGCAGAACTTCAGAGAGGCTGTATTTGTGATCGATCGGTGACGACTGTGATTGATCGGGCTTATTACCGCATCGATCAAAAGGGAGCGGTATCGATCGATCGGCCGTTCGCTCGGTGGCGCTCCATTTCGATCGGTCCGCGAGGCGATCAATCGGTTCAAAGGGCCAATCGATCGGTGACCGAGTTGTCTATAAAATCCCACTGTTCACTGTTCATTCTCACTTTCGCTCGCGAGAAATTGAGTGTTTTGAGAGCCTTTTCGTTTATCGGAGCAGCGAGGCCATGCCAGTTTACTTTGGTGGACTTGGTCTCACCTTTTCACGATTTTCTGCGCTTCGAGAGGTATTCCTTCCGCCGATCTTTGTCTATTATTTTCATTTCCAGCTGTACTTAGCCTTGTAGAGAGTTATGGTCGAGACTAGGAGTACTGAAGGTACAGCTGGGGTGGGGACTTTTCAGACTCTGGCCCAGTTCCAGCAGCTCCAGTATGAGCATGCTAGGAGGGAGAGAGAGGGAGAGTATAATTCTACTCGCTTCCGGGGGAGAGATTAGGAGCGAGAGTTTGGACGGGTGTGGAGTGCCCGTAAGGTAGTAGTGGAGAGGCGTTGGACAGTGAGTCAGTTTGATGCTGAGCCATATGGTTGGCTCCAGCCTTTGACCGACCGCCAGTGGTTGGGGTTAGCTTCTTTTAAAGGCCAGTACTCAGCCACCCTCGTGGCAAAGTTCATGGCTAATATTTCATCGGACCCCGTTGGTGGTGACAGACATATTCTTCGCTTTTGGGTTCGGGGTAGGGATGTTGTTATCACCCCGGACTCCTTTGCTGAGCAGTTTGGTATACCGAGGGTTGCTAACCCTCAGTTCTCTCATGATGGGGAGCATCCACCATCTCATGAGGAGATGTGCGCCGAGATTTTAGCACCGGGAGAGTTCTGGACGCTTCCCAGATAAGGATTAGGCAGATTGCCCCCAGATACCACCCGTTGTTCCTTTGGACATGCTATTCGATCTTTCCACTGGGGAGGACAGTGGAGTGCAGTAGGATGCGGGGGCAGTTGATGTGGGCTATTGGTACGGGCAGGACTATTGACTTGCCCCACTTCATGTATATGGCATTGTGGGCCGCGACTCAGGTTGCTACTCCCCAGTCCAGCATTCCCTTTGGTTGCTTTTTGACAGTGAGGATTAGGGCGGCTGGAGTTAGTGTTGCGGATGTTGTGCTGCTTTCCTCTTCGACTGACATAAACTAGATGACGGAGAAGAGGGTGGCAGGGCAGTTGTCGAAGAAGAGGGGGTCAGCTAGTTTGGCTCACTCGTCTTCTCAGCAGCAGGTTTCTCAGACTCAGGAGGAAACCCAGTCAGGGGAGCAGCGGCAAGATCAGACAGGACAGCCAGCACAGCCCCAGGCTCAAGCTCAGGCTCAGGAGGAGCCAGCTCAGGGGACGTTACTTCAGACTCTGGCAGCCATTCAGGAGCAGCTGAACGCTCAGCAGGCAGAGCGCTAGCAGTGGCAGGCCGACATTATGGCTAGATTAGATCTTTAGGACACTGCCATTGCTGCACTTCAGGGTCAGATGATTGACATTCAGTAGCAGCAGCAGACCCAGTCCACTCGACTCCAGGAGATTATCCAGCACCTTGGCCAACCTCCCCGGATGATGGAGACCTCTTTTCGGATCTCCAGTTAGATTAGATGCATTGTGCACTTCATAGCATTTCATTTCATTTGATGTATCTAAATCTTTTTTATTATAGTGGATGTATTTATTTTTGAGTTTTTTGTATAGTGATCTTTCCTATTGTGGCATACCCTTTTTTGTATACATTTACTGTATTCTTTTGTCTATTCCGGGGTATATTTTGGCATTTCAGTTACAGGTATACTTTTTGATTGATATCCATATCGCATGTATTGTTTCGACCGAGGTAATGGGTATTGTATGGTATTCGTATCGCTCTTTTCTATAACTTGACACCTTAGCTATGTCCTTAATTGTTGATATCATTTCTTTTTTGATTTTTGTGATGGAGGTGTCAAGGTTGTTTCAAACAAGTACCATACCATGTTTTTGATTAAATTTGAGTTGATGATTAACCCACCTTAGAGATTATGATACATTGCAAGTTTTTGGCATAAAATCATTATAAGAAACAATTCACATTGTTGCGCACTAACATGTTATGTGATGCCTTGTGTTTCATTCTTATGCATGCATGTCCTTATAAGGTGGAGATTTTTACCGTGTGAGCTTTAGAGCCTATTTATCGCCTTTGAAGAGTGAATCACATTTATTCAAGATTATTTTTGTTGATCCTCATTCATTGAATAGCTTCATTATTTTTTGATGTTGGTTTACATGTTCGAGTGTTAGATAGATTTATTGACCCCTTATACACTTTTGAAGTTTTGATTTATTGTATTCTTCGGATTCTAAACACATAGGCCATTTCATTCTATTGAGCCATTCCATGTGTATTTTTCTTCTTTTTAATGTTCATATGCATGTGCATAAGTTTAAAGAGTGTCAATGCCAATAGATGCATTGCTCTTATATTTGTAAAGTTGGAGGTGTATGGAGTTGAAGAGTAAAGAAAATATATATATATATATATATACATAGAAAGGGATGAAAAGGTGTGTTCAAAAAGAAAAAAAAAATCAAATACAAAAGAAGTGAGGTGAAGGAAGATTGCAAAAGTGATTCAAAAGATTGGAAATGTGAAAGTGAATATCATTGATCATCATGTGTAATGCGCATGCATATGTTGAAACCTTTTACCATTTTCTATCCTCTTACATGGCTTTTCTTTCATTCATCACCCTTATGGCCTTGATATCCGAAGATACATGAATCTTTAATTCAATTGTGTATAAGGCATCAATGTCAATTTTCTAGATTACGCTTTAGCTGTGAATATTCCTTCATGAAGCTATGCTAAGTCGATACACTTACAATTTATTCGTTTTTGGTTTCGGAATTGCTCTACTTGCATGGTTTATACATTTACTCGTTAAAAGAGCTTTCTATTGAGGGACCCTGAGTGTTCATGTTTAAAGATGAGTGTATGCCTTGTGAGACTTGGATCGAAGCATCGAGGACGTAATCATACGAGTTTTGAATCATTAGGGTCATATGCCATTGGTAGTGCACGTAAATGTGTTTTATTTCTTCCATGCTTTATGCCTTTACCTTGCGATATTTCACAACCTAGGTGGATGTAGATTTGACTTGAATTATGTTGATACATTTGTATATTTTTGTATTTCCTCTCATACTTTGATAGGGACTATCAAAGGTTTAGTTGGGGGGTGTTGATTACTCTTAGAAATAGTAATCTTTAGGCTTAAATTGTTAGTTGATTAATTGAATTCCAGTGTTAATTTAGTATTCTAACTCCCAAAATGCATTGAAACTCCTTTTGTGCACTTTTTACAGGAATTGAAGCTTAAACTAAGGCAAATGGGCAATCTTGAGGATGACCGATCGATCGGTGATCCTGCGATCGATCGGTGATTCTCTGCTCGGCCTTCTGCAGCAAACTTCAGAGAGGGCGTTTTTTCGATCGATCGGGCGTTCGATCGGTGACGTCGGAATTCCCTCAACAGACTACACAGAAGCAAACTTCAGAGGGGTCGGTTTTGCGATCGATCGGGCGTTCGATCGCCTAGACCGATCGATCGGTCGTACACCGATCAATCGGTGTGTACAGACTCTGTTTTTCTGCAGAGTATAAAAGCTTTTGTTCGAGACAAAAAGAGATATAGGTCATTTTCTGCAGAATCTGGACAGGAAAGAAGCTAGAAAAAGGAAATTTTTGTTATCTTGTAAGGTTTTTAGTTAGATCTACTCTTAATGCTTTATATTTAATGTCATTTATTGCTTTTGGATCATTGTAAATGAATGCTTGATATATATATATATATATATATGAAGTGAATGATTTTCTCTCATTTTCTTGCCACTTTCTCTCATTTTCTTAGTAACCAAACACTAGGTCTATATAGTTTAATGGTAGATTTGTCTTATTTTATGCTTTTTGACATGGATTCTAGCAGCTAAATACCTCTTGGATGTGGTTGTGAAGATCCACCAAGGATCTTCAAAGGGTTGAAAATGGGTTGGATGAACTTTAAAGTCATATCCTCAAAATTATATGGTTTCATTTGATTTAGCATGAGATTCATTAGAAAAACTTAGATTCATAACCCTTTGGCAATATTTATGCACAAATCAATATTTGGTATAGGTATTGCACATGTTTAAGGTTTGATTCTAGGATACCAATTATAGATTCCCTCTTTATGCTCAATCAAACAAAACCCACATTTTTATAGTCGACATTTTCCGAACCAAGAATCCAAGGTATGATTCTTGATTTGAGTAATAAACCTCTCATTGGAAACCCTTGTTGTGAATTGGTGGATCAAAACAACCATGTCCAAGCTTTTCTCCTTAATTACATAAAAGTAGCTTTTGTTGTCTTTATTAGTCACTAAATTATTGCATGAAGCATAGAACCACCATCATCTCAAAACCAACATGTTTTCGATCTCTTTTATGTTAGGAAAAGATAAGAATTTTTATTTGCAATCCATTAAGATAAGTACCCGTGCTAATTGAGCTTTGTTGCTATATTTGCAGAATTCCTTTGGGAGATAACGACACCGGATCCTCCGGTTTTTACTACAAGCGCGACCTCCGTACCTTTGCGAAGTGACTCCAGTTGAAAAAACATTTGGAGGCGTGTCACCTGCTCAAGGTAAGAAGGAAATATTGTAACTTGTAGTTATACATTGTTTTTGACTCATTTGTCTAGAAGAATTTTTATTCTGTAACTAGTGAAAAGCCAAAATTGGTATTATACTTGAACAACTATTGTTCAGCAACACACATGCATATGCACATAAGCGAATAGGGCCAAGAAGTGAAAATCAATTAATACTTTTGAAGAAACTATGACCCATAAGGCTCACCAGTGAGAGTGATATAATTAGGTCCTCTAGTAGAATAAAATTTTGAAACTTAAGCTGGATTGAAATTTCTCATAATTTTACTCCTTGTGCTTCTTGTGACCTTTATTTTGATTGACTACAAGTTGTTACATGTTTTTAATTAGGTCCTCTAGTGTAAGTTTTTAATTTTGTAAAATTTATATTTTTAAATGACACCACTGACAAAAATTACTGAAATCGCCATTGGACAGACCCTAGGCAAAGATGGATGGGAGCTATCTGAAAACAAACATAGCCAGAGGGAGGCCATCCACACCTCAAGAAAATGGCGGACCCTAGACTAGATAAAAAGCAAACTGAAACAACAGAGGCGTACCCTAGACTAGTAATCTACGTTGTGTCACCAAGTTTCCACACACTTATAGTAAAAAAACCTAGTTTTGTCCATAAATATCTTACAGTATTGGGTGGCTGATGGCCTGACACTTCATGGCCTCTCTTAATTTTTTACTGAAACATCATGCCCTGGGATATGGTTTTCCTTTAGCATAGAGAAAAGTGATAATTGCAAAGACACTTCATATCAAGGGTTTGTATAAAGTTTATTAAAATGCTTGACTCCCAGCTGTCAGCTAGGTACTATCTCTTATCATCCCCGGAAGGGAAGGTGCAGTTCATGTTCCAATTGGGGCATGGGTGTCTGTTGTCTATCTAATAAAAAATAAATAAAATGATTTTTATATTTATAATACTTTATTATGTTTAGAAACAAAATTAAGACAAGGTTTGTTGAAGTGTGTGGTGGGAGAAAGAGAGGAGTCATCATAAATGTTGTGTACATATACTTAGACATCTATTAATATGCAAATCATAAGCATCCTGTCCATGGCTACTTAATTGATCATTTCATGTAGCTTTGGTTATCTCTGTCTGTTTGTCTGTCTGTCCATGCCGCAAATGTATTTGGCCACTCAAGTTAATTTATCCGGTAAAGCTCATGACTGAAAGGAGCTTAGATTGGTCCTCTGGGTTGTGTGATTAAGTGAGGATGACAATCTGAAGATAGTCAATATACGGGATTTACAGTTTATAATTTTTGGGTCATATTCCTGTATCTCTTAAATACATGTTTGTGAAGTATTACTCTTTCAGTGATGTGTAGCCTTATAACGTTTGCTATGGCAGACGAATTTTGATTATATTATTTTCCATTCAGTTATTTGATGTCTTCAGACCTTTCTGTGCCTGATTTAAGACAGTGAAATGTTTATAAGTTTAGATTAAGAGATTGATTCTTACAATCACTTTATTAACGGCTGCTTCTTTCTTTTTTTTCCTTTTTCTAAATTTCTTTTCAGGTCTGCTCAACCTTTCTGTCACAGGTGAGAGACTTCATCACTCTAATTTAACTTAAAAAGTTTTGGAGATATAACTCTATTTTCTCTACTTAAAGAAGCTACTTAGACTTCTGCAGTCATGTAATGGTTTCTATCTTGACATTCAGTTGTGGTATGTAGTCTTCCGTTCTCTTCTTGCATTGGCAGAAAAGCATGGTTTGATTATTAGTATAATAGGCAATAATCTTGGATGGAGAGATTGTTTAAGAACATTTTACCTGTATTGTCTTGCGTCAATAGGAACTGTTGCTGATTAAAAGACCTGCATTAACTGATTCGCCTGAATTTTATCATATTGATGTAACGTAATGATTAAAATTACAGATGGTACACGTGTGTCTATAGTTTCAAATATTCAACTAATTTTTTTTTTGTTGTTTTATGTCTTATCCTCTTTTTTAGGTTACATGCATTCAACCCCTTCTTAACACAACAAAGCCTTCAATCTCAGCAACTTGGGCTCATTTACTGGCATAATTAATTTTTAACTTTGTAAATACTACGGGCAACCCTGACTGATTTCAACCACGTCATGCGCTTGATGCAAAAGATGGTGACCTGCCCTTTTAACTTTTCCTCTTTTGATGATATCTCATCGCTGTTTGATTGCTTCTTTCTGTTGTCGGCTTCCTATTTCACCATTCTTTTCTCTCCTATTCTCTACGGGGAATTTAATCTATCTGTGCCTTAAGTTTGCCCTCTCTGAAAGTCTTGGAGTCTTCACCGAGACTCTTTCCACTAGCCTACATGTAGTTAAATAGGGCCACTATAAACCCCTTTTATTTCCCTTGTCAGGTAAGGTATAGGTTGAACTATCCATTTCTCTGGCATCAACAAACTTTTAAATCACATAGCATCAACAAACTTTAAGTAAAGAGCTGCATCATGCTTCAAAAGTCTTTGAGGACTTCTACCGTATGCTTAACAGAAGTATTTGTGTCATTTTTTTCCCCTACTTCTTGGTCTTGGTATAACCTTGTTAGCTGTTTAGGCTCTTGAAAAATTATTTCATTAACATTTCTGTATTGCGGTTTGACCAGAACTTTCCCAATGGGTGCGGATGTAACTCTTGGGACTCAATTGGTTGCTAAATCAAGAAGTTTTCATCTTTTGGGAGTTTAGTTGCCTTGCTGCCACCAATAGCTCTTCTTAACAGACTCTCTTCCCTTTGTTTGCCATTATATGTAGAAAACACACTTTGAAAATCATACTTCGGCAGTCTGTAGACTCATATTTCATTTACTTCTCCCTGTACTTTCATTAGTTTCCTTGTTTAATCACAATCACTTCTGTATAAGAGCTCAGGCGTTCTGAAGAAGCCCCTTCATCTATAATATCAAAAGATATCATTTTGGTCCCTCCCAAACAAAAATAATAATAAGAGAAAAGAATGTATATACCATGCTGCTCTCATGATTGCACAGTTGCGGATTTCATTCAAGTGGCTAAATGTTCTACTCTTTCTCCGTATATGTTCCATTTCTGAGTTTAGGTTCCCAGGAGAAACACTCCTGTATATTTGTTGATATTGCCTGTGTATGGCAATGGTCCCTCTGATACATCAAGTTATTTCCCATGCAATTTGACCACTTTGATTTGTTTGAGTAATGAAAAATTATGCTACTTTTTGTTGAGTGGTTCAGATTGTGGTAAAAATGACCCAGACCTTAAAAAGGAGATGGAGAAGCTGTCTGTGGACCTCCTGACAGAGGAGTTGAAGCTCCAGGAAACCGTTTCCGAGGAGCACATGCGACACATGAATATCACATTTGGTGAAGCACGAAGGGTGGCTTTACAGTACCAAAGGGAGGCTGAGAAGTGCAATGCTGCCACAGAAACTTGCGAGGAGGCTAGAGAGCGTGCACAGGCATTGCTGACAAAAGAGAGGAAGGTGACATCTTTGTGGGAGCGACGAGCCCGTCAACTTGGCTGGGAAGGGGAATAGATTATCGCATTCGTATACATGTTCACTCTACATATTTGCTAAGATTAATTCTTTTTCATGTTCGATGGCAAAGTTGGTCAGGCTCTCGGGATATAATCCTTATGTTCTGGAAACAGTTTTGTTTTGTTTGTTCCCTCAACTGCGGCACATTACATATTTTGTAGATGATAATCTTTATTGGTTTTCTCACATGGAATTCTTTCTCAAAAATTTTATCGGACGTTTAGCTTTGTTGTTGTCGAGAATATAGTAATAAAGATGAAGAAGTTCATTTGGTCAGGTTGGTTATATGGATGATCATCATTACTTGTTGGATTTGAAAATTAGCTGCTTAATTAGATCATATGGGCCTCAGCGTGATTGTTTTCCTTAATTTCCCTAATAATTGTATCCACGTGGACTATAATTGTTTACAGTTATACAAAAGAATATATGTATTGGTGTGTATATATATCGGCATGCTGCTACTTTTGTTGTACCACTCTAGTGCTTTACTTAAATGTTTTAAGATTTAAGTGAAATGTTTTTATATTTGAGAAACAAAATTTAAGACTCGTGCTTAACTAATAACATGTTTATTTCTTAACATCAGTAAAAATAAATTAAATTTCTGAATCTGTCACTTCTCCGCTTGTTAAAAATTAAGTTGTCCTATTATTAACTTTTGATGCTACATTTGTTGAAGTAAATAGAAACTCTTCAACATAGTAATAAATTTATACTATATATTAGGGTATTTGATGTTGAAAAACTCAATCTAATTTTCTTGGTTTTTAAAATTTTTAAATTACTAATATTACATGTGTCATAATAGCAGTGGTTTAACCATAAAATATAGAAACTTTTACTTTCTATTAAGGATTAGTAAATCTTTGCTAAAGCTAAGGTAATCTTATGTTACTTTGCAAAGTTTTATCTAAAATTCAAAAATATTAGAATTGTTATCTTTACATTTCAAATAGCTTACAATTTTAGAAAGTTCTTCTTTAAATTAAAAATAACATTTGTATTGTTATTTTCAATTTCCTTAAAATTTTCTCTTATAATTTAGGTCAAAACTATCCAATTTTGTACGTAGATCCTTTTAATTTTTCTTTTTTAGAAATACAAATATCAATAAATATATAATATAAAATTTTTCAATTGTTATGAGGCCATTGAGATTAAAACATTCAACTCTTTATTTTTACTTTTTAATTTTTATATTATCCTATCAAAATTTAGACAAGAATTTATTAGGCACTGCCTTAAATGTTTCTATTCCAAAATGTCTAATTTTGTGACTCCAAATTATGACTAGATAAATGAACTATTTTAAAATTAAAAAAAAAACTATACTTGAAATTTTATTTTTCAATCTTAGTTTCTTACCTTCTTGGATTTCATGCCCTTAACTATATGATCTCCCATTTTCATGGATAAAAAAATCCTAAAGAAATTATAAATAGAAAACAACAATCACAATAACTCTAAAGTTTCTCTCTCCAATTTTATATATATTTTCAGTATTCATATTATAGCTATCTATCTATAACTATTTTATATATATTATGAATACTGATTCACAATTCCCCAAACTAGGAAGGAATTGGACCAGTTCCCTCAACGCATGCCTAACCTTAAAATAGTACTTGTACCGTTTCGTTTTAATGCCGCTGCCCACCTCCATAGCGGTGTAACAATAATTAAATTCATGAAGACCTAGGTTCAGGCCCAGACGGCGGTTCAGTTTAATGATTCCCATCACTATTTTGTAACCGTTCGACAATAGTTGGATTGGGGCAATCTTGTAATGGCTAAGGATTTGAGTCAAGAAGGGATGAACGGGAAACCTAAGGCCGCCCTCTACTATTGCAATAAGGGGAAGCGGAGTCCCCTCTTCAGTCACCTTCCAACCATCATCGTTCGGCTCTACCAAATCTATATCTACCCTCGCTGGAAAATTGTACCGCTACTTGAAAGCAGTTATGGAATCGGAATGGCTAAGCATTTCCTTAAGTCTGGTGCATATGGCTACCAAAGGGTTCTAGGGTTCGAAGTAAGAAAAATGAAAAAAGAATGCAAAGAAAAGGAAGACTTACAGAATGGCAGCCTTCGCGACAAAGACACACCCCTTTGGTATGTGAAATATGAATACTGATCCACTCAACTATGGATTGCCGAACCGCCAGAATCATGATCCACTCAGAAAATATGCAATATGCAGCATCCAGTCAACGAGGAGTTGGGCCCAAGCTGGGGGCATATCGATTAGGAGCTGTCAAAGAAAAGTATTAACGACCAATAGGCCCTTTTATTCTCAAAGGATGTATCCGCCTGTAAGGGAGCAATTTCCATCGACAATTATGTAATCTTTGCACAAATCAATGAAAATTGGAAGGTAATTAGCAAACTTGAGACCCCTCGAAACTTCAAAGCATCAAAGGAAGACCAAAACAAAAAAACAAACTAGGTGTAAAACCCTGATCCTGGATCATTTATAACAAGGTCGGCTAATGAAGGTCATTAAAACCAAGTGTAAAAACTTGGTCCTGTCTAAGTTTGACAAGTCGGCCAATGAAGGTCACAAAAAACTAGGTGTAAAACCCTGATCCTGGATCATTTATGACCAGGTCGGCCAATGAAGGTCATTAAAACCAAGTGTAAAAACTTGGTCCTGTTTAAGTCTGACAGGTCGGCTAATGAAGGTCACAAAAACTAGGTGTAAAAACCTAGTCCTAGATTATTTACGACTAGGTCGGCCAAAGAAGGTCAATAACAGCTGGCTTTCAAACTTGCCCTATCCAAGTAGGTCGGTAGAGATCTTCATCAAAACAGCAAAGCTAAGTAACTTGTTTCGACCTTAACCAAATCTGGTAAATTTAGGGGTAGCAATGTTTATATTTGCCTTTATCTGCGTGTGGACTAAAGCTAGGGGCACTTGCTTTGTTACAAACAAAGCCCATTAACCTAAGAAAGGCAGCTTGTTAAATTTTTTTCCTCAAATTAGGCAGAGGCTTGGGCTGGCTAAAATCAATAGCTCAAACACACAGATAACAAAATTATTTTTTCTAGACAAAGGACATGTTCGTAAAAGCATATGTACAAAATGGATTCATAAGTGCTTCCTGCAAAATTAAGTACAGTTCAAACAAAAAAAAAAAAAGAAGCTCTAAGCTAGTTCGGCGGATGGAGGGTCAATAGAGGATTGTCAGTTAGCGGTAGTTCAGGGGGCGATGGTAGTTCGACTGAGGGAAGCTCGGTTGGATTGGCTTCTTTATTCACTTGAAGCTTAGGAGTGTCTTTTTCCTCTTCACGAACGGTCTCTTCGTCGGCCTCGTCCTTTGACTCAAGTACCGCATCGGCACGAGTAGGAATTTCTGCCCAGAGTGGTGAAAACTTGCCCAACTTCAACTACCTTAGGGCTACCCTCCAGCCATCCTAGAATATCTGTTCAGTGATCTGCTTCACCTGGGCCTCGTAATGATCCCCGGCATCCTCAAAACCTTTATCGTACTTGGGTTTTGCTTCCTTGTTTAAACACTCCACCTCTAGTCGAGCTTCGGCCAGAGACGCTCTTGTCTCGGCTATCAACTCCTCGGCCTCGGTCAACCTGGGCTTTATGTCGGCGGCTTCAGCTTCAGCTTTTTGGCAGTCTTCCTCCTTCTACTTAAAGGAAGCCTGGGCTTTGGCAAGAGCAGCCTGGCTGTCCTGCCAAGCCTTCTTGAGAGTTCTGACCTCCTGATCTTTTTGGTAGAAGCTATCCTTCAGGTCAGAGTGTCTTCTCAAAATTGCTCTGATGTTTTTCTAGGTGATATGATATCCTGGAGGGCCCCGTGAGGGGCAGAACAGCTCGCGGCAACGGGTGTGGAGACGGTGGGAGAGATGAGTGATCCCCGATGTCGTGTCGGGCTCCCTCCACTTTTTGGGCGGCGATCATGGCGGCAGACACCCCGTTCGTCGCGGTAAAGGTTTGGCACCGAATTGGGTAGCCCAGGAGTACGTGTGTAGCACGGCCTATCTCTTGCAGCTCATCCTCGCCTTTGTACGCCTAGACTTGCCCCAAGGTAGCAAGATCGACGTCGAGGTGTTTGGTTTCCTTATCTCGGGGTTTGAAGGTAGCTGGGAAACGCAGAAGCGCAAGGATAAACAATGAGCTAAAGAAAAATCAAAACAGAGGAAAACTTACATCAAGTAGCGAAGAGAAGGGTAGACCTATTCTCTTCGGCATCCTGGGGCACTAGTTCTACGGGAATATCGCCAAATTCCCATGGCCCCCTTATTATCACTATAGTAGCGTCGATCCCCTTCCTTGAACTAGGAAGGAATTGGACCAGTTCCCTCGACGCATGCTTGGCCCTAAAATAGTACTTGTACCACTTCGTTTAACTGCCGCCGCCCACCTCCACAGCAGCGTAGCAATAATTGAATTCATGAAGACCCAGGTTCAGGCCTAGACGGTGGTTCAATTCAATGATCCCCATCACTATTCTGTAATCGTTTGACAACAGTTGGATTAGGGCAATCTCGTAATGGCTAAGGATTTGAGTCAAGAAGGGATGAACGGGAAACCTAAGACCGCCTTCTACTATTGCAATAAGGGGAAACAGAGTCCTCTCTTCAGTCACTTTCCAACCATCATCGTTCGGCCCTGCCAAACCTATATCTACCCCGGCCAAAAAATTATACCGCTGCTTGAAAGCAGTTATGGAATCGGAATGGCTAAGCATTCCCCTAATTCTAGTGCCCATGGCTACCAAGGGGTGGTTCTAGGGTTCGAAGCAAGAAAAATGAAGAAAGAATGCAAAGAAAACGAAGACTTACAAAATGGCAACCTTCGCGATAGAGACACACCCTTCTGGTATGCGAAAAGAGTGATAGCACGACGATAACAGACCTGGGCAGCCTTATAGTCACGTCCCATTAAAGAAGGCTTGAAGGTTGATGTCATTGGGCCCGTTGCGAGAGGTTAGCCTAAGATCCCTACAATAAGGGCGCTAGGGCTAGGGGGCAATTGTGGGTCAAATAAATACGAGCGCAAAATGGTTGGGAAAGTCCATATCAATTGGCACTGTTGAGCTGGGCCTGGAGCAGCCCAAGATTGAGTCTTATACCACAGGCCCAGATCAGTTTGTCCGCCCAAACTAGACCCCCCTCTAGCCCAGTATAGGGGTGTAATCATACAAGGTGACAGAGCATTAAATGGAGAACAGACCCGCATTGAATGTGGAGGAGGCATTGCGCAGAACCGATGACGCTCACATTCGATCAATCAAGCTTTAGAAAAGAGATACAGAAGAAATGATGTTCGAGTAGCCGGCTCTAGCCAGCATAAACCTAAGTAGGGAGTCATGAGTGTCGGGTAGGTTCTGCAAAGAGCACCACAATATAAATACCAGAGCTAAGAAAAAGCAATGTATGTTGATTCCGACTTAGCCATATACACTTGTAAATTTCATTCCATCCTAGAAAAGAATAACTAACTTGACCGTCAGAGTGTGATCGGCTCAAAGCGGATCGACCCATTCTAACTCTTTTGTTTCTGTACAGCAGGTTGGGGACTCATCAATATTGGTTCGAATGATCGGCCAGGCCTTCCTAGAAGTCCCACTTCCACCAATAAAATGCGATTGTCCCAGAACAAACCCAAGACATTGGCATACTTTGTAGCTTTAAAAGATAGATGCCTAGATATGGAAGTAAAACGCTACCTGCTATAGACATTATGTGTAGAAGAAAGGAAGAAGCCCTGGATCACCTCTTTCTATGTTCTGATAAGGCTTATTCAAGTTTTGACATTTTGCGTCTAGACCAATATTGTTGGGCATGGACACTACATTTTAATATATTATAATGTTTTTTGATGTGTTGGAGTTGTATGTATTGGAAGAAAGTCCTAATGATTTTAATGTTAATGACTATGTGGTTCATTTGGATAAGTGAAATTGCACTTATGTTTGAGTTATATGTAAGGGGAGAAGGTTATGAGATTTCATTAATGTTAATGACTATGTGGTTCATTTTTTTGGCACTTTTTCTAAAATGCTTATATAAGTTCAATATAACATTGTGTTCATGACAGTTGAAGTCAATAATGATGCATTCCCTGCACCCAGTCCATAACCTGATGTTATTTAAAAAACTAAGTTATCTGCCATTAGTTTCTTTTAATATCTAGAAAATTTTGAGTGGTCATTAATGAAAGAGTTGTAACATTGTGCTCAGTTGAAGTCAATAATGTGATTCCCTGCACCCATCCAACCTGGTTCCAAGCCACCAGCTCTCAAAACTATTACTTAATGGGTATATTTTATGGTTAGGCTAGACGGATTTCTCCTTTATAATTTGCCTTTCACGAAAAAGATTGAAATTACTTTTTTCTTTTTGTGTTGCATTAAGAATTTGAAAATGGTTTTAGATTTAACATCTTCCACATTCTATATACTTACAATCTACCTCTAGGACATGATCATACTGAGAATACCGCATTAGGTAAGAAGTGAAGATTATTATAATTTGTAGTGATATTTTGTTAGAAAATTCAAAATTATCTGAAGGAATTCCTTTATGGCAGTTCAATTCAATTTGCTGAGTACTGATGTTTTTGCCCTTCTGCCTTAAGAAGGCTTGAACATCTTAAGTTTTCATATTTTGCACATTCAGTTACCTAGATATATCTTTAATACAAAATGATTAGAATGAAAAGTTCTGTAACACTGTCTTTATGCCAGTGGCAGCAGTGAATGTTGATGCTCCCCATGCACCTATCGAACTTGGTGACATTCCTCCACTGCCACCAGCACAAGGTGAATAGAAAGAGTACTAATACTGTTCTATGCCAGTGGAAGGAGTGGGTATTCATGCTCCCCATGGAGCCATCCAGTTTGTTGATGTTCATCTATTACCACCTGTTCAAGGTCAGAAAGAAATATTGTAACTTGTAGTTATACATTGGTATTAACTCATTTGTCTAGAAAAATTTCTATTCAATAACTAGTGAAAAGATGAAATTGGTATTATACTTGAACAACTATCGTTCAACAACACACGTGCATATTGTCACGAGTTTTAGACTTGAACACCATAACCCGTGCGGCTTTAGACAACTTATGCCCAAAAGTTGCTAAGTAAGCTTAAGAACAACCGAAAGAAAGGCTAAGAAGGACATGTGCAACAAAAAGTAAAAGAGCTTAGAAGAGAGACTTCGAGAATGTTTTACTTGAACTCACAAGTTGATGATCTACAAATGAGCTCCACTCCCCTATTTATAGCCATCTACCTCCTTAATGGATGGTTAGGATCTTTTTGATCTAAGGGTGGAGAATATGACTATAGAATCATTTATACCAATATCTAGATATTTACAAGTATAAAGCTTCTTTAGAAAGCTTACCCCCCTAATCTAGAATAATCTTCCTTATGTACACTAGTGTGGAAAAATCTAGAATACCTACAAGCTCCCTTCCTTTCTCTACAATACTCCATGCATTCTCTAGGTGTAAGAGTTTCTAGAGTATTCCTTAAATCTCTACCATTTAAGCTTCATATTTTAAAGTCCTTGAATGAACTAGAACCTTCTAGACTTGTGATGCTATGTTGGGTCTCCAAATAAGCAACATGGCACCCAATGGGTGCAAAAATGGGTAAGTCGTGACAATATGCACATAAGCAGAATAGGGCCAAGAAGTGAAAATCAATTAACACTTTTGAAGAAACTGAGACCCATAGGGCTCACCAGTGAGAGTGATATAATTAGGTCCTCTAGTGGGATAAAATTCTAAAACTTAAGCTGGATTGAAATTTCTCATAATTTTACTCCTTGTGCTTCTTGCGAACCTTTATTTTGATTGACTACAAGTTGTTAGATGTTCAATTGCTCCATCATTAAGAGGGCTGTAAATACTTGTTCCAATTTCAGGTGCTTCCTCTTGTGGGAACGTATGTCATCTCGATGTCAAGCTATTTGCAACATCATCCATGTTTTTTGTTTTTGTTTTTGCGTTTTTGGGGAGTGAGGGGGGTTTTGGGGGTTGTTCTTTGCACTGTGCTCCCCATACCTTAATTCCATGTTAGAAAATTCAAAATTATCTGGAGGAATTCCTTTATGGCAGTTCAATTCAGTTTGCCGAGTAATGATGTTTGTGCTCTTCTGCCTTAAGAAGGCTTGAACATCTTAAATTTTCAAGTCTTGCACATTCAGTTACCTAGATATATCTTTAATGCAAAATGATAAGAATGAAAAGTTTTGTAACGTTGTCTTTATGCCAGTGGCAACAGTGAATGTTGATGCTCCCCATGCACCTATCGAATTTGGTAACATTCCTCCACTGCTACCAGCACAAGGTAAGAAGTGAAAAATCATAACTTGTAGTGATATACTAAAATGTATAAAAGTACTTCTCTTTGACGATTTGCCTTCCATTTGTGAAATCAAAATATCAAAGCAAAAGAAAAGCAGACAACAAAGTAATTAGTAGCTTACTTGTTTGCTTGTACTTGTGTTTGAAGAAGTTTAAAATTTAAATTGGTTTTAAATTTTAATATCTCACACATTCATATACTTGAACCACTTCTAGGAGATGATTAGGTTGAGAAGAAAGCACTGGATAAGGAATGAACGCTATTGTATTATGTACTAACATATCATGAAAACAATTCAATTACCAAATTATGCTTCATTGTCCTCATAAGCGGATAATTTTAATGGTTTTGATTTTTCTTGCACATCAATTTATCTAGGAATAATTTCATTGGCAAAATGATGTGAATAAAAAGAGTACTAATACTGTTCTATGCCTGTGGAAGGAGTGGGTATTCATGCTCCCCATGGAGCCATCCAGCTTGCTGATGTTCATCCATTACCACCTACTCAAGGTAAGAAGGAAATATTGTAGCTTGTAGTTATACATTGTTATTGACTTATTTGTCTAGAAGAATTTCTATTCTGTAACTAGTGAAAAGCCAAAATTGGTATTATACTTGAACAACTATCGTTCAGCAACAAACATGGATATGCACATAAGCAGAATAGGGCCAAGAAGTCAAAATTAATTAACACTTGAGAAGAAACTGAGACCCATAAGGCTCACTAGGGAGAGTGATATAATTAGGTCCTTTAGTGGGATAAAATTTTGAAACTTAAGCTGGATTGAAATTTCTCATAATTTTACTCCTTCTTGTGCTTCTTGCGACCTTTATTTTGATTGACTACAAGTTGTTAAATGTTTTTAATTAGGTCCTCTAGTGTAAGTTTTTAATTTTGTGAAATTTATGTTTTTAATTGACACAGACCCTAGGCAAAGATGGATGGGAGCTATCTGAAAACAAACAAAGCCAGAGGGAGGCCATCCGCACCTCAAGAAAATGGGGGACCCTAGACTAGACAAAAAGCAAACTGACACAAGAGAGGCGTACCCTAGACTAGTAATCTACGTTGTGTCACCAAGTTTCCGCACACTTATAGTAAAAAACCTAGTTTTGTCCATAAATATCTTACAGTATTGGGTGGCTGATGGCCTGACACTTCATGGCCACTCTTAATTTTATACTGAAACATCATGCCCTGGGATATGGTTTTCCTTTAGCATAGAGAAAAGTGATAATTGCAAAGACAATTCATATCAAGGGTTTGTCTAAAGTTTATTAAAATGTTTGACTCCCAGCTGTCAGCTTGGTACTATCTCTTACCATCCCCGGAAGGGAAGGTGCAGTTCATGTTCCAATTGGGGCATGGGTGTCTGTTGTCTATCTAATAAAAAATAAATAAAATGATTTTTGTATTTATAATACTTTATTATGTTTAGAAACAAAATTAAGACAAGGTTTTGTTGAAGTGTGTGGTGGGAGAAAGAGAGGAGTGATCATAAATGGTGTGTATATATACTTATACATCAATTAATATGAAAATCATAAGCATCCTGTTCGTGGCTACTTCTTAATTGATCATTTCATGTTGCTTTGGTTATCTCTGTCTGTCTGTCCATGCCACAAATGTATTTGGTTACTCAAGTTAATTTATCCTGTAAAGCTCATGACTGAAAGGAGCATAGATTGGTCCTCTGGGTTGTGTGATTAAGTGAAGATGACAATCTGAAGATAGTCAATATACGTGATTTACAGTTTATAATTTTTGGGTCATATTCCTGTATCTCTTAAATACATGTTGGTGAAGTATTACTCTTTCAGTGATGTGTAGCCTTGAAACATTGCTACGGCGGACGAATTTTGATTATATTATTTTCCATTCAGTTATTTGATGTCTTCAGACCTTTCTGTGCTTGATTTAAGACAGTGAAATGTTTATAAGTTTAGATTAAGAGATTGATTCTTACAATCACTTTATTAACGGCTGCTTCTTTCTTTTTTTTACTTTTTCTAAATTTCTTTTCAGGTCTGCTCAACCTTTCTGTCACAGGTGAGAGACTTCATCACTCTAATTTAACTTAAAAAGTTTTGGAGATATAACTCTATTTTCTCTACTTAAAGAAGCTACTTAGACTTTGTAAATACTACGGGCAACCCTGACTGATTTCAACCACGTCATGCGCTTGATGCAAAAGATGGTGACCTGCCCTCTAACTTTTCCTCTTTTGATGATATCTCATCGCTGTTTGATTGCTTCTTTCTGTTGTCGGCTTCCTATTTCACCATTCTTTTCTCTCCTATTCTCTACGGGGAATTTAATCTATCTGTGCCTTAAGTTTGCCCTCTCTGAAAGTCTTGGAGTCTTCACCGAGACTCTTTCCGCTAGCCTACATGTAGTTAAATAGGGCCACTATAAACCCCTTTTATTACCCTTGTCAAGTAAGGTATAGGTTGAACTATCCATTTCTCTGGCATAAACAAACTTCTAAATCACATAGCACCTTCTCATGGTGGAAGTGGAGTTTTGGGTCTACTGTTGGCATTCCTTTAAGTAAAGAGCTGCATCATGCTTCAAAAGTCTTTGAGGACTTCTACCGTATGCTTAACAGAAGTATTTGTGTCATTTTTTTCCCCTACTTCTTGGTCTTGGTATAACCTTGTTAGCTGTTTAGGCTCTTGAAAAATTATTTCATTAACATTTCTGTATTGCGGTTTGACCAGAACTTTCCCAATGGGTGCGGATGTAACTCTTGGGACTCAATTGGTTGCTAAATCAAGAAGTTTTCATCTTTTGGGAGTTTAGTTGCCTTGCTGCCACCAATAGCTCTTCTCAACAGACTCTCTTCCCTTTGTTTGCCATTATATGTAGAAAACACACTTTGAAAATCATACTTCGGCAGTCTGTAGACTCATATTTCATTTACTTCTCCCTGTACTTTCATTAGTTTCCTTGTTTAATCACAATCACTTCTGTATAAGAGCACAGGCGTTCTGAAGAAGCCCCTTCATCTATAATATCAAAAGATATCATTTTGCTCCCCCCCAAACATAAATAATAATAAGAGAAAAGAATGTATATACCATGCTGCTCTCATGATTGCACAGTTGCGGATTTCATTCAAGTGGCTAAATGTTCTACTCTTTCTCCGTATATGTTCCATTTCTGAGTTTAGGTTCCCAGGAGAAACACTCCTGTATATTTGTTGATACTGCCTGTGAATGGCAATGGTCTCTCTGATACATCAAGTTATTTCCCATGCAATTTGACCACATTGATTTGTTTGAGTAATGAAAAATTATGCTACTTTTTGTTGAGTGGTTCAGATTGTGGTAAAAATGACCCAGACCTTAAAAAGGAGATGGAGAAGCTGTCTGTGGACCTCCTGACAGAGGAGTTGAAGCTCCAGGAAACCGTTTCCGAGGAGCACATGCGACAAATGAATATCACATTTGGTGAAGCACGAAGGGTGGCTTTACAGTACCAAAGGGAGGCTGAGAAGTGCAATGCCGCCACAGAAACTTGTGAGGAGGCTAGAGAGCGTGCACAGGCATTGCTGACAAAAGAGAGGAAGGTGACATCTTTGTGGGAGCGACGAGCCCGTCAACTTGGCTGGGAAGGGGAATAGATTATTGCACTCGTGTACATGTTCACTCTACATATTTGCTTAGAGTAATTCTTTTTCATGTTCGATGGCAAAGTTGGTCAGGCTCTCGGGATATAATCCTTTTGTTCTGGAAACAGTTTTGTTTTGTTTGTTCCCTCAACTGCGGCACATTACATATTTTGTAGATGATAATCTATATTAGTTTTCTCACATGGAATTCTTTCTCAAAAATTTTATTGGACGTTTAACTTTGTTGTTATCGAGAATATAGTAATAAAGATAAAGAAGTTCATTTGATCAGGTTGGTTATGTGGATGATCATCATTACTTGTTGGATTTGAAAATTAGCTGCTTAATTAGATCATATGGCCTCAGCGTGATTGTTTTCCTTAATTTCCCTAATAATTGTATCCACGTGGACTATAATTATTTACAGTTATACATAAGAATATATGTATTGGTGTGTGTATATATCGGCATGCTGCTACTTTAGTTGTACCACTCTAGTGCTTTACTCTAATGTTTTAAGATTTAAGTGAAATGTTTCTATACTTGAGAAATAAATTTTAAGACTCGTGCTTTACTAATAACATGTTTATTTCTCAACTTCAGTAAAAATAAATTAAAATTCTGAATTTGTCCCTTCTCTGCTTGTTAAAAATTAAGTTGTCCAATTATTAACTTTTGATGCTACATTTGTTGAAATAAATAGAAACTCTTTAATATAGTAATCAATTTGCACTATATATTATAGCAATTGGTTGTTGGGTCTTTAATATTGAAAAACTCAATCCAATTCTCTTGGTTTTTGAAAATTTTAAATTATTAATATTACATGTGTCATAATAGCAGTGGTTTGAGCATAAAATATAAAAACTTTTACTTTCTATTAAGGATTAGTACATCTTTGTTAAAACTAAGGTAATCTTATGTTACTTTGCAAAGTTTTACCTAAAATTCAAAAATATTAGAATTGTTATCTTTACATTTCAAATATCTTACAATTTTAGAAAGTTCTTCTTTAAATTAAAAATAACATTAGTATTGTTATTTTCAATTTCCTTAAAATTTTCTCTTATAATTTTAGGTCAAAACTATCCAATTTTGTATTTAGATCCTTTTAATTTTTCTTTTTAGAAATACAAATATCAATAAATATATAGTATAAAAATTTTCAACTGTTATGAGGCCATTGAGATTAAAACATTCAACTCTTTATGTTTACTTTTTATTTTTATATTACCATATCAAAATTTAGACAAGAATTTATTAGGCACTGCCATAAATGTTTCTATTCCAAAATGTCTAGTTTTATGGCTCCAAATTATAACTAGATAAATGAACTATTTAAAAATTTAAAAAAACTATCCCTAAAATTTTAGTTTTCAATCTTAGTTTCTTACCTTCTCTGATTTCATGCCCTCAACCATATGATCTCCAATTTAATTTGATGGATCAAAAAATCCTAAAGAAATTATAAATAGAAAACAACAATCACAATAACTCTGAAGTTTCTCTCTCCAATTTTATATATATTATCAGTTTTCATATTATAGCTATCTATCTATAACTATTGATAATAGATATCTCATAACAATTGATTATGATGTCTTTGAAGCTAAAAGTTATGATTTAACCTTTGAACTTAATGGATTGTCTTTAAAAAAAATTTCTACATTGACTTTTGATTAATATAACAAGTTTATCAAAATTCCTTCAAATATGCTCTTTCACAAAATGTTTAATAAAAATAATTTAAGTTCCTATGATAGGGAAAACGTGTCACAAATTTATTAATCATATATCATTTGTTATTTTGTTATTTCTCTTATTATTGGTCAATTTGTTTACGATTTGAAATACTCATCAATCACAATTTTTCAAATATGTTTAAAAACAATAATTAAAATACATAAAAAAATTTGGCAAGCCCCAATGAAATTTAAGTTATATTATTTATTTTTTTCAATTAAAGAGTAATTCATATACTTGTAAGTATTTAAAAATGATAAAGTTATCTAGCATTAGTAACTGAAATGACTCATAAGTAAATTTTTAATTCTGTGTAGGTTAATTTGAAACGATTTTTAACTTTTTTCTTTTTTATATTTTTGGTGCCTTCAAAATATTCTATTTTTCTAAACATTTAATGGAAATAAAACAAAATTTTGAATTATTTTATATACAATAAGGAAATAAAAATTATTTCAAGTATTTTAATTATGTGACTCTAATATAATTTTATTTTTTTAGTGAGCTTTGCAGTGAATAGTATAGTCATTTTGAAAAGAAATTTTTATGATATATATGTATAGAGTTAGGCTAAAATTTATCACCAACAACCCTAACGAGCCTCTATGAAGTTTATTTATTATTTTTTTTCTTTTGTTGTTATTTAAATTAAAGGATGCCTTATTTTTAGATTTATTATTTATTTTTATAAATATTTTATTTTCAAATTTTATTCTATATGTTCTGTGCATAGCACGAGTTCACTGCTAGTTATATTTATTGTAATTGACTCACAATTTTCCTCGCTTTTATCATCAAGTTTAACACAACAAAGCAGCTCCCTTAGGTTTTTCACCCTTTTTGTTTATTCCTATTAAGTTTGTCTATTTCTTTTTTTTTATTTATTGTTTTAGTTACTTGATTTATTTTTCTAAACCCAATCTTTCCACAATGTAGTTGAATTCAAACAATTAATTATGGGTCATAATCAGTGAGGAGTTGTAACATCGATGCAATAATATGGTTGTTCGCATGTATATATATATTTTTGCACTCTATAAATCTGTTTAAGTAGAATTAAAGAAAGAAAAAGAAAACAGTAGGCAAAGGGAAGGATGGACAGTTAAAAGGAAAGCCAAAATGAGTCGGTTAGTTCTGTAATTAAGTTAGTAATTCAGGTCCGTTTTTTGAAGGTTGAATTCTCCCGCCAAATCTCAATGCTCACATAGTCACATCTGATTTCCACGTTCTGTGATTCTGTTCGAGCAGCTCCACTCGCACTCATTCGTTAGTTAAGCAGTTGATAGCCAGCCAATAAGTTTCTGCCACGTAGGCAATGACTGTTGTTGGTTAAGTGTAGCACGTGCAGCCCCAGCCCATCAGAGAACTTGTCGAGTTTTGCCCGCGAAATATTTTTAGAATGACAGAAGGGTCCTTTGTGCATAAGGGTGTTCACGGGTCGAGTTCGTCAAGTTGAGTAGGGACTATCAAACGTTAGCTGAATAGTAAATTTGGTTCAGAGAATAAAATAAAATCAAGTTTAGTGATTTGATTTAGAGGAATAGTCAAGCTTAGGTTAGATCGATTAAAATTGATTTTAAAGTTCGAGTAGGATCATGATTCGTTTTAAATTGAACAAAAGTGTCGAGTTAGGTACAAATTGTTTAAGATAGTGAACCTAATTTAAAATTAGACTCAATTTAAGATTGAATTGATTCGTGTCGTGGTCGAGTTCGGTGGAGTTGGGGGTCAATCGCATTTTTGCACACCCCTACTTCCGTTCCGCATGTCTTATGCTCCCAAGTCCCGACACACAAGTATAGTAAGGTGGACTAATTGCGACTAGTTCTGAATTGGTAAATTAAAATTTTTGACAAATTCTATAATTTTATTTTTATTATTGTTGGTTGTCACCATTAAGGTAATGATATTAAAATATAAAGTAACACATTTTTTTATTAAGATTTCGCGTAAATATTTTTGATTAATCAAGTAAAATAATTATACTATCAGACCAAAAGATGATAGCTCGATTATTGTGTTTCTTTCCTAGGTTTTAAATACTATAAATATAGTTATTTTTTGAGAAAATTAAATTATAAATAGCATACCTTTACTTGAGGTGTCTAATTTTTTGAATTTTGCGATGTTCAAATCATTAGAATGAGGTGTTTAATTTTTTAATTTTGGTCTGATAGTACAATTGGTTTAAAGAAACACAATATTCGAGGCCAAATCCCAGGCTTCATAATTGGTTTAGAGAAACTCAGTAGTACTTTTTGAAGCAAAACTCAAGTTTGGCTTTAATCTTGTGCTTTCATAAAATGCACTTTGATTTCTCCTTCATTCATGTTTTACCAGATATATGGATACTGGATAAACCCTTTTCTTCTGTGGTGAGGAAGAGTTATGAAATGCTACTTTATTCGGTGGACAGACATTCCAAAACATATCATTTATCATTTATTCAAAATTCCTTCTAAAAAATTTTATTGGATGATTAACTTTGTATGTTGTTATCGAGAAATAGTAATAAAGAAAAAGAAGTTCATTTAATCATCAGGTTGGTTTTATGAATGATCATTGCCTGTTGAATTTGAAAATTAACTGCTTAGATCATATTGCCTCGGCTTGATTGTTTTTCTTAATTTTCTCACTAACCTGTTGAGGAACCCATGTGCCTCAATTAATTCTGAAAACCGACTTGTAAGGTAAGGGTAGCCCAATAGTATATATGAAGGTATATGCTTTCGTATCTAGGCGAAGTGAGATTTTACTTACACCCTCCCTCACAGAAAGAGTGAAAATGTGAGGTAAGAACGTTAACTGAGTGGTCCTAAGAGATGAAGTAAGGTTTCCCTCACATTCCCTACTAATCATATTCACGTGCACTCTAATTATATATGGGTATACATAAAAATATATGTATTCATGTATTTATGTTATTAGTGTTTTACTAATAACATATTTTTTTGTTATCATTAGTAAAAAAATAAATTAAATCTATTAATCTAACTTCTTGGCTTGTTAAAAAGTAAATTTTACTATCATTAACTTTTGATGCTATGTTTGTTAATTTTTTTTGAAAATATTCAATACATTAAGCGATTATATTTATTGTAATTGGCTCACAGTTTTCTTTGATTTTATCATCATGACATCATGCATAACACAACAAAGCAGCTCCCTTGAGTATTCTTTTCCTACCCTTTTGTATATTCCTATTAAGTTTGACTAACTTTCTTTTTCTTTTTTTATTGTTTCAGTTGCTTAATTGATTGTTCTAGACCCATTCTTTCTACAAAATAGTTGAAATTAAACAATTAATTATGGGCCGTAATTAGTGAGGAGTTGTAACATTGATGCAATAATATGGTTGTTTGAACGAATTTTTTTTTTCTGGAAATCTATAAACCTGTTAATTAGAATTAAAAAAAAATAAAAAAAGAGAGAAAAACAAAAAGAAACACAATAAGACGGAAATATGAAGTCAGAAGGATGGAGAGTTGAAAAATGGAAAGCCAAAATGAGTAGGTTATTTATGTAATTAAGTTAGTAATTGCAGTCCGTTTTTTGCAGGTTGAACTCCCGCCAAATCTCAATGCTCAAATCTGATTTCCTCGTTCTGTGATTTTGTCCGATCAGCTTCACTTGCACTCACGCGGTTAGTTAAGCAGTTGATAGCCAGCCAATAAAGTGCCGCCACGTCAGCAACAACTGCTGTTGGTTAAGTGTAGCACGTGCGGCCTCACGAGAAAACATGTCATCGTTTTTTCACGAAAAAATGTCAGAATGACATAAGGGTCCTTCCGCATTTCTTATGCTGCTCACACAGCTATATTTTATATATCTTTTGAAATATTTGATATAACCATATTTTATTTATATGTTTAAATTAAAATGATATGTTATAACAGTTATATTATGAAAATCTTTTTAACACCTTTGGTGATAACTTTGATTACTGGCAGTGTGAAGGAGGAATTGCCGTAGTGTAGGAATTCTACTGATTGGTTTGAGCAAAAGAAAGGTTCTGTGTGAGAAGATGGACTTAAGTTCCACAACTAGACTCTCTTTAAAAATTTTCCATGTATCACTTTAAAAAATAAAAAACTTGATCACTCTGGTGGATAAAGATTCAAGAAAGCATTTTATCAAACAGTTTGTAGGAAACGGAATTTTTTGTGAACAAAGCAACAAGTTGTGTCCCAACAACCACCCCACAAAACTGAAGGCTCCATTTACTCCCTCTCGCATCCCCAAACCCTTTCGTGGAGAACGAATTAAAACCCTTGTCGAAGACTTCTCCGCCAAAGCATTCGTTCCCGGAACTGGAATTTCAGCTTTCTCCGAAGCCCCAGCCAACGTTGAGAAACACCCATTAGCTCCCTCTGACGAGACCTTCATATCTCCGTTACAGGTAAGGATTTGGAACTCCTAGACGAGGCAATCGTTGATAGAATTTGCATCAATTCTCAGCGAATTAAGGTCTTGATTCCTCAGGTCCCGGACGCCGACTGGCCTGTTGGTGTCGCTGGAATCGGGTGTAGGACTGGTAACGGTGGGCGGTCAAGAAAGGGCGGTCTAGTATCTGGTTCTTGTACTCGTGCAAATAAATTACTTTTATGTATGCAATAATATAGTCAGGCATATATAATAAGTATGAGTTACCTGGGAAAGGTTGAGCAAGAAGATGTTTTGGCTGAAATTACAGTGAATGATATCAATGATGTATTACTTGGGAGTTTGGGTTTTTAACTTTTTACATGAGGTGGATGCTTAAATATCAGCGATGGTGATGGGGACCGACCAGGGACACCCTCAACATCCCGACCAGGAGAAAGCATCACGACAGGAGGATCGACCCGGAGAGGCCCAGCTAGCCGGGGTCTGATCAGGAAGGTCATGACCAACCAGTCCCTGGCTGACCACGACCGAGTGGGCCACGCCCGAGCAGGTCCAGCGAGATGGGACTGGTCATTCGTCCCACCTCTCACGCCAACGAAAGCCATCATGGACAACCCAATCATGATAACGTGTTCCCGTCTCCAAGACTTCGCGTGTAGGAGACAGTCACCCCACTCACCCTGACATACGCCTAAGGGAGGGCCACATCTTGAGGATTGGACAACCACTCCTCCCACTACCCTGCCACCAGTCAGGACCCCCAATGCCAGGCTGCCACGTGGACAGACAGCCGTCTCCCATCTTCCCCATGCATGCAACGGCCCTCTAGGGCTACGAGGATGCCTACCAATATAAAAGAAAAGATCATTTTCCCTAAGGAGGTACGCAAATAGAAAACCCTAACCAGAAAACTCTGCTGATCTCTCCAAAATCTAACTTAGGCATCGGAGTGCCCTTGACAGGCATCACATCGGTACCCTTCACTCTTTTTCCTTCTCAGATTACATTGGAGCCGATCGTTGCCAACTGGGGAACTGACTTACTGCATCATCAGCTGGCGCCGTCTGTGGGAAGCGATTGTTTTCCATTTTCATGGTTGTCACCAGGTCCGGCACTTCACGCGTTCCCTTACCCATGGAGGATCAAAACATCAACCGGGTCGCCGGTGACCAAAGCACCGACAGAGTTACAACCCTCGAAACTCGTATGGCCGCCGTTATGGCCAATATGCAGATGCTAATTACCCAAAACCAGAAGTTGCTCCAACGACTCCCCGCTGCCCCAGCGGGAAGACAACTGCCCAGAACCCAACCGGAGAATGAAAGAAGTCACGCTAGCCGAGACGTGAACGAAGATCCCGTCTTACCTGCCGGCGGCCTCTCGGCCCCTGGTGCTGTGCCACCGCCCCGAGACGACCATGCTCCACCGGACGAAGCACAAAGCCAGGCCCCTGGCCTGCCGCCTCGACGCCGCCCCCAGCACACCGAAGAGGAAGGAGAGAGGGGGGACAATCCCCCGGCCTGGGACGAGCGATTGAGAGCCCTCCAAGCCCAGATGACCGGGGTCATGGAGGCTGTGAGGACCAGAACTCCGAACACCGTTGAAGAAATGGTAAACAGAATCGACTCCCCATTCACCCAGGCAGTCATGCAGGTCCCCCTACCGCCTAAGTTCAAGATGCCCACTATAGAGATGTTCGATGGGACGAAGGACCCATTGGACCACCTGGAGACCTACAAGGCTTTGATGCAGCTCCAAGCTGTCCCCGACGAGGTTATGTGCCGCGCCTTCCCTGTCACTCTCAAAGGGGCAACTAGAGTGTGGTTCAACCGGATTCAGCCCTCCACTGTCACTTCCTTCGCTCAGCTCAGCAAGTTGTTCGTTGGACACTACATTGGAGCCTAGTGACAGAGGAGACCGGCGACCAGCTTGCTTAATGTGAAGCAGAAAAAAGACGAAACTCTACGAGAGTTTGTCACCAGGTTTAACCTGGAAACCTTGGAGGTGGACGATGTTGATGACAAGGTCGCAGTCACCGCTTTCATGAGCGGAGTCAGGACCCATAAGTTCATGTTTTCGTTGGCCAAGGAGCCTCCGAAGACTATGGCGGACCTCATGATCAAAGCCTAGAAGCATATGAATGTCGAGGACACGATGAACGCTAGACGGGAACGTGATGAGGGCACCACTTCCCGGTCAGATAAGAAGAAGAGGTCACCCGAACGCAAGGACGACCGAGACAAGAAAGCCATGAGGAGCGAGTAGGTAGAAAGGAGGGACCGACCAAGAAGCCGTTTCGTTGCCTTCGAGCGCAATTTCACTCCGCTGACCATGCCATTGGAGCACGTCCTGAACGAGATAAGGAATGATCCAGACCTGAAATGGCCTGGGAAGCTAAGGGGAAACCTTGAAGAGAGGAACCAAAGGAAGTACTGTCGATTCCATAGGGATCACGGCCACAACACAGAGGATTGTTTTGATCTCAAGCAACAGATAGAGAACCTGATCAAGGAAGGGCGTTTAGGGAGGTACGTTGCTAGCCAACGGCAAGACAGAGCACGACCGTCCGAGCAAAATAGTCCAGAAAGAGCCCCAGCACACCAACGCCCGATTGGAGAGATAAGGGTCATCTCTGGGGGCTTTGGAGGTGGCGGCGAGTCCTCATCCGCCAGAAAGAACCATGTTAGGAGGGCGAAGCAAGCAGAAGTATTCTCGGTGGGCAGACCGAGCAAAAAGCCCCGACCAGATGTACCGGACGTAGTATTCACCAAGGACGAAGCTTCGGAGCTGAGTCACCCGCATGATGATGCCCTGGTGGTCAGCGCCATCATCTCTAACTACAGAACACGACGAATCCTCATCGATAGTGGCAGCTCGGCTGACATCTTGTTCTGGGGAGCCTTCAAACAACTGCAGATACCGAGAGAGACCCTGAAGCCCGTGAACTCCCCCTTTGTGGGGTTCACCGGCGACCGGGTCGTCCCCATAGGCTCTAGTGAGTTACCCGTCACCCTGGGGGATGACCCCCAGCAAATCATGAAGTTGGTCAATTTTCTGGTTGTGGACTGCCCCTCGGCCTACAATGTGATTATAGGGCGTGCAACCCTAAATCAGTTTAAGGCAGTCACATCCACATACCACCTGAGGCTGAAGTTTCCAACAGAGCACGAGGTGGGAACTGTAAAGGGCAATCAGGTGACCGCAAGGGAATGCTACTTGGCGTCCTTCAAGGGGGATGCCGCCACAGAGGCCCTCGTGATAGAAGAGCTGGAAATCAGGGACGAGGAATATCTCAGGCGGGGAGAACCCGTGGAAGAGTTAGAGCCAGTCCCCATTGGTTGGCCAGCCCGAGATAATAGCACCCAGCTGCCCAAGGTTGTCATGATCGGTACCGAGGCCCCAGAGCAGCACAAGCAGGAGTTGCGATAGTTCCTGAGGGACAATGCTGACGTCTTCGCCTGGACCCATGAAGATATGCCGGGTATCGACCCCAGAATCGCCGCCCACTACCTCAACGTTTCACCAGACGCCAAACCCATCAAACAGAAAAGGAGAAGCTTTGCCCCCGAGCGCAACGAGGCCATCGCAGAAGAAGTGGACAAGCTCGTCCAAGTCGAGTTCATCCGGGAGGCACAATACCCAGCCTGGCTCTCAAACGTTGTGATGGTGAAGAAGCCGAGTGGGAAATGGCGGATGTGCGTCGATTTCACTGATCTCAATAAGGCCTGCCCCAAAGACAGCTTCCCCCTACCCACCTTTGACCTTCTGGTCGATTTTACGGCAGGGTACGAGATGCTCTCCTTTATGGACGTCTTTTTCGGGTACAACCAGATAAAAATGGTGGAACGCGATCAGGAACACACTGCCTTCATTACCGACAGAGGGTTATACTGCTACCGAGTGATGCCATTTGGCCTGAAAAATGCCGGAGCAATTTACCAAAGGCTGGTCAACAAGATGTTTAAGGCCTAGATAGGACGAAACATGGAAGTATATGTGGACGACATGTTAGTGAAGAGTAAGCAAGCCGTTGACCATTTGAAGGATTTGAAAGAAACCTTCCGTACCCTCAGGCGCTACAACATGAAGTTAAACCCGGCCAAATGTGCATTCGGGGTGGCCTCGGGGAAGTTCCTAGGTTTTATGGTATCACAGAGAGGCATAGAGGCAAACCCAGAAAAGGTCAGGGCCATACTTGACATGCAAGCCCTAAAGACGATCAAGGACGTTCAACGACTAGCAGGACAAGTGGCAGCCCTGAACAGATTCATCTCCAGGTCAACCGACAAATGCCTACCTTTCTTCCGGACGTTAAGAAAAGCATTCCAGTGGACGGGCGAATGGGAGGAAGCCTTTCAGCAGTTAAAACACTACTTGGGCTCTGTTCCCCTACTAAGCTGAACGGTCACGGGAGAGGAGCTCTACCTCTACTTGGCCGTCTCCGCCACGGCAGTCAATTCAGCCCTTGTGCGAGAAAGTGAAGGAGTCCAAAAGCCAGTATACTACACGAGCAGAGCACTCAGAGGAGCCGAGGAAAGATATCCAAAGATGGAGTTGTTAGCCTTTGCTCTGGTGAACTCAGCGTGGAGGCTCTAGCCGTACTTCCAATCCCATACGATCGTGGTCCTGACAGACCAGCCCATCAAAAAAGTCCTACACAAGCCTGAAACGTCCGGTTGGCTAATGAAGTGGTCAGTAGAGCTCAACTAGTTCGATATTCAGTATAGACCCCGAATAGCGGTTAAAGGATAAGCGGCGGCAGATTTCATTGCAAAGTTTACCACCCTACCTCATGCCACAACCGACGCAGAGGACGCCGAGAATACCTGGATACTAAACGTTGATGGTTCCTCCACCGAACAATCAAGCGGGGCAGGCGTGGTTCTTGTTACCCTAGACAGCCAGAAAGTGGAGTATGCTCTCAGATTCAACTTCCCGGCCACCAATAACGAGGCCGAATACGAGGCGCTCATTGAAGGGCTCCGAATTGCTCGACGAATGGGGGCGGAGCAGATAACCGTCAGGGGAGATTCGCAATTGGTGATGGAGTAGATCCAGGGGGAGTATGAAGCCAGAGGCGACAAAATGAAGGAGTACTGCCAGATAGCCAGGGACTTGGTCAGAAAATTCTCCAAAGTAGTATTACAGAGGGTCCCCCGTTTGGAAAACGAAGAGGCAGATAGATTGGCGAGAATAGCGTCCTCAGACCAACCCGACCCCGAAGTGCCCATAGAGACTCTCGATTCGCCGAGCATCCAAACCCCGGAGGTCAATACGCTGGAGACAGATGGCTCGTGGGCTAGGCCAATCAGAGATTACCTGGAGCGCAACGTCCTCCCTGAAGATAAGCTAGAGGCAAGGAGGATCAAATTCAGGGCCAGTCGATATGTAATGTTCGACGGGGTCCTGTACAAGCGAGGGCACACTACCCCCCTCCTCAGGTGCGCCACCGAGGAAGAGGCAGCCTACATCATGAGAGAAGTCCACGAAGGTATTTGTGGTAACCATTCAGGAGGACGATCCCTGGCTAATAAAATCCTCAGGACAGCCTACTACTGGCCAATCATGAGTAAAGACTGCCAAGAGTTCGTGAGAAAGTACGATAAGTGCCAACGGTTTGCCAACGTCCTAAGATAAGCCGCACAGGAATTGACCCCCCATCCCCAACCCGTGGCCTTTCGCTTAGTGGGGGATCGACATCGTGGGCCCGTTGCCCCTAGGTAGGGGGCAGAACAAGTTCGCTGTGATAGCCATCGACTATTTCACCAAATGGGTTGAAGCAGAGGCCCTCACCACCATCACCGAGTAGAAAATGACAAACTTCCTCTGGAAGCACATTGTGTGTCGTTTTCGAATACCCAAAGTAGTTATCACTGACAACAGTAAACAGTTAGAGGGGAAGCAGTTTAGCGGGTTGTGTTCAAACTTGCACATCAGCCACCACTTTTCTTCCCCGGAACATCCCCAAGCAAACGGGCAAGTGGAAGTCACCAACAGGTCCCTTCTCAAGATCATCAAGACCAAGCTCGAGAAAGCCAAGGGGCTATGGGCGAAAGAGCTCCCTAGTGTGCTCTGGGCGTACCGAACCACCGAGCGGGTCTCAACTGGTCAAACCCCCTTCTCCCTCACCTTTGGCACCGAAGCCATCATCCCAGTGGAGATCGGCCTTCCCAGCCCCAAGGCCCAAACCTACGATCCAGAGACCAATAACGGGGCACTAACAGTTGACATGGACTTACTGGAGGAAAAACGGCTCCAGGCAGCAATCAGAATGGCCTCGTATCAACAGCAGATGCGCTAATACCATAACAGTCAGGTCCGTGTGAGGCATTTCAGGACGGGAGACTTGGTGTTGAAAAAGGTCAACCAATCTACCAGAGTGGCGCAAGACGAGAAGCTTGGCCCGAACTGGGAAGGACCTTACGAGGTAACGGGCTTCACCAGAAAGGGAACCTATAGGCTGAAAGATCCCAACGGCAAGGAACTGCCCCACCCTTGGCATGTTGAGCACCTGAGGAAGTACTATGTGTAAGCGATATTTGGTTTCAATACGCAATTGTAGCAAAGAATCTTTTTGTCTATTAATGCCATACAAGGACCTTCCTAAGTTTATCAAACTATCTATCCGCAACTGTAAGTTGATTAAATGACGTATCGAGTATCTGCATAATCCTCTTTGCTTGCAAAACTCCCACATCTCCCTCGCACAACGAAGCGACAAAGCCCTGCTCAGGCCATGGCCGAGCAAGCAAAGGCTTTATGCCCACAACGAAGCGACAAAGTCCTGCTTAGGCCATGGCCGAGCAGGCATAAAGCCTGGCCGAGTAGGCAAAGGCTTTATGCCCACAACGAAGCGACAAAGTCCTGCTCAGGCCATGGCCAAGCAGGCAAAGGCTTTATGCCCACAACGAAGCGACAAAGTCCTGCTCAGGCCATGGCCGAGCTGGCAAAGGCTGAATGCCCACAACGAAGCGACAAAGTCCTGCTCAGGCCATGGCTGAGCAGGCAAAGGCTTTATGCCCACAACGAAGCGACAAAGTCCTGCTCAGGCCATGGCCAAGCAGGCAAAGGCTTTATGCCCACAACGAAGCGACAAAAGTCCTGCTCAGGCCATGGCGAGCAGGCAAAGGCTGAATGCCCAAAACCAAGCCACAAAAGTCCTGCTCAGGCCATGGCCGAGCAGGCAAAGGCTTTACGCCCACAACGAAGCCACAAAAATCCTGCTCAGGCAATGGCCGAGCAAGCCAAGGCTTTACGCCCACAACAGCAAGCGACATAAGCCCCGCTCAGGCCCTGCCGAGTAGGCCAAGGCTTCATACCCATGGACAAAACGACAAAAGACCTGCTCGGGCCCCGCTGAGCAGGCATAAAGCAACAACAGACGTGCTCAGGCCATGACTGAGCAGGAAGAGGCTTCATGCCCACAAGCCTTGCCCTGCTCTTACACGGCCGAGCAGCCTCAGGCAACAAAGCCTTGCTGGAGCATGCCAAGCAGGTTTAAAAAAAAAAAAGAGGCTTTATGCCCACAGTTGCAAGAGTCCGTGGTCGAGAACGGCCGAGCAAATAAAGGCTTAACACCCACTACTAAAGGGGACGAGGCCCACTTTCAACAGACAACGACCATGGACCCTTGCAATTCCTGGTCGGGGATAGCCTAATTTTTCATTCGTTTCAACTATTTCCGCTACAGATGCGGGGTACTGTTTACCCCTAGGCGACATCAAGAGACATAGAATGCAATGGAAATGTCAACGACAGGCAAATGAGCCTTTTTCATTTAAAGCAAACAAGTACATACAAACAGATCACAAAAGCCAAAGCAGTGTTACAAACCTAAAGCCACTGCAAAGGCAGAAATAAAAGCTCTTATACAATGGATCTACTTGGCCTTGGGCGTTCTGGACAGGGCTACACCTTTGGCCTGCGCCTCCCCTTTTTCTGGGGCCCTGGGATGGACGGCTTCCTTAGCTTGGCCATCACCCCTCTCTGAGGGCTTGGAAGGGATTGCAGCCTTGGGCTGACCATCACCCCTCTCTGAGGGCCTGGAAGGGATTGTAGCCTTGGGCTGACTATCACCCCTCTCTGAGGGTTTGGGAGGGATCGCAGCTTTGGGCTGACTATCACCCCTCTCTGAGGGCTTGGAGGGGATGACAGCTTTAGGCTGGCCCTCACGCCTCTCCGAGGAGATGGGGGAAACTGCAGGCTTGGGCTGGCCTTCACCGCCTTTTAGGCCTTTGGAAGAAGCTGCGACTTGGGTAGCCCGGGACTGGGCATCATCTTTGTCTGCCCCCTCCTTGTCTTGCACCTAGCCCTTCGATGTCGCCTGGGAGACGGCATCATCTTCGTCCTCCGGTTCGACCATGGAAAGGTCCATGCCAGGGTAAGCCCGAGCAACCAGAGTTTTGGCTTCCTCGAAGCCATCCAGGTAGATCTTGGCAAAGGCCATCTGGCACTCTGCCCCCTGCATGTATGCCCGCTCCGCCGCCTTCTTCGCCTCCGACAGCTCCGCAGGAAACCCTGCAATCTGGTCCTGGGCAACCTTCAGGGCATCCTTCTCCGCTGCCAGCTTTTCCCAGCAGGCCTCTTTCTGGCCCTTCTCCTTTTCGAGATCCACCCTCAGTCTCGCCTGCTCGTTCTCGAGCTCCTTTACCTTCTCCAAGGCAGCGCTCAGCTCGGCCCGGAGCTGTTTCGAAACCTTTGTCTCCTCAGCAAAGGACCTCTCAAAATTCGTTGACCGGGCAGCCAGCGTCACCACCCTAGCAGCAGCCTGAACAAGAAACGACACGATCAGGAAAACGCTTAGCATTCTCAAACAATAGGATAACGAAAATCAAAGCACCCAGCACAAGGCAGTATTGCCATACCTTCAGCAAGTCCTGACAGGCCTCCTTCGCCAACGTCTGGGATGCCATCACACCCAACCTGCTGATGTCTGCAGCAGGGATGACGCTCTTCAGCCTCCTTATCGCCTCACCATCGCTCCTGAAAACCGAGGTCGAGTTAGGCGCGTCCGCCCGAAGAAGAGTAGGGGGCACGACAGGTGGTAGCGGTGCGACCTCAACGGGGGGAGTGTCGCCCCGCTGTGGAGCATCATCCTCCACGACTATCGCTTGCCCCCCCTCCCTTCGGCCGAGGCTGGAGCAAAGGCGTTCTGACCAGACCCCAGTTTGAACCTTTTGACTGGGATTGGAGGGTCAGCCCCCATGTTCAGCTTTGCTCCCTTCAGAAAGCTTCGGTTTAGCGCCATCTCTTCCTCCTCGTCCTCCGGAACGTCTACCCCCTGATCTGCAAAAGCCACAGAGCACGGATGTCAGCGCTTGACAGACCACAGTTATCTACAAGACATCAAGTACTCACTCCTTGCTCGTTCTGCCCTTAGAGCGTAATCTGTAGGCTCAAGGCCCAACAAGAACATACCCAGGTTTTCCACATTCACCAGGGCACAGGCGTCAGTAACGCCATACTCGACAGCTCGATCTATCCTCCCCTTCAACTCCTCGCTTAATGTAGGGGCAGCCCGGGCTAAAAACAAACAACCTACGTCAGTGCTCTACAGACCTACAAATCTAATGCAAAACTAAAGGCAAAGCACTGGGATTGGAGAGCGTACCCTTCCTAGAAGGCCTCCCCCAAACGCGAGGAATTCAAATGAACTTCTCGTCCACTGGTTCCCAGCGCTGACTCTCCCAACCTTCGCCATATACAAAGAAGAACTTGTCCTTCCACCCTTTGTGGGACGAAGGCAAATCCTTCACTAACACCATGCCCTTGTTCCTGGCGGAAAAGTACCACCACCCACTCTCGGGCTCCGACATCTTGTAGCAGTGTAGGAACTCCCTCAACGTGAGGCTGTCCTTACCACCACTACTCGCCTGCCACAACACCGCTAGCCCCACCAAAATCCTCTATGCATTTGGCATGAGCTGACCAAGCGCAAGCCCCAAAGTACCCAAAATCTCCCTGATGGGAGTAGGGACGGGGAATCTAAGCCCATTCGCCAGGGCGGCCTCGTATACACAGATCTCCCCTGGCCTACTAGAGTAAGCCCACTCCCCCTTCTTGGGAATCCTGTAACGCAGCGAAGAGGGCATTTGATATTCCTTCCAAATCCTCCTCATCCTCTTCTCCGTCATCACAGAGGATACCCCTTTCGCCGCGAAGTTGAACTCTCTCACCCCCGCCACTACCATTGCTCGGGCTTCTGGGTCCGTACTCCCTTTGGAGGCCCCAGACGGACCCACCGACGAACTGTCAGGGGCCCCAACCCTCACCCTCACCCTCACCCTCACCAGATCCTGAGAGGGGGTATTCTTAGAATCTGACGACTGTGCCTCCCTCTCATCCATCGTCCCTATCACGTACCCCTTTCTCCTAAACTTCGCCACCGCCCCGGCCAGTTTTTCACCCTCCCACGACAATCGCCCCGGACAATCTACACCCCAAGTCGCCCAACAATCTAGGGCCACAATGAAAGCACTTACCAACCCAACAAGAATCTTTGCAACGGTCACGAATCCACACGGCCAGCCACGACGATGAACAAAACCTCTGGAACGGTCCGAAAATCTGCCAAGTATGGGAGCGTGGAAGCCAAAACTGCTATTGCCTAGGTTAAAACCCTCTTTTTCGAAATCAATGGATCAGATTGCCCTACCCAGCCATGGATCCAATGGCTGGCAGCCCACGGGTCGCGTCACCCTTCGTCAACTAATCACTATGCGCCGCGTGGCCACATGTCAATGGACGCATTCAATCTTCGCCAGCCTTATCATAAATGCGCCTACGGCGCTATAAATGCGTCACACCCCCACGAAGCGACACCTCCCAACCCAGAGACGCCCTTTGGATCCCACACAAGAATGGAGGGCTATTGAGGGGGACTGAGGGGCCGACCACGAATTCCCCTGACCACACCCCACGCTTGGGGTACTCAAAGGAATGGAGGGCTACTGATGGGGACTGAGGAGCTGACCACGAATTCCCCTGGCCACACCCCACGCTCGGGGTACTCAGAGGAATGGAGGGTTACTGATGGGGACCGAGGAGCTGATCACGAATTCCCTTGACCACACCCCACGCTCGGGGTACTCAGAGGAATGGAGGGCTACTGATGGGGACCGACCAGGGACACCCTCAACATCCCGACCAGGAGAAAGCATCACGACAGGAGGATCGACCCGGAGAGGCCTAGCTGGCCGGGGCCTGATCATCCCTGGCTGACCATGACCGAGTGGGCCACGCCCGAGCAGGTCCAGCGAGATGGGACCGGTCATTCGTCCCACCTCTCACGCCAACGAAAGCCATCATGGACAACCCAATCATGATAACGTGTTCCCGTCTCCAAGACTTCGTGTGTAGGAGGCAGTTACCCTACTCACCCTGACATACGCCTAAGGGAGCGCCACGTCTTGAGGATTGGACAACCACTCCTCCCACTACCCTGCCACCAGTCAGGACCCCCAATGCCAGGCTGCCACGTGGACAGACAGCCGTCTCCCACCTTCCCCATGCATGCAACGGCCCTCTAGGGCTACGAGGATGCCTGCCAATATAAAAGAAAAGATCATTTTCCCAAAGGAGGTACGCAAATAGAAAACCCTAACCAGAAAACTCTGCTGATCTCTCCAAAATCTAACTTAGGCATCGGAGTACCCTTGGTAGGCATCACACCGGTGCCCTTCACTCTTTTTCTTTCTCAGATTACATTGGAGCTGATCGTTGCCGACTTGGGAACCGACTTACTGCATCATCAGATGGTATAAGATTGGTTAAGTAGTATTATTATTTTTTTTGGATCACACATGGCACTTGATCATTGGACAAGCTCAAGTTCCTAAAGTTAGTAGTGTAAAACTCTCTCTCTCTCTCTCATGAATATTAATATGAGATTCTGGAGGGGGGTCTTAAATTTGTGCAGGATTTTGTACTTCCTTTAACTGGATTTTGTTCTTGATTTGTTGGTTGGACTATATTTGAATCTCTCTCTATCATTCTATATAATTTACTTAAGATTATTCAGTTTTAAAAATTACAGGATTTATTCACTTGATTGTACATGGATTTTTGCTCGGGAGATGTATGGCAGTGGTTCCTTTAAGGAAAGGGCAGAGAGGACGAAGTCTTGTGAAATAGGAAGGAAAAAGGTGGGGTGTTGTGTTTATGTGGGTGCTATCCACATTGCACAAATATGCGTAAACTAATACATGATCTAAACACCATTAGATCTCAATTTGGGTTTACTGCTTGAAGTAATAATTGAAGCATATATAGATTATTGGAGGGACAGCATGCAAGATACCAATCCATGAGTGTTGAGGAATACAAGAACCCAGAGAAGAATCCATCCTCTTAGGCAACTTCTTTAAAAAAACAACTCCTATTGCCAAGGAGATATTATTTTTGGCTCGTTTAATGGCTTGCCTATGTTTAGCATGGCACTTGAATGGACTCCATTTTCCTTTTGAAGGCACTGTCAAATTGCATGACTCGTTTTGAGAGAGAGAGAGATTACAAAGTGAAAAAGGGAGAGTGGAGCTTTTATAATATATTTATTGCATCTGAATGCCGTTTTGGTCATTTTAGTAACCTGGTCAGCAGAATAAAAATTAAGCTAATGGATCTGACGACAGGGGATCCATCTGCCAGTAAACGAAATCTTAAGGGGACTAGGTGCTCATTTTTTAAAAAAAGTGGTTCTAGGTGAAATTAACCCAAAATATTATTATGAAATGCGGACACTAAGAAGGATGGGGAGATACTTAGAATGGTAGAATCAAATAATTGCACTCTAATTTCTTTCGTAAACTGTTCCAACCCCTTTTGCTGAACAATCAACCCTATGAAAATTTATCACCTCTTTATTCACTGTCAGGACTCTTCTTTTTGTATTATCTGTTCCAGGTACATTACCTCGAAATCTCTGAAGCTCAATACCATTAGGTGTCATTGACCAAAACTTGAATCATCAGACATTCCCCCTAAATGGGTTACAGCATAGATATTGATGGTTTTCCGCTCAAGTTAGCAAGTGTCCTCACAACATTGTTTTGAAACATGGAGTCTAGATTTGTGAATGCACTTTGTTGAACATATTATAGGTTCTTCTATTCTCTTTTTTTTCCTTTTTTTTTTTGGCGACCCGGGTTTTGTTGTTGTTGGGTGGGGGGTTCTGTATCTATTATTGACCGGAAAGTAAGGGTCCTTGAACAATTTGGTTAGACAAAATATGTTGACGAAATTTAGTTTCTATCTGAATGTAATTTCGAATGTATTTATCTTTGCAAATACAATGGTTAAATAGGTCTTTGCAACCACAATATGAACTGATCCCAAACCAAAATTACGAAATTTCTCCCCATTTAATGCTTCTAGAATGCACTACTTGATGTAATTTGCAGCAGCCGACTAAGAGCTTTATTGCTATATAAGTGTTCTTCTATTCCTATATTATTTATTTTCTCTTTCCATTTCTAAGGGCTTTTCAGGTCTCATTCCTTCCATGAGTTTATTAGCATCCAAATTGACCTTAAGTAGGAGTGCCAAACATACTAGTGCTAAGAAATAAATAATTAAGTTACTTCACTCGTTAACAACTTAATCTATTGCATGAGTTGGAGTTGGTGGTCAACAATTTCACATATTATAAGAACAAGTAAAGATCATGTGTTCAAATCTCATTGCCTGCCTGTTGGATAGCTCCATGTGTGTGGCCCTTTTATAATGGTAAGCCTGGCCACACGTTACCCATCTCTTACAGCTTAAGCTATTGGATTATAACCAAGTTTCTCTGCGGTATGTTTTCTTAAAGCAGGCCTAGGTGATCAGATGGAGTTGATAGAATTATATGTCTTTCAGACCTGAGACCTATAAGGCTTACCAATCAATGGGAGTGATAAATATGTCCTCTGGTGGGCTACAATTTTGAAACTTAAGCCGGGTATTTGCATCATTTTACTGTTAATTGTCTTTCTTGTGAAGGTCGATTTTGTTTGACTACAAGTTGCTACAAGTTCAACTCCTTCATCATTCCGAGAGCTGAAAACACTAGTGCTCAATTGGTTCTTCACTTTGTGCGACTGAATGTCATCTAGATGCCACGCTAGCTATCTGCATTATCGTCCATCTTAGGTGTTGAGGTTCTGTGCATTATCCTCATCATTCCTTAATTTCAAAATATACTACAATTCTAATTCTGGTTTTATGGGAATTTAGATTTTGGATCCTAATATATGTAATGCCCAATATTGTACTCCTTTCTTTTCTCCAACAAAATGCGATTGTCCCAGAACAACCCAAGACATTGGCATACTTTGTAGCTTTAAAAGATAGATGCCTAGATATGGAAGTAAAAGGCTACCTGCTATAGACATTATGTGTAGAAGAAAGGAAGAAACCCTGGATCACCTCTTTCTATTTTCTGATAAGGCTTATTCAAGTTTTGACATTCTGCGTCGAGACCAATATTGTTGGGCATGGACGCTACATTTCAATATATTATAATGTTTTTTGATGTGTTGGAGTTATATGTATTGGAAGAAAGTCCTGATGATTTTAATGTTAATGACTACGTGGTTCATTTGGATGAGTGAAATTGCACTTATGTCTGAGTTATATGCAAGGGGAGAGGTTATGAGATTTCAATGTTAATGACTATGTGGTTCATTTGGTGCTTTTTCTAAAATGCTTATATAAGTTCAATATCCATCAAGGAGAATTTTTTTTATGTCGGTTAGATTTTTGAATTGGTATCTATATTCTAGATGATTGCGCAAATTGATTGGGTAAGATGAGCTATTTAGGAAAAACAGAATAAGAAAGATACTATAACTATTTCGAAGAACAAAGGACTTGTAACTGTGCTGAGGGATTGTTATTAATCTTAGTAATCTCGAGGGATTAACCTTCCTTAATATCTTCCATGGTTGAGATAGTGCAAGGATTTCAACAAGTTGAAACAAGGAAAGTAGGAACATTAGTATTATTTTTGAATAGTTGCAATTTTATCTGAATAACATAATTTTTGTTGTACATAGTTCTGACATATCATATATTCGATATTCCATTGCTATCTTCTTTAGGAGATGATGAATATGCCATCAGTAGATATCTAATTTTATGCAAATGGCAGGAGCCGATATGGATGGTCCTCATGCACCCGTTGAACTTGCCAATGTTCACCACCAGTCAGTAGCTCCAGGTAGAAGCGAAGTATGTTGTTACTACTAGTGATGTTGTATTAAAAAACTAAGTTATCTGCGAAGTGTTAGTTTCTTTTAATATCTAGAAAATTTTTGAGTGGTCATTAATGAAAGAGTTGTAACATTGTGTTCATGACAGTTGAAGTCAATAATGATGCATTCCCTGCACCCATCCACAGCCACCAGCTCAAGGTGAGAGGTTCAAAACTATTACTTAAATGTGTATATTTTATGGTTAGGCTTGAAGGATTTCTCCTTTATAATTTTCCTTCCACGAATAAGATTGAAATTGCTTTTTTCTTTTTGTGTTGCATTAAGAATTTGAAAATGGTTTTAGATTTAACATCTTCCACATTCTATATACTTACGATCTACCTCTAGGACATGATCATACTGAGAATACCGCATTACGTAAGAAGTGAAGATTATTGTTCAAGTATAATGATAGTTGTTCAAACACAAGTACAAGCAAACAAGTAAGCTACTAATTACTTCTTTGTCAGCTTTTCATTTGCTTTGATATTTTGATCTCACAAATGGAAGGCAAATCGTCAAAGAGAAGTACTTTTATACATTTTAGTATGTCACTATAAGTTATGATTTTTCACTTCTCACCTTGTGCTGGTGGCAATGGAGGAATGTCACCAAGTTCGATAGGTGCATGGGGAGCATCAACATTCACTACTGCCATTGGTATAAAGACAGCGTTACAGAACTTTTCATTCTTATCATTTTGCATTAAAGATATATCTAGGTAACTGAATGTGCAAGACATGAAAACTTAAGATGTTCAAGCCTTCTTAAGGCAGAAGGGCAAAAACATCATTACTCGGCAAATTGAATTGAACTGCTATAAAGGAGTTCCTTCAGATAATTTTGAATTTTCTAACAATATATCACTACAAGTTAGAATAATCTTCACTTCTTACCTAATGCAGTATTCTTAGTATGATCATGTCCTAGAGGTAGATCGTAAGTATATAGAATGTGGAAGATGTTAATTCTAAAACCATTTTCAAATTCTTAATACAACACAAAAAGAAAAAAGTAATTTCAATCTTATTCGAAATTGGTATTATACTTGAACAACTATCGTTCAGCAACACACATGCATATTGTCACGGGCTTTAGACTTGAACACCATAACCCGTACGGACTTAAACAACTTATGCCCAAAAGTTGCTAAGTAAACCTAAAAACAACCGAAAAAAAGGCTAAGAAGGACATGTGCAACAAAGAGTAAAAGAGTTTAGAAGAGAGACTTGGAGAATGTTTTGCTTGAATTCACAACTTGATGATCTACAAGTGAGCTCCATTCCGCTATTTATAGCCATCCACCTCCTCAATAGATGGTTAGGATTTTTTGATCCAAGGGTGGAGAATATGACTCTAGAATCATTTATACAAATATCTAGATATTTACAAGTATAAAGCTTCTTTGGGAAGCTTACCCCCATAATTTAGAATAATCTTTCTTATGTACACTAGTGTGGAAAATTCTAAAATACCTACAAGCTCCCTTCCTTTCTTTACAGTACTCCATGCATTCTTTAAGTGTAAGAGTTTCTAGAGTATTCCTCAAGTCTCTACCATTTAAGCTCCATGTTTTAAAGTCCTTGAATGGCATAGAATTTTCTAGGCTTGTGATGCTATGTTGGGCCTCCAAATAAGCAACATGGCACCCATTGGGTGTAAAAATGGGCGGGTCGTGACAATATACACATAAGTAGAATAGGGCCAAGAAGTCAAAATTAATTAACACTTTTGAAGAAGGGGGGGGGGGGGGGGGGGGGGGGGGGGGGGGGGGGGGGGGGGGGGGGGGGGGGGGGGGGGGGGGGGGGGGGGGGGGGGGGGGGGGGGGGGGGGGGGGGGGGGGGGGGGGGGGGGGGGGGGGGGGGGGGGGGGGGGGGGGGGGGGGGGGGGGGGGGGGGGGGGGGGGGGGGGGGGGGGGGGGGGGGGGGGGGGGGGGGGGGGGGGGGGGGGGGGGGGGGGGGGGGGGGGGGGGGGGGGGGGGGGGGGGGGGGGGGGGGGGGGGGGGGGGGGGGGGGGGGGGGGGGGGGGGGGGGGGGGGGGGGGGGGGGGGGGGGGGGGGGGGGGGGGGGGGGGGGGGGGGGGGGGGGGGGGGGGGGGGGGGGGGGGGGGGGGGGGGGGGGGGGGGGGGGGGGGGGGGGGGGGGGGGGGGGGGGGGGGGGGGGGGGGGGGGGGGGGGGGGGGGGGGGGGGGGGGGGGGGGGGGGGGGGGGGGGGGGGGGGGGGGGGGGGGGGGGGGGGGGGGGGGGGGGGGGGGGGGGGGGGGGGGGGGGGGGGGGGGGGGGGGGGGGGGGGGGGGGGGGGGGGGGGGGGGGGGGGGGGGGGGGGGGGGGGGGGGGGGGGGGGGGGGGGGGGGGGGGGGGGGGGGGGGGGGGGGGGGGGGGGGGGGGGGGGGGGGGGGGGGGGGGGGGGGGGGGGGGGGGGGGGGGGGGGGGGGGGGGGGGGGGGGGGGGGGGGGGGGGGGGGGGGGGGGGGGGGGGGGGGGGGGGGGGGGGGGGGGGGGGGGGGGGGGGGGGGGGGGGGGGGGGGGGGGGGGGGGGGGGGGGGGGGGGGGGGGGGGGGGGGGGGGGGGGGGGGGGGGGGGGGGGGGGGGGGGGGGGGGGGGGGGGGGGGGGGGGGGGGGGGGGGGGGGGGGGGGGGGGGGGGGGGGGGGGGGGGGGGGGGGGGGGGGGGGGGGGGGGGGGGGGGGGGGGGGGGGGGGGGGGGGGGGGGGGGGGGGGGGGGGGGGGGGGGGGGGGGGGGGGGGGGGGGGGGGGGGGGGGGGGGGGGGGGGGGGGGGGGGGGGGGGGGGGGGGGGGGGGGGGGGGGGGGGGGGGGGGGGGGGGGGGGGGGGGGGGGGGGGGGGGGGGGGGGGGGGGGGGGGGGGGGGGGGGGGGGGGGGGGGGGGGGGGGGGGGGGGGGGGGGGGGGGGGGGGGGGGGGGGGGGGGGGGGGGGGGGGGGGGGGGGGGGGGGGGGGGGGGGGGGGGGGGGGGGGGGGGGGGGGGGGGGGGGGGGGGGGGGGGGGGGGGGGGGGGGGGGGGGGGGGGGGGGGGGGGGGGGGGGGGGGGGGGGGGGGGGGGGGGGGGGGGGGGGGGGGGGGGGGGGGGGGGGGGGGGGGGGGGGGGGGGGGGGGGGGGGGGGGGGGGGGGGGGGGGGGGGGGGGGGGGGGGGGGGGGGGGGGGGGGGGGGGGGGGGGGGGGGGGGGGGGGGGGGGGGGGGGGGGGGGGGGGGGGGGGGGGGGGGGGGGGGGGGGGGGGGGGGGGGGGGGGGGGGGGGGGGGGGGGGGGGGGGGGGGGGGGGGGGGGGGGGGGGGGGGGGGGGGGGGGGGGGGGGGGGGGGGGGGGGGGGGGGGGGGGGGGGGGGGGGGGGGGGGGGGGGGGGGGGGGGGGGGGGGGGGGGGGGGGGGGGGGGGGGGGGGGGGGGGGGGGGGGGGGGGGGGGGGGGGGGGGGGGGGGGGGGGGGGGGGGGGGGGGGGGGGGGGGGGGGGGGGGGGGGGGGGGGGGGGGGGGGGGGGGGGGGGGGGGGGGGGGGGGGGGGGGGGGGGGGGGGGGGGGGGGGGGGGGGGGGGGGGGGGGGGGGGGGGGGGGGGGGGGGGGGGGGGGGGGGGGGGGGGGGGGGGGGGGGGGGGGGGGGGGGGGGGGGGGGGGGGGGGGGGGGGGGGGGGGGGGGGGGGGGGGGGGGGGGGGGGGGGGGGGGGGGGGGGGGGGGGGGGGGGGGGGGGGGGGGGGGGGGGGGGGGGGGGGGGGGGGGGGGGGGGGGGGGGGGGGGGGGGGGGGGGGGGGGGGGGGGGGGGGGGGGGGGGGGGGGGGGGGGGGGGGGGGGGGGGGGGGGGGGGGGGGGGGGGGGGGGGGGGGGGGGGGGGGGGGGGGGGGGGGGGGGGGGGGGGGGGGGGGGGGGGGGGGGGGGGGGGGGGGGGGGGGGGGGGGGGGGGGGGGGGGGGGGGGGGGGGGGGGGGGGGGGGGGGGGGGGGGGGGGGGGGGGGGGGGGGGGGGGGGGGGGGGGGGGGGGGGGGGGGGGGGGGGGGGGGGGGGGGGGGGGGGGGGGGGGGGGGGGGGGGGGGGGGGGGGGGGGGGGGGGGGGGGGGGGGGGGGGGGGGGGGGGGGGGGGGGGGGGGGGGGGGGGGGGGGGGGGGGGGGGGGGGGGGGGGGGGGGGGGGGGGGGGGGGGGGGGGGGGGGGGGGGGGGGGGGGGGGGGGGGGGGGGGGGGGGGGGGGGGGGGGGGGGGGGGGGGGGGGGGGGGGGGGGGGGGGGGGGGGGGGGGGGGGGGGGGGGGGGGGGGGGGGGGGGGGGGGGGGGGGGGGGGGGGGGGGGGGGGGGGGGGGGGGGGGGGGGGGGGGGGGGGGGGGGGGGGGGGGGGGGGGGGGGGGGGGGGGGGGGGGGGGGGGGGGGGGGGGGGGGGGGGGGGGGGGGGGGGGGGGGGGGGGGGGGGGGGGGGGGGGGGGGGGGGGGGGGGGGGGGGGGGGGGGGGGGGGGGGGGGGGGGGGGGGGGGGGGGGGGGGGGGGGGGGGGGGGGGGGGGGGGGGGGGGGGGGGGGGGGGGGGGGGGGGGGGGGGGGGGGGGGGGGGGGGGGGGGGGGGGGGGGGGGGGGGGGGGTGATCGGTACTCCTCTAGGTTGAGCATTTGTCATTCATCTCGTGGCTTCCCACCAATTTCGTGCCTCACCTCTCAGCATAAATGTGGCTAGTGATAGTTTCCGTTCATCAGAAATCCTCATCACCTCAAATATAGTTTCTAGCTTCCTTAGCCACTCCTCAGCTACCAATGGATCAGTTGCCCCCATAAATTCCGGTGGATTTAACTTCATGAATTGCTCACGTAAGGTTGTATTCCTTGACGCCGATCTTGCCATCTGTGCTTCCATATACTATGCCATCAGATTTACAAGTCTGTCCGTGGCATCGGGGACACATGGTTCCTGCGCTATTTCTTCTACACCTCGCACTGAAGCTGATGACTCCCCTCCTGACTCTTGATGTGCCATTCTTTTTGCACCAAACCAAAATAAGTACACAAGATACAAAACCCACACTAACAGACATCAACAACACCTTAAGGTTTACTGCAATCCTAGACAAAACCTCCACACTCTAGCTTCGGTTATATACGTTGGCTGACAACCGGCTCTGATACCAAACTGTCACACCCCCATTCCAATTAGACATTAATTATGTCATATTAGGCAGGGCATGATCGCATAGGTCACTGTACCTGCGAACGACACTTTAATCCACACCCAACAAATATAATGCAACGAAAGAAACACCATTGCCTTATGAAACCATAAACCAATCATGCATAAATATAACGTACATCGGAGTAACTCATCCCATAACTTTACACACATCATGTCAAGTATAGGTATATTATGACAAATCCCAAACTCAAGCTAACGTAAAGAAAAATACAAATAGAAAAGACAACTCGAGCCCTGAGACATGACGTTCGGACACCAACATGAATGTCACCACGGCAAGGACCAACACTGCAGTGAACCAAACCGTCATCTCCAAGTTACCTGTCACAACAGTCTGTATGGGTATGAGCTAATTGTCAACGTGCTCACGATAGATAATCAAACCCATAAAAAATGATAGCAAGCACCCAAATGCACACAGCTAGAAATGATTAATATATCTAAATCATGGATGTCTCAATGCAATGCATGTATCACCCACATGTGCGCGCAATTTTAGATAACGTTGGCTCAATATATCAATGGCGCGTTATTAAGGAATGCCCATCGTGGCACCCCTAGGCTAGTCCACTGTGGTTAACTCTCTACAGTGCAATGCAAGGCATATAATATAAATAGTTTGAAATGCCACCATATATATAAAATCATCAATTTCTCCACAGAACTTCTCATGTAATACCAATTTCACCTCACAAATAAACACCTTCAATACCTCATATGCATTCACCACCATTATACATACAGAAAATAAACAATGCATTTAACATGAATCAGATTATCTAAAAATCCCACAATTCCACAATTAATACCAATATAGATAATAACACAAGTAATATATATTCACTTCTATATGAATAAGATTATCCTATGATCTCACCTGTCACCGCACACACACTACGTCAAAGATTACTTCTGGGTTGATGTTGAAGGATCTTGCTCTCCGTTAGCTCCTATCACCACAACTGTATTAGTTTAGGAAACTCAATGTATACTCCAATAATCATAAATATAATGCATATACTCCAAACAAGTTATAACACTGAAATTATGCATTAAAAATACCATATGCTAATCTCAATCACACTCCCAATGTAAAGCTAGAGCTGAAAATACTAAAATACAATAAGTCCTCTAATGTGTCAAAACTGACACAGGTTTTCTAATCTGGACATAATTTCGTGAGCTTATATCCAAAAATTCTAAAACTTTAGAAATACAACATAGGCATCTTACAAAGTATCCAAACAAAATTTTACATTTTTGGAATATGTCTAAGTATTTATTTGGTATTTTCTAAAACAGGACAGTGCTGCAGAAACTCGAATTCAGCAGCAGATGCTCTGTCTTTGATAAATTAGTAGCATAGGTAAACAACATCGAAATAACCTAAAATTTGGTACAGATTATCTTTAACTGTTATAATAGATACAGTAAAAATTTTATAATTTTTGGGCTACTCTAACTGGGTCGAATGCTCTGTCAAACCAGAGACTGCAAATCTGGGCAGATCTGGGCATCAGACTTCTATAGTGGTAGCTTAACTTTGAAAAATCACCATAATTCGAATATAAAATGTTTTTGACTGAAACTAAAGCCCAAATTTCCTTAAGATCTCAAAGTTCAATTCTACGAAAATTTAGCTACAAAAAAGAGTTTTAAAGGGATCAAACAACCTGTGAAAGTGGCTATTTTTGCAGATTTTCACAGCAGAAATCTTTCAACTTTGGACAGAAGTTTCTTTCTCAATTCTTAACCAAATCAGATGAATTTTGTATCTAAATTGAGTAATTTTCCAAGATCTATCTACCTATAGCCTGGTCTATAGCAAGGGAAGAATTTTTATACCTGAAATTAGCTTCTTCTTGCGCTGGTAGCAGCTCCTTCTACGCCCTATCTATTTCTCTCTTTATGTCTCCCTCCTTCTATCTTTATCTCTATCTTTCTTTCTTTTTGTTTTTCCTCTTCTCTTTTCTCTCTTTCTCTCTTTCTTTCTATCACTCTCTCTTTTCTTTTCCTTTCTCTCTTTTTTTTTTTAACACTATCTCTTTCGACTAGTTAGGTAAACTAGTTAGGTAAAAGCCTTAGGTGTCATCCATTTCTTTCCCCCATCAATTCTCATTCAATAAGTTAATTACTTATTAACTTTTTTTTTTTCATAAATGCTACTTTACATACCTTTTAACCATGCAATATATGTAAGTTACGTAATTAAGGGTTTCAAACTTGCTCAAGGTAAGAAGGAAATATTGTAACTTGTAGTTATACATTGTTACTGACTCATTTGTCTAGAAGAATTTCTATTCTGTAACCAGTGAAAAGCTGAAATTGGTATTATACTTGAACAACTATCGTTCAGCAACACACATGCATATACACATAAGCAGAATAGGGCCATGAAGTCAAAATCAATTAATACTTCCAAGAAACTGAGACCCATAAGGCTCACCAGTGAGAGTGATATAACTAGGTCCTTTAGTGGGATAAAATTCTGAAACTCAAACTGGATTGAAATTTCTCATAATTTTACTCCTCCTTGTGCTTCTTGTAACCTTTATTTTGATTGACTACATGTTGTTACATGTTCAACTGCTACATCATTAAGAGAGCTATAAATAATTGTTCCAATTTCAGGTTCTTCCTCTTGTGGGAGCATATGTCATCTCAATGTCAAGCTATCTACATCATCATCGCTGTTTTTTGTTTTTTTTTTTTTTTTTTTTTTTGTGTTTTTGGGGAGTGGGGGGGGGGGGGGTTTTGGGGGTTGTTCTTTGTACTGTGCTCCCTGTACCTTAATTCCATGTTAGAAAATTCAAAATTATCTGGAGGAATTCCTTTATGGCAGTTCAATTAAATTTTAAATTGGCTTTAAATTTTAATATCTCACACATTCACATACTTGAACCACTTCTAGGAGATGATTAGGTTGAGAAGAAAGCACCGGATAAGGAATGAACGCTATTGTAGTATGTACTAACATATGGTGAAAACAATTCAATTATCTCAAAGATTTCCCTCAATGCATTTTGAGCAAACTCAATTACCAAATTATGCTTCATTGTCCTCGTAAGTGGATAATTTTAATGGTTATGAGTTTTCATATCTTGCACATCAATTTATCTATTCATTGCAAAATGATGTGAATAGAAAGAGTACTAATACTGTTCTATGCCAGTGGAAGGAGTGGGTATTCATGCTCCCCATGGAGCCATCCAGCTTGCTGATGTTCATCCACTACCACCTGCTCAAGGTAAGAAGGAATATCGTAACTTGTAGTTATACATTGTTATTGACTCATTTGTCTAGAAGAATTTCTCTTCTATAACTAGTAAAAAGGCCAAAATTGGTATTATACTTGAATAACTATCGCTCAACAACACACATGCAGATGCACATAAGCAGAATGGGGCCAAGAAGTCAAAATCAATTAACATTCTTGAAGAAACTAAGACCCATAAGGCTCACCAGTGAGATTGATATAATTATGTCCTCTGGTGGGATAAAATTCTGAAACTTAAGTTGGATTGAAATTTCTCATAATTTTACTCCTTGTGCTTCTTGCGAAACTTTATTTTGATTGACTACAAGTTGTTACATGTTCAACTGCTCCATCAATATGAGAGCTGTAAATACTAGTGTTCCAATTTCTGGTTCTTCCCCTTGTGGGAACGTATGTCATCTCGATGTCAAGCTATCTGCATCATCATTCATGTTTTTTGTTTATTATTTTTTTTTTTGTTTTTTGGGGAGTGGGGGGTGTTTAGGGGGTTGTTCTTTGCACTGTGCTCCCCATACCTTAATTCCAAAATTATAATTATAATTCTTGTTTTCTGGGAATTTATAGGTCCACATGTAACATCCACTATGTATTCTTCTTGCTTTTCTCCAACAAAATGTGATTGTCCCGCCACAAATCCAAGAAGTGGCATATTTTGTAGCTTTAGAAGACACATTCCAAGGGTATGATACAAAGATATGGAAGTAAAAAGACTATCTCCTATGGACACGATATTTAGGAGAAAGGAAGAAACCCTGGCTCATCTCTTTCCATGTTCTAATGAGACATATTTAGTTTTGACTCCTGTTATCTGCACCAATATTTTGGGCATTTCATTTCGATATATTGTCATCTTTTTGGAGTTGTTGGAGTCGTATGTATGGGAAGAAGGTCCTGAATGACTTCGATGTTGATGACAATGTGGTGCATTTGGATGAGAGTAATTGTTTGCAGTTGTTTAAAATGATAATGTTAAGTTCAACATCCATTAAGAAGAAAGTTTTTACGTCGGTTAGCTAGTGAATTTATTTCCAACATATTCAAGGGTATCCCTCCATGATTGCCCAACCACGCCAAAAAGTGCGATTTCGTGCTCCTTTGAGCACAGTTTTTTGCGCGCCGTTTCGTTCTTGTGCCATAATTCTTACACTTGGAATGATTATTGGTTGGCCGCAGTGCTGATATGCTGTTATTGACCTCATTAATCTTAGGGATTGAACTTCCTTAATATATTCCATAATTGAGAGAGTGCTAAGATTTCAACGTATCAAAACCAAAAGAAAAGTAGGAACATTAGGATAATTTTTGAACAAATGCAATTTTACTTTAATAAATTATTTTTCTTCGTATGTAGTTTTGACATATCATTTATTCGATGTACTATTTCCATCTTCCCAAGGAGTAGATATCTAATTTTAAAGGCAAATGGCAGGAGCAGATGTGGATGCCCCTCCTGCACCCATTGAACTTGCTAATATTCACCAACAGCCAGCTGCACCAGGTAGAAGTGAAGACTATTGTTACTCGTACTGATATACTGTTAAAAAAACTTCATTATCTGCCAAGGACTAGTTTTGTTTTAGATCTACAAAAATTTTGGATGGTCCTAAATTATTCATTTTACCTAATGTAACCATTTACCTAGAGGTAACCAACAGCCACAACCCATTTCATTCCTTTGGATATTGCAATGGATATTTGTATGTGCAACAGAAACCCTTAAATTTCTTTTCCTTTGGAACTGCCCTTTGGGGGAGTATTAAGAGTGGCAAATGAAAAATGAACACAAGTGGAATGGACATAGGTGTCATCGATTCTATTTTTGTGGATGAATTGTTTGTATTTTGTGTCCATGGAATATGCTTCCGTTAACATGGGGGGACATGGATTATCAGCCTTGTAAAGTTTAAATTATTGCATGTGATACCAGAATTAAATTTAAAATAGGAGCTGCTGAATGTATTTGAAGAGATTAAGATAGATGGATATATAGATCCCACTAAACAACATGCGTAGTATTATCCAACTTGGCCATACTCATCCACAACCACCAGCACAGTGTAAGAAGTGAAAAATCATAACTGGTGACATACTTAAATGTGTAAAATTATTTCTCTTCTACAATTTGCCTTCCGTATGTTTGGTCAAACTATTAAGCAAATGAAAGCTGACAAACATTACTCCCGAAAGGGAAAAGGTACTGGAAAGGTGACAAACATCAATATGCTTTAGTAGCTTACCTGTTTTCTTGTAGTTGATGTTAGAAGAAGCTTAAATTGGTCTTAGATTTTAATCTCTCAACTTCACATAATTGAACCCAGTATTACCAGAAGATACCTAATGATTTTCATTTTGCAACTTTCGTTTTGAAGCACGGTACACTTCCCTTCCAAAATGATAAATTTAGCAATCCAAAAGTTTTTCTCTAGGTTTTCCTTAGGAGTAAAAAAATAAAATCCACTGAACTAAAATTTTGAGAGTAGAGATTTGGCATGATAAAATGTAAAATAAATGGATCATAATAGTTCTAGAATTGTGTTATACATGATTAATTTGAAGAATGAAAAATAATGTTTTGTTAGATGTTTAATTATTTGAAGAAAATTTTACATTTAGAACAGTATAATATGATTTATATAAGTCTACTCTTATCGTACCATTTTTTAAAGCATGTGGCATACTACATTTCCATTCTCGTATCGGAACATTTTGAGTTCTAGGTAACATAGCATAAACAACTTCTAGGAGATGATTTGAGAAGAGAGTACTGGGTAAGAAGTGAAAGGTACCGTATTTTGTACTGATACCTTACTCAAACAGGTTATAATTATCTCAACGATTTCATCCCATGCATTTTGAGCGAACTTAATTTACCAATTTATGCTTCATTGTCCTTCTAAGGGGATATTTTAATGCTTTTGAATTTGCATATCTTGCACATCACATCAATTCATTTAGGAACAATTTCATTGCAAAATGATGAGAAAAGAAAGAGTACTAATACAGTGTATATATATGCCAGTGGAAGGAGTGGATTTTTATGCTCCCTATGCAGACATGCAGCTTGCTGTTGTTCATCCGCAGCCACCTGGTCAAGGTAAGAAGCGGAATTTATAACTTGTTTTATGTTAGTACTGACTCAAATGTCTCCAAGGATTTGTCTTCTATAATTTTCCTTCCATGTATGAGAGAAAACATTACAGCAAAATGAAAAAAGTAGATTATGGGTATTAGATTTAAATGAATATAATCATATTGGAAAGAAAACACATGTATACGCACACAAGCAGAATAGGGCCAACAGTGTTAACTTTTGGAGTAACTACGACCTATAAGGCTCACCTGTGAGAGTGATAATATATGCTCTAGTGGGCTAGAATTCTAAAGTTAAGCCGAAGAGAAATTTTCAATTATTTTACTCCTCATTCTGCTTCTTGTGAAGCTCGATTTTGTTTGACTATAAGTTGATACAAGTTCAACTCCCTTCTAAGAACTGAAAATACCGGTGTTTCAATTTCTGGTTCTTCCCCTCATGAAACTGTCTGTCATCTAGATGCCAAGTTATCTGCATTATCATCCATCTTAGGGGTTGTTGTTCTGTGCACTGTCCTCATCATACCTTAATTACAGAAATATAATTCCAACTCTTGTTTCTTGGAATTTACATTTGGGATCAATATATAATACCCATTATGTTTTCTCCTTGCGTTTGTCCTGCAAATGTGATTGTCCCACCACAAAACCAAGATATTGGCTTAATTTGTAGGTCTACAAGGTAGATGGCAATGGTATGATGAAAGATATGGAAATGCAAAGGCTAGCTGTTATAGACAAAATGTGTAATAGAAAGGAAGAAGAAACCTGGATCACCCCTTTCAATTTTCTGCTGAGGCTTGTTCTGTTTTGACGTTCTGCTTGTCTGCAGTATTATTTGGCACTTCATTTCGATATATTATTGCGTTTATGGAAGTGTTTGAGTTAGGTTAGGGTATGAGTTTCCTGAATGATTTCAATGTTAATGACTGATTCATTTGGATGAGTAATGTTGGCACCTTCTTAAAATGCTTATATAAGTGCAATATTCATCAAGGAGAAAGTTTTGTTTATGTTGGTTAGCTGTTGAATTTGTATCCAATATATTCCCGGGTATCCAACTATGATTGCCCAAGTTGATTTTTTAAGATGACCTCTTCAGGATAAATAGAATAAGAAAGATACAACAAAGAATTTAGAAGAACAAAGGTCTTGTAACTCTGCTGATATATTAGTGCTAATCTGAGAAATTTTGAGGGATTAACCAACCTTAATATCTTCCATTACCAAGATAGTGCTAGGATTCCAACATGTCAAAACAAGAAGGAAAGTAGGAACACAAATATTTTTTTTTTAACAAATGCAGTTTTATTTTAATTACATAATTTTCATCATATGTAGTTCTGGCATATTGTATATTTGATTACCATAGCTATCTTCATTAGAAAATGATGAATATGCAATGAGATGATCATATCTAATCTTATGCAAATGGTAGCATCCGATATGGATGGTCCTCATGTAGCCATTGAGTTTGACAATGTTCGCCAACAGCCAGCAGTAACAGGAAGAAGTGAAAACTATGTAACTTCGAGTGATGTAGTGTCGAAAAAAAAAACTTAATTATCTGCTAATTAGGGTTGTAACATTTGTTTTCATGCCAGATGTTGGAGTGAATCTTTATGCTTTACGTGGACCCATCCAACCTGATGTTCATCCACAACCGCCAGTTCAAGGTAAGAAGTGCAAAACTATTAACTTAATGTGATACATTGTGATTAAACTCAATAGTCTTCAAGGATTTCTCCTCTATAATTTGCCTTTCACAAATAAGATGGAAATATTAAAGCATAAAGAAAAGGTAGCAACATTGTTGTTGTGTTATCACCAATATAATGCGCTCTAGCAGTTTACTTGTCTTTCATTCAGAATTATAAAAGGGTTTTAGATTTTAAAGCCTTCCGCATTCAAAATACTTCGATTTACCTCTAGGGCTTGTTTGGACAGAGAATACAGCTCTAGATAATAAATGAAGATTATTCTAGGTTGTAGTGACATACATTGTTAGAGATTTCAAAATTATCTGGAGGATTTCCTTTATGGAAATTCCATTCCGTTAGCTGATGTATGATTTTTTGCCCTTTTGTCTTAAGAAGGCTTAATATGGTTCAATTAGCCGATGATGTTTGGACAATCAGTAATATGCTTCAGCAGCTTGTTTTCATGTAGTTGTGTTTGAAGAAGTTTAAATTGGTCTTGGATTTTAATATCACACACATTCACAGTACACATACTTGAACACTTCCAGGAGATGATTAGGTTGAGAAGAGGGCACTGGGTAAGAAGTGAAAGCTATTGTACTATGTACTGAATCTGATATGTTGTTAAAACAACTTAATTATCACACAGATTTCCCTCGATGCATTTTGAGCATACTCAATTTACCAATTTGTGTTTCATTGTCCTTCTAAGTGGATAATTTCAATGCTTCTGAATTCTCATATCTTGCACATGAATTTATCTAAAAACAATTTCACTGCCAAATTATGAGAATGGAAAGAGTGCTAATACTGTCTATTTGCCAGTGGAAGGATTGGTTATTGAGGCGCCCCATGCAGCCATCCAGCTTGCTGATGTTCATCAACAGCCACCTAGTCAAGGTAAGCAGTGAAATATTCTAACTTTTAGTTACATATTGTCATTGACTCAGTTTCTAAAATGATTTCTCTTCTAAATTACTCTTTACACTCTTACACTTGACACGTAATCCCATTTCAAAACTCGTATTTTTAATGGTAATAATTGCGCCCTGCATTTACAAAAGATTTCAATATCAATATCATGCTACTTTCTGTTTAAATCTTCGATGCAAAATTGTCATGTGGCCCCTTGCAAAATGGCCAAGTGGAAATTTTTGTTTTTTTTTTTGCTTTTGAAATAAAAGCTAACAGGAGGTTGACATTGCAACTTTTTTTGTAAATGCAAGGACTTAATTATTACAATTAAAAAATACGAGTTGAGAAGTGAAATTTTGTGTAAAATATATGAGTGCAAAGTGTAATTAACCCACCATTTACCTTCCATGAATGAGAGAATACAGAAAAATAAAAAGGTAGAAATACTGGTATTATATGTAAACATATGTATGAGTAGCTTACTTGTCTTCTTGTGAGTAAGCATGAAGAAGTTTGAAATGGTTTTAAATTTTAGTATCTTGCACATTGAGTATGTTTCACACTACCTTTGAAACGTGATGATATTTGAAAACTATTATGATTCAATGCTCAGGTGTACCCATCCAACCAACTGAGCATCCTCAGCCAGCAGCTGAAGGTAAGATGTAGTAATATATTGATAGCAATTATCTTGACATATAGATTAGACAAATATAATCTGCTTTAATAACGTACTCAATATTGGAATGATATGATTGCCTTCATTGAATGAACTCTTCCTCAAGATTGGAAACTGCCTCCATATACAGATGATCAGGCTACACGCCTGCTACTTCAAAAGAGGCTCACAACTACAGACTTGGACCGAAATCTTGCACTAACAGGGAAACCTGCTAAGGAACTTGTTAAAGAAATCAAAATTCGGTGTGGTCACGATGTAATTGAGACAGCTATGTTTGTATGGTGCACATTCAAGGTGAAAAGGCTCAAGTAAGAATGAGTGTTAGAAAGGGAAGCGTAATGCCCTACCTTTTGTGGAAAAATGTTCCGGAAATCAACCCAAACTCATTCAAGGTTGGACAGGTAGTAAATTGTTCGTATTATTGGAAACATCACGAGTTACACATTGTTGTTGAGGGAAGTGCACAACAACACGAGCGAAACCAAGAGGTTCCAGCCTAAGATGATGGGAAAGATGACTATTAGGAGGCATTCTAAGGTCAGTTAATTTTTCTTTTGCCTTTTATTGCTGTTTTCTTTTTTTGGGCTCTTATTCCTAGGTTTTCGTTTTCTTATTTGTAACTGGGATTTTGTAATACTTTGTTTATCAAGGGAGTCAGTGATATTTTTCTTGATTACAATTGGATGACATTTTTGGGAATGACTTTGATTGGTTGTTGCCTACTGGTATTTGGAGAAAAAAGATTAAAAAAAGGGGGATATTTAATGTTATATTTGTTGGCTTGTTGCTTGTTCTGACTGGCTACCTACTGATTTGTTCGACCCACTGATTTGCTTGTTACTGATTTATAGAATCTTTTACAGAAGCTTATGGAAAAATGAGTTGACATCTAGCTATTAGCAAGAGTGCAAGACATTGACTTATTCTCTGGTTGCTATATTCAATACTCATGCTCCTTGATCTAAAAAAGAGAGATTTAGTTTGAACAAAGCTAACTAATGGAGATGCTCCATTGGAGACTGAAGCTTTTCCTTCTATGTTTGTTATATTTTTTTCATTATTGCATAGTGATTCCATCATTTGACAAGTTGCAGTATCCATTAGAAAATATATTCGTCAAAATCTTATTGATAGTGCGTAGCTAGTTGCTTATACCATTGCACTGCCCTTTTGTGCAGGAACTGTGTTTGGTTGGACATTTTCTCTGCTGCTTCTAGGACGGAAAAAGAAGACAATGTAGATATATACTACAAGGATTATACCATTTTAATTCATTGATCCATTCATGCAAATGTATATTCTTCCCCTTTGCTTTGGAAAACCTAGAAGAAACTGGATTGAATCATCAGGAATATTCGACTTTTGCTGGATACAGCCACTATACCCAAACCATAATCCAATCTGAATCATCAGGAATCAACATATCTGTTGACTACATGTGTGTTTGTGGACACAATTGTTTTATGTATATGCTTTTCTTTCCTGCATAGACATTTAACTTGATGAAATGGCATTAAACATGCAGAAGAGGTGCAACCTTCTGTCAACAATCTCGGTCTCATTTAAAGTGTCCCTCCCTCTGGAATTCATGGTGGTGAGCTTACATACCACATTGGCTGGATGCAATTAATTAATGGCAGAAATATGCAAGCTATTGTCTCCAAATTACTCCATTGTAAACATTCACAATGATAAATCAATACTTTTCTGCAGATGCAAGTCGCAAAAAGATCTCATATAAATAGAAATACTGACTACATGGAGAAAGGAAAAAGATTGAAGGAATTCAAATTTCAAATACTCCTCAATGAGAATAGGTTTTCCACATAATTAGTGACGTATAATTCGTCTAATATTCCGGCGTAATAGCCTACGGGCAAAACTGACTTAGGAAGCCCTGTGATCTCAATCTTTCTAAAAGTTTTTCTGTTTCGATCATAATAGTAAATTGACAAGAGGTGAGATGCAGTCTCCACATCAGGTCGTAGGAGGATCTCACCCGTCTGAATTGCACCAACTGTATAAGGACCATCCTCTTGAACCCAATCAGATGGAGGCAAGATACTCTCTTTGACCCAACTCCAATTGTAATAGTCCTGTAAGATCCAAAGCTCCTCCACATGATTCTGATCTTGGAAATCACATGCAGCCAAATGGCCTCCAACTTCTAGCAGCCGAGGCATGCATGAGGGTCCACGAGGGAGTGGAATCAGTTGAGTTTTCTCATCTTTGAGGTCCAATGCCACTATGAAACCATCCATGGTAGGAGGTTTCCCCAATTCGGTCATCAGCGTATTTCTCCAGTGTATGATTCCATTAACACATCGACTACCCCAACCAAAATGAAAATGAGGGAGAACAACATCAAGCCTTCTCCATGAATGCGTGCCCAAAGTAAAGATTTCACACTCGTGGTCGTATTCCTCCTCTTCCTCCTCCTCAAGGTCGTCTAGGTTTGCTTGGGAATTTCGTCTAGCAGTGCAGACCATATTCAAGACTTTGTATTGCTTGGTTGAAGGATCAAACCCGAACGATATGCACGGACCATAGGAACCGGGGGGGTTTATCCCTTGTTATCCTTGATGGGGGAAGGGTAACAATTTCTCGGGTGGTAGGATTAAAGACGAAAATAGATTTGGAAGTTGCATGGAACCCACATATTAAGCCATTGACAGAAGGTGTAACATAGTAATATCCAAAGTTTGAATGAGTGAGCAAGTGCTGCGCCGGTCCTCCTCTGTAATCTGCCGAGAAAAATTGGATGTCTGAGTAGTGGTGAGTGCATAAGGAGATGACAAGGAAGCAGCCGTCCGGCCTAGACTTGGCACGGGTATGGTGCAAATCCACAAAAGAGGGATCCTCAATCAGAGAGCGCCAAAGCTTGCAGATGCACTTGCATTGGCCTAGTACCTTTGCTGGAAGCCTTGCCAGAATGTCCACCAATATATCATCAGGCAATGAAGTAATACCCCAATTCCCCTTATTATTATTACTCATAGCTGGTATGTTTCGATTTCCAAGTAACCAAAGGGGCCAACAAAACAAGATTCAACTCACAATCTGAAGGCAGAGAACAAGTTCATACCTAAAACAGAGTAAAAAGTTTCATAAAAAGATGAACAAAGTGTAGATAATTTACTTTATACCTTTGAGACCTCTAACGAAGAAGATAAAGGAAGAACAAAAAACCATCCCCTCCAAGTCCGAGGGAAACCGACAACAAATTAAAATATTACGAAGCGATAAGGTTATAACTACCATAAAAACGAAGGGCACATTCCAAATCAGTAGAAGAACAAAGGCAAAGATGTGAGAATAAAAAACTGAACTTTCATGAAGGAAACGATTAAACCCAGCAGCCACACATATGCACGTACCAGATCTCTGGGTGCTTTCTGCTCTCAGCCTTTCTTCTTTCCCAAATCAAATTAGGGTTTGTTAATTTGATCTACGAGCGACAACTACATATACATATAGGTATATATACACTCTCTCTTCCTATCAAAATGGGGAAATTTTACAACTTACCCATAAATAGAGGTTAATTACCAAAAACACGAAGAGCACGTCCTACGCTTTATGTGGAGTAAACAACCTATTATTTATTCGAAGTGATAATGTTAATTGTTACCAAAAACACGAAGGGCAAGTTCTAAAAGTCAATAGAAGAAGGAGAAGAAGAATAGCATAGAAGCTTAAGTTAGGATAATTTGACGTTTTAAAACAATATTTATAATTATTTTTGGACGCTCTTTGCCTTTCTGTTTCCCTAATCAAATTAGTGTTTGTTAAGTTGATCTATTGAACTACCCATAGTTATCAAAACTGTACTAGACATCAAACTGGTGAAGGCACTAATTTTCGATTTATTGGTTCAATTGGTGTTATAAAATAATATATGTTTTTGCTTATTCATAGCTATATTACCTTATATAATAAAAGTAGAAAAAGAGATATAAAAGAGTTGAGACAGTCCCGTGGTTGTTAAAAGTTGTTTCTCACTTGAGGTATCAAGTTCAACTCTCCCAAGCCTCATTTTTTAAAAATTACCTCACAGTTTTTGAAAATTAACTCAACTAGCAGTGACATGCGGCTAATGTATCCAGTTTATTGCTTATACAGTACGGGTGTGTGGACCGTATCGCCGGATTTTTCGATTCTTGGTTAAACCGATTCAATCGGCCGGTCCGATTCTGATAACAATGAAACTACCACCATCCCACATATATGTTTGTCATTTAGCTTGTGCTTTTTATTGCTTTAATTTGCTTAATTGACTACGGTAGTTTGTGATCTATACCTAAATTAATTCTATTTTTTGTAATAAAATTTATATTCTATCTTGTTATAAACTGAAAGGAAAGATTTAAGCTTATAAATTTTAATGCTGAAAGATCGATATTAGTATACCCCCCTCCCCTTCGGACTCCATATCTCTTTTGACTCTATATATGTGGGCACCTGATATCTATGAGGGTTCACCCACCCCGGTTACAGCATTCCTTTCTATTGCGCCTAAAATATCTATTTCTGCTAATATTTCACGTGTTTCTATTTATGGTTCCTATGGAGTGTGGAGTTACATTGCAACAAATTTCTAAAATCGCTATTCCCATTTTTGGGCTATAAGACTCTTGCTTCCAGCGAGCTATGTGCATATTAATTTTGATTACGAGTCATGAATGCTTTGCAATTCATCTATGCTTATCAGACATTTGATTGCATAGAAACCGATGAGAGTAAGGAACTCTGATGGTTGGTGTCGCGGTCAGTAGTGTTTGAGCACTACCTGGTAACTCGTGTAGGATTTTTGGGGGTCTTTTGAAGTAACATTCGTTAAGGGGGGTATGGATTACAATTTTAGAAAATTATAAATCAAAAGCTTAAACTAATTTTAAAAAGTCACTTTTTTAAGCAGCTTTTCAAAACAGAAAGTCAAATACAATTTTAAAAAAATCATAAATTTAAGCTATAAACTGTTAAAAAAATCGCATCCAAAAACTTGCAAACTTCACAAACTTACATTGTATGAGTTGTACTTTCTCGTATAACATCTCCAGCCTCTGTGTGCCTAAGAGCAAATTTTTTTGTGCCAATACGAGGGTCTGGCAATTCACTTGGACCGTAGCAAAGCCCAAGTGAGCTAGGTGGCCGTGGCAGGCCAGACTCCTCTCTATGCATAGTGAGCTGCCTCCACATTTTTTTTTCTTCAAAGCAATCTCCTTTGAGAACTTAAAGAAACTCTGATTCAAAATCTTTAGACCTCTATTACCGTTATACTTGGTATTAACTCCTAAGACCACCTGAACTCTCACCTACTCCATTTCTGGTGGCCTCTAGTCTCACTCGCTGAAACAAAATTCGAACTTACTTCTCGGTGGCAAACCGGAAAGAGGCCCGAGATATTGAAAGTCGAAGATGTAATTTGTGTATCGTACATATATATATATATACTTGCCAAATTAGGAATGACCAGTGTAATTGGGATGCTGCAAGATCTGAATGGTTGTGGGAGTTGAAGCAGGAACAATTTTTTAAGGAATCATCTCTTCCATTCATGAGAAAGTGTTTTGTGGAAAGAAGCATTAATTTTTTCTTGAAACTGGAAAAGCCACATAGGCAAGTTCACCATTTTCTTGGTAGGACAAGTAGATGCAGTTGGGTGCCTCTGCAACATTGTAGCTATGACAGTTTGAGATGCTGTTATGTGATGTTTATACACTCTGTCATCAATGGCCTCAACAACTTTGAGTTGGCATGACTTGTAACATAACGGTGGACATTGGGTGGTCCGGGCTTGACCGGGACTACACTAAAATTTTTTTTAATCAGGCCTAAACCAAACCCCAAATCTGTCCATTTACCTTGAAAATATTTTTAATAAAAATTTTTCTTCAAAAATAAAGTTAAATGGTATAAAATTTTTTTACATAAATACAATAAAAATATAAAAATATATTATTTTTTATATATTTCAAGCCAAACTTCAACCACAATTTTTAAGTCCACCCATTATACTAATTGGGCCTAAAGAAACTTATCTAATCCTATAAATAATGGGCAGACTTGAACGGACTATCAGACTCGTTTCCACCCAATCGCGAAGATAAGTATCCAGAGCTAAAAAGGATATTTTGTAGAGAATCCTAACCATTATAACAGAAATTGCATCCTTATAAAGGATGTAGGCATACAATCCTTGAAATCCATGTCTAATTTCTGTGAGGGCTAACCAATTGAGCAAAGTAGCATTTCATGTCACCGTGCAGCATCTTCCATTGAAATTTCCTCTACTCTGATTTGAAACCTCGTTCGGTTTCAAATCTGGAAACAATGTTGAATCAAGCTACTTTGAACCCATACTGGCCTATAATTAATTTTTGTGAGCACCAATAAATTAATCACTCATTCAAAATTCAAAATTTTTCTGCATCCTACTGCGTCATAAGAGGGCTATGTATTCATCCTTTTCTTTCAACAAGATTACTACTATGGCTGGGAGATACTCGTCAATTTTTTTTTGTCCTCTGATCTTCTATCTTATAGACTGTGTATCTTTTTTTTTGAATTTTTAAAAATATTACCACTATGGCTGGAAGATACTCTTCAATTTTCTGTGTCTGATCTTCTGCTCCAGATTGCCGATACTAAAAGGCTTACAACAATTTAATTCATATCCGTTTCATTTCCATGCATCACTCTACGAGAACATAATTTTTCTCTCATTTTCTTTTGAAAACTTTGAAACTGAATTGACAGATCAGGAGAATTCCACTTTTGAAAGGATCAGCTAACAGTTAACATAACTGAAGGTGCTTTTTTTCTTCTCATTGAAGACGTCATTTTTTTTTATAGAGAGTAAGAATAATCAATAGCACAGCCACTGAAAAGTAGTAGAACACATCGTTTGACAACATTCATGATGTGTGTATAGATGTTTTATGTATATATATTTTTCTTCCCATAGATGTTAAGTTGATCACATAACTTGATAGTGTTAGATAGAAAATATGCGACCAGTGAGACCACCACTTAACAAGGTTCTAGATTGAACATAGAGGTCAGATCTCAGGCTTCATTGCCCAATAGGTTTAGAATATCTCAGTAGTTCTTGAAGCGAAACTCAAGTTGGCTTTGAAGAGCACTGACAACTTTTTGGAAACATTCGATATTTTGTATTTTTCTAAATAAAAATGTACCATTTTTACGAAAAATTATAAATTCGTATCGATAGACTAGCCACAACATATTGTTATGGTATATTGCATTTCGCTACATTCCAGTTTGTTTCAAATTTCAATGGAAATATTAAAATTTTATTATTGCACTGGTGTTTCTTTTCAATTTTTTAACGAACTCAAACGTTTGGACCGTTTCAATTGAAACAAACAAAAATTTTGTTCGTTCAGTCGAGCAATAGATCTGGTTTTCATGAAGCAAGTTATGTTCATGGAAGCCAATAAAATATAAACTGAATTATCAAGAAAAAGAAAGTGTGGATTAGTTCTCTAAAATGAATTCTGGAATTTTAGATTTTATGAGGCGGAAACATAATAAGAATATTATAATTGAGTATAATAGCTCCTTAAAAAATGAAAAAAATTAACTATATCGATGCCGTTTGACTCTATAAATATTGTAACACAAGAATATAAGACCAACACCATTGATTATCTTCCAAAGAATAAAAAATTGAGTGCTCACCATTGCCATCTTGTTAGAGGAATACCCAATCTCCATTTCGAACTAAACTACAATTTATGCCATTTTAAATGTAACACCTTTTCTCTTTTGCATTCTCTTTTCCATAAGTCAAGGTTGACTTGGAGAGTTTTGAGCACCGAAATTTGACTTTTGCAGATTTGGTGTTTCCTTTTAACGAATGTATTGTTCCACTAAGCATATACCAATGTGATTTATATATATATATATATATATGTCATGCTTTTTTTTTTTATGACATGTCAGATTTTGATGTCCTGTAACTAATTACTTTACACTATTCCATGGATCAAAATTAAACTTGATTTGATTGGTAATTTGAATATTAAAAAAAAGTAGACCAAAATTTGAAAATGTTGAAAAATAATAGCTATTGAAATTTATTTACCAATAACACTAATATTTAGCGGTCGAGTACAGTATCAAAACCCTACATATTGTCCACATTTTTTTTGTCATTATAAATGAATACATATTTTTAAGATCCATATTCATAAAAAATGAGATAAAATTTTATGCTAGCTATCAACTATATAACGTAACTCTCCTCTCAATTAGTTATGTCAAGTTGAATGTAAATGAATACATGCATTTGATAAACCCGGGCCAAAAAATTTGAACTATTATGTTTCATGATTAGGAATTTGAGATGCCTTATGAATGTGATATGTTCAAGAGAGACGAGGACAAAGATAGAGATGTCATGAATTTGAGTGCCACGTACCTTTTTGAAGTGGACAGAAGGATACAAAGTAGTCATATTTGAGTAGTAAATTGAAATTGTTTTGATCTTTCTATGTACGATTGGATTGACAATGATGGAAAAGCTTATGGCTTTCTCTTCAAACTTCTTTTGAACATTGATTCATAGAAGATATAGAGAGACAGAGAAATCTAATAAAAAGATTTGGGTCCTATTTGATTAGACAAATCAGGCCAAACCCACAAAGGAATCATGTGTGTAGGGTTGTTTTTCTGCATTGGACAAATTTAATGTGATTCAGAAGAGATAGTGCACTCATACCCAATTATTTCTTCTTTTCTCTACCAAAGCTCTTTTCTATGTTAAAAATTATTATTAATTATCTCAAGGGCTTACTTTAGAGAAATGAGCATAATAATTCATAAAGGTAAGCTAAGCATAGGACAGCACTGTGGGAGCACATTAAGGGCCCTACACCCCGGCTTCCCCATCTAGTTGTCGGCCACTTGTCGCGTCCCCACTGCTTTTGCCACTGCATGACGACAAAATACATCGCTTGTTGACACGTGGGAGAGCTCTACTGGCTTCTGGGTTGAGTTTCATTTGTTCACATGTGGGTATAGTTCGACCTAATTTCATTCCTCAGGGACAAGGGAACTTCTGGAGAGAAAATGTTTGTTCAAGAGTTAGCACTTAGCAGACTCAACCTTTAGCTCAGGTGCTTGTTGAGAGAGAGAGAGAGAGAGAGAGCATTTTGATTTACTTACTATTATTTGTTTTTCAAATCGATCAACTAGGGATCAAATTGAGCCATGTAAGAGATTAAAAAGTTCTACACTCCAAGAAAGTATAGTTTTTTCGACGAACCAAATCATCACTAAAAGTATCACTTTTCGTCGCTACAAGTTTTTAATACGAAAACAAATTCGTCCCTACCTCGTCGCAATAACTTCGTCGTAAAATGTTTGATGACAATATCCCTAAATGGTGGCTAAAGAATGGCCTATTACGAGGATTTGTAAACTCATCACAAAAGATAAGACACTTGTGAAGAAATTTCTTTTGAATTAAATCAAACTTAAAACTCATAGCGAAATTTCTTTTGAATTTTAGAAATTTTGATTTATTTGACTCCATTAAGTCAAGTCAAGATATAGTCACTAACTGTGATTTAAAGTAGAAAAGATGAGTGGTTAATTGAGGTAATAATGATTACATAATAATTAGCTTTCTAAGAGACATCTCTAGATCTAATGGCATTCTGTTCATGCTTTATATTTATTAATTTTCCGAGTACAAGAAAAATAAATCAATGCCTTAACTTTAATGATCATAATACACCGCTAACAAAGAAAATATTTATAAAGTTCAACCAGGTTGATCGAGATCAACAGCTAGAATTTCCTTACATATATTTCAGACTTTCAGTTTTATTCCTTTTGATGATATGCAGATTAGAATTTTGTACACAAATATGGGGTTCCTTAATAAGAACATAGAGATATTCAAGTGCTGCTGTGAATTTTGTATCTTACAGAGGAATTACTACTTCAATGGAAAGGAGTAAAGCATGAAAATTTTGATCAAAGTAAAAAAAAAAAAAAAAAGAGAGGCTTTTTCTTGTTATATGCATTCAGATCTAGAGCCAAGAAGAGTATTATTCAAGAGGTTGAAGGTGTGAAAAGCTTTGGAATCAACTAAGAAAGTTATAGGCACAATAGATGAAGGAGAAACTTTGACAAGTTAAGAGGAACAATTGAAAAAGTTGTCTTGCAGCTTTAGTGGAAAAATAAAGAAAGTTGTGATGTGTGTCCATATAGTGTGACTTGTAAATCAAGCATTTTTGGAACTAGATACGTTCCACATTCTTTTAGGACTCTTCCTCTCGCAACCTCATCGATTTTGAGCTTGTACTTCGTATCTATCTAGTTTTGTTTTAGTAGAAGCTAGAAGTGCCTAGGATTACAGTTGTCATTCCTATATAAGGAAAGGAAACGTATAAAAGTATAGTTGGAAAGCGATATAATAACTCTATGTTAGGATGTTAACTTGTGACGGGAAAGAAAAATAAAGAAAAAAAATGAGAAAAGAAATTGAAATACTAAAATAATTTATTTCTTTTTATTTGTTTGGTTAAGATAAGACAATGAGAAGTAAATGAATAGATATTTCATTTTGTCGTGAAATTCAAGATCTAAATATAAACATAGTGTAAGGGTTACTATCATATTTGTTGTGGTTAAAAGTGGCAAGCAATTTACATCATAACCTACTTATGTGCTACACAAACTTAACTCTAGTTTTGCTGTAATTTTCTCTCTTCTGGCCCCATTTCACGCGAACGAAACACCATGAAAACTTTTACCCTTTTCACTTTCATTCCTCATTTAAACAGGAAAAGAGCCCCCTAAACGCACTAGCAAAAGAGATCGATATAAGGTAAATCCTTAAAGATAGTTATTACTTACCCATCAAATGTCAATGGATTCTTTCCTAAGGAAAATATGATAGGAAAGTACAGGTTCGGGGAGGGGGGGTGGGGGTAGGAAGATCCTATTTAAACCATGATATCTAATAGCATTATAGATAGATGATTAGATATATATTTATATATATAGACCACAGTGCAAGCTATTACTAGGCGTATATATGGACAAGGAGTGATTGGAGAGGAAACTCTATTCACCCTATATCTTTTTAGTGTGGAAGCTTACCTAACATTTACTAATCATACATTCAACTACATGTCACGCATATCAATTAACAAAGCACTGTGTAAACAATTTAGCCTTTTGTGTCGAAGAAGATAAGAAGGGTAATGATATTTTTCTTCCTTTTGGGAGTTTTAATGGAATTGTTATGATAGCAAATTTTAACTGTAATGGGACAAGTTGATGCATGAAATAGGAGATGGCGTTGAAGTAATTGGATGAATCAAATTTCATATTCTATCCCTAATCAATGTAGATGTACGGTAAAAGAATATTGGAAAAATTAATTTGAAGTAATTATAATTAGTTTTGATCGATCGTACACACAAATAAAAAAAAGTTACTTTCAGTCAAATCATATATTATTCAATTACTTGGAAATATAATTGGTTAGTAATTTTTTGTTCAGAAAACTCAAAATTGAAGCCCAAGGGCAAAACATAAAGGTCGTTGAAGACCTTAAGACCACTAGAGAGTATCAGTCTTATAGGTCATATATTTTGGTTGATCGAATAATAAATGGCCTATACTGCATGTGAATGAAGTGCTCTTAATTACCAATTAAAGCCTCATATTACTTCTTGTTTTTTTTTTTTTTTTCGGGTACATCGGAAGATATCACACTGCTACTGGTTTACTGAGCAAGGGCAATTCAATTATTTTGCTAGGACTTTGTTTTTTATTGGGTTGTTAAGAAAGACTTTATGCAAGTACCGAAATTTATTTCTGTACCTATAATCACTCTTTCAGATCTCAACCTTAATGGAAAAAAAGATTTTATGCTCACATATAAAATTTTTTGTAGAGCCATTACTATTTTATGTTGAGTTAATGATGGAGAATATTGCATATTCAAGGTTAAAAATTACTTGAACCTTGATGATGTGTATGGTTTAATGTGGTCATTGATGACAAAAAATGAGGGTAAATAGGCTAGGTTGTCTGATTCTAGAATAATTAACCTTAACCAAAACAAAGAAGATCTCTGGAAATCGTGTGGCTGTGATTACACAAATCATATTAAACTTGGCCTAGGATGTCTGGGAGTAATGCATGTAGATGGCCAGTAGCATCATACAACACATAGGCAATAAGGACAATCTGGAGAAGTCATTTTTCCTCTGATGGATAAGCTAATATGCAAGATGGGGACAAAAGTGTCCTGGATAAGTTTTTGCTTATCCTCCAAATGGGTTTAAAGCTGTATAAAAAAGTAATGATATTTCATACAGATTTTCTTTATATAATTGAATGAGATTCTTTCCTTGTAGAATAAAATATTCATTATGATGGTGATGTCTCTTAAGTATAAGAATACCATCGCCACTCATTTTGGTAATCTGATGTGGTGATAGTAATTTTATAAATAAAAGCAATTATCTTGGTGGTTCTTCCTATATAATAAAGTTCATGCTACACCCTCTTATCTTGGATTTATTAAACTTCCAGTGGACACAACCATAAGTATACCTAAAAAAGGCAAAACCCAAAAGACAAGAAATGTAAAGACAGAGAGTGGGAAGACAACGAGAAAACATTCAATGGGGTATATATGCCAGCAAAAGAGGTAGATAGTGTTCTTCATGAGTTTCAATCAAGAGCTGAATAACACATACATCTCTCTCTCTCTCTCTCTCTCTCTCTCTCTCTCTCTCTCTCTCTCTCTCTCTCTCTCTCTCTCTCTCCTCTTCAAGTCTTTCCAATTCTAACCATAATATGACCTTGTAACTGTAAATTCTCTTTCCATACATAGCGCATAGCATTTATTACTAATCGATAAACATTACATCTCTCTTGGTATTAAAACCAAATCTCATCGGCCACAAGGTGGAAAGTCTCACATCAAGCTCCTTCAGATGAAGGCACCAATATTATTAGAGCCATGTGATCTCTCCGAAAGTTCAAGCATCATCTCAGTCTCAGAGGCTCCAATGGAGAGCCTGCAAAGAGGGGGAAAACAAACAGAAGATCAAAGAGACAATCAAAAGCACCAACACCTTTCAAACACTAATCTTCTATTGGATCTAAGCCTCTCTAGCAAGGATTCAGATCGAGAACTCAACCTCATCGAGTGTTTCAACATGGGTTCATCCCCAAATCCACTCGACTCTCATCAAGAAAATGAAGCCGAGCCACGAGTTTTTTCATGCAACTATTGCCAGAGGAAGTTTTACAGCTCGCAGGCGCTAGGAGGCCACCAAAATGCCCACAAAAGAGAGCGAACCCTCGCAAAGCGAGGCCAAAAGATTGGTGCAGCTTTAGGTCATGGCTCGTGCCCTCAGCGTTACTCTAGCTTGGCTTCTCTCCCTCTGCATGGCTCCTTCAATAGGTCTCTTGGCATTCAAGTCCACTCTATGATCCACAAGCCAACTTATTTACCATCTTTTAGTTCATCACAGGTGTATGGACAAAATGGGTGGTCTAGAAAGCCCATTGATCAACAGCCCGCCATCGGACGGCTTGCACCGGAGAATTATCATGTCGGGACATCCGGCGGATCATCAGCCGCTCGATTCAACGGTGTTGGGAAGTTTTCTCCGGCGGTAGGCGACGGAGTTGGAGGATATAGGTGGGATGGCGGTAGTCATTTGAAGACTAATCAAGATGAGTTGCAAAAGCTAGACTTGTCTCTCAAGCTCTAAGTAGTTATATCATTTTCTTTCCCAATTTTTGTCTGATCTTTAATTTTTTTTTATCCTTTTAAGTCATTTTTATTAGGAGTTGGTGTAAATGTTTTTTTTGGCCACCGAGCACTTCAGTGATTTTTGTTTGGGTATTCTTCACTTTGAATGTAATCAAATTCTATAGGTTTGTTTAGAATTTTGAACTTTGCTTGCTTTGACTTTGATGATGGTCCATCTCTCTATATTTGGAGATGTGTTCAGTTGGGAAATTTGTCGTGGCATGAACTCAGAATTTCTTTGGATCCGCCCGTTGGGGAAAAATCGTAATAAGCCATGAGGAATTCCCACCAGCAGACTTCCCCCGGTACTAGAGAAGTAATAGTTCAACAAAAAAATTAATTTCCTTCTCTAATTTAGGAGGAGATTTCTTTGATGATTTAAGTGAATTGGACACTCTATAATCTATACGATTCACGTGCCTTGAATTAATTAAAATTTTACATTAAATGACTCTTGTTTATTAGAATATTAGAGAGTGAACTAATTCAAATTCAAATATAGATAGTAATACTCATGAGAATTAAATTTGGATTTGATAGGGAGAGGTTGCTCTCTGCTATATATATATATATATATATGTATATAGATATGAACAATACTATAGTCATTGATTTTAAATAAGTAAACTCATTTAATAATGAGTGAATTTATATTTATTAAATAATGTAAATCTCATCACCTTATAATGTTAAATCAGTAATAAAAAAATGCCAAGCATTACTCATATAAATATATATGTTCGGCACAATAAAAAGGGTCATTTACGGATAATGAAGAAAGGTTGCTGACGGGTGACCCTCATTCCGCACAGTTTTGATCAATGGTTGATTAGTCCTATAATGTAAAGGAAACATTAGTCCTATAATCTAAAGTAAACATTGTTCACTTCTGATGCATACTGCTTTGGATGGTTGAGATTGTCCTAGTGACGCAATCTTTGACCCACTTGCAGTTGCAGTAATAGACCATCTATTGAACGGTCATGATCAATAGGTAGGTGAGAGTCATGTGGATAGTGAAGAAGGATTAGCATATATATATAGATATAGAGTATATAATGACACTCAGCTGTGCTATCACATCATTTTGCCATTATAAAATTTGGGGTAAATCTTTTGAATGAATTGATTTCTTACCTAAGAGATCTTCTTTCAATTCGGACCCACAAAAATGAGATTAGCCTGATGTTTACCACTAATCATTTTAATCAGCCCACAAAAAGTAATGTTAACTGAAATCCTGTGATTACGAAAGTTGACAAAGTGAAGAAAATCTCAACCTCTCCCTCATACTACTATATATATAATTAATGCTAGGTGTAAATTGACTAAAATACCCTCCGAATCAAGTAAAAAATCGGGGTGAAAAACCAAGGAAAAAAAAAAAGGGGTCTTCTTTACGAAGATCAATTACAACAAGAAAGAGATTCCTTTGTTCACAAGTCATTTAAAACAGCGATTTGAATGCCATAATTCAGATTTCAAATGTTGGAACTATGGGCAAAAAACATAATTGTCCTCTCCCAAGGGACGAGATTGAGAATCAAACCCATAATCCATTTCTCATTATGAGGGGTCCAATATCAACAGTTGACGACAAGCGTGCGTTAAAATGCATACATATATATATATATATATATATATAATGGATGAGATAGTGAAATGCATAGGGTTGGTGGGTTGCTGCCGACACCAACAATAATACAAAGAGAGCTTTAGAAAAATATGTTCCTCTTGGGTTTGCATATGTATGAACAAACTATATTACTGTGGGAAGGTGGGTCATCGTTGTTGATGCCTATAGGCTATGGCTATGGAGTTTCTTCATTTACAGTACAATAGACTTTCAAGTTCTGTGAAACGAAGCTATGCAACCACCCAAACACTGTTTAACTCAACCAACTCTTAACATGTGTCGCTTGGCAAAATCATGGACCACAAAGAGAGTTCTTTTCTTAAGAAAGCATGGTACTGAGAAGTGTTTATTCTATAATGGCAGATTCAGAGCATTGAAAGATCCATCTTAGCTAGTCAAAGTGCTCATATTCTTCAATAACACGAAAGATCTACCATTTCATTGTTCTTTCTTCTTTTTTTTGTTCCACCACAAACTTATTGGTGAGGGATCATTGGTGAGGGATCCCTTTTACTCTTTCCTGTTCGATTATGGTTTTATTTTTTTGTTTTTAAATTTGTCAAAATCACGTTTAGCAAACTTTTTTCGAAAACTTTTTCCGAAAACTTTGTTTGCAAAGACAATATTTGATAAACTATTTTCGGAACTTGTTTTTAAATTTTTTTATAAAAATACTCTAGTTTTAAGAACTAAACAAAAAGGATTTTTTTTTTTTTGAGTTTTCAAAAATATTTTTATACGAAAATAAAGACGATATAAAAATAATATTATTTTCGATGGTCCTATTTCTATGTTTGTTTTTAAAAACAACAAAAGCTAACAGCGAGCCCAATATGTCAGAGTTTCATATTCAATTCATTCAAGATCAAGGTTAGCAATTTTCCTGACAATAGGATCATCTGAGATTCTGAGATTCTGCCCGTGCATTTTATCTATGAATTTACTAAAATGTTCTTCTATTATTGATCAAAGAATCTCAATAGGCAGTTTCTGTCAATTCAAAAAAAAAAAAAAAATGCCCTCTCAGACTCAATGGGTCATCCTACTAGGAGGTGTTGCATATCTGCAGTAAAAGCATTGTTGTTTATTTGAGGAAGGTCTCAATGAGAGTAACATCATGTTCCCTAAGCCATCAAACATGTCCAATTGTATTCCTACTTTTGACCTCATTCCTGATGTTATTGAGGAAGAGATGTATGACATTTCATATCAATCAAATTCAATATATGCATCATAGATGTTAGATCCTCAACATTTTCTGAGCCAAGGAAAACCGATAAGGATCAACAAAAAAAAAAAAAACATGATGTAACCTGACCCACAGAAAGAACTTTGTCCGTAATGCACCAATCAAGCTGAGTTTTGGTGTGAGGAACTGCTGAGTGAGTGGCTGCCTTATCCTTAAGGATCCTTCAGGGGCTTGTGTAAATCAAGGTGACAGTACATTTTGTTTTTATAGGACATGCCTCGATGAATATGATTTGCATCAAAAGGTTTGTTGTTGTTTCTGGACAAGATGACCTTACAAACCAACAACAAAAGAAAGGAAGAAAGTTAAAAAACATACAAGGATTTTAAGCACATTGTAAAAGCTAGTTTACAAAATAGGTAAAAGATGAGAGGTAAAAACTAAGAACTACAGTGAACATTTTTGAGTTTCTAACCTCATAAATGACCAGAAAGTCATTAACCTAACCCGACCGACCTGAAATCCACAAGCTCCTACAAATTGCTAATAGGGACCTAAAATTTGGCTCATGAATCTGGTTCACATCCTAGAATTCAACTCCCAGAATATTTTCCTTTGCTTTGACCAATTCAAGCCATACAAACATACATATATAGCAACAGCCACATACAATGGTGGGAAGTGGATGTTCACTACTCCAGCCCTTATATGAAATAGAAGCAACATTGGCCTATAACTGGGAGGGCCCAATCTTGACATAAGGGGAGACCAGAGGCTTATGCACTCCCATCCCTCTTATGTAGAAAAAAAGTCCTGTAGGAAGGTAGCACTCTTGTTTTACCTTCCCGTCCCATATATTGGATGAATCCCCAACTATGAAACTCAAATTTGAGTAACAGTGGTTGGTACTATCGCACCATTGAAACTTTATCCTATACATGTAAAGCATCTTTCCACATCCCAAGCCTTAACCACTTCTTGTTCTCATAATTGCATCAAAATGTGAAAACAAACCTCATTGACTTATAAGTTGCCTCAGCCAACCTCCAACCACTAACCCAAAGCTCATTTTCTATGAACTTCACTGTCAAAATCGTCTCCTCAATATAGAATTGTCTTCCAGAATCAATCAACTGTCTAAAACATCAATTTTTTTGAACATTTAAATCACTGAAGTTATGTTTGCACATTTCCAGGAAAGGGTATTATACCACACCATTTGAAGGCACATAAACTATTACCAAAAGATACAATAGTTTGATATAAAATCGTCTCCTTTTCGAATCTTCATTATTCTTCCCAAGGATGAAATGAATTTACTAGACATTATGTGAAACAAAATTAACTCATTTCAACCTAGTGGTTAATGTGCACATCTTTGATCTATTATCCATGAGTGTCATACATACCATCACAAGGAATCAAAGGTCATGCTCTGAAAACATCATAAACTTCCAATTTCATCCACTACTAGAAATGCAAAAGTTCAATCAGAAGCTTAGTCCAAATTTATCCACTATTTCTCCTTTTCCTATCTCATCACTAAAATCCACCTTCACCATGATGTGACTAGAACTTTCTACATTGTTGATATTTACCACATAAACTAGCTCATCAATAGACTTTCCTTGAATTCACATTTTTAACCTCATGGGATTTAAGCAAACAAATGCATCAGAGCTCAATTCATCCCAAAATGCAATAAATAACAGAAAGTATTGTGGAAAAAGTTTACATCAAAGCACTTCATAATCTTCATGATCAAAATTTAATGAACCAGCAAGAATGGTCAGTGAGGTGTTTGATTAAATAAGTAACAGTTCTGCAGGAAGATTCAACATAAACTTCCTACTCTTGAACTCTTTTTCAATATTTTGTTGACAACTATACATTTCTATGCTTTAAAAAATCTAAAAGTTGACAGGGAAGGCCCACTTGCCAATTATATTCACCTCTATTGGTTGGGCGAATACATGGTGGCAGCTATATAGTTATTCTACCTTTATTGCTCTCTTCTTTGCTGTAGTGTTGGATCTTAATCAAGGAGCCAACTTAACATCAACAAAACAAAGTATTACTAAACATAGTGTTAGGCAGTTAATGTAGACTTGCATATGCAAAAATCAGATCTATACATATTCTATAATGACATGGTAAAAGGTGCTACAAGAGGAAACTTTCCTAGTGAAACAAGTGTCACCCAAGCACTTGTAAATGAAGTTAAACAAAACTGTCCCAAACTTGGAAAAGTTTTCTAGTATGCACCAACAAGCAAAACTAGTTTCCATAATCCTCATCACCCAAGCTACATGGTGAAATATCATGCAATCTATTGAGTGAGGACAGAGCAGTATCATTGAGTCCTTTTGACATACACTAAGTTCTGAAACAACTAGAAGCAATTCACGTGACATTCAGCTAATACTTGGATCTCTACATTCTGTTAATTTACCTTAATGTGTCAACAGTTATTATCAAACAAACCATGTGAGAACTAAAGATTCAATACCATGCGGTTTTATGTATTTAGGAATTTCACAACTATGATTCCATGAGGGATTTTTCAAAAGGATTATGGAAGCTGAGAGAGGGAACTCAAAGATATGATTCAATGAAGAATTTCCAATGATGGCACTAGAATTCTAGAAGCTAAGATTGACATCAAAATTCAAACAAGGTTGATTCTTGTGCTAACTAGAATGGATGTAATCTCCATTGTGAGAAAAAGGAAAAACAAAAGTAAAGCTACTAGGATTTGCTCACCCGGATTGTTATGCCAGTAATCATTGCACATGCCAAAGTTGCCAACCAAGCAACAATCTCATAGGGACAGCTGAGTGACAAATCCTGCTAACTTTTTATGAAAAATTTGACATTTCCCATCCAACAGAAAAGTTCCTTTTTTGGGGTAAGAAAAAGAGCAAGTTCAGACAGAAAGCTAAATCCCATTCACATATCTAACAGTTCAATCGGTTACCATATAAGTCTGATCTATTGCCAACAATCTGTTTCAAGTGTCAACAGCAAATATAATCAGTGTCCCAGATTTAGGGTGCATTGCAAACAATTAAACTAGAAGAAGTTTCATGTGAGATCAATAAATTTACAGGAATCTTCACAAGATGTTTGAATTCATTCCAGTTTCACTCTCATTAGTACATACTTAAATTTCTCTATGCAGCTACAAGTTGAAACTCAAATACACTTGTGATCAATAAATTACCTCGATAACCCTTCATTATCGATTAAAACGATCAACAATAAATCTAAGTCACAGCATTGCAGAACCAGACCCTCTATTTCTTTTCTATGAAAGACTTGACAGTGCCCATCCACCGAATAAACTCAGTTTTATCTTTGTTCTTCATATATCCATGCAAAAAAACAGCAAGTTCATCATTTATACCCCTTGCTTCCAAGAACTCATAAAGTGAATCTTGCAACTCATCATCCAATTCCCTGAAGAAATCCATTCACATATCTTAATTAAATTAGTCCCAAAACCACAAAATCAAACAAAAGCATTCATATTAGTTTTTGACAACACAGAAGGTTAGAAAAAACAAAACTATAATTGTAAAAGAAACTAAAGGCCTATTTGGTATCAATTTGCAAAATGGTTTCCCTATGTTTTCAGATTTTCAAATGGTGTTGGTAACATTTTCCGAAAAATATTTTCCAAGCAAAAAAAGCTAGTATAGTTTTGACAAGTCAAAGTGAAAACAAGAAAAACACTTGCATTTGGTGGCTCAACCTGCTCTTGCAAGGAAATCTTCCTGTTACTTTGATTTTTTGTGGGAATGAAAAGATCAACTAGGCCAACTAGTCAAATTTGAATTGCATTTACCATTCAGTTTAGAGGGGTTTTTCTGTTAAGACCTATGCTGTACAAAACTTTAATACACATATATATCATTCCCTATGTTATTTGGTAGCCAGTCACATTAACATAGTAATTCAAAACAAAAATACCAGCATTCTGCCTTCGATTCCAAGAGTGCAATTGATACTTCATATATTAGTAATTTTCAATGTAGAAATCCAGTTCATTTAACATTCAACATCGAACAGAGTATTTATTGCCCCAACTATCAGTAACCAAACAGGGGGAAAAAAATCAATAAATAACCATTACTTGAATCCAGGACCCATGTAAGGCAGACCCGCCATCTGCTCACGACCTCGCATGAAGACTTTCTGAATGTCTATGCTATCCGGCCATGCTGAGCACATAAACTCCAACACCTCACACCCATCGCCCTTAAATATGTCAACAATGAAGGTAATGTGAAGCTTTACATCTTCTTCTGTGGCTACATTGGCAGTTTTTTGAACAGGGACAGAGCCGTCAAACATGGTCACTTCAACTTTAATCTCCTCATTCTCTCCAAATTTCCTATTCAGTCTAATCCACTGCTCTCCCGGCCTTTCATCAACAGTAAATGAGTTGAACTTGGGAACAGGCTGCAAAATAAGAATATAACCACATGAAAACACAAAACTTGCTAGCACAATCCATCTGTTTCACGGACAAATATTTCCTGGTGAAATTGTTCAAGTAAATAAACAAAAATTCAGAAGTAGAACAGATTTAACATAACTACATGTATTCATAAACTCCTCGAAGATTGAGCCTATAGCTCAGTCTTTGACTGCTTAAAGACCAAAACTGAGTCTTATTTTCTGTCGCTTTTACTTCTCATAAAAGAAAAACTCTCTCGTAAGCCAAACGGTTGTGCTAGTTGATTCTAGTTTAACTTATTTGGAAGGTAATGTAACAGACATCGTGATTGAAAATACTAAGTTACATTCTTTGGATACAATTCCTCAGCTACCAAAGGGCAAGCTTGCCTTCGTTCTGTTCCCCTCCACAAAACAGAGGAAAAGAAAGATAGCTTATGAAATACAATATTATATGTTCTTATCTTCTCCAATAGATCGAAACCCACATTTAATGAAGCAAATGCTAGTACCAGGCGCAACTAAATTGAGTTTTTCGTTTCGGGGAACAGAAATCATGAGACAAGAACTCTGCAAATTAGAAGCAGAGGATCTTTTTTCTGTCCTGGAAAAATTATTCAATTTCAAGGGACAAAAAAAAAGAAAAAAAAAAAGGAAAGAAAACAGAAAAGCGGAGTGATTAGAGGAGTATGGTACCTGCGAGGGAGGAGAGCGGTCTAGTTCGTACTGGATCTCATTCCGGAGGAGTCTGAGGATGTTACCTTCGAAGGCCGATTTTCGCATCTCAGTTATGTAAGTTCTGGTCTGAAGTGATGACGTGGGTTGTTGCAGAGGAATTAGGGTTTTAGTATAGAAATAGAGAGGAGAGAGAAGTTTTCTGCGTAAGGGTCGGACTAGACGATGGGCCATGATAATCGACCGACTGTTGCAGAGAGAGAGATAGAGAGAGAGAGTTGAGCGAGCCGAACCCGATAACTAGGTTTTAGTCTTTAGAGTTTAGACACAGCCATTGCCCGTAGTTGTATGGGTTTAAAGAGGGTTTTAAGATGCAGATGTAGGGCAATGGGGCCGAACCAGGGGCGGGTCATGGGTGTGCCCAAGTCCAATTTGGTATATCTCTATTCCCCAACTATTTAAATCATGCCATGTAATTTATGGTAAATTATTCTTTGAAAAAAACATAATACAGACATTCCCATATAGTTTAGTTTGAATAAGCTTTCTTGTCGACCTGTTTTAAGTAATTTTATTTATTTATTTTATTTAATTTCATCAATTAAAATTTAATTTTCAACCTTTCCAATCAACTGTCTAGTTTTTTCTTTTTACTTTTTTTAATGTAAACTAAAACTAAAATTTAGTAAAAGAATCTAATTATCAAAGCCTGTAAAAATGCTAATCCAAACAGTTATACCATTTCATCTGCTCCGTAGCAAGTCACATGAAATCTTTCTTTTCTCCTCTTTTTCTTTTCTTTTTTTTTTTTTTGTGGGGCCGGGTGAGTGGAGTTTTGTATGGGTAGCCAACAATGGGTAGGGTTCCTAATTAATAAAGATTTTCACTCCCACTCAATCACAAGCCATGTGGTGCATCTACACTTCCATGCACTAAAAAATGAAGTGATGAAATCAAAATAAATTAACCTCTATTAGTCAAAAGGGTTTTCTGTTACATGGAAAATGTGGTGAAAGCTCTAACATGGAAACATTTGAGAAAGCATGTATATTTCTACACATCAGAAATCAATCATGGGGTAGTCCAACAATCATGCCCCCATCAACTGTTAACTCTCACCAAGAGTAATCTGATGCAGGCCAATTCTTCATTTCTTTGCAGGCCCTCCATTTTGGGTCCATTTCAGATCCTGCTGAGAAGCATCGGTAACTGGTGCTGCTGAGCCGCTAGCATTTCCTTGGTTTGAAATTGGTGCTACATTCTCAGATGTCTGTTTACTATAATGGCCTTTGGCTGCAGAATCGCTCGCTTCTGATGTACGCGGAGTGTTGCTGTGGCTAGTTGCAGCATGATGTCTCTTCTTGCTACCCTCTTCCTCTTTTTTAGTTGAGGTGCTATCCGATTGTTTCTTTGATTCAACCACAATTTCTTTTACAGCCTCCTCCAGTTTATGTAGTCTCTTTTTTACTTTCAACAGCTCTGGATCAGATCCTGCTTCATTTTCCTCAGAGACATTTAATTCAGTCTCTTTCGCTTTCGCTTCTTCTTCAGCTTTTTTTTTTAGCTCCAGTTCCTGAGATGTTAATTTTCGTAACAGAATGAGATGGTAATTTTTGTAACAGAAAAATCAAACAAGGGAAGCTCAGAGAAGATGATAAAAGTACCAAGATTCATACTGTCAAAGCAAAACTACGAAACGCAAGGAAATCTAGATGATAAAACAGAGATCAAGGATATTGCAAGGAATCACTACCGTATCATCTTCACTTTGCATTTTAAGTCAAACACAAACCCTAGAATGGGAGCACAAATATAAAAAGAGTGATTGCCAGTAACCTAAAAATCATAACTGGTAAAAAGAAATTGATGTCATTTCTTGAAATAATAATAAATGCTCGAAATTAACAACGCTTATTTAAAATGCAACAAAGATCAGATGGAAATAATATGTGTTTGCGTGCGTGCATCCATTGCCTCAACAAGTTTTCCAACTGCTTTGCTCCCATAAATCAAACCGTAGCACACCAAAGGTAGCACATTATAACAGAGACTTTGCAAATAATATGGCTCATAAGAGTAAAAGCCAGATTGAATTCAAGTAACGCACTCTTTTAGTTAAGAAAAAGAAATATTTAGAATCTTCTAAAGAATTTTGTAGACTTTTATCACTATGCTTCCAAGTATCTTTTGGAGAAAACTTTCAAGAGGAAATAAATGGAGAAACAATATTGCTTGGAAGAGAAAAGAAAAAATTAGTTCAAATCCTTCTGGTCATCCGAACAAAGTTTATTCACCCAAGCTCTAATGTAGGATGTGCATTCTAAAATCATCATATAAGATACATATAAGAGTTCTGCATTAGGACAAAGCGCCAGAAAATATCTATCTGAACTAGTTCCCAAACAAGGGAAAAATCTTTTCTTTCGTTCTTACTTGCTTCTTTTTATTTTAATTTTTATATGAATAAAGATGTCTTGGAGTCTGTTATTCTGAAAAAAGTTAATTGCATTAGAAGGGAGTGAGTCAAGTGATCCAGAACTGTCCTAGTTACAGAGAAACACAGATTAAGATGTATATGATGAAAGCCTGAAGGAAATAAAAAGAGAGAGAATTAAAGAAAGAAGTTTGCAATGAAGAGTGACAGAAAGAATAAAGTTCCCTTACTGCCTCCATTCTTCTCATTTCGTGGCGAGCATATTGAGCCACCAAATATACAGCTGTAACATGAATGATGTTCAATTAGATAGCCACACTGAACAAAAAGGCATCTCAAAATGAAATATGGTATTCTATAGAACTGTAATACCCAATGAAGGCATGCAGGCAAAGAAGAGTTGTACCAGATGGAAGTCGATCCTGAAAATAGAAGAGAGACAGATAAGAATATGTTCCAACATACTGCAATGAAGAAGCCAAGCAGTAACCAAAGTATAGACAACAAACCATTATATTTTCAGTATACACTTCAACAGGAAGTGATTCAGAAAGTCCATATGCACACAACATAGACAGACCCTCAACAAATACTAGGTTCTTTGCCACTTTGGGTTTGGGTTGTGGGTGCTACATAATATGGTATTAATATGGAGTATGTGCCAAGAAGGTTGATATTTAACATGCATCCAACATCCATCGCACTCAAAGATCACAGGGAAACAAAATCCTAGTTCTCCTGAAGAGCCTTAAATTCTTTATTTATATGTTCCTCAGATAAATGGGTATTTTAGGATGACTAATATACCTTTTACACTGATGCTTCATTTTACCATTGGCCATCAACTAAACAATAAAAATAAAGCATCTTGATATCCTAGTATTTGGGGATTAGATGCATTTTCATAATGTAATCCAAGAACGAATCCATGTATAAAGAGCATAGAAGATGTGGACCATCACATTAAAAAGGATAAAAGTCTAAACATGGCAAAACGATTATTAAAAGCACTACGAACTTAACAAATGCAATCTAATGAAAATTTTTCATTCATGCCATCTTGACAATGAGGATAAACAATAATCCCAAGTCTAAAATATGCATAAGCACAACAACATATTAAGTAAGATAAATAAATAACTAAAACATTTCAAATTTATCTTAAAGTAAAAAGAACAAATATATGGCATCTACGCCAGTAAGGAAAAAAAATTGAATTTTAGTAATCATGAGTTGCAAATTGTGTTATGAGCCTATTTCATATGGAGTGATTGTTCCTAGTAATGTGATCGAGCTTATCCATTCTTGGAGGGGAGCTAGAGTGGGTAGGAGGAAAGAGGCTTGGAATTTGGTGCCTTTGGCTTTGATGGGGATTATTTGGGGAGAATGCAACCACATGACGTTTGAAGGGAAGACGGGTCTTTATTCAAGGTGCACAATGATGCAATGATCAGGGGCGCGCTCCACCTATTTTGTATAGATGGGTCTTTTTTTGCACCGGTCTTACAGGGTACTTGGGTGGCACCTCCTTGGTGGGTGATGGCTTCCGTTTGTAACATTTATCTCTTACTTATCAAAACAACAAAGAAGTTTCCTTGGTCACACTTATCTTATTATGCCCATTACATGCTATGGAAGTATAAACATCTTCTTGATCTTCATTATGGGTTTCCACAAATTTGGACACAGGTATCTTATGTATTGAACTTGAATTTCACTGGAAACTTCACTGAAGTAAACATCTAACCCTGATATTGCAAGAAAAAGTGGTTAATGATTGAGTTCAGACAGGTACATGATAAATATAAATAAACACAACTACATATAGAACCATATAAAAGTTTATAGGATTAGCCTGGACAAGAGATACAGCACACTAGTCTACACCATCACAGACATCAAATCCAACGCAGAGACCCTACAAATAGAGGAGAAAACATAATCCACATATCATCTCAATGCATAGCAAGGACATTGACGCGAACGTGTTCGTGAAAATGCCTACAAAGCTCAAATCATCAAACCGAGTCATAAGTTTCAAAATGCCAAAAGAGAAGCATAGACAGTATTAAGTACCCAAATTTCTTCTTTTTGGGGGGAGTAGTGAAGAGAATCTTAGCAGCGGTCATGAAATCGAGCTTGTCCAGCTGACGATATGTTTCGTCGTAAGTGCTCATAGACCCATCAACCTTATCGCTACCCCCGCTGCTGTTGCTGCTGGTGCTGCTGCTGTTAGAGGGGGTGGTGGGTTTGTTGTTTGCGCAAAAGGGTCTCTTCTGATGGAGTCTGAATCGCTTTGAAATTCCGGCCCAACCGTCTCTCGCGCCAAGCATTCTTCTCATTTTTTATTTCAGCTGTCAACATGTCCCCGAGAGAGAGACCTTATGGCATCACTGCCCCCAAAGCGATGTAATCATGAAAATGTACATAACATTCCTTTCATACAAAGCGAGGCGCAGAGAGAGAAAGTGGGGTTGATCGTACCTGCAGGCTGCTGGAGGCGTCGAATTTGGGGAGGAGGCCGGAGGGAGCAGAAACTTAGGCTACTGAAAGCTGAACCGATCGAGTTCTAAAAAACTTTGGCCCTGTTTATACTGTTAGTCAAAATCGGCCCGTACCTATAGAACCGTTTACGGTTCAAATGGGCTACCATTTCAAACATGTTACCTTATTTGTGTCTAGAGCCTGTTTGGAACTTAGATAAGAGAAGGGAGGGGAAGAAAAAATTAGTGTTTGTTATTTTTTTTTGTTTTTTATTTTATTTTCTCTTTTTTTTTTTTGTTTCAAACAGGCTGTTAGGGCCTCTAGAGTTTTAGATAAAGTTTGGGCTTTTAATAACATTTTAAAGTATGCTTATTAAAATAAGTGGGCTTAAAAAATTTCTAACCCCTTCTAAATAATAGTTAGGCTTAGCAGGCTATATCGCCCATTGTCACTCTTAGGTGGAACTGTGTGTGAGTTAATTTTTTTTTAAATAACCGCACATTCTTGGAACAAAATTTATATTATGATACTCATAAGATCCTTGTGTGATATAGTCAAATTTAACTTTTTTAACTTAAAAAGGCATTTAACTTGAAAATTGTAAGTCTCAAGTTGAACTCTCCTAGAAGTAGAAGAGGATGATGATACATGTAAATATGAACTATTACAAATAACTGTAAGTTACATAATTCATGGTATTCATAAGATTCTTGTGTGATTCATAGTCAAATTTAACATTTTTAACTTAAAAAGGCATCTAACTTGAAAATTATAAGTCTCGAGTTTAACTCTCCTAGATGTAGAAGAGGATGATGATACATGTAATATATGAACAATTCAAATATCTATAAGTTGCACGATTCATTTACTAAATGGATTGTGTAATCACTTTATATGCATATCATTAAAAAAAAAAATTGCCTTGAATTAAATTGAATGACTTTAGATTCAGATAGCCTTTGCTTCGAATTAAATTGGACAATGAAGACCGCAAAATTGGACATCCCTTCAATGATTTTCTGAGATTAGACATACAGGAAGCAACACTAATTGATATGCCAGAGTTAAGCTAACATATGTTTCAACACATGGACAGTATTAAAAGGTTGGATGAGAATTAGACTTATGGGAGAACAATGGCAATAAAAATACAGAAACAACCTCTCTGCACATGTGGGTAAGACTAATGTTTTTCAGATTTAACATTAGCGGGAACCTCATGCAGTGGAAATGTCATATACTTCAAAAAAAAAAAAAAGAAAGAGGAGGATGAAAGGAAGGAAAATTTTGTCAAAGGGTAGAGCACCAAATTAACTGCTAAATTGTGAGGTCAACTCAATCTCAACCATCTGATATATGACCTTCAGGGACTGCTAGGCCCCACACATCCGATTAATGTGCACCTGATACCATGATATTATTATTCGTCTGCTTTCTTTTTTTTTTTTATTAAAAAAAAGTTGTAATCACAGATCATCATACCATAATATAATCAATGCTGTTATTTTTCCGCAGAATCATACTAGAATATCATACTCCCTCCACTACATATCATAATGAGTGTACGTTACTTTCTCCCAAAACAAAAATTTTCAAATTTTTAAAAAAGGATTACACAGCTCAGAATCCAACCAATCACAGCCCCTCCCCTGTAATTCCAACTAAACCATAAGGTCATTTACATACAAAACCCAGATTATATATGCGCACTCTGGTCCGCCAAAAAGCAGACGCTGCGGCACTAACCCGCCGCCGGTGGTGCCACCCATTTCCATATTCAATACAGACTCGTATTCTCATTCAACCACCAATCCCATATAGTCTATTTCAAGTTCTTTGATGTATTAATAGTTGCAGAGCCGCCATTTTGAAGTTCCATCAATCTAAGCCATGTTGTGCAGAAGGAATTCGATCAAGAGTGGCAGTGGGTCGGTGCCGGTGTACCTGAATGTTTACGATCTTACCACCATTAACGGGTATGCTTACTGGGTCGGCCTCGGGGTCTACCATTCTGGTGTTCAAGGTCAGAGCTCAATCTTCATTGATTTTCTTTTAAGCTCTGTTAAATCAGATCTACCGGCAAAACCCAGTTCAATTTTGTTAATGTGTCATATGAACTTAAAACAATTTTAGTGTTGATTTGGTTTTTGTTTACTGTTAGTTCATGGAGTTGAGTATGCATTTGGAGCCCATGAGTATCCGACGACTGGTATTTTTGAAGGAGAACCAAAACAGAGTGACGGGTTTACATTTAGGAAGTCAATCTTGATCGGATGGACGGAGATGGGTCCGGCGGAGGTGCGGGGAGTGATGGAGGAGCTATCACAAGCGTATAAAGGAATTGCATATAATTTGATCACTAAGAACTGCAACCATTTCTGCAATGACGCTTGTATTAGACTCACTGGCAATCCTATCCCGAGTTGGGTCAACCGACTTGCTAGAATCGGTAAGGCCTTGTTTGGACTTTTAAATGCTTGCACCATTATGGTATTATGTTGGCTTCTCATTTGTGATTTGTTGCTATAGGTATGTTCTGCAATTGTATTATCCCAGTGAGCTTGAATTCAACCAAAGTTCGTCATCATAGAATCGAAGATAAGGGCTGCGAAGGAGACAAGAAGAAACTGAGAAGCGGCTCGAGTAGATTCACGTCATCGTCTAACTCTTCATCTTCTTCGTCATCTTCTCCGGGCCCTGGGACTGGTAATAGTAGAAACAGACGTTCTGTTCTTCCGTCTTCACCTTTGATCGTTGGTCCTCCTTCATCCTAGAGCTAGAAGTCGTCTCATCAGCAAAGGGCCGCTCTTCAAAATCTTGAAATTTTTTGTTTTTCTTTCATTAATTCTTGTGATCTTATAATGCATGATAACAGCTTCTTGAGAAGCCTTGCAGCATTTTCACATGTACATGCTTTCAATCTTTGCAAAGTGAATTTAGCAATGTTGGCTCTATATCATTATTCACCTTCTCTGATAGCTGAGACTTCAACTGGTCTCTCATCAGATTCTACACCTTCACCGGACCTTCAATCCCGGGGACCTCAGCCCAAAATCTTCAGCTAGCATGCACCTATTTCCAGGGGGGTAAAAAAAAAAAAAAAACACTACCTAATCTGACATGACAAAGCTCTTATGAATGAACCACCTTGGAGTAGAAGCAAAACCAGAGCCTAATATCTGCAAATGATGTCAAAAACTTTTGAGAGGGATGGGGGAATCAAATCTTCTTTTTTGGTTGCTGGAATGTGGTAGTGCTCCCAAGATGGCCAATAATATCTGCTTTTTGAAATATTGATATTGCTTCCAAATGCTTTTTCCACCTCATACTTCAAGTATTTTTTTCTAGTGATACCAACCATTGCTTTCGTTGTCTGTTGCTTTTCTTGCTGTTGGAACGATGCCCGTAATGGACCTACATTCTAATCAATCAGTAAGAACATAATTGAACATGCCCTACTAGATTAAGCTAAGATTCCTTTGCATAAAATAAGCAGACAGTATACCAAGTTGCATAAATAATGGCAATAGAATGTAATGAGAGTCTGAGACTTTACTAGACAGATCCATAACAAAGCAGTAACTTCCAGCTATGATGGGGTTCTAGCAAAGAGCATAAGGTCCAGAAAAGAAGAAAAGCACTCCCCTCAATCTAAAATGGAGGGGCAAAAAAAACAGAGAAAACGAAACCAAAATGATTGCTTCACTTTTTGATGTGTGTTGTTTGACACAGTCCTGTAAACAAATTGATATTCAAGATCAGATTAGTTGAACAGTGAACACACAATCGAGCAGTAAATTTTGAAAGTGATGTTGAAATGAGGAATACTACCTACTACAACATTAAGCTTGTATTAAGGCAGAGAACCGATCCACCCGCTGATTCTGGGTTTAGCTCTGTTTTGCTCTCACCCGTTCAACAAAGTTGTCCAGAATCAAGGGCCATGCAAGTTCAGCATCATAATTACTAAGGTCTGGAAAACTTATCTGTCAAATGATAGATATTACCAAAGTTGGAATAGTCATTATCTCAATCTGCCAACTAAACAAAAAGCTTTAATATGTGAAACAAAGAATTAAAGGAAATTATTTGCATAAACATTTAATGGAAGAAAAATCTTCACAGCACAATGACTGAACCACTCCCCCTATAGCTTTCTGAAAACTTACTTTTTGCTTACATGACAGTAATTCAGTCGCAATCATCTCTAGGGCTTTAATAAACATTTATGAATAATGTTGCACTGGCATGGAGTGTGGACATGACACAACATGGACAGGTAACACTATAAATATCTGAAACTTACTACACATGGCAAAGAAAAGCCAGCACAGGATGCACATATAGAATATTTCTGTATGCATTCTGTATGCATGGAGGTATATGAGGATCTAAGTATGTAAGATGGATGCTTACATACATATTTTCAACTCCCAGTCCTCTGATAAAACCTTCCTGTATCTTACATTCTTTAAAATGGTCAGGCTTCCTGATAAATTTTTAATAAATGATTACTGGATTTTTTTTCTTAATAGTTTGCATTTTTTTTCCCTATTCTAAATCAAAACTGTCACACATTCAACGTTTCACTGTCGCGTAGTGTTCAAGAATTTCTTCCATGTCCCACAATTATATGATTCTATTCTTCAAATAGATGTTGCTAAATCCACATCACTCTCTCACGATGTGGAGCTATTCATGTCATACGAGGGGCAGTAGATTTAGCAATCTCCTTGCAAGTTATAGACATTCAAGATGTGTTGGACATTCCTTTTGAGATGTCAGGTAAATGTCACTGGATGAGATGGATATCACAAAAACACAGCTCCTTACAGTTGTTTGCACTTCTGGAATTGAGAAAATTAGCCATGATCAACAAGCTTAGATTGTCATCTGAAATCACAATAACAAAACTACTAAAAGTTTGAAGTAAAAAATTATTCATGGCAAGCACATCTGAAGATAAGCACAATTATTTGGAAAATTAAACTTTACATGGAGCTACACAACATAACGAATTGCAGTTTACTAATTGAAGTGCATGTGCCTGCATGACTTAAAAAGCAAATTTTATAACAGAGATATACATCTTTATGAATCTTTAGATGTATCACGTGCATCAATCATTCAGTTACACTAGAGGTTCAACTAAAAAGAATAAATATTCTATTAATTCCAAAAATAGTAACTAACCATCAGATTACCTCATTGCAAAACCGATAGAAACCCATCCATTGATCCATGTTTATGACATTGTAATCAATTTGTGTCTGCATTAGAGCAAAAGCACTCAAATGAGAAATCTTTTTCACTTTGACTGTTACATTTTTTAATCTTCCTTTGATGGATATTTTTCTCTCTTTTTTTTGGGTGGTATGGGGGGTGTTTGAGGGGTTAGCACCATAAATAAATGGGCTTATCTCCTATCTTGTGCATGCCTATGAGGTCCTTCATGTCACCGCCGCTAACATTATGATGCATCATTGTATGCAAGACTATTAAACAAAACAGTTGAGGGGCAAACATTTCTGATCCTAACCAAAAAGATGGCAAATGTTTTAACAGTACCATAATGTGAAGTAATGCATGTGATTAACAAGTAAAGAGGAGCTAGGTCCATAGGGTAACCATTAATATAACAAATCCTAGAAGCATGAGTCCAAAATTAAGGAAATTCTCCAATACTCGAGGAAATGACAGCATAGAGATGGGACCATTGAGGAATCAGAAACATAAAAACCATCTGCATTATGGAGAGCATGAGGAAACTACAGCTACTCACCCTCAGATACTCAACAAAGCAGTCAACTTGGGTTCGGAATTGGGACCCTAGAACAAGATCAAGTAACTGGCAGATGCTCTCAATGTCGATACTCTTCTGTTTTTCCTCTGAAAGAACATGTAACAAAAAATCTGGTAAGCAGCAAGAAGGGAATAAAGAGAAAGGTTCTCCAAGATCAAACTAAAGGCTGCCATGGGCTCACCATACCTGTTAGGCAGTATCGAAATGCATAAGAATAAAAATCCACAAAATTTGACGGCCTTTTGACCTTTAACGGAAGGAAAAAAAAGATAGAAATAAGAATTAGATCTACATTTCCATCACCACAGATGTCAAATAATCCACAGAATTTACCATGATTCCAGGGAGGTGTAAAAATGTAAACAACAAGAACACCCTACCTCTTTCTCCAGCTCTGGCAATGCCTTCTTGAGTTTGGTTATGGTGTCAGCCCGAAGAGCTTTGAGGCCTCTTCGCCACTCTTCCTGTTAACCATACAATTAGTGGAGTCATCTCAAAGAAATATGAGTTTAGAAAAAGAAAATAAACAAAATGTTGAAGGTACTGGTAGAAATTGTGCAATAAAATGACTTCCTTTCAGATTCGTAAAGCATGAGGATGATGAAAAATCAGAAAAAAAAAGCAAATGGCTTGAGATTATGAAGTTAATTTGCAACCAAAAACTACCTTTAGGCAAAAGAACTACCTCACTAAACTAAACTATAATTTTTTTTCATAAATAAAACACTAATCTAAATTATAATTAGCAAATACTTATAGGTATCGTCTTAATATTTCCCTCACAGGAAAAAGATACATGATTCGTCTTGAATGATTGCCAATAACTGAGCTCTGCAGTCCTTGGTGAGGACAAAGCTAACTTGAAACTCAAATTTGACACACAGAGTACCATGCTCATAATTTCATTTTCCCCATTAGAAGTTGTGAGATTACACTAAAGGTTTGTGGTTTATGAGCACTAAGTAACCAAGCTTCATCACAAATTCACAATACAAGCTCCAGGGATGCAGTGTTAGAAAACCAAACTCGTAAAGCACTAACACGAGTCAAACCAACGACAGGCATGCCATGGTCTGTATATAGATTCCCAACTCTTCATTTACACGGAAATATCAGCTTCCCCTGTGTAAGTTCCCCCCCTCCCTCCTCCCTCCCAGAAAATAGAAAATAAAAAATAAATAAAAAACCACTTACACACAAAAATAATGTGGCAAGGGATATGTCATGATTTGATAAGCCACATCCAATTGGGTTGTCCAAAGGGGAATAAATAAGGTAATAGATCACACTCACAGCATAGGATATATCAGAACAATAACTAAAATGTAGTTAAAGTTGACCCATTAGACATTCAACATGTACCCCCCATAGAAGGTTGACCATTTGCATCATGTAACTGATAGTTCTAATGGAAGGAGTATCCTTAGGCTTGCCCAAGTTTTCAGCATCCTTTTTCCTGGAGTTGGAAAAAAAGAAATTCTGAGATATGAAGATTCTCTTTGTGAGCTAAACTGGATCCGTAGGATTCATTCTTAGGAATTCATGTCCAATTTCATTTTCTCAAAAAAAAAAAAAATTGATATTAAAATTTGCTGCTGTTTTGTGGTCATTTCAGCTTAACAAGAGGAAAAGAAGAAGAAAATTTTTCTTTTTTTCCTTTAAGAGTGACAAGTTCTGATAACTATAGATCTGTCCAGTTTCCTAGCAATACAACTAAAACATCAACATCTTCTATTGAAAATCAAGATACATTTTTTTTAAACTTTGGTAAGCATGCTTCGAAGTTAAACACTGGTTTACTCAGAGTTGGATTTTATGAACATGGCATATTAGATATAGAAGGACAGATGGCCGGAGTTGCAGTGGTTAGGGTATATAACAAAAGCACTAGAAAGTAGATTCAACAAATAAGATTATTAAATTCAATAGGTATATCAGAATTGTTCAGCTTACCAGGGTAAAGAATCCTTGTTTTTCCGCTTTCATCTTCCTGAAAAATGAAGTTAATCAGTCATACTATTCTAAAAATTTATAACTAAGCTGCACTGACTACAGATTGGCAGTTACCAGGCAAGCATCAATATCCGAACATCAGTATAGTCCACTTCCAGATCTGAACAAAGAATCTCAATCCCTTCAGGCCTGTGTCAAGAAAATGTTAGGAAACTACCAATTAAATAAAATAATCAACCATGTACAGAGGGAGAGAAAGAGAAGGCCCCCTGCCGCGGGGGGGGGGGGGGGGGGGGGGGGGGGGGGGGGGGGGGGGGGAGAGGAACCGTGGGTTGGAGAACTCTTAAAATTTTGGAGTACTAGCAGATAAAGAATATCATCTATCAACTCAAATTCAAAGGAGCTGAATCCACTGGTACATAGTTCACTTGATAATGTTCCCTATTCTTTGGACAAAATTTCCAACCTTCGATATTTCTGGGGTAACCTCTTACAAACCCCTAATGTTGCCAAATACCTAACATAAGTCTCAAATTTTCTATTTATTTTGTGGTGAGTCAACCAATGAATAAACCCACAAAATAATTTCCGCCTCCTGTTCAACCCCAACCTAACACTATATAAATCTTCAACATTATAGTTCAAAGTTACAGTATACAGATTTACCACTATCGATCACTGACGAGAAAAGTTGCAGCAATAAAATGAAGGCAATAAACAAAAGGATCATGTCACTACACTTCGACAGAACCATGAGAACAACTTTTTCCTTGGAATCTTTATACATGGGAACCCAGATCCACTCAGGTTTATTATGTTTCATTTATCTAAATTGCCAAATTCTAACTTGGAAATACTGATGGAATTCCAATAAAGATGACCCCAATGAAACATAACATTATTCAAGCATATATCTATACACCAAAAGAACATTAGTGTAGAGCAAACGAGAAGAGAGCTTAGTCCAAGTGACACATAGGGAAGTATCGTGCATTTGAATTATGAGTATAAATTAATAAACAACTAAAATTTATAAATGCAAGCACCAACGTTACAAAAGAGGTCATAAATTTTAATGGAGAACACTTACTCGATCATACCAGACGAATTATTTGCATATAAATACAATAGGCTGTCAATTCGTTCCAACTCTTTGGTAGCAGCTTTACTTGAAGCTGAACAAATGAGATTTAAATAATATAAACACTGAGGAAACATAAAGCAATAACAGCATACTGGATGCCATTGAAAGAGCTGTCAAAGCAGTTAAACCACAGAAGTGACATTCAGTTAGGTCTCTCTTGCACCAGAATCCAGATACCAGTTAACCTAAACCAGATTTCTGGTTCATAGTATACAGGGACTGAGTCAAATAATACAGTACTACTTGTGACTAATTGGTATAGAAGTTTGGCATGATTCAAGATGGAAAAGCCCATTGAGAAAAAGAAACAAACTATGCAAAACATATTTATACTTTTTTAATTCCTTTATAATAACTGTTTATTTTAATAAAATATATTTTTGTTCACAAATGAAGCAAGGATGGACGGTAATAATACCTTGAATAACAAGAAGAAATACAAAAAAAAAAAAAAAAAAAAAAAAAGAAAAGAAAAGAAAAGAAAAGGACCAATGCAATGAACACATGAATAACCCATTATCACCATCGTTCTAGGGCTTTTGAAATTATAAAAATTCTTGGACAGCGAATTAAGTTAATTTATACACTGACCAGTTCTCAGCTTTCTTTCCACAGTTCATTATCTTCTTTACTTCAAACTTACACACTCAATATCACGGATTAGTACGACCCGATAAAAATCATCTCCGCCGCGCAAGAAGAGTAAAAATTCTCCACGTGTAAATCACAATTGCTCAGAAAAATCCCAACTTACAGTTCAAATTATGCAAAACCAACCCATCTTTCGATCACGAAATAGTGTAATCGCTAGGCATTGAAGAAAGATTGCCATGAACGACCGTAAAAGAAACAGACGTTTCTTAACAATGATGACACCAAAATAGAATTTAGATACATAGAAAGTCTCGATTACCGGAGCGAAAAATATCCACAGCTGGGGAATTGTTCGAGGCCGCAGAATTGGTCTGGCCTTTCCGGGACGAAGAGCGCCGCATATTGAAGAATTCCAGATAGAGAAATTTTAGAGAAAGAAAACCAGCTGATACTGAAAAGAGAAAACCCCGTCACTCGAAACCTTTAGCGAAGCGCCAATGGTTTTAGAGGGAGAAAAACTAGAAAGAGAGAGAGAGAGTCCTCTGAACGCTGAACTGCGGACGGGGTTGTATGCGTACTTCGCACTCTTATTACAAGAAGGGCAGCGTACGGTAGCAAATAGTGCGAGTCTGTCTTTGGTTGGTTCGTTTTAAGGAGTTGCGATGAAGGCAATATTTACAAGGATAGTGATTGGATGTGCTCATCCTCAGCCGCGGGTTCGGCTCCTCTCCAGTGAACTCCCGCCAAGTGTCTTTTAAAAAATAAAACATTATTGTTTATTAAGAAATATGCACATAAAAGAAGGAAAGAAGTGAAAGAGAGTTTTGAACCATGAGATGACGGACCATTTTTTTTTCTTCTTGGAATTGAACAAAAAATAAAAAAAAGTTCGTATGAATTTTTCAGTAATTATATTTTATCATGTGAAATTTTTTCTTTTTAAAGTTTTTTTCTTTTATCACAAATTTAAATTATTGATATAATAAAACATCACCTTACAATTTAATACGTATTACTACTCAAAACACCATGTCACAATTTTTCAATAATTATTCTTATCAGAATCTTTTTTTTGTCTCTCTTTGAGATCCCAAGTAAAAGCCTGTTTAGAATGTGAGGGAAGGAGGAATAAAGTAAAATTAGCTATTTTTGAATTTTTCTTGTTTCATTTCTAAATTGGGAGGGAAAGCATAATTTTTTTAATTACTTACCCTGCAATTTTTCTTATTGTTATCATTTTTCTTATTTAGTTTCTAACTTGAGAGGGAAAGGAAAACGTTTTAAATCATTTACCCTACAATTTCTCTTCCATTTCCTTTCTTCTTCTTTCTCAAGTTCCAAACAGGCATTAAACTTAAATTACAATAATAATAATAAATTTAATGATGATTTAGTTTTTGTTTTTTAAAAATAAAAATAATATGAATAGTATATAAATTAACTAAAACTGAAAAAGTCATGCATGGTTATCAAATTTTCTGTATTTTTTACGTTGTGAATTTTTAACATATTTAATTTAGACTTTTACAGTTTCTTATTAACAACTGCATATCAATTTCTCCTCAATGCTATATATTTGTTTATGGTTATTTCAATTAGATTGGATACACATTACACAAATGATTTTAAATTATTTGTGGACACTAAGAATAAAAAGCAAAAAAATCAGAGATTCATTAATCACAACGTCACCCATGCAAAAATAAGTAAATATTTAAATAGATCTATTTAATATTACCTAAAAAATTACCATTGTTATGATATCCGTAAAACACATGGGTTCCGCTTGATTACGGTTCTAGTTTCTGTTTTCTGTTTTTGTTTTTTAAAATTTGACGAAACTATGTTTGACAAATTAGTTCCGAAACTTGTTTTCGAGAAATTTTTCAAAAAACACCACAGTTTTAGGAACCATTAAAAATGTGTTTTCTGAGTTTTCGAAATAGTTTTCTTTCAAAAATGAAAACGATATGAAAACGATAGTGTTTTCGATGATCCCACTTTTTTTTTTTGTTCTATTTTTGTTTTCGAGAACAAAAAAAATGAAATGTTCTCAAATTTTTTAATTTCAAAAATATAAAAAATAAAAACGGAACCAGAACCGGAACCGCAACCAAACAAATCATAATGTGTGAGTTGGTTTTTGGAGCCCAATTAAGAAAAAAAAAATAGTGATCAGATATGGTTGGGCTATTAATCCCCACACTATGACTACCAAGACAGTTTCTTTTTGGAGGAGCCCGTAGGCCCACTAAAAGAAACTCTCCAAGCCCAGCCCATAGTTAGACTCGTTTTTTTTTTTTTAAATGCTATTCTTCTCAAAAAATTTGTACAAAAAATTCATTGAAATGATGTAACAGTGATATTTTTATAAATAAAAATCATCATAATGAGTGTTTAATTTTTAAGCGAATGGTCGGCATGCAACAACATCGTAATAGTAATAAATTCTAGTGATAATTTTATGTTAGTATAACATTGCGCTCTTTTTATATGACGGGGGTGACGGCTGATGTCAGATTATTAAGGTGTATCCATGGAGGAGAATCCAGCTCAAAGAGTACAACTTTTGTCTCAAGTTATTTGAGTAAATGTCAAGAAAGGAACATTATTCTATATTCGGATCAACCTTATCTTTTGTGATTTATCGTAGCACGCGTAATCTTTTAGCTTTTTCATTAAAGTCTCAAAATGATCCGTTGTAGCTAGTTCTATAGCCTCTTAAAAATGTAAAAGCGTCAAAGACCTCGGTCGCCTCACTGCCAAAGTCTATCTTTCGGATTTGCATCAATTTATTCAATTATTTTTTTTCTTTTTATTTTTTTTCTTTTTAATAGATTTTTTAACAAAAAATTATTTTTTAAACTTTAATCTTTTATTGAAAATATAAAAAAATTAATATTTAAGAAGGAAATAATAAAACATTAGGATAATAAGCAAAAGAACACATTCGCGTGCTTGGTAGATTCTATCAAATCCTAGCTACTACAAAAAAAAAGGGGTTTTTTTTTTTAAACCAGGATCCAAACAACAAGATTTTCAACAAACAAGTTTCACACAATTTAAGGTGGAAAAAAGAGATACCAGTGAAGGATTTGAAAATTTACCCTAGTTGCGCTGAAAAGTCATCGTAAGAATTTGTGCAGATTATTTTTATTATCTGCTTGTATGGAGTCTATAGAGTATAGACCCCTCATGTTAATCTACACAGACTATTTTTATTATGCATTAAAATCTTCCAGTTACTTCTCATATACAATTCATATTGGAAAGACCCTCTAATTAATGATGGGTGGTGCAACCCTCTAGCTTTGCTCTATGTTTCTTACAAAAGGTGGCACACACATTATCACATGGTAAAAAAATACATAATTTTTTTTCACTAATCCACTACAGGTAACAATTTAAAGCAGTTATGGTTCAAAAGAGTAGTTTAAACCTCTAAAAACTTGATAGGTTCTGACCAAATCTCAGGTGTTGTCTTTATAATAGTATAAATAGATAAATTAGAAAATGCTGTTCTTACAAAAAAAAAATTATATAGATAATTGCACCAAGATGACGTCAAAATGATATTTTTGTAATTAAGAATCATTATAATTAGTATTTTGTTTTAAAGAAAATGACTTTCACTCAGCCACATTATTTTGTATCAAAATTTTATATAAATTTTTTAGTAGTAGAGCATTATTGTATAAGTTAATACCAAAATAGCTCTACTCCTCCTCGTGATAGTTCAATGGGATAGGAGTGTTATGGTCACGCCCATACAAAAATGCTACTTGTGTAGCCCCACTATCCCTTTGCTCAGAAAAAAATTTCTAATAATACCAAAATAGTCCTTGTAAGGGGGCTGAGTCCCAAAATCACTCGTTCAGACTTCTATCAAGACATGATGGAACATATCAACTCAAAACAAAGGTCATTTGAACATGCATTAAATCTCTGAGATAAAGCTAGGTTGGTACTCTGCAACTCAAGTGTTAGATGCAATATATACCAAATTATCATGGCACATGCGAATGACCTAACCATGGAGTGAATGAAGGAAGCAAATCCATGTTTTGATGTCAACAGCCTTTTTGTTTTGTTGCGTACTTGAATTGCGTGATACAAACAAAGTAATGACGGTCAAAAATAGCAGCTAGAGGCCTCCAAAACCCACAAGAATGAGAGTGGGGGGCAACACGGGCTTTCAAATTACATACATTGTTTCTAGCTTGGCCTCAACAGTGTGGCATACGCGTAGGTTTCCCAAGTTTAGTAAAATGTGATGTGAGCCACTTATTCATGTCCACGAACTACCACATTAAATACATGCAGCTCTCCCCACTCTACAAAAAATATGATATCAGATAAAATATAAAAAAAAAAAACTTAGATACAATGATATGTATGTAGATGGCGCTTGTGGTATCTTATCAGCCTATGCAAGATGGCTATGTGTCTTGCTTCATGTATTTCATTAAAATATATAAATAACCAATAATAAAGTTTTTTTTTTTGGCTTGCTTTTTTAAAATATCCCTTTGGAAGGGGAATTATAAGAAAGAAAGTCAAAAAAAAAAAAAAAAAAAAAAAAAGCCTTGGCCCTTGGGGGGCCATTTCTCTTTTAATAGTCTGAAGGGTGAAAAGAACACTTACAAAAGCCCCCCACAACTCTGCAACTCTCACCACTCTTCCTCTTCTGCTGCTACCAGCCACCTCTCTGAGACATATCACAAACACTTTCATAAATTGTCATCCGAGAAGACTGGCAGTGCACTTATCGCCATGGCTAGACCACAACAGCGATATCGTGGCGTCCGTCAGAGGCACTGGGGCTCTTGGGTCTCCGAAATCCGCCACCCTATACTGTAAATTCCCTTTCCCATATTGCTTTTTCTCAAACGTTTTGTGTGAACTTGTGTACTAAAGACAAAACTGTTTGATGTTTTATGCTTTTGCACTGAAAGAAGCAATTCTTACTTTGTTTGTCTGAACAGGAAGACTAGAATATGGCTAGGCACCTTTGAGACGGCAGAGGACGCGGCACGAGCATACGATGAAGCAGCCAGGCTAATGTGTGGCCCAAAAGCACGAACCAATTTCCCTTCCAATGCCAATGAGGCTCAATCCTCTTCAACCAAGCTTCTCTCAGCCACTTTGACAGCTAAACTACAAAGATGCCACATGACATCTCTACAAATGGCCAAAAAACCTGTAAAGAAAGAGCCTCTTGAATCTCAATCTCCCCATTTTGCCAGAGGCGACAACATTGTCAAAAAGGAAGGTGAATTGGGTACTGGTTTGCCGGTGAACTCGGTGAGTAATGAAGGTCAAGTGGAGAGTGCCCAGCAATTCAAGCCTCTTGAAGAGGACCATATAGAGCAGATGATAGAGGAATTGCTTGATTATGGGTCTATTGAGCTTTGTTCTGTTTTGCCAAATTAGGCCATGTAATTCGCATCTTCCATCTGCTAATGCAGCCTTTTCTTCTTTCACTTCTTTTAACCCACTGTATGCTACATGTCCAGAAGGTCAATAATGTAATATTTAGTATTTACATTATTTTCCAGTGGCTCAGATCCATAGAGATGTGCTCCAAGGCAAACTTTGGAGTTTGGAGGTGTGAAAGCTGGAGGAATTAGAAGGTTCATACACCTTTACCCTTTGTGGGTCCAGCATTTTTGGCTTGCCTAGGCCTTTTTTATATGAATTAACGGCTGCTTTCTCAGTTAATGGGGATTTTCATGGGTAAAGGGTGAGGGGTACCCATCATTTTTAAGTCTTTATGATAAGTGCGAATCTGGAGCAGAATCACAGTGTTGATGTTTAGGTTTGATTTGTACCAAGAACAAGACTGCTAAGAGGCCACCCAATTTGCTATGGAGTAACCCACTAAACATCTCTTGCTAATAAAAAAACGAAACAAAACAAGACAAGCCACTCTTTGGACATCTGCAATGTGCGCATTTTTTTTTATCAGTCCCGTGAACCAAAAGAAGAAATAGTGCGTTTATATTGCTGTAAATATGAACAAGGCTTGGGAATGGGAGATCATGATATATGCTGTCAATATGAACACTGGCTTTGTTTCTGATAATAGATTACAGCTTCCACATCCCCACCAGCTTTGGCCCTTTTTGCTTTTGACCCACACAGTCACTTTAACTACGCAACTTGTATTTTTTTTTCCTGGGACTTCCCAAATGGCTAGATTTTCATACATTCAACCCACTTGAAGGAGAGGCCTTGAATCTTTTTAGCAGATGCCGATGAGGCTGTGAGAATGCCACTCACGGTTCTAAGGTCTTGGAGTTTCTAGCCCTATGGACCCTATATGTCGCTGTTAAAGTCTTTTAGAGCTGTGATCTTGCTGGAGTAATACATAATTTTGCTTACATCAACGCGGTTTAAGCAATGTGCTTAACAAAATACCACTTAGCTACCAACAAGATTTTGGTTCAGCGGAAAGAGCTTGGCGTTCTCACCTTGGATTCGAGTCTCCTTATAGTTCTTTATTAAGGTCATTCATACTCTGCAACTCAATGAGCATGTGTCTATAGTCTAATAAGTTCGTTATTAACTCTAGTCTAATCTCAACTGAAAACTCTTGCATTCCGCACCTGGTGTTGTGGGGCCTTGCGCCATTATGATATTACTTAATTGCTTCTCTTTTCCATGTACAAAAAAAATTAAAAAATTAAAAAACCACGGAGCTGGAGATGATATCCTTCAATTATGTATATAGGAAAATTTTTGAAGGATATTCTCAATTCTGATATGTCTGCAATCTTTGTCCTGATTAGCACAAAAATTCTTGTCAAATTAATAAAACTCAAACCTTTTACTATTATTGGTCAATTTCTCTTGTCCCCCTTTGATTGCCATGTAAGTATGTTTCAACTTTCATGTTTGATGGGATAAGAGGGGATTAGGGGAAATAATTAGTCTCAGGACGATAATCTTGGTATGACTAATCCTCTCACGGTAGTTTTATCATTTGGACTCCAAACCTGAATCGTTGGATCAAGTTATCCACTTTACTCAGGACTATATAGTGCTGTGCATGCTGGATAAAAGACACTCTTCAATTAGTTATCTTGACCCGCTTAGCGAAAGCAAATTTGGGTTAGCTCGTCTTGCGGGATTAGTAATCCAATCCTGCGCATTATACTGCAAAACAAACAGGCCTCGTTGCATCACCATAAGGCATTAAATGATCCCTTCCTGTTCTCTGTCTTTTTATTTTTCTGTTTTTTGGTTGAAAAATATGAGGTCTCGTTCGGTAACGTTTATTGTTTTTATTTTTTTTATTTTAAAAAAAAAATAAAAAATGGCATTTGTTTAAATTTTTATTTTTTAGTTTTTTACAAAATTCAAAAAAAATAAACTAAAAACATTAAAATGAGTGTATTTTCTCTTACCAAAATATTAGTTTAGTATTTTGGCACAACGATAACCCATAAACGCTCATCATCAAACTACAAAAAATACACAACAAAAAAACACACAAAAAACACACAGCAAAAAACAAAAACTGACAGCGTTATCAAATGGACCCTCTAATATTATGGTTTTTTAATTTTATAGCACAAAGAAGACAAGTTTAATCCTGATTAATTTTGTACTCTGTTCCATCTCATTTTCCTTTCCTAATTACTTTGATGTGGTGCTATATAGGATCCGCCATATCCACCCTCAGTTTGCAGTAGTTGCTCTCTTGTCAAAATCATTGTCGTATACAGCTGATGGGAAAAGACGAATGGCATAGGATGCAAATTTTGTGCTTGCTTTACTTCTCTCCTAATTATGTTTATTTTGTGGTTGAGGGAAATGGGTGGGGCCCTCCCTTCTTATCTAATCTCATGATTAATCACTAGGTATTTGGAAATTGATTTTGTCCCCCACAAAAATAAAGAGCAAAGTTTTCCAACTCTCATTATTTTGTTTCTGATAAGAAGTTTCATGATTTTGTTAAACTCTCAATTTAGCAAAGTTAATTACATGAATGTTCACTGAGTTCAATGAATCATCGTCAAACATTCTTAAATGATTTTTTTTCCCCATGATGAACAAGTTAATCTTTGTGATAACAAATATTACTACTCCTTTTTACCTTTGTCCAATCACTATAAATGTTTACCCTATAAAGCAATCTGGACCATCTGATGATGCACACACTATGCATGAGGGTAGGAAAAAAAAAACAGTCCATATTTGGTTAATTATAATGAATGAAATTACCTTATAGTTTGGTATTTTCCTCATAAAGCAGGAAAGGCAGTCAAAATTAATAATGGTTGATGGAATCTCATGTCCATATGTTGTTTGGGGACACTCATCAGCCATTTTTGCCTCATATATCCTGAATTAAAAAACTTATTTCAACCCTTATTATGAAGTTTGGATCTGCTTATCATTGGACTTGGATACTCTTCATTCTCCCAAAAAGCCACAACTCTTTCCTCCCATGTTCTGATATAGGAAAATTCTGGCTAAATAGTAGTAAGTGTTGGGTTTTGTATATGTTCATGGACTAGAGCGTGGACAAGACAAGCACCTAATAATATCTCTCTCTCTCTCTCTCTCTCTCTCTCTCTCTCTCATGACATGGGTACGTATGATGTGTTAGTTCTCTTTGTATTCTCCCCCTTTGCCATCCTTTCACATGTGCAACCATGTTATCTAGGTAGTCTAACCCCCAATATGAATGCAGAGGGCACATGGATTTAGCTATACCGTTGTTATGAGGCTGGAGGAACCATGTTATCCAAATGGTGTGCGCCCATCAGCACGCTTGCATGCACATGGTTTTGCTATTTTCTTCTTGTGAACGCAAGAGAGCAAGACAGGAGACAATGATGCATGGTCTCTCTCTCTCTCTCTCTTTCTCTCTCTCTCATACACACACACACACAACAATTAGAATGGCTGGGGAACATTCCTTTTTCTTCTCATGTTAAATTGTTAGCAATCAAATTACTAAAAAAATTTGAAACGAAGAAATTTCATAAAACAAGGTAATTGGTGGGTCAAATGGGCTTTCAATCTATGGGGGGTCAGGGCTTGTTGTGCAGACCGTACCAATCCTCTCAAGCGACCTTGATAGCTTAGTAATAAGAAGGCTCAGGTCCATCCAGCCACTCAATGGGATGGAAACGTAGTGGGTTAGGCCTATTCAACGTCCATGCCTCAGATTATAATCAAGCTGGGCTTGGACCACCCTGCTTAGTTACAGGTTAATCATAAAAATCGGATTCCAATGGTTTCCTTCGTCGTTGGCAAGTGTCAACTCGTGAATTAGTTAACTCACTTTGGGTTGATCGATAGTTCTATAATACGATGTTATTGTACTACAAAAGGAAATATAAAAGTTCAATTAATTAACTATATAAAGGCATGTTATTGTTTTCGTTTTCAACGGGTTTAATAAGTGCTACCATCGATAAAACTTCTGCAACCAACCGCTGACACAAAGGCTGGCGGGTGGAGCCACGACCTTCTCGTGTCAGTATTTTTTAGTCAAGTAATTTAATTTCTCTTGAAATTTAAAACTATTAATTGATAAATATTATCGTAGAGATCACGTAAACAAAAAATCAGTAGAATCTAACAATTTTAGCCATATGATATTGCACAAAAGCATTCAAAGATCGTAATACTTTCAAACAAGTTTTCAAAAAATAGTTAAAAAATCAAATGGTGGATCAGATTTATTTTTTTAGGACTAATACATTCAATGAAAATCTATATCATACTAGGTTCTGGTTTTTTAAAATAAAATATAAAATAATACAAAATAAAATAACAGTATAAGTAACTGTGGTAAAACCATTCTCCTTCTCAAAAAGTGTTCAAATTCTCTTCTATAAAATTTTCAATGTTTAGAATATAATATAATGTATTACTATGCTCCTCTCCAATTTTTTTTTATTATGGCCATTTTTTCAACAAAATTTTTTTATGGTAGCCTCCCAACAAAAATCTCGGGTCTGCTATGTGCAACCCATATTATAGGAAATCTTTTTCCTTGTTTTAATCATTAAAAATGTTGACACTGTGTTGTTTATTTCTCAATACACACTCTTAACTAATTTAAAATGTTAAGTAATTTTATTTAAGGAGTACTACTCATCGCTGTAGGTCACTTTTCACTTGATGTGTGACATATTAAGTGAGTCTCACCATTTAATAATAAAATTCATCTAATGTGTTATACCTCAGTAACAACTAACCTATAATTGCGATTGTGAGTAGCGTTTCAGTTTTTATTTTTGTTTCCCACTTTTAGAAAATTCCAAAAAAATTTAAGATGTGAAGAAGATTGTGATTTGGATGAAGTCCAAACCAAGTCAACCCCACATGTCAATCCTTCATAGACTTCACGCCAATGCCACCACGTGTAAAAAATGATCCCTTCACACTCTAACGCACCAGAAACCATCAAACTTTAACACTCATATCTCGCCACCTCAGAACAAGAAAACTAACTCATATTATGGCGCAATATAATTGGCCCTTCACACTCACATTCTGAAAAATTATGTGACACTCGTGTCCTGCCCTCTGACCGCTTGACCGGGGCTACGCAGCCACAAGACTCCCGCCCGTTCGTTCGTACTACGAATATATGTATATGGATCCGAAGTTCGTTATAAAGGAAAGGCTCAGCCTCTCGAAGGAAGCTTCGCCCCAAAAGAATCAATTGATCCAACGAATTTGCTATGGAGCTAAATACCTAGAGAGAGAGAAAGCCGATCTATATATACATATATAGAATGGGAGAGTGTATGTAGAGAGAGAATGAAAGAAGACACAGAGGGAGCATTGCGTCGCTGTTTCTAGGTCTCCATGAGCCACATATTGTTGGTTTTTCTCTGAACCTCTTTAGAGTAAGAGCGAGTAGAGACATATATATATAGAGAGAGAGACAGTGTCGAGAGAGAAAATGGCCGACAGAGGTCTCAGTTTGGAAGAAATCAAGAATGAGAACATCGATCTCGTACGGATATCTTTTCCTTTCTCTGTTTGATATTTTCTCTCAGTTCTGCTTCAGTCCCTTCATCGAATCTGTTTCACTCGCACTTTGATTATCAGCCCTTAGCTTTCGAATCTCTGCTCATTTACATGCATACACATGTATATACATGGGCTTGTATGCTTGTATACGTATACATTAACAAATGTAGATATGGTTTCTGGATTTTTAGTCTGTGATTTTGTTTCTGGTGTTTCATTGTAGTTCATTTCAGGTCGATTCTGTAATAAATAAATTGAGGTGAAGCTCTCTCTCGGTAGTTGAATTATTAATAGATCAATTTGGTCAGAGGATTTGATTTCGTGCATGGTGATTTGATCTCTTCTTTTTTATTTGCTCTTCAGTTGCTAGTTTTGCTGGCACTCGGGCTGAGTTAGAAAATTTTTCAGGGGGTCAACTGCTAATTAATGAGCATCTAATTTTTTTTTTTTTAATCAATCATAAGTTACTTGACTCCTATATATATATATATTTGTATAATATACAAAAAAATGTTATTTTTTCAAAAAAATTGTATTAAATACTTCAATAGCATTACTTAAAAGCTATCATTATGTGTGTTTGTTTTAAAGTGAAATATTTATATTCAACCATTATCATTTTTTACAATAATTTTGCATAAATTTTATGTATATGCAGCATTACTTGTAATGTATAAGAGCTTATATAAAATATATAAAGGGATCTTTGAAGAAAAATAATTATTTAAGAGTGATATTTATATATTCATAGGTGAAAATTTGAGAAATATATTTAAAATTGTATGTAAAAATAGAATTTTCAACTATTGAATGAGATATTTACAAATTTTCAGAGGGGGCAAATTAACAAAAATTTTAAAACTATGAGTAAAAATAAAATTTTTGAAAATTGAGAGGGGAGATTTGCGCCCTCTGGGGGCACTCATGTATCTAAAATTTTAAAGCTTGCGCTACATTTGAGAAACAGAAAGCAAAGTGAATTTCATTAAGAGCTCAGAAAGTACTTCTGAAATGCGATCAAGTGCTGCCTAAGGGTTCATACCACAAAGTCACAGAGCTTGTTATCATCGTTATTCAGTATATTTCAGTTTGCTTACCCGTTAAATGTTTTGTCATAAACTTAGAATTGGACCTGTCAAGGAAACATTTAGTAGTATCCAGTTACTTTCTCGTCTTTTCTTTTTTGTCTTTTATTAATAGAGGCATGTTGCAGGTCTATGAATAATTGGAACAAAAAACTATAGGAAATCTATAAATTAAGAACTATAGTAAATCCAGTGTAATTAGATTGATACCATTTACAGTATATGGAACTCCTGCAGTTTGAGTTTTGCTGAGAGGGTATTCAATGAAACTATCAACTATGCATCAGTTTAATTAGAAGATTTGTTTTAGAATAATCCAAATACTTGTTACGCGGAGCTGTAATATATCTCTTGAGAAATCATGATGACAAAATGTACGTACCGAATATTATGCACGCACAGGAACGTATACCAGTTGAGGAAGTATTCGAACAATTGAAATGTACAAAAGAGGGACTGACAAATGAGGAAGGGCAGCAGAGGCTGCAAATCTTTGGCCCAAATAAGCTGGAGGAGAAAAAGGCAAAGCTTTCTATCTGAAGTTCTGCTTCTTCATTCTCAGTAACAATGAAATAACTAATCGTTTCAAAACAATATTGAAACAGGAAAGTAAGTTCCTGAAATTTTTGGGTTTCATGTGGAATCCTCTGTCATGGGTTATGGAGATTGCTGCCATCATGGCCATTGTTTTGGCAAATGGAGGGGTAATGCTCTGTCTCACTCAGTCACTCCTCTTTGTTTCTTTCTTTCTCTCTCTCACGTTCTGATTTTCATTGACAAATAAATGCAGGGGAAGCCTCCAGATTGGCAAGATTTTGTAGGTATTGTGACATTGCTTTTCATCAACTCTACCATAAGCTTTGTAGAAGAAAACAATGCAGGCAACGCTGCAGCAGCACTAATGGCAGGTCTTGCTCCCAAAACAAAGGTACTATGGCAAAAGTGACCTGCTACATATGTTTGATGAAAGTACTGAATACATGATTACATGAGCTTTTTGTTACTGTTCAATGGTTTAGGTCTTGAGAGATGGAAGATGGAGTGAGCAGGAAGCAGCTATCCTGGTACCGGGTGACATAATCAGCATTAAGTTGGGAGATATCGTCCCAGCAGATGCACGTCTCTTGGAAGGAGACCCCCTCAAAATTGATCAATCTGCCCTCACCGGGGAGTCCTTGCCAGTAACGAAGAACCCAGGTGATGAAGTATTCTCAGGTTCCACCTGTAAACAAGGTGAGATTCAGGCTGTTGTGATTGCCACTGGAGTGCACACCTTCTTTGGCAAAGCGGCTCACCTTGTCGACAGCACCAACCAAGTAGGCCATTTCCAAAAGGTATTACACTAACTCCTGACTGGTTTGCCAGAAGGATTTAACAATCTAAATGGGAAAACTTTTGTAATAAGTCTGAAAAACTCAAGGATGAACTAGGACAGGAAAAAAGCAATTCATTTTCTTTAAGAAGAAGATACATTTGAAAGTTCCAAGTCGAACAAATTATTGAATGATATGAAATTAAATTTGTTCAAACGTGCTTGACCACAGTCTATTTTGAAAAAACCAAGAAGATATGTCACATTGTATTTACATTGCTGGCAAAAAGACTATGCTAACGGTACCAATATCAAATAGTAGCAGTTTGCCTACAAGAAAAGAAAGGAACTTGCCTTTCTAGTTTCTCCTGGCTGCTGGTTTCCCTAACTTCACTGGTTGGTGATGGTTTGATTAGGTATTGACAGCCATTGGTAACTTCTGCATATGCTCCATCGCCGTGGGGATTGTAATAGAGATAGTGGTGATGTACCCAATTCAGCACCGCAGGTACAGAGATGGGATTGATAATCTGCTGGTTCTTCTCATTGGAGGCATTCCAATTGCCATGCCAACAGTGCTGTCCGTGACAATGGCAATTGGATCCCACCGTCTATCACAGCAAGGAGCCATCACCAAGAGGATGACAGCTATTGAAGAGATGGCTGGAATGGATGTCCTTTGTAGTGACAAGACTGGTACTCTCACCCTCAACAAGCTTACAGTTGACAAAAACCTGATTGAGGTAAGTAACTAACTGTTGTTTGGTGTAGAATACATTATGATTAATCTAAGCTCAAGTTTTAGGACATCTAATAGTGAATGTAAAAGAAGTAAGTTCTCAACAAAAAAATAATAAGGATAAAGATTTCCTCCAACCCAGGTTGGAGACATTACTCCTATTCTATATATGTGGTAGCATGCTATTTGACCGTATATTTATATATATATATATATTTTTTGAATATCTTTTAAAGTATTTTAACATTTTTTTACAGATATAGCAATCTCATGATTGGTGCCTAAAACCTAGAGAGAATATAATAGATTAATAATACAATTTTAATACGTGGTAGCTTGGTATGCTGTTACATACATAGGGTAGAAGGAATGCCGCCAATTTAAGTTGGAGGAAATCCTTGTCCAAATAAAAAAGCACAGATTTTAAAATGTTTAGGTAACATATTCATTCATTGATCATGGAAGTAATGCCTTCATATGCAGGTATTTACAAAGGACGTGGACAAGGACACTGTAATTTTACTTGGGGCAAGAGCTTCTAGGGTGGAGAATCAGGATGCTATTGATGCTTGTATTGTTGGAATGCTTGCTGATCCCAAGGAGGTAATGTCAAAGAAGAGATGTACTTGTATCATGTGTTAAGGAAAGTTCACTTGGTGCCGAGCAAACAGATTTTAGTAGAGGTAATAGCTGAAATAGTTACTGTTCGGAAGCTTGAGCTCAGCTATTTAGGCTCCTGGGCTGTTTGAGTTGGTGTTTTTAGCTGCGGTTATTACTTTTTGACTAACAGGGTAGAACTAGTAAGGAGTTAGTCTCCTGGTATCAAAATAATTCACCAAGCACATGTACCTTTTGATTATCCTGACCTATTATATCTGGGATAAACAATAACTAAACTTTCTTTCTTGAGCTCTTCAGGCTAGAGGAGGAATCACTGAGGTGCATTTCCTGCCCTTTAACCCAGTGGACAAGCGCACAGCCATAACATACATTGACTCCAATGGAAATTGGCACCGAGTTAGCAAAGGTGCACCAGAGCAGGTAAGAGTGTCATCCAGCAAATACAGATATAGCCTTTGAATTGTCCTTACTTCAATTTCTATTTATCTATATACCTTTTTATCTATACCAGATAATTGAGCTCTGTAAAGTTAAGGAAGATGTGAAGAGCAAAGTTCATGCCATCATTGATAAATTTGCTGATCGTGGTCTTCGCTCCCTTGGAGTTGCTCAACAGGTGAGTTTGTATTCTTTTTTCTTAGTATAGGTGTTTGATGAATGTTTTGTGCATATAACTTGATTTGGTGGTATTCGTTTTGCTTATAGACGGTACCGGAGAAGAGCAAGGAGAGTGCAGGAGGGCCATGGGTGTTTGTGGGTCTCTTGCCTCTTTTTGATCCTCCAAGGCATGACAGTGCAGAGACCATTAGACGTGCCCTTCACCTTGGCGTCAATGTTAAGATGATCACTGGTGATCAGCTAGCCATTGCCAAGGAGACCGGTCGAAGGCTTGGCATGGGGACCAACATGTACCCCTCTTCCTCTCTCCTCGGCCAGAGCAAGGATGAGACCATTGCTAATCTCCCTGTCGAAGAGCTAATTGAGAAGGCTGATGGCTTTGCTGGTGTCTTTCCTGGTAAGTGGACCACATTGTTCTTGGAGTCTGCTAGCACCAGCCACAGTCACGATTTAGCATTTTGAGAAAATATTTATTACATGGAGGAGTTGAACATTGAAATTGATTGGTAAAATCTATAAATAACTCAAAAACCATTGTGGAACTTCACTGGGAGAAAGCAAAGCATGTCAGATTTTACCTTTTCACTTTCCCAATAGGAAGAAGAGTAATGTAATCATTCTTTGTTTTACTTGGACTGAAAAATTGCTAACACTAGTAGTTGAATAATGCAGAGCACAAGTATGAGATTGTGAAGAAGCTACAGCAGCTGGAGCACATCTGTGGGATGACAGGAGATGGTGTGAATGATGCTCCAGCTTTAAAGCAGGCAGACATTGGTATTGCAGTGGCTGATGCAACTGATGCAGCCCGGGGTGCATCGGACATAGTCCTGACAGAGCCTGGATTAAGTGTAATCGTGAGCGCTGTCTTGACAAGCAGAGCCATTTTTCAGAGGATGAAAAATTACACCATCTACGCCGTTTCTATCACAATCCGTATCGTCCTGGGCTTCATGCTCATTGCTCTTATCTGGAGATTTGACTTCTCGCCTTTCATGGTTCTTATCATTGCCATTCTCAATGATGGAACCATCATGACCATTTCGAAAGACAAAGTGAAGCCATCTCCCATGCCTGACTCATGGAAGCTCAAGGAGATTTTCGCCACTGGCATTGTTCTTGGCACTTACCTAGCTGTCATGACAGTTATTTTCTTCTGGGCTGCTGCTGACTCTGACTTCTTCTCTGTAAGAAATGCTATTAATTTAACTAAACTAAATTATTTTTGTACTGATTAATAGCTTACTTTGGCAGGAGAAATTTGGTGTAAGACCGATTAGGTACAGGCCCGATCAGCTTACTGCAGCCCTCTACCTCCAAGTAAGCATTGTTAGTCAGGCACTTATCTTTGTAACTCGGTCCCGCAGCTGGTCCTTTGTTGAACGCCCCGGCCTTCTGCTTGTTTCTGCATTTATAGTCGCACAGCTGGTAAGTTGCATATATCTTTAGTTCAAGAGCTGATATCAATTTTTTTGAATTCCATTTTAGTTTGGCTCTAGAAAATTTGATCAATTTTGCTTGCTTAATTACTTGAGGTGGCTACGCTGATTGCTGTATATGCTAAATGGGGCTTTGCAAGGATGCATGGTATCGGTTGGGGATGGGCTGGTGTTATTTGGCTCTACAGCATAATCTTCTACTTGCCCCTGGATGTTTTCAAGTTTCTGATCCGATATGCGTTGAGCGGTAGGGCCTGGGATAATCTACTTCAGAATAAGGTATGTGATAGTTTGCAATTGAAAGGATTTTTATGGCTTTATTCAGAAGTATTTTGCCATGATTCATTGATCTCTCTACTTGCCTTGAATTATCCAGACTGCTTTCACAACGAAAAAGGATTATGGTCGGGGAGAGAGGGAGGCACAATGGGCTTTGGCTCAACGAACATTGCACGGCCTCCAGCCTCCAGAAACCTCAGAAATCTTCAATGACAAGAACAGCTACAGGGAGTTGTCTGAAATCGCTGAACAGGCCAAGAGACGAGCTGAAGTCGCGAGGTAATCATCATGAGGAGATATATTTTCTTTTTCCAGTTCTTCAGTAAATGTTGCTTACTGTTTGGTTTGTTCCTCTCCTTGTTTATTTTTGTACATATTTTCTATTTGTTTTCCAGGTTAAGGGAGCTTCACACCCTCAAAGGACATGTTGAATCAGTGGTGAAGCTCAAGGGTCTTGACATTGAGACCATTCAGCAGCACTACACGGTTTGAAAGATTGAGAGAGGATGACACAGATTTGTTGGCGTCTGGCAGAGTTGGGAGAGAGATGGAAGAGAATAAGAAATAGGCAGCTATTATTTATTTTTACTTCTTCTTTCATTTTATGAATTTACAGAGGATGGTGATGAAAGGGACGGGAATAATCCAACCAGATGAGATTGGTTATAGTCAATCCAAGGTTGTCATAAAACTAGGACTAGATGATCCATTTTTGTAGTATACTAGACGTTAGTACAATCTGTCTGGTGACACTCCAATTTTTGCTTAACCTATAAAATCCCATATTTAAATTATCATCATCCCTAGAGGTCGCTTTCAGGAGAGTTTCCAATATTCAATAAACTGTGATCAATTCATAAAGGTAACAACTGCATAAGACTCGTCTTACGATTCTTATCTCATCTTTAATTCTATGACAACCAAACACTGAAGAAGATCGGGTTGAGGTATAAATAGTCCAGGGATTGGATGTCCCGGCACTATTAATCCCAAGTCATCCAATCCCCCTTAATCGCATCCTGCAAAATAAATGTGACCTAAAAGAAGTGCAGGGCTCAAGGCCCCCTCGAGCAACATTGGATATGGGTTTACAGGTAGATGAAAGCACTCTCTATGAGCTATACATATATTTCCAACATGTACTCGAAATGAAACCAGAGACATGTTAAACAAATTTCCTGAATCGATTATTGGTTGAAAGAAGCACAATACAAGCAGACAAGCACTCTCTAGTTTTTACAAAAGCACAAAAGCACAAGTGGTACTAAACTCAAGATTATATAACTAAGATTTGATCACCATCACGGATTTTTTTTATTCACTTGAGCTTTTAATTATAACCCTCCTGCCCTAAGAACCAGAGTGCTGCTTCGGCTGCATGTTCAACTGCTTTCTTCTTCCTTGATTGAGGGGAGCCATAGCATTCCAAAACCGTAACTCTGTTTTTCAATATAATCTCAACAGTTACCTTGAAAGTGAACCTGTGTGAATCATGGATGCATCATTCATCACGTAACTAAAATATATTTAAGTCGAGAAATGCTAGGAAACATTTGGCACAACACATAAAATGAAGAAATGAGGTTGATTCATTAGGAGCTACTTTACAAAGCTCTGTTCCATTTTACTGATGAAATAATACTTCTGTATGAAGGTTCAGTTCACAGTTCATACAAAGATTATGGACTCACAGCTTCTTATGATCCGGGCCTTGCTCATTGCAACACTCGAACAAAGGGCGCTCCCAGTGGTTTGCTGCGCAGATCTCATAGAGGCGGGATTTTGAATTTACCATTATTTAAACACCTAAGTCAGAATATCAAAAGGAAGTTGCATAGCTTAAATAATTCTTATAAACGCTTTACTTAGATTTTGATGCATGTAAAGGGAGTGAATGCATAGAAAGGCAATCTCTATTTTCAATTCGTAAAACTCCTCTTAAAATTCTAAAGCCATTGAATGCACTAGAAAGAAAAGATGAGAGAGAGAGAGAGAGAGAGAGCTGAAATTTTATTTTATCATAAAAATAGTTGTTCCTATTTTCTCCATATAAATAATCAGTCTTTAAAATAAATAAAAAAATCCAAAAAGGGGGTGAAGAATCCAATGAAACAGTGTACAAAAGACTGGTTTTACATGTATACCTTGAATGCTTTAGGTATCTACCTTGAACTTCTCTACCTAAGTCTGCCTTTTTTGGCCGGTGCTTATTGAAAAACTTTTTTTTTTTGGGTGGGGGTTTGGTTGAGCTTTGTTGCCCAAAGAGTGTGAGAGGTGTTGTGTTGCCCGAAGAAAGTGAGAACTGTGGTGTTTTATGTATAACTACCCTGGGTGGTGATGGGAGAATCCAGGAGTGAAGGTGTCTGAAATTATAATCCAAATTTTAAGGCTGCCAGCTCTTCTATTGCATGGCAGATTTTTAAGGACCCATGAGCCACTTCTCTCTCACTCTCTCTCACACATACACATAACCACATGAGCAACTTAATTAGCGCCAGTAAAGGACAATAGTTAATTTAACACAAGTTGCTGAAGACTACTTATGTTCAAAAGAAACAAAATAGTCTTTAATTACTTCGTAACCACTATTTTATTAATGTTAAAGAGAAACAAAATGCTCAAAAGGGTGAGAATTTTGTTGGCGTAGCTAACCAAAGGAAGGGAAAAATATAATAAATTATTAAATTAATTAAGAACATGCTAATGCCATTTAAAGAATAGATGAAGAGTGGACACATTTAAATAGTAACTTAATTTAATAAGTCAAGGTTTTACTTTTTAATCTCAGTATTCAATGCCAAATTTTGTTTCACATATTTTTATTACTCAAAACGTTCGTTGTTTTCCATTACAGTTCTTTAATATTTGTTACACCTGTTATATCGTTATAGTAGTGGATTTTTATTTACTTATTAATATATCTTTATTATTCAAAAGTTCGTTGTTTTTTGTTACAGTTCTTTAATATTCATTATGTTGAGCGTATGTGCCTATAAAGTCATAGTTTGGACATTATTAATCATCATATTCTCTTGTTGCATTGTCCATACTGATTAGCAATTAATGTGATGCATGAGGTGTTATCAGGTTCCATAAATTGCATTTAAAGTGGATTACGTGTACTAATGAGAGTAACACGTAGAGAGATGTAATCTTACTAGTCACTTGTAATTTTAAATTAGTTCATAGTTCTCAAATGAAATGTCAATTTCATCTGGATGACTATAACACAGGTAATCTCTATTCGGTAAAATAGTTTATCTCGACCATTGGAGTAGTGAAGTCCGGTAAGTGTGTTGGTGTCCTTAGAGTATATTGAACTGAATCAAGGGTAAGAACAGTATTATTAACTGTCATCTTAATGGAATTCTTAAATTTACCAATTGCAAACAAAGTCTAAACCTTGAAAGGTAAATACCTAATATTTAGCTTAACACACTATTACTCATTACATATTTTAATGATGATAACATTCTCATGGCAATCAGATCATACTTCCCTTTTCCTAAATTAAAGAGCATTGTTCTTAGCTGGTGAGTTTGTAACTTTGTAAGTAAAAGAAGGCAATGATGCCACTAGCTGTTTGACTAAGGTGATATCTCGTACTCTTCTCTTATGGGAAGTATAGGCTTCAAGGCCTGGTAGAAGGACACGGAATCAAGGGTTCATAGGTAGAGGAAAACTACCCCTGATATGTAGCTTGCCCATAGATCCAAAAAGAGAAACTGACGAAATGAAGAGTTGGTTTATGTTAATTTCTCTTGTCAACACTAGTAGGGAATTAGCTAATCAACTTTCCTAATCAAATGAAAGGCTGATAGTAACCTCAAAACAAAGCAATTCAAACTGCCAAATATGTTCCAAGTTTTCTGTAAACTATACTAGCACCAAGGGCAAAAATTGTGCTAAACAAATTTCCTAAAAAGTGCAGTATAAAATTACCCAAATTAGCCCATAGTGATAACCCATTAATGCCTTTAAGTACCATCATGCCCCTTCGGCTGCATGTTTTGCTGCAGTCTACTTCCTTCCTCAATTGAGGAGCACCACAGCGTTCCAAAATAATAGTGGAGTCTTCCAATTGTAACTCAACAATTAGAAACTGTTTTTGTGGTAAGAGTGCTGCACACCCATTCAATACCTGAAAGGCTAGTAACTGTTTTCATGGACTTTCGCTTGGCCTTGTAATCATGTAAATCCAATTTCAATACAACTTTCTGCAACAAAAAGACCAATAACAGTAAACAGCGCAATGCAAATGATATGCAATTGTCTATGGGCCAAATAGTAAAGAACACAAGAAGGCAAAAACAGAGTACAAGACTATAATCCACTTACGAATCTATTCCAGAAAAATAAGAACACCACAAGAGATACAGGATTATCGAGGAGGACATCAAAAGTGAAAATCCACTAAGATTCTCAAATAGGTCCACATAACAAAGCACTGATGGAAAATTCAAGATTTACTCTTATTTGGAAATGGAGAAACCTTCAAGAGATGGGTTTGAAATTCAGAGCATATAAAACAAAAACAAAGTAGTGTGAGATTCATGCTTTCTCTAAGAAAAATGACGGCATTTTGACATATTATCGTTAGAATGAGAGAAAACGCAAAACCCATCAAGAAATGAGCTTAAAATTCACATACAAGCAAAGAGAATTTCTAAAGAGGCACGAATTAGAAATTCACCAAATGGGCATCAAAAAGAACACAATACAAACAAAAATTCCTATTGAATAGTAACCTGTACGTGAATTACAATTAAACCCATCAATGACCAATCAAAAGAAGATTATTTATATTACAAATGGTTATAGTGTTTATATATGTGTGTGTTTGAGTGTGTGTGTGTGTGTGTGTATTCAAAAAGAAGATGAAGAAAGGGAGGAAAATTCCTTGTCGGTGGGTAGTGGGGTGGGAAGGGAGGGGGTGGAGGCACACAATGGACAATGGGTGGCGGCGGATGCGTGAGACAGTGAAGGAGATGATTTCGGGAGAAATTGGGGAAACTAAGGAACAAATCCTAAAAAAACCAGATGCCAACAGTGAGAGAAAGAGAGGGAGAGAGATTGGGTTTCGTTACCTGAAGGTTTTGATGCTTTTTTTCCTAGCAAGATTGGTGGGTGATGGGAGAAAACTGGAGTGAAGGAAGGAGTCTGACCTCTTCTTGCGCATCAAATCTAATCTTTTAGATTCCCCATTTCTAACCCAATAGAGCAGACATTTTAACAACGCTGTCTCTCTCTGTCTCTGTCTCTCTACCAAGTTACAGGGCACTTGGTAAGAAAGTAGAAACAGAGGGGGGAGGCTATTTCCACACCCTAAATTGCTTCTCCACTCCTTTCTCATCATATATATGTTTATGGACAAATTTGACCTCAAAGGACGGAATCTTATACATGGCAATTTCCGCTTTGGTGATCAAAAAATACAACCCAAAAGTATTAAGCGCGTTCAGTATAGTTTTTTTCGCTTAATTTTTCTAAATTTAAAAGTAAAAGTTAAATTTTTTTGACTTTTTAACTATTTTGTTTTGACTTTTTTACTTATTTTTAATTAAAACAAAACTAGAAAAACAAAAAAATAAAAAAAATTTGACTTTTTTTTGTTTGTATACTTAAAAAACACTTGATAAAAATATTGTACCAAACAAGTCCTAAATAGAAATCAGAGTGTTGAATCGGTTATTCCAATTTGCTAGCAATACATAACTAATTATAAGCATCATTGTTGATTTGGAGGTGATGGAGTTGACTTGCCAAAGAAAGCACTAGAAGCTTAGAAGAGAACAGGGGAAAGTTATCAGTTTGCTGATTTAAAGGGCAATATTGTCTATGAATAGAAGCCATGTTAAAAAGGGAGTGGATAAGCAATTTTAGGGGCAGAAATAGCCGCTTCCTATTTATTAATCTTTTGTTTGTTAATGTTCAAGTTTCATTTGACATCTTTATTAGTGTATTTAAAAGTTAATTATATTTTAATATTTTGTTCGTTATTTTTCTTTTACTTAGTCAGTTGATAAAAAGTATAAAAAAAAAAAAAAAGAATTTCAGCTTATTATTCCATTAGTTTGTTATTTTTCATTAGCTTAGTCGGTTGATAAAAGGTAAAAAAAATTTAAACTTTCAGCTTAGCCTTATTCCGTGAGATAAATTGTTATAAATCAAAATCTTTTGAAATCTCCAAAAGAGTCATATACTGCAAATTGATATTATACATTAGTTTCGTTTCTTTCTTTTTTTTTTTCTCTTATTCTTTTGGCTATCTTATGCAAAGTATGCCGGTTACTTTGGCTTGTAATCTGCTATGAGAAAAGTTATTGAATTATTTTAATGCTGAAATTACAATTATTGATGACTAAAATCTGTTTAACTAGGAGATTCTCCAGTTCAAATACATATTAGCAAGAATTAACAGGGAATTTGAATAAAGACTGCTTGGGTATTGCTGATGGGAATTTTCAGCTGCACAGGCTGCATTGACTTGGAAATGTGCCTTGTAAATTTGCATTTGGGATTATGATGGATCGATTTGTAGAAGATAATTAATGTGAATATTGAAAATCTAGTGAAATTGGGGGTCAAGTATTGAGCCTTCATATTTTTTTTGAAGATTTTCAAAAATTTATATTTTTAATCTATTCCTAATCTTCACATGCATAATATCAGGTTGAAGGCTATATACATATATATTAGTGGGATTTTCAATGATAAGAGGTGGTTATGTTGCTAGCTAGCTAGAAATAGAGAAGATGCCTCTTAGAAGAATGAAAAAAAAAAAAAAATTGTATGAAGTATTTCAAGAACCCTGATCAGCTTGAGTAGCATGGCTGTGGAAGGTATTGAAGAGGAATAGTTTGCATCCACTGAAACTATTGAACTATATTTCCACATGTTTTCATTTCGGTTTCCTATCCAAGCTCTCTGTGATACCAAAACGGAAAATGTTCTGTATCTGTTTTCTGTGCTTGGGAATTCTTATGCAAACCTATCCAATGAAGTTCCTTGTAAGGAAAATGCTATCCTTTCAGAAAAATTGTACAGAAACTTCTATCAGAATAATGTGGTAGTTGCATTATTGTAAATAAAAGCATTCATATTAAATGCTTTGTTTAAAGAGTATAATTTTGGTGCATTGACCGTATACATAAGTAGAGCACTAGAGTACGACACGTGTCTTTTAGAATTTAAATACAACATAAACAAACAAGACTCATGGACACATGTCGCATTCTAGTGCTTGCTTGTATAAAAAAAATTCTAAACTATCAGTGCATCAAAATTAAACTCTTGTTTAAAAGTGAATGACTGTTATCCAACTACAATCATTCTAGTGATAAATTTTATAATTAATTTCAATACAGTGTGTTGTGAGTAGATGACCTCTGAAGGCCCTAAAAAAATAGATTTTTTTTTTGTTAGCCCCCTTGAAATAAAGGATGGGGTGACGGCATCTGCAAAGTATATTGTAGTTTCAGCCAGTCGCAAGATTGTCCCATTCTCCAAGTACCTTTCAATTTCCTTTTAATTAATAGTTTTATAGCTTCTTGGAGTTCCCAGCAAGGACACTGACCTTCCATTGATAAATTCAGCCATTCTCAGTCACAGATAGAAAAAAGAATAAGATGGAGAGTCAATTTATTCTAAACCCACCTGGGAATCTCATTTCCTTTGTTCAGATTCAGTAATTAAGTTAGATTACCACAATCTCCAAGTCCCTTCCAATTTTTTTTCCCTTTTCATTACTAGTTTCAGAGCTTCTTGGAGTTTCCTATCGCAGATGCTAACTTCCATTGATAAATTCGGCCATTCCTAGTCCTGTGCAGTAAGCTAGATTGCCACAATCTCCAAATACCTTTCTAAATTTTCCTTTTAATTACTATTTTCACAGCTCCCTTATCCTAAGCTCCAAGCCACATTTCCTTTCAGTTACCTTCCCAATACAAATTTCCAAATTGTCTAGAGTGCATAACTCATCTTTGCCAACTGGCATGGAAAGAAGACAATCACAGGCATCTATCATGATCAATCATACCATTGATTGCAATCACAATGGTCAATCATACCATGTCTAGACATAATATGTAGCCGTCAATATTGGATCCAAATTACCATACACATCCGAAACTATTACATAGTTGCCACGGTATTAACAATGGTTCAAATAAAAGAGTAAGCTAGCATGCACTTCTCACCAATGCGACATCGATATTCTCGGCCGGCCGGAGAGAGATACAAATATATATAATCTACCCAAAGGACAACAAAAACCATTTGGTCTCTCGCTCTGAATCCATAAGAGGAAAGAGGAAGAAGAAGAAAAAAATCCATGGCCTTCAACTGGCTCTTCACTAATAGCACAAAGAACATGCTTGTCAAGATTGTCCATCCCGGGGGACACGTGGAGCTTCATGACAGGCCTGTTCTTGCAGCCGAGATCCTGCTTCGAAACCCAAGATGTTGTGTTGCCCACCCGCACGTGTTCAAGCAGCCGTGGGCTATTGTTACTCCAGAAACCACGCTAATGCCCGGTCAGAAATTCTATGTTGTCCCAATTAGCACAATTAGAAAGCTTCAGAAGCTTGCCTTGAAGTATTCTCCTTGCCTGGTTCAAGAAATTCAAACCAGCCAAAGCTGCGAAGATGAAGGAGAAGATCGTGATGGAAAATTTTCTAAATGCTGTTTGTTTAAAAATAGACAATACTCTTGCTTGAAACAATCAGATGAGAAGAGAAAGAAACCGAATTCTTCGGATGACGATTGCTTTACAAGTTTGCTTACAGTTACCAACATTAAAGCCAGCACTGAGGATTCAAGTGAGGAAACAAGATCATCGAGCAGCATTGGAAATAGTTCAGAGATGACTGCACTTACCAGGAAAAGGAGCAAGGATGGAACTGGGAAGGGAACTATATCTTTGGATCATTGGCAACCAAGCCTAGAGAGCATTAGAGAAGAATGAATGTAACTGGGGAAGCTTTAGTTCAATAATATATAGCCAACCCCTGCATGTGCCCAGGGATCAATTGGGTTCTCCTAGAGGCCTAGTGATGGGGATCAAATTAAGAAGTCGTCCAGGACTTGAGATTTCTTAGAATTTTTTGGAATTTTTATATTTTTCTTTACTTTGTTTCCCTTTGTTCTGTTTGGTTTCCTATTTTGACAATTCCTAGAATGGGTGTATGTATATTGCACTGTAAAAATCTGTCCAAGCTTTGTGAGAGTTTTCCTTGAACTTTTCCTTTGTTTTCCTATTTTTTTTTTCTCCCTCTTTCCCCTTATTCCAACACACGAATTCGTGATTTTTTGACTAGTTCTCTCTCTCCTGATTTCTCCTCCTCCTCCACCATTCCTTTCTCTTTTGGACACATGGGTTTGTTTCCGGTGAGTGTTCAAACAATTATGAGCTTTGGTTGGGTCAGGCCAGTTCTAGGTCGTTACAACAAGAGTAATGCTATACAAACTAAAAATGCATAGAGAATTTTCATGTAAAATGATGAGTCTGAGAACTTTTCAAGTCAAAACAAACACTTATCATAATGGTTTTTAATTATAAAATTGTCATTGCCACATCATTCTAGTAGAAGTTCTATACAAATTTTCTCTAAAAATAGCAATTTTCTTTCCAATTACAAATTTGTTCCATTTTGATCAAGAATCTCTGGTGTCCAATGTCTTTTTTAGGACATGATGGAACAATTATCATTAGGTTAGTAGGGTTAGGGGGTGTTTGGAGAGTTTTTTAAAAAAGTCATAAGCCATAACTTTAAGTTAGTTTTAAAAAGTAACTTATTTAAATGGTTTTTTCAAGTTTAAGCTAGGTCTAAAAGGCAACTTATGCCACCGAGAACCAAACACAATTAGAAAAACTATAAGTTTAAGTCATAAACTATTAAAAAAGCCATCATCCAAACACTCTCATAGAGTTAGGTGGAGAGGGATTGGTCTTTAGTAGACTCGAACCCAAGCTATGGATTGTGATGCTTCTATTTAGTGTGATTCGCAAGCAAACAGTAAAGACGGAGCATGTAAGGTCGTAGTTATTTTAATATTCTACAAAAGATCACATTATTTACCCGACCCCAAGTAGTAGGGAACAAGGTTTAATTGAATTGAGTTGAGTATATAAAGCCAACACATTGATATGTGAAGCCTTTTTTTTTTTCAAGAAAGACCAGATGATAGCCCTAGGATTTTGGCATTATTGACATTGTAGAGAGAGAGAGAACTTAATGAGTGCAGGCAGCCCATGAATTCTCTGTTTGCCCTTGGACAGAATGTTGGGATATGAACAATTAAGAAAACTAGTTGGTAGATAGATGAGCTAGACAGGCGAGTCAAGACGCAATATAGTTGTGTGTGGAGATATTGGCGGTTAAGATGTGGTGAAACATAATTTGTACATATAGTATGTTCATATTTAGCAAAGCCCAATGGCTCCAGGGGATGGTGTCATGAGATTAATGAAATCAAATTATATTTAGCAAGATTGGACATAGTTGAGCAAGTCATTATCACATGTTGCAATTAACAAGCCTGTCCCAACTCTAACCATGTGAAATTGCAATAATCAATTACTTAATGAGCAAAAGCAGCTTAGGCAATGTCACCAGCACATTCTCAATATCACTTAAACAGCAACTAAATCCATGCCTCGAATCCTCAGTTATGTTGAATCGCATTTGAGGTTTAACCTTGAAGAGATGGGGTCAATACTGCGAATCTCTATATGATTCCAAACTAGAGTATCCTCTATTAGTTTAGAATCACAGGTTTAAAAACTCAATTATGTCAGAATCTCAGCTTCTACAATTGCAAGAAAAAGAGAAGGAAAAGAAGAAAAAAAAATTCCGGCATGACTTTAATGCATCTAATTAAATCACTCTAAGAAAAAAGGTCATTTGAGGAAAAATTGACCTCAATGCCTCGAAGGCCAATTTCAGGCAGGTGGCATGGTTTCTGGAACTCTCAGTGATCCCCCCAGCTCGAGAGGTATAAGAGGAATGAAGGAGTGTTTGACATCGGTTATCAAAGGCCTGTAACTTGGTTCTGCTTGTACACATAGCACAGCGACAGCAGCAACCTATCCAAAGAATTGAATCCAATTAACTTGAGATGATTAGAAGAAATCACAAAGTAGAGAAATAGCACTAGTTCTATTGAACGTACTTGATATAAGTGCTTTAAATCCATTGTATTTCTGAGCACAGGATCCACAATGTTTGGAAGCTTTGATCTGTCAGTAAGCTGAGGCATGGCCTGCTTGTCAAATCATGTTTAGAACATTCAGTTCCTGTAACTCGAATGCTTACCAAAATTTCATGGGTTGGCTCAATTGGGTTGAAATAATACGTACCCATGTGACAATCGACTGGCACTGAGCTGATGTTGCTTTTTCCACTGGCTTTCTTCCCGTCAAAAGCTCCAGGAGAACGACACCAAACGCGTAGACATCACTTTTATCAGTTAGTTTACCTGAAAATACAGTGGCAAAGATTATATCATTCATAGACATTCTACTGATGTTTTGGCTCTCTGGTTTTAGGGACACATCCAAGATTCATTTGTAGACAATTGAATGTAAAAACATGTTTGCAGCAGAACAGTACCAGTTTCTTGAATCTAACTTTCATAGTCCCCTGCTATACACGAATTTGTTGGGAAAAAAGGGTCAAAATACACTTGAAGCAAAATTTCCACAAAATTGCTTGATCTCAATAGCTTACTGAATTCATATTTGTTTGACAAGTTTTCATATTATGACTGCATAACAAAAAATTAACTTGGATTTGTTGCATGAGTTGCTGTAGTATTAGAGATCTTCTAGGCAAGACTTAGTGACATGCAATACTTGAGGGCTACTGGCACATTGGACTTGGAAAGGCAAAAAATATCTCAAGAAAAAGTCAAGACAGGGTTAAAAGACAAAAACAAAATGGGCTTGAGTGAGGAAAGTGAGGTTCATGCAGGAAAAACTGAATCAGGTATCCTCATCTAAGGATTTTCCTGAAAAGTTGGTCAAGTCCCCATTCTACAGATTACTTATTCAGAAAATCCTGGATTCTGCAACATGCAATATAATTTTTCAGTGTATGTTTTCTTCAAGCAAAGTTTTTGTAGATTGGGGAGTCTTGTAACCATGGATGAATTTACAATAGGATAACTAAACTTCTGCATTTGCCCTAAATTTTTAGCTTTGTCTTCTACATATCAGCTTGACATCGAGGCACTTTAAGATCTACAAAAGGAAAAGACTGGAAGAAGAATGTTGTTAGAAAGTGAGCATATTTGGGCACACAAGAAAAGTTTCGATGTTCACACAAAATATTAAAGAAAAGCTCGTAGAAAAAAAAAAAAATGTGCCAAGTAACAGATATCAAGCAACCAGTGGCTGTTAAAACTGTATAGAAAATAGTATAGCTTCAAAACTCCAGTACAATATTTGCATACCATCCAAAAGGTACTCCGGGGCTACATATCCCAAAGTTCCTGAAAGCATTACATTGTCCTTGCTTTGGTTTCCACCAGCTATAGCTAGGCCAAAATCAGAAAGCTGAATCAACGCAAAACTGATTAGATAAACAGAACTTTTAGCTAAACTTCATGGGAGAACAACACAGATGTGAGCAATCACTAGATTTCTTTATTTTTATTTATCTTAAAGCATCTTACTTATTTAATTACCTTAGCATTGTAGTTGGAATCAAGAAGAATGTTAGATGACTTCAGATCTCTATGAATCATGGGAGGGTTGCAGCGCTCGTGAAGAAATTCTAATCCTCTGACCAACATCAATAATGGTTGATTGTGATGCTCAATATAAGAAGAGACTCAAAAATACAAATAAAACAAGATAAATTGGCAGAATGGTGTACCTTGCAACATCTAGAGCAATTTTCATCCGGAGATGCCAGGTTAAAGCTGATCCATGAGATGGTCCTAAAAAATCAATTAAAAGTTAGAAAAACAAAAAAATCAGTTTCTTAATGTTGAATAGTTGATTTCATTATCTTTGTGTAAATCTTCCTTGCCTCATATGGAGAGCAAAAGACTTCTTACCATGCAATTGGGATTCCAAAGACCCATTATGCATCATCTCATAAACCAGAAACCTTGTCTCGCCATGAATGCAGTATCCAAATAGAGAAACTATATTCTGATGATGGATTTTGCTTAACCAATCCACTTCATTCTGCAATTTGAATAGGTAAATAAAAAGGAATTCATAATTTACAACAAGAAAAGCAATACCAACAGATAGATTCGGAAGCAATGTCCGGTCAAAAGTTACCTCGAATTCTCTTTCAGCATCCTGGCTTCCGCCGTGGAGTCTTTTCACAACTGCAAGCAAGTTATCATTGAATCGAGCTTTATACACACATCCAAATCCACCCTCACCCAAAACATTGTCTTCGCGAAAATTGTTTGTTGCAGCTACTAACAACTGATAGTCGATAGAAGCAACAGAACCCTTTTTACCAGCCCTTCTAATAGAATTGAAGCTACCCAAAATTGGACCCAGTGAAAGTCCTTTCGCAGCATCTTCAAATTGATATTTGAAAGAAAAAGGAAAAAAAAAAAACACACAGGAAATCACATTAGGAGACCAATATGCAATAAAGCTGCAGCTTTATTAATTATCTCAAGAAAAACATGAAGGAGAAGTGGATGAGAATTTCTTCACAAAAACTGAAAAAAGATACCCTGGCTCTGTTGGCTTTTAGGATTGGAGTTCTTCAACTTCTTCTGCCTACAGATCCAGAAACATAACAGAGACAGCAAAATTCCACCAAGGAGACTTGAAGCAACAATGAGTGCTATAAGAATTTTCTTGTTCAAATCCTGGTGGTGCACTTCTTTTACCTCTGGCACTCCTGATATCAGAAATAGTTGCAAACAATGAAAGAAAATACCTTATTTTTCCAATATTAATGTACTACAACCAATTTTGCTCATTGATATGACACACTGACCTAAAGCTGCCAGAAGAGGGAAGAAAGCTGTGTCCCATTATCAAAGAAATGTATATGTTTATTTCAAAAATTCAGGCAAAAATTTGAGCAAAATTGGTGATTGAGCAGCAAAATAGAACAGAACGTCAGTCCTGCTAATATTAAGTAATTTTTAATTACATACTTTTTAGCATTTGACTTCCAATTTTTCTTATCAGATTCAAACAGCTGAAAAACCATTGGCCCATGAAAGGAAATGATGAAGAGAACTAGAGACAGAAACAAATAATGATAGGCATTAAAGGATTACCTGGAGAGTGAGCTACCATTTCTGATGAGATTTGAGAAAAAGGTTCTTTCTCAGCTTGAAGAACTGGGTCAGGAATGGAGGAAAGAGGATAGTCTAGTCTGGCATCAGTTGCAGCTGAAAACCAAGTGGAGCTGAAAACCCAAATGGGTGTTAGCAGAACAATAGGATTCATATCATTTCTTGGTTAAAAATGACACACTAATGTTTGAGAGAGAGAGAGATACACACTAATGTTTGGAGGAACAAAATATCAGACACGAAAGAAGTTTTACAAAGTCCCAAAACCAAAGCTGCCACACACAGACATTTAAAACTATAGGAACAAAATATCAAGACAAGAAAGAAGTTTTAGAAAGTCCCAACACCAAGGCTCCTCTCTCTCTCTCGTTGTCTCGCTTTCTATATGCAAAATGGGACAAAGCAAAGCACTGTTGCAGGGGAAATCGGAAAAGGGCTTTTTTTTTTCGTATAAAAAAAATCCAAGCAAGAGTGGCCAATGCACATCTATCATGTGGCCGTTATCAAAAGGTTGAAACCCCACGAATTAAAGAGACTCACGTAGATTCTGATCTCCGGACACTTGAAAACGAGGGGTCGTGCCTTCGTGGGGTTCATTCAGATCACTTACCCTTCAGTATACTCCAGTTGCCAATTATGTTTGCCATGTTAGTATTTTCTCCAACCTATTATTTTCTCGACTTCATGCAAGCTCATTATTTACACCAACAGCTTTTTTTTGTTTTTTATTTTTGTTATCTGTTACTTGAAAATTAGCCCTAAAAACAACTAGATGAACCGAGCCTTTGGTAAGTTTTTTTATTTATTTATATGGACAGTTAAAGAACTCTACGAGACTCAAACTCTAGTCAAATTTATAATGTAGAGAAGGTTTTGTGTGGGCTTTTGAAAACTTGCTACACCGGCAACCACCCAGGCCCACTCAAAACTGGTAGATTATGAGAGTTTTGCCGGTCTTTGAATGAGTTTAGCAAGTTTACTTGGAAGGGGTGAGTTTCATGGGGACAACTTATCTCACGTCATGAAACGTAAAAAAGAATGGTCAAAAGATATGAGGTCCCTTGGGAAAAATTGTATTCTAATCCCATGAAGAATTGGTTATGCTTATGTTTTAACTTCTAATCAACTTTAGAAACGCAAAAGATCAACGTTTTAGGTTCCAACATTAAATGAGCGCTGAATTCAGTCTAAGCAAAAATGACATCTCACATGAATAGTCACTTTCAGTTTGTTCCTGATTACAATCCTAATTCAATTGTCAATCCTTGGTTTCATTACTTTGACTGGACATCTGAGCAAGACATATCACCACACAAATCCTACTCCACATGTAATTGGTTGCATCAATCAATGCTTGCGCTGCATTATATTTTAACATTGAGTCTCACATAAATTGTATAATGTAAACCCACCACCTTCCGCAAAAAAACATTGATTTTAGCATTACTCTTTATTGTTTAAAACACACATACTTTATACTCAGGGGTTAGCCTAGTGATTAAGACTTAAAATTTAGAGGTCTACTTCTATTAAAATTTTAGTTTCGAAACTTCTTAAATATTATCAATTTTTTAAAACTATTTTCAAAATTTTTGACTAATAGTTATTCGATTTGTGTGAGACGGGAATACTACATAAATTTTGATATTAATCAAGATGCGCACAAATTGACCCAAACTCCTAATTATCGAAAAAACAAAAATAAACACACACACCTCATAACAACCTACTCATTATTCTTCTAAAAAAAATTTTCCCGTTAAAAAGGGGTAACTTCTCCATACAAAAGTAAGTTTGCAAGAATATGATCCTTCTCGTCAAACCCTATAATGACGGGAGCGTGCACCGCTCTACAGCTACATTATATGTTCCCAAAAGTCGTGGCCATATAGATGGATCCAACCGTCCCAAAAGGATAATGATTCAGTCAACTTAGCTAGGTTAGTGAAGTGTCGTAGTCAGATCTTTTGTTGGGTAACCCACATCAAGGGCAATAAGGTGAGAAAAAGTGCAGACTGAACCTCCTATTCCCTCACCCCAACACACACACATAGGAAAAGGAAAAGAACACAAAAAAAAAAAAAAAAACCTCTTATTTTAGGACTTGTAATTTAGTGTTTTATCCTAACTGGTTTTGCAAAATTCAAGTCCAGGAGGGAAAGCAGCAAATATGAAATAACCAAACTACTTGATGATGGAAACAGCCAGATACTGCTTTACTCCATGGTTTTGTATATAGTTGTTATATATTATATATGAGCAAATGTTTACAAAACTACTAGTAATTGAATCTTCCAAAGTTTATGTTTCAGTTTGACTTCTATATATAAACAACAATAATTATTATTGGACCATAATGTCAATGTTTGATCGAATAAGCTTGGATTTAGTTAGCAGTAGAAGTTTTCAACAAAATAAATAAGTGAAGCAATAGATTCCTTATTCTGTGATGCTTACTGCTAAAAGACACGATGGAGAAACTTTAATTTATTCATCAATGAAAGGTCCAAGGCAAGAAATAGGACTTTGGTTTCATAATTTAAGACTAAAACACCAATACAAAGTTACAAACAGCAGGTGACAGAGACAAGGAAACACACAGATTTTCTATTCTGGATTGTGTATGGAAAAGATTATAGGTTCCTCCTCGTTCACGGAATTAATGAGTTAAACATCTCGATGACGTATTGGATTAAACCACCTCTCTCTCTCTCTCTCTCTCACTATGTGATGCTCTTGCGAGCTCTACGTCTGCTTATATTTCTTGAAATATACTAAATGAGTTGGCAAAATATACCAACGAAAAGGACTTACAAACGAATCAAGGGTAAATGATGATTCTCGCATCATATAGAATGATGCCATTTGGTTTTAGTTTGACTGTTGTTTACTAATTGTTTTTTTTAACTAAAATTTATTTAACTTTTTAATGAAAAAAAAAGTGAAGAAGCCAAAAAGCTACATAAATAAGGGATAATCAGCTTATTTATGGTTTAAGTAGTTTTTCGCTTCTTTACTCATTTTTTTCCTTTTTATTTTTTTGTTTGAGTAAAAATTTAGAATCACTCATACTAAAAAACTTAATTTTCATTGAAAAAGGCTAAAAAAAAGATTTTTTTTTGGGGGGGTACAGTTTTGAAAAACACCAAATTGAGCGTCTGAACAGCTATGATAGAAGTTCGGTGAAATCAAATTATCTGCCGATACATGTTAACTTGATGCTTTAAATAGACAGGTTCCAGAATTAAATTGGTTTTTTTAAGGTCCTGCAGGTTGATCTTCCAGAATTAAATTCTCCACTTGTTTCACATCAATAGTCAAGAGTCACTACATGCCTTCGATCGGCACAACAGTAAAGCAGCAATGTTGCAGACTTGCCTGATCACTTGTCAATGTTAATGTCTTTCTATCATAAAAGCAACTTTTCACTAAATTTCTCCTAAGCAAATTGCCTCCACCACAGATCATACCTATAGTTATTTGTCCTCTTTCTTTCTTTTTTTCTTTTGGCCCTTTACAAGTTTGTCATTTCTTTTCTTTACTTCCATTTGATGATGAAGAAATTTGTTGAGAATAAACTTGTTTTTCAAAGTTTAGAGTACGCACAAAAAGCCTGTGTTCCAACATAGGTGAGATGAGGTCTAACACAGTGAGATGTTGAGAAGAAATGTTCTCTGACGAGTATGTAGAGTAGCCTACCTGCTTATATAAAAATAAAAAAAAAACAATTAAATCTTGCTTATGTATGATATTGCATTGAAAATTTGGACTTCATATTATTTTTTTCCTCATCTTGATTTCTTTTCAAATTCAAAATATGCTGGCTCATGAGGAATGGCATAAAAATAGAATATGCTCGAAATTCATGAGAAGCATAGTTTGAATATGGCAAGTGAGCCAGCTAGCACTTGCAATATGATCAAATATTGTGATATTTAACAGGCTAAAGTGCTTCTTGCAGCATTAATTAGTTTTTTGGGCCCAGACATGTCTAATGATGCTCAAGGTTGAGGGCATGGAAAGTAGCTGAAGCCCATGTTAAATCTCTTAATTGTGCTCCTAGCCAAACCTAAGTTAGCTTAGATGTAGGCAAACTATAACAACTGTGATCAAGTATGTGATCAGAATAGGCATTGATAATATATATCCATTCTGATCAAGATCTGCCCAGACCCAGAGATACTAATCTCTAAATCTTGCTTAGATATATATAGATAAACAAACTATAACAAGTGTGATCAAGTCTTTGATCAAAATATGCATTGATAATATATAGGAAAATACTATTTTTTTTAAAAATTTATATAAAAAACTTTACAAGAATGATGCGATAGTGATAGTAACATTATTGTAATTAAGAGATGTTTTTGTTTTAAAGTGAATAATTTTTATCCAACCACATTATTGTAGTCATAAATTTTGTATAAATTTTTTTATACAGCATTAACCTAATAAATATCCATCCTCATGAAGATCTGCCCAGACTGAGAGATGCTAAGAATAGGTAATCAAACAAATAGTCCGAGTCCTGTACTAATGATTTACATATTAGAATTTTAGAATCAAAACAAATGTTGCAAAAGTGGTTGACATCGAAAGTAGTATTCCAGGGTCTTCTTCTATTAGCATTTAAGGTTCTTCATTCATGTCAATTATGGCACGTAAAACTAGGCGGCAGCCCTTTCATTGAATATTCGCCCATTCCGCCATAAACCCTTCTTCAACTGCTAACCGTTTGACTCCTAAGCCATCACTAACACATCGTTAATTCAAATTGTCTTTTTTTAACATTTTTATCCTCACACTTTATGTATCTCACATAGATTATACATTTCCACATCTCTCTTTTTGCCAACGGCCAACTCCAACAAATATATATATATATATATAGATCCACTCTTTACATAACTAAACGATGCATGTTTAATATACTGATCTATATGCCATTTCAAAAACTTGAAAGAAAGTTTATATGATTGACGGAATTCAATGTAATTTACCCTCTTGGTTATATGCTTGGTGAGTGAGTGAGTGAGGGTCTCCATGCAATCCAAATCCATGTCCATTGAAGTTCGCAACTGTTAGCTGGCAGCAAGAAGCTAGTATTTACTTCTTACTAACAGTGCTGCATTTAAGTATCATGCATGCAGTGCAGGAGGCGGATGGAGCAGCTTCACCTCCTCTGCCTAAACGTGGCCTTGTGATGCCTATCCTGCAGAAGAGAACATCAACCTAATAATAGCAGCCGTATGACTATTGAAGACACCACAAATCATTATGCTGCTCATACGCACCGTATATCTGTCCTCCTCCATTCTCACTAGTATATATAGCTGAGTTAAAAATGAAACACCATTTACCACACACACACACACACAGAGGAGAACAATGAAGTAGAGAGATCATGAAAGCAAACAAAGTGGTGGTGGTTTTGTTAGCATTGCTCTTGATCACTTCAATAATTGCAGAAGCCAGAACTCTCTCAAAACAGAGAGATAACCGGCAAAGGAGAGAAGAAGAGGACAAAAGGAGAAGCAGCAGCGGTAGCAGGACTAGAAGAGGAAGAAGAAGAAGCAGTGGAGGAGGAGGAGGAGGAAGGTCGAGATCAGGATCAGGATCAGGAGGAGGAGGAGGATCATCAAACTGTGACCCACTGTATCAGTTCCTCTTCGGAAGCTGCGGCCAATGGCCTTTCCCACGTTCTTCTCCTACCAACCCATTTGAGCAGCCGCCCACTCCGTCTCCTCGCCTTCGTCCTCCCCCACTGCTGCCGCCACTTGTGCCGTCTCCTCCTCAAGTTCCTCTGCCACCACTGGTCCCTTCGCCTCCTGCAATAGTAGTGCAGCCGCCGCCTCTAATATTTTCACCGCCACCAGTAATTTCACTCCCACCACCAGTCATCCCATCACCATCACCACCAACAGTAGTTCCTTCGCCCCCAGTAGTATCACTTCCGCCGCCAGTCAACCCATCACCCTCGCCACCAACAGTTGTTCCTTCACCACCCCCAGTAGTATCACTTCCACCCCCCTCGCCACCAACAGTAGTTCCTTCACCACCGCCGGTCACACCATCGACACCGCCAGTAGTCCCTTCGCCTCCACCAGCCTCACCCCCACTGCCTCCAGTATCTTCTCCGCCACCAGTCTCGCCCCCACTGCCACCTCCAATGTCTTCTCCGCCACCAATCTCACCCCCACCTCCAACATTATCTCCGCCACCTTTACCACCACCACCCCCACCGCCCTTAGTCCCATCCCCACCTCCACCATCCCTTCCACCACCTTCAGACCCTTCTCCACCTCCACCTGAAATACTACCCTTTGCATTTCCACCACCACCACCACCACTGGTTCCTTCACCACCGCCCCCTGAAGTCATACAACCACCAATATTCCCCTGGCTATCACCTCCTGATATAGTCCCAGAGACTCCAACCCTTCCAACATTTTCTCCACCCCCAGTTTTTCCAACACCGTCAGACCCAGATGAACCTACACCTGCACCACCGGTGCCCATATTTTCACCTCCTCCGAACTTCTTCCTTCCGCCACCTGAACAAGATCTGCCACCGATTGAATTTACACCAGCTCCACCTCTAGTCCCAATGTTTTCTCCACCACAAGAGCCTCCAGAACTTCCACTACTTCCACCTGCGCAACCATTTACGTTTACTCCACCAATCTTATCCACCCCTCCACCAGACACCGATGTGACTCAGACGCCAACATTTCCATTTCCACAGTCACCGGACTTGTTTCTGCCGCCTCCAGTGATACCGGGTGTTCAGACGCCAACGTTTCCATTTCCAGTGTCACCGGACTTGTTTCTGCCGCCTCCAGTGATACCGGATGTTCCTGAGAATCCAGTGCAGCCGCTACCATTTTTTACCACACCACCAGCACCAGAAGTTGATTTCAATCAGCCATTCCAGCCACTATCTCCACCACGACCTTTCTTCCCACCATTTCAGCTTCCACCCCAATCTGATTCACCTCCGTCAAAGAAATAGACTCTTGTTTTAACTTCTTTTTTTTTTTTTTTTTCCCATGCTCAGCCTCTACTTGAAATAATCAGAATGTAGTCCCTAAAGCTAGAAGCTATTGAAATGTATTTATACTATGTTATGCATGACTGGTGACATTTTACATGCATTCTATTTACCAACAATTTGATTCACAGTGAATGACAAAACAATTTATATTAGGGTACCACAAATAAAACTAGAAACTTGAACAAATTCATTGGACAATCTACAAACATCTCCTCAAGCAATTTTTGCTCTTATTTTGTTATAATCTTGGCAGTTCTTCTATTAGATCTATACCTGGGTATCCAAAAATCAGGCACAGATTACAACTAATTTTACAGTAAGAAGCTAACAGGGATGGAAAAAAATTAAAATTCCAATTCCATCTTCCCCCAAAGTAGGACGGAAGAAGAATGTTAATTCCTTGCATGTTTCTGCAGCGGGAGGAAGACAGAACCAGACTCGGGTCCAAGCAGAGTCAATGAATCAAATGCCGATTGTTTCATCTTCTCAGATGGAAAACAGGGGCAACGACAAGGCAGCAGCTTCCCTTCATGGTCAGACAAACACAGCGGCTGTGCAGCCACACTCACCAACTAGGGATCAAGCCAATACTCAAGGAACAGATTTGCTTGATATAGAAGATGATTTCACTGTGGTCACGAACAGGAAGAAAGGGAAGAAGAACAAGAACGCACCGAAGCAGCCCTTAAGGAAATGATGGGGACTTGCAACATTTGCCTCATAAAGACCACAAGTATTAGGGTCTTTCCATGCTTGTATTTGATGATTGCAGTTTCTTTATATGGCACTTTAGGGACATAGGGACTGTTTTGTTTTGTTGGGGCTTAGGCTTTCCCCTTTTTGTGCTCATGGGTATGCCCTGAGTTGTGATCCTTCTTTTTGATCTATTCAAATTTATTTACCTGATCCAAAAAAAAAAAAAAAGAATGTTAATTCCTTTTGTCTTTTTTGGGGTACATTGGAGAGCTGAACAAGGGCGAGTCGAACCCCTAACCTCAATCATGACTTGGGGACGACATTACCACTAGGCTAACCCCTCTCGTCCAAACAAAACAGATTTTGCAACATGCTAATCTAGTTCTTGTAATCAGGGTTGTCCCTGAGACCAAGTTTAGAAAGAACAAGGCAATAGGAACGCCAGTCAGTTCTTCTTAGATAATTCAACAACTTCTTCCTCCTCTGGACCATGGCTAGAAGACCCTTGCGAGAATGCTTGTCCTACAAAAATTTATCAGAATATAGCACCTTGTAAGCAAAGAAGTGGCAGAAGGAAACTTAGATATGTAACACAAACACACAGATAGGGGAGGGGGCACAAGTGGAGAGTTTCACAAGTCCAACTACTAACAGGGTCTAGCCCCCACTGCAAAGTCTATCCTAAAGCATTGTATTCATGTCCTTACTGTTATAACAGCAACTACAAAGACATCAATTGAAGTGGAATGATTAGAATGATATATCGCCATTGCGAAATTATAATGATTGATTTAGGACATAGTATGTAGAGTTAACTAGAACATTTGCAGAAGCAGAAAATTTACCTGCATGTTTACGGAAGAAAATTACAGTAAAATAATCATAATTTACACCATCATCAGGATGACAAGCAAACATGAGATTTGAACCATCCTATCTTCTGACGAAAACAAGACAACATGAAATGACGACTTTACTATAAAAGCAATCTTGCCATTGTTTTATTGACACTGTGGTTTTTATCTCTAGTACAGAGCTCAAAAGAATTATTCAACAACAATGTACAACATATTCAATATGCTTCAAATGTTTGCCAATTACTTGGTGTATGTTTGGACTTTGGTTACTTATTAAAAGCAAAAAGATATGGAGGGCCAAAACACCAAAGGCCCAAAGCTATTCTTTGTGAAACACTTTTAAGTTACTTTTACTTAAGCTCTTAATAGAAAGAGCTACATTAAAGATCACCACCAAACAGCTCCTTAATAATGAATTATCTACCTCCCAACAATAACCATCACTCCTAGAAAAAAAAATCTAAGATAGCAACAATGTAAACAACATTATTATAACATCCTCTTTGTCAAACCACAAAAAAAAGTGAAAAATGTTGTAAAATATAGAGAATTGATCCACATAGTCACCTTCTTGTGTAAAGCCGTGGACAGGTGTTTGATCTTTGTTGTCAGTTGTGCCACTGCAAAACAAGTGTTGAAGAGTTATTATTTAGATACCAACTCATGGAACATGGTATGGACACAGAATAGGAGCATAACTAAAATGTGTGTAAAGTGGTCTCCTGCAAACCAAATTAAGTAACATCCCTACCTTGGTAGGTAATTTCAATTTTCTACAGCTTACAACTGTTCTGAAGAATGGATCAAACGATATGAAGTTTAGAGTTCTTTTGCAATATGCAGGTGAGCTAACAAGCAAAGATGATAAAGTTGGATTTTCTAGTTTTCAACCATCCATTCCAGCTTCAGACCAAGAATTGTTAATTAATATATGGAACTTCTATATGCATCAAACCAAGGTTTCCTGAACAAAATACTACGAAAGAATATTTCAAGACTCCCTATTTAAAAACAAGTAAAGATATCTAAAGAAAGAGTAACTTCAGTTCATCAGATTCCTATACCAACTTTAGGTTCAGCTAGACAATCCTCTCCAACTCTTCCAATTTATCTAGAGGCATATTCTCACAAAATGAGAAAGAACCAGCTTTTCTGTGACAAATTAAACCATCATCCTGCCTAACATGGACCACGGTACTGGTCATTAAATCATTCATTGGTCCTCAATGAACATGGGGAAAACCATTTGGACAAATTCTCCCACCGTGTTCCACACTGGATTTTTCTTCCACCTCGCAAATGTAATCTCTCATAATTATATTTATTGCCATCTTGGCCACTAATCTACCTTAACGATGCTTCCAATCTCGAAGAAGTTCTCAACTAAAAGGGTACACCAAGCAGCAGACATATACATAGCTAGTGTATGACACATTTGATCCAACTTTCTTGTTCCAGGGAAACAGGAGTGACAGAAACCATGTTTTCTATGAAAAATTGAATTGAAATCTCTGGCAAATAACTATGCCTGTGTTTTCAGTCCTCCCCTTTTATTTATATATTTGAAGAACATCATTTAAAAGACATCTTCACAATAGTTTATTAGGAGAAAAAAATCAAAATACAGTTAAGAGACTAATTATTGACCAAAATGATCCGATGGAGAATTGGAAGCAATCCAAAACAGAGAAAGAAAAGGGGTTGAGGCGGGGATTGTTTGCAGGAGTTGATGGAATTTTAAGGCACTATGCAACAAGTTATATGTCATCTTTCCTAGATAGACTTAAGAAAAATAAAGTATAGAATGTTTTACCTTGAACACGAGCAGATCCACAATCCGACTCGGACATTTTAAATGAATCTCTGACTTTTTGAAGCTCAAGTTTCAGTTTCTCTGAAGACGACATGTTATCTGGATGGAAATACTGCATAAAATCAGATTAAAAATTGAAACGCCATAAGGGTACAAACGGTCAAAGAAATATTAGAAAAGGTCAAACAACTTCATGTAAAACTAACCAATGAACAGAGATCAAATACATTATGTTTTCATCCAGTTTTTCAAAGATAGGATAAGACTCTTTGAAAGATAGGAAGCACAAAATAGACATAGACCTACACTAAATTGTGCATGCTGATAAAAGCTTTAATTCTTATTCTTTCTTTTTCTTTTCTTACTTCATCTAAAGAAAAACTACATCAAAAATCATATGAACTCACTGTATTACACCACCACATACTAACATACAAATTTATTGAAGCAAAACCATAGGTCTTTATATCATACTTTTTGAAGCAAAACTTTGGTCACACAAAACTTGCTCACCCTTATAGACAACATTCTTCATGCTAAACCAGAAATGAGTACTCTAAATGAATCTTACTTATCCCAAAAAAAAAAAAATGTATTCTAAATGAATCTCATAAAAAATAAAAAAATAAAAAGACAAAGAAAGTCTACAAGATGTAAACAAGTGTTCAAAGCATCAAAACCTCCTATTCACAGTTTGTCAAGGTTGGTTGGACTTTGAAGTTTTTGTGGTACGAGGATGACCAAGATTTATTCAGGCATCTGACAATGTATCTCACATATTCAGATGAGTATGATACTGAAAAGAGAGCCATATTATAAAGATGTCATCTAAGGAGGATTATTTAGCAAAGAATGGAATGGGGACCACCGTACATGTTGACATGAGTTTGGAGGAGTCCAAGGAATATAGTTGATCACAATAAAAAGGAAGGATAATAAAATAAATGATAGAAGACAAAAGACAATACTTGCCTTTTCAACTAAGTGCTCCTTCGGTGGTGCCAGCATAAAGTTCGGAGTTCCGCCAAGCTGGCTCAAGACATCGAGTCTCTGAACTGGAACAATGAATTCAGCTTAATAAATTACAAGTATATAATGTAAAAAGATGTACCTTAGAAACTATTCGTGCCTATGTACATTGAGAAATTAAGAGAGAAAATTGGTCCAAATTCCATGTTACCAAAAGGATACAGATTCTTCAATTAACCTTCTGATCAGGCATAAATTAAATGAAAAATGCAGCTTTCAGAAGGGGGAAAATTTAAAAATCTTGGCAATGTGGCCATTGCTCACACTCATCTAAATGAAGGCAAGAATTGTGCAAGCAAGAAAGTAGACTCAACTAAGAAACCCAAAAGTGGTAAAGAAATGTTCGAGAACCGTAGAATTTTCCATTGCAAAAGGCTCATTTAACAATCACAAGGATTGTAACAGAAGATAATAAATTCAACGAAGAAATCATGACTGGCGAAAAACTGTGCAACACGAGTCTTTTGATTGACCTTAAAAGAATAGTCAGAATAGTTCACTTATTGATTGACCTTACTCTATAACGAAATCACAGAAAGATGGAATATTTTAAAATGTTTGCTTCTGCATCTTCATTGCATTCTTTGTAGTTTGTAACCTCTAGAGGATCTAGACATTCCAACCTTTAACCAGAGGTTCTGTCTACATAACAAGAAGATTAGTAAGGAATGGATTATTTAAAGATAGTAATGCATATAGAAGTAGCAGTAAACTGCTGCTGAACTTCGGTCACTGCCTTTTGAGTGAAGATTGAGAATGAGCGAGAGAATCTGTACTAGGGTTTTGCACCTAGGTCAATATATTCAAAATTCCAGTTGTCACGATCATGAAATTCGCAAATTCAATGCTATTCAAAGAAAAATGAAAGATAAAAAGAGTATGGGTAGCCCTATTGCCCCTTTTAGAGTAGAATACAATCATCTGGAGCATTAAACAGTAGCACTTTGCCTTGACACAAGGCCAGGATTGTTCTGGCAATGGCAACAGCAAAAGAGTAACAATCAATTATAATGGAACTTCACATAGTTTCACAGTCCTGGCAAAATTACTCAAATTAAACTTCAGTGAAGTGCTACCCTATGGCAGCAACAAATAGTTTCAAGTAGTATTGAATGGTCATAATGAATTGTTAGAAGCCAAAGTCTCTGCTTTTAAGAAGGAATTAAGGTATGTACTGAAAAAGTATTTGATTAAATTAGCAACAGTACTAGACAGACCACATTCTAACATTTGAGGACTTCAATTGGATTGACTTCAAGATACTAACATAATCGCAATAGCAAAATTACCCAGTGTAGGTACCTAGTCAGCGGGCGCCACGTGGCACCCCACTTGCCTGCTTGGCAGACCACGTGAGCCTCATCGGTACCCCAAAGTCAACTATGGGTCAAACCATAACTGGACAAACCAGCGCAACGCTCTCGCTCCTGCGGCAGGCTCAGCGCCCCATTACCAAGCCTCATTCAAATAGCTCCAAGAGTTCCTCTTAATCCAGGTCCCCGCGCCTGCATGGCTCTGGCCAAAACAAGCGTCTGTGCAAGACAGGCCCTGTGCCTCACTATCTAACAGGCCCAAGCCCCTAACTATTTAACTTACCCTCGCTCGGGAGCTCTCTCCATTGGCAGTGGAATGGAAGCTAGAACCAAAGGGACCGTTAAGCCGTGTGCTTCACAAGCGCGCAGGGGACCAATCCCGTCAACCAGCTAAGAGAGAGATCTACTCTCAGAATCACTCGAATACTGTATCTTAAATATTAAATGCTGATCCAACGCACATTTAATGCAATAGACACGTGGCGAGCCATGGTTAGATAATTGCCTGACTCCATGGCAGTTCACATCCAATTGCCCGCCGCGGCCGCTAACATGGCTTCACGAGGTCATGATGGCAGAACTCAGGCCTGCCAGTCATGAGACGCCACGTGTCCGCACAGTGCTAATCATTACTTACTATAAATACTCTCAACACATTTATGACAAATAGACACAACCTAATCACATTTATTACACAAACCCTCATGGCTCCTGAATCTCTCTCTCTCTTGTTTGCTCATTTGGTTCTTGCCCCTCCACAGCTAGGAGACTCGAATGAGTTACTCTCAGTGATTGCCAGGACTCCCAAATGGGCCCCACATAAGTCAACCTTACGCCCTACGGTCAAATCCCACAAACACCCAGCTATCAACCATTCAAGTACTTAAACAACTATAGCAGGCAATTCAATAGATGCAATCAGCATGTATTGGAAGTTCAATCAACTCTGTTCAGTTGAATTAATTTCAAATCCTAATTATGAGACGAGCAATTTGATAATCATGTCATCAGATATAACCACCATAGAAACTATTCAACAACTCAATCAAATTGCACTTACTCGTTTGCTTCTTTGTTTTCTCATCATCTGATATACGCAATCTGATAAGGCTATCTCTCAAATCCTTGAAGGTAACGCCACCAATCCTCGACTCTGTTTCCTTCTCCTCCACCTCTCTCAACTTCATCAGCCTCTCATTTAACTCCCCCAACGAAAACCAGTTCTCTTGCCTGGCCTGCGGCCTCAACTTCCTCAACTTCTCCCCCAACTCCCCGTAACTATACATCTTCACAAACTCCGTCTTCATCGCAGGTGACTGCGCCTCCTTCTTCTCCTTGATCTCCTTTGCAAACACAGACGCAGGAAGCCTATCAGTCCCCCCAATCACAAGCGTCGAGTCTCTCGCATTCGGATCAACAGGCCGCAACTTGAAACTCTCCTTGAACTTCGAAAGCGACAACGGATCGCTATTATTGACTTGGTCCTTCGCAGCATTGGATTGGAGATGACGTAAGCTCTCGCGAATGGCGTCGAACGAGAACCTCCCGCCTTTATTCGCTTCGTTGCTGGAATCTTCGCCTTTCGAGATCACATTTCGTTTGTAAAGCTCCTGAAAAGAGATGGGCCGTGACGACGGAGACGGAGATGACGACTTGTCCTCCGGCGGCGGTGCGGCGGAGCGGCGGCGGAACTCCGTGAGGTTCTTGCGGATTTCTTCGAGAGAAGAGACCGTTGAGGGGGTCTGGGTGAGGGGAGAAGTGGAGGAGAGAGAAAATGACTTGCGAGGTTGTCGCTGTTGTTGCTGTTTGAGACTGGCCTTGACGTCGCTGAAATATGACGCGAAGGAAGATTGGGATTGGGATTGGGATGGAGATGTTGATGGTGATCGTGACGAAGAGGTGGTGTTTTTGTCTTCGACATTGGAGTCTGAGGTTGAAGATGAGAAGAAGTGAATGAAGCTAGGGTTTCGAAATGTTCCGTGTTTGGGTCTGAGTTGAAGAACTATTGCTGTCGCCGCCATTGGCGAGCCGAGTGAGGTTTATGGAAACCCTAGACTTTTCAAAAAAGTGAAGACACTGGTCCGGAATCTGGAGTGATTCGTCACCGTTGCTCTGGTACATTTTCGGGAATCCTTCGTTTTTCTTTTACCATGACAATCTCGACAAGGCCCAAGAGAAAACAGTGGGACGAAGGCCTGGTTGGGGTAGTTTTCAGGGGGTGCTTCTACTTATTTGTTTTTTTTTTATCAAAAACGCTCAATTGGATCAGGGTGATTGGTTGAAGTGCTTTGCTATGCAACTCTTTTGAGTTTTGAGAAACACCTCTACGCGATAAAAGCGTGAATTGAAAGTTCCAAAAATTGAAATTTACACAACTATACCTCCTTTTTTTAATTTTTATTATCGAGAATAAAAGTGTACTCTCTCTCTCTCTCTCAACTTGTTGGGAGATTTTAGTTGTGAGTCAATTTCCATTCCAAGATCAACAAGAGGCTAATAAAAGGTGGGCAAAACATTTATAATTAGGTCTCTCATGAGTCATAATATGGGCAAATAACTAACGGTGGATTGTTGTTATCCAGATTTTCAAATTCATTGCTATTGTCATTCTGTGATTAGTTCCAAGGTGCCTATGGAATCTGTAGTCAAACACTCATCAATATATTGTCTAATTTTTTTTTTTAATTTTTTATTATTAACTTTCCAATGGCCTTTAGTTTAACTTTTCGATTTTTATCAAAAATCAAAACTAAAAGTTAGTAAAAGAAAAAATTGATTAAAAATGCTGATAAAAAAAATCCTGTAACTAAAATCACCACGGTATTCCTCTCCTACTTAACTTCAAACTAAAACCCATACGTAATTTTTAATTCAAAGTAGGCAGACCCAAAGTCTTTCTCCCGATGCCTCACCATGTAAGCCTAAATCACTTCGAATGATGAACAAAACAAAATTAGGCCATATCCTATGAAGTCAAGCCTTCTTTCTCAGTATACTTAAAATATGATAAAAGTATGTTTAGGTTTCTCTGGGGTCATTGCGTAGGAATGAGAGCCCAAAATTTACCCGTGAAAGGGCTCATGGATAGTTGTTTCTAACTTAGCAGAAGGCTAGGGTTTCATTGTGATAGAGCAAGAGAAAAATTACCATCCCACAAGTTCAAAGGGGTCGACTTGGTAAACAAAGATATATATCATACCCGTGAGAGAAGAAAATCTATCATAACTTATAAATTTGTCCGACATCATCTTATAGCAGTAATGTTTTACGAACAACAAAATCATATAGATTTTTTTTTTATAAAATTAAATGAATGTCTTTTATTTTAAAAAAATAAATATTTTTAAAAATAATTCTTAATTATAAAATTACACGTTAGCTGAAAGAATTTTTTATTTGACTATTACGCAAGTAATACTGTCAACGAAGTTAAAAACCGAAAATGGTGTTGCTATTATAGCCCAAGAGCCCATGAGCTGCACCTCGGTTGCAAAGTCAATGTGGACGACAATGTCAATTTTAATAAACTAGAGGTGAAGCTGAATAAATCACCCAATTCCGAGGAAAAAAGTCTAGTATACTGAGTACTCGATACTTATTTTTATCAAATGATAATATCTGACGTGTGAATACACTATTAATTTAAATTTATGGTATAGTAAAAATATTTTTTTTAAAAAATATCACATGATAAAATTGAATGGGATGTTGCTTTAAAAGTCTTTTTATTATATAAAAATTTTAGGTTAGTGATATATTTGACACGTTACTTATCATCATTTTATAGGGATGAATACTAATTATTTAATACTAACTAACCACTTGACTATTTCTTAAATTCCACACACCATGCACACCACAAGACACAGAATTTCCTCCTCTTTCATTCATTATGACCAAAGTTTTTCCTTTTTTTTTTTTTTGTTTGTGGTTTTGGGTCCTAATTATAACAAAACTTGAAAGTACTCTCAATCCAACATGTCAAACACTTGCCAGTAGTGGCTATAGTAGTAGAACAGTAACCACTCCACCGAAAGTTCATTCTTACCATAGACGCAAAGCACTTGATTATGCCACGTCGTGAACCTCTCGCGCGTGCCGAAGGAAGAAAAAAAAAACGCTAATTGTATGTGACTGAACACGTGCGACATGTAGCAGAGGAAAGAGGGTGAGTTGTTGAACAAGGGAAGACGAGAGAGCGGGGGCGGAGGGGGCATTGAATTCAGTCACGCCTTTCATACAATATGGATAAAGTACATTCTATATTTGCATTTGGAAGCGCGTGTGCAATACGTCACGCGGAGGCAGCAGGCTGCTCTCCATTGTTGGGTAGGATATGGGTGAAAATCAATGGCAGAAAAAATTCATATATACGTATAATATATAAAGAGATTTTTAAAATAAAATAATTATTTAAGAGAAATATTTATAAATTTTTAAGACCAAAATTAAAAAGTATTTCTAAAACTATGAATAAAAATAAATTTTTTAAAAATTTGATAAGTACAACTTGACATGACTCTACTATGAGGGTGACAATAATCTCCTAGTAAATTGAAGAGACTCTATTAAAAAGGCCTAGTTACATGGAATGGATTTGGCTATAAAATTCAAAAGACCCTGCTAAAATCTATAACTCTTTTGGAGTTCACAATTTAGAATTACATGGCCTAAGACAAATTTGTTAAGAAAAATGAATTTTTTCAATATGGATTGCAGGGGCTTTTTATAGCTTGATGCACAACACTCCAAGCAATCACGTGTTAAAAAATTATTAAAACCAATATATGTTCTTCAATCACTTTGTAATGGTCATTTTTAATTGCAAAAAGTATCTTAATATATTTATTTTTCTTTTTAAATAACTCTTTACACGTGAGTAGTATTAGAGATTACCAATGGGTCAAAATCTTTATTTAATTTTCAATATCCAAAAACCTATCTGAAAAGGAAATTGTAAATGTTATTAATATTCTAAAAATCATAATTTCCAACAATATATGTATTTGTGTTTGTGTATTACTAGTAGTCATTAGGCATATAAAAGAAAAAAATTATTTCTAAAGTTTTACATGGCGTTATTCATTTACCTCTCCTATTAAGTGGGATATTTATTGAATAATTTTGGTCCAGTAGGCCATAAAGAAAATAAGACCATTACTACACTGTATAAAAATCATAGAACAGCATCAAAGAAACAATAATAATAACTAGATACAGAAACGGTATAAGATGAATTAGAGAAATACAGCAAGTTAATTGACTAAAACTGCACATATATGTTCATAAAAAAAGAAAAAGAAAAAAAATGCAGTTATATTGGTTTTCTTTTGTTTTTATAAAGATCCAAGCCCCATCCACAAAAGAAGAGCGTGGCCGCGACATTCTTCAACTATCCCTAGAAATGAAGGGGAAAAAAAGAAGCAGCAGGCGGTCAGTGCCACGTCTCGGTGGTGGGCCCGCTCAGAAACAAAGAGAGAGAAAGTGAAGACAGAGAAATAAAGATTAGTCCATACACAACAACGAGGGTTGTCAATTGGCATCTACTCGTCCCTTCACCACATATATAATCCCTCACGCCCCACTCCCATTCAGATTTTCTTCGCCACCATTTTTTCCTCTCTCCTCTTCGCTTTTTCCCATATCTATCTTTCTCTCTCTCTTCTGACGCTAAAAGAGAAAAGATGAATGACGAGGATTGGGTGAAAGCGGCCATGACCGACGACTCGGTGGTGGTGGAGCTGCTGATGCGTCTCCACCATGCCGCGCCGGGGAAGAGAGACTCTCTGGCTTTGCCGCTCGAATGGAGCGTCAGGCAGCGCCGTTCCAAGCCGATGCTTCACGCTAATAAGAAGACGGCGCCGAGGTCCAGCCCCACCACGCCGCTTTCGTGGAGCGGCGCCACCTCGGTCAGCGGAGGAGGATGCGCCGCCGACGGTTTCGAGGAATCCAGTCGACCGCCTCCCAACCGGCCGGACGCCACGAGATCTAAGGTTTGTTTACGTGTTTTCTGCTTCTTGTCTCCTTCGTTTGCCGGTGGCCACCGGCTTTATCTCAGTCAGATAGTTCTGTGTCGTGTAACTGCGTGTTCGCCGATGAGAGATTCACTCGAGTTTGCTGTCATTCGAAGTATTTTCAATTTTTCCCAAAATATCCCCGAAAAGTACCATATTTACCGCGATGCGAGAAGTCAGATGAATCTTTTTTCCAACACCTGTCACCGTTTTAGTCGTCGTGGATATTTGACAACAATACCGTCTCTGCATGGCATAAGTCTCGTGAATCCCCAGAACTACTACTGTCATTTCACCGATCGATCTAAACCGGCGGCTTATCTCCGATTGTCGACCGTCGTTCCTTCTTACGTTCCCCTCTGTTATTGACTGAAATACCCTGCGATACTTAACAAATGACCTTCTAGGTTTTCATTGGTTAATAAATATTAATAATAATAATATTTTTTTGTCCACAATGTCTTTTACTTCAAGACATGGTCAGACGGTTGAATAACTCATCACGTTTTCATCTCCTCACTTTTCCACTCACCTGCTGAAACCCATTATTGTGCATCTTCGTGGCATCCCGTGTCTAAAAAGACTAAAACACCCTTTGTCTTTGCAACAAATAATTTGTCCTTGGCAAATTTTTTTTTTTTCAATTTTATAAAAGTTGAAACACATCTACCAAAGGTGAATAAATCAGACTCTAAACAAGTTTTCGTATAAACTTTTGAGTGATAGGGTAGTATCTACTTTCCCTAATTTATATAGTTTAAAACACTTTACCTTTAATTTTTTGATATTATAATAATTAATTTACATCCATCAAGGGCCAAAAAGTCCATCCACACCACACACCAAATGGGCCTAATATGTAAGTCCACGTAAGAGTTAGGATGCACATCAAATGGCTCCGAGACTCCGAGGTCTCTATCGGGTGGGTAATTCGATGGGTTTGCCAAATGACGAAAAGATCCCTACCTGAGAGTCAAACCTCCCTCCACTTTTTGCACCGAGGGGACAATTTGGTCCGTGCGTGATTTCGGGTGCGTCTATAATCGGTGGCGTGTTTCTGTGGCAAAATAGCTCTCAAGGTTTCAGTTTGGTGTAGTGTTGGTTAGTAGTTGTGCACTTTTAAGTTTGGGGAGGAAATGATTCGCTGTGGTTGCGGTGTATGATGGTATCTATGACCTCAGTTGGTAGCCGTATCTGCTTGTCCTTTATACTTCACCATCTCATGCCATTTGTACACAAGGCACGCGTACATCCCTAGGCACCGCACAACTGTATATTATTATTATTATTATTTTTTCCATTTGATGACTGGATTACAGAAGTAAAGACGAACGTTGGTTTGGGATACAGCATGACAGCTTGATCAAAACTATTCTTTGTAGAGAAATACTAAAGTCACCTTTGTTCTCTGACATAGTCAAAAGTTGGGGGTTTACTTTTGGGTTTACTGCAAAAAGATTAGAGAGGTCTTCATTGGAATAACAGCCTGTTTGGTTTTATGTGGTCGGTTGAACAAAATGGATTTCTAATCTCTACGTCAAAACATACGTTTCATGTAATAAGGGTTGAAAATACTACAGCATATGCACCAGCGGCGGGTGGGGAAAAGGTTCCCAAAAATTTGTTAATATCCTACAGAATTAGGGAAATTAAGTTAAAATATAGGATAGTGCCCTCTCAAAATTAAAAAAATTTCATCTTGGTCCCCCTTAACAAATGTCTGCTACTGAGTGTATGCAAGTGTCCCGTAGGTGCATAATTGTGAGAATTGCATTCTTGAGGTGGGGACCATTTATCCACCAACTTAATGTTTTAAGCTGACAAAAGTTACCAAATCAAGGTTAGGAACTAAACATTAGGGCTCATGTTCATAGTTACAACTTCTATCAAAATTTGGATATTTATAGGCGTGGAATAAGAAACCTCTGCTTTTATTAAACGATTTATTAGATATTAGAAAACAGATGATCCGACAAGGACTTCACCATTTGGATGATATATCCTAATCCATGAAATCTGAAGGAAAAGGAATTCATTTTATCAATGAATAAACTTGTCCCCTAAACTTAATTGTTTTTGTTAGAGAAAAACTAGAAAAACAATTTTCGCTAACTTCTTGATCACTCGTCCTATATGTGTTGTTTATTAATCTCCTAGCTTCTTCTTTTGTTTGTAGTAGGAGGCACCACGCTTGCTGAGTGTTTGCTCCTTATTCTCTTATTATCCAATTACCAAATTTTTTCATAACTTCATGGTTTACAAAGGAAGGGCCATTTTTTTTTTTTTTTGGGGTGGGGGGTAAGCTCACACCTGAACAACCCATTGAGGAAGGGGTTATATCGATTCAGTTATTTTCACACCTTGCAATCTTCATCAAATCTCACTTTAATTCCTATACTTCCAATTGTGACAAACAAAACACTGCACTTACAGTCAATTTGCTGTATTTACCCTCTTTAAATGATTATTGTTCAATTTGGCAGCAATTAGATAAAATTGTTGCATGAACTAAATTGGTAGCTTTTTAACCCTCCAAATTTCCATCAAGGTTCACTTCAGTCCTTGAGATTTAATTTGATAAACCAATTTTTAAGCCATGTGACAACTGCATGGTCAATTTTCATCTATTTTCTAATGAAAATTGGTGGGTCATTGTTGTTCAATTTGGCGGCAATTAGATAAAATTGTTACATGAACTAAATTGGTGGCTTTTTAACCCTCCAAGTTTCCATCAAGGTTCATTTTAGTCCTTGAGTTTAATTTATAAACAAATTTTTAAGCCATGTGACAACTACATGGTCAATTTTCGCCTTGTTTTCTAACAAAAATTGACGGTTGGTTGACACTGAAACTTGATGTGAACTATAGAGTTTTGACGGTCGCAAATGAAAGTGCAAGGTTCAAAGTGTAAGCCTTGTTTCTTATCATGATTTGTGGGAGTTATATTTGTCCCTAGACAAATATTTACATCTATATGCAAACAAAGTTCCAAATATACAGCCAGTGGTTAATCGTTGTCTTGCACGCTTAGTTTTCTACTTTTCTATGAGATTACAACAGGGAGTACATAGAGATTCTTAAAAACTTCTTCATGCTCGATAGCGTCTAGCAATTCTTTGGTGCAGATGGTTTCCAAGAGAATGTAATTATCACTTATAAATTTTTCAGTAGAGAACTAGTGAAAGTATCCTTACATATATTCGAGTGGGTAAAGTCATGGTGCATGGTTGACTCAAATTTAGTTCTGAACTTCCGATGCTCAGAATTTTGATAGCTCTAAATTTAAATTCTTCATTTAAATAAATCTGATTTTATCTATTCTATAAGTGGTTAACTGATCAAGTTACCAACAAATGAGAAACTCATTAATTGGTTGAGGATATGTCCCGATTGGTATGTGCAGGTTACTGCTAGAAGCGGAACTACCGCCAACAAGAGGGCAAGAAAGAAAAAGGTAATTCTGATCTGTATGAGCTTGGTGAATAACTCTCGGCCATCATGGATAGGCCACAGTGCACCACTTTTTTCCAGCGCTACCCATTCAAATAATGACATTGATTGCAAATGATTGGATGTCCTAAATTTTGCCACATTTGTCCTGATGACATCATAAAAAGCTTACACTAGCCAATCAACTGGTAATGCCCATTTTTGTTCCTTTGGCATCGCTGTTGGGAAACTATATTTCGGAAAAGAGAAACAAAAAATAACAAAGAATCATGTAGTCAAATATCCAATGCAGTCTTGTCTTTTCCTTTTGTCTTTGTTTTGTTTTGTTTTTTTGGTGTGAGTATTTATAGTGTCATTTGTGTGGCTGTTTGCAGACATTAACTGAACTTAAAGAGGAAGAGATCTTGCTTTTGAAGGAAGGAAGGCATTTGAAGAGGGTATGTATTTTTAAGCTTCGTTACCAAGTCATCTAGAATGTTTTGATAATTTGCAATACCTGAACATTGACTTTTAAATTTCTTGGGCAGGAATTGGCGACATTACATATCACTCTGGAGCAACAGAGAGCCACAAATGAAAGCTTGAAGAGGTTGAAGGTGATTGTTACAGACTGTTCTTCTCCATCTTGTTGTGTCTCTGTTGACCTATCCAATTTACAGTGTCTTTTTTATCTCAGTGGCTTTGGATATTCACATGCATGCTATTATTAATACCCATATGTTTACTTGTTTGGCAGTCCTACTGTAAACTTCATTGTTAGTATATAGAGATCAAGTATATTTTGTCTATAACATACTTGTGCGTCTATTAATATACTTTAAATGCTGTTACTTGATTAGAACTCTCGAGTGAAGCACTTTGTGTAAAAACTTGATGAAAATCCAATTACAACACTGCATGGATTGTTGAAACTTATTGTCTATATTTTCACATCATCTATTAGGATATACCAATCAGAATAATCTGAGTTCATGCCTATGATATTATCTTACAAATAACTTGATGTCATGATACTTTCCAAACAAAATGGAACTTGATTTCAATGTGGTCATTAAGTTTCTGACCATGTGTGTTTTTAATAGGCTTGCAGAGATAGTATGGTTGCCTGAATTTGACTGGTGGCCTCATCAATTGCTTGAGTCGATGATCTTAATCAAGCAATTAAATTTGATCTTAGAAATTGTACATGATATATGCAACTGCACTCTAACACTGCCAATTACTTACGTCACACTCTTTCTGTCTTATCAAATCTCGAGTATCTGTATCCGCTTCCTTTGGTAAGAACAAGTATCATTTACACATTCTGACCCATTAAACGAACTTCCTCAAATAGTAATTGTTATCTGAAGAGGAAACATAATAAAAAGCCAAAGTCAAAATATTTTGTTAACCGTTATAGTTTTCTGTTTAAAATTATAAATTAAATTACTGTTTTAGGGACTGACATCTAACAAACCGCATGGAATTAATATTTCTATTACAGCTTGATTTGGAATCACAGCCTCCAGAGGAAAGAGTTACAGCGGTTGAGTCTGTTGAAGCAATCCCTGATCAACAGCAGCATAAGGTAGCATTTAATTGTGACCCTATCCCTTCAGTCTTGCAACCAGATGTCAGAATTGATGTTGACGACGCCACAAAACAGCCCTTTCCGAACAGTTCTTCCAAGCTACTGCAGCAGGAGGTCATAAATCAGGAGAGTAAATTTCAGCTGCCTGATCTAAACCTATCTATCGAGGATTCCAACTCTGAGGCCTTGGATAGATTTAGCTGAGACGGGTCAAGCATCTACTGGTAATCTGTTTTCAGGTGACACCCATGTGACAAGTATATGGAAGGGCATTTATACATGAATAAGTGCTAACCTTGTTGTATATGGGGGGCATTTACAGAACAACATTGCCTTCACCACCTCCAGAACTGGAAGCGGCAGTTTTTTTTTTATTCATGAAGGTACTGAGGGGTAGCATGGAGATCCTAACCTATTGTAGACTGAGACAAATTCTCTTGTTGCAGGTTTCTACGTACCTCCAAAAATTCTTTGGGGGCCAACCGTCATTCCTTCTATGCCCTTTTCTATGAATATTTACTGATAAGTTGTATATTATTACAGAGATAATATAGATGTTGGTTACCTTTGATCGGAACCATTTTAATCTGATTTTTCAGTTTTTGGTCCTGCATTTACTTGTTTTGATATTCCTTATTTTGACAAAGTTTGGCATCAAATAGTTGCTGATACACTTGGGAATGGTACTTTTCTGAATTTTAATTTTTTAGTAAACTAAACTTTATGTATTAGATGAATAGAGGACACATTCGAGAGAGAAAGTTCGTTTATTTTTTGGGTGTTGGAAGGCCGTAAGCTTCAGGTCGGAGTCAGAGTACTGGGCTGCGCATCGTCAGTTTAGGTGGGCTCGGGTCAGGGCGAGTCTCTGATTGGTTTTGCCTAAACACCATACATCAAAACTTTTGAAGCCCAAATTTAAGAAGCCATATGATTAATTCAGATACTGATAAAAAAAAAAAAAAAGCTTTTCAAAATAATGTGACAGTGTTATTATTATAATTAAGAGTTATAATAATGTGTGTTTTATTTTAAAATAAATGACTCTTATTCAATCACATTATTATGTTGATATATTTTGTATAAATTTTTTTGTTTGTATAATATTACTCTATTATACACCCGTCATTATCATCTCAAAATTTTCATGCTACACGTGTCCTGCTACTGAAACTGCAGCTCTCCACGTGTATTGAGGAGCAAACTATGTATACATTTGACGTGGTGCAGAGAGTTCCTCCATGCCCCCCAAAAAGAGCAGAAGAATGAAACTTCGAAGCCATGCAAGAGTTTGCAGATGAAGCCCATCGTTTTCCGAATTTCTAAAATCATCTAATCTCATCAATTCGGGGATGCAGAGGGATGATTCCAATTATTTTTATAAAAAAGAAGTAAAAAAAAAGTTACGAAGAAAATTAAGGAATTAATTACCAAATTAATCCAAACATAACCAAGGCGGAGATGAAAGAATGTAAAGATTAACATAGCTAGCGAAATATGCTGTTGTTATCAGGTCCTTGAAAGAACAGAAGACATTTTACTTTCAAAAAAAAAACCTATGTTTTTTTATAAATGAAATTAGAAGATATATAAATCTACGTGTTTAAATAATCAAAATACACCGGCTAGCCATATGTATACGTATACGCATGTCAACAGATAGAACGAATTGACTCGATGATGGGGGTCAGTAGATTACACTCCACTGCCGCTGCATGCAATAGTAGTAAGAGCGAAATGATATGTTTTAACTCAAACTTCGTAAGATCTTCAGAAGAAGAAGATGGCAATGGCATCCCAGTACTAGTAGTACTCTTAAAACTGTGGGTGCATCAAATCGGAATCGATAGCCCCCTTCAGTATCATCAATCAGAAGCTCTGAAAAAGTCAAATTGTTCTGAACGAAATACAGCATCTTAACTCTCTCTCTCTATCTGTTTTTGCTCTCCTCTTTTGCTCCCGCAGAACTCTTCACTGTCAACCCCGGCCCATTCTCACCCCCCGGCTTTTATGGGCAGCTTTGCAAAACCCTTAAAAAGCTGTTTGACTGCTGTAGGCGAGATATCCATTTTGAACTTCAAACTGAGCTCATCATGGCCTAATCCAGGTCCCAAAAGATTGCTCCAACTAACGAAGGAGAACAATCTTTGCTTTGAGGAAAAAAGATTGCTCCAACCCGAAAAAAACCAAAAAACTTTGCCCATTAAAAGAGTGGAATTTTCTGTACTGCTTGTGCTTAATTCCAACACCAATATGGACACACACTGCTAAAAATAGAGAGAGAGAGAGAGTCAACACATAAAGGTGTAGATTTACTATATAATAACTAACAAGCAAATACAACCACAAAAAACTCCTGCTCCCATGCATGTTCATGCATCAGCAGGCAGCACAAACACAGCCCATGAGTTTGAGACAATGGCTTTAACTTCTAAAAACCCAAAAGTTATCTAGTATAATATAATATATATATATATAGATAAAGATATACAATTAACATGGAGTGATTATCATCTAGCTAGTAGTAGAGAAAAGGGCCATAGATGCATTATTAGCTGCATTACTGAAAGTACCGCCGAGCTTCAAGTCAAGCTCCACGTGTAACTTTGCCTTTACTCTCAATGCTAGTAGTAGGAGTACTTGAACTAAAGAGGTGAGCAACAGAGGTTACGACAGCGCAATTTCTGCTATTCTGCGCTGTCACCTTAGTACGGCCGGTCTTCTTCTTCGCGTCCGACGAAGAAGACGACGAAGATGTTGTCGGTGACGACAGAGGCAGTACCGGTGGAATTACAAAGTTGGTTCGAGCTTTGGAACCTCTCAGCCGCCTCGCCGCCGCGTCATACGCACGCGCCGCCTCCTCCGCTGTGTCGAACGTGCCAAGCCAGTGCCTGCACCGCCCTATACGGTCTCTTATCTCTGCCGACCACCTCCCCCACGGCCTCTTCCTCACCCCTCTGTAGCTCTTCTGCATCGGAACGCCCCCGACATCGCTTTTCTTCTCCCCCACCGCCTTCGACGAACTAACCTCTATACGCTGCATGGCAGAGAAACCACCCGATTTCTCAACCTCGTTGACATAACCACCACTCTTACTGCCACCATTCCCATAGAGGACGTGTTGGCCAACAACAGCAGCAATTCCTTCTAGAACCGGAGGAATTTCAGGCTCATTCCCTTCCGAAACCAAAGAAATCCAAGATATATTGGCCGAAACGGCACCAGGGGTTGGTGGGTCGGCCGGTTTTTGGGTCGAGACCGGAGAGAATGACTGGGAAGAACCAAAAAGAGGCTGCTCAAAGCAGAACCAAGGCAGCTCGTTCACCATAGCCAATGTTTCGTTGGGTTTCAATCGAAACAGGTCAGGCCTAGGCAAAAACGGAATGTTTTGTAACATTTGGTTGTTCATTGTGGTTCTGTTTTGTGCTGTGTAGCCTAAACCGAGTAGGTAGATAAAAGACGGACATTCAAGAGGCTGATGAACTCGCAGTGCCACAATTTATATACCGAAAAAAATTATAATTTAACCGTTCAAGTTGTAATTGAGTTGCTTTGATCATTTGGACTCATAGCCACACGTGTTTGAATTCAGTAATAATTACAAAAATTAAATGTTATTGAAGAATAGTTAAATGGCACTTATACTTCGTAAATTATGGTGACAAATTCATCTTTTACACATTAATAATTATGATTTGAATTAAATATTTTAAATTAAATATTTCATATTGAGTAAAAAATTTTATGATCACGCCAATGAAGCTGCTAAGCTGGTTATCTATTTTCAACTTTTTAATCAGTAAAAAACAATTAATAATTGATTTTTTAAACAAGTAGATTTTATTGAGAATTCTAAGATACTCCTGTCAAGGTCGATGGGACCCGCAATCCCTCATATTTTACTTGCTTTGCAGTTTGCAAGAGGGATATATGATTTTGAAATGTCAAATATAGCCCCACATTTGCCAATTCGGATTTGAGTTCAACGAAGGAACATACGTGTCTTTTGGGAAAGAGGCATGGGTAATTAAAGTGCATACGAAATGGTGGGTTCGAAGAGTTTTGTATGATCTCGAGGATGTGATGGACTGACAGCCGTTGGATTGCGTGACTTTTGTAGTTAGGCTGAGAGCGTCACGGTGGCGTCAAAGAGAAAGGATTGTTTGAGGCTCTGAGCTTTAGCTAATTGCTTGCTTGCTTTTATACGGAGATAACCTGGGCTGTTCCTAAGGTGCACAGGAGTAACCGTGAGGTGCAGCTGTAGAACCGGTATGTAAGGGAACGATGCACTGATCTATGATCTATGAACGATAGGTAGTGGATCAGTGTGGCGTGGCGTGCATGGGCACATGAAGGGTTGTGATCACATCAATCACTACGAACCATTTACTCGGTCCCACTGAAAGAGTCTTTATCCTGTATTTGAATTTCAAATTTGTTTGAAAAATATAAAAGAGAAAAGAATATGAAATGATATTAAAAAAATAGGCAAGAATTTTTTTGGTTCACTAGGTGTTTGAGTCATTTTATGCATATATATAGACTAATACCGAGTTTTGTACAGTCTCATACAAATAGTATAATTATTAGGTTCAAGAGTATTAGTCTAAAAAAATTTATAGCATCTAAGAAATTTGAAAAACTTGAGAAATCCAAGCCTTAAGTTTTGACTACTAAGTCAACTCATTGAAGTTTAAATAAGAATTTAAAACTCTATTCTTTCCTTTTCTTTTTACTCTTCTTGTTTTTTTTTTTCCTCATTTAGGCTGTATATAGATCAAATATTTGATGATTAAAAAAAAAAGAAAATATGAAGAAAAAACAAAAATACTATTTTATTTTATTCTATTTTCTCATCTTTTATTTTTTTTTACTTTTTTCTTGATAAATTAGTATTTTAAACACAGCATTAATAAATTTAAAATCTAAATATAACATTAGATGAAAATTGGGGTTGAACAGTGGTTGATCCCGACCAAGAAATCTTTTGGGTGCTGTAAAAGGGGTTTAGGGATCCCTGTGATTGTGGTCATGGTCATGGTCACGGTCACGGTCACGTTAATGTTCTGTTTGTTTGAAAGACCTTTAAATCTGGATGTGGCTGCTTGTAATTGGTTACCCCTTCGGTTGATTTTGTTCGTGTTTATTTCCATAGTGGCTTACAACTTATAAGTAAATGCAATACACAGCGGTGTGAAAGACAGTATGATATATAAAGAGATGTCTGGAAATAATACTTTGGTTATTAACCAAAGGATTAATGACCAAAGGATTTAAGAATAAGTTAAATGAGTAAGATAGAGAGATTTGATTGAAATGAATGGTTAATTTATCAAATTAAGTGATTTAGGACTCTTGAGAGAGGACCAAAATGGAACCTCATGGCTCTTCCCACAAAATAGAAGATGTAGATGTGTGTGCATCTATGTTGCGTGTATGTGGTTTAATTGAGTTGTTTTTATGGGGAAAAAATTCAATAAATATGTAATATTTATGTTTTAGAGAACTACTTTCATTATGATCTTTTACTTTTATATGTAGTAGTGAATTTCATGCTTTAATACTTAAATTTTAATAGTAGCAGTTAGTACAACTTACCAAAAATTGTACACTTCCAAGATCTTATTAAATGTGGATTTGTAGTACTGAAGTGGAGTTCATGCCAAAAAAAGGGTTGTTTTATTTTTTTTTAATTTCTATACAGTTTTAAATTTATTTATTAAACTTAAGTTGATTCAGAACTTTTGTTTTGAAAATACGAATTTAAATTTGAAGGCGTGTTTTGAAAATATGGCTTGAAGTCTAAAATTGTGTTTTGAAAATATAAGTTTTATGAGAGTATGAGATAAACTTTAAACCACACTTGTTTTAATTTGAAAAATAATTTCTAGACCAACTTAAATTTAGTAAATAAATTTAAAACTTCCGAAAAATAAAAAATAAGTTATAAGGCAATCCTGTTTTTCTAATAAAGCCAAGAGCTTTGAATTGCTTATCAGAAGTAAAGCTAAGCGATACGTACAAACTGATACACATGCGAGTACACAAAAGATAGAACGGCTCATACATGAATCAACGCATCAAAGCAACATGATCAAGTATTTGAACTGCCAGTTCGTAGGAAAGAAACTCGCACATAAGTCCACCTCTCAGTCTGTTGATTGCCATTGTTGGCTTATTTTGGGCACACTTTAAGGTGGTATTGGAACTCATTAGATTAAAAAAAGAAACATTCAGTAGGAACAAAAGAGAATGTCGGTCTATAACACTATACCCAACACACTGCAAGAGAGAGAGAGAGAGATTCCCAAGAGAGAGGTAATGGAGCACGCGAAGTGTTATAGTGTTCTACACATTCTTTGGACTGAGAGATCATCTCTCGCAGCAAGAAGAAAGAGAGCGAGAGAGAGAGAGAGAGAGAGAGAGAGAGAATCCCAAAAAGAAAGAAGACAAAGAAAGTATGTTACTATGATATCTTTACGCTATATCCACGCTTTTGGTAATATGTATGTGCATTTTCATGTATGTTTGTGTAAGTGGGACTCTCACTCTTTCTCTGCAAAGTTTCATGGTGTTCATGGGAAACGTAAAGTGCCCTCCATCTACTGCAATCTTCCTGATTGGGTCATTGATGCGGCCACTTCTAAATATATAAAATTCCACATGCCCCTGTTTTCCGAGAAAATGGTAATTTAAAAGGTTACAGAATGAACCCGCGACTAACAGCCTGTTTGAAACTTGGGAGGGAACAGAAGATAGGAAAAAATCTTAAATTTTTTTTTCTATTTTTCCTTGCCATATTTGATTTTATCTAAGAGAGAAAAAAAAAACGTTAAAGAAAGAAAAGAGGAATTTTTTTTTTAAATTTACTCTCTTTTTTTTCTTTGTACTTTCCTCTTCCGTTCCAAACAGACTATAAGAAAATAAAACAAGAAGTGGCTTATCTCTGTTACAGTAGCACAACCAACCCATGTCCACCCTTCAATGGAACTGAAATCTTCCATTTTCGACTTTGATCGGACGGCCAATACCGCTGGCCGTCGGAGAAATCAAATTGTGAATTGAGCTCATGGTTATGAAATCGATACTTCAGTAGTACAATCAGCGGCTTAAATAGGTGAAATTGGGTATGACCAATACTGAAATAGAAAGTTTTAAATGATTACAAAGTGAAGAAAATAATTTTAGGTAAATTGTTAACCTAATTTTAATTTTTTTTTAATTCTTAAATTTTTATAATACAATCAATCCATGCTAGTCATTAATAGATGTAAGAATGTTAAATTTATTTATTTTTGGTAAGTAAGAATACTTAATATTTTTTGTATCATTAACTCGGGTCTATTACTGTATAAAATAAAGTTTAACTTTAATGTTTTACTACCTTAAAGATTAAAATCCGTTCAAATAGATGGAATATTATATATATAATAATCAAGATGTTTTTTTCAAGCAATTTTGTAATTAGGTGGACTGCATTAACATAGTCGTGAAAGTTAAGATTGTTCAAATTAAAAAAAAAAAAGAAAAGAAGTTGGAGAATTACATTAAAAGTTGAAAATTAACTGATAATTTGCCCTTTTATTTTACAGGGTTTTGGTTTTAGAGTTGGGCTTATGAAATTTTTGAGTGGAGTTGGAAAAAAGGGAAGTTGGGAAGAGACATGAGGTACTAGAGTTTGAAGGTGTATTTAGAACTTAAGGAAAGAAAGTGAAACTTCCTCTATTTTGTTAAACAAAAATTCAAACAAAAACAAGGAGAAGTTATCTTCCCTCTCATTTTTTATATTTCTCTATTTTTAGAAATAATAGTTATCCTATATTAGGCTCCATAAGTTGAATATAGGTTTTTTTTATTATATAAAGTTCAAGAGAAATTTAAAAGATGTAAAACCCGGCCTAAGGCCCAAGGCCTGACCTGATTGGCCCAGCCTAAGCCGACGGGTCAGGCTGACAATTTACATACCTAGGGTGACTTGGGGGCGGCCCTTATTTCAAAGTGGTTAGCCTATTGCCCCTTGATGACCAAAGACAAGGGAAGGTCAATATCATCCAATATTACCCACAAAAAAAAACAAAAATATAAATAAAAGAGATTAGGTCAATTCTATTGTGGAAATGTAAATGACTTCTGCAAGTAAAAATATAGAGGGGACCAAAAGGGGTTGGCCATCCTGATCTTCAGAAAGCTCTTTAGCAATAATAGGAGTAGAGTGACATTACAGCATGCGGATGCTTTCCATCTTTTTTTTTTTCACTTCCCCCTAATTTTTTTATTCACAACAAAATAGGTATCTCAATACATGGAGAAAATTAGCTGTAGCGCCCATTAGATGTAAACTACCTCATTGTAAATCTTGAGTCTGAATAACAATAATTGATATTGCCTTAGCGTTGAATATGTGTCTCACTACATAAATTGACCAACGGAATTTAATTGAACCACATAAGTATTTGTTAGTTGAGTAATGCTATACATAAATTAATTTTTTAATCTATTTTTTCATTCACATGACACAATACAGTGAGATTCATATTAACAAATGTACGATAAATCCATTCACTTGTGTCTAATAGATATAAATATGAATTGTGAAATTAGTTTATGTATAATATTATCATTGTTAGTAATAAGTGGCCCATAATTCAATAAAGAGTAAACAATCATTTTGTTTGTCAACTTTGTCTTTGATTTTAATGTATCCTTAAACTTTGATTTCTTCTATTTTAGTTCTCTAACTTTTAAAAGTTAGTCAAAGTGGTCCAATATTTTAAAATAAGTTAAAAAAATTAAAAATTAATTATATTTTGACCTCTCCATGATTTAGTGTCACTTTACCCACTAAAGTAAAAATCATTATAGTTTACCCCTAAACTATAAGAATTTAAATTCTTATTAACACTATTAACGAAACAAAACAAATTGAACACGTGTAGCATTTCTAATTGGATACAATATAAATTTTTTTTGTCATTGGTTAACAAATACATAGTTTTAAAAATTTCTTTGATATTGTTAGGGCTAATAATTGGTGGAGTATAAAATCAAGATTTTAGGGATCATTTTGGTCATTTTCTTAGGCATTTTGAAATTATTTATAGCATTTCAGAATCATGAAATTATTTTTTCCTCTTTGCTTTAGAAATTAATAAAAAATTTTGACCAAAAGAATTCCTAATTTTAAAATTTATAATGATGAAAATGTGATTATTTCAGTTGAATGGGGGTAAAGTAATAGTAAGTATAATTTAGAAGGTCTAAGTATAATTAATATTTAATTTTTTTACTTATTTTGAAAAATTAAACTACATTGACTTTTTTTAAAAATTGAAAGACTTAAATAGAAGAAATTAAACTTTAGGCGCTCAAGGATGACTTTCAAATATGAGGCAAAGCCAAGATACAAAATAATTGTTTACCCTTCAATAAATAAATGTAAAAAAAAAAAAGGGCGATCAAATGCTTGGAAGTCCGAATAAAAGGAAAGAATGCGTCTACGGAATTGTATACCCTAAATTGGAAATAGAATAGAAGCATTAATTGATTAGAAAAAAACTTTATTGGTAATAAATGGAATTGGAAACCACCCAACAATAATAAAATAAAATTACAGATTGAAAATAAATAGAAACAATTATTCCCAACTTCCATAGGAATTGGAATATAATTCCTCATTGAACGGTAATGGTTTTCTATGAATACAAATTGGAATATCGTTCCTAATTTGTGTAGGAATTGGTATATGATTCCTAATCGAAACTGTACTTGTTTCCATCGAGTAAGATGTCAATTGTTTCATCTCCATCAACTCCTCTACCACCAGGAGGTCCTTCGCTCGTGTTTTTTCATGGGAGGCACTCGAGTACCCAAACCTTCTACAGCGTGGCGGAAGCTCGTTCCTCTGTCGAGGAAATAGCAGACATGTCGAAGAAATATGTTACTGCAAGCTTTCAAGAATGGATGGTGATGCTGGATATTTTCTCCTCCCACTGCTTTCTACTGAATTCAATTTCGCTGGAGAAGATCGATTTACCGCCGTGGGACATGTCTTATAGCTATAGATCCTGCATTCCCTCTTCATCTCCAACGGATGAAAACTGCGTTGTCATATTCACTAGTCACTACAGACGCAACCACATTAGGTTTTGTCGTCCAGGCGAAAGTGAGTGGGCCGAGGAAGAGTTTGAAGTGGATGTGCAAATGGTTGTCCACGAGGGAAAAATTCACGGCCTTGACAGGTACGATAATCTTGTGACATTAGATATTGTTAATCGGAGGCTTGAAGTGAGGCGAGTAGGAGCAAAAAAGGCGCCTGCACCATCGCCATTAATGCTCGAAGTCTTTAGATTTAGAAAGTATCTAATTGACTCTTGCGGACAGGTTTTTTTTTTGTTATTGTCTATGCTGGGAGAATCAGACTCAAAAGTTCAAGACCCGTCCCAATTACCCAATTTAATTGTACATAAATTTATCCCGAACCCAATACCCGACTCAACCCAACTCAACCCAAATAATATAATCCTTTTCTAATCTGTCGATTCAACCGTACTCGACTCTCTCTCTCTCTCTCTCTCTCTCTCTCTCCAACCTCTTGGCAACGACGACGCTCCCTCTTTCTCTGTATAGTCTATAGGGTTTCGACAACTCAGCGGCGTGGGAATCTGCGAGCCTGCGGCTAGTACATGCATAAACTGGTAAAATCTTGTAAAACTGATAGATTCGTGTTCCTGTACTTTTCTCTTCTTTTGTTAAGTTACGAGGCTGAGGCTTTGAATTTGGGTCCCCCTTGACAATTGATAGAAAGGGTTATAAGATTTAAACTTTTATTTTAGTAGAGTGACAAAGTTTTGTTTAGAAGGCAGGGGTTATAGTATTATCATGTTAATCATTCAACTGATTGTCTGGGCTAGGCAGTAGGAGTTTAATTCCTTAGCTCTACGGCAAAGCACTTTTGGGAAATGGTTATTTCTGATTGAACTTGAATCATCAGAAAGGGTGAGTGGGGTCACGGAGCGCCTGTGGGCGTCTTTGGTAAAGGAAGGGTAAGAAAGAACATATAATACAAAAGAAGCTGAGAGGAATTGAATTAGATCATATTGAACACTAAATAATTTTTCTTCGATTAAAACTGCAAATTAGATTTTAATTTTGTTTTTGTTGAATTAATGTCATTGAGATAAATCTGATAAATCTGCTGAAATTTTTTTGATAAATTTGTTGAAATTTGATAATCAGAATCTGCTGAAATTTAATTTGATAAATCTGATAATTAGATTCTGACTTTGTTTTTGCACCCTTGTTCTCCACTAGTTCTTAATTAAATTTGATAATTATATGTACTGACCTGTTTCTCCACTTGGAATGGAGTTCAAGAATCAACTCTTGATAGTAAAGAAAACATTAAAAAGATAAATCTGCTGAAAAACTCATCTGAACTGAGTTTAATTGTTGTTTTAGGTCTAAGTCAATGACAAAGAATTAGAAATTTAAGGTTAAGAAATAAGAATGCTGATTTTTGTTTTACACTCGTGCTTTCTCACTAACTAAATGAAGGGGTTTAGGTTTAATTTTGACGTTCCATTTGGGTTTTTGTTTCTTGGAGGGAAATGTGATGATGTACATGCATGCACACAATGGTTGATGGTGGAAAATGTTTGATGTTTCTTACAGGTAGTTTGAGTGCATTTGCGTTCTTGGTTTTGGAACTTGTTCAGTATAATCAGACCCAAGTTGGTTGGAGTACAGCAAAACAAAAGATGCTGCATATTATTTGTGTTGTTATCTTTTTAAGCTGCAACATGATGACTAAGGGGGTGGTGATGCATTTATTGGTGAGGGGTTTAGGGATTGGAAAAGGAAAAAGAGACATAATAAATGTTTGAGAGCTTGTGAAGATCTAATGAAACCAAGTCAACACATTGAAGTGTGCTTGTCTACTAAATCTAATCAAACTCGAGTTGATTATCGTACTCGTTTGACTGCATCAGTTGATTGTATTAGGTTTCTTTTACATCAAGGATTGACTTTCCGTGGTCATGATGAATCTGAGTAAACCATAAATCAAGAAAACTTTCTTGAGCTTCTCCACTTTGTTGCCGATCATAATGAAGACATTAAGAAAATTATATTAAAAAATGCTTTTGAAAACCTCAAAATAATAGCACCTAAAATTTAAAAAGATATTGTGATTGCAATGACAGTTGAGACTATAAATGCTATCTTACGAGATGTTGGAAATGAGTTATTCTCTATGTTAGTTGATGAGTCACGTGACATATCAATAAAATAACAAATAACAGTCATTTTACATTATGTGGACAAGAAATGGTGCATCATTGAACAATTTTTTGGCATTGTACATGTTCGTGATACTACTTTTTTTTCACTTAAGGCATCTATTGAGTCTCTTTTCACCAAACATGGATTGAGTATGTCAAGCTTGCACAGTCAAGATTATGATGGAGCTAGCAATATGCAAGGTGAGTTCAATGGTCTAAATATGATTTTTATGTTAGAGAATAAATATGATTTTTATGTCCATTATTTTGCTTATCAACTTCAATTGACACTTGTAGCAATTGCTAAAAAACACAAGAAGATTGTTTCATTCTTTAACTTAGTTACAAGTTTGTCAAATACTGTAGGGGTCTCATGTAAATGTAAGGACATTCTTTGAGAGAGACAGTTTGACAATATTATTAAAGAAATTTACAGTGGTGAAATTATAACTAGGTGATTTGAATCAAGAAGCAACATTGAAAAGAGCAGGAGACACACGTTGGAGTTCACATTATACTATACTTTTGAGTGTGATTTTGTTATTTTCCTCAGTGATTGATGTCCTGAAGCTTGTTGAAAAGGATGACACACTTTCGGAGCAAAGAGCTAAAGCAAGTGATCTATTGGATGCCATCCAATCTTTTGAATTTGCAGTCTAGTTACACTTAATGAAGACAGTCTTGGGAATTTCAAATGAGTTGTCACAAGCATTACAAAAGAAAGATTAAGATATTGTAAATGCTATGTGGCTTATTGAGGTATACAATGAATGCCTACAGACATTGAAAGATAAGGGATGAGAATCTTTGGTGAATGAAATGTCTTTGTTTGTGATAAACATGAGATAATCATCCCAAGCATGGATGACTTATTTGTAGTTTGAGGAAGATCACGTCGCAATACTCAAGAAACCACACATTTTCACCATTATCGTGTTGAACTGTTTTATACGGTGGTACCATGGATCAAAATTTTGTTTCGTTTCCTACGAAACAGCTAAAACATTTCGGTTCTACTGGAAACCGAAGCGAAACAATGAAGGAATTTCAAAATTCTAGGGTTTCAAAGGAAACGACTCAGTTTCGGTGCGTTTCGAGTGAAAAAACATGATTTTGATCGAAATTCCAGGATTGCGTTGACATGGTTTCTATCAACTCTGAGACTACAGTAAGGAAAAATAGGGGAAAAAGAGAGAAAAGAGAGAGAGAAAGTGACACGATTGAGACAGAGAGAAGAACCTGGGCAAGAGAGGGCTTTCAGATGTCGACGGCTAGAAATCGATTCAATCGGAGGGTACATAGATCATCGTTGACTTCAGATCTGGACCAGGTACCAGATCTTCTCCCTCATCTTGTTTGATTTTTCTGTTCGACCTAAACCAGATCTTCTCCATTGCAGTTGTGCTCTCTCTCTCTCTCTCTCTCTCTCTCTCTCTCTCTCTGTCATCTCTCTCTCTCTCTCTCTTCTCTCTCTCTCAATCGTTAGTCGAACAGTGGAGTCTGGAGACTCTCGTTAGACAGCCTAGTAGACTATCATTTTCTTTTTTGGTTCTAATTTTGATTAATAAAACTTATATTAAATTATGTAAATGTTATAAATAAATATATAATAGTTACATTAAATCTTTATATATCCAACTAAATGTCACACATACGTTAAATATTATCTTTGTTAAATTATTTAATTTTTTAAAAAACATTAACATTTTTATTTTATATTTTTTATTACATCTTAGTAATTATAATATGCCACTCCCTAAAAAAAATTGAACATCAATTATTATATTTATATTACAATGTTAAATATAAAGCATTATATTCAGATTATAATGTTTGGGCTAGCTAGTCTGGGACTTGTATAATAATTTGTTATATTAATACCATGTTAGACAATAATAATGGCTAAAAGTATAATATTAATAATATAAGTATAAATATTGTGAAATACTTATTTTGTATTATAGAGTATTCTATAACTTCACAGCTTACAGGAAAAAAGGTAATGTGATTTTGGATGGAATTATATTTTAATTTATTGCAATTTATCTAGTTTAAATGAATATATACCTTTCAAATATGTTCTATTATTGATATATTAGCATTAAAGTTACAAATTAATGGACTTTAAGTTATGTTTTCAAAATTTTCTCTGTTTCCATCATATTTCCGAAACGTTTCCAAAATGTTTCCGTTTTTGAGCCAACCGAAACGACCCTTCGAAACAAAATTTTGATCTTTGAGTGGTACTTATGCAACTTTAAGAGTCGAATAACTGCTTTAATGAGGTGAGTACAGGGTTGTTGTTGTGTATAGCATCTCTTGATCCAAGCTCTATATTCTCTTCCTTTGATAAAAGAAAGTTGCTTTGGTTTGCCGAGTTTTATCCTTATAATTTTTTCCCAATGCAGCTTATGATACTTGATAATCAACTTGAGACCTACTTTTTATATGTAAGCTCTAATGATCAATTTTTGAAGTGATAGGGATTAGTGGCCTTACTCAAAAATTAGTTGAAACGAAGAAAAAAATTGTTTATTTGCTTGTAAAGTTGGTACTAATCTTACCGGTTATAACTGCATCTATTGAGAGAGCTTTTTCTGCTATGAATATTATCAAGACTTCACTCCGTAATCGCATGACAGATGAATAGATGAATGATTGCTTGGTGACATACATTGAAAGAGACATATTCAATACTATATACAATAAAGTTATTTTGCAAATGTTTCAAAATATGAAATAACGAAGGAGATTATTGTAGTTTTTCATATTAATGTGAGCATTATTTTGTCTAAGAAATATTTGTTACTGATGTGTAGAATTTTGAATGTTATATTATCTCTTCATTTCTTGAAATTTATCAGTTTCTTAACAAAACAATTGTTCAAGAATCTTTTCCGCCTCCATTGAAAAAAATTCCTGAGTCCACCACTGTATAATACAAAATGGATTTTGATGTTTTAGATTGGGTGAAAGTAGAGAGCTTGGGTGATCAGGCATTCTTCATCAATCAAGCTAACATTAACAACTGCATGTCGTGCTGTTCTGCTACAGAATCAGGGGTTAAGGGAAATTCAATCTACTTCCTTGAGGCAAAAGATAAAAGCATGAATGTCTACGACGTTGAAGAGAAGTCCATCTTTGCTTGCCTGCCTTGTCCTGATTTGGGTCGGAATTGCTAACATACACATTGGGTATCGCCTATTACATACTCTGGTCTTTGGGCTTACCATTGGCGTGTGGGGTTCTTTGGCTCAGGACTATATGGGGACCTCGTGCTGGGCAAACTCTCCCACATTGAAAGATATGGGTGTATGCGTTAAGTTAATAATCTTTTCCCATACTTCTCGTTTTAACAAGTTGTGTTGGGTTTGGTTCTTGCATTTTCGTATCAAAATAAACGATAGACCCCCACGTGGCATTGCCATAAGTTTGCCTAATTTGTTATAGTTTCGTTCATTTTGCAATTAAATTCAACCCACAGAAGGTTATGTGATTTTTGTTGAATTCCGAATGAAAAATTCTAATAGGGACAAGTGGGACACCTACAATTTGCATAGTTTGATAGTTTTTTTTAAGTAAGCTAGCACTTTTACTAAAAAAAATAAAAGTGTAATAGTCATAAAAAAAAGATGTAAACTGAGATTAGTTTATACTATACATTAAATATTTTTTTTATATAAATTAAGTAATACTATACATAACACTCCACCCAACAATTTCGTGAAGCACTAGGGCTTGTACTGGTGAGAGGTTTTTCCCGACCTCACAATTTTAGAGGAAAAAAAAATTATACTTGTTATTATGCCAATTATCTTTATATAATTTTAACTTGTGTGATCATTTGATTATCTTAACAAAATTGTATGACCATTTGACTATAAATTTACACTGATTTTCTATCCTGATACATCTTTACTGTCTTTCCAATACTTCATCGAATCCAATACAAAATAGGAGAACAGAAATCATGTCCTTCAAATCCCAACTAATTTCAAACACAAAAAGCTCTTTCTTTTTTTCTTTTTATAAATTTCATTTCTAAAAGTTTATGCTTTAAACACTATATATATATAATATATATATTAGAATTTCAGTTAAAAGGATATGGTTACAAAACCTTAGTATTTTAAACACAATGTTAGTAATTTATGTGGTTTTTAAGGATGTTTTGGTCTATACATAAAAGTGACACTTTTTTGAATTTGAAACTTCACCAGTTTCACCAAACCCAAGGGTTTGCTTTATAATAATATAGATATATCACCTCCTCGCCTAAATTTGGACCATCTCTCATATTTTGGTCTTGTCAATTGTGGTTCAAACCATTCCAAAGATCTGCTTATACCTCGCGGGGGGGGGGAGGGGGGGGGGGGGGGGGGGGGGGGGGAGGGGTGGGGGGGGGGGGGGGGTGTTTTGTGTGTGCCCTTTGCTCTTTGTCAGAAGTGCTGGTTCGAGGGTATGTATCGAAAATTTTTATGAACAAGTTTTTTTTTTTTTTTTTTAAATTTGAAGATTAATTTTTGGCAGCAGGTTAGGCATGTACATAGGTACATATGTGTGAAGTATTTTTGTAAAATAATATTCTTTGTGAAAATAATATTCCTATCTAACACTCTTGCAAAAATAATTCTTATTTTAACATTTTTTGTGCCACATCTGCTGCTTTGTTGGAATTTTTTCGACAAATTGACTAGCCATTTATCTTTATTTTTGTTACATTGGAAGAAAACATGATTTTTATTTTAAAAATTTGTGTATCATCTCTTGTATTACTCTGCAAAGTATACACATCATTTGGTCTTAATAATGGTGGTGGACTGGTGGTTGCTTCATTTAGAAGTTGTTGGGTGGTATCGTTTTTTGGGTTTCAAGGTGCTTCGTATGTGGAATTGGAACTTCTTCATAAAAAAGTATTACTCGGCAGTGGTTCCTTCCAAGCTAGGGATTCGAAGTTCTTGATCTTTGTGGTCTGAGATTTTGATTTCTTATGGGGATTGCGGACTTCTGAAGGAGTTTGATTTACAATATCCCTTTTGTTTCTCTGATTGTCGAACAACAATGTTGAGAAATTTTCTAAGGCATTATCAATACTGTAGCATTGCCGAAATCTCACCATTCTCATACTTACAAAAACACACTTTCATGGAGACAAAATCCCATAAAATATGATTTGGTTTGAGAGCTTAATGCATGATTTTTACACTTCGCAATTGTGCTCTTAAAGGCCAAATCCCAGAATTAGGGTTTGCTTATTTTGATTCCATATTTCTTCTCCTCTCGATTTCCTAATACACACTTTGTATTTTTTATATCTATTATTATTAGTTTTGTTATACAATAAAATTCCAATGTGCCATTTGACTTTCCCTCGCAATAACATATGTGGCACTATTAATGTTAGAATGAGAATTATTGTTGAGAGAGTGCTAGATTGAGAATTATTTTGTAAAAAAATGTTACTTTGCTAATAACATCACAATCTCAACCCTAAAAGAAATAAATTATTAGCAAGTCATTATAGTTCGCTAAAATTGTATTTGCACCCTAATATATGATATCCATCTTTAAAATTGGTACGGCTAGACCTGGAGAAACTCTTAAATCGAGTTTCTTCACCATTATAGCACCAACAATTTTTTAGAAAAATAAAGCAGTAAGCAGAAAACTTCCTTCAGGCTGGAGTCCCTAACTTCGAAATAGGCCCAATAACAATTGTCACCTTTTTTTATATATAGTTTATAATATAAACTACAAAATATCATTAACATGTGGTGCATGGGATAGCAGTGGTGGTGGCGGCGAAGAGACGGGAGGGGGCCTTGATTTCAAATCAAACACCAAAATATGAGAACACATTTGGCCAATTTTTTAAAATTATTTTGTTTGTAAAAACAAAATATTTGAAAACAATTATAGAGCATGATTTATTTTCATTTTTCCTGAAATCTTAAAAACGAAAACAAAATAGAAAAATAAGTTACCAACAGGGCTTTTTTCCTTCCCAATAGAGTGAAGGCCATCAACAGGAGAAAGTGGGCGAGCTATCATTCAGTGCTCCAGGAGAATTGAATATTTTTTTCCTTACCACGTCTATTAAAGTACTGTTAACATACTCGACCCATGAAACTAAACTCTAAAGAGCCATCACTTTGCTGCCTGTTCTTGAGAACAAAGGCAAGCTGGTGATATACTGGTGCCCACTGATGTGGAAGATGAAACTCCAAAAATTGATAAAGCTCTCATATTGGAGGTTTATATGTACATAGAGATTAATGGCAAGGCTCAACAATCCACACCCATGAATTCAACTCAATTGGGAATTATAATGGTTCGGAAAATTCACTAAAATGCTATTTTAGTAAAGTATAATGGCTTATTATTAAATTAGTTCTTCAAGAGTTTATGTCATGATATTAGTTTAGGAATTGTTATTCATAGAGTATTATTTTTTTGGGAATTATTTTGTAGGAGAGTGTTAGTTTGGCTAAAAACTCATATTTAGGTACATAAATTGGAAATAAAATAGAAGTATTGGTTAATTAGAATCTTTAATCAATGGAATTAGAAACTGCCCAAAATTATAGATTAAAAATAAATAGAAACCCTTCTTCCCAACTTACCTACGAATATGGCTACGAGAATTTAGCTGTGACTAGATCTTGAGAAAGTTTCAGGAAGTATGCTTGATTTGGCCCAAGGGTGCAGAATTTGAAGTATAGAGTGTAAATAAGTTAACCATGGATTCCGCAATTGATGATTCACAAATCATTCATTATATTGTCATAATTTCTAGTACTTGGTAGCTAGCTTTTTTTAGATTATAATAAGCTAGATTTTTGAATTTTTTAGGTTAATATGCTAAAAAGCAAAAATTTTGAAGCCTTTTCTTGCTTATTTTCTCTAGCAGAAAATTTTGAAAAATAATTAATGTTGAAAAAATTTAAAAATAAATTATTATACTACAATAATTAATATTTATGTTTTTAAAACTTTACTTAACATACCAAATATGCAATCTAATTTACTTGGAGGGTCCTTTGATCATTTTTTGTAAAAAAAAAAAATTTAAAACTAGCACCAAACAGCTACATAAAAGCTAATAAAAAGGAAGCTTTTTTAGCAAATTATTTTATAATTAGAAATAGAATATAAGTGTCACTAATTAGAAATCGTTGTTGGTAATCAATAGAATAGGAAAACGACCCACCATAAAATAAAGTTATACAAAATAAATAGAAACCTTTTTTTTGCTAATATCGACATGCTTCCTTATAGTATTCCGATTTAGAATAGGATTCCTAATTGCAACTGTTCTTGTGTTCTGTAACTTTGGAATCAAATCTTTATAAGTTAAAACTACTGCCTCTCCGTTGTCGACCCCCATCTCATCATCTTCGTTAGCCTCAAAGGGAAGAAGAAAGAGGCTACTCAATTCAAATAGTTCAAACAAAGAAGAAAGAAGTTGCTTAGTTCAAAGCGTTCAAACGGGTTCAGACGGTTTCTAGTTAATGTATGGTAAATTCCAGATTTTCTGATACCCATATATAAAAATTGTAATACCATATATAACATCACTTTAGGGCTTGTATACCTTAACTTTTACTTCTTTATTATTTTCTTTCTTCGTTTTTTCCTAAGTTTTGGATCTGATGATCAAACCCATATACATTCATTTTGATCTATTGGATAAATCATGTCTTGACTCTTACAGATATTTTATACATTAATCATGGGGTTTCGGGTGTAAAATTTTAAGTACCCACCAGTGTAATACAATCAACCATGGATTCTGCAACTGATTATTCGTAAATCATTCATTATATTAAAAGAGAAAAGCCTAACCAGATAAAGGTTCTTCCAAAAATAGTTATGGTCCTAAAAAAAAGTTACTTTTGAATGCTTATATTTTCAGATGACAACGGTTTCCTCTCCATCAACTCCACTACCGAGTCCTTGTCTAGTGTTTTTTCATGGGAAGCACTCGAGAATCCAAACCTTCTACAGTGTGGCAACAGCTAGTTCCTCTGTCGAGGAAATAGTAGACATGTCGGAGAAATATGTTGCTGCAAGCTTTCAAGAATGGATGGTGATGCTAGATTTTTTCTCCTCCGACTGCTTCCTATTGAATTCAATTTCACTAGAGAAGATCGATTTGCCGCCGTGGGACATTTCTTATACTTATAGATCCTGCATTGTCTCTTCACCTCCCACGGATGAAAACTGCGTTGTCATATTTACTAGTCTCGACAGAGGCAACCGCATTATGTTTTGTCGTCCGGGCGAAAGCGAGTAGGCCGAGGAAGAGTTTGAAGTGGATGATCAAATGGTTGTACACGAGGGGAAAATTCACGGCTTTGACCGTTACAATAATCTTGTGACATTAGACATTGTTAATCGGAGGCTTGAAGTGAGGCGACTAGGAGCAAAAAAGGCGCCTGGACCATCGCCATTATTACCCGAAGTCTTTAGATTTGGAAGGTATCTAATTGAATCTTGCGGAGAGGTATTTCTTGTTGTTATGTCTATGCTGGGAGAATCAGGCTCAAAAGTTCGAGACATAGACATATACAAAATGGATTTTGATGTTTTAGATTGGGTGAAAGTAGAGGGCTTGGGTGATCGGGCATTCTTCATCAATCAAGTTGACGTTAACAACTGCCTGTCGTGCTCTTCTGCTACAACATCAGGGGTTAAGGGAAATTCAATCTACTTCGTTGAGGCAAATGATAAAAGCATGTATGTCTATGACGTTGAAGAGAAGTCCATCTTTGCTTGCCTGCCTTGTCCTGATTTGGGTCGGAATTGCTTAGATACACATTGGATAATGCCTATAATAGAAGCTTTATAACAAAATCAAACTAGCCCAATGTAAACGAATAAGATTTTTTCAGCTCCACACAATTTTGTGACTTTGGTCTAATCAAGTATGCTCTAATATTGAATTTGTTCCCTATATCCCAACTAATATCTTATCATGTGTAAGAATGGCGATGCTTATACAGTGAATAACTCTTGCTATGCTCATCCTTCATCAAAATTCTTCTGATCGTAGGAATTCAACAAAGTTCAATTGTAAGCTTGCATAGGATTGTTATATTTTGTTAGCTTTCAGCTTTGCAGCTCGTGGCATAGCCTAGGCAAAGGCACTCAAAATTTCTAAGAGAGGACCTACTAATAATTTATGATTAGGCATGGAAGAGACACACGAGATTAGGTTAAAGAGAAAAGAAAAAAAAAAACCCCGAAAAGTTAAGTTTTATGGTTTCATTAAACGTAAGCTTCTATTTGACATGCTAACTTTTTTCTACCTTGAATTAGGTTTAATTGTGTTTCTGGCGTACTATTTAGAACTGTGAGGAATCTCACCCTTTTCTTTAACTGTTATTTAACCTATCGTGTATCAGATAGTATGAGCCTGACAATGAGCATTTCTCTACCTTTTCTTTAACTAGATGGTTTTGATTTAAACATTTATAGCTAAAATATTTTTAAAAAAAAATAGGCATGGGAACCATGGTCAATGGCTTGGTTCTATTGATATCAAGGTATATATATTTGTTTCATTATAATGTATTTGGTGCTTTGGTTAAGAGTTAAAAAAGGAGTTCAATAAGATAAATTATCCTATGGGTTCACGTCAACTTATAACGAAGTGTTTCGGACCCAAAGGATAATCTCCTGTAAAAGGGTGTCTAGGGAAGCCGTGAGAATATGGGGAGGTGAGATTTTGTGACTCAAATTTTCATATTCTTACATAAAATAATACGGATATACATTTTATCTATTGTGATTTTAACAAAAATCACATAATCCTATGGCTCAAAAGTGAACACCCAACATTGACCTAATTTGGACTTATCTGCATAATCCTAGGTTCGGCTACCCTTCAAGCCTTAATATCCAAACTTTTTATGTCATTATATCACATGTTAGTCATAAAATCTAACGGATAATGTTATTCGATTCAAACCCACGTTTCGTTAGTTTTTTTTAATCTTATGTAAAATCATGGGTTTAAATAAGATAATATTATCTGTTGGATCTGGGTGACTGGCACGTAACGTAGTGAAATAAAGAGCCTGAAGGATTATAGATATTAAGGTCTGAAGGTGAGCCTAACTCATAATTCTATGGCTCACAAGTGAACACCTAACCTTGTCCTAATTTGGACTTAACTGAAAAAATATGAAAATCGTTAAAAATACCAGTGTCCATACCTCAAGAGCATTTTTTTTTCATTTCATGTCGCAAAAATTGACTATCAAAAAGATGATTTTGCATTTTCGTATCAAAATAAATGACGGACCTCCACGTGGCATTGTCGTAATTTTGCATAACCTGTTACGGTTTCATTTATTTTGCAATTAAATTCAACCCATAGAAGGTTATGTAATTTTCGTTGAAATCCGAAGGGAAAATTCTAACAGTGATATGTGGGATACCTACAATTTGCATAGTTTGATAGTTTTTTTTTTAAGTAAGCTAGCACTTTTACTAAAAAAAAAAATAGAAGTGTAATAGTCATAAAAAAGATGTTAACTGAGATTAGAGTAGTTATTTCTTTTAGCCCTAAGTTTATTCAAATGAAATTTTATATATAATTTTGATGATAACTTACTTTGATTTATAAATGTTTTCTTGATTAAATATATTTAATACTTTTAATCCTTGATTTAGTTGGTGTAATAAAATTTTGCAGAATTATAAAGCACTTGAAAGAGTGATAAAGATTTGGAAAATAATATCTAAATTCTTAAGAATCATGTTTCAAGAAAACTTGATTCAAAGAAGAAAATTAGATGACATAATTTTTTTCTAAGTGTGGAAATTTGATGAATCATATCCTATGATACATTCATAGTATTTTTTCCATATCTTTTGATCTAACCATTGAACTGATCTGATTCTTATGGAATTAGAAAGAAGACTCAAATATCTAATTACGGTGTTTTATGAAGTTTTCATGCAAATAATTTGTTGTGGGACAAAAATGAGCTGGAAGGTGACTTATTGGATTTGAAATTCAAAATATGGCAGCTTAGATACAGTCATGATTATTTGACCATATATTTCGATCAAAAAGTTTAAATGATCTGATTTTTGAAGTTATGAAAAGATAACATCCATATATACATTTGATATGCTATATGAATTTTCAAATTCAAATGTTATCTGGATGAAACATAAGATGAAAGAAGATTTAGTGCAGCAGAAATTCAAAGATAATAACTGAGAGACAGTCTGAGTATTTCACTCATAACTTTTGACTCTGATCTTCAAATTCTTTGATTCTTGAGGATATGAAAAGATAATGTCCATATTTATATTTTATATGTTATAGAGATTTTCAAATTCCAACGTTTACTATATGAAAAGGCTGATGCAAGTTGATATAGCTGTGCAAAAATTTAAATATGCCAGTTCAGAGACAATTCGAGTAAGTTGATCATAACTTTTGATCTAACCATTAGACCGACCTAATTCTTGAGGTTCTAAATATTTGATTTCCATGTCTATAACTTTTCTTTTATAGCCAATTTCAAATTTGAACGTTATCAAGAAAACAATTGAGGTGGAAGTGAAGATATCTTATTAGAAATTGAAAAACCTGTCTAGTAGCAACTAGCTTAACAGGAAGAAATGTCTTCAATGCCCTCCAACGCCTATATACTCATTTGAAGCTACAAATCATCCTCCTATCTTCATCTATAAATAGAGATACACTTGAGAACAAAAGAGAAGAACAAAAACAATAAAAGTTTGTGTATCAAAGTGTTATTCATCCTACAAAATCTTTAAAAGCTTTATTGTATTTTATGTTGTATTGTTTTGAGAGCTTCATTGGCATATTTATTTTTTGAGAGAATTTATTTGTAAGTAAGAGTGGTTGTACTCTTATTCTTTCTTTTTGTAAGAGAGAGACTAGTTAAAAGAAATAGCTAAGGATTGGGTGTGACTAGCATATGTGCAAAAACTAGTTGGAGTGAGAGATCACTTGATTGGGTGTCACTAACACCTATGCCAAAACTAGTTAGAATGGTGTGACTAGCATCTGTGGAAAAAACTAATTGTAAATGAGGACTAGCGTATAGGTTAAAAGACTAGTGGATGTATTTACGATTTGGATATAGTGGAGAAAAATTTCAAGGAAAGAGTTTTGGGGAGTGGACGTAGATTTTGGAATTGAAATCGAACCATTATAAATCTTGCTGTCGTATTCTCTTCTCTCTATCTCCTTTACTTTCTAGTTTAAAATTGCATGCATTTATTTATAACATATTATTGGTTGATATTTGTTTGAATATTTAGTTAGAATTTTTAAATTTGAAATTATTTATTAAATTGTTGTTTAAACCCAATTCATCCCCACTTTTGAGTTGCCACCTAGACTAACAGTCTCTTATATAAATACCCCACATACCTCACTTCTTAAACCAACAAAGTATGTTTACATCCAAGAAACTTCAAATTTTGTAAAGACCAATTCAGAGTTTGCATAATACCTAAGCAAATTCACTTATACTCTACACCTTTCTGAATTTCTAAGTAACTCCAGAACCTAGAAAAGGTAGCAAGCCAACACAATAAATTTAGTTGTGTGGGATGGAAGATATGCACAAATTTCAGAATTAGTCGAGGTGTGTGCAAGTTTGCCTTGATATTCGGTTAGGGAAAAAAAATTAATTTTTTTTAGGTAAATTGCTAACCTAATTTTAATTTTTTTTAATTCTTAAATTTTTATAATTCAAGCAATACAATCTAGTCATTATTAGATGTGAGAAAACTTGATTTTTTTTCCTGAGTATGCCCGAATATGTCACACCCTAACCTAATTAGATATCATTAATGTCACATTAGGCAGGGTGTAATCACATAGGTCACCGCGCTTGCGAACGATATTTCAACACACTCGAAAAAGAACGTAGCAGAATAAACACCCTCACTTTATATAACCATGGATCAACCATGCATAAGAATAACGTACATTAGAGTAAACCGTCCTATAACTTTACACACAACATATCTGTTGACTTAATGTCTTGGTTTTGATGATAACAAAACTTGGTTTAATGATCTAATAATTCTACTTAAGTGTGCAGATTAATTATTAGATTTTTATCATGACTTGAAGCTTATCACAATGGAGAACTTGTGGTGCAAATATTAGAATGAAGGTTGATGATGAGAAAACATATTCAGCAAAGCTAATCTTATAAGGGAATGAAGGAATTTCAAGATGATGAAAATCTTGTATTGAAAATTGATAAGCATGAAGGAATGGCATATTCATCATTGGTGATCAATCTTATAAAAAATGAAGATATTTCAAGATGATGGATGTCAAGGAAGAAGATTGAAAATGCTCAAGCCTTGGATAAAAAGGAGAAGCCATATCTGTTGAAGAGTTCTCAAAGAACAGTTGAAATATGAAGATCTTAAGTCTTGGAAGCTCTCTTGAAGATCTTGATGAAGACTTGAATCAATGGATGAAGCAATGGTGATTAAAGAAGCTCTACAAGTAATCAAAATGGATTTGATTTTATCTTGAAGAGTTGAAGGTGTTCTTGAAGTCAACATGCCTTGAAGAAGTCTTTTCAAGCCTTAGAAAGCTTAGTTGGATGATCTTTGAAGAGCTTGTAGACATTGAAGAAGATTGGAGAAATATTGCAAAAGTTAAAGATTTTACTAAAAAGAGTCAACCCCTAAAGTTAAAAGAGTCGACTTATTCGAACAGAGGTTGAAAATTCTGGTGGAACATCAAAAGAGTCGACCCCTAGCATAAAAGAGTCGACTCATTCCAACAGAGAGTTGATTGTGCAGTTTTAGACTAAAAGAGTCGACCCCTGGACCAAAAGAGTCGACTCATTTGGGCAGAACCTTCAAAAATCTACAAAAACATAAAAAGAGTCGACCCCTGCTTAAAAAGAGTCGACTTATTTAAGGCAACGGCTAGATTTTTGAACGTTATATTCCACCGTTTTCATATCAAATGGTCTCCTATCCATTACTAATGGCTAGAATCAATCTATGGCTATAAATACAAGACTCCTACAGCTTCAAACACAAGAAAGAGTGATTATACTTGCTGAGTCAACATCTTGAAGTTGAAAATCTGTTGTGCTCCAACTGCTACATATTTGCTGAGTGATTAAGGTTATCTATTGAGCTATTCTTGTTCATCCACTCTTTAGGAGAGTCATTATCTGTAAAACCTTTATTCATTTCACTTGGGTGGGTTTGTAAACCTGTGAGTTTGAGTGTTCTTGGGTAAAAACACTTGTAAGTTTGAGTGAAGCTTGGACAAAATCACTTGTAAGTTTGAGAGAAGTTTGGACAAAATCTCTTGGGTTGTGAAAGCTTAGAGAAGAGCTCTTGTAAAGAGTGAGCTGGGCACTTGTAGCAAAACTAGCAACTGTGTAAGGGGTTTTACATAGTGGAATACCTTCGTGTGGATCGAAGAAGAGAGGACGTAGGCAAGGTTGGCCGAACCTCTATAAATCTGGTGCTTTTCTTTTCTTGCTCTGTTTTGATTATTTGCTTATTATACTTGCTTGCATTGTGTTTACATTATTTGCTTGCTTGATATATATACTTTGATTAATTGTTGTTGAAATACATAAACTCTTTTTAGTTACAATACTTGGTATAAATTCTATAAAACCCAATTCACCCCCCTCTTGGATTGCCTTTTTGGGCCAACAATATCAAATATATGGACATAACAAACTCACAAATTATACTACAAATATAACTCAGATCCCAACATCTTATACAAATATGATGAGAAACTGAAAGCAAGCAATAAGAGCTTCTTAAGCCCCGAGACACAACATCTAACACCAATAGGAATGCCACTGCGGCGACGACTAAGACTACAATGAACTGAACTCCATCCTTCGCCCACCTGTCAAATTGGTCTGTGTGGGCGTGAGATAAAAGTCAACGTGCTCACGGTAGATAAACAAATTTATAAAGAATGGTGACAAGCACCCACATTGCATATCTAGGTTTAAGTACTCTATATATCTATGTCTTATTTATGCCTCAATGCAATGAATGTATCACCCACATGTGTGCTCAAATTTAGATAACATTGGCCTAATGAGTGATGACTCATTATCAAGGATTCCCCACGTCGACACCTTTTTAGATCAACCCCAAATCAATTAATCTTTAGGTTAGGCCCACATCAGCAAACCCTATTCTTTATTAAATGCATTGATATACGATATGAATGATAAACAATGCCACCTCATATATATAACCTCATTAATATCATGTTATAGATAATCATCAAACACCTCAATATGAACAAGACTATCTATATTCCTACTTGTCACTGCACTTACACCACGGTAAGTTTAGTTCTTGGTTGATGTTGATGGTTCTTGTTCTCCGTGAGCCTCTATCACCTCAACCGTGTTAGTTTAAGAATCTCAATATATAATTCTGCAATAATAATCGAACATAATGTATACACCTTAAATAAGTCAGAGAACTGAAATTATGCATGAGAAATGCCATAATAGAACCTCAATTAAGCTCCTAATATTATGCAATAGTTAAAAAGTACCAAAATTCACTAAGTTCTCTAATCTGTCAAAACTGACACAGGCCTCATAACATGAACCAACCTTCTTGAGCTTATACTAAAAAATTCTAAAATTTGGGGAATACAAAGTAGACATCTCAGATAGTATCTCTACTAAATTTCACATTAATTGAACAAGCTTAAGTAATTATTTCGTATTTTATAAAATTGGACAGTTATGCAGAAATGAGAATCTAGCAGCAGATGGTCTTTCTTTGAGAGACTCTTAATATAGGTAAACAACATCAAAATGACCGTAAATTTGGTACATATTATCTTCTACACTTCTTATATATACAGCAAAAATTTTACAATTTTTGAACTATTCTAACTTGGTCAAATGTTCTATCAACCTAAGGGTCATAGATTTGTGCATCGGAATTTTACAGAGACAGTCCAACTTAAAAAATTCACCATAATTCGAAATAATATTATTTTTGAGTGAAATCAAAACCCAAATTATCATTATAACTTTGACTTATAGTGTTAAAAAATTCAGTCACAAATCAGATTTGTAGTTAGATCAAAACATCTCCAAATAGTAGCTTTATCATAGAGATGACTCTGGTTATGGTAACCATGGATGATTCTAAAGGTTTTGCCATGAAAGCCCTCAATCCCCTCCCTCCCCCCCCCCCCCCCCCCCCCAAACCACCTCTTTTCTCCTCTATCTTCCTCCTTTCATGGCAGAGATAATATGAAACATACAACATATAAGAAACACAGTACAATATAAAACAAACAAAAACAAATGAAACTTACCTTACAACCAATCATTCCTTAGGTTTTCCCTCTCTTCTTCTACTTCTTTCTCTTTCTCTCTTTCTTCTTTTTTTTTCTCTCTCTCTCTCTCTCTCTCTCTCTCTCTCTCTCTCTCTCTCTCTCTCTCTCCAAGCTTGTCTTTTGACTTTCTAGTCAAAAGAAGATGCGAAGATGAACAAAACACCCTTAGGTGTCCCCCAACATGCCACACTCCCATTGGTCCATAGTAATGCACTCTTAATGAAATATATTAAGGCTAACGAAGTATGACGAGCTTAGGATACTCAAAATATGTAGGCTACTCAAGATAAGTAAGTATTCACACTAACATAATCATTTAAAACTAACACCGAATAACTTAAACATGAGATTAAAAAAGGTAGGGTCTCACAACTTTCCTCACCTTTAAGAATTTTGTCTCGAAAGATATTGTTTTTGCATCAACTCCTCACTCTCCTAATTAGCTTCTTCTACCGGTTGACTCCGCCACAAAACCTTCATCAATTGTATCACTTCATTGCGAAGTATTTGTTCTCTTCGGTCTAAAATTTGAATTGGCTCCTCGACATAACTCAAATCATCCACTAACTTAACTGGTTGATGAACCAACACATGGGACGGATCCGATACATACTTCCGTAACATAGATCTACGAAACATATTGTGCAATTTTGACATTTCCGGTGGTAAGTCCAACCTATAAGCTGCAAGACCAACCCTTTCCACCACAAAATCCATAGTTATATGTTCCCATTTCTACTCTAGTATCAGGAGAGGTTGCAACAAACCTGTTGGTCTTTGGTGCTTAGCCTTCACCTGTTGGCAAGTTATACATTTTGCTACAAACTCTGCTATATTCTTCTTCATACTTGGCCACCAATAAATTTCTCGAAGATCCCTATACATCTTAGTACTCTCCAGATGCATAGCATATAATGAGTGATATGCTTTTTAAAACTTGGAGAATACAAAATAGACATCTTAGAGAGTATCTCTACCAAATTTTACATTTATTGAACAAGCCTAAGTAATTATTTCGTATTTTATAAAACACAGCAGTGATGCAGAAATGATAATCCAACAATAGATGGTCTCTTTTTCAGAGATTCTTAACATAGGTAAACGACATCAAAATGACCTGAAATTTGGTACATATTATCATCCACACTTCTAATAGATATAGTAAAAATTTTACAATTTTTGAAATATTTTAACTTAGTCAAATGCTCTTCAACCTAGGGGTTGCAGATCTGGGCATCAGAATTCTACAGAGATGGTCCAATTTCAAAAATTTACCATAATTCAAAATGATACTATTTTTGAGTGAAACGAAAGCCCAAATTATCATTATAACTCTAACTTATAGTGTTAAAAAATTTAGGCACAAATCAAATTTGTAGTTAAATCACAAAGTCTCCAAATAGTAGCCTTATCACAGAGATGACTCTGGTTATGGCAGCCATAAATGATTCTAATGTTTTACCATGAAAGCCCTCCCCCCCCCCCCCCCTTCTTTTCTCCTCTATCTTCTTTCTTCCATGGCAGAGATAATATGCAACATACAACATACAAGAAATAAAGAACAATATGGAACAAACAAAAACAAATAAAACTTACCTTGCAATCAATCGTTCCCTAGGTTTTCCCTCTCTTCTTCTACTTCTTCATCTTTCTCTCTTTTTCTAATTCTTTCCTTTCTTTCCTCTCTCTCTCTCTCTCTAAACTTCTCTTTTGACTTGCTAGTCAAAATAAGATGCAAAGATGAACCAAACACCCTTAGGTGTCCCCCAACATGCCGCATTCCCTTTGGTCCATACTAATGCACTCTTAATGAAATATATTAAGGCTAATGAAGTATGATGAGTTTAAGATACTCAAAGTACGTAAGCTACTCAAGATAAGTGAGTATTCACACTAACATAACAACTTAAAACTAACACTGAATAACTTAAACATAAGATTAAAAAGGTAGGGTCTCACATAATACTTTATTTTTTTTGTATCATTAACTCATGTCTACTACAGTAAAAAATTAAGTCTAACTTTAATGTTTTATCTAGAAAATAGATTAGAAGTTGAAAAATTAATTGATAATTTGCCCCTTTTTTTTTAAACAAGGTTTTGATTTTAGAGTTGGGCTTATGAAATTTTAGAGTGGGGTTGGAATAAGGGAAGTTGGGGAGAGACATGAGGCATTAGAGTTTGAGGTATTAGGAAAGAAAGTGAACTTCCTCAATTTCATTAAAAAAAAAATTCAAACAAAAATAATAAAAACCATGGCCTGACCCGACTGGCCAGCCAAAGTCAACGGGTCATGCTGACAATTTACTTACTTAGGGTGACTTGGGGGAGGCCCTTGTTTGAAATTGTTACCGTATTGCCCCTTGATATCCGAAGACTAGGAAAGGTCAATATCATAGAAGGGTACAGTATACTTCGTATTTTTGCACTTTACACCAAATTTTAGTTTAATTTTTATATTTTTAATTGTAACAATTAAGTCCCTAAACTTTTAATTTGTTACAATGTCACCTTTTTTGAAAGGCAAAAATATATTTTCACACTAACTAATATTACTTTACCCTATTTATTTAGCTCCTAAACTTTTTTTTACACTAATTTTCATTATTCATGTTAAAAAAAAGTTTACTATATGAAAATATATATTTTTTTTGTATGAAAAAGTTACTATATGAAAGTAATTTCTCACCAAACTTTTTTTTTCATACAAAAAAAATATATATAGTAAACTTTTTTAATGTGAATAGTGAACAATTTTTAGTAAACTATTTTTTTTAATACAGAAGGAAAGTAGTACCCATCATGTTAAAATACTACCCCTGTTCTGATATTTACTTTTCGGGTATTGGAACCACGTTCACCATGTGAAATATTTAATTCTAATTTCTTAGTATGGACCATAACTTTTTTTTCACAACAAAATAGGTATCCCATGGTTGTAGGTTACATTCTGATTTTTACTTTGTATTGGATGTGAAGTACCTTAGTGTATATAAACTAAGTTCTTAATCCATTTACTTATGGGTAATGCTATACAAACAGAAAAATTTATACATAATTTATCACTAGAATAATGTGGTTGAATGAGAGCCATTCAATTTAAAAAATAAAATACCCATCATGATGACTCTTATTTATAAAAATGTCATTGCCACGTCATTTTAGTAAAAATTTATGTACAAGTTTTCTGGAAGAATAGCATTTCCCTTTACTTATTCACAGGACATAATGCTGGGTGACCCTTATTAATAAATGTACATGAGACCTATTTATTTGTGTATTGAAAAATGAATTAAGAAATTGATTTATGTGTAACTTGTTAGTAATAGCTATTAATGGTGGCCCATATTTCAATAAATAAATATTAGCAGTGAACTCATGTTATGCACGGATGATAAATATAGGAAGTTCAGTATGCACGGAATGATATTTTGACACATGTATCATGTATATGACAAAATGCTATTAATTTAGAAATATATGTTCTTTTTATTTTAAAATTTTAAAATTAAAGATTCTTTAAGAGGATTATAATTAAAGAAATATGAAAATATTACCATAACTATCAATGTATAGTATTTATCACTTAATGGATAAAATTTATAAAATTAAGAAGAAATGAAAGAAATTAGAAAGAACCAATTCTATTTTGACACATTTATCTTGTATATGACATATTGTTAACAATTTAATAACACTTATTCTTTGCATTTTAGAAATGTTAAACTCTCTCTATGATTAATAAAGTTTCTTTAGATGAATTATAAGTAAAAAAGAATTTTAAAATATTACCATAATTATTAATGGAAAGCATTTATGAAGTTTAGAATAAATAAATAAAGTGTAACCAACAATAAAATGACACTTGTATTCTATATTTTTAAAAAATCAAATTTTACAGAAAAAGAAATTGCAACTTTCAACTTTAAAAACCTCCAAACGTTTTGCTATAGTATATAGTATATATAGATATAGATGGGAATCAAATGCTTGGAAGTCCGAATAAAAGGAAAGAATGTGTCTATGGTAATAAATGGAATTGGAAACCGCCACAACAATAGTAAAATAAAATTACAGATTAAAAATAAATAGAAACAATTGTTCCCAACTTCCATAGGAATTGAAGTATGATTCCTAATTAAACTGTAATGGTTTTCTGTGAATACAATTTGGAATATGGTTCCTAATCAGTATAGGAATTGCTATATGATTCCTAATCGAAACTGTGCTGGTTTCCTTCTATAAATAATACATCTGGTCACTTTAGAAACAAAGCTCTTCTCTCTTCTCTTGTGTTTGGAGGAGGGTTTTGTATATTATTTTCTAGTAAGATGTCAACTGTTTCATCTCCATCAACTCCTCTGCCAGGAGGTCATTCCCTCGTGTTTTTTCATGGGAAGGGCTCGAGTACCCAAACCTGTTAGAATAAATGGGTGTAAACCCATTATTTTGTTGATCTTTGAGCCAATATAAATGTGGGACCCATGCATCCTTTGTGTCGGGTCATTGGTACATTGGATTCACCTCCGAGAGGAGATGAATCTAGACTATTTACTTGCTCAAATCCGTGTAGGATTGAATGAGTTATTGGCTTCCAAAGTCACCCCCTTGAATATGGGTTATGTAGTTGAAAGTGAGTTATCCCACATTGATTTCTTATGGGAAATAAGTTGTCCATATATAACCCAAGTTTGGAGTAAGGTTTGGGCCCCAAGGGGCACCCCACTTTTGTGAAAGGGGGAGTACCTATGGAACCCATAGGTTGACCCAATACTCCACACGCGCGCGCGCCGCCGCCCGTCCGGTCCGGTCCGTGGGTCGTGGGTTCGGTTCAAGTCTTTTCTTTTTGGGCTAGGGTCGGAATTAAATTAATTAATTATTTTATTAATTAATTTTATATTAATTAATTAATTAATTTCTGACGGTTTGACCGAACAGATGTGACCGTTGACCGAACAGGTGTGTCCCTCTAGTAAGGGACTGTTTGGCTGCTGGTACCTGTTCGAACCAGTGTTTCGAACAGGCACCTGGGCTCTATAAATAGAGCAGCATTCTAGCATTCATAACATTAGAAAAATTCCGATTGTTGCATACAACGAATTCCTTCTTCCTCTCGTATTTTCCTGAGAGAGTTCAGATCATCTGGTGAAGCCGCCGAGCAGTTTTTATTGAAGTGCTGCTTAAAGACTGCTGAGATCGTTTTATCCTGGGAGTCAGACGCCCATCATCCCGTGAGCACCAACTGTGGGGGGTGAATCTGTCTTTAAGGAGAGAGTGTGAAACACTCGACTCGATCTATCTTTCGATTTCTACATTTTCTATTTTTGTGAACGACAACCGGGTAAGTCATTACGATTTAGTTTGTTCTTATTCAGATTCTAATTGTCTTCTAGTTAAAATTGCTTCTAGTTGATAATTAGATAATTCGTGTTATCTTATTGGTTGTGATCACTAATTATACACGTAGTGATTAAATAGGAACTATTTATCCAACAATCTTAAAGACAGATTCAATTCCTATTTTTTAACTGTGTTAATTAGTGTCGTGTTATATATCGTTTCTGGATTAATACTCAAATTTTGTGTAAAATTGGTTAATCCAGAAATGGCTGATGATACTCCTATTCCTACTCTTACTTCAACTCCTACTGTGATTGGGACACCGGTACCGACAATGACAATGCCGGTGAATCAAGTGCATACACCAAATGTGCCGGTGAATCACGGAGAAAAGCCAGAGAAGTTCAATGGAACTGATTTCAAAAGGTGGCAACAGAAAATGTTGTTCTACCTGACGACTCTGAACTTGGCAAAATTTCTTCGTGAAGATGTTCCTACTCTGAACGAGAATGAGTCCGACCAGCAAACAGTTGCGGCGGTAGAAGCATGGAAACATGCTGACTTCCTATGTAGGAACTATATCCTCAATGGACTGGATAATACACTCTACAACGTGTATTGTGCCGTGCAGACGGCAAAAGAACTGTGGGAATCTTTAGACAAGAAGTATAAGACGGAAGACGCCGGCTCAAAGAAATTTGTGGTCGGTAAGTTCCTTGATTACAAAATGTTTGATTCTAAAACAGTTATTAGCCAGGTCCAGGATCTCCAAGTTATACTTCATGACATCCATGCCGAAGGCATGGTTCTGAGTGAGTCTTTCCAAGTGGCTGCGATAATTGAAAAATTGCCGCCGTCCTGGAAAGAATTCAAGAACTATCTGAAGCATAAGCGCAAGGAGATGAGGCTTGAGGAACTTATCGTCAGGCTAAGAATTGAGGAAGACCTGAATCTTTCTGCCGTAGTTTCTGAGGTAAACTTGGTTGGCAATACTAAAGAATGGTGGGTGGACACTGGGGCCACTCGTCACATTTGTGCCAACAAGTGGATGTTCACATCTTACCACTCAGTGGACGGTGAACAACTCTACATGGGCAACTCGGCAACCTCAAAGGTTGAAGGTCAAGGGAAGATCGTTCTGAAAATGACTTCCGGCAAAGAACTTACTCTGAATGAGGTGTTCCATGTGCCAGACATTCGTAAGAATTTAGTCTCTGGTTCATTGTTGAGTAAGAAGGGCTTTAAGTTGGTGTTTGAGAGTGATAAGTTTGTACTTACTAAGGGGGGAATGTTTGTGGGAAAGGAATATCTGAGCGATGGGCTCTTCAAACTTAATGTAATGACTGTGGCTCCTAAGCCTTCTAGTAATAATACTGCATCTTCTATTTACTTGCTTCAGTCTTCAAATGTATGGCATGGTAGACTAGGTCATGTTAACTTTGATACCATGCGTAGATTAGTTAAATTAGAGTCTTTGCCTAAACTTGATTTTAATGCTAATGATAAATGTGCAACTTGCGTTGAGGCAAAGTTGACTAGAACTCAGTTTAAATCAATTGAAAGAAGTACGGAACCACTTAAACTAATTCATAGTGACGTTTGTGACTTGAAATATGTTCAAACTCAAGGTGGGAAAAAATACTTCATAACTTTCATTGATGATTGCACTCGCTATTGTCACGTCTACTTAATGAGAAGTAAAGATGAAGCAATAGACATGTTTATACAATACAAGAGTGAAGTTGAGAATCAACTTAGCAAAAAGATTAAGGTGTTAAGAAGTGATAGAGGTGGTGAGTATGAATCACCATTTGCACAACTATGTGTTGAACATGGTATCATACATCAAACCACTGCACCTTATTCACCTCAGCAAAATGGAGTTGCTGAGCGAAAGAATCGCACTCTAAAAGAGATGATGAATGCTATGTTGATAAGTTCTGGGGCACCCCAGAATTTGTGGGGGGAAGCGTTGCTATCCGCCAACTATGTTCTCAACAAGATACCCCACAAGAAACTTGGCAAAACCCCTTATGAGATGTGGAAAGGTCGAAAACCTTCCTATAAATACTTGAGAGTATGGAGTTGTTTAGCTAAGGTAGCGGTTCCTTTACCCAAGAAAGTAAAATTAGGACCACAAACAGTTGATTGTATATTTATTGGCTATGCCGAACATAGCAGTGCATATCGATTTCTGGTTCACAAGTCTGAAATATCAGATATTCATGTGAATACAATAATGGAGTCTAGGAATGTATCCTTCTTTGAGGAGGAGTTTCCGTATAAGTCTACACATGGATCAAGTTTGCTTAAACGAACTCATGATACCATTGTAGATAAAGACTATGGGTCAGTGGATAAAGAAAACGACGCTGAACCTAGAAGAGGTAAAAGGACAAAGGTTGCAAAATCATTCGGTCCTGATTTTCTAACATATTTGGTAGAAAATGAACCTCAGAGTTACAAAGAAGCAATGTCCTCTCCGGAAGCACATTTGTGGAAAGAGGCTATCCATAGTGAAGTTGAGTCAATTCTGCAAAATCATACATGGGAACTAGTGGATCTTCCACCTGGTAATAAACCCCTTGGATACAAGTGGATATTCAAGAGGAAGATGAAAGCAGATGGCTCAATTAACAAATACAAGGCCAGACTTGTAGTCAAAGGCTACAAGCAGACTGAGGGAGTGGATTATTTCGATACATATTCTCCTGTAACCAGAATAACGTCCATACGTATCTTGATAGCCTTTGCGGCTTTACATAATCTTGAGATTCATCAAATGGATGTTAAAACGGCATTCTTAAATGGAGATTTGAATGAGGAGATTTATATGGATCAACCTGAAGGATTCATTGTTCCTGGCAAAGAGAAAAAGGTATGCAAACTTGTTAAGTCTTTATATGGACTAAAACAAGCCCCGAAACAATGGCATGAGAAGTTTGATAATGCTATGCTGTCAAACGGCTTCAAGATAAATGAATGCGATAAATGTGTTTATGTGAAGAACACTGCTCATGGTTATGTCCTTGTTTGTCTTTATGTAGATGATATGATTATCATTGGTAGCAATACTGAGGTTATTAAAGCTACTAAGAAATTGTTGAACAGTAAGTTTGACATGAAGGATCTAGGGATTGCAGATGTTATACTTGGTATTAAGATTACTAAAACATCTGAGGGATATGCGTTATCACAGACTCATTATGTCGAGAAGATACTCGATAAGTTTAGTAAGTCTGATAACGGTCTAGCAAACACACCCATAGATTGTTTTCTACATTTATACAAGAACGATGATGAGGGCATATCTCAATTAGAATACTCACGGATAATTGGCAGTTTAATGTATCTCATGAATTGCACGCGTCCAGATATTGCTTATACGGTAAGCAGATTGAGCAGATATACGAGTAACCCAGGGTTAAACCACTGGAAGGCCATAGTTAGGGTTCTCAGGTATCTGAGATACACCTTGAATTATGGGCTGCACTATACGAGATATCCAGCTGTTGTAGAAGGTTACACAGACGCAAATTGGATATCTGACACTAGAGACTCTAAATCCACAAGTGGATATGTGTTTACTCTAGGAGGTGCAGCAATATCTTGGAAATCCTCAAAACAAACTTGCATAGCCAGATCCACCATGGAATCTGAGTTTATCGCTTTTGATAAAGCAGGAGAGGAAGCAGAGTGGCTTCGTAACTTTCTGGAGGATATTCCCGTGTGGCCTAAACCAGTCTCTGCTATATGCATACATTGCGATAGTCAATCTGCAATAGCAAGAGCACAAAACCACATGTATAATGGGAAGTCACGACATATACGTCGACGACACAATACTGTGAGACAAATGCTTTCTAATGGAATTATATCCATTGATTACATCAAGTCTAAGGACAACATTGCGGATCCGCTTACAAAAGGCTTGACGAAAGATCAAGTAGAGAATTCATCGAGGGGAATGGGCCTTAAGCCTATGACTTAAAAAGTCACCATAATGGCAACCCAACCTAGCTGACTGGAGATCCCAAGATCTAGGTTCAACGGGACAACAAAATTGTGCGTGACTTAGGACAAATCACTGAGGAACTCGTTCCGCTGTCCATTTCTATGATGAAATAGTGATAACCTGTAGACAGTGTTTAGGATGAGCTTAGCTCTTAATGATTCTTATACCTTGGAATTCCAAGTGGAGTATAGCAGGATACTCTTAATAAGAGATCACCTATATGAGTATGAAGGGGCCGCTTCTATGAGAAATTCTTAAGGCTAATTTCTCTAGAGTACTCATGAATCTACCAGGCATTGTTCAGGGCCAAAATGAACACAACCGAATGGATCACTAGATGATTTGAAAGGAACCGTGTGAGTACTATTGTCTTGGTTTATATAAACGGCTGAACAGTTCAAGACATCATGTTCACTGGTTAGCCAAATAAATCCGATGGTATTTCACTAGGGAAGGTTCAAAGCCAAAAGCCACCTTTCCCGATGCGGTAACTTTCTACCTGTCTCTCTCTCTCTCCTCTGTGTCAAGTCAGTATTCTCATTTTCATTTTTCATTTTCAGCCAATCTCATTCATGTGGGGGATTGTTAGAATAAATGGGTGTAAACCCATTATTTTGTTGATCTTTGAGCCAATATAAATGTGGGACCCATGCATCCTTTGTGTCGGGTCATTGGTGCGTTGGATTCACCTCCGAGAGGAGATGAATCTAGACTATTTACTTGCTCAAATCCGTGTAGGATTGAATGAGTTATTGGCTTCCAAAGTCACCCCCTTGAATATGGGTTATGTAGTTGAAAGTGGGTTATCCCACATTGATTTCTTATGGGAAATAAGTTGTCCATATATAACCCAAGTTTGGAGTAAGGTTTGGGCCCCAAGGGGCACTCCACTTTTGTGAAAGGGGGAGGACCTATGGAACCCATGGGTTGACCCAATACTCCACACGCGCGCGCGCCGCCGCCGCCGCCCGCCCGTCCGGTCCGGTTCGGGACGGGACGTGGGCGTGGGTCGTGGGTTCGGTTCAAGTCTTTTCTTTTTGGGCTAGGGTCGGAATTAAATTAATTAATTATTTTATTAATTAATTAATTAATTTCTGACGGTTTGACCGAATAGATGTGACCGTTGACCGAATAAGTGTGACCGTTGACCGAACAGGTGTGTCCCTCTAGTAAGGGACTGTTTGGCTGCTGGTACCTGTTCGAACCAGTGTTTCGAACAGGCACCTGGGCTCTATAAATAGAGCAGCATTCTAGCATTCATAACATTAGAAAAATTCCGATTGTTGCATACAACGAATTCCTTCTTCCTCCCGTATTTTCCTGAGAGAGTTCAGATCATCTAGTGAAGCCGCCGAGCAGTTTTTATTGAAGTGCTGCCTAAAGACTGCTGAGATCGTTTTATCCTGGAAGTCAGACGCCCATCATCCCGTGAGCACCAACTGTGGGGGGTGAATCTGTCTTTAAGGAGAGAGTGTGAAACACTCGACTCGATCTATCTTTCGATTTCTACATTTTCTATTTTTGTGAACGACAACCGGGTAAGTCATTACGATTTAGTTTGTTCTTATTCAGATTCTAATTGTCTTCTGGTTAAAATTGCTTCTAGTTGATAATTAGATAATTCGTGTTATCTTATTGGTTGTGATCACTAATTATACACGTAGTGATTAAATAGGAACTATTTATCCAACAAAACCTTCTATAGTGTGGAGGAAGCTCATTCCTCTGTCAAGCAAATAGCAGACATGTCGGAGAAATATGTTACTGCACGCTTTCAAGAATGGATGTTGATGCAAGATATTTACACTTCCAACTGCTTCCTATTGAATTCAATTTCACTGGAGAAGATCGATTTGCCCCCATGGTACATGTATTATAGATCCTGCATTTTATCTTCACCTCTCACGTATGAAAGCTGCGTTCTCAATTCATTAGTATCGACAGACGCAACCAACCACATTATGTTTTATCGTCCTGGCGAAAGTGAGTGGGGCGAGGAAGAGTTTTAAGCCGACACTGAAATGGTTGTACACGAGGGGAAAATTTACGGCCTTGACAGCTACGATAATCTTGTGACATTCGACATCTCATTGATGATCCGGGGGCATGAAGTGTGGCGAGTAGGAGCCAAAAAAGGCGCCTGGACCATCACCATTAATACCCCAAGTCTTTACATTTATAAGGTATCTGGTTGAATCATGCGGAGAGATGTTTCTTGTTGTCATGCCTATGATGGGGGAATCAGACTCAAAAGTGTGAGATATAGACATATACAAAATGGACTTCAATGTTTTAGATTGGGTGAAAGTGGCGAGCTTGGGTGATCGGGCGTTCTTCATTAATCAAGCTACAGTTAACAACTGCATCTCGTGCTTTTCTACTACAGAATCAGGCGTTAAGGGAAATTCAAGCTATTTCGTTGAGGAAGAAGATAAAAGCATGTATGTCTATGACGCTGAAAAGAAGTCCATTTATGCTTACCTGATAGCTTGTCAAATTATAGGCCCATTAGCCTAGTTAAATCTATCTACAAAACTCTATCCAAAACTCTAGCAAATAGATTGAGAAAGGTTATGAAGGAAATCATTAGTGAGAACCAGACAACTTTTATAATGGGGAGACAAAAGTTTAGATGGGGTGTTAATTGCTAATGTAATTATTCATGACTGGAAGAGGAACAAAAGGAAAGGTGTTGTGTTAAAACTTGATTTCCAAAGAGCATATGATACTGTAAACTGGCTTTTCTATTATAGATGATGAACAAGTTGGGGTTTGGTGAGAAACGGATTAAATGGATTGCTGAGTGTTTGTCTTCTGGGAAGGTGTCAGTTCTAGTTAATGGATTTACTACTAAGGAGTTCTCAATGCAGAGAGGTCTTAGAAAAGGTGACTCCCTATCTCCATTCTTATTCTACATTGTAGCTAAAGATTTAAATGAGTTATTATTAAGAGCTTCTACTCTAAAGCTGATTAAGGGAACCATAATTGGGGTCAATGGTCCTTCTTTATCTCACATCTAATTTGCTGATGACACAATATTATTTTGTGAAACAGACAAGGTTGAGCTAGTAAATATAAAGAGAATCCTTAGATTCTTTGAATTGCTCTCAAGTCTAAGGATCAATTTTTAGAAGAGTGCAGTATTTTCCTTAATGAATCATCTCAAATCTTAAGGTGCCAAGTAGAGAATCTGTCTATAAATTATTTGGGGCTTTCAATGGGTGCTAATCCAAGACATGTAAAGTCATGGGAGGGTGTGATTGACAAGTTAAAAGGAAGATTGGCTTCTTGAAAGAGAAAGTACTTGTCTATAGGTGAAATACTAACTCTGCTGAAATCTAGTCTGTCAAATATGCCTATATATTATTTACCTATGTTTAGTGCTCCAAAAGAGGTTTGTAAAAAGATTGAAATGATTCAAAGGAGGTTTCTATAGGGTGATGAGGAAAGAAAAAAACAAAGTTCATTGTGTGGGTTGGAATAAAGTGACAAGAAGCAAGAACATGGGTGGCCTTGGTGTAATGCTTGTTTCAGTTATGAACAAGGCATTGTTGGCTAAGTGGTGGTGGAGATTTGCAAGGGAGAAAGGATCACTATGGAGGAAGGTAATGTGCCACAAATATAAGTATGATAATGAAGGCTGGCTTCCTGGTGAAATTGAGAGTAATGTTAGTTCGACTATCTGGTCTGACATATCGAAAGTGGCAGTTGAGCAAAGTGTTTTCAAAGATATTCTTTTGAATAATTTGAAAATAAGGGTGGGTAATGGTGAAAGCACCCAATTCTGGAAGGATGTATGGGTTGGGGAAAAACCTCTATATTGTGTTTTTCCTAAATTGTTTCATTATTATTACAAAAATCCACTCTTATTGCAGAAATGAAGGATGAAAGGGGATCATGGAGCATAGTTTACAGAATACACCTTTTTGCATGGGAGGAAGATGATCATAACAAGCTTTTGAAGATGCTTGAGTTTTGTAGTTTGGATTGTTTGAGAGAGGATTCAATTGGATGGGAATTGGAGAAGGATGGTGTTTTTACTGTGAGGTCTGTTTGTAGACAAGCAGGAGGTTCGTTTAGTTAGGGTTATGCTGTGTTTAGCAAGGTATGGAAAGTGAAATCCCTTTGAAATGTAAGATATTTGGGTGGATTGCCTTACATGAGAAGATTAAGTCTAAGGTCATGCTTTCTAATAGGAATTGTCTACCTCCTGATAGTGACATCTTGTGTGTTCTGTGTCAAGAATTTGATGAGGACTCCAATCATTTGCTTCTTACATGTAAGGTAGCTTGAAAATTTTGGAGTTCTATTACAAAGTTGTGGGGTTTGGAGTGGGTAAGTTCAGAAAGGTTGTTAGATCATGCACAGTGGTGGTTGAGTATGAATTTCAAGAATGTGGAAATGATGTTATGGGAGGCTTTGTTTATGTCAGTGTTATGGCACATCTGAGAGGCCAGGGATGCATCTATTTTCAACCATGTTGCTATCAAATGGGGGGAGGTAGTTGATAATTCAAAGATCCAAGCTGCTCTATGGTTAAAAGCAAGCTAGGAAGCACAGACACTTCGTTGGAGGAACCGTACCCGTGTCTGACACTTGTTGGACACCGACACGCGTGGGACACTCGTCGGACACGTGTCAGACACTCTATTTTACGAGTCTAATTATTTATTATTTATTTTTACATTGAACACTCCACCGACACAACTTGGACACGCGTGTCTTGTTTTGGACACTTTAGAGACACACGAGGCCTCAACTATAAATTTTAAAACTAATTGTTGGTTCGAAGAAAAAGAAAAACAAACAAGAAGAAGAAGAAAAACAAGTATGCTATGATGATGGATAGTTGATTAAATGTAATGACGTTTTAATATTTTTTGTAGTTTATGATTTTATAGTTTCGTGTATTAATAGAACAACTTTTTGATTATTAATGTGTGTTAATGTGTTTGTTTACTTTATATTTTTTATGGAATATAATTGACTAATTATGAATTTGTTGCCGATTAAGTAGTGAAATATGTTTTTTTTTTTTTTTAATTTGTGTAATTTTTTATATTTTTTTACTTCTTTTGTATAATATTTATATGTATAACATATAAGAAATATAAAAATATAGTCTTTTATCATGTCGCTGCAGTGTTGTGTCTAACATTTTTTAAAAATTGTCGTGTCGGCGTGTCAGACACGTATCGTGTCCGACACTCGTATCCGTGTCCGTGTTTATTAGAAAGCAGGTATGCCTAAGGCTTCTTTCTTAGTAAATGATGTCTTGTATTCATTAGAGTGGGTGAGAAAGATCAGAGGATAATACAGGGAGCTGGTGTAATTAGTGGGTACACTTAGGTGCTTTTATCTTTGCCTGTATTTTTGCTGGTATCTCACCAGCTTGGGAGTATAAGAATGTTTTGTGTTGTTTTGCCTTCGTGTGGTATTTGCAGCTTGGTATTTTCTCCTTTGCTGCTTGAACCTATCCCTTCATGTATTATTTTTTCAGTTCTAATGAATTTCTTTTGCTGTTCAAAAAAAAAAAAAACAAAACAAGAATTAAATGCATTGTTGTTTGAGTGCGTTAAAATAGAGTAGTTTTTCAATTTCCTTATGTTAAAACTAGTTGTAAAGAAGAGGCAGTATTATAAACAAATCAAACCAAGTAGTGGTTGTTCAAGTTTACTTTTTTATAATTAATTGCTTGGTTTTACAGAGTTAGGTTGGGCTATTGCTAAGGTGCACAGGAGTAACCGTGGACGGATATGTAAGACGAGGATACTCTGATCTACAGACGTTAGGGGGGGTGGATCAGTGGCGTGGCGTGGCCTGCATGGGCACATGAAGGGTTGTGATTACATCAATCAATATAACCCATTTCCTTAATTGGTCCCACTAAAGAGAGTCTTTGGAAGGGCAAAATCTAGGGTAACAGTAGCTGATCACGACCGTGAAATCTTTTGGGTGCTGTAAAAGAGGATATTAGGGATCCCAGTGAATTGTGATGGTGGTCGCCGTGTGATTGAAAGACCTTTAAATCTGGATGTGGCTGCTTGTAATTGGTTACCCCTTCGGTTGATTTGTTCCCGTTTATCTTCGTAGTGGCTTACCAAATCGTTCTAACCGCGTTATAATTGTAAGTTTGTTTAATAGAACTTAGAAGCCATTGCAATATAGTGTGGAGTGTGGAGTGAAAGATGGTATGATATTAAAAGAAGAGTGGAAATAAAAGTTTGGTTATTTAACCCAATGATTTAAGGATAAGTTCAAAGATTTCCATTAAAGATGGTAGATAATAGTTGCAAGTCTTTTGGTGTGATACTAAGACTATGTTTTGTATAAGGAAATGGAAATGAATGGAATAAGAATGAGAATGGAATGCAATGGAATAATCATTCTCATTATTTTATTTGGTAAGACCAATGAATAATGCTAGAATAGAATGGAATGAAATTTATGTATGATATGCAAATTTAATATTATGTCTATACAAAATATTAATAATATATATTATTTTAATCATTAAATATTATTAAAACATTTGTAATAGTAGTTGAATTATTAAATATTTTTATGAATTTTTAACTTTTTAAATTTAAAATTTTTAAATTTTTTTATTTTTTTAAAATTTTTTAAAATAAAAAAAATTACCAAACACGTTTTATATTTTTTAAAAGAAATTTGACAACAAAAATCTTACTAAGTTTTGTTTTATGTTATTTTATGTGGGAATGGAATGATCATTCATACTCTTAAAATAGGAAATGATTATTCCAACAAAATGTGATAATGATCATTCTATGAGAATAATCATTCCACCTTTAAATAGTAGTATCAAATAAGAGAATGAAAATGAAAGTAGAAATGGTCATTCCATTCCATTCCATTCCATTTCCTTGTACCAAACATAGCATAAAGGCTTGGGAGTTATGATTCATAACCATTAAAAAAGATTTGAGATTTGATTGAAATGATTGGTTAAGTTATGAGATTAAGTGATTTAGGACTCTTAAGATGTAGATGTGTGTGCATCTATGTCTATATGATGTTTAATTAATGAATAGGTTATATTTATGTTTTATGGTATTAGTTCAATTATGATCTTTTATGTAGTAGTAGGTTTCATGCTATAGTACTTAAATTTTAATCTGATACTACCTTACCACTAAAAACTTGTCTACTTTCATGATCTTTCGGAGGTTGGAGTTAGGGGACTAAAGAAGAGTTCATGCCCAAAAAAGGATCTTTTTAAGACTTATTTTCATTTCGATGCGGTTTGAAATTTATTTATCAAACCCTAATTAGTTTAGAAATTGTTTAAATTTGAAAGTATGTTTTGAAAATTCGACTTGACACAACTTGAAGTCAAAAGTTATATTTTCAAAATACAATTATATGAAAATTTAAGACAAACTATAAACTACATGTGTAATTCTAGAGACCAACTAGAATTTAGTAAGAAAGTTCAAAATTATCTGAAAAAAGAAAAAAAGTTCTAAAAAACAACCCTGTTTTTCGATTGCCAAAGAGCTTTGAATTGCCAATCAAAAGAAGTAAAGCTAAGGATATATACAAACTAATACACATGTGCGTGCATAAAAGATCAACGGCTCATACATGCATCAACGCATCTAAGCAACATGATCAACTATTTCAACTGCCAGGCCGTAAGAAAGAAACTCGCACACAAGTCCACCTCAGTCTGCTGATTGGCATTGTTGGCTTGTTTTGGGCACTCTTCAAGTGGTATTGGAACTCATTAGATAAATACAGAAACATTGTGTTGGAACAGGAGGAGAGAATGTCAGTATATAAGAGCATTTTTAAGGATATTTTTTAAAATAATTAGTCAAAATATATTTAAAAATTTTATTTTTATTTTAGTTAGTTATTTTTAAAAAAATCTTCTAATCATACTTTCTATTTTAACTAGTCACCTCATGAATTATTATTTTTTCAACATTCATCTTAATAAAAGAAGAAATAAAAAAAGAGATTGAGAAAAATTTGTGAATTAAAATTTAAAGAGCTACTTTTGACTCTCTATATTTGAATAGTTAAAACGAGACTCTTTAAAATAAAAAATTATATGAAGAGTTGATTGAAAAATTATTTTTCAAATTTAACTTTCGAAAATAGTTAAGAAAGTCACTTTAAAAAACTCAATAGAGATGTCCTAACACGCGTGTGTATGTATATATATATATATAGAGAGAGAGAGAGAGAGAGAGAGAGAGAGAGAGAGAGAGAGAGAGAGAGAGAGAGAGAGTTTCCGAAGAGTGAGTAATGGAGCACACGAAGTGTTACAGTGTTCTACACGAACTTTGGACTGAGAGACCATCTCTCGTGGCAGGGAGAGAGAGATGGACCATATTACTTTGGGGATTGGTAAAGATATATGTACATATATATATATAGAGAGAGAGAATCCCAAAAAGAAAGAGGACAAAGAAAGTATGTTATTATGATATCTTTACGATATATCTGAGCTTTTGGTAATATATATGTGTGCATTATCATGTATATATGTTTGTGTGAGTGGAACCCTCACTCTCTCTGCAAAGTTTCATGGTGTTCATGGGAAACGTAAAGTGCCCCCCATATACTGCAATCTTCCTGATTGGGTCATTGATGCAGCCACTGCTGTATAAACTTCCACATGCCCCTGGTTTCCTTTTGATGGTATTTTTTTGGTTCTCTGCTAAGCGGATGCCGGTAAGATTAATTTAATTTAAGCGTCTGAACAATTTTAATTTTGCTCAAATAAGATAATTATCAAGTTAAAAGACTTATGGTGATTCTAAAGAATTGATAATATTTGAATTTGAAATATTGAAGAGAGCAAATCCTTAGGTCCCATGTCTTGACCATCAAACCAACTCTTTAGGTTTTTTTTTACGCTTTGTTTAGAATTCAAATTTTAGATAAAAAAAAAGTAAATAAAAAGAAAAATGAGAGAGAAAATATAACAAAAATATTATTTTATTATTTTTTTAACATTTTTCTTTTTTTTTCAAAAATTCATATTCCAAACGGAACGTAGGAAAATATATTTTTCAAAATTTTGTACCAAAATTTTGTAACAATAACAGTTTTGTAATTAAATTACATATTGATGAATTTTTTTACAGTGACATACCCGCAACTTAAGTACAATACTCTGAATATAAGTTTTATATAAATTTTTTGATTGTATAATATTATTATTCTTTTAATGGTAATTTAAAAGGCGACAGAATGAACCGGCGACTAAGAAAATAAAACAAGAGTTGGCTTATCTCTGTTGGCCGCCGCCGAGCCGAATCCGGCCCCCCCAAGTCCACAGCAGCACAAACAACCCATCTCCACCGTTCAATTGAATTGAATATCTTCTATTTTCTACCTTGATCGGACGGCAAATACCGCCGCCCGCCGGAGAAAACGAATTGTTGAGGAACAGATGAATTGAGCTCACGCTTATGAAATCGATGCTGGGTTAGTACAATCAACGGCTGAAATAGGTGAAATTGGGGATGACGAAGATTGAAATGAAAAGTTTTAAATGATTACAAAGTGAGGAGAATAAATTTTAGTTAAATTGTTAATCTAATTTTAATTTTTTTAAATCTTAAATTTTTATAATCCAATCAATGCAGTCTAATCATTATTAGATGTGAGAATACTTTTTTCGTTTGGGTAAGTTAGAATACTTAATTTTGTTATATCCTTAAATTGTATCTATTACCGTATAAAATAAAGTTTAACTTTAATTTTCTCTCTCTCTCTCTCTCTCTCTCTCTCTCTCTCTCACACACACACACAGGCTATTTTTTTGCTACCTTAAACATTAAAATCCGTTCAAGTAGATTGAATAATATATAATGATAAAGATGATTTTTTTTTTTTGTCCTCAATTTTGTTATTAGGTGGACTGCATTAACGCACGCGTGAAAGTTTATATATTATAGATAATACTCCACGCAACAATTTCGTGAAGCACTAGGGCTCGTACTGATGAGAGGTTTTCCTGACTTCATAATTTTAGAGGAAAAAAGAAAAATTATACTTGTTATTATGCCAATTATCTTTATATAATTTTAACGTGTGTGATCACTTGATTATTTTAACAAAATTGTATGACCATCTGATTATAATTTTTCAATCATTTTAAAATTTTATTATTTTCACAGATTTTCTATCCTGATACATCTTTTTTAATGTCTTTCCAATTCTTCATCGCATCGAATGCAAGAAATCATGTCCTTCAAATCCCAATTAATTTCAAACACACAAAAGCTCTCCTTTCAATTCTTTCCGTTGGTTTCCCTTTTATAAATCCTATTTCTAAAAGGATTTAGTTACAAACATTATATACATATATATCACCTCCTCGCCTAAACTTGGACCATCTCTCATATTTGGTCTTGTCAATTGTGGTTCAAACAATCCCAAAGATCTGCTTCTACCTCACTCTTTGTTCTCTGTCTGAAGTGCTGGTTCGAGGGGTATGTATGGACAATTTTTATAGAGTTCTATTTTTAATTTTGAAGATTAATTCTTGGCAGCAGTTTAGGTATGTACATATGTATGTATCTAGGTACACAAATTGGTAATAGAATAGAAGTATTGGTTAATTAGAAATCTTTAATCAATGGAATTGGAAACTGCCAAAAAAATAAAATAAAATTATAGATTAAAAATAAATAGAAACCCTTCTTCCCAACTTACCTGGGAATATGTGTCCGGGAATTTTGCTATGACTAGATCTTCAGAAAATTTTAGGAAGTATGCTTGATTTGGGCCTAACATTTGTTGAGGGTGTAGAATTTTAAGTGTATATTAAACATGGGATCTCCAATTGATGATTCATAAATCATTCATTATATGGTCATAATTTTTAGCATTTGGTAGCAAGCTTTTCTAGCTTATTATAAGCTAGTTTTCTTAACTTTTTTAGGTTAATAAGCCAAAAAGTAAAAAGAAATTTTTTTGAAGTTTTTTTTGCTTATTCTACTGTAGCAGAAAATTTTGAAAAATAATCAACATTGAAAAATTTGAAAATAAATTCATATACTACAATGTTTAGTATTTAATTTTTTTAACTTTATCGAACATCCTAAATATGCAATCTAGTTTACTTGGAGGGTCCTTTGATCATTTTTGTATAAAAAAAGTCAAAAAAAGCTTTAAGCTGGCACTAAACGGCTACATAAAAAGCTAATAAAAAAGAAATTTTTTTTAGCATGTTACATTATAATTAGAAATAGAATAGAAGTATGATTAATTAGAAATCTTTGTTGGCAATCAATCGAATAGGAAAACAACCCCCACAATAAAATAAAATTATAGAATAAAAATAAATAGAAACCGTTCCTTCCTAAAATTCGACATGGAATTAAATCTTCAAGAGAATTGAATTTCAAAAAGGGAAAGAAAAGGATTTCCAATTTTTTTTGTGTTTGAAAATACTATCTTTAAAAGGAAAAGCCCTGCTAGGTTCTCAAGCTGTCAGTTTGGCAAAATCACATAATTGCCAAACCAAAAAAAAAGGTTACGTTACATAAACCTACTGTCTCTCCAATGTCGATCCTCATCTCATCTTCGTTTGCCTCACAGGGAAGAAGAAAGAGGCTGCTCAATTCAAACAGTTCAAACAAAGAAGAAAGAAATTGCCCAGTTAAAGCGTTCAAACGGTTTGTAGTTAAGGTATGGTAAATTCCAGATTTTCTAATACCCATATATAAAATATGTAAACATATCTAACGGTCGCAGGTTGTCTTGTTCGAAGAGGGTTGATATATTACAGCACTTTAGGGCCTGTATATGTTAACTTTTACTTCTTTGTTTTTCCAAAGTTCTGGATCTGATGTTCAAATCCATATACATTCATATTTGATCTATTTGACAAATCATGTTCAGACTCTTACAGTTATTTTATAAATCAAGCATGGGGTTTTGAGTGTAGAATTTTAAGTATCCACCAGTGTAATTCAATTAACCATGGATTAAATCATTCATTATATTTATAAAAAAAAAAAAAAAGTCTAACCAGATAAAGGTTCTTCTAAAAATAGTTATGGTCCTAAAAAATAAAAGTTAATTTTGAAGGTGTATATTTTCAGATGACGACTGTTTCTTCTCCATCAACTCCACTACTGTTTTTTCATGGGAAGCGCTCGAACACCCAAACCTTTTACAGTGTGGCGGAATCTCGTTCCTGTGTCAAGGAAATAGCAGACATGTCGGCAAAATGTGTTTGTGCAAGCTTTCACGAGTGGATGGTGATGCTAGATTTTCACTCCTCCGACTGCTTCCTATTAAACTCAGTTTCACTGGAGAAGATTGATTTGCCGCCGTGGAACATGTCTTATAGATCCTGCATTCTCTCTTCATCTCCAACTGATGAAAACTGCGTTGTCATATTCACTAGTCTTGACAGACGCAACCACGTTATGTTCTGTCGTCCTGGCGAAAGTGAGTGGGCCGAGGAAGAGTTTGAAGCCGACACTGAAATGGTTGTACACCAGGGGAAAATTCACGGCCTTGACAGCTACGATAATCTTGTGACATTTGACATCGTTGATCGGAGGCTTGAAGTGAGGCGAGTTGGAGCAAAAAAGGCGCCTGGACCATCACCGTTAATACCCGAAATCTTTACATTTATAAGGTATCTGGTTGAATCTTGCGGAGAGATGTTTCTTATTGTCATGTCTATGCTGGGAGAATCAGTCTCAAAAGTTCGAGATATAGACATATACAAAATGGATTTTGATGTTTTAGATTGGGTGAAAGTGGAGAGCTTGGGTGATCGGGCATTCTTCATCAACCAAGCTACCGTTAATAACTGCCTGTCCTGCTCTTCTGCCACAGAATCAAGGGTTAAGAAAAATTCAATCTACTTCGTTGAGGCAGAAGATAAAAGTATGTATGTTTATGACGTTGAAGAGAAGTCTATCTATGCTTGCCTGCCTTGTCCTGATTTGGGTAATGGTAGGTTACAAACACATTGGGTAATGCCCATGGTAGAAGCTTTAGATCATCAAAATTAAAATAGCCCAGCCAAATGCGTAAATCGGAAAGTTTTTGTTTTTGGCTAGCTCCACACGTTCTTTTTTTTATTTTATTATTTTGATCGAGAGTTTTGTCTATTAATTGAGGATCCATCGATGCTCTATTGACCTCGTTCCTTAGCTAACTCCTAAATAATATCTTAATTATCTTGTGTAAGAAGGCTAGGCTTATATTGGCAAAGTATTCTACAAATATTTTTAATTGCCTTATGTATAATTGATTGCATATCTTCATGTTCCTCATATATATATTGGGAGATGACATTTTCATCGTATTTAAATATCAGCAATTGACCAGCGCAGGATAATGAAATTTTTTAATAAAGTAGTTTTTGATAAATATTATATTGAATTATTATTATTTATATATAGTGAATTTTAGTTTAACCTATCAATTAGATACAAAAAATATAAAATTCCTTACAATTTATACCCTTTAATTGTAATAAGCTTGTTACGCCGAGAAACATTTAAAAAGATGAGCAAAAACACAAAATATGTTCGGTAACATATAGATGTTGTGAGAAAAATGAAACAAAAACAAGAAAACATAAAAAAAAATTATGTTATATGTTAGGTTCATGCAAGGGAAAATTTTGTCGGAGAATCGACAGGAAGGTTATCTTCAGCGGACTGCTTGGAAGACACGTAATGTTGCTGCATTGCATCCTTATAAGGAGGGGAACAGGTGGTCCTCTCTTTTTTTTGTTGTCGTTTTGAATGCCTGAATATGTGGTCCTCTGAGAGAAGAAATACTCTAAGCTGAAGCCTAACAGCCTGTTTATAACTTTGGATGGGGAAGCGAGAGAAAAGAAAAGGATCAAAAAAAGAGAAATTAAGAAAAGATAATTTCTCTTTCATGTTTGATTTAGCAAAGAAAATGAAAGAAAAAATAAATAAAAATAAATAAAAAAAAGAGAAAGAAAGAGAAAGATTGATTTAAAAGTTTTGCTCCTTTTTTCCTTCTCTTTTCATTTTCTTTCTCTTCTCTTCTATTTTAAATAGAATCAAATTAAATAAATAAATAAATAAATAAAAAACCTTTAAATTTTTTCTTTTCCTTCCTTTATCTTTCTTTCCGAAGTTCCAAACACGCCTTCCAAGTGTCTTATCAAAACGGAGGCTTCTGGATGTGTCTAATACTTCATGAAAGTGACCATAGTTTGATAATAAGATTCATTATATTCGATACTTTTCAGAGATATATGTTCAGATTTTTTTTCCACGAGAACTTGATATCCACGTGACAAACACATTATAATAAGGAAAACATTATTCTTACAGAATTTTTGTACAGAATTTTACATTAGAATGATGTGATAATGACAATTTTATAATAAACAAGTATTTTGGTGGGTTCTTTATTTTAAAGTGATAGGCCCACAATTTAGCCATATTATTTTAGTGATAAATTCTGTATAAATTTTTTAATTATATAACATTATTTTTATAATAATCATGATGACATCGTTTAACAGCTTTATCTTCCACAATAGGAAAATCTTTAGCGTAGTAGTATGGAATATCAATCCAATGGACCTATGTTAGCAGTCTATATGTAAATATCATATTTCATGCACCATCATGCCCTCCTTGTGTCTTCGTCCTACTTTTTCACTATTTGCCATCTCAATGCTTCTGTGTTGCCTTCTTGAATTTTTGGACTAAGGAGTTTTTCAAGATTAGCCAATGTCCATGTCTCCACGTGAGTTTTTATTTTACCTAAACCCAGCCTAAAAAAAAAATTATCTACCAAACTCATTTTGTTTTAAATTTATTTACTTATTAAATTCAATTCTTTCTTGAAGTCGTGATTTCAAACCAAAATTTTAATAAAGTTGTGGTTTCAAACCACAACTTCAACTAGAACTTGTTTTATCTATTTTACATAAAAGTCATGAGACAAATCCACAACTTCATTGAAGTCGTGAGTTGAAAACACAATTTTAAAAAAGAATTATGTTTGGTAAATAAGTTTTTTTTGAAATTGAGTTCGGTAAAAATACTCATTCCTATGTTGTACTTATTGTATTTTTGGACCAAGAGTTGCCCATGGTGTCTTCAGATTCTCCTATATATAGAGTTTTTAAACAATTAATATTCTCTATCTAGAATAGTTGGCCTACTCTTCGGTCTTTTATGGGCAATTTGTGCCCTTATCTTTATGCTCTTGAGAGGATTTTTAAATTATCAGAGGCAGAAAAAATAATTTTTGTTTTTGTCTGTTAAAACTAGCACATGAACCTCCAAAATTTAGTAAAAACAAGCTGTGCTTAGGATATCTAACAAATTTGAGAGCTCTTGCTAATCCTAGAGATTGGTATTGACTTCCTATGCATGGTTTATTACAAGAAGTCCATCCAACTCGTGACAGAATTATATTGATGTGCATAAGCGGAGACATGGCAAAGACTCACCTGGGCGGTGGCATATGATAGGTTAGCTTAATTTTTTTTTTTTTTTATATACTTCAACTTTTAGCCCAACAAAACTTTAGCCCACCCTATTATGTTTTAAACCACACCAGCCCAATCTAAAACCTTCCCTCCTCCCCAAAAAAAAAAGAAATTAAATAAAAATTATCTCTTAAGTTCCGCTAAATAGGAGACCGAAACAAAGAATGAAAAGTGTTTGTCGTCATTGAAGCCCCTTTTGACTGCCCAAAAAATCTGAAAGTGATCCAAAAAGTGTTGGTTGATGGAACTCTCCCTCTCTTTCTTAAATTAAAAATAATATAAATATTAGTACTTCTTGACTTGTTTTTACAAAGGAAAATTTAAAGTGAGTTTTATTTTTTGTTTTTTTTATCTCTATATTTTTTCTTGTTCCGGACCAAGGAAAGTGTTTGTCACCGTTGCTGATGTACTAGAATAACATTCAGTATTCAGCATACTGGTCAGGTTGAGATCGACTAGAGCACGTGTGAAACAGATACCCCTATAGGGGGGAACAACCAAGAGGCAATAAGGACCTTATTCAGCATCCTATTTTGTTTTTTTAAATAAGAAGCTTAATCGAATTAGTATAAATAAATACAATATTCAAATATAAAATTCATACATATCTATATATAATTCCAACTAAAAAACTCATACATATATGTTTTTATAAAAATTAATAAGGACCTGAATCACATGTAATCCTTTTTAAAATAGGACTTGTGTCACAAATAGAAAATTTAATAGAATAAATATCTTCATTACCTTTGTGACATAACATTTTAAAAGTATAAGAGTATAAAGAGTGTTATCTAAGCGCCACTTAAGAAAGAGACAAATATAAAGGCGAATATAACTTATATATATATATATATAATTTTATATTTATATTTACAATATTGTAAAGTAAACCCATTTGGTGAAGCTAGTGAAACTCCAAATTCAAAAAAGTGTCACTTTTGTATGCAGACCAAAAAATTCTTACAAAATAAATAAATCACTTATGTTGTGCGCATCTTAGTTGACTCACAAGGACAAAAAAAATAAAATACTCATTTAAATTTTATAACCATCCACTAATTATTCTTTAATTTTTCTATCTCACTTGCTGAAATCTAACCACCACGCAATGGGTACCCTTCTAATTCTCTACAATTAACCTCTTATTTTGAATCCCTAGAATTGCCAACACTTGTGGTGTCATTTTGGACCTCTAAGTAAGTAACATGACACCCAATTGGTGCTAAATTGGGTCGGTCGTGTCATTTTTTACTTTAAAACAAAATACTTATTATAATGACTCTTAATTACATTGATGCTACTATTACATTATTTTGATAAAGTTTTTTGTATAAATTTTTTTAAAAAATAGCAATTTCCTAAAAAAATTTTGTCTCACCCCCATATATTTGCCAACTACTGGAATTAATTAAACGACCCATGAGTACTTATGAATAGCTACTAATGGTGGTCCGTAATTCAATAAATACAAAAGAGTGGGATAAAATGTTTGGGAGTCTATCTCTATATAGATGGTGGAGCAAGGACACATAGTATTTTAAAAATATTGAATAATTTCTCAAATAAAAGCAATGTGCCTACAGTATTTGATACAGTAAATTGGAAATAAACTAGAAGTATTGATTGATTAAATTTCTTTGTCGGTAATCAATAGAATTAGAAACCGCCCCAATATTTAATAAAATAAAATTACAGGTTAAAAATTAAAAGAAACCTTGTTTTTCGAGCGCACCTAGGAATTGGAATACAGTTGTTAAGGATCCGTTTGGTTGAACTTTTTTAACTCATAAGTAAAAAGTGAATTTTTTTTGTTTTTTTTAATTTTTCTGCTTATCTTATCTTATTAAAAGTAAAAAAAATTAACTTTTTGCTTATAAATAAAAAATAAAAAATAAAATAAAACTTAAAAAAAATATATATAACAAGCAGGCCCTAAGTGAATTTGTACTGATTTTCCATAAATGGAATCAAAGGCATTCAGTGACGGCACACAGCCTTGTATCAAAGGTACGTAGTACGTACTCTACACTCCTCTCTCCTCTCTCTTCTCTCTTTCTCAAATTTGAGTATTTTGTTCTTTCCTAATAACGTTAATGAAATCGAATCAACTATGCATAGTTCTCCTTTTTTTTATAATAAATCTCGCTTTGTCTGAGTTAGATGAGAATTCAGATCAATTTTGCCCACCGATCCACAAGCTGCATAATATTTTTGATAAATATTATGTTGAATTATTATTTCTGTATAGGAATTATATTTTATATTTTGCATATCAATGGTATAAATCTATAAGTTATCCGTATTTAAATAGAATTCCTAATTGCAACGAAAAATACGAAAATCCTATTCGATATTTCTTTTTACAAGTTTTCGCATAACAATTCTATTTGTTTTTATGAGTTTTTGCATTCTAAAATTTTGAAAAGATCTATTCATAGCGAATTTCCTTCTCACCTATATTCAATCCTATTTAGGACAGTATTCCTAATTACAACTTTGTCATGTTCTATAAATTTCTTATAAACAGTGAACACACGTGGAAACAAGGCTTATCAGAGGTACACTTTTCTCTCTCTTATGCATGGCGGGTTTTTGAATACTCGTGACATACACCATTCTCATGCATTGTTGCACAGAGCCATATGTGCGTATATATATATATACATATAACTATGTTGGGTTTGTATATGTTCGTCTTCTTCTTTCTCTCAATTTTTTTTGGGTAGAGACAAATTTTATGTCTAGTGAAAGTTAGAAGGGAGGTAGTGATTGAAAGTTAAGAGGTAGAGAGGTGGGAATTAATTGTAGCACTGAAGAAGAGAAACCTAGAGAGAAGTGGTGGAGATTAATTGATATTTCAGATCTCGCTCGGGTGGGAGGACGATGGAGGTCAATGGAAAATATTTTAGATATGTGAGGAATGAGTGGGGGAGGTCGAAGGTAAGATGGTAGAAACAAGGAGAGGAAGTGGGAGAAGAAGGAGAGATGACATGGATACACAGAAAAGCCACCAAATAAAAAGATAGAAGTTATATGGAGAAAGGAATTTGATGGCTAGCAGTAAGGGACCATTTGCATTCACTCATTTCCTAACTGGGTGTAGCGGTGGAGGGGTGGGAATGGTGGCCAGACTTACAGTCACAATGTGTCGCACAAATGAAAAAGAAGAAGACGGGTTAGAAAGGGAATGAAAAAAAAAAAAAAAAAAAAAAGAAGAAGAAAGAGAAAGTAAAATGTTTAATTTATTTTCATAGTTTTTTTAAAAAGTAATTTATAAAAATATTTAAATATAAGGGTATTTAAGTACTTTTACACCTTCATTAATGTCAGCGTTCTGATAAAGGAGGTCAGTGTAATTATGAAATGTTGTGCGAGGTCTTCGTATTTTTACAAATGTTAAGGGAAAGTCAGTGTAATGTACCCATAATTTTTTTATTTTATGTCTTATAAGCGAATGAGAGTAAGAATTTTAATTTTATAAAACAAACACGAAACAAACAATACAAAAAAAAAAAAAAAAACATTTCTTTTGGTACACAACACAACATAAACTTTTATAAGTTTAAAGGCCCATCAAATTCAAAATCTACTTTAAAATGTTGGGTGTGAAAGTGTAGTTATTAATAAAAATCAATAAAACCACGATTAAAACCAAAGAAGTCCAAACTCATGAACTATATATCGAAAGGACCAAAGTTTAATTTACCTTAACAGCCTGTTTGGAACTTGTTGACTCTATGCCTTAATTTTGATAATTATAAAATATTGTGTTAGTAATCTAATGACTTTATTTAGTGTGCAAATTATCTTATATTCTTAATCTCTGTTAGAATTATGACTTGAAACTTGATATATTGAAGATCTTGAAGATGTTAATGGAATCTTGAAGATTAGAAAACATGACAGCTTTATTGGACCATTTGGAGAAGCCATTGAAACTTTTAAAGCCATTTGCCTAATTTGAAAAGGAGATCGGCAGAAAAAGAGGTCAGCAGCAAGTACTGATACCTTTTTGAAAGAGATAACACTTTTTACAATGTGGCATGAGAAGATCTGGAGATTGACAAAACAGAGTTTGGTCGGCAGTAAATACTGACACCTTCTATTATGTGACATGAGAAGATCTGGAGATCGGCAGAAAATGAGGTCGACAGCAAGCGTTGACACAATGATGGAAGACCTTTCAACAAGATTATGTTCATAATCTCTTCTAAAAAAGATTGAAGATATTCAAAGGAGTTTTTGAATATCAACATATATTGAAAAAGTCATTTCAAGTTCTAAAAGCCTTAGTTGAATGATACTTAAAGTGTTTGAAGATTTTAAATAAAATTGAATGAGATTTGCAAAACTTAAAGTTTCTAAACAAAAAAGGGTCGACTCATGTCTCTCAAGAGTTGACACGCTAGGACAAAGTCTTGGTGAAGTTTGTTGAAACGTAAAAAGAGTCAACTCTTAATTCTCAGGGGTTGACACATTGAGACAAAGGGATGAGAAAGCTAGCTCCAGAACTAAAAGGGTCAACCCCTTCAGAAAAGGAGTCGACTCCTCGTTTATAACAACTAGTTTTTTAAAACGTTCTATCAGCTCGATCTCGCATTAAATGCACTCCCAACCACCACCAACAGTTAGAATAAATGCAAAACTATATATATAAGATCACCACAGCATTTATATACAAGAATACAAGGATTGTGTTGAATCTAAGATTGAAAGCTGAAATTTTTTAGCATCACTACTATATTCTCTTTATTAAGTGATTGGGATTATTTATTGAGCTTGAACCTGCTTATTTACTTTTGTTAAGAGTTACTCATTGTATAAATCTCATTTATTTCACTTAGGTGAGTTTGTAAATCTGTGAGTTTTAGTGTTCTTGGCAAAAATATTTGTAAGTTTGAGTGAAATTTGGACAAAATCACTTAGATCTTTAAGAACTTCAAAAGAACTCTTATAAAACGTGAGTTGGGCATTTGGGCAACTAACTGTGTAAATAAGTTTTTGCATAGTAAAAGGCTTTCAAGGAGATCTTGGGGTGAGAACGTAGGTCACACGTTGCGGCTGAATCTCGATCAACCGTAGTGTTCATCTTGTACTCTGTCTTTCTTTCTTGTATCATATCACTTGCTTGCATTGCTCATACTTTGTTTAAGTTACTGTTCCATTGTTTAACTAGTTTTTAATTGCATTATTTTGTGATTAAAATTGAGAAACCCAATTTACCCCCCCCCCTCTCTCGGGTTGCGTATTCAGGCCAACAAAACTTGGGACGGACAGGGAATGAAAAAAGGAGGAAAAAAAAATGAGGGAAAGATCTCGTCCTTAAAGGAAAAAAAATCTAAAATTTTCTATTTCTCCCCCCCCCCCCCCCCCCAACAAAAGTTCCAAATAGGCTGTAAAATGGATGTGTTTTTTAAATTTATCAATTTTGTAGGATACATTTTAAATTCAAAAACCGCAAAGAAAGTTATAAAATTTAGGGGTAATTATATTTTATCCCGTTGTAATTTGAACCAAAATTAGATAACCTCCTATGGTTAAAAAGTAAACACATGACCCTTTTTGGTTTGGACTTATCTACAAATTGCATGAAAATCATTAGATTTAATGAAAAAAAATTTAGAGTGGTATTTTTGTCTTTTATATATCTAAATTAGAACATAAAAAAAAACGATTTGATAAAATAACAAAAAAAATCCTCGAAAGGCAATACTTTATTTTGACATAGAATGGTCAAATCGTTTTTTTGATATTTTAATTTAGAGAGATGAAATAACAAAAATATTCTTATGACAAAATTTTTGTTAGATCTAACGATTTTTATCTATTTTGCAGATAAGTTCAAATTACATGAGAGATCATGTGTCCACTTTTAAACAATAGTGGAGTCACATCTGATTTTGACTCAAACTATAAAAGGGTAAAATATAATTATCCCAAATGATAGTATCCCTTGAGGCACATGTTTAGCTGTCACTAATGTTGTTTAATTGTATTTGAGTCTTGATAAGAGCACAAGTTAAGCATGTGTCGTTTAAATATTTTTATAAAAATAGGAGATTTTTATAAATCAACTAGAAGGAGGAGATACCTCAGCTTAGAGAAATGAAATAATCCATACTGGTGAATATTTCATTCAAATTTCAATATTGTCAACAAAAAGTGCATATTTTGCAAAAGAATGAACACATATTACAATAACTCCTAATCTGGACAAATACACTAGACCGAAAAATTTAAGCCGCTTCTGTGCCTCCTCCGTAAAGATCCCCATTTGACACATCCTTAGGTAATTATGCATTATTAGATTATACAAAGTATGAGACACTTTTTTCACACATTCCCACACCATATTAATTTGTTCATATGTGCTGCAAAAGTTAGCATTTGCCTTGTATTTTAAAAGGTTCTTGAAGTTTGTAAATCATATTTAATATCTATAATTTCTGTAACAGTAACAAGAATCAAATTCATTGTTGTTTATGAGGGTGTATGTTTTCAATTTCCTTTTTTTTTTTAAACTTCGTGCAGAGAGGAGGGGCGTGCCGCCGAGCCGGTTGTTCCAACTTGCTAGGGTAGGAATGGGATATTAGAGAAAAATATAAACCGAAGAGAGTTTGAAATGAAGTAAAATTTAAATCACCTCACCTCACCTCACCTCACCTCACTCACTTCAATTATATTATGAGATTTTTACACTCATTTTATATGTTAATAATATAAAATATTCTTGTTACATATAAACAAACGTGAGTTTATGTTACTTCTTATTATTGTGATTTAGCCCTTTTTTTATCAATTTTATATTGTGTTCATTTTGTATAATTTGCATTATTTATAATTTTGAAGACTAATTTTTATTTTGAGATTTTTTATGAATTTAACCTATTTCACCCTGTATTTCAATTAACTTGAGTGAGATAAGAATGGGATGGGAATGTTTAACCCCCCGCAGAGCACGGTAAAATTTTAAGAATGGGATATTAGAGAAAAATATAAACCGAAGAGAGTTTGAAACGAAGTAGAATTTAAATCACCTCATCTCACTCACCTCAATTATATCATAAAATTCTTACACTCATTTTATATTTTAATAGTATAAAATATTATTGGTACTTATAAACAAATATCAGTTTATGTTACTTCTTATTATTGTGATCTAGCCCTTTTTTATCGATTTTATATTGCGTTCATTTTGTATAATTTGCATTATTTATAATTTTGAAGACTAATTGTTATATTGACACTATATGAATTTAACTTGTTTCACCCTGAATTCCACTTAACTTGAGTAGGATAAGAACGGAATGGAAAGGTTCATCCTCCTGCAGAGCACGATAAAACTTTAGGAATGAAATATTAAAGAAAAATATAAACCAAAGAGAGTTTGAAACGAAGTAGAATTTAAATCATCTCACCTCAGTCACCACAATTATATTATAAAATTCTTCCACTCATTTTATATTTTAATAATATAAAATATTCTTGGTGCATATAAACAAATATCAATTTATGTTACTTCTTATTATTGTGACTTAGCCCTTTTTTTTTTCAATTTTATATTGTGTTCATTTTGTACAATTTGCATTATTTATAATTTTATATGAATTTAACATGTTTCAATTAACTTGAATAGGATAAAAACGGGATGGAAAGGGTCAACCCCCCGCAAAGCACAGTAAAATTTAGCCTAATTCCAATTAACTAGTGGTATAAGAACGAGATGGAAAGGCTCAACCCCCGCAGAGCACGGTAAAATTTAGCCTAACCCGTACGCAGTCCATTACTATCCCTAGTCTCAAGTACATAAGTTATAAAAAAAACCAGCCTCCAAGATATTAATTAGCATTTTTTTTTTTTTTGACCAACTATCCGAGCCAACTTGCACAACTAGACTAATTTCAATTCTTGTATAGTCCGTCTTATACAAACTAAATAATTAATTTCAATTCTAAAACTTTAGAAAGAGCAAACCACAAACCCTAAGCCTGAGGGTTTAACCATCCGGCCCACCCTTGGGGTTTATAAGTTGGCAATTGCCAATTCACAAACACTTCCTGCTAAAAAGCCCCGCACATATATCGATCGACACCTCTGATTGCGTTCACCTTCATCAACCAACATGGCGAACAAAGGAAAGAGCAAGAAAACAACACATCGTCACAAGCCAGCGGAGTGGGAAGACCCCGATAAGCCACCAAAGAGGGATAAAACCATTGTTACCAAAGATTGGACCTGCAAAACATGCAATGAAGATTTCACATCTAGGGCAGAATACGATGAACATCGCCCTCACAATCTCTGTATCTACATCGTAGAGGTAAAACCTTTTCATCTATTTCATTTCCTTCTTACATTGAAGCAACTAATACTAATTTATTTGACATAGAAAAATGCCCCCAAGGAAAACCCATCCAAGAAAGGAAAAAAGAAGAAAGGAGGTAAAAAGAAGAAAGGAGGAAGCAAGAAGAAACGAAACAAGAAATAAAAAAGGTACCAACTAGATTGTATTTGTGCAATTAATCCACATTTGGTTGATTACATTACTCTTCTTGTACAATTTAGAATCTGCAATTGTGTAATTATGTACGTAATTTGTACAATACATCACTCTGGTACAAATGTTCAATATACCGCATGAATCTCGAATATACAGTGGATCACGTTATTGTACTGTTCGGGAATTGTCACACTATTTGTGCAATTAACCTACATTTGGTAGATTAGATTACCTTCTTGTACACTTTAGAATCTGCATTTGACTGTACTGTAAGAATCATCACCTATATTTGTGCAATTAATCTACATTTGGAAGGTAAAATTACTTATTTTTTTCAATTTGAGAATCTGTATTTATCTAATTTGTGTAATTGAAACAATACCCCACTCTGTTACAAATATCAAATATACAGTATGAATACTGTCACTGTACAGTTGGGGAATCATCAGTCTGTTGTCTGTAGCAACAAACGAGCACTGAAAACCCCTTATGACCTGCAACATTGAACACCCCAGTCATGATATCAACATAGGTATTCCTCCCACATATTGAACAACTTAAAACTGAAAAATAAGAAAACAGAACAAAACAAGGGTCCCCTAATTATTTTAGGGTTCATAAAATTGCAGAATACGCTAGAAACTCAATCTACCAACCTAGTATCCAGAGATCCATAAAGAACCCTATGGTCATAGTTCCATCAAAATCTGGCCATGCTCCGATTGAATTACATGTTTGAACCACTCACAATGTCAACAGGTGCTCTTTGACTCTACTATATGAACAGCCACACACAACAGCCTTGCCTTCGTTAGGAAATGTAAAAGTTTTCTTTGTTTCAATATTCCAAAGACTTACTTGTGCTCAAGTTTTCTATTAACATCCTAGCAATTCAACTGCACCTTTTGAGAGCATATGAAGTAGAGCAACATTGACATAGCCTTATGGCACTCAGCCAATCCTTTTGGCAACTACCAAACACATCTAAAGATCCTAAAAATCACAATATCCGCCATTTCTAGTTTCATCAAACTCTATTAGGCCATGCTTAAGATTGAACTAGGCGTTTGAGCCAACTCAGATAAGCCAACTGGCCCTCTCTTGTTCAATTTTCCAAAGGCTCTTACTTGTGCTCAAGTTTTCTATTAACATCCTACCAATTCAACTGCACCTTTTGAGAGCATATGAAATAGAGCAATATTGGCATGGCCTTGTGGCAATCAGCCAATCCTTTTGGCAACTACCAAACACATCTAAAGATCCTAACAATCACAATATCCTCCATTTCTAGTTTCATCACAATCTATTAGGCCATGCTTAAGATTGAACTAGGTGTTTGAACCACTTAGATAAGCCAACGGGCCCTCTCTTCTACTTGTTAGGCTAACCATTGACTCCATGTAAACTACAACATACATGATAACATTGGCTTAGTTTTCAGAACAAATCAAAATTTCTCCTTCATAAGTTTTTTTGGCAAGTGTGCAAGTTTTCCACTTCTCTACCAGTTGAGATGCTCAAGTTTTGAGACCATATAAAACCGAGGGTAATCAAGTAAAATGTGGATCCTTGTGGTCCTCATATCTTGATACCTCCACTATACATCTTGTTATATATCTTGAAACCCTTCAAACAATACTTTCACCTGGTAAGTTATTTCGTCAACAAAGGCCAAATGGAGTGAAACCCATGTATGCACCAAACAAAGAGATTCTCTGAAACTACTGAAAAGTTCATCTAACCAAAAGGAGTAACTCCCATTGAATGATATAAGCCCCTAAGGTTTCTGTTTGAGATCTCACATCTTGCCCTTTAATTGGCAGGTGTTGAAAGTAAGTGTAGCTTCTTTTGTCCATCTAAGAAGTTTAGGAATCCATTAACAAACTACTTAACACGTCAGGAGTCGTAGAATTCATCAACAAACCTACAGGTTACAGTATCTTGCAACACTCTGTTGCAAGACCAAAAGAAGATAAGTGATTGATGTTTGCAACATATTTGTCTTACCATGAAACTAACCGGTCAATCATCAATTCCACCACACTGGAATTTATGGTCGACCACTTGCTTCACATGATTGCTTATTCCACTTTTTCCTTCTACTTTGCAATTTCTTTTTCCTGGAGGATCTGTCAATGTTGGCTTGACCCCCCATTTTGCAGATACCGGAGATGCATACTGGTCCGTTTACAGACCATGTTGATGACCTCTATTAAAGAGTAGAGCCACCTTACCAACCCTCTGCAAAATCTCAAATGGTCCGATTAACCTTAGGGATAACTTCCTCTTCTTCCCAAAATGAACCATACCTCTATGAGGCATCACCCTTAGGAAGACATGATCACCCACCTCAAAAGATAGAGGTCGCCTCCTTTTATCAGCATAACCAAATTCCATGTTTCTCGTTGTTACAACTTGATATCCAACACTCCCAGAATATTGAACTCATGCTCCTACTTATGGTCAACCGCTTGCTTCACATGATTACTTATTCCACTTTTTCCTTCTACTTTGCTGTTTCTTTTTCCTGGAGGATCTGTCAATGTTGGCTTGACTCTGTTCTCCTTTGAACCGCAGCCATACGATGGGTATTATTTTGAAAATCTGATTATGTGTTTGTATCAATCTATTCCTGGCTGAATATCTTCTCTTTAAATGCATAGTTGAACATTTAAAATACATTAAAAACAGAAGTGATACTTCATGCATTTTTACTGCTATTTTCCTCCTCTTTCTTCTTCCTCCTTTCTAGAACTGAGAATTGCTTCAAACGAGAGGGAGGGGCTAGGGTTGACGAGGGGAGGTGGTAGGGTGGGGTGGGGATAGGGTGGTGGATTGGCCATTCTCACTTTTTGTGGGAATGGTCATTCCAACCTTACTATGTCATACCATACGAGGGAATGTGAATGAGAAGTGGATATGGCATTCCATTTCAGCCCATTCCCTCGTACCAAACATAGCCTAAAATCCATACAATAACTTCTTGTACTAACCGAATTTGTGTTTATCCTACCTACTTTCTTCCTAAACCTTCTAAAACCTGTAAATTTTGGCTCTTGTCTTTTAAACATCTCCACATTTTGTCTATGATATCCAAAACATTACATTTTTACCTATAGGACCATAATTATGAAATCTGAAGCAGAAGCTTGAACTGTCAAGATCTAACTGTTCACAGAAATTGGTCTATTGCTTTGACCATCTCACTTCAGTTCATTACAAATCAACTGTGTTACATTCCCAAAATGTTCTCTTAGCTATCTCGAGCCTGTGAAATTATGCAATGCCTATGGGCCCTCGAGCTAGAATTATAATATGCTAAATATAAGTATAGTACATAGTATAGCCTAAAGCATCAAAATAAAGTGAAAACTAAGCCAGTAGATTGCATTTTATCTGATTGTTGTTGCCAGGCATAATAACTAGTGGTCCGTTTGTTTGAATCAAAGGCTCACCCCTACTAATTTTTCCACAAGTATCCGTGAAGACACTAGACCATAAATGAGACTCTGCCTCATAGCCTGCAACATACAGCAACATGACCTCTCCGGCCTCATACAAGCTCCTAGATCTACATGATGCTCTCCTTCGTCATAATCATCCCATACCTTGTGCTAATTTGAGCAGCCATCAACAACTGAGTATTCTTATATGCCACTTGCCTGTCTACATGTAAAGTAGGCTTCAATCATGCAACCCCGACATTTTGAAGAATTCACCGCGCCAGTCTATGTCACAATTCTGAGCAAATCAATTGGCAGCACCTACTTCTTTGTGTGTGTTACTGAATTCCTTGTGTGTGGGGGGTGATAATAGATGCGCGTGCTTGGAGAGAGAGTTAGTGTTGATTCGGTCTAGTGGAGGGGGTGGGGGGAAGGTCAGTACTCGTGCTGGTGGGAGTTTGGTAGGGTGGTGTGGTTAGGTTGGGGGCTGGGGTGGTGGGGGCAGGAGGTGGTGGTGACGGTTTAGGTATGGATGATAGCCAGCGGCGGACCCAGGAATTTTTTTCAGTGGAGGCGAAAAATACTCTTGAACAATTATTTCATTAATTCAAGGTTGTTTCAAGATCATCTATATAGAGCTCTACATGAGTTAAACTAGTTGAAGAAGCTTGTTTATTAATAGACCCTTAGCTGTCTTGGGCATTTAATTCTTCTAATATTCTTTTCTTAAAGTATCATTTCATAATTGCAATAAAAAAAAACTCAAACAATGCAAATGTATTACTAATTCAACAAATTCTACATATTCAAATATATAACAAATGTGCGCTTGTATCAACAAAACACTCAACCAAAATAATATAAAAATCATTTAAATTTAAGTGAGAGAAAGTGAGAAAGCATAAAAATTATCTACTGAATACATGAATAGTAAAAAAATGTAGTTAAAAGAGAATAATACAATACAGAGGGTGTTTTTATTTTGTTTCGGTTGAACCCTTGTCAACCTTCTTCTCTTGTGGTTGTTTTGTAAAGTCTTTGTGACTTGTACAGCTGATTTTCTCTTAATAAATTTATCTTTTGCTGACATTGCTGTCCAAAATAAAAAAAAAAAATCCAGTAGCAGAAATCTGAGTGGCAGCGACCGCTACCACTCGGCCCTACATGGGTCTGCCAATGATGATAGCAGGGGGGTGGGGGTTAGGGGGCCTTGGCAGATAATTGTGGGTGCACTATTTCATGGCGAGTGCGTCACACCAGGGGCAGTAAACAGATTTGTTAGGTGGACAGCAAGGGTGTGTACTAGAGGACTCCTATAAAACAGGGAGGGAAGGGGAGGGGTTGTGGATAATGCACCACTATGTCTTCTATGGTGGACTTGGAAAAGGAAAGTGAGATCTTATCATGTGGAGGAGCTTCTAATCAATATGTTGAGGCAGTTTCTCCAACACTCATCATTATTGAGAGGTTCAAGCAAGCATAGTTGTTGATTCGGTGGAGAATTGAAAGGCAGGTTACGCACTGAGGACTGTTTGGAAGACATGGGATGTTGCATTGTGCCCTTATAGAGAGAGGAATAGACAGTCCTCTGAGTGTGAGGAAATATTCCAAAAGCTGACGCCTAAGATGCAAACATGCTACCAAGGTGTCATTTCAATGTGTAACATCAAAACTTAGCAGACACTTCTAGATATGTATAATACTTCATGGAACTGTCCATACTCTATAGTTTGAAACTAAATTTCAGATTTGTTTCTTTCAAAGAGAATTTGACATACACAGATCGATGTAACCAACCTATATATAAATATCATGTGTTGTGCCTTTGTCCTACTTTTTTAGGCCTTGCCATGTCACAGTTTTTGTTGTATTACTTCAAATTTTTGGACTAACGAGTTGCTTATGATGTCTTTAGATTCACCTATGGAGGAAGGTGGACGCCTGAAGTGCAGTATTACAGTCAGCAAAAAAGCGAAACACATGTAAACCCCTGAAGTGCAGTATTACAGTCAGCAAAAAAGGGAAACACATATGAACCCCACCTATATTTTCACTATTGTTCTATTTTCTCAATATTGGCTTCCACCCATGCAGTCCAAGATTTGTAGCAAAATTTCTTAGTCTATTTCATATGCATTCACACCACCTTATTGACTTAGATTGGTCTTGTGGTCTAAATGAATATTTCAAGCAATGATACTACATAAATAGGTTAATATTGGATGATAGTGCAGGTTTTCTTTGAATTCATTTTCTCAAATATATCAGCATTTGCTAGCATGCATGGTTATATGTGCTTGAATAACCAAGAAGCAATAATAGAAGATACCTGTATCAAATGATCAACTTCAGATTCCCTGGCCATGTATTTGTCACTTTTTAGTTATTTATCTACAAAAAAACCAAAGAAACTTCTCTATCAGAACTATAAGAGAGAGAGAGAGAGAGAGAGAGAGAGAGAGAATAACAGAGAAAGATGGGTAGAGACAACAAATACATAGTTCATCAAGATTGTATACCGTGGATTTCCTTTGGAGAACATCCCCTATGCTTATTTGGTTTACTCTCTTCCCCCCCCCCCCCCCCCCCCCCCCCCCCCGGTCCCCTCGTGAAACAGAGAGGGAGAGTCACGTGAGTGGGCTTTTTTTTTTTTCTTTTGGTTTTTGATAGGTGAATTTTAGTATGGCTTGAAAAGCCTTCGTTTGATGATACAGCTAGAATATAAACAGTGAACAAAAACTATTTGAAGTGACCAGCAAAAAGAGGACAAGAATCTGATTTGCCCAACTCTCAAAACTGTCTTCATTAAAAAATGAATTGATGTTTGCAACGTATTTGTCTTACCGTGAAACCATGGTCGAGAGAAGTACACGCTTGCTTCACATGATTGCTTATTCCACTTATTCCTTCTACTTTGTTTTTTCTTTTTCCTGGAGGATCTGTCAATGTTGGCTTGACTCTGTTCTCCTTTGAACTGCAGCCATACGTTGAGTATTATTTAGGAAATATGCATTTGTATTAATCAATTCTTGGCTGAATATCTTCTCTTTAAATGCAGAGTTGAACATCTAAAAACATTAAAAACAAAAGCTGATGTGTACCAATACTTCATTCATTTTTGCTGCCCCTATTTCCCCCTCTTTCTTCTTCCTCCTCTCTAGAACTGAGAATTGCCTCAAATGAGAGGAAGGGCCGGAGTTAATTGTTTGTTTTTTTTTGGTGTGTGGTGTGTGTGTGTGTGTGTGTGTGTGTGTGTGGGGGGGGGGGGGGGGGGGGGGGGGGGGGGGGGCGGGGGGTGTTGAAGTGGGCCGGAGTGGCCGTTCTCATTTTTAGTGGGAATGGTCATTCCAACCTCAGTATGCCAATACCAAACGAGGGAATGCGAAAGATAAGTGGATATGACATTCCATTTCAGCCCATTGACCTCACACCAAACGTAGCCTAAAATCCATACAATAACTTCTTATACTAACTGAATTTGTGTTTATCATATCTACTTTCTTCCTAAACCTTCTAAAACCTGTAAATTTTGGCTCTTACCTTTTAAACATCTCCACATTTTGTCTATGATACGTAAAACATTACATTTTTGCCTGTAGGACCCGTAATTATGAAATCTCAAGCAAAACCTTGAATTGTCAAGATCTAACTCTTCACAGAAATTAGTCTATTGCTTTGACCATCTCACTTAAGTTCATTACAAATCAACAGTGTTCCATTCCCAAAATGCTCTCTTAACAATCTCTAGCCTCTGAAATTAAGCAATGTCTATGGGCCCTCAAGCTGGAATTATAAAGTGATAAAGATAATTAGAGTAGCTAGTATCGCCTAAAACATCAAAATAAAAAGAAAACTAATCCAGTAGATTGCATTTTGTCTGATTGTTGTTGCCAGGCATAATAACTAGTGGTCCATTTGTTTGAATCAAAGGCCCACCCATACTAATTTTTCCACAAGTACCTGCGAAGACACTAGGCGAGAAATGTGACTCTGACATACACAGGCCAACAGAAGAATATATACGAGAGATACTGAGAACAATAATGCACAAATATATTGCAATTTTCGATGCAACATTACATGTAAGACTCATGACCAAAAAGCAGGAAGTACCTCTTTCAACTGATTCACTTCAAAATCCCTTAAGATCCACCACTATTTATCCGTGGTCTTTTCTATGGCATCAAAAGCCCATCCCAAACATAAGTACTGAAAGCAAAACAATAGTAAAGGAGTAGCATTCAGCTTTCAAGGATTTAAATTTGATAGCATACAATACCCAGAGTTGAATTACAATAAATACTTTTTTTTTTCCCAGAAATTGGACACATGCCTGCAACAATAACCCCACCACCCAACCACCCCAAAAAAAAAAAATTTAATTCAGTGACGAGCCTACTCATTACTGCCGCTCACATTGTTATATTTTTTAAATTTTTTGGTCCACCAAAATAATGTTCTTATGAAAAACATTAACATTTAAAGTCCATTCCTATGTTACCTGTAACCTTTAATGTTACCTACAACCTGGATCGTCCAAGTACATGGAACAGAAACGGAAACAGAAAAGCGATATGCCACATGTTTCAAAATATGATACACTAAGAGTAGACTTGTATAAATTAAACAATTAGAATTAAAGTAATTGTAAAATAATTTTTTTTAACAATTAGAAAATTAATAAGATATAATCTATATTCTTTCAAATTAATCAGCTAGAATACATATTGTAAGAGTATTATGGCCCATTTTTTGCTTATAATTATGTCAAAATTCTATTCTCCCTCTATTTTGATGTATTAGAATTGTTTTTTCCCCCCCTTTAGGTGACCTTGAAAAAAATAAATAAATAGGAAAACAGTTTGGAATCGTATTGGATCCCTAAATTCATTGTTTTAGAAAACTAGTGTACCATGTTTCAAAGCACCATATCAAAAAACATAAATTGCTAGGATAGTAGAGTATTACACTAACACAGGTCCATTCTCTTATCATATCCTTTTGCATCGTTAATACTACAGGCTGAGAGAACACTTGTACACTACGAACACAGCTAGAAACACAGCCCAATGAGAAGGGTCCACCAAAATATTGTTGATGAGAGAAGTTAATAGGTAAGGTCCATTCCCTCATCGTTCTGCATCACTACGCTACAATGAGAGGAGAATACTTCTAAACTACGGACACAGCCAGAAACAAAGTCCAATGAGATCAACAGATTGCGAGCCCTCCAAGCCTCTTGTACACTTAACCTTTGGCTGCTGCCTGCTTATTACCTAAACTCATGACTTGCTTCGGCTGTTGACACTTGACAGTCTCTGCCTTAGACGCTGCACTTGTTCCCAAGGCCTTTGACTGTTCAGCAACATCACACTATTTAGGAAAAACATACTCAACCCAACACCAGAATAATTTCTCCCTCCTTATGATATCTAAACCCATCAAAAAGGGGTAAACTGCACAATCAAAGCACACCTATAACCATGCTACCCGGCAACTCCAGTAAGAGTACATTCGCCAAGATATGACATAAGTTCAGTGGGCACATGGCAGCTATTGTTGAAAGAGAAACGCATGTAAATAGATTGAATAATAAAGAATGTACAATTGGGCAGTTCAATGATCAGAAAAAGTGCACCAAGAGGGGTATTGGCAGGGAATATTAGCTAAGGCAGTCCTTCCCAGTATCTAGCGAGTCGAACAAGACCATTTAAGAAAAGTAACTCCTGCCCCATAAGATAGATAGGTCACAAAATTTGAGGGTGGATGCCTAAAGTGCAGTATTACAGTCAGCCAAAAAAGGAAAACGCATATAAACCCCACCTATATTCACACAATTATTCTATGTTCTCAATATTGGCTTCCCCCCATCCAGCCCAAGATTTGTAGAAAATTTTCTTAGTCTATTTCATATGGATTCACATCAGCTTCTTGACTTGCATTGATCTTGTGGTCTCAATGAATATTTCACGCAATGATACTACAAATATAGGTTCACATTCAAACACATAAAACCATGCATGCTAGCAAATACTGACACCTTTGAGAAAAATGAATTCATAGAAAACCTGCACAACCTCTTAAATGACTATCATCCTATATTGAATAACCAAGAAGCAATAATAGAAGATACCTTTATCAAATGATCTTCTTCAGAATCCCCCGCCATCTATTCGTCACCATTAATTATATATCTACAAGAAACCTAAGAAGAAACTTTTCTATTAAAACTATGAGAGAGAGAGAGAGAGAGAGAGAGAGAGAGAACAACAGAGAGTGGGTGAGTCATGTGAGACACATCAAATAGATAGTTCTTCATCAAGATGGTATACCGCGGATTTCCTTGGAGAACATCCCCTTTGTTTATTGGGTTTACTCTCTTGTCGTCCCCCACTCTCTTCCCTTGTACAAGAGAATGGGTGAGTCACGGGTGTGGGCCTTTGTTTTTTTTTCTTTTGGTTTTTGATTATTTGAGGTGACCAGCAAAAAGAGGATGAAAATCTGATTCCCCCAACTCGCAAAATTGTCTTCAATCAAATGAATGATGTATTAAATCTATTCTACACTTTGAAAGAACACCTTGAAGCATCCAGTTTGATCACAAACAGAGTGTACCTTCGTTTACTGAAAATATCAAATTCTTTATAGCTCTCTTCTAGATAACTCTAGAGATAGATACTTTACCATGCTTTTTAGATAATTTTACTATGACACCAGTAACAATAGTAGCAGCCGCCGCCGCTCCCCAACCCCAACAAACAAACTCAGTACCAAAGACGTTTGTTAAATCAACAAAATGTTGAAAAATAAAAGTTTAAAGAAATAACTATTCGTCTATACTGTAAACGAAAAAACAAAAAAGAAGAAAAAGCAAAAGGAAAGAACGAAAATTTACAAACGAGGTAGAGTACCTATCGTGCCAAATACTGTTCTGTCGATAGAAGATCCCTGCAACCCATAATCCGTCCAACAAAGCAGATCCATGCAATCCATAATACGTCAACGAAAAAATCAAATCACATGGAGAAGGCTACTTCAAATCCAACCAAATCAAGAAGAAAAAAATTCGAGCCCTCAAAAACGAACAAAGTTCAGATCTTTCAAGGCACATAAGGCCTTCGAAGCCATGGATTCTCTAAAATTGTAAAAATCAAAACTTTCAAATCAGGAATAAGATTCACCAAAACTTACAAAAAAAAAAAACAAACAAACAAACAAACCTTTCGATATAGATCTACAAGTTATCATCGTGGATCACTACGAAATCTTTGTGATATCTGTCTCTTCCGTTATCCAGGTTGATCGTGCGAAGAGGGACTGGCCGCGATCTATGGTGGCGCCAGCGACGGAACAACGGAAAAAGCGCCTGTGGTGTCGGCAACCGCGAGGGCGAAGCGGCGGAGGAGATCCGTTTTTGAGAAGATAACTAAGAAGATGAGACAACGTAGGTGAAGGCTGGTGTTTGTTTGGTTGAGGTTGGGTTCTGTTTGGAGACTTGGTTGGCCTCTCATCAAAACCAATAAATGAGTGACGAGTAAGATCTCGCCACCTGTCTTCCCAGATCTGACACGTGCCAGTACTGGACCACATTAATCATTTCGGTGCATTTTGTGATTTTAATATTTGTCTAAACACCACCGTCTTTTATGAAAATCTCTACTCTTTTTTTTTTTTTTTTCGGTTTGGCAATTATTAGATTTTGCCAAACTGACAGCTGGAGAACCCAACAGGGTTTTTCCTTTCAAAGATAGTATTTTCAAACACAAAAAAATTGGAAATCCTTTTCTTTCCCATTTTGAAATTCAATTCTCGTGAAGATTTGATTCCACGTCGAACATTAGGAAGGAACTGTTTCTATTTATTTTTATTCTATAATTTTATTTTATTGTGGGGGTCGGTTTCCTATTCCATTGATTGCCAACAAAGATTTCTAATTAATCATACTTCTATTCTATTTCTAATTATAGCGTAACATGCTAAAAAAAATTTCTTTTTTATTAACTTTTTATGTAGCCATTTAGTGCAAGCTTAAAGCTTTTTTTTTTTTACTTTTTTACACAAAAATTATCAAAGGACCTCCAATTAAACTAGATTGCATATTTGAAATGTTCAATAAAGTTAAAAAATTAAATATTAATTATTATAGTATACTAATTTATTTTCAAATTTTTCAACAGTGATTATTTTTCAAAATTTGTTGCTACAGTAGAATAAGCAAGAAAAGCTTCAAAAAATTTTCTTTTTACTTTTTGGCTTATTAACCTAAAAAAAGTCGAGAAAACTAGCTTATAATAAGCTAGAAAAGCTTGTTACCAAATGCTAAAAATTATGATCATATAATGAATGATTTATGAATCATTAATTGGAGAATCTATGTTTAATTGAGTTACACTATATACTTAAAATTCTACACCCTCAACAAATGTTGGGCCCAAATCAAGCATGCTTCCTAAAATTTTCTGAGGATCTAGTCATAGCAAAATTCCCGGACACATATTCCCAGGTAAGTTGGGAAGAAGGGTTTCTATTTATTTTTAATCTATAATTTTATTTTATTTTTTTGGCAGTTTCCAATTCCATTGATTAAAGATTTCTAATTAACCAATACTTCTATTCTATTACCAATTTATGTACCTAGATACATACATATGTACATACCTAAACTGCTGCCAAGAATTAATCTTCAAAATTAAAAATAGAACTACATAAAAATTGTCCATACATACCCCTCGAACCAGCACTTCTGACAGAGAACAAAGAGTGAGGTAGAAGCAGATCTTTGGAATGGTTTGAACCACAATTGACAAGACCAAATATGAGAGATGGTCCAAGTTTAGGCGAGGAGGTGATATATATATATATACTAGTAAAGGATGCCTGTGCAGGACACGGGCTAGTTATCTTCTACTGATACACATCTTAAAAACTACTTTTGCAAAACCGAAAAGAATCTAAAATTTTGAAGCTCAAATTCAGACAACCATTTTTATGAGAAAGAAAAGAAACCACAAAACAAAGCAACTCATAGACACAACATTGTCGTTCCATAGTTTTAGAATCACCTGGCAAAATAAAGATTATACCAAAGTTGTCTATATTTCATAAATTTGGTCTAAATCCATTAGGTTCAACTAATAATTATTACAATAATGCACGGGCTAGTTGTCTTTTATCAGGAGCATCTTAAAAAAGCTTTGAAAGTGTGTCGAGTAAAAAATTTGTGGTCAACTGCATTAAGAACTAAAAATCGGTGTTGTACATTGGAAAACTACCATCCAACTGAGAAAGGGAGGGAGGTTGAAAAAATTGACAAAAGAAAAATGACGGTTTTTTAAATGAAATAGATAACTCCCAAGCACACATTAATTTTCTTCACACCATGTGCTAATGACAAAAATTTGTTTGTCACTATAGATTAAGGGGAACAGAAAAAATAGATAGAAACAGTTAAAAGCCCCTGAATCTAAAGCCGCTTGATGTTCCTACCCAGTTCCAACATGCACTTTTTGGACCGAGAAATTGAAACCACTAAACGTCGTATATTAAAACTAATTAAAGCTCAATTCGCATCATTATGCTCGATAAAATGAATGAGGAAGCTCCAATCAAAAAATAGTGGGTCCACAAAATACTTCGAAGATGAACATGTTTGCTCTTGATGGTATCAAGCTGGAACAAACCTGTTCTTCCTGAATACCATAGAATATTCATCTTTACTTGGTGATAAATAAAACATTAAATGTACAATCAAGAACAATGTATAGAAATTATAAAAACATAAATTATAGATTTTTCCATGCAAAAGTGTATTTGTAAGTGTGATGTAAATCTAACTAAATTCAAATCAAGCCTCTTTCAGGCCCAAAAAAATAGTTTACATCCAATATTATTGACTTGTAACTCCTTACGTACAATCCGTCATAATGTTGCGTCAGCGATTTTTTTCTTGTGCAAACAATAATGGTAATAAAATTCCAGAAGTATCTAAACAGGATGTTGTTAGGCCTCAGCAACCAAAATGGCATATTTTTAGATTTAAAAGAACTGGGCTATTCATTAAAATGCCTCATCTGGTATAATTGACATCTTCCTTTCCAAAGCCACCTTTCAGATCTTGTACTTCCTAACAGCGAATGAAGCGTTAGATCATTCAAATGCTTCCCAGTTTTCATCCTATCAATAACCTAAGATCTCAAAGTATTTTAAGTTAGTGGAATTATTATAACTCAATTATCTATTTCAAAACTTGTAGGAACTCTTCCATTTCAATATCTAGCATAATGCACAAGAAGTCCACTGTACAGTCTTTTTTGTTTTACAATATTCATTAATCACTGCTTTCATTCTGAATGCGGACATCAATTATCAATTACAATTCGAAATGTTTTAATAGGAATTAAAACCATTAGAGGTCTTTCAGTGCAAAACTAATGAGTTAGATGCTCACATATAACTTCTCATTACCATATTCTACATTTTAACTTCATCCTTTTATCACCTTGAATCTAAATCATGTGTTGTCTCCAATATAGTGAATCTAGTTATTCTTTATTGGCTTATTGCCCATGACCAAATAATCTTAGCCTATTTTTTGAATTAATTCTGAGCTTTTCACCGAGTTATCGAATTCTGATCAGAATATTTACTGTTTCACATATTGCTTCAGTGAAATCTATTTTAACTTAGTTTAGTCAATCAATCTACAAAGAGCAATTGTGTTTATCAAGCATTCCAAGATATGCTTGCTCAAATCACACCACATTACAAAGTAAAAAACCTAAACTAAACTAAACAAAACAAAATAGGAACCACTCAAAGGGAGCTACAGAAAGAGATTCCAAAAAAATACACTATATATTGCCATGTTAGTAGAGCGCCTGAAACATCCTGTATGCAATACATGTATGCAAATGCATGAACAAACAGTATAATGATTTGCTTGAATATTACTCATCTTACTATTGAGTTTATTTGATGTGTTCAAAACAAATGATAATCATATGAGGGGAAGGCCCCCACTCCACAGGCAACTCGTTAACTACTAACAATCAAGGCTACCTTTTTATTCTCTTGTTAAGTAAAAATAGGATACTCTATCATAGTGTTCATCCATCATAACAGCTTAAAATGTAATTGCACAACCATAAAGTTTGTAACAAAATTTCTACTCGAAACCCCCATCACCCCTATGCATGCTCTCCCTCTTAAATAGATAGATTAGGAACACAGACACCTTTGAGCTTTTATTTTTTTCCATCACCAAGTGCAAAGATAACAATACTAACTACTTCACATAGTTTCAAAGGTTATTAATTTTTCATCCATCATTCAACGACCAAATATTATATCACATAATATATGTGATCCCAAAATAGCCCAATAAAAAATAAGATTCACATTTTCAGCCCCTGCTCTAATAAAAAAAAAAAAAATTATAATCTATTTCCCTTTCTCCCTATTTCTCTCTTAGTCACATTATCAAAAATAGAATGTGAAAACAAAAATTTATTCAAGGACCAAATGTTACAGAATCTATATGATTAAACTTAAACATCAACGCTGGCTGATCAGTTCATGTTCGGTTATTTTTTAATATTAATTATTGGTTATCTGCAAGTGGATGTGATATAAGAGGAAACACATTATGATCTCTTAAAAAATATGGGCTTAAATGATATCATTTCTCACTGAAAGATAGAAGAATATAATTGAAATTAAAGAAAATCAAACAACTTGTGAGATTAGAAACATTATACAATACAGATACATGTTTAATATATCTTGAATTTCTTAAATCACCACTATGCATAAACCATACAGAGGTTTTAAGTGAGATGGTTTTTGCAAGGTAAAAGACTCGTACCGATGCCTAAAAAGAATGCAAGAGGACATGGAAGATTTAAAACATAAATACAGCATGAGAAGAAAAAAGATTTACCACATTAGGTCCTCTACCACCAAGAAATCACGGCCCCTGTATAAATTCTCTGTCTTAAAAACTCTTTAAAATATTACAATTTCTATTCATACCCTACCATGAATACATTACATCTTTTGCAATTACAAGCACATGACAATTTCATATATATACATATACATACATACATATACGTATGAATTAGGGTCAATTCATTATACAAATTTAAAGGGAAAAAAGGAGAATCAGAAACAAATAAATAGGATTGAAATTGTAGAAACTTGAAAGGAGTACCCAAAACGTCCAAATCATTTCTCCATCTCTATTTTTGTGCATGTTACCGCAAAGAAAGAACATAAGAACAACACAGAGGCCCTTTCAAGAATAAAAGGAGCACCAACACTGAAAAAAACCAAAGATAATCCTCAAATCAATCAATAGAAACAAAATCTCTAATAAAAGTCAAATATTCAAGAAAAAAATAGAACAACAACACAAAGACAAACTCAAAACGAAGAACAAGAAGAGCAGAAATCAATGAAAAACCAAATAACACCTCAAACTAGCAAATAAAATATTTTGCAAAAATCAAACATCCATGAAAACCAAATATAAGAAAAGCACAAACATAGACCTCAGATTCAAGAACAAAAACAGGAGCAAAAATCATTTAAAAAAATCGAACAAGAAAAAAAGCAAAATCACAACAAAAAAAAAAAACACAAAGATAAACTCAAAAAAAAAAAAAAAGCAAAAACTACAAAAAACCCTAAATATAAGAAAAGCCCAAACATAGACCTCAGATTCAAGAACAAAAATAGGAGGAAAAATCATTTAAAAAAATCGAACAAGAAAAAAAGCAAAATCACACAAAAAAAAAAACACGAAGATAAACTCAAGAAAAAAAAAGAAGCAAAAATCACCGCAAAAACTACACAAAACCCTCAAAACAGTCAACAAAAATGAAATTAAAACCCTTGATGGAAATTAATTCAAGATCAAATCAGCTAGGTCTTTCCCTAAAAGCAATGGCTTCAAAAACATAACGAACATTTGGTTACAGAAACATACTCGACATATGTATGAATGCACATGTGATATTGTTAAACCCTAGCTTTTATAAAATAAAAAATAGGGCACCAAGAACAGGTGATAAAATAACCTTAATGACTTAATGTTGTCATTAGAAGATGATGACAGAGAAAGATTATATATCTTAGTAACATATATATACCTAGAGCACGGCGGAGAAAGTTGACGTTACCTTGCTCAACGGCAACGGTGAGGTCACGGAGGTGGGGATGCGTGTCGGACAACATCATACCGTCGTCCTTTTCGAAGAGAGCGTCGTCTTCTTCGTCGTCGTCCATCAGACCGTCGTCTTTTTTCGAAAAAAGATTATTGCTAAAGACATTGTGAAATGAGCAAATGGGCAAATGTGAGCAAATCTCTCTTTTCTTCTCAATCGACGGATGTAGAGCATTATGGTCCATATAATACAAAAAGCAAGTGTCTTGTCTATTTTTTTTGTTGTTTTAGGAGTGTCTCACTGTCTCGTCTTATCTTACCTAGACAAGACATAAAGCACATGGGGTAATTATGACGGTGAGTGAAAAACAGGGCAAACGTCTTCAGTAATTACATGAGGTGTCATGAAATGGTTGGATGACACAACAATCAATGTAAAATAAAAACTGACGTCGGTGTTTATCCAATTCTGAACGAGTCAAAAATCTAACAAACATAAAGCTAAAACAAGCGAAGAGCGAAGATGAGAAAAAAAGAGAATCCGAAAACTGGAACGTGCTCAACATACTTATTAGATAGTTAGATATAACCATATTCCTTTAGAAATAAACTATATAAAAAGAAAAGCAAAAGAAGAATTTAAAAGAGAGCTATTTGTGTTTGAAATTACTCGGGATTTGAAGGACATGTTTCTGTTCTCCCATTTTGGATTGGATTCGATGGAGTATTGGAAAGACAGTAAAGATGTATCAGGATAGAAAATCAGTGTAAATTTATAATCAAATGGTCATACAATTTTGTTAAAATAATCAAATGATCATCACACAAGTTAAAATTATATAAAGATAATTGGCATAATAACAAGTATAATTTTTTTTCCTCTAAAATTGTGAGGTCGGGAAAAACCTCTCACCAGTACGAGCCCTAGTGCTTAACGAAATTGCTGGGTGGAGTATTATGTATAGTATAACTTAATTTATATTAAAAATATTTTATGTATAGTATAAACTAATCTCAGTTAACATCTTTTTTTATGACTATTACACTTTTTTTTTTTTAGTAAAAGTGCTAGCTTACTTAAAAAAAAACTTTCAAATTATGCAAATGGTAGGTATCCCACATGTCGCTATTAGAATTTTCCCTTCGGAATTCAACAAAAATCACATAACCTTCTATGGGTTGAATTTGAATGAACGAAACTATAACAGATTAGGCAAAATTATGACAATACCACTTGGAGGTCCGTCGTTTATTTTGATGCGAAAATGCAAAATTTTCTTTTTAATAGTCAATTTTTATGAGATGAAATGAAGAAAATGCTCTTAAGGTATGCACACAGGTATTTTTAACGATTTTCATATGTTTTTTCAGTAATCTCACCTCTCTCTCTTTTTTGCAAGAACCAAACCCAACACAATTTGTTAAAACGGGAAGTGTGATGAGAGATTATTAACTTAACAAAAACATTCATCTCTCCCAATGTGAAGAGTCTACCCAACACGAAGCCTCCATATGGTATCGGGCCAAAGAGCTTCACCCGCCAATAGCAAGCCCAAAGAAAGTGACGCGGGTCAAAACTTGTTTTTTTGCAAAAACCAAACCCAACACAACATGTTAAAATGGGAAGTGCGGAAAAAGATTATTAACTTTACACACACTCATCTCTCCTGATGTGAGAGAGTCATTCTCCCAGCTTCTCTAGACACCCTTTTACAGGAGATTATCTTTTTGGATCCGAAACACTTCGTTATAAGTTGACGTGAACCCATAGGATAATTTATCTTATTGAACTCCTTTTTTAACTCTTAAGGAAAGCCCCAAATACATTCTAATGAAACAACTATGTATACCTTGATATCAATAGATCCAAGCCATTGACCATGGTTCCCATGCCTGACTATTTTAAAAAAAATTTTGCTATAAATATTTATATCAAAACCATCAAATTAAAGAAAAGGTAGAGAAATGCTCATTGTCAGGCTCATGCTATCTCATACACGACCGGTTAAATAACAATTAAACAAAAGGGTGAGATTCCTCACAGTTCTAAGTAGTAAGCTAGAAACATAATTAAACCTAATTCAAGGGAGAAAAAGGTTAGCATGTCAAATAGAAGCTCACGTTTAATGAAACCATCAAACTTAACTTTTCCGGGTTTTTTGTTTTCGTTTTTCTTCCATGCCTAATCATAAATGATTAGTAGGTCCTCTCTTAGAAATTTTGAGTGCCTTTGGCTAGGCTATGCCAAGAGCTGCAAAGCTGAAGCTAACAAAAAAATAACAATCCTGTGCAAGCTTACAAATGAACTTTGCTGAATTCCTACGATCACAAGAATTTTGATGCAGGATGAGCATTGCAAGAGTTATTCACTGTATAAGCATCGCCATTCTTACACAAGATAAGATATTAGCTGGGATATAGGGAACAAGTTCAATATTAGAGCATACTTGATTAGACAAAAGTCTAAAAAATGTGTGGAGCTGAAAAAAATTCTATTCAGTTACATTGGGCTAGTTTAATTTTGTTCTAAAGCTTCCATTATAGGCATTATTAGCCAATGTGCGTCTAAGCAATTCCGACCCAAATCAGGACAAGGCAGGCACGCATAGATGGACTTCTCTTCAACGTCATAGACATACATGCTTTTATCTTTTGCCTCAATGAAGTAGATTGAATTTCCCTTAACCCATGATTCTGTAGCAGAAGAGCACCACAGGCAGTTGTTGACGTTAGCTTGATTGACGAAGAATGCCCGATCACCCAAGCGGTCTACTTTCACCCAATCTAAAACATCAAAATCCATTTTGTATATGTCTATGTCTCGAACTTTTGAGCCTGATTCTCCCAGCATAGACATAACAACAAGAAATACCTCTCCGCAAGATTCAATTAGATACTTACTAAATCTAAAAACTTCGGGTATTAATGGCGATGGTCCAGGCGCTTTTTTTGCTCCTACTCGCCTCACTGCAAGCCTCCGATTAACAATGTCTAAAATCACAAGATTATTGTAACGGTCAAGGCCGTGAATTTTCCCCTCGTGTACAACCATTTGAGCATTCGCTTCAAACTCTTCCTCGGCCCACTCGCTTTCGCCGGGACGACAAAACATAATGTGATTGCGTCTATCGAGACTAGTGAATATGACAACGCAGTTTTCATCCGTGGGAGGTGAAGACAGAATGCAGGATCTATAACTATAAGACATGTCCCACGGCGGCAAATCGATCTTCTCCAGTGAAATTGAATTCAATAGGAAGCAGTCGGAGGAGAAAAAATCTAGCATCACCATCCATTCTTGAAAGCTTGCAGTAACATATTTTTCCGACATGTCTACTATTTCCTTGACAGCTGAACAAGCTTTCACCACACTGTAGAAGGTTTGGATTCTCGAGTGTTTCCCATGAAAAAACAGGAGACAAGGACTCGGTAGTGGAGTTGATGGAGAGGAAACCGTTGTCATCTGAAAATATACGCATTCAGAGTAACTTTTCTTATATAGGATCATAACTATTTTTGGAAGAACCTTTATGTGGTTAGGCTTTTCTCTTTCAATATAATGAATGATTTACGAATAATCAGTTGCAGAATCCATGGTTAATAGTATTACACTAATGGGTACTTAAAATTCTACACCCGTTACCCCATGATTGATGTATAAAATATCTGTAAGAGTCAAAACATGATTTATCCAATAGATCAAAATGAATGTATATGGGTTTGATCATCAGATCCAAAACTTAGGAAAAAACGAAGGAAAAAAAATAAATAAAGAAGTAAAAGTTAAGGTATACAAACCCTAAAGTGCTGCAATATATGGGATTACAATTTTTATATATGGGCATCAGAAAATCTGAAATTTACCGTACCTTAACTCGAAACCGTCTGAACCCGTTTGAACGCTTTGAACTAAGCAACTTCTTTCTTCATTGTTTGAACTATTTGAAATGACAGCCTCTTTCTTCTTCCCTGCGAGGCTAACGAAGATGATGAGATGGGGGTCGACAATGGAGAGACAGTAGTTTTAACTTATAAAGATTTGATTCCAAAGTAATAGAACACAAGAACAGTTGCAATTAGGAATCCTATTCTAAATTGGAATACTAGAAGGAAGCATGTCGATATTAGCAAAAAAAAAAAAGGTTTCTATTTATTTTTATTCTATTACTTTATTTTATGGTGGGTCGTTTTCCTATTCTATTGATTACCAACAATGATTTCTAATTAATGACACTTCTATTCTATTTTTAATTATAAAATAACTTGCTAAAAAAGCTTCTTTTTTATTAGCTTTTTATGTAGTTGGTGCTAGTTTAAAGGTTTTTTTTTTTGGTTACAAAAATGATCAAAGAACCCTCCAAGTAAACTAGATTGCATATTTGGTATGTTAAGTAAAGTTTTTAAAAAATAAATATTAATTATTGTAGTATACTAATTTATTTTTAAATTTTTTCAACATTAATTATTTTTCAAAATTTTCTGCTACAGAAAATAAGCAAGAAAAGGCTTCAAAATTTTTGCTTTTTAGCATATTAACCTAAAAAATTCCAAAAATCTAGCTTATTATAAGCTAAAAAAAGCTAGCTACCAAGTGCTAGAAATTATGACAATATGATGAATGATTTGTGAATCATTAATTGCAGAATCCATGGTTAACTTATTTACACTATATACTTAAAATTCTGCACCCTTGGGCCAAATCAAGCATACGTCCTAAAACTTTCTGAAGATCTAGTCACATCTAAATTCCCGCAGCCATATTCGTGGGTAAGTTGGGAAGAAGGGTTTCTATTTATTTTTAATCTATAATTTTGGGCAGTTACTAATTCCATTGATTAAAGATTCTAATTAACCAATACTTCTCTTTTATTTCCAATTTATGTACCTAGATGCGAGTTTTTAGCCAACTAACACTCTCCTACAAAATAATTCCTAAACTAATATCATGACATAAACTCTTAAAGAACTAATTTAATAATAAGCCATTATACTTTACTAACATAGCATTTTAGTGAATTTTCCAAACCATTATAATTCCCAATAGAGTTGGGCGTGGATTGCTGAGCCTTGCCATTAATCTATATGTACATATAAACCTCCAATATGAGAGCTTTATCAATTTTTGGAGTTTCATCTTCCCAATCAGTGGGCACCAGTATATCACCAGCTTGCCTTTGTTCTCAAGAACAGGCGGCAAAGTGATGGATCTTCAGAGTTTAGTTTCATGGGTTGAGCGTGTTAACAGTACTTTGATAGACATGGGTAAGTAAAAAAATATTCAATTCTCCTGGGGCATTGAATGATAGCTCGCCCACTTTCTCCGGTTGATGGCCTTCACTCTATTTGGAAGGAAAAAAGAATGGATTGATTGTTGGTAACTAATTTTTCTATTTTGTTTTCGTTTTTATGATTTCAGGAAAAATGAAAATAAATCATGTTCTATAATTTTTTTCAAATATTTTGTTTTTTAGAAAAAATTAATAATTTTAAAAAATTGGCAGAATGCGTTCTCATTTTTTTTGTGTTTGATTTGAAATCAAGGCCCCTCCCTTCTCCTCGCCGCCACCACCACTGCTATCACCACACACCACATATTAAATGATGTTTTATATTTTATATTATAAACTATGTAAAAAAAAAAAGTGACAATTGTTATTGGGCCTATTTCGAAGTTAGGGATTCTAGACTGAAGAAAGTTTTCTGCTTACTCTATTTTTCTAAAAAATTGTTGGTGCTATAATGGTGAAGAAACTTGATTGAGATGTTTCTCCAGATCTAGCCCGTACCAATTTTAAAGAATATGGATATCACATATTAGGGTACAAATACAATTTTAGCGAACTATAATGACTTACTAATAATTTATTTCTTTTAGGGTTGAGATTGTGATGTTATTAGCAAAGTAACATTTTTTTTACAAAAAAATTCTCAACCTAACGCTCTCTCAACAATAATTCTCATTCTAACATTAATAGTGCCACATATGTTATTGCGAGGGAAAGTCAAATGGCACATTGGAATTTTATTGTATAACAAAACTAATAATCATAGATATAAAGAAAAATACGCAGTGTGTATTAGGAAATCAAGAGAAGAAGAAATATGGAATCAAAATAAGCAAACTCTAATTCTGGGATTTGGCCTTTAAGAGCACAATTGTGAAGTGTAAAAATCGTGCATTAAGCTCTCAAACCAAATCATATTTTATGGGATTTTTTCTCCATGAAAGTGTGGTTTTGTAAGTATGAGAATGGTGAGATTTCGGCAATGCTACAGTATTGATAATGCCTTACAAAATTTCTCAACATTGTTGTTCAACAATCAGAGAAAGAAAAGGGATATTGTAAATCAAAGTCCCTCAGAAGTCCGCAATTCTCATAAGAAACCAAAATCTCAAACCACAAAGATCAAGAACTTCAAATCCCTAGCTTGGAAGGAACCACTGCCGAATAATACTTTTTTATGAAGAAGTTCCAATTCCACATACGAAGCACCTTGAAACCCAAAAAGGATACCACCCAACAACTTCTAAATGAAGCAAGCACCGGTCCACCACCATTATTAAGACCAAATGATGTGTATACTTTGCAAAGTGATACAAGGGATGATACACAGATTGTGAAAATAAAAATCATGTTCTCTTCCAATGTAACAAAAATAAAAACAAAAATAAAGATAAATGGCTAATCAACTTGTTGATAAAATTCCAACAAAGTAGCAGCTGTGGCACAAAAAATGTTAAAATAAGAATTATTTTTGCAAGAGTGTTTGATAGGGATATTATTTTCACAAAGAATATTATTTTAGAAAAAAAACTCCACACATATGTACCTATGTACATGCCTAACCTGCTGCCAAAAATTAATCTTCAAAATTAAAAAAAAAAAAAAAACTTGTTCATAAAATTTTTCGATACATACTCTCGAACCAGCACTTCTGACGAAGAACAAAGGGTGAGGTATAAGCAGATCTTTGGATAGTTTGAACCACAATTGACAAGACCAAAATATGAGAGATGGTCCAAATTTAGGCTAGGAGGTGATATATATATATATATATATATATATATATATGTATGTAGTGTTTATAACCATATCCTTTTAGAAATAAACTTTATAAAAAGGAAAGCAAAAGAAAGAATTGAAAAGAGAGCTTTTTGTGTTTGAAATTTGTTGGGATTTGAAGGACATGTTTCTGTTCTCCTATTTTGGATTGGATTCGATGAAGTATTGGAAAGACAGTAAAGATGTATCAGGATAGAAAATCAGTGTAAATTTATAATCAAATGGCCATACAATTTTGTTAAGATAATCAAATGATCACACAAGTTAAAATTATATAAAGATAATTGGCATAATAACAAGTATAATTTTTTGTTCCTCTAAAATTGTAAGGTCGGGAAAAAACTCTCCACCAGTACGAGCCCTAGTGCTTCACGAAATTGTTGGGTGGAGTATTATGTATAGTATAACTTAATTTATATAAAAAATATTTTGTTTATGGTATAAACTAATCTCAGTTAACATCTTTTTTATGACTATTACACTTCTATTTTTTTTTAGTAAAAGTGCTAGCTTATTAAAAAAAACTATCAAAATATGCGAATTGTAGGTATCCCACATGTCACTATTAGAATTTTCCTTTCGGAATTCAACGAAAATCACATAACCTTCTACGGTTTGAATTTAATTGCAAATTGAACGAAACTGTAATAGATTCAGCAAAACTATGACAATGCCACGTGGAGGTCCGTCATTTATTTTGATACAAAATGCAAAATGCAAAATTTTCTTTTTGATAGTCAATTTTTACAAGATGAAATACAGAAAATGCTCTTAAAGTATGAACACAGGTATTTCTAACGATTTTCATATTTTTTTCAGCAATCTCACCTCTCTCTCTTTTTTGCAAGAACCAAATTCAACACAGCTTGTTAAAACAAGAAATGTGGGGAGAGGTTATTAACTTAACACACACACTCATCTCTCCCGATGTGGGAGAGCCTGCTTAACGCGAGACCCCCATATAGTCTCGAACCAAAGAACCTCACCCGCCAATAGCAAACCCAAAGACTAGAAGAACGGGCCACGGGTCAAAACTTGTTTTTTATGAAAACTTGAACCGAACACAACCTGTTAAAATAGAAAGTGTGAAAAGAAGTTATTAACTTAACACACACACCATGGAAGAGTCGTTCTCACAGCTTCTCTAGGCACCCTTTTACATGAGATTATCTTTTTGGGTATGAAACACTTCGTTATCAAGTTGACGTGAACCCATAGGATAATTCATCTTATTGAACTCCTTTTTTAACTCTTAAGCAAAGCACCAAATACATTCTAATGAAAAAACTATATATACCTTGATATCAATAGTGCCAAGCCAAATACATTCCCATGCTTGATTTTTTTTTAATTTCTTTTTTGCTATAAATGTTTAAATCATAACCATCAAATTAAAGAAAAGGCAGAGAAATGCTCATGGTCAGGTTCATACTATCTCAAACACCATGGATTAAATAACAGTTAAAGAAAAAGATGAAATTCCTCACAATTCTAAATAGAACGCCAGAAACATAATTAAACCTAATTCAAGGTAGAAAAGGTTAGCATGTCAAATAGAATCTCACGTTAATGAAATCGTCAAACTTAACTTCTCGAGGTTTTTTTTTCTTTTTTCTTTAACCTTGTTAGGAATTTGAGTGGTGATTGTGTTTGTTTGTTTTTATATATTCCTTCCCTGTAAAAGTACAGAATAGAAGCAACTCACTCAACCCAGAGGATTAGAACCCAGAATCAGGATGACTACTCGAGCGGATGGAATATCGCTCGAGCGGATGCTGCGTAGGCTGAAAATCCAATAGCTACCGCTCAAACAACCGCTATATGTTTGCTCGAGCGGACGAGAAGAGGGGGAACTCCAGTGGCTACCGCTTGAACACCGATCTATGATCGCTCGAGCAGATGATTGCTCGAGCCATTATTTTACCGCTCCAGCGGTTCGTCGACAATCAAATTGTGTTTTGCTCGAGAAAGACTCTTTGGCTTGCAACTTCTAAACCAATCAGGAGATAGTTCCAGCCTATCTTTCCTGATGATTTTGGGAAGCATATAAGAGCAATAAGAAAGAGACTTAAAAGAGACTCTTGATATTTTTCTCTCAAGCCTGATATTCAAAATTGATCAAGAGAGTGAAGAGGGTGAAAATTTGATGTTTTGAGATCACAAAAACTAGTATTTTCACCAGTTGATTTTGCAACTTGAAGAACGACTAGGAGACGGTCTTTAGAGGATTTTAAAGGCGAAGAACATCGAGGAGATTCGGTGTTAAAGCTGAAGCACGGGAGCAGAAACTCGAGGAGTCGAGCACGCAGTCTTAAATCAGGGTTTGTGCGTATTCGAACAATAATTGTGGAGTTCAATTACTAGGGCTGTAAGTTTGTGCGTGTGTAAACTATTCAATGTAGTGTTTGGCTTGCTGGATGTGGTTTTTTTCTCGGTTTGGGTTTCCACGATAAATTCCTGTGTCTTTACTTTATTGCTTTGCATTGCATACATTCATCACATAGGTAAAGATTTAGGTTAAAGTTCGTGTAATACGAAATTTCAATTGGTATTCGAGCGGGTTACTCTAAATTTCTGAGTGAGTGATTCTGACTTCCGTTTACATGGATTTGCCTAAGGAAGGATTGTCCACAGTTAGACCACCCTTGTTAGATGGTTCAAATTACCCATATTGGAAGGCTCGCATGAGAGCATTCATCAAATCTATTGATGAAAGAGCCTGGTTAGCTGTGTTACACGGTTATACAGCACATACTACTACGGTTGCTAACGTGACTACACTTAAGACAAATGAACAATCGGATGTTATTTATTATGCTAATTTGAACTGGAATAGTAAGGCTCTAAATGCTATCTATAGTGCCCTTACACCTGAAAAATTTAGGAGAGTCTCTAATTGTGAGACTGCAAAGGCTGCATGGGACATTTTAGAAATTACTCATGAAGGTACCCCTGGAGTGAAGCTCTCTAAACTCCAAAGATTGACCACGACTTTTGAAACACTTAGAATGGAAAAATCTGAAACTTTTGATGAATTCTATGCCAAACTAAGTGATGTGGTTAATGCTAGCTTTAGTCTGGGGGAGAGAATCTCAGAAAGTAAAATAGTCAGGAAGATATTGAGGTCACTGCCTGAGAGATTTCAGGCTAAAGTGACAGCCATTGAAGAGAGCAAGGATGTCAACTCAATACGAGTAGAAGAACTTGTTGGCTCTGTGCAGACCTTTGAATTGAATACCCGTCCACCTAAGAAAAATAAAGGTATTGCACTCAAATTGGCTTAAGATGTAAAAGGAGAACAAGATGATGATGAGCCTGAATTTGATTTTGAAAAAATGGCCTCAATGGTTAAGAAATTCAAAAAATTACTCAAGTTTAAAAAGGGTAAAAATACCGGGGGACTTAATAAGAAGATCAATGGTGGGGACAAACTTAGATTAGGACAAAAGAGTGATAAAAAATCTGAAAAAAATACCATCAACCCAAGGTATCCAATGTTATGAGTGTCATGGGTTTGGTCACATAGCTCATGAGTGTCCAAATAAAAAGAAAAAGAAAGGCTGTTATTCTTGCTACAAGAGAAGAAGTGAGTGAATCTGAAGACTCCGACGAGTCTGAAGATAAAGAAGAAGAAGGTAACTACACTGTATTCACTGCATCTCTGACTGATCATATAGAAACCCTAGATTCTGATGGTGACTATAAAGTGAGAAATCGAATGACTCTCATGATAACTCATTGAGTAAGTCTAGTAGAAAAGAAAAAAATTTAAAATCTGCTCATTTTGAATTGCAAAAGCATTGTCTCAAGTTGGAAAATTATAAACTTGATGTAACTGTTAAATTTGGAACAACTGAAAAAGAACGAAACATGCTTCATCAAGAGGCTGCTGAATCTGCTGCATTAATTAGTCAACTCAAGGCACATAGACTGACTCTTACCAACAAGAACTTAGAACTTGAAAAAGAATTGCATGCATATCTAGATGAGAAAAAGTTATTTGTTTGTAAGATTGCTTCACTTGAGTTTGAGTTGGCTAAAACTCAAGATTGTATTAAGAAGATAAATGCAGGTTCAGAAAAGCTCCATCAAATGATTGATCCCCAAAAGATATGTGATGACCGAAGGGGAATTGGCTATGAGGAGGATACAAGCAATGTAGTCAAACCGGTTCAGACGGTTCAAGCTAAGGCTTCCACACTCAAGCCACAAGGTATACCACAACCTAAAGGTCAAGCGCGAAACAGGTATGCTACATGCCAGAATTTTAACCCTGTCCATGTTAAACCGAGACAAAATTGGCTATCACCTATGCAAAAGTTTGTACCCATCTGTCATTATTGTGGAATTCGAGGACACATTCGTCCTCAATGCCATAAGCTTTATGGATTGCCAGTCAATTATATTAAGTTTAGAGCAAATGGACCACACCAACCTAGGTATGAGTATGATTTCACTCAAAATAGTTTTAGTGTACTGTCTCAGCCTATGCGGGTTCAACATCCACGACATGATAGACAAGGATATGTGAAGAACCAAAACGCTATGGCAATATCTAGGAAAACACCAAGTTAGACCCCAGTGAAGACCAAGAAAATATGGATGAGAAGGTCAGACTATAGGTGTCAAGTTGTTCACACAGCCTTAAAAGCCCAAAACTTGAATATGTGGTATCTTGATAGTGGGTGCTCTCGACATATGTGTGGAAACATGTCTCTTTTCACTTCCATTGATGAGAGTGATGGTGGAATTGTTACCTTTGGAGATGGAAGTACCTCTAAAGTAATTGGAAAGGGATGTGTGGCTGCTCCAGGCATACCACAACTTAGTGATGTGCTCTTGGTGAGTGGTTTAAAAGCTAATCTAATAAGTATAAGCCAAATTTGTGATTCTGAAAAAACAAGTCTTGTTTTCTAAAAAGAAGTGTACAATCTTGACAAAAATCGGAGAACTTGTTATGACAAGGATTAGGACATCTGACAACTGCTATGGCATAGTTCCAAATAATGATCTAGTATGCAACTCTACGCAAACACATGAAGTAGAACTATGGCACAGTCATCTTGGACATGTAAATTACAAGGACCTCACAAAATTGTCTCAATTAGAACTTGTTAGAAGATTATCCACTCTCAAGAAACCCTCAAACAAAGTGTGTGGTCTGTGTCAGTTAGGAAAACATGTTAGAACTGCTCACAAGAAGTCAACGCATCTTGCCACGTCTCACACTCTAGAATTAGTGCATATGGATCTTATGAGTCCTACAAGAACTGAAAGTTTAGGTGGTAAGAAATACATTTTCCTTGCAGTTGATGATTTTTTTTCGTTATTCATGGGTACAGTTTTTGAAAGAAAAATCTGACACATTTCCTACCTTCAAAGCGTTATGTTTTAAGTTGCAAACAGAAAAAGGCGTGAAAATTAGTTGCATCACAAGAATTTGCACCGACCATGGTAGACAATTTGAAAATAGAGAGTATGCAAACTTCTATGATGAGCAAGGTATAAGACACGAGTTCTCTACACCCAAAACACCATAACAAAATGGTGTGGTTGAAAGGAAGAATAGGGTAGTGCAAGAGATGGCTCGTGTCATGTTACATGGTAAGAGCATTCCTTTAAAATTCTGGGCCGAAGCGGTAAATACAGCTTATCATATAATCAATCGTGTCTATTTACGGTCAGGTACCATGCAGACACCATATGAGTTATGGAAGGGTAAGAATCCTAATTTAAAGTATTTTCATGTTTTTGGGAGCAAATGTTACATTCAAAAAGATAAACATCAATTAGGTAAATTTAACTCTCGAAGCGATGAAGGTATCTTTCTAGGCTATTCCTTAAACACTCATGCATATCGTGTCTATAATTTAAATACTTTAAATGTTATGGAATCTACAAATGTTGTTATTGATGATACAGGACTATCTCCAAACAGGATGGAAGATGATGACAACATCAATGATGAACCCATTGTGGCAACATATGAAAATGAATCGGTTGAGATGGGTGACCAGCCAGTGGAACAAGTGGAATCCTCCATAAATAAAGAATCGTCAAAATAACTTATTCCAGCTATACCTCAATTGACGCTTTCATCAAGAGTTAGGTTGAACTATCCATCAACTCAAGTGCTTGGAGATGTTACTGCTAGGTTGAAGACTCGCAAACAAATCAAGAGCGAGGTAAGTCATCTTTGCTGCACTTCTAGTCTTGAACCGAAAAACGTTAATGAAGCCTTGCAAGATGATTGTTGGATAACTGACATGCATGAAGAACTTGAACAATTTACACGCAATGATGTGTGGTATTTGACACCTAGGCCTAGTGATATGAATGTCATTGGTACTAAGTGGATATTCAAGAATAAAACCGATGAATATGGTACCATTGTTAAAGACAAGGCTAGGTTAGTTGCCCAAGGTTATACCCAAATTAAGGGCATAAATTTTGATGAGACCTTTGCACCTGTGGCACGTCTGGAATCTATTCGCATACTACTTGCTGTTGTATGTCATTTACACTTCAAACTTTTTCAAATGGATGTTAAAAGTCTAAATGAAGAAGTCTATGTAGAGCAGCCTAAAAGGTTTGAAAACCCGAATTTTCGGAATCATGTTTATAGGTTGAAAAAAGTTCTCTATGGTCTCAAACAAGCTCCAAGAGCTTGGTATGGGAGGCTTATAGCTTTTCTTCTAGAGAATGAGTTCTCTCGAGGGAGTGTGGACAAAACTTTGTTTATCAAACAGGATAAATCTCACATTCTTATTGCACAAATCTATGTTGATGATATAGTTTTTGGCTTCATATCTGATTTACTTACCAATAAATTTGCTAATGCCATGAAAACTAAATTTGAGATGAGTATGGTAGGTGAACTCTCTTACTTTCTAGGTCTACAAGTTAAACAAATGAATGACGGGATGTTTATCTCACAATCCAAGTATGCCAAAGGCTTAGTAAATAAATTTCATCTTCATACTGCTACACATGCCCGAACTCCCATAAGCACTAGTATCAAATTGGGAAAGGATCCAACTGGGAAAGATGTTGATCAAAGTACTTATCGCAGCATGATAGGAAGTTTGTTATACCTCACAGCAAGTCGTCCTGATATTGCCTTTAGTGTCGGTATTTGTGTTAGATATCAAGCTTGTCCTAAAGAATCGCATCTTCTTGTTATTAAACGCATAATTCGATAGGTGAATGCGACTGCTAATCTTGGTATTTGGTTCACTATGGACACAAATGTGGACATAGTTGGGTTTACAAATGCTGATTGGGCGGGGTATGCTGATGATAGGAAGAGTACCTTTGGAGGTTGTTTCTATGTTAGGAATAATCTAGTAGCTTGGCACAGTAAGAAACAAAATGCCATTTCCCTGTCCACGGCCGAAGCAGAGTACATTGTTGCAGGAAGTGGCTATACTCAGCTTCTATAGATGAAGCAAATGTTGTCTGACTATGGGTTTGAACAAGGTACAATTACCTTGTATTGTGACAACACGAGTGCGATTAATATCTCCAAAAATTCAGTTCAGCACTCACGCACTAAACACATAGACATTCGACACCACTTCATCCGTGAACTAGTTGAGGAAAAAATCATTGCCTTAGAACATATTTCAACTGAACTTCAACGTGCTGATATTTTCACAAAACCTCTAGATGTTCTTAGGTTTGAGTCCCTTAGAAATTCCATAGGGGTGTGCTCCATTGACTAATTTTTAAAAATAAAAAAATATATATACATATATTAATAAAAATAAATAAAACAAAAATGTTTTTTTTTCTTTGTCTTCCTTCCTCCTTGGTTGAAAGAGTTTCTTGGTAGAAGGTTGAGATTCTGGATCAATATTTGGCTTGGTTGCTCAAATTTTTTTTAACATATGATCATGCATGGTTCATTACCCGGCTAGTTCAAGTGAGACTTATCATGAGTTAATGTACAAATTTTCACATATCAACATGGTTGAAACTAGTTGTTTGTCCGCATGAGTGATCAAATATTTCTATGTGCCTTTCTTGTAGTTAAGGCAAATCATTTTCTAGTTTGAACATATGCGTTATGACTGAACATGTGTTGGTCCCTTCTTAAAAAAAAAAAAAAAAAAAAAGGATGTGAAGCTTGTGCATGATGGAAAGGGCTACCTATGAATATGTGTGAAAGTCGCTATCTGACAGGTTTTAATGATGCAAGTTGTGTCAAGTCAATAGTAAGGACTACCATATTCAAATAGCGTGAAAGCCGCCACGTGATTGCTAGAAAAGTAGTAAGCTTCAAAGTAGTCATATACTGAGGGGGAGTATAGCTCCAAGTTAACCTACTTATAGGCTACCACATATGTGCTGTCTAGATTATGTATTGCTTTAACTCTCAAATGTGGTGCAATTATATAGATCACAAAAAGGATTTGAACGATAGGTTCATCATGGTTGTTATTCACATTTACACCACTACATTTTCATGAAATTTCTCGTCTTGTGACAAGTTGTGAATGTGTCATCATGAATAAGTGACAATCTATTATGCAACTTGACAGACCATTGTTTCCGTATCTTTATTTTTATATCGGAAATATCTCGCTCGAGCTATTACCGCTCGAGCGAATAAAAAACCGCTCGAGCGATGTCGACGGATCTGTTTTAAAACGCTGCATCTCCTCATTTTCTCTTTTAATTTTTTCGGGGCATCGCTTAAGCCATTATTTTACCACTCGAGCGGTTCATCGACAATCAGATTGTGTTTTGCTCGGGAAGGACTCTTTGGCTTGCAACTTCTAAACCAATCAGGAGATAGTTCCAGCCTATCTTTCCTGATGATTTTGGGAAGCATATAAGAGCAATAAGAAAGAGACTTAAAAGAGACTCTTGATATTTTTCTCTCAAGCTTGATATTCAGAATTGATCAAGAGAGTAAAGAGGGTGAAAAGTTGATGTTTTGAGATCACAAGAACGAGTATTTTCACCAGTTGATTTTGCAACTTGAAGAACGACTAGGAGACGGTCTTTAGAGGATTCTAAGGCGAAGAACATCGAGGGGATTCAGTGTTAAAACTGAAGCATGGGAGCAGAAACTCGAGGAGTCGAGCACGCAGTCTTAAGCCGGGGTTCGTGCGGATTCGAACAGTAATTGTGGAGTTCAATTACTAGGACTGTAAGTTTGTGCGTGTGTAAACTGTTCAATATAGTGTTTCGCTTGCTGGATGTGGTTTTTTTTTCGATTTGGGTTTCCACGATAAATTTCTATGTCTTTACTTTATTGCTTTGTATTGTATACATTCATCACATAATTAAAGATTTAGGTTAAAATTCGTGTAATACGAAATTTCACTTATCTCTCTGGTTATGAGAGAATCATAGATGGTTAAACTAGATATATATTTCTTGCATAGCATGTAAATCTTCCTGCCCGATAAAAGCGAAGCGAAAATGATTACTTCACTTCACATGAAAGAGGGGTTCTTAGCCAAAGGGGCCGGCCGCCCAAACTCATTGGGCACTAGTTCCTCAAACTGCGGGTGCACTTGAATCGAAACATGCAATTAAGCCTCCCCTTTCGAGTAAGTTCTAGTGCCTTGTTTTGCTCTTCCAATTCATAAAGGATCTTAGCTTACATCGGTCATCGACCTCGTAGGCCTTTTAGGCTGTGGAGCGTATGTATTGATGACGCCTTTCTTTAAAAGAATAGCCTTAAAGAGTATTTTTTTATTGGTTTTTTTCGGGACCAATATCATAAAGAAAGAAGTATGGCTTGGCTATCCCACCCAGCCAAGCCAAAAAAATATATATTAGAAAAAAGAAATTTAGATCAAAATGAGTAGAAAAAAGAAAAAAGAAAAAGGAATCAACGTTTTTATCTCTTGTATGTTTTTTCCATGCCTAATCATAAATGATCAATGGGTCCTCTCTTAGAAATTTCTTGTGCCTTTGGCTAGGCTATGTGACACATGCTGGCCCCGCGAAATAGGTAAATGGTCTTGTGTGACACTTGCCAACATTTGACAAGTTCCGCCAAAACACACCTAGCGTGTTTGTATGCAAAGACAAATATAAAAATTAAAAATCCATGGACAACAGGTAGGCAACGCTAGTAACAATGTAGGCAACAAGCAACAACTTTAAAACAACGAAATGAGACATTTTATTAATAATTGCAAGCTATTCAAGCATCAAAGTATGCTATTACAATAAGCTAACAACGTCCTAAAAGTAGGACATAAAATCTAGCAAGGTGGTCTAGAACTTACCGTGCTCTCCCCCCTTACATATGCTTTTTTTAGCCATTTATGAATTGGCATCAAGTGCCATAGTGTGTGTCTGAGGAGTCATCATTGACCCTTATTTATTCTATAATACAAAATAAAAGAAAAGTTTTCGTGCATTTCAAAGTACATGTTGAAAGCTTTCAAACAAAAAAAAAACATTGCTCAAAAAGCCCTTTGTAAGACAAAGTTATGTAAAAGCAAAGATTAGCCAAAAGGTGTCACTGTGTGCTAACTAGTGCGTGCATGGCAGGGCCGAAGTGAGGTTAAGCAAGGCTAATTCGGGCAGGCGCGTGCACAGCCTGGGCGCTAGCTAGTGGGTGCGCACAAAGTGAGGTTAAATGGCGCATCTCTGGGCAACCAAGTGGGCGTTGGCGCGGGCGGGGCATAGGCGCTGGTGAGGTTAAGCAGGGCCTCGCCCTGCGTGCTGGTGAAGCTAACCTGGGCCATTTCTCGCTTGCTGGTGAGGTTAACCCAGGCTGACCTGGCTGTATTGCTAGGCACTTAGCTGGCCAAGTGGGCATCCGTGGGCCACTGTTGGGTAACCCTTAGGGCTTTCCTTGACACTTGTCCCAAACATACTTGCACACCTTTAGGCATCTTAAAAGTATACTTTACATCCCGTGTAGCTTTGAGAGAAGTTATGCACAATGAGGTAAGGGGTTAGCTAGAAGAGCAACCCTTGACACTCTCGCCCACCTAATCGGTCAACGTCCTCGACCACTCAGCTTGCCAATATAAAGCAAGTTCCTCCCCGAAAGTCGTCAAATCCGCCTCCTTTTCCTAACTGATCTTTTCGTCCCCAAGACCTTTCCATTTGACCAAGTATTGCAACATTTGCTTTCTGGATGCACTGATGGTTCGGTGGGCAAGAATCTGATCAACTTTCTTCTTGTCCGCCTTTGCCACAATAATCTGTCTATGGGACTCATTTTAGACTCATCCTCTTTGTCCGAAAAATGAGGCTTCAAATAACTAACATAGAAGACCGGATGGATTTTCAACCATGAAGGAGCATCTATCTTGTAAGCACACTTCCCAATCTTCCTCAAGATGACTACTGGTCCTTCATATTTTCGTATCAATCTCTTATCTTTACCCCTCAAAAATTTTCCTTGTTCAGGTAAGAGCTTCATCAAGACTTGATCACCAACTTTGAATTCTAAAGATTTCCTCTTTTCATCCGCCCATTTCTTCATCCTTGTAGCTGCGTGGTCCAAATAAGCCCGCACTATGCCCAAGTTTTTCTTATAGTCCTTGGCAAAATTGAATGCTCTTGGTTACTTCCTAACATAAGGTCTATCCACTGTGTGGGGCAATAATGGTTGTTGGCTTATTACAATCTTAAAAGCACTCTTGCCCGTGGAGCTACTCTTTTGAGAATTGAACAACAACTGTGCAACATCTAGAAGTTATACCAAGTTCTTCTGATTAGCATTCACTTAATGTCTGGGATACTCCTCTAGCATGCAATTAAATCTCTCTGTTTGACCATCAGTCTCCGGATGATAGTTAGACAACATGTCAAGCTTTGACCCGAGAAGCTGAAATAACTCAGTCCAAAAAATACCCGTAAAGCGTGTATCCAGGTCAGAAACAATACTCTTAGGCACACCCCAATATTTCACAATGTGCTTAAAGAAGAGTCGGGTGGTCTCCTCAACTGACACATATTTAGGTGCGGCAATGAAAGTCGCATACATGGAAAATCTGTCCACTATATTCAAAATAGTGACGATCTCCCCCACTTTTGGCAAGTTAGTGATGAAATCGAGCGACACACTCTCCCAAGGTGGACTCGGCACTAGCAATGGTTTAAGCAACCCTGCCTTCTTCTTGTGCTCGACTGTGTCTTGTTGGCAAATCAAACATGTTCGCACGAATTCCTCCACATCATCCATATTTGGGGCTAATAGTATCCCTGCTTAAGCAAAGTAAGTGTACGTTCCTATCCTGGATGTCCAGCCAAAAGTGAATCATGACATTCCCGAAGGAGTGTCTTCCTCAAATCACCCGCTTTAGGAACGAAGATGCAATTGCCCTTTGTCAACAACAACCCATCCTATACCCAAAACTGGCGAGTCTTGCCCTTCTTGACAAAGTTCACAAGGTTTTCGGCCATAGCATCCTTGTTTAGATTGGCTTTAATTTGTCCTCGAATCTTGTAAGAGATAGCTAAAAAAGTACCCATGTAGTGACACGCGGCCAACTCTCCACGCCGACTTAAAGCATCAGCTACATGATTAGTCGCACCGGCTTTGTACTCCAATGCAAAGTCAAATTTAGCCAGTTTCTCCTGCCACCGTGCCTACCTTGCATTCAACTTAGGCTATGTCAAGAAATGACTAACCGCTGTGTTGTCAGTCTTGACCACAAAACGCGGCCCCAACAAGTAATGCCTCCAAACCCGCAGGCAATGCACAACCGCAAGTAAGTTTTTCTCATGTGCCGTGTATCTACGTTTGGTATCATTAAACTTTCTACTTTCAAAGGCGATGGGACATCCATCCTACAATAGAACACCTCCCAAAGCAAAGTCTGAGGCATCCGTCTGTACTTCAAATGGCTTACCAATATCTGGTAGAACTAGCACAAGATCCTTCATCATAGCATCTTTTAGCTCGGTAAAGGCATGTTGACACTCGTCAGTCCACACGTAGGCCTTACCCTTCTTCAACAATTTAGTCAACGGTGTTGCTATCTTTGAGTACCCTTCAACAAAGTTCCAATAGTAATTGGCCAAACTAAGGAACGAATGCACCTCCGACACATTGGTTGGCGGTTGCCACTCCTTAATAGCTTTCACCTTGTCCTGATCCATACGAATTCTGCCATGTCCAACAACATGACCCAAAAAAAGAAATCAACAAAGTGATTGTTTACCCTTTATTGAATTATGGGCCACTTATTACTAATAATGATAATATTGTACATAAACTAATTTCACAATTCATTTTTACATCTATTAAACAGAAGTGAATGAGTCTCTCGTACATTTATTAATATGAATCACACTGTATTGTATCTTGTGAGTGAAAAAATAGATAAAAAAAATTAATTTATGCATAGCATTACTCAACTAACAAACACTTATGTGGTTCAATTAAATTCCTTTGGTCAATTTATGTAGTGAGACACATACTCAACGATAAGGCAATATCAATTATTATTATTCAGATTTAAGATTTACAATGAGGTAGTTTACATCTCATACAAAAAAAGTAAAAAATCAAAAGGTACCCTACAAACAAGGGCGCTACATCTTATTTTCTCCATGTATTGAGATACTTATTTTGCTGTGAATAAAAAAATTAGGGAGAAGTAAAAAAATAAGATGGAAAGCATCTGCATGCTGCAATGTCACGCTACTCCTATTATTACTGAAGAGGTTTATGAAAATCAGGATGGCCAACCACTTTTGGTCCCCTCTATATTTCTCCTTGCAGAAGTCATTTACATTTCCACAATGGAATTGACCTAATCTTTTTTTATTTATATATATATATATATTTTTTTTGTGGGTAATATTCGATGATATTGACCTTCCCTTGTCTTCAGATATCAAGGGGCAATAGGCTAACCAATTTGACATAAGGGCCACCCCCAAGTCACCCTAGGTATGTAAATTGTCAGCCTTACCCGTCAGCTTAGGCTGGGCCAATCGGGTCAGGCCTTGGGCCTTAGGCAGGGTTTTACATCTTCTTCTTTTTCTCTTAAACTTTATATATGAAAAAAAAAATTCTATTCAACTTATGGAGCCTAATATAGGATAACTATTATTTCTAATAGTAGAGAAATATAAAAAATGAGAGGGAAGATAACTTCTCCTTGTTTTTGTTTGAATTTTTGTTTAACAAAATAGAGGAAGTTCACTTTCTTTCCTTGAGTTCTAAATACACCTTCAAACTCTAGTACCTCATGTCTCTTCCTAACTTCCCTTTTATCCAACTCCACTTTAAAATTTCATAATCCCAACTCTAAAAACAAAACCTTGTTAAATAAAAGGGCAAATTATCAGTTAATTTTCAACTTCTAATGTAATTCTCTAATGCTATATTTAGTACAAGGAAATGAAATTAATGGAACAGAATGATCATTCTCACTTTCATTCTTATTTCCTTATTTAGTATCACTATTTAAAAGTGGAATGATCATTCTTACATTTTGTTAAAATGATCATTCCCTATTTCAAGAGCAAGAATGATCATTCAATTCTCACATGAAAAATATAAAACAAAATTTAGTAAAATTTTTGTTGTCAAATTTTTTTAAAAAAAATCTAAAGCATGTTAGGTAATTATTTTTTTGATTTTAAAATTTAAAAAAATAAACAAATTTTAAATTTTAGATTTTAAACTTTAAAAAAATTTAAAAAGTTGAAAATTCTCATCATTACCGCCACCACTAACCACCACCACCACCACCACCATCCACCGTCAGCCACTATCACCCGTCATCCACCGATACTGCTACCTCCCATTACCGTCACCGTCCCACCACCACGCTATTGGCCACCGCTGCCGCCGCCGCCTCACCATCACTGTCGTCACTGTCACCACCAATCACTGCCGCCGCCATTACCATTACAAATGCTTAATAATATTTAATAATTAAATAATATAGATTACTAATATTTTGTATAGACAAAATATTAAATTTTCATATCATACACAAATTTTATTTCATTCTATTCTAGCATTGTTCATTAGTCTTACCAAACAAGGGAATGAGAATGACTATTCCATTCCATTCCATTCCATTCCCATTCTCATTCTCATTTTATTCACATTCTCATTTCATTCCTTTTCATTTTCTTTTACCAAACATAGCCTAACTTCTTTATTTTTTTAATTTGAACAATCTTAACTTTCACGACTATGTTAATGCAGTCGATCTAATTACAAAATTGCTTGAAAAAAACATCTTTATTATATATATAATAATCCATCTATTTGAACGGATTTTAATGTTTAAGGTAGTAAAACATTAAAGTTAAACTTTATTTTATACAATAATAGACCCGAGTTAATGATACAAAAAAAATTAAGTATTCTTACTTACCAAAATAATAACTTTAAAATTCTCACATCTAATAATGACTAGCATGCATTGATTGTATTCTAAAAATTTAAGAATTAAAAAAATTTAAAATTAGGCTAGCAATTTACCTAAAAATTAGTTTCTTCACTTTGTAATCATTTAAAACTTTCTAATTCAGTCTCGGTCATACCCAATTTCACCTATTTAAGCCGCTGATTGTACTACTAAAGTATCGATTTCATAACTGGTGATGATGGTTTCCCGACCAGACTAGAGGTCGTGTTATCGATCGACCGGCATTCGCCAAACGTCGCCTTTTCCTTGCCACCTGGTCGTCGCCCGACTAAGTCACCCGAGCTGAATGAATGCCCATAACCGTCCACCGATCAGGTCAGCGCCCGACCGTGTTAATAGAGCCCACTTCTGACACCGGCCACCCTGGCATGCAGTAGGGGCGTGGGCGTGGCCATGGCGTGTATTTGCAACAATCCCCCACTCCTCTGACACCGTTCTGACACACGCCACCTTGGAGTGTAGGGATGACCCTCTCGAGTGTTCTGACACCACTCTGATCCTCCAACCGGAGGCCGCCTCGTGGAGAGACCACCTACCACCCCCATGCAGGCATACAAGGGAAAAAGTTCAGCTCCTTCGTAGGTACGCAGGCAACACAACTCCACAACAGAACCCTAAGCTCTCTCCCTCCCCAACACTTGAATCTTCCTGAATCTAACTTGAACACCGGAGGGCCTTTGGCTCCCACCACATCGGTGGGTTTTGTGCAGGAGATCACCTGCCAACCGGAGGGAAGTTCATCTTGGACCTGGGGCAAGCCACCACGAGTTTGCTCAGCTGGCACCGTCGTGGTGGCTTGCCCCCAGGTCCAAGATGAACTTCCCTCCGGTCGGCCAGTGATCTCCTGCACAAAACTCATCGATATGGTGGGAGTCAAAGGCCCTCCAGTGTTCAAGTTAGGTTCAGGAAGATTCAAGTGTTGGGGAGGGAGAGAGCTTAGGGTTCTGTTGTGGAGTTGTGTTGCCTGCGTACTTACGAAGGGGCTGAACTTTTTCCCTTGTATGCCTGCATGGGGGTGATAGGTGGTCTCTCCATGTGGCGGCCTCCGGTTGGAGGATTAGAGTGGTGTCAGAACACTCGAGAAGGTCATCCCTACACTCCAAGGTGGCGTGTGTCAGAACGGTGTTAGAGGAATGGGGGATTGTTGCAAGTACACGCCATGCCCACGCCCCTACTGCATGCCAGAGTGGTCGGTGTCAGAAGTGGGCCCTATTAACATGGTCGGGCGCCGACCCGATCGGTGGACGGTTATGGGCATTCATTCAGCTCGGGAGACCTGGTCGGGCGACGACCAAGTGACAAGGGAAAGGCGTCGTTTGGCGAATACCGGTCGACCGATAACATGGCCTCTAGTCTGGTCGGGAAACCATCATTACCAGGTGCCCCCAATTCATCTGGCCATCTGCTCGGGGCCAGAGGAATTTCACGGGATAGTCTGACCACGAAACACAGAGCGCAATTATGGCAGGGGCGGCGCAATAATGATGGGTGATGTCGCGTCGCTTCACCTGCCGCCACGTGGCAGCGAGGTATTGGTCGTCAGTAGTCAAAAAGACGCGTCGTTTCTTAGCCGTTGATGTCCCATCACCGCAGGCTATCTAGGCCGTTGATTTTAAAGGTGTGGGGGGAGTTTTGTGAGGCGGTTGCCCCCATTTTCCCTTAGTGCCTTTTACCAAATACGCAAAGAGAGAAAAAAGAACCTCATTCGTCATCATCAACACCATCTCCATTATCTCCGGCCAGTTGAAAGGGCACCGTTCCTCGAGTTGCGCCGCCGGCTTGCTTCGGAACTCGCAGCCGGTACTTCGAATTGCAGTAAGCCTTGTCCCTCAGTTGTATGTACTACTTTACTACTCACTGCGTGTTTGTTTTTTAGGGAATGGACCAGATTCCCGACCTTTCGAGTTTTGTTGATAGGCCGAAATTCTTAGAATCCGTCATTGGGGACCTGTGTGGGTTGTTCAAGTCGGTGCTTGATAGGATTGAGGGCTGTAGGCCTCTCGGTACAATGTCGAATCCGGAGGGGGTTAGCTCGGACTCAAAAGAGATCGGTTCTAATGGCTATCGAGTTAAGAGGCGTCGGACCCAGGAGGAGGCCTCTGTGGAGAACTCCGGGGGCCCAGGGAGTCTAAGAGTCAAGGCAGGCAGGAGCCACCCATTCTGGCATCGAGGAAGAACGGGACCAACCCTCTGAGGTTGCTGCCCGAGCTCAGGAGGTCGAGCCAGGAGATGAGAAGGAAGAGGAGGTCCCCAGGTACGAAGCGGTGGGGATTTCTTCTTCTCTCGACAGGGAGAAAGTGGTTACCCTTCGGCGGGTGTACCAGATCCCAAAAAGGGTAAGGTGCAGGGTCCCTAGCCCTAGGAATTGGGCGTGCTCGGCTAAGGAGGGGGAGATAACGATTTTTGAGGGCGTACTGGCTGGTGGTCTTCGCGTGCCGTTCCCCCGACCAGTTAGAGAAATTTTGTAGAGGTTACGCCTCTCCCCCGGACAGCTCTCGTCGAATGCCTAGCGGATCATGATGGGCTGTATGATCCTCTGGCAGATCGTCCATGGGAGGAACATGACGCCAGAGGAGTTCTCGTGTTGCTACAGACTGGCGGAGCATGGGAAGGGGTACTGGTACTTCTCAGGTCAGTCGACAGGACTCAATCTAGTTGGCGAGCTTCCTTCTTCACATAAGAACTGGAAGGACCGGTTCTTCTTCATTAGCGAAAAAGGCTGGGAGTTCTGCCCCTGAGAGACAGACTTTTCTGCTCGGATCTCCATGCAATGGGGTCACCCGAGTAAGAAAGGTATGTTCTTTTCCCTGAGTCTTCTTCCCCCCTTTTTGTTTCATGTTTGTTGTGTGTGTCACCCGTTCTGACTTAAGTGTCTTACGGGTGTCAAGTCGGGTTATGCCACTTCTGTTTGCCGAGCACAAGGCGGCTGTAGAACAGGTCCAAGAGTACAAGTTTCAGACCGCCAAAGACTTGGTGACTGTTGAGGCATTTACCCAATACCTTTTGGGGCCCAAACCGAGCAGAGAGGCCTTGGCTGCAAAACGTGAGAGGAGTGAGTACATTTTTGTTTTTGTTATGTTGGTCGTGCTTTGACCTTTCTGGTTATTCTTTGCAGATCGCCAGTCTGCTGTGGTTACTTAGGCCGATATTAAAGCGGTCCAGCCAGGTCCCCCAGCATCCCAGTGAACTTTCGAGTCGGCCAAGATGAGCTTCGACATCAACTACTTGGCCCGGAAGAGGGCGGCGGCGACCGGTGCCTCTAGGTCGAAGCGCCAGAAAACCGCCGAGGCCACTGAAAAGCTCCCACCTGCCCCTCCTCCTCCGAAGAAGGCGTCCCCCCAGAAGGGGAAGGGTCAGGTTTTCGTGGTCGTTAGGCCTCTTCCAGGGTATCCGGAGGGATCTCAGCTGACGCGCGGCGCGGTCACTCCTACAGACTCCCAGGCCCGCGCCAGTCCAGTTGCTTCTGCCCCGACCAATGTCATCGACAGCTCGAACACGGCCTGGGAGAGGGTGGCAGAGGCAGTAAGGCCTTCGAACATCACAAGGCTGAGCAAGCATCCCAACTCGCGGCTGGTCAGGGATGCCAACCACGACCTGTTCAAGGTGAGCTGTTGTGCGGTTAGCATTCTGTTCTTCGTCATCCTTCATGTAATCTTTTTAAGTTCTAACCGCTCGGTTTTCAGTCTCTTGCCAAGGTCATGGCTCTGGGCTATCGCCTAGGGACTTCGGAGAAGGCCCTCTAGGAGGAGAAGGCAACCAGCTCGGTGCTCATCCAGGAGGTCCAGTCACTGAAGGGCGACGTCTCGACCGCCAATGACGAGAGGGATTCTGCTCTAGAGGAGCTCCAGTCGGCTCAGGCCGACAACGAAAGGCTCGCAAGACAGGCCAACAAGCTACTGCTGAACTTCTCGGCCGAGGAGGCCAAAATGCACGAGCTGGAGAAAACCGTAGCGGCCTTCAGTTAGGAGCTCAAGAAGGCAAGGGCCGAGGCCATTCAGGGGTTCAAGGACGGGGATGACTTCCAACCCTTGTTGGAACCCACTTTTCTCTTGGGCTTCAAGACAGCCCTGAAGCAGGCGTCCAAGAAATATCCTGAATCCGACTTCTTGGGTCTAGACCCCCTTGACGGAGTCGCGCCTGGAGACGGTCAGGACGCTGCCGACCAGGCGATCGAAGAAGGGGCCCAGCCGAATACTGCTGGAAAGGGCCAGACCACCGAGACTCAGCAGGAGGCCACTGCGGTTGGCCAGGTCAAGGATGCTCAGCGCGCTGACGCTGAGGAACAAACTACTGGGCAGGCTCAGGCTTGAATGTAGTTTGGGCCCCCTCGTTTTGCTTTACTAGTTGTTGTCTTTCTTTTTTTTTTTCTTTTCTCTCTTTTTTTTTTTTTTTTTGTAAGAGGAGTTCTGCCTTTGTACACCTCATTACATCAATGAAATGTCATTTTGTTCTTATACTCTGTGTATTTTCTGAGCCTTTAACTGGAGTGACTTGTAGAGTTCTAACGTTGACCTGGCTCTGCTCGGCCGCGTGGTCTGAGCAGAAATTATGCCCTTGAAATGAAGGTCATTTGGCTCTGCTCGGGACAAAGGCCGAGCGGATTTTGTGCCATTGCCATTTAAGGCCCTCTAGATCTGCTCGGCATTTGACCGAGCAGATTCAATGCCAATGCCATTTAAGGCCCTGGCTCTACTCGGCATTTGACCGAGCAGATTCAATGCCATCGCCATTTAAGGTCCTCTGGCTCTGCTCGGCACTTGATCGAGCAGATTCAATGCCATTGTCATTTAAGGCCCTCTGGCTCTGCTCAGCACTCGGCCGAGTAGATTTAATTTTTGTGCCATTGCCACTTAAGGCCCTCTGGCTTTGCTCGACACTTGGCCAAGCAAATTCAATTTCTGTGCCATTGCCACTTAAAGCCCTCTAGCTCTACTCGACACTTGGCCGAGCAGATTCAATTTCTGTGTCATTGCCACTTAAGGCCCTTTGGCTCTGCTCGGCACTTGACCGTTGTCCGTGATGACAACCTTGGGGATCCCAAACCTGCACACAATATTTTGCCACAAGAACTTCTTCATCTTCTCCTCAGTGGTCGTCGGTAGGACTTCTGCCTCAGTCCACTTTGTGAAATAGTCGATCGCCACCACCGCAAACTTTGTCTGTCCTTTGCCGAGCGGCAATGGTCCCACGATGTCGATCCCCCATTGTGCGAAAGGCCAAGGGGTCTGGATCGGGGTTAGCTCCTGAGAGGGCAGTCTTGGGATGTTGGCGAACCGTTGGCACTTGTCACACTTTTTAACAAATTCTTGGGTATCTTTCTCCATGGTGGGCCAATAGTAGGCCGTTCGTAGTATCTTCTTGGCGAGAGACCGGCCACCAGAGTGGTTCCCGCACACACCTTCGTGGACCTCTCGCATTATGTAGTCTACCTCTTCCTCATTGGCGCAACGAAGCAGCGATATGGTATGCCCCCTTTTGTAGAGCACTCCATCCTGTATGAGGTATCTGCTCAAACGGTACTAAATCCACCTCGCCTCATTCTGGTCTTCAGGCAGGGTTTCGTTTTCCAAGAATTTCCTGATCTGGTTCATCCAAGAGGATTTGGGTTGGAACTGGTAGACTTCCGGGCTTTGGATGCTCGTTGAATCAAGAATCTCAATTGGGATATTCGGTTTGGGCTCATTTGACGAGGCAATCCTGGCTAGCCAGTCTGCCTCTTCGTTCTGCAATCTTGGTACACGCTCCAGTAGTACCTTGGCGAATTTTCTAGCCAGGCTCTTCACCATTTGGCAATATTGCTTCATGTTGTTTTCTCTAGCCTCGTACTCTCTCGTGAAGCCGACCAGGGGACAACTGACTGGCTTCAACTTCTCTTGGTTGATCTACATCTTTTCAAAGGCCCCCCGGAATAGGATATCAGCCAAGCTCCCGCTGTTGATTAAGATCCTCCAAGTTTTGAAGTTGGAGATCACCGTGGAGATGACCAAAGGGTCATCGTGTGGTTGGTGCAGCTCGACGGCTTCTTCTTCCGTGAAAGTGATCACGGGGCCTTCGGTTTTCATCTTCTTGCTAGCCGCCTAGACTAGCATTACCTCCGCCTCGGTTCAGATTTCCCGAACGTGCTTCTTCCTCGCCGAAGAGGAATCGCCTCCTCTAGCAAATCCTCCTGTAATGATCTTTATCTCTCCAATGGGCTGGGTGGCCGTTTCTATTTTGTTGGGGCTGCGTCGGTCACCCCGTGTTTGGTCTCGGCCTGCCACATAGCGGCTGAGTCTGTCTCGCTTGATCAGATCCTCGATCTACTGCTTCAGGTCGATACAGTCCTCCGTGTCATGGCCGTGATCATGGTGGAACCGGCAGTATCTTCTTCTGTTCCTCATGCTCGAGGGCGTCTTCAGAGGTTCGGGCCACTTCAGGTCTGGATCATCTCTGATCTCCATTAGGACGTCCTTCAACTTCATCATCAGTAGGGTGAAAGTTCGATCTAAACCGCGGTAGTGCTTGCATCTTTCTTCTCCCCGGTACCTCGCTCGGTTGCTACTTCTGCTCGCCTTCATCTCTCTCTCATCATTTGAGGTTCCGCCCGACCTCTTCTTTTCTGTGCGCGAGCCGCTCCCTTTGTCATTATCTCGTCTGGCACTCATGGCATCTTCCACATTCATGTGCTGCTGAGCTCGGAGCATCAGTTCAGCCATGTCTTGGGATGGCCTCTTCGACAAGGAAAAGAGGAGTTTCCCACTTTTCAAACCGCTTATGAACGCCGCAGGTCTCCTCTGCCTCTACGCCCCAATGTAGTGGCTCGCAAAGAGCTTGTTAAGTTCCTTGAAGTTGGAAACTGTTGCTGGTTTGATCTTGTTGAACCAAGTTCGTGCCGAACCCTCAACGTGATAGGGAAGGCTCTGCACATGATCTCGTCCGGCACTGCTTGCAGGTACATGAGCACCCTGAATGTCTCCAAGTGGTCCACTGAGTCTTTAGATCCGTCGAACGCATCCAAAGTCGGCATTTTGAACTTAGGGGGGAGCGGGTAATCCATCACCCCCTGTGTGAACGGCAAGGCCGTTCGACCAATGAGGGCAACTACGGTATTTGGAGCTTTGGCCTCCACCGCGGCTAAAACTCTTGCCATCTGAGCTTGCACGGCCCTTAGTTGTTCGTCCCAAGCATGGGAGCTCTCCGGCTTGTCGCCCACCATCTCCGTCCTCGACGGGACGGCGTGGCTTGTTTTTGCTTCTGCGATGTAGGGCTCACGGCGGAGGAGAGGGTCCTCAACCTGTCCTTTATTGCCGTTTTCGTTACCGTTGGGGGGAATGGACGGATCCTTGTCGACCTCCTGCTCATTTTTCTCTTCCGCCGGCATGTTGGGCCGTGGTGGAATCTCTACTGGAGGAACTGGGTTTCGTTGGAGCAACTCGGTGTTTTGATGGACCAGCTGTTGCATGTTGGCCATCATGTCAGCCACCGTCTTCTCCAAGGCGACTATCTTCTCTGCGCTAGTATCGGCCATTGAATTTCCTTCTAGGAGGGTGCTAATCCCAGACCTAGTCAAGACCATGAAATGCCACGAGATTAGTCATTTCTCACAGACGGCGCCAACTGATGATGTAGCAAACTCGTGGTGGCTTGCCCTCAGGTCCAAGATGAACTTGAATACTGGAGGGCCTTTGGTTCCCACCACACCAGTAGGTTTTGTGTAGAAGATCACCGGCCGACCAGAGGGAAGTTCATCTTGGACCTGAGGGCAAGACACCACGAGTTTGCTGCATCATTAATAACCATGAGCTCAATTCACAATTTGATTTCTCCGACGGCCGGTGGTATTTGGCTGTCTGTTCAAAGTCGAAAATGAAAGATTTTAGTTCCATTGAACGGTGGAGATGGGTTGCTTGTGCTACTGTGGACTAGCGAGGACACGAGTCGGCTGCGGAGGCAGCCAACAGAGATAAGCCACTTCTTGTTTTATTTTCTTCCAATTAATTTTTTTTTCTTTTTCTTCTCCCCCACCCCAAGTTCCAAACAAGCTCTTAGTCGCGGGTTCATTCTGTAACCTTTTAAATTACCATTAAAAGGAAACCAGGGGCATGCGGAAGTGTATATATTTAGAAGTGGCAGCATCAATGACCCAATCAGGAAGATTGCAGTATATGGGGGGCACTTTACGTTTCCCTTGAACACCATGAAACTTTGCAGAGAAAGAGTTGAGTCCACCAAAAGCATAGATATAGTGTAAAGATATCATAATAACATACTTTCTTTGTCTTCTTTCTTTTTGGGATTCTCTCTCTCTCTCTCTCTCTCTCTCTCTCTCTCTTCTTGCTGCGAGAGATGATCTCTCAGTCCAAAGAGTGTGTAGAACACTATAACACTTCGCGTGCTCCATTACCTCTCTCTTGGGATCTCTGTCTCTCTCTCTCTCTCTCTCTTGCAGTGTGTTGGGTTTAGAGTGCTATAGACCGACATTCTGTTTTGTTCGTCCTGAATGTTTCTGTATGTATCTCATGAGTTCCAATACCACCTTGAAGTGTGCCCAAAATAAGCCAACAATGGCAATCAACAGACTGAGAGGTGGACTTATGTGCGAGTTTCTTTGTTACGAACTGGGAGTTTAAATAGTTGATCATGTTGCTTTGATGCGTTGATGCATGTATGAGCCGTTCGATCTACTCGCATGTGTATCAGTTTGTACGTATCGCTTAGCTTTACTTCTTCTGATTGGCAATTCAGAGCTCTTAGCCTTATTAGAAAAACAGGGTAGCTTTGTAACTTTTATATATATATATATATATATTAGGTAGTTTTAAACTTATTTACTAAATTTAAGTTGATCTATAAATTGTTTTTCAAAATAAAACAAGTGTGGTTTAAAGTTTATCTCATATTCTCATAGAACTTATGTTTTCAAAACATAATTTTAGATTTCAAGTCACATTTTCAAAGCACACCTTCAAATTTGAATTTGTATTTTCAAAACAAAAGTTTTGAATCAACTTGGGTTTAATAAAAAAATTTAAAATTGTATAGAAATTAGAAAAAATTAAAACAACCCTTTTTTGGGCATGAACTCCACTTCAGTACTGCAAATCCACATGGAATAAGATCATGGAAGTGGACAATTTTTGGTAAGTTATACTAACTACTGCTATTAAAATTTAAGTACTATAGCATGAAATTCACTACTACATATAAGAGTAAAAGATCATAATGAAAGTAGTTCTCTAAAACGAAAATATTACATATTTATTGAATTTTTTCCCATAAAAACAACTTAATTAAACCACTTATAAGCAACATAGATGCATACACATCTACATCTTCTATTTTGTGGGAAGAGCCACGAGGTTCCATTTTGGTCCTCTATCAAGAGTCCTAAATCACTTAATTTGATAAATTAACCATTCATTTCAATCAAATCTCCATCTTACTCCTTTTAACTTTTTCTTAAATCCTTTGGTCATTAATCCTTTGGTTAATAAGCAAACTATTATATCCAAACATCTCTTTATATATCATGCTGTCTATTTTTTTTTTTTTTGGTATATTAAAAGAGATTACATTGCGAGGAGCCTACGTCAAGAAAGCGATTAGGAGAGGTAGAATTGAACCCTTAACCCCCTTAAAAGAGGTTAGAATCTTAATCGACTAGACTAGTTCTAGTTAATTATATCATACTGTCTTTCACACCTCTATATATTGCATTACTGTAAGTTGTAAGCCACAGTGAAAATAAACAGCAACAAAATCAACCGAAGGGGTAACCAATTGCAAGCTGCCACATCCAGATTTAAAGGTCTTTCAAACAAACTGAACATTAACGAGACCATGACCGTGACCACCATCACGGGGATCCCTAAACCCCTTTTACAGCACCCAAAAGATTTCACGGTCGGTATCACCCACTGCCTAACCCCAAATTTCATCTAATGCTTTATTTGGATTCTGAATTTGCTAATTATGTGTTTAAAATATAAATTTATTAACAAAAAATAATAAAATAAAATAAAAAGATAAAAAATAAAAAAGTATTTTTATTTTGTTTTTCTCATTTTTTTTTTCCATCATCAAATACTTGATTTATATACAGTCTAAATGAGAAAAAATTAAAAAAAAAACAACAACAACAACAAGAGAGAAAAGAGAAGGAAATAAGAAATTTTAAATTTTTACCTAAATCTCAAGAGATTAGTTTAGTGGTCAAAGCATAAGACTTGAGGATTTACTCCTTCCAAAATCTAAAGTTTTCAAACCTCTTAAGTATTATAAATTCTTCGGAACTATAAACTTATTGAGACTAATGGTCTTTGACCTAATAATTATCTTGTTTATAGGAGACTGTACAAGTATTAATCGAGGTGAGCGCAAAACAACTCAAACACTTATTAACTAGAAAAAATTTATTTATTTTTTTAATATTATTTTATCCCTCACTTTTTCTCACATGCAGGATGTGATTTTATATTTTTTTTCTCTTTTATATTTTTTAAACAAATTCCGAATTCAAAAGAGCGTTAAAAGACTCTTTCAGTGGGACCAAGTAAATGGTTCGTAGTGATTGATGTGATCACAACCCTTCATGTGCCCATGGACGCCACGCCACGCCAAGCCATACTGATCCACCACCTCACGTCGAGAGATCATAGATCAGTGCATCGTTCCCTTACATACCGGTTCTACAGCTGCACCTCACGGCTACTCCTGTGCACCTTAGGAACAGCCCAGGTTATCTCCGTGCAAAAGCAAGCAACCCATTAGCTAAAGCTCAGAACCTCAAACAATCTTTTCTCTTTGACGCCACCGTGACGCTCTCAGCCTAAATACAAAAGTCACGCAATCCAACGGCTGTCTGTCCATCACATCCTCGAGATCATGCAAAACCATTTGAAACCCACCATTTCGTATGCACTTTAATTACCCATGCCTCTTTCCCAAAAGACACGTATGTTCCTTCGTTGAACTCAAATCCGAATTGACAAATGTGGGGCCGTATTTGACATTTCAAAATCATATATCCCTCTTGCAAAACTGCAAAGCATGCAAAATATGAAGATTGCGGGTCCCATCGACTTTGACGGGAGTATCTTAGAATTCTCAATAAAATCTACTTGTTTAAAAAATCAATTATTACCTTTTTTTAACTGATTAAAAAGTTGGAAATGGATAACTAACTTAACAACTTTATTAGCGTGGTGATAGAAATTTTTATCCATTACAAAATGGTTAGTTTGAAATATTCATTTTAAGTCATAATTATTGATATGTAAAAAGACAAGCTCATAATTTTACAAAATATAAGTAATATTTAGTTCTTTCTTAAAGTTGCTCAAAACAACTCAACTACAGTCTCCATGCTTACAAAGTTAATTATAATTACTAGTTAAATTATAATTTTTCTAGGTATATAAATTGTGGCACTGCGAGTTCATCAGCCTCCATGAATGTCTGTCTTTTATCTACCTACTCAGTTTAGGTTGTACAGCACAAAACAGAACCACAATGAGCAACCAAATGTTACAAAACATTCCGTTTTGCCTAGGCCTAACTTGTTTCGATTGAAACCCAACGAAACATTGGCTATGGTGAACTAGCTGCCTTGGTTCTGCTTTGAGCAGCCTCTTTTTGGTTCTTCCCAGTCATTCTCTCGGGTCTCGACCCAAAAACCGGCCGACCCACCAACCCCTGGTGCCGTTTCGGCCAACATACCTTGGGTTTCTTCGGTTTCGGACGGGAATGAGCCTGAAATTCCTCCGGTTCTAGAAGGAATTGCTGCTGTTGTTGGCCAACATGTCCTCCTTGGGAATGGTGGCAGTAAGAAGAGTGGTGGTTATGCAACGACGTTGAGAAATCGGGTGGTTTCTCTGCCATGCAGCGTATAGAGGTTAGTTCGTCGAAGGCGGTGGGGAGAAGAAAAGCGGTGTCGGGGGCGTTCCGATGCAGAAGAGCTACAGAGGGGTGAGGAAGAGGCCGTGGGGGAGGTGGTCGGCAGAGATAAGAGACCGTATAGGGCGGTGCAGGCACTGGCTTGGCACGTTCGACACAGCGGAGAAGGCAGCGCGTGCTTATGACGCGGCGGCGAGGCCGCTGAGGGGTTCCAAAGCTCGAACCAACTTTGTAATTCCACTGGTACTGCCTCTGTCGTCGCCGACAACATAGTCACAGTCAATAATAAACTTAAACATTTTGGAGTGGTGTGGCCGACACCCACCCCCTTCAGTCTACCATTGAACACGTAAAAGCAATGACAAGCTTTTGTTTTGCTCAACACATTTTGCACAACCAAATTGATTACACTGTTGAGGTGGAACTCATGCGCTTTAATTTACACTTGGTTAGTCTTAAATTAGTATTAATTTACACACAATTTTTTAGTTTAATAAAATTTATTTGAATGTTTTGTAGAGCTTTGAAGTGAAGCCAAGTATTCGAGAGCATTCAGGAGCGAAACCAGGACGAAGGAGCAAAAACTGGTGAAACTTGTGAGGGGTGTTCGGACACATGTCTATACAGCCTAGAGTGATGTCAGGGTGTCCGAATATTAGTCCAGACAACCCAAAGTAATGCACTTGAACCAAACAAAAAGTTAGGATGTTTGGACATCTGTCTAAACATCTCTAGGAATGTGAGGGATGTCCGGATGCTAGTCTAGACACCCTGTACAACTTCTATGACCTTTGCTCTTTGAATTTTGAAACTTGAGCAGAGAGTCCGAACACTCCTGGGAATTAATATAGTGTCTGAACACCAGTCCGAAAACCCTACGGAGATTTAATTTTTTTATGTAATTTTAAACCTATAAATAGTTACTTGTAAACCCTAATTCAAGGTGTTGAGTTTTTAGACTTTACTTTTAGACTTTACTTTTAGACTTTATTTTTAGACTTAGAGAGAGTATTCGAGAGCTTTTGTATTATCTTATTTTATTAGATTAATAATATTCGTGTCTTTGATTTCATTGCTTTCAATACAAATTTTAGATTTCATTATGTTCATGAGTAGCTAAATCATTCTTGGCAAGGGACATGGAGATTGTCTGAGGATTGATGATTTAACAAGGTATTCAATTGGGCTTTCTCGTTTTATTTTTTAAATAACGAATCTTCTTCTTCTTCATTCTTTTTTTTTTTTGAAATCAAGGGTTTGTGATCACATATTTGAGTGTTCATGTGCGATGTTTGTCTCGTATGAGTGTTACTTAAATCCTTGATATGAACACTTCGAATATATTTTCTAAAAATATTGAATGAAGTTAATTTGAATTTCAAATTGGTTTTAACCGCTAAATCCTTCGATTCAGTAGCATAAGTTGTTGACGTTGAATTTAGTTAAAAAGAAATACCTTGTGAAATTAACCGTCTTCCAAACAACTAAATCGTTCTTAGCCAAGATCTCTTTTACTTCTTAAAATCTTTGTTTTTATTTAGTTATTAGTTAATCAATTTCTCCAAGCAAAACCATATTTTATTTTCTCTTTGGGAGTTATTTTTGTGGGTTCTAAACTATTCAATGTGAGAGTTTCTATACATCGACCTGTTTCCTTGTGAATCGACCTCGAATTTTATCAAATTTTATTACTACATCGCCACCGTATACTGACGAATTATATTGTACGTTTCTAGAGTGATCACAATCGTATTACATTTTTTTGAGGGGGTGAGGGGGTTTTCTTATTTACTTATATGAGAATTTTCTTTAACTTTTGAGAGCATCACACACAGTAACTAAGTCAAGATTTTATCTATAGGGGGCAAGAGCAAGGTATCATCGAAGCTAAAAAAAATTAGGAAGAGTTTTTTGAAAAGGAGTAAATATAGGAAGTTACTGAAAATAAAGGGGCTAGGCCACTCCATGCCCACCACTAGCTTCGTCACTGAATACACGCATGATGTGGAGAGCAATGGGGAAAACTTTACTTTTTAAAATGAGAACATCCTAGTTATAATTTCTTAGTAATTGAGAGGAAAAAAAGGAATACCCCAAGCTCAGCACTAAAATGGGCAATATTTGAATGTAGAGCTTAATACTCAAATAGCCTAATGTAAAGTTCTTCACTGTGAGAGAGAGAGAGAGAGAGAGAGAGAGAGAGAGAGAGAGAGAGAGAGGTGAGGGAGGAGAAATTTACGGTGTGTTTGATACTTATGGAAGGGAAATGGAAGGGAGAAATAAGAAGAAAATAAAAGGGAAACTGATGTTGGCCCAAGAAGACAACCCAAGAAGGGAGGTGAATTGGGTTTTATAGAATTTATATCAAATAATGTAGCTGAAAACAGTTTATGTATTTCGACAATAATTAATCTAAGTATAAATCAATCAAGCAAATAATGGAACACACTGTAAGCAAGTATAGTAAGCAAATAAGCAAAACAGAGCAAGAAAAGAAGAGCACCAGATTTATAGAGGTTCGGCCAACCTTGCCTACGTCCTCTTTTCTTCGATTCTTTCGAAGGTATTCCACTATGTAAGGTTCCTTACACAACTACTAATTTTGCTACAAGTGCCCAGCTCACTCTTACAAGAGCTCTTCCCCAAGCTCTCACAACCCAAGAGATTTTGTCCAAGCTTCTCTCAAACTTACAAGTGATTTTGTCCAAACTTCACTCAAACTTACAAGTGTTTTTACCCAAGAACACTCAAACTCACAGGTTTACAAACCCAGCCAAGTGAAATGAATAAAGGTTTTACATATAATAACTCTCCTAAAGAGTGGATGAACAAGAATAGCTCAATAGATAACCTTAATCACTCAGCAAAATATGTAGCAGTGAGGGCACAACAGATTTTCAGCTTCAAGATGTTGATTCAGCAAGTATAATCACTCTTTCTTATTGTTTAGAAGCTGTAGGGATCTTGTATTTATAGCCATGGATTGATTTTATCCGTTAGTAGTGGATGGGAGACCATTTGATACGAAAACGGCGAAGTATAACGTTCAAAAATAGAGCCATTGCTGTAAATGAGTGGACTCTTTTTAAGCAGGGGTCGACTCTTTTTATGTTTCAGCAGATTTTTCAAGACTCTGCCCAAATGAGTCGACTCTTTTGTGCTAGGAGTCGACTATTTTTGTCTGACACTACAAAATCAACTCTCTGTTTGAATGAGTCGACTCTTTTAGAGTGAGGAGTCGACTCTTTTGATCTCCAACAAAATTTTTTGCCTCTGTTTGAATGAGTCGACTCTTTTCTTTGAGGGGTCGACTCTTTTTAGCAAATCCTTAACTTTTGCAATATTTCTTCAATCTTCTTCAATGTCTTCAAGCTCTTCAAGGATCATTCAAATAAGGTTTCTAAGGCTTGAAAAGACTTCTTCAAGGCATGTTAACTTCAAGAACACCTTCAACTCTTTAAGATAAAATCAATTCACTTTTGATTACATGTAGAGCTCTTCAATCACCATAACTTCATCCATTTATCTAAGTTTTCTTCAAGATCTTCAAGAGAGCTTCCAAGACTCATTTCAACTGTTCTTTGAGAACTCTTCAATAGATATGGCTTCTTCTTTTCAATCAAGGCTTTGATCATTTTCAATCTTCTTCATTGACATCCATCATCTTGAAATATCTTCATTCTTTATAAGATCACCAATGATGAATATGTCATTCCTTCATGCTTATCAATCTTCAATCCAAGATTTTCATCATCTTAAAATTCCTTCATTCCCTTATAAGATTAGCTTTGCTAAATATGTTTTCTCATTATGCTTATCAACCTTCATTCTAATATTTGCTTCACAAGTTCTCCATTGTGATAAGCTTCAAGTCATGATAGAAATCTAATAATTAATCTGCACACTTAAGTAGAATTATTAGATCACTAAACCAAGTTTTGTTATCATTAAAATCAAGGCAATGAGTCAACAACTGATTGTCTTTTGTTATTTGAATTTAAAACAAATAAAAAAAAGTGAAAAGTGGTGGTGGAATTTTTAGGAAGACCAGGTTGAACTCTCAAATCAAATCGACGAGCACAAATAATCTACAAAAGAAGAAGACAATGAGAATGACTCGACCCTCTGTGGGCCGAAGGCACTCCGATGATTTAGTTAGCAAGCTTAATCACAATGAATAAAATATAGAGAGCTAGAATTCAAGTGAATATACCTTATACCTTAATGGTATGTGGTTTTTATAGTGTTCATAATGCCATAATCCTATAGGGAATTGTACTCTATCTCCTCCTAGGAGTTAATCACTTTTGAATATTTACTTAATGTCTTGGTCCTTTTAGGAATGGACTTGCGTATGCTCAACCGACTTCAGTCCTTGTTGGATCTGGGCTAACTTTACCACTGTTGGGGCCTTCATTTGGGTATTGGTGAGTTTTGGCCGATTGTGGCCCAGGTCGACAGTATACTCTTAGATAGGCCCGATCTTGTTGTATTGGGCCTCATTATTTTGACCCTCAATTGTCTCCCAACCCTAGTGCCCTTTGGAAGGGGGCTGGGGCTGGTGTTATATAGCTATAGATACACGGCATACGATGCACACCTGGTGCAGCCATCAAATGCCATTTAATGGGATGTGACTGTTGGAGAAACCCGATGTTTTTAACTGTCGATTCACTTTTTTCTGTAAATGAGGGGTCTTCCTTTCTAAATGAAACGCCAGATTAGTGGTACTTTGGGTACTCTAACTTTGCTCATCCAACGAAGAAACTTTCTATAAGTCCCTCTTGTTCGTTCTTCTTTTTTTGCTCCCAAGTTGAAAATCCTAGGATCTCTAGGTTGTCTTCCATGGCTTACAAGCTTAGGAACATGCTTGATAGTCCCACTGCCGTCGTGACCTTTAAGCATAAATACGACTTCTTAGAAAGGGTAGATATTAGGTTAATTGGGTCCAAGGACAATGGGTGGTCTGAAAACTAAGAAGGGACTCCTTTTCCCCTAATTGTCATTGTTGAGGGTGGACTTAGGTTCCCGATTCACCCTTTCCTTACTGCAGTCCTAAACCACTATGGAATTACCACCATCCAACTCCAATCTAACAGATATAGGATAGTTATGGGAACAGTCGAGTTGAATAAGTGTCTGAATGAAAACTTGGGCCTCTACGAGTTTGATTATTGTTACTCGGGTGTAGAATTAAGTAGGGCTAAGTCGGACCGAAAGAGGTACCATTTTTCGATTAAGAGTGTACTGAGAAAATTGATCTAGCTCTTCCCTAGTTAAGGGAAGGGGATTGATGATGTCATTGTGAGAGTAAGCGAGCCATGGGAGTTTAGGAACATCCCAGAGGAGGTTCTCCCAGTGGTGAGATGCCCCAGGGTTATGAAGAAAATAGGTGGATCCCCACCTTCTCTAACAGGTTTTTCTTTGGTCTCTACTTGCACCTGTCTCTGCTGATCTTAATACTATGTCTCCGTTTTTACAACTGACTTCGGCGTCAAAGTCAAAGAGATTGAGCAAGTTGGTGTCGATATCGTCGCTCTTGACTAAGTCTGGGCATATAAGGGCGAGGTCGAGTTTAGAGGAATTGGTTAGGTTGCTTATATACTATTGGGTTACCAAATTCGATACCAATCCTTCTCGGCTACTTACGGGATACCGAATGACATGATTGTCGCCCAGAAAGTGGAAGGCGGCCTTCACCAGCTTAGAGATTTTTTGACAGTCCTGCTACAACTTCCTACTACTGAAAGTGGCATAGAGTATCCATAGCCCCGCAATCTCATAGTCTTCTTCAAGAAGAGTGGCACCAAGAAGAGGAAGGGGAATGAAGCGACTGCATCCACCGACAGTGCTACTATTGTTGTCGTTGCTTCTTCATCTATATCGTCTCATGTCGTCACGGTCCTTGCTGCGTCCCCAATGATGGATCTGGTGGAGCCTATGGTGCTTTAGAAGACGAAAAAGAAGAGAAGACTGTTGAAGGCCGCTAAGGCTAAAGATGCTTCAGAGAAGCCAGCGTACCCCGAGCAAGAAGACAAGGGTAAAGAAAAAGAGAACGAGCCCCGAAGAGTTTGTGGTGCGGCCAAAAATTTGTGGTCGTGCCATTACTTCTCAGGATTTCATTATTTTCAGTGCCAATGTCGCTGTTGGGGCTCTCCAAGCCATTGTGTTGCCTGGAGATATTAAGGAACTAAGCGGCACAGCCACCAAAGAGATTTTTATGGGGGCAGCCCATGCCTCGATGGTGGTAGGGCATCTTCCCTTTCTATTTTCTAGTTGATTCTTTACTTAGATTTTTACTGATATAGTCAATTATTTTGTTCTAATCTGGGAGCAATTCAGAGCTTGGAGGCCATGCAGCATTTCTGTAGCTTGCATGATCGGCACAAGAACGTGCTAAAGAAGTATGGCAAACTGAAGGATTATTTCCAGTTCCAAGATCGAGATGCTTGTACTTTGAGGACAGTGCTACAGAACAGCGAAGTCAGCTTGTCGAAACCCAAGCCTGCTTTAAGCAAAAAGAGGAAGACTTCTAAGTGGTGAAGGCAGAAGCTAAAGCTCTAAAGGCTTGGCTTGCCAAAGCTGAGAAATTAGCATATGAGGCGAAGGTCAGGCCTGGTTTGAGTAGCGTAGAAAGTAGTGGTGATTGGGCCAGATATTTCTTCAGGTCGGCAAGGGCCTAGTCACAATCAAGACTCCAGTTGAACTGCTTTCGTTTTTTCAAAAATTAAAAGAATGACCAACACTTATCTGAAGATCGGCTGATGAACTGGTTAAGAGTCGCTGCTATTCTAGCCAACTTTTGGACTTCTTTGACGTTCCTCGAGGCCTAGATATTTTAGATTGTGTTTATCTTATGCAGATCCACTTTAATTCCCCGGTGTGTAACAAAAAATTCAAGAAACTTCCCAAAACTTACCCCGAACACACATTTAGAGGCATTAAGCCTCATCTTATAGTTTTTTAGGATGTTGAACACTTCCTTTAGATTGCCTAAGTGTAGTCTACCGACCTTACTTTTAACCACAATGTCATTAATTTATACTTTGACAGTGCTACCAATGTGTTGTTTAAACATTTTGGTGATCAATCTTTGATAAGTAGCGCCTACCTTTTTCAAACCAAATGACATAACGTTGTAACAAAAGATGCCTCTTGGGGTAATGAAGGCAATGTTTTCTGGGCCCTCTTCATGGAGCGGGACCTGGTGGTACCCGCGATAGACATCTAGGAAACTCATCCTCTCAAATCCAGCCGTTGCATCAATGAGTTGGTCGATCTTTGGAAGAAGGAAAGGTTCCTTGGGACATGGTTTATTCAAGTCGGTGAAGTCAACACAAACCTTCCACTTGCCATTCTTCTTTTTTATCACCACTGTGTTTGACAGCCAGCGTGGGTAGTAAACTTCTCTTATTATCCCTGCTTCAAGGAGCCTGTTAACCTCTTCAATTACAGCATCTACATGTTGAGTAACTGCCCTTCTCCCCTTCTGGACCACAAGTCGACACAGTGGGTCCACGCTAAGTCTATGGCAAGCTACATTTGGGTCAATTCCTGACATGTCATACGGTGTCCAAGCGAATATTTTAATGTATTATGTCAATAGATTACTCAATGATTTCTCCTCAAATTTGGGCAGCAAGGTGCCGAGAATCAAGTACTTTTTCTCATCATGCCGATCTATATAAACCTTCTTCAGGTTCTTAACAGCCTTGTTTTCTGGTAACAGCCTGACATCATCAATCGTGGGTGTGTCCTCATGAAGTTTCATCATCTGAACCATAGTTGCCAAAATGGAAAACGGAAGCGGGAGAGGTTAGGGGAAACGGAAGCGGGAAGCGCGACCAAAAAATATAAGGGGAAACGGGAAACGGGAAACGATTGGGAAACTTAGTAGGAAACTTTTCCGAAACTCAAAGGAGACTTTAAGAAACTTAGTGGAAACCTTTGGAAAACTTAATAGAAACCTTGGGAAAACTTAGTAGAGACATTTAAGAAACTTAGTGGAAACCTATGCATATAATTTCATAGATACTTAGTTAGAACTTAAGCGAAAAAATGTATAAAAATTAACATTTTACGTTTCCGAAGCGTTTCCCAAGAGTTTCTCAAACGTTTCCCAAGAGTTTTTGTTAAGTATCAAAAGAGTTTTCTACAAGTTTCCCAAACGTTTCCAAGGAGTTTCCGAAACGTTTCTCCAAATTTTTAAAACAAGTTTCATCCCCATCTTGGAAACTCGTTTTCGCCCCCAAAGTGGGTTTCCGTGCAACTATAATCTAAACCTTACCTGTCTTTTTCTTCACAGCGCATGCTGTTAGAAAGCACTGTTTAGCTGCTACTTGGTCCTCTCTTATCTCTCCTACACCTTTCGGAATCAGGAAATGAATCAGTTGATGATAGGACGAAAGTATGGCCTTCATGAGGAGCAACCATGTCCAACCCATGATTATGTTGTAGGGGGAAGGCACATTAACCACCAGGAACTTTGTCTGAAAAGTGATCTTTCCTGCAGTAACCGAGATAGTTACCTTTCCTAGCAGCCAGGTCGGGTCCGAGCTGAATCCGATTAGGGGGTTTACAGATGGTTGGAGATCAAAATCCTTCAGTCCCAACTTTTTGAAAAGATTACAGTATATGACTTCAGAGGAGCTTCCCTAATCAACCAGTAACCTTTTCACATCACAATCCCCCAATCGTAGAGTTACCACCAATGCGTCATTGTGTGGCAGTTGCACCCCTGCCAAGTCATTATCGGTGAAGGTAATGGCTTCAACACTATTGCTGACCTTTGCCTTTTTGTTTGGGGTTTCTAATTGCATTACCTTCCTGAGATATGCTGCTTTCTGGATCTTCGCCCGTTATCTGTGTAGGTCTATTGTTGCTGATTTTGCCGATCCATGGAGGACATTGATTACTCGGGTAGGTTCTGCTCTGACTTTCTTTTGGGGAATGACTTCTTACTTCGTCTGCTCTGTCTCCCGCTTCGTCTTCTCTCAGTCGATGTATTGGTCAAGATGCCCTGCCTTTGCCAATTCCTCCAACTGGTTCTTAAGATTTCAGGAATTTTTCGTCTGATGCCCCTTTTTCCTGTGGTAAGAGCAGAACTTCCTCTATTCTCAGGCGGCAAGGTCTCCTCCCAACTTTGGGGGCCACTTAAAGAATGGTTTATCTCGTATTTGGGGCAAAATCTTATAAATTGGGAACTTGAAAACTGTGTTGACCCCTTTTGTCGCCTTTTTGCCTTGATTGTTGTTGTTCTCCTCACGTTTGGGCTTTTTGCTTTCACACCCATCTTTCTTCTCGATTTTCTCATCGATCTTCTCTTGTATCGGCTGTGCTACATCTTCTTCCACCCGTGCATACTGTTCAATCCTTAGTATCAGGTCCTGTATCCGAATGACTGGCTTCTTCATGAGGGATTGCCTCAGCTGATGTTCTCTGAGAAGGCCGATCTTGAACTGTGCAACAGCCAGCTGCTCATTACAGTCCTTTATTTCATTATAAGCCTCCTAGTATCTCCTTGCATATGCCCGTAACCCCTCGTCATCTTTCTTCTGTAAAGTCAGCAAGTAGTCCACCTCATTCGGTTGTTTGCTGTTTGCAGTTTGCTATGAACAGGTTAGTAAATAGCTTGTCCAGTTGCCTCTAACTTGATACTGATCTAGACTGTAGCTTGTCAAACCATCGTAAGGTCACTTCTCCTAGGCCTGAAGGAAAAACTCAGCACATAAGTGAATCATCATAGTTTTATAGTGCCATCATCTGTTTGTAATGCCGAACATGGGTAATGGGATCCGACTTCCCATTATAAGGGTAAACTTTGGTAGGACAAATTTCCTAGGAGGTCGGCGGGTCTCAATCTCTTTTGTGAAAGGGGTGGAAACAATATGGTCCAGGGCTCTTTTGGCTATATTCTGGGTTGTCCGCCTCTTATGGTGCTTATCTCCATTGTTTAGCCGATCGTTCAACCATTTGTCCTAGTCCTGCTTATCCCGATACTTATCGTTATGTAAACTTTCCCACAAACGACGCCAATTGTAGGTGAAATTTTTAGGAAGATATAGTTAAACTCTTAAACCAAATCGATGAGCATGAATAATCTGCAAAAGAAGAAGATAATGAGAATTACTCGACCTTTTTCGGGTCGAAAACACTCCGATAATTAAGTTAGCAAGCTTAATCAGAATGAAGAAAATATTGACATGTAGAACTTAAGTGAACGTACCTTACACATTAGTGGTATAAGATATTTATAATGTTCAAGATGCTATAATCCCGTAAGAAATTGTACTCTATCTCCTCATCAGAGTTAATCACTTTTGGATATTTGTTTAGTGTCCTAGTCCTTTTAGAAATAGACTTGCGTATGCTTAACTGACTTCAGTCCTTATTAGATTTGGACTAACTTTACCACTGTTGGGGCCTTCATTTGGATACTAGTGAGTTTGAGCCTCTCATGGCCCAGGTCAACAGTATGCTCTTGGATGAGCTCGATCTTTCTATATTGGACCTCATTATTTTGATTGACAAAAAGAATCTAATTTTTCACACTACAAACCAAATGAGAGAAATAAAAAATTATTTTCTTTTCTCTTTTCTTCTCAAGTGTTAAACACATCTACTTAGGGTAGATACGTCCCCTAAAGTCATAAATTGTGCCATGATACTAAATTGGTAATTGGTAAAATTTTGATACCAAAGTAATAACATGAAGGTATCTTAATATTTTATCGATAAAAGTCCCATAAAAATAAGAATGATAGGTAAAACAAAATAGCAATTATGCTATTTATTGGCAAACAAATAAAGGCGAGTCAAGAAAAAAACTTTAAAAGAAAAGAAGAAATGGTTGTGTTATTTTTAGGAAATTAGGTGCCACACTGCCCGCAAAATAAAAGACGAGAGGTATTACTCCCAACCCCTGACACAGGAGGTGGGATGATGGGACTGCCGGGTGAACTTTTTATCCCATTTTGCCCTCAAGTGTTATTGGTGGCCAAGGAACAGTTTACTCGTTTTATTCGGGAGTTAAATATATATCAATAATTTATATTTTATTTATTGTTTTATTTTTATTTTGTTTTGATTAATTTATTTTTTAAAAAAAATAAAATAATAAAAATAATAAAAGTCACATCAGTAAATGGAATTATCAAGGAATATGAGATCAGAGATTTTCTACTCGAATAAAATTTTTTTTTCGAATATGCCTCCCTCTATACACCTAAATTTATCACTGATCAAGCAAATATTTGTTATTTTTTATTTGTTATTTTGTTTTGATTAATTTGAATTTTTTTTAAAAAAGAAAAAAAAATAGAGGTCATATCAGTGAGTGGAATTGTTAGGGGATATGAGATCAGAGATTTTCTGTTCGAATAAAATTTTCTATTCGGATATGCCTCCCTCTATACACCTGAATTTATCACTGATTAAGTAAGAATTTGTTATTTTTTTATTTGTTGTTTTATTTTTATTTTTTTATTAATTTGATTTTTTAAAAAAATAAAAAAATAATAAAAAAATAAGGGTTACATCAGTAAGTGAGAGTAAAAAAAATTATAAAATTTGATCATAAAAATTTTATTTATATAAAAATTCAGAAAGTGAGAGTAAAAAGAAATTAACATAAAACTTCTGCAACTCCATTGTCGATCCTCATCTCATCTTCGTTTGCCTCACAGGGAAGAAAAAAGAGGCTGCTCAATTCAAACAGTTCAAACAAAGTAGAAAGAAATTGCCCAGTTAAAGCGTTCAAACGGTTCGCAGTTAAGGTATCGTAAATTCCAGATTTTCTAATACCCATATATAAAATATGTAAACCCATCTAACGGTCGCAGGTTGTCTTGTTCGAAGAGGGTTGATATATTACAGCACTTTAGGGCCTGTATATGTTAACTTTTACTTTCTTTATTTTTTCTTTGTTTTTTCCAAAGTTCTGGATCCGATGATCAAATCCATATACATTCATATTTTATCTATAAATCATGTTCAGAATCTTGCAGTTATTTTATAAATCAAGCATGGGGTTGTGGGTGTAGAATTTTAAGTATCCACCACTGTAATTCAATTAACCATGCATTAAATCATTCATTATATTTATAAATTAAAAAAAAAAAGTCTAACCCTAGAAAAGTTCTTCTAAAAATAGTTATGGTCCTAAAAAAAAAAGGTTAATTTTGAAGGTGTATATTTTCAGGTGACAACTGTTTCCCCTCCAGCAACTCCACTACTGTTTTTTCATGGGAAGGGCTCGAAAACCCAAACCGTTTACAGTGTGGCGGAATCTCGTTCCTCTGTCAAGGAAATAGCAGACATGTCGGCAAAATGTGTTAGTGCAAGCTTTCACGAGTGGATGGTGATGCTAGATTTTCACTCCTCCGACTGCTTCCTATTAAACTCAGTTTCACTGGAGAAGATTGATTAGCCGCCGTGGAACATGTCTTAGAGATCCTGCATTCTCTCTTCATCTCCAACTGATGAAAACTGCGTTGTCATATTCACTAGTCTTGACAGACGCAACCGCGTTATGTTCTGTCGTCCTGGCGAAAGTGAGTGGGCCAAGGAAGAATTTGAAGCCGACACTGAAATGGTTGTACACGAGGGAAAAATTCACGGCCTTGATAGCTACGATAATCTTGTGACATTTGACATCGTTGATCGGAAGCTTGAAGTGAGGCGAGTTGGAGCAAAAAAGGCGCCTGGACCATCACCGTTAATACCCGAAGCCTTTACATTTATAAGGTATCTGGTTGAATCTTGCGGAGAGATGTTTCTTATTGTCATGTCTATGCTGGGAGAATCAGTCTCAAAAGTTCGAGATATAGACATATACAAAATGGATTTTGATGTTTTAGATTGGGTGAAGGTGGAGAGCTTGGGTGATCGGGCGTTCTTCATCAACCAAGCTACTGTTAATAATTGCCTGTCGTGCTCTTCTGCAACAGAATCAGGGGTTAAGAAAAATTCAATCTACTTCGTTGAGGCAGAAGATAAAAGCATGTATGTTTACGACGTTGAAGAGAAGTCCATCTATGCTTGCCTGCCTTGTCCTGATTTGGGTAATGGTAGGTTACAAACACATTGGGTAATGCCCATGGTAGAAGCTTTAGATCATCAAAATTAAAATAGCCCAGCCAAATGTGTAAATCGGGGAGTTTTTGTTTTGGCCTAGCTCCACACTTTTTTTTTTTATTTTGATCGAGACTTTTGTCCATGAATTGAGGATCCATCGATGCTCTATTGACCTCGCTCCCTAGCTTACTCCTAAATAATATCTTAATTATCTTGTGTAAGAAGGTTAGGCTTATATTGTGAAATAACTTTTTGCATTGTTCCTCTTTCATGCAAATTATGATCATTTGACTGAACCTCCTCCGTCTATGTTTGTGAATTTTTTGGTACAAATTTACTGAAAAATAGCATTTTCCTATGGGAATTCATCAACAATAAACATATCTAATCTGCCCAAATGGACTTGGCAAAGTATTCAACAAATATTTTTATTGCCTTATATATAATTGATTGCATATCTACATGTTCCTCATATATATATTGGGAGATGACATTTTCATCGTATTTAAATATCAGCAATTGACCAGCACAGGATAATGAAATTTTTTAATAAAGTAGTTTTGGATAAATATTATATTGAATTATTATTTATATATAGTGAATTGTAGTTTAACCTATCAATTAGATACAAAAAATATAAACTTCCTTACAATTTATACCTTTTAAAAAGATAAGCAAAAACACAAAATATGTACGGTAACATATAGATGTTGTGAGAAAAATGAAACAAAAACAAGAAAACATAAAAAAAAAAAATATGTTATTTGTTAGGTTCCTGCAAGGGAAAATTTTGTCGGAGAATTGACAGGGAGGTTATCTTAAGAGGACTGCTTGGAAGACACGTGATGTTGTTGCATTGCATCCTTACGAGGAGAGGAACAGGCGGTCCTCTCTTTTTTTGTTGTCGTCTTGAATGCCTGAATATGTGGTCCTCTGAGAGAAGAAAAACTCTAAGCTGAAGCCTAACAGCCTGTTTATAACTTGGGAGAGGAAAGCAAAGAGAAAGGAAAGGAAAGGAAAGAGAAGTGAAGAAAAAATAATTTCTCTTACACGTTTAGCTAAGCAAAAAAAATAAAAGGAAAGTAGAAAAAAAGAAGAGAGAAAAAGAGAGAGGTTGATTTAAAATTTTTGCTCATTTTTTTTCTGCCCTTTTCATTTCCTTTCTTTTCCCTTCTCTTTTAGGTATAATCATATAAATGAAAGAGAAGAAAAGAAAAACCTTTAAATTTTTCCCTTTCCTTCCCTTTTCTTTATTCCGCAAGTTCCAAACAGGCAAACACGTCTCCCAGTGTCTTGTCAAAACAGAGGCTTCTGGATGTGTCTAATACTTCATGAAAGTGACCATAGTTTGATAATAAGATTCATTATATTCGATACTTTTCAGAGATATATGTGCAGATTTTTTTTTTCCACGGGAACTTGACATCCATCTGACAAACACATTATAATAATCATGATGACATCGTATAACAACATTATCTTCCACAATAGGGAAATCTTTAGTGTAGTAGTCTGGAATATCAATCCAATGGACCTATGTTAGCAGGCTATATGTAAATATCATATTTCATACACCATCATGCCCTCCTTGCGTCTTTGTCCTACTTTTTCACTATTCGCCATCTCAATGTTTCTGTCTATTTGCCATCTCAATGTTTCTGTGTTGCCTTCTTGGATTTTTGGACCAAGGAGTTTTTCAAGACTTGCCATGTCAATGTTTCCACGTGAGTTTTTATTTTATCTAAACCTAGCCTAAAAGAAAACTTATTTATCAAACCCATTTTATTTTGAACTTATTTACTATCAAATTCAGTTCTTTTTTTAAGTCGTGATTTCAAACCACAATTTTAATAAAGTTGTGGTTTTAAACCACAACTTCAACTAGAACTTGTTTTATCTATTTTACATAAAAGTCTTGAGAATAATCCACAACTTCATTGAAGTTGTGGTTAGAAAACACGACTTTAAAAAGGAATTGAGTTTAGTAAATAAGTTTTTTTTTTTTAAACTGAGTTTGGTAAAAAAAACCTATGATGTCTTCAGATTCTGCTATATATGGAGTTTTTAGGCAATTAATATTCTCTATCTAGAATAGTTGGCCTACTCTTGGGTCTTTTATGGGCAAGTTGTGCCCTTATCTTTATGCTGCTCTTAAGAGGATTTTTAAATTATCAGAGGCAGAAAAACTAATTTTTTGTTTTTGTCTGTTAAAACTAGTACATGAACCTCCAAAATTTAGCAAAAACAAGCTGGGCTTAGGATATCTAACAAATTTGAGAGCTCTTGCTAATCCTAGAGATTGGTATTGACTTACTATGCATGGTTTATTACAAGAAGTCCATCCAACTCCTGACAGAATTATATTGAAGTACATAAGTGGAGCCATGGCAAAAACTCACCGAGGTGGTAGCATATGATAGTTTAGCTTAATATATATATATATTTTTATACTTCAACTTTTAGCCCAACAAACCTTTAGCCCATCCTATTACGTTTTAACCCACCCCAACCAAATCTAAACCCTTTACCCCCCACCAAAATAAAAAAGAAATTAAATAAAAATTATCTCTTTAGTTTCGCTGAAAAGGAGACCGAAACAAATAATGAAAAGTGTTTGTCGTCATTGAAGTCCCTTTTGACTGCCAAAATAATCTGAAAATTGTTAAGAACGAATGGTGATTGAAAAATTTTTCACCAAATGTATTATTGTTGATAAACACGTGACTTATCAACCACAGTCTCTTTTTTATAAAAGGGGAGCTGCGAAAAGAGAAATTGCAAAAAGAAGAGAGAGAGAGACAGAAGAGCAAGAAAAGAGAGAGAGAGAAAGAAAAGAAGAAAAAGAAGAAGAGAAAAAGAGAAGAAGGAAAAAATAAAGAGTGTAGGTAAACTATTTAAATTTCTTTTGTTTTATGAAAGCAATACATGCTTAGGGGATCAAGAAGATCTATCCCCATCGTTTCAGAAGAACTATTTAATTATTATTTGACAGTTCAAGAAGAATTCGTTTTATTATATACTGTATTTGACATTTTGTTTGCTTCAAATTCATTTAGTTTATAATAAAAATAATCTAAAAAAGTGTTGGTTAATTGAACTCTCCCTCTCTTCTTAAATTAAAAATAATATAAATATCAGTATTTCTTTACTTGTTTCTACAAAGGAAAATCAATCACCTTAATTTCTGTAATAAAATTTCGCAGCCAAACAGCTTGGATTGCAGCTTCAAAACAAGCCACAAACTCATCATGCATAGTGGAAGAAGCTGTAAGAGTCTGCTTGACACTCTTCCACGAAATAGCTCCTCCAGCTAGCATAAAAACATATCCGGAGGTAGATTTCATGCCATCCACACATCCAACAAAATCTGAATCTGAATAACCAACAACCTCAAGATTGTCTACTTTTCTATATACAAGCATATAATCTTTCGTTCTCTGCAAATACCTCATTACTTTTTTTGCAGCCACCCAATGATCCAAGCCAGGGTTAGAAAGATATCTACCAAGAACTCCCACAGCAAAAGCAATATCTGGCCTAGTACAAACCTGAGCACACATAAGACTGCCAACTACACTAGCATAAGGAATGTTCTGCATAGCTTTTACTTCCAAATCATTCTTGGGACATTGACTCTTACTGAACTTGTCACCTTTGGTAACAAAAACATCACCAGCTCTACAGTTCTGCATACTAAACCTCTCAAGTACTCGACTAATGTACCCCTTCTGAGAAAGCTCCAGCATACCACGAGATCTATCACGAATGATTTCAATACCCAAAACAAAAGAGGTCTCTCCAAGATATTTCATATCAAACGAATTAGACAACAGCATCTTAGTCTCATCTAAAAGACTTAAGTCACTGCTGGCAAGTAGAATATCATCAACATAAAGAATAAGAAAAATAAATTTCCTCCCACTGACCTTGAGATATATGCACTGATCAACCTTGTTTTCCACAAAACCCAAGGAAGTGACAATCTCATCAAACTTCAAATACCATTGACGCGAGGCTTGCTTCAAACTATAAATAGATTTCTTCAACTTACATACCATGTGCTCCCTGTCTTCTTCCTTGAAACCTTCAGGTTGCATCATATAAATCTCCTCACTTAGGCTACCATTCAGAAAAGCAGTCTTGACATCCATCTGATGAAGCTCTAAATCATAATGAGCCACCAAAGCCATGACAATTCTGAATGAATCCTTAGATGAAACTGGAAAGAATGTATCATTATAATCAATGCCTTCTCTTTGAGTAAACCGCTTTGCAACCAATCTAGCTTTGAAACGCTCAACCTGCCCTTTAGAGTCTTTCTTTGTCTTGAACACCCATTTGCAACCAATAGCCTTACGGCCAACTGGAAGATCAAGGAGCTCCTATACTCCATTATGCGTCATAGAACGCATCTCATCCGTCATAGCATCCACCCACATGCTAGACTGGGAACTCGAAATCGCACCAGCATAAGTCACTGGATCAATCACAGGACCTACATCATAGTCACTCTCACCAAGATAGACAATAAACTCATCAGATATGGCAGGTCTTCGCTGTCTCACTGATCTCCTCACAGGTACCTCTGGAACAGGCTCAACAGGATCAATAGGATCAGGAGCATTAGCAGCAATGGGTGCGTTAATCCCCAGCTGCTCCTGATCAATTCCATCCATAGGTGTAGGCAAGACAAAAGTCTAAACATTAGGCAAGGGGATAGGCACCACCTCGCTTTGCCTATCAACATCAAGTTGCTGTGGGGTCTCCAAATCAATTGTATCATGCTCCAAGAACTTAGCTGTCTGAGACTCAACAATCCTAGCACTAGGCGTAGGACAGTAGAACCTGTATCCCTTAGAATGATTTGGATACCCAATGAAGAAACAACGAGTGGTTCTAGGGTCGGTTTTTCTCTCAAAAGGGTTATATATCCTAACCTCTGCTGGACAACCCCAGACACGAAGATGGTTAAGGTTAGGCTTTCTACCAGTCCACAATTCAAAAGGTGTTTTAGGAACAGATTTGCTGGGAACCCTATTGAGAATGTACAAGGCAGACTTAATGGCATCACCCCAGAGATATGTAGGCAAATCACTCCTACTCATCATACTCCTCATCATGTCTTTAAAGGTGCGATTATGCCTTTCGGCCACACCATTCTGTTCAGGACTACCAAGCATAGTATATTGGACAACAATCCCACATTCTTGCAAGTATTTGGCAAACGGTCCCATATGTTGTCCAGTGACATCATGTCTGCCATAATACTCACCCCCACGGTCAGACCTAACAACCTTAATCCTTTTGGTCAATTGATTCTCCACTTCTGTTTTAAAGATTTTAAACTTTTCAATTGCATCAGATTTCTCTTTAATTAGGTAAACATAGCCATAACGAGAGAAATCATCAATAAAGGTCAAAAAATATTTATTTCCACAAAAGGTAGAGGAATAAGGTCCACTAATATCAGTGTGTATGACTTCTAAAAGGCCATCACTCCGTGTTGCACTTTTCTTCCTAATTTTGGTCAATTTTCCCCGAATACAGTCAACACAAGTGTCTAGGTCTCCAAAATCAAGTGATATGAGGATGTTATCTTTAATTAACCTTTGAATTCTTTCTTTAAAAATGTGACCTAAACGTTTATGCCATAACATGGAATACTGGTCTTTAATTCTAGGTCTCTTGGATACACTATTTTCAACATGAAAGGAGGCATACTCATTATCCTATTCTAATTTCACCCTGTATAATCCATCAGATAACAAACCATGGCCAACAATTTTGGAATTATAAAATAAATCAACAATGCCATTTTGAAATTGAAAACTATATCCAAATTTGTCCAAAAAATAAATAGAAATCAAATTCCGTCTAAAAGACGGTACATAAGTAGTGTTTTCCAAAATAAGTTGAAAACCAGTTTCTAAATTTAAAATGGCATCTCCTATGAACTCGACCCTAACTATGCTATCATCTCCAACTCTAAGCTTGGCCTCACTCTCACTTAGCCTCCGCTTGCTTCTGAATTCCTGCAAAGATATGGCAACATGAACAGTTGCACCACTGTCAAACCACCAAGAATTTGATGGGACACTGACGAAATTAGATTCAAAGCAAGTTAAGGCAAGTGAGTTACCTCCTTCCTGTTTCTTCTTCTTTTCTAACCAGGACTTGTACCTATAGCAATTTTTCTTTATGTGGCCCTCTTTTCTACAGAAAAAGCACTTGATGACCTTCTTAACTGTGGCATTGGGACCTAAAGGATTGTTGGTCTGACCGTGACCTTTACCATGCCCTTTATAATCCTGACCTTTATGAGGGGTATTGGCACTAGGTTTCTTATGGTTCTTTCGGTTCCCATGACCCTGCCCAGGAGTGATTTTGGAATGACAAACAAGTAAGGCAGACTCAGTTTTCTCTCTTTTAAGCTTATCCTCCTCTAAGACACATTTGGCAATGAGGTCATTCACTGTCCAAGACTCACTCTGAGTGTTATAGGCAATCTTTATCTGGCTGAACTCTGGTGGAAGGCTATTAAGAGCATGATGGACAATGAAATCATCAGGGAGAGTAACATTTAGACCTCTAAGTTTGGATTGGAGAAAAATAAGTTTCAAAACATATTCCCTTACCCCACTCTAGCTGTCATACCTCAAACTCGTGAGTTCATTCATCAGGGCTCCAGTCTCAGCCTTGCTAGATACTTGATATCTCTGTCCTATAGCCTCAAACAGTACTTTGGCATTGTTAGTCTCAGGCAGGCCAGTCAATAGGTGCTCCGGAATGGATCTCTTAATCGCTATGAGGCTGAGTCGATTAGATCTGTCCCACTTTGCATATAACTCCTTCTCGGAAACAGAACTAGTATCAGTGATTGCAGCAGGTTTAGGTTCCCTCAAGGCCAAATCTAGATCAACAATACCCAAGGCAAACTCTATATCCTGCTTCCACTTCTTAAAGTTCGAACCATTCAACGGCACAACGGTAGTGTTATTGTTGTTAATTGCAAAGGAAACTATCATGGCAACAAAAGAGGCAACATATCAGTAGAATGAGGGCAGTAATTATATCAAGTATAAATAACAGGGATGTCTCAGTGCATCATTGCCGTCTCCCCTTTGGGCAGAGAGTGCAACATGCTATGAGGTCCCTCCCAGCCAGCCACCATATGAGATTGCCCAAGCACTTGAAAAAATAGTCCCCTTTGGACAGACATGTATTTCAAAAGTTAGGCACTCTCGGATCAGCTGCTGAATCACATCCCTATCATTAAAGCACACAATAACCCCCTTTGGGCAGGCGATTGTATGCAATAACACAATGGACACAGTCATATACCATATACAAGAAAATCAAATTTAATGAGTGTACCCCTTTGGGCAGTAGCACCCATTTCAATCCAAAGTTCTTGTCATGACACTACTTGATGTAAAAGTGCCATGTATCACATCCAAGCATATCAAAAATGCTTGCAATCACATCCTTATGGGTGCATAGCCAAAAGTACCCAGTGATCATATATGTATTGCCTAAGCCATGTAATAAAATCATGTTTTGCAATTTTCAACATAAAAATGACGATTTTAGGCACCTAAAAGGACTTACGGGAGAGAATATAGTTTTTAGGGACCTAACTAGGGAGAGTGCATACTACCAATAGATTCAGAAGGTTGAAAACAAGTTATCTATATAAAATTACCCAGGATGTGCACGCGATTTTCAAGAAAACACAAAAAAAACCCATAAAATGAGCTAAAAACGAACTCTAAATAGCAATTATAATTTTATGTATCAAACCAGAGAGAGTACAATATTCCATGATGTTTAAAGAGTTAAAAACATGTTACCTATAAAAAATCTTCAAAAAATTGCGCACGATTTGTGAGAAAATGCAAAAAAATGCACTTTTTTAGCCTCAAAAAATACCAAACAGTCCCTAAAAATTCTGGACAAATAATATTTAGAATCTTCAATCCAAGAGGAACATTTTTCATTTTTTGACTGACCCCAAAATATGTCTCATGCGCCCACACTCTCCATAGGCCGAGAGTGGGCTTTGTTTGGCCTCCCTTGACCCATCTGGGTCATCTTCCTTACCCGCCGGGTCAAACCCGACCCGGATTTCTGCAAAACAGACCCGGTTAGCTGGAAATTGATTTTCAGCCTGATTTTCACCCCAAATTTGACATTTTAAGCAAGATTTTTGCTATTTTACTACACATACAAGGTCTCTAAACATCAATAAACATGTTTATGATAATTTTAAGGTGAAAAACGCATGATTTTAGAGTTTCCAAGAATCCTAGATTCGACCATGGCGGCTAGGGTTTCAAAACTCAATTTTTCTTGCACAAAACTTATACTAACAGATTTGTATGCCATACAGTAACAAGAATATGTAATATATCACAAGGATATGCATGAAAAATATCATATTCAATAATTTTATAAGAAATTTCAAGTTTTTCACCCAAAACTTTAAAAAATCATAACTTTCTCTACGAATAGAGTTAGGTTACGATCTTTATATCAAAACGTTCGTTATTCAGAGAGGAACAAAAGCCCCTTATTAATTTTCTGAAAAGAAGTCATCTATTATTCGGATTAAATCATGCAAGATTCGGGTTTAACAACTCATAATCGAGTTTAACAAGTTCAAATCACACAATAAGTCCCTAATCCACATATATTAGGCTCTGATACCACATGTAAACTTTAAAACAGATCATTATATTGATCTAGTTTATATGCGAATATAGGAACTTAACAGGAAACAAAACTGAATGCGGAAACTTACCTGTTTGCTCTATGGTTTCACGAATTCCTTTAGAGCGGCGATTAATCTCGAACAAAGTTTCTTGGAGGCTGGTCTTCCTCTCTGTACCCACTACTGTATGACAGAATTTTATGAAAAACTGTCTGATGATTGTGAGAAGAGAGGGGACATAGCCTCTATATATATAGGAAACCCTAACCACATTGGGCCCTTCCATAAAAGGCTCAATTGACTAATTAGGCCCACACTAATTACCGTCAACCCACATTGATAATAGATGCACACTAGCCCATGTATAATAGATCACAACCTTATTGGGCTTACCATGTTTGTCTCATCCAGACTTGAGTCCAACCCGTGTTTAGAAAACACCTACAAATAATGTGGGCTCAATCAAGAATAATCTAACAAAAATTGTTAAGAACGAATGGTGATTGAAAAAATTTTCACCAAATGTATTATTGTTGATAAACACATGACTTATCAACCACAGTCTCCTTTTTATAAAAAGGGAGCTGCAAAAAGAGAAATTGCAAAAAGAAGAGAGAGAGAGACACAAGAGCGAGAAAAGAGAGAGAGAGAGAAAGAAAAGAAGAAAAAGAAGAAGAGAAAAAGAGAAGAAGGAAAAAATAAAGAGTGTAGGTAAACTATTTAAATTTCTTTTATCTTATGAAAGCAATACATGCTTAGGGGATCAAGAAGATCTATCCCCATAGTTTCAGAAGAACTATTTAATTATTATTTGACAGTTTAAGAAGAATTCGTTTTATTATATACTATATTTGACATTTTGTTTGCTTCAAATTCATTTAGTTTATAATAAAAATAATCTAAAAAAGTGTTGGTTAATTGAACTCTCCCTCTCTTTCTTAAATTAAAAATAATATAAATATTAGTACTTCTTGACTTGTTTTTACAAAGGAAAATTTAAAGTGAGTTTTATTTTTTGTTTTTTTAGCTCTACGTCTTTTTGTTTCTATTTTTTCTTGTTCCCATCAAGGAAAGTGTTTATCGTCGTTGCTGATGTACTAGAATAACATACAGTATTCAGCATGCTAGTCAGGTTGAGATCGACTAGGGCACGTGTGAAACAGATACCCCTATAGGAGGAGGAACAACCAAGAGGCAATAAAAGACTACGAGTCTATGGAGTGAAACAGATATCGCCGTAGAGGAGGTGAAGAAGGATAATCAATAGAATACAAGGTGTTTGAGTACTAACTTTTAAGCTGTATGTTATTTTTAAAATTTTTTTTTAAAAAAAATGATTGGACATAATTTGTTTTTTTAAATTACTTATTTAAATATATTTTTAAAAAATTATAAATATAAGTTATAAGTTATTAAATAAGTTATGTTTAAAAACTCTTTATGTAAACTAGTGTATAATGCTAAGTAACTGATTTACCTCTCTTTTTAACCTGCTTGTGATATTTACAGGAGGATTATGGTACTTTTAACATGACAAAGATCAAGTCAGACGACCACATTCAGCCTAGCTTCACATTTATAGGAGAGGCATAGGTGAAGACCTGCCTCACTCCACAAAAAAACAAAAAAAAAGTATCTCCACGCCCAGAAAAGCCCTTCTTCTTCTTCAATAGATAATTTGTCTCCCCTTCATAGCTATTTAGCGATCACATAGTTATAAACCTCATAATGCTGCTCTTTGACGTGAAAATTTGGATTGTTGTGAAGTTACACTACAGTGATGCGGGCCATTGGTGCAAGATACTGCTGCCAAAGGCGGATAAGGAACAGTAGGGGCAGCTACCCTACTGCCAAGGATGGATTTATATGTATTTATTTTATTTTAGGTTATAAATGCATGTTTTTTTTTGTACTGAAAATACTAACATTTATATTTGTCCCTTTTAAATTTACTACGACCTACATTTGCCTTCATTGAATACTAACATTTTATTATTTGGCTAAATAAATAATACAGTCTTCATCCCTAATCTTCTATTTTTACTCATTTAATATTTTATTTATCTAATTATTATCTTCTACTATTTAAAAGGTTAAAAAAAAGACTCAAATAAAAAAACCTTTTATACCTATAGACGCTTAGTTACTCAAATTCCAAACCCCCTCTCGCAATTTCAAACCTTAGTCAGCTAATCTGAACTAAGATTTTTCATGACGGTATAAGTTTTTATATACAACTTTTATACAATGACAGTGCTCCATTTTTTAGAAATTTTAATATAATTACTTCTTTATTTATAAAGAAAAATATTATCAATAATGAAAAATTTTGGTGTACAATTCTGTTAAGTTTTGGGCCCACTAACCAATATTTCTGAATTCGCCCCAGACTACTACTCTATAATGCTGCTCTATATCGAGCTTGCACTACAGTCATGCACGTGCTTAGCTCGATGTAGATTGGTGGCCGATACTGGTCAAAACAAAACTACTTCTGAAATTATACTTTGATTCGAATTATGTTGCTCTTTATTTATGCTCACTATCCACTGTGATCATAATTATCAGAAGCGAAACTAGCATCAAACCGGTAATATTATTGATTTATGATTTATCAATTTAATCGGTATTATAAATTAAATATATTTTATTTATTTATATATATTTTATATTAATTAAAAAATAAAATACAAGTAATTAGGTGGAGCAGTGGTAAGTGTTGTTTAATTCTAACCTCACTCTCCAAGTTCAACTACTGAGAGCTATAGATACATTAAATTTTTGAAAGAGACTTAAAAAGTTAAAATTGGTCAATAGTTTTTTCAAAATTCTCGATTTACTGGTTTTTCAAAAAATCGACCGATTCTTTCAGTTTAATTCAATCCATATACATTTTTAGTAAATTAATTAAAGTACACTGGTTCAACCGTTTAATTCGATTCGATTATGATAACTATAACTATGACTCATGTATAAATATATACTATACACCAGCAATAAGCCATTAGTCACCTCTTACTAGTACTCAAGCTACTTCGCAGGTTAGTAGTTCTGCTAGAAAAGACGAGAACAACACTACATTACATTGTTTCTTTGAATATGTTGTCAATATTATATGGTTTATCTTTTTCTTTTTTTTCTTTACTTTTGTCAGATACAATTTATCTTCTTCAGCTGTCATTCCTTTGCTACAGTGAACATTCAATGAACTTCTTCTTTCCTGGGTGAATTCCAGTGAGAAACTAGCAGGTTGCATTTCAACCGTTAAAGTTGAGTAAGGTGTGTTGGCACACAAATTTTAACCAGATAAAGAGTCGAGGATGATGAGTCACATAAAGCTATTAAGAAGTTAAAGGTTAAATATCAAATGAGGATGTGACACGTATAAAGTTTATATGATGTTTGTGATATCAGAGCATCGATAGCTTGAATTCAATATAAGACCCCAACTTTTAATTTCATTAGTAATTAATGATGATAGTATTGTATGGTTAAGAGGTATGTAAAGTAGCATTTATGTAAAAATATTAATGACCTTAAGTAATGTCACTTAGTGAATGAGAATTGATGGGGGAAAGAAATAGATGACACCTAAAGCTTTTACCTAACTAGTTGAAAGAGATAGTTAAAAAAAAGAAAAGAAAAGAAAAGTGAGAGTGATAGAAAGAAAGAGAGAAAGTGACGGAAGAGGAAAACAAAAAGAGAGAAAGAAAGATAAAGAGAGAAGGAGAGAGATATATAGAGAGAGAAAAGTTGCAGAGAAATAGAGAGGGAGTAGCAGAAGCTGTTGCAATGCAAGAAGAGGCTAATTTTAGGTATAAAAATTCGTACCTTGCTGTAAATCAGGCTATAGGTAGATAGATCTTGAAAAATTACTTGATTTAAATACAAAATTCATCTGATTTGGTTAAGAATTGAGAGAGAAACTTCTGTCCAAAGTTGAAAGATTTCTGCTGCGAAAATCTATAGAAACAGCCATTTTCGGAGGTTGTTTGACCTCTTTAACAATCTGATCTGTGGCTGAAATTTTACACACTTGAACTTTGAGATCTTAGAAAAATTTGGGCTTTAGTTTCAGTAAAAAAATGTTTTATATTCAAATTATGGTGATTTTTCAAAGTTAAGCTGCCATTGTAGCAGTCTGATGCTCAAATCTACCCAGATCTATAACCTTTGGTTTGACAAAGCGTTCGACCAAGTTAGAGTAACCCAAAAATTATTAAATTTTGATTGTATCTTGTAGAACAATTGATGATAATCTGTACCAAATTTCAGGTTATTTCAATATTTTTTACTTATACTACGAATTTATCAAAGGTAGAGTATCTGCTGCTGAATTTAAGTTTCTACAGCACTTTCCTGTTTTAGAAAATATCAAATAAATACTTAGGCATGTTCAAAAAATGTAAAATTTTGTCTGGATACTCTGTGAGATGCCTATGTTGTATTTCTAAAGTTTTAGAATTTTTCAATATAAGCTCACGAAATTACGTCCAGATTAGAAAACCTGTGTCAGTTTTGACAGATTAGAGGATTTATTTTATTTTGGTATTTTCAGCTCTAGCTTAACATTGGAGTGTAATTGAGATTAGCATATGGTAGTTTTAATGCATAATTTCAGTGTTATAACTTGTTTGGAGTATATGCATTATATTTATGATTATTAGAGTATACATTGAGTTTCCTAAACTAATACGGTTGTGGTGTTAGGAGCTAACGGAGAGCAAGATCCTTCAACGTCAACTCAGAAGTGATCTTTGACGTAGTGTGTGTGCAGTGACAGGTGGGATCATAAGATAATCTTATTCATATAGAAGTGAATATATATTGCTTGTGTTATTATCTATGTTGGTGTTAATTGTGGGACTTTGAGATAATCTTATTCATGTTAAATGCATTGTTTGTTTTCGATATGTATAATGGTGGTAAATGCATATGAGGTGTTGAAGGTGTTTATATATGAGGTGAAATTGGTATTATATGAGAAGTTCTATGGAGACATTGATGATTTTATATATATGGTGGCATTACATACCATTCATATTGTATGCCTTGCATTATACTGGAGAGAGTTAACCACGGTGGGTTTACCAAGGCTTAGTCACGATGGACTAGCCTAGGGGTGCCACAATGGGCATTCTTTGATAACGCGCCATCAATATATTGGGCCAACGTTATTTAAAATTGCGCACACATGTGGGTGATACATGCATTGCATTGAGACATCCATGATATAGATATATTAATCATTTCTACCTGTGTGCATTTGGGTGCTTATTATCATTCTTTATGAGTTTGATTATCTATCGTGAGTACGTTGACAATTAGCTCACACCCACACAGACTGTTTTGACAGGTAACTTGGAGATGAAGGTTTGGTTCACTGCGACGTTGGTCATTGCCGTGGCGACATTCATGTTGGTGTCCGGATGTCATGTCTCAAGGCTTGAGTCATCTTTTCTATTTGTATTTTTCTTTACGTTAGCTTGAATTTGGGATTTGTCATAATTTACCTATACTTGACATGATGTGTGTAAAGTTATGGGATGAGTTATTCTGATGTACGTTATATTTATGCATGATTGGTTTATGTTTCATAAGGCAATGGTGTTTTTCCGTTGCATTATATTGGTTGAGTGTGAATTAAGATGTCGTTCGCAGGTACAGTGACCTGTGCGATCACGCCCTGCCTAATATGACATAATTAATGTCTAATTGGGATGGAGGTATGACATTCAAAATTTAAACAAGGATGACTATATATTTAAATTTTGGCAGAAGATATTTTTTATTTAAATTGAGGATGTCAATAAACATCTTAAATTCAAATTCAAAGAAAATATAAACAACCTCATCCAAAAGACTCTATAAATAAAAGGGTCATCATTCGGAAGGAAGGACATTTGAAACTTCAGACTTTAGATGTTTCTCTAACTTTGAACTTGGAAAATTCAAAAAGGAAAGACATAGAAAGAGAGGGATGGGGTCTTAGAGAATCAGAAATACTTCAAACCTTATAAAGATTGAAGGGCAGTTGAAGACAAATGATTCAAATGATTGTCGACTGAAGTATTTGAAGAATTTCACAAATAGCAATCTATAGGTAAAGGGTTCCAACTCTCATGTTATTTGTAAAAGAAATTGATCCCATGTATTTTGTAAACAAGGTTTCGAAACTTATAAAATGTAATAAAGATCTTTTTTACTAATTTCTTTCTTTTAGTTTTATTGTTTTTTATTAATCGAAAGTCTTAATTAAAAATAAAAATTTATGAAATAAACAATCAATACTGTGAATATTATACAGTAAATTTTATGGATGTAAATTTAAAATTCAAATTCAAACTTTTTAAATTTGAAATTTGTGTCAACAAGGTGCACGCAGGTCGTGCTTATGCAGTTAAGTATTTCGCAAACAAATGTGAAAAAAGTTTGGACGGAACGTGTGCTTTTGTCAATTAGTTTATTGACTAACTGATGATGGTCATGATGTCTTCACTTGCCGTCTCTATTTTTTTTTTCTTTTTTTTTTATCCTTTTCGTTAGCTATAAGTATTTCACAAACAATAGTGGAAAGTGCTTGGACTGAATTCCGTCTTTCTTTTGGGTGACTTCACCTCTGGTTAGTCCAGAATTCTTTGTTTCTCTTCTGTTTACCTTCTAGCGTCATTGAATTTCCCGTGTCTGTCTCTTTTCTCTTTTTTATTTTTATTGGTAATGCAGTAAATTAGTAAGCTCAGCCTTTAGGCTGGTGACGTGTTGCTTTGATAATATGAGAAGAAAAGAGGAGTAAGGAACACCAGTGTGGTGTCTGTCAAGGACATTCTAATACCGAAATTAGATTTCTGAAGATATTTTAACAGAGTTTCAGCTATGGTTTGTATTTATGTACCTTGTTAGAGAAGATGAGTTTTCCTTTTATATAGGTTGATAGTCTTAAGAGGGCGTTGTATACATAAAGATAGTGGGAGTTGACTGTCTCTCCACGTGGCAGTGTGACATTAGAGGATTTGACTAGTGGCTGGGTAGTGGGTGAGTCATTATCCAACTTCACACGTAGCGCTCCCTCAGGCGTGCGTAAGAGCGGAAAAGGTGATTACATCCTGCTACACGCAAAAATTCTAGAGTTGGTAGTACATTATCATGATTGGATTGTCAGTGATAGCCCCATTAGCATGGCAATGGAGAGAAATGATCGGCATCATCTCAAAAGGTCTGCTCGATCATGCTTGATATGATCTATTCGGTCGATGTTGAAGCTCTCAGGTTGATCTCTATTATCTTCTTGATTTGGACTATAATGATGACATACATATATAAATTCATATTTGATCTATTTCATAAAATACGTTTAGCGTCCTAGAGTACTTTATAAATCAAACATGGTTGTTCTTAAAAGCAGCGAACGCAAGATCTAAAGAGGAGGTAGTGAGGGATTAGAAGAGAACTTTTTTTTTATTTTTATGACCATGTGTTCGGCACACATCATAATTAATTTCGAGACATGTATAATTTTTCTGTCACACAATTGGATAATTATTGAATCAAAAAATTTGAATGAGGCTCCAAAGAATTATAGCACTTAAGTTTTTAACCTGAAATCTTAAAGAAAACAGACTCCTAATTTCTTGGCATTGACATTTGGCCACCCCCTTGGATTTGATTAGAAGACGTTGAATGAGCCTGGGATTGGCTATTTTTAAACTTAAAAATTTTAAGTACCTGTAGCATGCATACAACTGATTCTCTTCCCTTTCTTGCATTGACAGAGGCTTAAGAAGTTTCTACCCCTTCTTGTCTCGACATCTCGACTCAGCCATATGAAGTGGAGTTGGATTAAGTCATAACTGTAAGCTAGTTTTAAAATGTCACTTTTTAAATAATTTTTTTAAGTTTTAACTAGTTCTAAGAAGTCACTTCTTTTAACTTAAAGTCAAACGCAATTTAAAAAAATCATAAGTGATTAAAAATTTACATCCAAACACTCTCAAAGTTTCTCACTCTATACCTTTTGAAAGAGAATTGATAAATATTTACACGGCTGTTTTTGTGCTAGAAAGTGCCTGGTGTAGAGAGAGAGAGAGAGAGAGAGAGAGAAATTTTAATGAGTAGAAATAGCAATGGCAGATGTCATATAATTTGTTTTAATTTGAAAGGGACGGGATTTGCGAAGATGGGCCTAATTAATAAGTTGCATTTGTATCAATTTGGTTGGTGAATGTTGACTAACCCCATTAGCTTGGAGATGGTCCCTGCTAGATTCCTCTCAATGTCGTTAAGGAAAATGGGTGGTTTGTTACAAAAACACAGTGGTTTTGAAACTATTTCCTATTTTAAGTGAATTTAAAATTAATATTTTATTAATTACGAAATGTTTTCAAAATATTTTCGTAACATTTTTGAGATGTTTATGTGCTAAACGAAATACAATTTTGAGGGTTAATCACAAGCATAGTTCCTTAACAATGACTCAATAACTATGTCCTCCTAAACTGTAAATGTAACAAGTTAACCCCTGAATTACAAATTTATATCAATCAACTCATTCTGTTAATAATATATTAGCAATCAATTAAGAGAGTAATGAAAAATTATCATGCAACTTACACATGTTAACAAAAGTTCATTTTTTATATCTAAAAATTTGATTATCTGTTTGTAATAATTGTCTAATAACTGACATACCTTTTATCTTGCACTTATATTTACATGTCATTTTAAGAGACATTTTAGTCATCAGATAATTATTAAAACAAGAAAAGATCAAATTAAGTATAAAATTATTTTTTTGTGAACTTGTACACGTCGAATAACAATTTTTCATCTAGAATGGGTTAACTGGTTTCGTTTTAAAATTTTTAAAGACATTAATACTGAGTCATAATTTAGAGAGTATATTTATAATTAATCCAAATTTCAATCATGGGTAGTGAGTGTTGTGACTACATGAATGTGACAAATTATTCCGCGAAAATAGAATAAAAATATGATTAGTTAAAACTCTTTAGTAGTAATCATTCGGTACTCCATGAAGTAGGAAACCACGCACCACACAATCAAATAAAAAATTTACCTAAAATCCTATTTCGATTATGCCATTGTTTCAGCATTACGGCAAACCCATCTAAAATATATAGCATCCTATTTCGGCTATTACCTTCTCCATTACTATGTTCTCATACGCAGGAATACCCCCGTTAGCCGGCTTTTGAAGTGAAGAAAGTGGTAGAATGAGGAAGTCAAGCATCGAATCCAATGTTCTATATGCTTAACACAAACTTTCCGGTCCTCCCTCTAGCACACGGGGATCGGCCCTACGCACCGGGGACGTGGATGATCCGCCGAATCCATTGCTGACTTCACCACGATCGATTAGGTGAAACGGTTTTCCTCTATAAGGCTTTCGAAATTTCATAAGAGAAACAAAATTATAACTCAGAAAAAGAAATAAAAATAGGGCTATAAGTAGGCCGTTTTTTTAAACTTACAAATTTTTTAGTGATTGAATACAACATTCTCTCCCTCTATCTCTCTCCTTTTATTCTCTGCTGCTATTTTTCTACTTTCCTCTCTTTTCTCTGTCCTCTAATATTTTTCTACTTTCATCCATTACAACCCTTCATTATCGAGAAGAAAGTTGACAAGTCTATTTTTATCGAATTTATACTAAACACATTATTATTACCCGTGCCACACTTAGATACTTGAACCTCTGTTAAATAAGCCTAAACCCTCACCAATAAGAAAAAAAAGTTAAGTGAGCAAGAACACAATAAAGAGAAGAAGAGAGAGAACTCTCGAAGGAACTTGAAAACTTCACTCAATAGTGTAAAATGAGCTCTCATTTCTTATTTATAGCCATCTACCTCCTCAATGAATTGTTAACAATAATTTGATACAATAGTCGAGAATGAATCTCTATAATTCTATACAAGTATCTAAGTATTTACAAAGTTTCTTGGAGAAACTCCTTCTCCATTCTAGAAGTCCATTTTCTAACATGTATACTTGTGTAAGGGTTTTTAAAATATTCTATAATTAGGTGCCAGTCCGTGTATCGCACTAGAAATAAGACTTTTTTAAGTCCACAATAAAAATGTTGTAAGTAATTATTCTACAAAAAAATTATATAAAATCTAAATCATGCATCACAGTTAAAGTTCATCCATAAAAAAAAATAATATCAATAAATATACTAATAAAGAATCCTAGTGGACTATTATATGGATAATAACCAAATACATCATATTAATTATGAAGTAGTTTAATAAAACTCAAAATCACCTATCATGATATCATCTATAATTTTAAATGAAAATTAAAAAAGATCTTAAGGATACAATGAAAAATTATTTGGTGAGTCTCGATACCAACTATTACATTAATAAAAATTAAATGCAATAGACAACTTAATTGAAAAGTTAATAGTTTTTTTTTTAAATAGGAAACTTAATCGGATTAGTATAAATAAATACAATACCCAAATATGAAATTCATACATATCTATATGTAATCCCAGCTAAAAACTCATACATATATGTTCTTATAAAAATTAATAAGGACCTTAATTACATATAATCATTTTTAAAACAGGACTTGTGTCATAAATAGAAAATTTCATAGAATAAATAAATATCTTCATTGCCCTTGTGACATAGTATTTTAAAAGTCTAATAGTATAGAGAGTGTCATCTAAGCGCCACCCAAAAAAAAGACACAATATAAGGGTGAACATAGCTTATATATATATATATATATATGATTTTATATTTCTATTTATATTTATAGTATTATAAAGCAAATTCATTTGGTGAAGTTGGTGAAGCTTCAAATTCAAAAAAGTATCACTTTTATATGCAGACCAAGAAATTCATAAAAAATAAATAAATTATTAATGTTGTGCACATCTTATCTGATTCACAAGGACCGAAAAAAGTAAAATACTTATTTAAATTTTGTAACCATCCACTATGTATTCCCTAATTTGTCTCTCTCACTTGCTCAATCTAACCACCACGTAGTAAGTACCCTTCCGATTCTCTACAATTAAGCTGTCATTTTGAATCCCTAAAATTGCCAACGCTTGTGGTGTCATTTTGGACCTCTAAATAAGCAACATGGCACCCAATTGGTGCTAAATTGGATGAACCGTGTCATTATTCACTTTAAAATAAAACATTTATCACAAGAATTCTTAATTATATTGATGCCACTACTATATTATTTTGGTAGAGTTTTTTGTATAAATTTTTTTAAAAAACATCATTTTCCTACATAATTTTTTGTCTCACCCCCATATATTTGCCAACTACTAGATTTAATTAAACGACCCATGAGTACTTCTTAGAAATGGCTACTAATGGTGGTCCATAATTCAATAAATACAAAAGAGGGGGATAAAATGTTTGGGAGTCTATCTCTATATAAGTGGTGAAGCAAAGACACATGGTGCTCCAAGAATATTGAATAATTTTTCAAATAAAAGCAATGTGCCTACGGTATGTGATACAACAAATTAGAAATAAACTAGAAGTATTGATTGATTAAATTTCTTTATTGATCAATAGAATTGGAAACCCCAACATTTAATAAAATAAAATTACAGGTTAAAAATAAAAAGAAACCTTGTTTTCCGAGCACACCTAGGAGTTGGAATACGATTGCTAAGGCCCGTTTAGTTGTGCCATTTTTAACTCATAAGCAAAAAAGCCAAAGCCCTGTTTGGTAATGTTTTTTGTTTTTTATTTTGTTTTTTTTTCAAAAATTTAAAAAATAATAATTGTTTAATGTTTTTTAGTTTTAATTGTTTACAAAATTCTGAAAAAGAAACAAAAAACACTAAAATGGACACAACAGTAACCTACAAATACTCGTCACCAGATCACAAAGAACACAAAAAAAAAATAAAAAAAACAAATAGCAAAAAACACAAAAAAAAATGAAAACTGACAACATTACGAAACAGGGCCCAAGATTTTGAATTTTTTTTGTATTTCTATTTATCTTATCTTATTAAAAGCAAAAATACTAAAAAAATAAAACTTTTTGCTTATAAGTGAAAAACAACAAAAAAAAAAAAAAAAAAACCCTAACAAACGGACCCCATGTAAATTTGTACTGATTTTCTATAAATGGAATCAAGAGCATTCAGTGACGTCACAGAGACTTGTATCAAAGGTACGTAATACGTACTCTACACTCCTCTCTCTTCTCTCTTTCTCAAATTTGAGTATTTTGTTCTTTCCTAATAACGTTAATAAAATCGAATCAACTATACATAGATGTCTTTTTTTTTTTTTTATAATAAATCTGGCTTTGTCTGAGTTAGATGAGGATTTAGATCAGTTTTGCCCACCGATCGACAAGCTGCATAATATTTTTGATAAATATTATGTTGAATTATTATTTCTATATAGGAACTATATTTTATATTTTACATGTCCATGGTATAAATCTATAAACTATCCCTATTTAAATAGAATTCCTAAAATCTTATTCGATATTTCTTTTTGCAAGTTTTCGCATAAAAATTCTATTTGTTTTTATGAATTTTCACATTCTAAAATTTTGAAAAGATCTAATCATAGCGAATTTCCTTCTCACCTGTATTCAGTCCTATTTAGGATAGTATTCCTAATTACAACTTTGTCATGTTCTATAAATGTCTTATAAATTCCTAATTGCACAGAGCCATATGTGTACATGTATAACTAGTTGGGTTTGTATATGTTCGCCTTCTTCTTTCTCTCAATTTTTTTGGGTAGAGACAAATTTTATGTCTAGTGAAAGTTGGAAGGGAGGTAGTGATTGAAAGTAAAATGTCTAACTAGCTGGATAAAAGTTATTTTCAAACGAATTTAATAATAATTTGATACGAATCTTTGTATACCTGGAGCTTTTAGACACTTGATTTTATTGATTGATTGATTTCTTTCTTGCTCCAATTACAGAATGGCAGACGAAGCAGAGAGTCAATTACAAAAGGCGGAGGAGTTGTTGGCAGAAGTACAAAAAAGAGACTGGGCTGGCCTTCCGAACGATCTTCTGCGTTTGGTGATTGCAAATCTATATCTTGATGATATCAAACGATTCCATAATGTCTGTACAGCATGGAAATCAACTCCAATTCCATCCGTACAATCTCCGATCAAGTTTCCGGCGGTCCCGTCCCAGTGGCTTATGTGCATCGAGAATGATACCGGGAGATGCAAATTCTTCCACCCAGTTTACAAACAACCTTACGCCATGGAAATTTCTGAATTATCCGGCGCAATCTTACGCTTCTCGAAGGATAGTTGGCTGCTTATGTCCAGAGGCGAGCGCTCAATTTTCTTCTTTAATCCATTCACCAAGGCAACAATTAGCCTCCCCGATCTACCTGTCCTTTATGACTTCAAAGCCATGACCTTCACTTCCTCTCCAACACTCCCCGATTCTTTGGTTTTCGGGATTTCTTGCTATGGTGACAAGGTTTCATCCATTACAACCATTAGCCGGGGAGAAGAAAGTTGGCAGGTCCATCATGTTACTGATGATTACTTGCCTATTTTCATATCCGACTGCAATCCAGTCTTTCACGAAGGAAAGTTCTATTGTTTGGGTCGAGATGGAAATTTTGGAGTTTTTGATCCTGAGAATGGTAGGTGGAGGGTTCGTGAAAACCCTCGGGAGCCCCAGTGTGATTCAGAGGTGGACCGGAACTTCTTGGTTGAATCCGATGGGGAGCTTTTTTCGGTTTTCGTAGGTTTCATGGGGGAGTGGATTTCTGTTTTCAGATTGGATGATGTGAAGATGGCATGGGAAAGAGTAGTTAGTTTGGGTGATCGAATGTTATTTGTGAGCAATACAACATCTCTGTCTGCAAAGAAAGTAATAGATGGAATGGAGAATAAGGTTTATTTTCCCAGAATCCAGAGAAAATGTGGAGTTTTCTATTCTCTTGACAGAGGTCTATATCAAACATTTAGGAATGATTATTCTCGAAAGGATTTATACGAGACGGGGGAGCACTTGCATACCTGCTGGATTGAGCCTAAAACTGATACTTATTCTGATGAAGAACTCAACTGGCTCGCAAACTCTTTGGTAAATCTTGGGGAAGAAAGAACTTGAACACAAGAACTTTGGTCTGCATCCAGTTAAACAGAGCTTTACTGTTTTTTTTTCCTGAATTGGATTTCCTTTCATCTTTTTAATTTGTTCCATTGCAAATTTGCAAGTTGAGGTGAGATTTGTTGAGGTTATATTAACAGAGTATGTGATTTGTATGCCTTTCAAGTTTCACATATGAAAGCAGTAATTAATAGACATTCTCTAAAATAAGAATCTGTCCATTTTGTCTACTAGCTGTTCTCATTCTGAATTTAAAGCCCTTTTACATGTGTTGAAGGGTCATTTTTCGAATAGCTTCATTATTATGGGGAAAAAAAAGTTCATTTTTGTGCATATGTATCTCTGACTAATTAATTTAAGTTCTCCACTCAACCAAACATTTATGTAGATTTCAATAAATCTGATTTCTGTGTTTTGGTTGTTTTGCCAAAATTCAAGGCTGCATGATTTAGAAACTTGCATTGTGACTTTTGCAGCTTGTACTGTGTCCTCCAATTGACTCGATCACATCCCAAGACACAATTACAACTCAAAACTTGAACCAATTTGACTCAAATACAAACTCAAAAGTCATTTTATTCTATTTATTTTATGAGGAAACAAGAGGAATAACATGAAAACTTTCCATACTCAGCTCCCCTCTCTCAGAAAGGCTCTTGCTAGGAAGTTCAGCACATTGATGAGAAGTCTTGCTTGAAAGGTACTGATTTTGCAGCTCCTTGAACACCCAGTTCAGATATTTGTGGACAATCATCCACAGCCAACAATTGAAGTCTATATGATCCTAGAAGTGGCTTTAACCCATCATCAGTGATTCCCAAACACTTGCAGAGCCTTAAGACACACAACTGAGGAAATTGGCTCACAAGCTGCAGTCCCTCATCGCTTATCTCTTGGCATCTCACAAGCACTAGGGTTCGCAGATACTGAGCTGAGCAAAGAGCTTCCATCCCAACATCGTTAAAAGAACACACCTGATCAAGAGCGAGTTCTCGGATTGGGCACATTTTTATTATAGTTAGGATTCTATTCAGAGTAAATGAGAAGGAAGGAAACTCCCCATCAGAAAAAGATAACCTGACTGATTCAAGCAGTGAGCAGTTTTGAGCCACTGCCTTTAAACTCTCATCTGTTAATCTCAATGGAAAAAGAGGAAGTGAGAAATCTGATGGGACTCGGAAAGAAATAGATTGAAGATTACTTGAGTTTTGAGCCAACCCTATAATATCACAGCCCCACCCCAACACACATGTCCAAATGAATCTTTTCCAAGCTTCGCACTTCCCCAACACATAGGCAAGGCCTGTCCCTGGACTGATGATGCAATTCACCAAGCTAAGCTCCTGCATGTTTTCAAATGGGACCAACTGCTTCTGCCATCGATCTATATCTAACTGATGATAAACCTTCGCGTAACGGTAATTAGCATCCACCTCAAAATTCAATCATTTTAGTTTGCACCAATTAGGTCCAAGCTTAATTAGGTCACCTTCCCCAATTGCCCTACAATTCTCAATGCAGAGATCTTCCAGCATCTCAAGCTTGCCAAGGTGTTCTAGCCACTCAACACTGCTGACATTTAGACATCGAATAAGGTGTAGAATTCTGAGGTTTCTGCAGCCTACGACAAGCGACAACATGCCACAGCCAGTGATTCTTGGGGTGAAATTCAACTTCAAAGCTGAAAGTTTGGAGCAAGAAGCCAGGGAGCTAAGACCAGCATCAGCGATGAAAGTGCAATAACTCAAGGTGAGATCAGTCAGAGAAGGGCAGTTGTTTGAAAGGATGAGAAGCCCCTGGTTGTCCAATTCTCTACCAAATTTGTTCATCCACCCTGAATAAATTATTTCTACTTTTGTCAAGTTGGGAAACCTGTAACAAAGGGAAGTCAAGGCTTCATTTGCAGGGTCTAGTCCAAAACCAACCCGAAGAGATCTTCTTTGTTTGTTATCCAGATGATAGAAGCGCTTACATGCTAAAGATGCAGAGTTTCTGTCTATGGTTTTCCTAATCTTGCCCAAAATCTCCCAAACTAGCTGATCTAGCAAATCATCCATTATGACTGACTCATCTTTCTGTTATGTGGAAAAGATAATCAATAACATGAAACTGTTGCAAAGTTGGTACAAATATCTCAATCTCCCACAATAAAACAGAAAAAAAAAAAAAAAAAAAGAACGACAGAAATACCCAATTCTAAAAATTTGAAAGATGTTTGGAAAACATTATGTTTTGCTATTGCGAAAATAGAAATGGTTGAAAACGTTCTCCTCTAAGATAAAATACAATAAAGAATGCAAAATACCCAATTTTAAAAGTTTTGAAAGATGTGTGGAAAATACTTTTGTTTCAATCTTTGAAAATAGGAAAGGGTAATGAGGTTCCCCCCAAGATAAGCAATATGATGAATTTTCAAAAGTTTGAATAAGAAGTGAGGTTCTCCTCCATGCCTCTATCTGTGCTTCTATGTATCCAAAGCCAAACTGTCACCTAAACAAATAGAACTAAAATATAAAAGGTTTTCATGGAACCTATTGACATCAAATTGGTCCATAGTGTAAGCAATGGCAATCAAAATCTTCATATGCATTCTAGAGTGTTAGGTGTGTTTTGTATTCTGCAGCGCCCATACAATTTTTGGGTTTGTACATGTGTTTGAGTTAAGTGTAGAGTCCAGAATCCATGGGGATCCAACATGGGAATCCACCACTTGTAGGGTTTCCTAACATGTGTAGGGTTTGTACATGTCTAAGATTTGCCTACAAATTGGGAACTTATAGGAATTATGGGGTTGACTTGTTCCACAAGGTTGGTGAGAGTGTGAGATTGACAGAGGGTTTGTGGAGACTTGAGAGAGAGAGAGACGGAAAAACCTAGGAGCGAAGAAGCAGAGAAGCTCAGGACAATAGGATGAGCAGAGAAGCAGATCTTGCTTCACAGCTCACATATTGGTATCAGTTTTTGGGCGTTTTGAGATTTTCACACGACACAGTTAGTGGATTTCTCTCTCGCTTGTTGACGTAGGCAGTTCGTGCCAAATCACTTAAATTCCACGAGTGCATATTTTTCTCTTCAATGTATGCGGGTGGATAGTAGGTGTGCTTCCGTTTGTTTGTGCTCATGGTTTGATCCCAACAAAAAGGAAGGTTAAAACAACTAGACCAATCAAATATCAGCAAAAGCACAACATACTCAATAAAATCCCACATAAGAACACAGTTAATCCAAGTATAGTCTCATCCAATGTCCATTAGATGAATGTACACAGTACATAGAAAATAGAAACAACTACGAACTCATCTGGACTGTAGAATTCATGTTGAAAGCAAAATTAAACTAAATTATGAGGCAATTCCTTCTCCATCAAACCCAAGCCACATGTTTCCAACACCCCCTTAACAATAATAAATACAAGTTTATTTTTTCTTTTTTCTTTTTTCTTTTTTGCTTCAAAGTTCCCCATGTCCACAAACTTAAACTCATAAAAATACAAATTTAGCCAGAGGCCACCTGAAGTCTCATCACGGGTGACTGAATTCAAGGCAAGAATTCATATTGGAACCAGAGATTTTTGAAACAAATAATGCTTCGAATTTGAAGAACCCAAGAACATAGAAACTAAAAAGGACATATTATCTTTTCTAACAAAGGTGAAGACAATCCATTTCCCAATTATCCGAACAATTGGTTAGAAAATAAAAGAAGAAAAAGATTCAACAGCAACCCATATAACAAATTTCCCTCTAAAACCACACGTTGAACAGCTTCAACGGCTAAATTCAACCCAGACAGAAATCTTATACAAAATCATGAGTTTTTCAAAAACCCAGATGGTGATTCAATTCAAATAGCATCCGAATTGTAAAATCATCAGAGGTTAGAAAAAGATTACATTCGAATTAGTTTCATAATACATGAGTGGATAATCTTCAAGCTCTTCCGGTAAAAAATATATAAAAAAAACCAGAAGCGAATGCCAATATCTGAACATTAAATTCAGAAAACAACTATACAAGAGTACATAATAACAGAATACGAGACAAATGCATGAAGTTGTACCTTGGATTCTTGGAAGGGTGAGCCACACAAGTGTAATGATTATATGCAAGGATTGTTATGATGAAACAGGGGAGGCGAGGAGAAAATTGGAAATATCAGAAGGATGGGGGAGAAATGAGATTTTAAGGAGGACGTTAGTATTAAATTAATAATGCCGGTTGGAGTCGCTGCAAATTCAAAGTCGTCAATAATAGTTAACAGTTGTCAGAGTTACAGTAGTCGATAGTCATTTTTCTTATAAATAGTCAATGAATCTTTCATTTTCAAGACATCCCCACAATAAGTGATAGTAGGGTTTTTTTTACTTAAATTTGAGAGTTGAGAGAATTAGTTGAGATGAGTATACAAGATTTAAAAGCTTAATGTTGGGATATTAAACTTGAGTTGTTCTTAATTTTTTTTAATAATAAAGTGGAAATCATTTTTTTTTAGCTTGAGTGTAAATAGCCTGCTTTAACTAGACTTAGTTGAAGTTTGCGAGTAAGTTGAATGATCTGCTTTTAACTAGACTTTGTTAGCGTCTGCGTAAACTACGCATAACTCAAAATAAAGAAACAAAGTAAAAGTAATTGTAGCAATACAAGGAAGTTTTTTTTTTTTGGACTTTCGTTTCATTTTTCTCCCTCTTTTCTTTGCATTTTAAGCAAGGCGAAAGTGATTTTTTCCAAGAAAGGTTACAGTAGCCAGTTTGGACCACGAGGAAAGGAGAATAAAATGTTTTTATTTTTGTTTTTAACTTGGGTGGGTAGAGAAAAAAATAATTAAAAAATATAAGGGAGTTATTTCTTTCTTTTGACTTTCCTCATTATCATTCCTCTTTTCTTTGCATTTTAAATAAGGAAAAATAATTTTTCTATAACTTTCCTTTTATTTTTCTATTAAACCAAATAAAAGATAGAAATTGTTTTTCTCTACAGTTTCTCTTTTCAGCCTGTTTGGAACTTGAGGAAGGGAAAGAAAGGGAAAAAAAAGTAGAGAAAAGAGAAAATAAAGGAAAAGGGAAGAGAAATATGAGGAAAAAATTGAAATTAATCTCTCTCTTTCTTTCTCTCTACTTTTTTTTTATTTTTTTTGTAAAATCAAACAGGAAAAGAATAGCAAACAATATTTTTCTTTTTTTTTCTCTTCCTTTCTCCAAGTTCCAAACATGCTATTTACTTCATTTCTCTTTTCCTTGTTAGAGAATTATCATGAGGTGGGCCCGATTGCGGTCAAGCATGTATATGATCCAACATCAAATTCTCTCTTCCGGAGCGCAATGAAAGTCCAACAAGTTTGATATTGAATCATTAATAGTACCCAAAAACAAAGTTGGCCCCTAAAAGAAAGAAAGAAAGAAAGAAGATGTGAGCATATCATTGCGGACAAATATCCGTGGAATTTCTCATTAAATGCACGGAAAGAAAAAATATGACAAAAATAATATTTGAAATCACGGGTATTACCTATCTACCAACATTTTTTTCTTGTAGGGAATGATATGAGGAGGAATGACATATGATATAAATTTTATCTATTTTTCACAAACGTTAAAGGTACAAAATTTTCCAAATCCTAATATTTCTGGGCAAATTTGTGAATCTATGGTCCCTTTTTTAAATTACTTTTAGAAATTAGTTTTTAAAAACTAGACATTGAGAAATTCGATCATTTTAGTATTCTTGATAAAATTTTTAAAAAAAAGCTACAAAGAGCTAATGAAAAACCTGGTACTTCTTAATTCAATTTTTTAAAAACATGTATAATAACTCAAATCAATTTTTTGTTCATATAAAATGATGCGATCGTGGCAATGTTATAATCGTCACCCCCATAGTAATGGACTTCTTAATTTCCAATGAATGAATGTAGATAGGTCACATATTATGTATGAAGTTGTTATATATAATGAGTCGTCATCAAGGATCAAAATTTCGTTTCGAACGGTGGGCTCAGAAATGGAAACATTTCGGAAACGTTTCGGAAACATGATGGAAATAGAGAAAAAATGGGAAACATAAAGAAATATTTGGAAACATAAGTCAAACTTTATTAATATATAATTTTAATGCTAATATAACAATAATAGAATATGTTTAAGGGTTATGTATTTATTGGGACTATAGAAGGGATATGTTTAAGGGGTATATGCTTAACCGTATCCTATTCATTAAGGAGAATATATCCAATATCACATTGCCTTTTCTTTTTTTTTTTCTTTTTCTCGAGGCTATTAAGTCATATCCTTTCCTTTTGATGTAATATCTACAAAAAAAAAAAAAAAAAATTCACAATCGCTACTAAAATTCACCCTCTTTAAGTTATACATAAACAACATAAATTAACTATAAATTATATGTCCAATGTTTTTTTTCATATTCAAAATACTTATTTCAATTATTCCCTCTTAGCCTAACTCTCTAAGTGAGAGATATTTTTATTAAAAAAATTGAGTTCCTTTAATAAATCAAAATTTAAAAAGTTCAATAAAAAAGATAATAAATTTATTTAGTGCATGTATATATAACAATAACAGCAATAAATATTAAATACATGTTATTAACTTATTATATAGACCAAAAAAAGAAATTATAAAAATTAATTAACAACCATTCATGTTAATTACTTTTAAATATATAATTTAAGATCTATATATAGTTAATTACAAACATTTTTTCAAATTAGTAATAATGTATATGTTTGTTAAGCCTACAACCTATAAATATATTATAGATATATATATTTTACTCAATAGCTCAAAGGGCCAAAGTCCCATTTTTATATTTCAAACAAATTAATTATAACATAAAACATAAACATCAACATAAATATATATCTATATCTATATCTATATTTAAATCTAATCTAAATCTAAATTACTCAGTTTCGTCGAAGGATCAACCATCTGACTGCCGCACGAGAGAGAGAGAGAGAGAGAGAGAGAGAGAGAGAGAAGAGCATGGAGAGAGAGAGCCGCACAAAGAAAGAGAAAGAGAGAAGGGGGAGGAGATATGGATTTTTTTATTTTCTGTAAAGAAAGAAGAAGATTCGAGCAAAGAAGAGGAGGAAGAAGATGTTACCTGGAGTACTCTATGGCTGGACCTGGGTCCTAGAGGAGCCTGAATTACCAAAACCCAAGCTTAGATCTAAACTTCTGAAGGAGTCAATCTTTTTCTCTTTGTCTTCTATCTCTTCCTTTAGTTTTTTTGAAAATTTTAGCTTTGTTTCGACACACTACAGAGTTTCCATCGAAACAATGTTGTTTCCATCGAAATACACCGAAACAATGTCGTTTCCATTGAAACCATGGAATTTCGTAAATCCATTATTGTTTTGCTTCGGTTTCCAGCGAAACCGAAATGTTTCGGCTGTTTCCAACGAAACGAAACGAAATTTTGATCCATGGTCGTCATGATTGTTTTTTTTCTTTCTATTTTTTGTTGCTATAGGTTGTCTATGCCTTTAGCCTATTTCTCTCTCAAACTCATGTAGGGTTACTGTTCACATTACTCATATACACTTCATACAATATTGCATTAACGATGTTGGCCACAAGAAGGGCATAAGAAGAAATCAAACTTGAGACCTCATGAGTATTTTATTTTAAAATGAAAAACTCTATACAACCTTATCATTTTATATATAAATTTTGTATGAATTCTCTTATAACGCATTCACGTTAAATTTTTTTTTGATATAGCATTACCCTTTATGTTATAGTACTTCAGTTCTGGATGAAATTCACAAGCAATTGAACCTCATAAAAAGGGAGAAAAATAAGCAAATAACCCAGTATTACAAAGGAGTTCACTGACCATAATATGTAATTCATGACAATACCAGTTCTATAAACTTCTATGTGAAGTTAGTTTACTCAAAACTTCTATTCAGACTATAGATCTATCCTTCAACATATAGAGCAAAAAGACCATATAGCAGACATACTAGGAAAATGTTTGGAAAAACTTAATAAAAACCCAACACTAAGTAGAGGTAGATTGGTTGCCGGAACTAGGCAATGTGCCCAGCCAGGCTGGTGGCAGCATCCCAGTTTGCTCATGCACGGTCTGAAACAGCGGTGGCAACATGTTATACATTCCGGCAACCTCCTTCATTGCTCCATTACCACCGCCACTGCCACTGCCGCTGCCGCCGTTAGCACCTGACCAGACGCTGATCTTGGGCTGCAGTCCATTCACTGCTTGTGCATTGATCTTAGCTATTTCTTGGAACATTCCACCATTGATCATTAGGTAATCTCGAACTGCGGCATAGTTTCCGTTCAATTCTTTAAGTAGGCTTCCCAAGTAGAAGCCTTGGGCTTCCGCGAGGGCGGCGATACCTTCGGCTTCTTTCTTCTTGGCATAGAGTTCACCATCTGCTTCCTGTTGGCGCGCATAGAAGGCTGCATCTGCGCTTGCTTTCTGTGCTTCTGCATTCTTTTGCTGCTTGAAGAGAACTGCTTCTGCTTCTTTCTGTTTCTTATACAGCTCTGAATTTGCCTCTTGCACCTTTTGATCAGTATGACATGTTTAGTAACACGAAAAAGAAAAAAAAGAGAGCAAAACTAAAGAAATCAAGCATAAGAACCAAACATCATATGGCGCTGTCAATTTTACTATTATTAGTCATGCATAAAGCATGTATAGACCATAAATTCCAACTCAACAACCTTACACCGTATTACATGGAAATCACATTACATGGAATGGAATGGGTTTTTATGGATCCATTGTATTGGAATTTATATCCAATGGGAGTGAAATTTTGAGTTACTACTAGTTTAGTGAGTCTTTTTTATTATTTTTTTATAACAAGAAACCGTTTTAAGGTAGGGTTTTTTGGACCCACCTCTGCAAGATAAACTTCATATGTGAGGCCAACATAAAGAGCAAACCCACTAACTAAAGAGCGCATAAATACATAGTTTTGTAAGCACTTGCACCAAAATTTTCAATTATTTTGACAATCAAGCAACCTTATGTCTTTATGTGTTTGGAATTCAAAATTTTTTGAGTAAAGAGTGAAAAAAAAAAATAACAAAATAAAAAAATAATTTTTGTTCTCTTTTTTCTCATTTATTTTTTTTTTTCGTTTTCGTCACCAAATTCTTGATCCAAATACATGATTAGGGTTCAGAAATTTTAATGGTTGATCATTGATTCATTCCCTACTATTGGAGGTTGTACTTAGTGATGAATTTCTACCAAACTTATCACAACTGATTGCGTTAAAATGAAATCAAACAGGAATTAGAAGATTTGGCTTACCTTAATGTCATATTCGACGCTGGCCTTGCTCAGGTGCTCAGCCTTGAGTTTCTCCTTTCGAGTCAAAGCATTCTTCTCCTCCACTGCCCTCTGCAACTCAGCCTCCCTCAATGCCACTGCCTTCGCAGATTCCACCTCCGCCAACTGGGCTAATTGATCCCACCCTGCCTTCTTCTTCGCCAACTCGGCGTTTGCCTCCGCCACCTCAGCCCCCCTCTGGTTCTCAAATATCTGCACCTCTGTCCTAACCCTAACTTCCTCCTTCTTACTCTCTCCTTGCCTCCTCGTCGCCGCAACCTTTGTCTCAGCTTCAATCTTGGCCGCGTTCTGTGTTGTCAGCCCTTCTCGTTGCTTTGCCCCGATTTCACCCTTCATCTTTGCCTCCGCAACATCAATCTATACGGCGAAAAAACAATCGAAACACATTCTTGGAAAAAAAAAAAAAAACAAGAATCAATTTAATTATCATGCAACGAAAAGCTACGTACCTTGGCTTGATTGGCGGCCTCCATCTGGGTTTTCTGGCCAAGGTAAGAGAAATACTCGTGACCTTGAACGTCGACCAACTGTTTGACATTGGCATTGTAAATCCGAAGGCCGAATTGGTCAAGTTCGAGTTGAACTTTGTCGAAAACCTCCTTCTTGAACTCCTTGGTGCCCTTGAAGATATCCTCCATGGTCATGGAGGCGGCGAGGACGCGAGTCTCGCCCTCGATCACGCCCTCGACGAGCTCTTTGACGTGGTTGGAGAGCTGGTCGTGGGGAGACATGAGTTTGGCATATTTTAGCATGCTTTCGTCGCACTCGACTCGAGGGCCGATGGTGAAGACCGCCGGGAGGATGAAGGGAAGCTTCTCGGCGCTCATGGCTTGGACTTGGAAGGTGTAGTTCACCGGCGAGATGTCGACCCTGATGCACTTTTGGCCCGGCCATACCCACTTCTTCTTGGCGAGCTTTATGTCTGCGATTCCACATCCAGTGATGGCAAGGAACTCTGAAGGACCAGCAATCCAATACATGTTTGATCTAGACAGAGAAGACTAAGAAAAACTATCACGAAGAAAGAGAAATTATAGAGTTCTTGTGAGAAAGTAAAAAAAATTTTGATAGACTGAATAAGTAATTCTGTCTCGATCCTTTGTGCTTATATAGAGGGATTTGGATTCCTTTCCATGGTTGCTATAGAGTTTTAATAGGAAACGTATTACCAATCACGCGAAATTTCCAGGGACGTTCTGTAGCCTAGCACTAGTTATTCAGGCCGTTTGATAGACCTTTTTTACCTAACTTTTTTTAATTGATGAGCAGAAAGGTTAATTTTTTTATTTCTTTACTTTTTGTTTTTTGTTTTTTTACTTATTTTTAGTTTATAAAATAAAAAAAAAAATAAATAATTTTTAATTTTTTCACTTATAAATCAAAAAATCAAAACTAAAAAAATAAAAAAATAAAAACATTGTACTAAAGGGTCTCTTTTGAAGCAAAGGTTTCGCTATTATATGGGTCAAATACCCGTTTAACAGATGGAGTACCCACCCAGAGTGGATGAATAAGAATACGTAGTGTCCGGGAGTACTGAATAGTTGCTCCACTAAACTGAGACAGTAGGATTCGGAAACGAGGTCAAGTGAATGGCAAACTTCCTATATCGAACGAATTGGGATTGTCTTGCGGCCGCAGGATTATTTTAATATGTAGTATATTTGTCTTATATAAATTAATTTTTTTTAAAATACAATTAACAAACAGTCAAATTAATGAGGTAGATAAATAAATTTTATTTATTTTTATTATTTCAATACTTGATATTAGAATGGGTTAATATTACAATTTTAATTTTTAATTTAATATTTTGAGTATTAATAAGAAGTTATAAAAAATATGTTTAATAATTGAAATATATCAAGTATTACAAAAGTATCACAAATAAATATGACAGGATGCTAATAAAGATACACAAATCATAAGTTATACAAGATTTTTCTATGATTGATAAAGTCAAATAAGTTTGATAGTCAATAATTGTACTACTATAATTATATATTAAATATGGAATTAATAATATATTTAAATTATATTAAAATCTATCTAATTTTCAATTGAGAGTTTTTTTTTAAAGTATCATACCTAAAACATTTAATACGTGTACTACATGATCCTACTAAAAAAAACGAATATTTTTCATTAGGTTTAAAATTTGGACGAAAAACAAAATTTTTTTTTATTATTTATACATACGTACAGTTATTATATGTAAATCTCACAAGTATTTACTAACTACGATTATAGATGACTTTGTTTTGCATTTGTTTTATTGTCTTTTTTTTTCTATAATTTTTGCAAATATTCTTTGATACGGTAAGGAAGAAAAAAAAATTTTCGTTTTTCTATTATTAAATTTTTGTGGCCCTAGTTTTGTAAATTCTTTCATTCAATTTGAATTTTCTACCAACAAAAACCCCGGAATTACCGTCGTACCACAAGGCCTTTGCACTTGGCAGGCAAGGAAAAAGGGCATAGACAACATGCTTCGACTCTCGAATCCTGTAAATATTATGCCAAGCATGTTTTTAATACTTAAATACTCTAACATAATATTCGCATTCAATTGTACTAAGATTCTGACATTCCTGTCTGATATAAATACGCGGGTTATGAATGGAAGGACAAATTGAAACTTTACACACCAAAAAAAAAAAGAAAAAACCTCCTAACTTGCAAAGAATTTGGTGAACATTTCATGAAGATCCCCCCCTTCTTTAACCTCACACAAGTTGCCATCTTATTTGATTTCACACAGCAGGAAGAAGAAGAACAATGTACCCTTAGATCCTTATGTCCCTTGAGTGCTATTTCTCGAGGACTCTATTCGCATTGGTGAGATATTGTCATCCTTGATTTCATCTGATTTTGGCAGCTGTTCCACCGTATTCCCTGCTTCAAGGCACACCATCAAATCTCTAAGCTGCATATACATGCCAAAAGATTCATCAGTGGTTTGAATGTATGCAACAAAAACATTGGAAGGCTAAGCTAAGCTTGTGATTTGACTGAGTACCTGTTCCTCCAATTCTCGTATTTTATCATCCTTCAGTCTTAAAGCCTTCTTCTCCCTGGGATATTAGAGGGAGGGAAATGAGGGCAACTAGAATACATACTTGTAAACATCAATTTCTCAAATAAGATTAGCAGGTCTGTGGTTTCCTCAAATGAAAAATAGTAGTACTTGGTTTTTGGAACTTCCACAGAAGGGGTCTGGTGATGGCCCCATATATATTCTATCTATCATCACCAGACAATATTATGATGTTTTTTTTTTTTGTAAACAATAGGATGATTCATAAACCAGAGGGAAAAAAATTTCTTCCCTTTTTTCCTTAATACTTTTCTGGCCAAATGCAAGATACACCTGGGAATGTCAATCTCTTTAAAGAACAATTAAGAGGAGTAAGATTTGGTTAGCTAAATGGAAGGGAATATGGTGGAACAGCACGACACTGTCAAGTAATATCAATTACATAGCCTTAATAATTCAATGTCAAACATCACAAGCGAATTTATTTTCATAACGCAAAACTCGCTTTGTAATTTTCCAACAAATCAATATGTTGGAACGGTAAGGACAATGTACATGTAACAGAGAACCCAGTTTAATTCTCAATGGTTTCCCTCAATATAAAATTTTCATTCTAGACTGGTAGCAGAAGACATATCCCTAGACAAGGTTAAATCTATCATAAAATGACACTCAATATGACTTGAGGTAATCAGAAAGACATCTCCACAAGAGGATTCTCAATACATTACTAATCTCCCCCATGACTACTGAATATTATAAACATCATATTGCGTCTTTACCATATCAAGGACCTCCACTCTATAAATCTGACTTTTGCAAAAGATTGAAAAGAATAGTTTATGTTTAATTCAAATCTCCACGCACGCATGGGGAGGGGGGAGGTAGTTATACCTTTCTTCAATTTGCAATATCTTTGCTTTCCATATCTCCTGGTTTTTCAAAAGATTCTCATTGATCTACATGCAAAAGGAAAACAATTAGAACATTTCGTCTCATCAACAAAAACAACAAGCCTACTTGTCAAATTATCTAATTTATCTAATAACTAACTGAGATAAAGATACTGAAACCCCACTCATGAGCGGCAAAGGAAGATACCTCATCAAGAAATTTCTTCTCTTTGACACATTTATCCAGCTTGGTTTGCATCTTCTGCAGTTTCTGATTGCCGCTGACGGCCTTCTCAACAGCTTCCAATATTTCCCTTTCAGTTTCTTCTTCGACTTCTAGGAGTAAAGACTCAAAATACTAGCAGCAAAGCAGAGGCTATTAAATTCAATAAGCAGACAAAAGTCATTCTCCTAAATATTCAACTGTCTGCACCTACCAAGAAATCATAATCGACTAGCAAAAGCAAATATCATAAAATCCAATTCCAGAGACCCCTTACACCTATCAGTTGGAAATGTCGAGTTGAATATCAAGCTCAAGCATAAAACTGAATCCTGAATCGTCAGGTAATGAAAATGGAAGAACTTACTATTTTTTGGCTCTCAAGCTGGGTGGTAAGAAGTTCATTGTACTCATTGACAATCTGCAGACATGGTTTAAAATGAGAGCAGCAGATTAGAAGCAAATAACGGAACCGAGAAAACTGAAAGAATCAAGTAAACATGAAGAACAAGAGTTGCAATGAGAATCTTCAGAAAAACATTACATTTTCAACTTGGCCATTCAAGAGAGCCTCACTAAATCCAGGATCTGTACTGTTGCAACTGCCACAACCATCATCAGCATGCGCACAATAGTGATTCAGCTCAACCAACTTCCCATCAGTTTTGGATTGAATCAAACGATGAACATAGTTGTCACCAACATAATCCCACACACGTTGTGTTTCCAATTCAAGGGAGTAGCAGTGTTGTGTTTCTTTCCAGTGTTTTATAGCATGTCCTTCTCTATACCTTCAACAAAATTTCCAAAACAAGAAACTGGAGTCAGTAATAATGCTCACCTATCCTTTCTAGGGAAAGTATAATCAACTCCACAGTTGAATGAAAAATAACTAATTACCTTCCGCAGCCAACAAAACCACAAATAACACAAATCCAGACATTCTCAGAAGTTTGACAAACAAAACATATTGACTTTTCCGGCTGCTGCTGGCAATACCGGCATACCTGCAATAACATGTAGAGACCAAGCCAACCCTATTACCTTTTCCATAATTGCATGTGTGAGGAAATGTTTTACATCTGACGAGATAATATACATAACCCGTTGGAAGTTTAGAACAAGTTGGACAATAAAAGAAAAACACAACCTCCAAATACATGATAGGACCCAGTTGCACAGCATGATTACTGCCATTCAATATACACAATGTTTCCTACCATCCTTTTTTTTTCTTTTAATGGTTGGAGAGGTGTTAAAGCTTGATAGGCTATTCAACTCTAAGCAAGCTTGGTCTACTAACAAAACCATGAGATGATATAAACTCATAAAACTTCCATTGGTTGACCCAACTCTCAGAGGGCAAAGGAATACCTTTCTTTCACATCATATGGACAGACATTTTTTTTAATTAGAATTAAAATACCATCACAATACAATGAATAAAAATCAAACAAACATTAGATGGCCTGACACACAAAGTTAACTATATCATGCCAAGATCTAGAATCTCAACTGGAAGAATTATTTGGTTTGTCGTCGATTGTAAAGGATATGACGTGGAGAAGCAACTCAACTTAAATTGCTGGAGGAACTTTAAGTTACTTAGCCAACCAAAAAAAGAGTGAAAGCCATCTCATGCCAAGAAAAACCATAGGAAAAAGCAAAGGCCTGAACTCCAATTCATAAGAAGATGCACCACCTTTGCATCATCACGCACAAGCTAGTTATATTTTAGTGCCAATGTACTCCCAGCAAGATATCTATAAGAACAGAAAGTCTGCATGCTCACATACATTGTGTGCATGCATATCAATGCTGACGCCTGACAGTGTGGCAATTCATGTACACCAATTTCTTTAGAACAACAACAATACAAGTTACTTACGGGACAAGAAGAATCTGTCCATTTAGATATACATGAGCAATGGAAAGAATGATTGCAGATAGTTATCAGAATTCCACCCATGTCTTGGTCCAGTCTTTCTGCAACATAGGAGAAAAATAAGAGAAATCCAAACACACTATAAGACTAAAGATCAGCTCCCCATTCCACAACTTCAATTGGCTTGAAACAACCATAAACAAATCAATGTGCTTAATAAAGGAAACAAATAAGCAGGAATTCAGATACCCTCAATAGAAGTTTGGGATAAACAACTGCATGACAGAATTCTTTAAACATCAATTGCTAGACAAGTACAGCTTCCTGAGGTCAGAATATAAAATACTAATTACAGTAAATATATCACTAACTCACCTATCCAAAAAAGTGAAAACTATTAGGCTCCATTGCCTCCTAACCTGGAGGCAAATCCATAAGTGAAAAGAGGAAATACTGACTTTTCCTGAGTTCCCCCCTCCCTACATTGATAGTAAAACAAATTTTCTTGTCTACTTGTGCTTTTTCTGCACTGTGATTGTAAAGGAAAATACGCAACAGGTTTCTGTTGCTTCTTATTTCCTTATTACACGTGTATAAATCACTAAATGTCGATCTACCCAAAATTTTCTTATTCATTAATTATAATTAGTTGAAAAGTTAAAATACAAAATATGCTATTATCCTCGAAAGAAGTGCAATGCGCTTCTATTAACTTTGCAAACAAGCTTCCAATCTTTATGAAGTATGTAACTTCCGTCATTAGCAACAAAAAAATTATTGATGTGCGAAATCAAGAATAAGAAACATACCAAGACAGACTGGACATGTGGGCTGCTCTATAGAACTTGCAGGGGAGGTCTGTGCATGTTCAATTGAACCTGTGTATTGTACATCAACTGTAAAAAGTACATGACAAACCTCCACCTGTATTCAAGTACAGAAAAAAAGCAAAAAGAAAACATATCAAAGGACAATAAAGGAAGATGACAAGATTTTAATCCTTATGAGCAAAGCAAACCTCAAGAGATGAATAGCGTCTCCCATTGAAATGCTTGTAGAAAGCATCAGTTGAGCTCTGATCATCAAACCTTATCAAGACAGTATACCGATCCTCCACTCCATCATTCCTAGACCCTCAAGCAAAGCATAAAACAATCAAAACCAAATTCAATGAAAACTAAATAGCACCTAATTACATACTAAACGCATTAAGTTTCTAAATTGAACCTGACAATTCGCATTTCCAACATATGCTGAATGAATGAACCACAAAACTGACAGAAATCTGCATATGTCATGTGATTCGGCACTCCAAGCACACAAACTAGAGTTTTTCTTCCAACCTTTATAGCATTAGAAATATACATAGACAATCAGTAGATTCTTCAACCTCAAGGTCATGTCTTCCAAAATTAGATTGGATTCAAGAACGAATAAGAAGCAAAATATCCTAATATAGTCATTTAATGTGGTGTTTCAAGTTTCCAAAATAATTCCTTAGACTTCTACTCAAGTCATAACACATTACATTTGAAAGCAATACTGCCTAAAACAAGATGGCTAGTTTTTAACAAGAGAGAAAAAATAAATTTCATTAGTCATATATCATGCATCAAAATTTTGAGGTTTCAAGTTTCCTAAATATTGAAGTGCCACATAAATGGGGTATAAATAAAGGCAATCATGTTTTGCTTATTTGCTGAGAAAATGTAGATATTAAATTTTTTAATCTTAGATATTCCACCATTCAATGTCAACAAAAAAAAAAAAAATCTAACTGGTAAAGCTGACCTATGTTGAATTTGTCTATTCTATCCTCAGTGTTATAGACAACTAGACAGTTGGTTAAGAGGAACAAATTCTTTTTCAAAAACGAATGTAATTTAAACCAAGGGGAACAATTTCAAGGTTTCAAGTTCCTACAGGAATTTGCCAAGAAAACAGAGAACACCAAATAGATTTCACATAAAAGAATCCTGGTAACCTCGGATAAGTACAGGAACTAGGTTCTTCAGGTCCCAGTTAACATATTGTTACAGTACCAAAGTTTTCAAATGCTTTTTCCTTCAATCACATTTCACAGCAACCAACATATCCTAAGACCCACAGTTCTACACATCACATACAAACTAAACATATGGAAAAAAAAAAAAAAAAATAAGTTGAAGAAAACAGATTATATGAACAAAAGAAGATTTAACACGAATGACTAAACCCTAAACAAAGGAAAATGACAGTTTTCATCAAGTGATCAAAATTTCAAGTATGCGTACGGAATTATAACCATACGCAGATGAACAAAATTGACCGGTTCAGATTTCAAGAAAGAAGGAAAGACTAATATTACAGGTAGTTCGGAAGACGATGATGCGAAGTCGTCGCGGTAGAGGTGCATGACACCTCTGGTCTCTTCAATTCTAGGGTTTCCAGAAGAGAAATGGAAGGCCTGAGTGACGTTGGATGCGGAGGCGGAGTCGCTGAAGTCGCCGGGTTGCGGAGGTGGCGGCTGGAATACGTCTTCCCGCGAGGCTCCGGCGACTGCGCTAGCACTGGTTGAGGTGGCCTCTGACATGGCTACTAGAGACAGATCATAGAAGCAGACGACTTGTGTACTTTCGCCAGAGATGAATGAATGTTATATACAGTCGGAGAGGAAGAGCGATTATCGCATACGGTCAAGATGCAAAAACGTAACTTGTGGAGTCATTCACAAATCGCCACGTATTCAACGTAGCAAGGTCTTGTGCCCCAGTTGGTAGGATCCAATGTTGTAACAATTGCAGCTTACATCCGCTAGCCATTTTTTGGCCCTTTTTTGTCTGTGCCAACTTTAGGTTGTAGCTTGAGCGAAAGTCATACAGGGTGTGCGTTGTTCGTTCACGTTAAACCCAGCACCAGCACCAGCACCGATCCGATGTTAATAGATTTTAAAATTTTAGGTTCAGAATCGAATCAAATCAACTCGGCTCGAATTAATTTTATGGCCCACGTTGGGTTAGGTCGGATTCACTCTTTATAATTTGAGAAATAGTTTTTTATTTAAAAGTAAGAATAATGTTGCTTTTTTAATTTTTTTAAAATAATTAAATAATAATATATAAACCCAATAAAATACAAAAAAAAAAATAGTTTAAAGACATATATGTAATATTTATAAACTTTGTTACATATATAGTTTGGGTCTCGGGTTAGGTCAGGTCAGTTCGATTCAAATCAAATCTAAAAAATATCAACCCAAAAACCAAACTAAATTTATCAGTTTGACATTGTTTAAACTCAAAAGTGAACTAAACCCTCGACAGACCCGAATAACCCAACTCATAGCGACCGGATTGGTTCAATTTTTTAATTTTTCAGTTCTTTTGTGCACTCTTAGTCAGAGTCAACTAATGTGGTTGAAAGTAAATAAATAATCCCTTATAATTTAAAATTATGTACAAAATCAATGAAATAATATCTCTAAAAGTACAACTATTTATTTTAATATAAAATGACAAAATTATGTTTTTAATGCGTCATTTTGGAGAGACAAAATGACAAAAATAACTTTGTAACAAAATTGCCATTAATTAACGGTTTTTGTCACAAGTCAAAAAGGAATATGTTAGCCCTTTTAAACCCTGGACTACAAAATAACTCCAAAGTCATAACATTCTTATACAATCTATGAATGTTCTATAATCTATTAGTGTCATTGATATATGAAAACTACAACGGGAAGATCTAGGGTGAAGTTAGATTTAGCAGCTATTATATGCATGGAAAGATGTAGGGATTGCAGCCGCGAATTTGAGCCACGTTCGTGAGACTTGTTACCAGTTATGAGCCCAAAACTAAGGTCTCATAATAGACTATATGACATTGATATGTAGAAACATATGCTATTGATATTTCTAAACTCGCAAAAAAAATAATAGTTGCTATATTCAAATAAAAGCAAAACAAGTCCAAAATCCCAATACTCTGAATGATTATAGCAATAATTAGTTCCATGTTACAACAGCCCTTTCCAACGAATGTCTCGGATAAACATTAAAAAACACAACTAATAATCAAGATAGAACACCTAAAAATGCTGGCCAAGGTAATTCTAAAATCTGCAAACTATTGCAAGGTTGGGTTGATGTGAAACAGAAGAATAAGAGGGACCTTGAGAAACTTGCAACAATCCTGAACTAGATTCAAGTAATGTATGTCTAACCGAGCACCAAATCTCAATCTCAAGATCCTCTTGGAGCACGCAAATACTGTTGGACTTATATGAGCACCTTATATTAGTGCTAATCTTGTTGGAATTCATACGGCAGCAGGAATTTTAGGATCTATCGACTTCAGCACCTCTTCACCCATTTCCTTGCATCCAACCAATTTCTGAAGAAATAAGCATGTCCATGTAAAGTCAAATCAGAAAAATTATTTTAACATTTGTAAAGAATTTCAATAGCAACTAAACATGAAGGCCTGACTTGAAATTTCAAAGTTACAATACAAAAATCGCTATAACTATAATTTACTATACTAAAGTGGAAGTAGTTTTCTATTGGCTAATAACCATTCCTCCCTATGAATTAAGGCAAGCAAATGGACCAATCAGGATCCTCTATTTGCAGGTTCTCATCAAGGAAAATAAAGATTACGTGTCATATAGCTTAATGCCAGGACAAGGAAACAAAAATGAAGCCTCACAACTATATGATGTTAAATTACACTTTTCTTTCTCTTCTGCTCCTGGACTCTCAAAACTTTTAAATGTTTAAGTTCCATTTTTCTGTCTCTTCTACTCCACAACTACAATACCAGACAGCAATACACCACCAATAAAGATGGCGGAGGGTATATGCACGCAATTGACTATAGTGAAAGGTCCACAAAAGAAAGAAAAGAAAATATACATACATTTCCTTCTGAGTATATGTCACCAGTTCGGAGTCCCCTATTCAAAGTATCCAACACTGCAGCCTCAATTCTTTGGGCAGCCTTCTGTTCCCCTAAGCCATACTTCAAAAGCATAGCAGCACTGAGCACTGTTGCTAAAGGGTTTGCCTTATCCTGCAAATGCTCCATAAAATTCACTTCAATTCAAAAAAACAATAAAATTGAAAGCATTTATTTTCACAGGAAAGAAAATTGAACTGTCATGAATTTAACCTGTCCGGCAATATCAGGAGCAGACCCATGTATGGGTTCAAATAGTCCAGGTCCCTACAGTAGAATAATTGCCAAAAAAAAAAAAGAAAAGGAAAAACAAATGTTCAACTACATGATAACTCCCATTTGTGACAAAATAATAACACCGCAAAGGATTTGTTGGGAACAAACATCCACAACTAAAATCTTGTAGAGCAAGCAAGTGATTAGCCAATACCGCTTCTCCAAGACTAGCAGATGGAAGCATCCCAATACTTCCCGTAATCATTGAAGCCTCATCCGATAAAATATCACCAAATATATTGTTTGTTACAATTGTGTCAAACTGCAAGAGTTTATGGTCAGAGATACAAAACCTACAATTTCATCAATTGCGGTGAAGAGAGAAATAACACAAACTTTGTAAAAATAAGGCAAACCTGTTTTGGATTACGAACAAGCTGCATTGCGGCATTGTCAACATACATGTGGGAGAGTTCAACATCAGGGTACTCTGAGGCTATTGTCATTACTCTTTTCCTCCAAAACATTGATGCCTGGCCAATGTCATGAAATAATGAAACTTCACAAATATGGAAACGAATTTCAGCCTCATGTAATTTTTTTTTTTTTTTGGTACAAAAATGTTTACGGTGAGGGGAGGCTACTCCAGTCCAAGGCCAGGGCAAGCCGCAGGCCTCTATGAGCACTTACATTGGATTTACAGATTGCCTGCTGAGGGGGACTGCTGGCAGCGGGAATCAAACCTAGGTTTTCTCAAGTGAAGTGCCCGATCCTTACCAACTAAACCAACCCTGTTGGTCAGCCTTGTGTATTTACCAGTATTATAAGTTTCCATAGAAGCAAAGATGAACGTTTAGAATTGATGTACAAGTACATTTATGGAGTTGTTGTATTCTACTTGGACTCTTCTAAAATGTATAAAGTACCTATGTCAGACACTCGACACTTGCACTCTGATACTTGAGTAAGGTATGAGCATAGATATATCTCCGATATTTATTGTTGGATATTCACCTAACACAAATATTTATAATTCGAGTTTACTATATAAATATGGACGAAATTCCCATATTACACATGAAATGCTCTATAACACCTTGTAAACACTATTTTATTCTAGAAAATAAAAAAAGTATGTTAAGAAACATGAATATTTTGCCATGTTCACGTGTCCTTGGACATGAGAACGAGAATTAAACGAATTAGACATTTAGATACATACCTGCACCCTAATCCATGTAACATATCTCACAACTTTACAATTTATGATATTCCATCCTTACTCCTACATACAAATTTCTTTAGAAGGGAACTTTCAGAATGCAGACCAAAAAGATGATTGATTAGAAGGAACCCAGAGAACATGATCATGTAGAGCAAAAAGATGGTCGACCTATAGACTACAATCCAACACTTCCCATTACATGGTTTTTTTTGTGTCTGCGGTGTTAGTGATAGATCTATACTTGTCCTTTCTGTCTTCTAACTCTTTCAAAAGGTTCTGCATTATGCGTCTACATAACATTTACGGAGAATGATTATAATATCAACCCGTAGAATGTGATTTGAGATACCCTGAATCCTTCACCTCAAGCATCTTGAGAAAGGCAGCATGATACAACCCAAAGCTTTAGACATTCTAAAATAAAGGGGTCATTTAAAGGGCGATACGCTTCTAAAAGAAGCAAGGCAAAACAGAAGCCAAAGCATAAACTGGTGAGAAACAAAAACATAAAGCTTTTTGTCGAACATAACCCTCTGTAGGAGGGAGTACCCCTATTGGCACCACTGCTACAGTGTGACGTCAACTGTTCTCATAATTACTAACTCCATTTCAATGGCATCAGTTAAGGAAAAAGTAACAGCACAATTGGAAAAGGTCTCCTGATTTTCAGGGTAAAACAAAGGAAAATAAGTTCTCAAACATATACAAGGAAGCTCACCAATCTCAAAATATTATTTACCAATGTATTAAATAATGTTGGTACAAACCTGCCAACCATTTCTTATTTTTCCACTTTCTATTGGGATGTATATGATAGTGAAATTAAAGTAAAATTTCCAAATAACACCGTAAATGGAAAAAGTGATACCATAAGATGTGAAAAGTACTTAAAAAAAATTAAATGAAGGGGAGAAAAGAACTTTACTACTATGAAGCTACCTCCAAGACATTTGCCTTATCAACAGAACAGAGTTTCCCACGACGCTTCCGAGCAGTCTCAAACGCAATGCGAGCAATACGGTCAATCTAGCAAGAAACATTTTTCACATCAAATAAAAGATAATGGAGAAAATTAGTATGCACAAAATATTCAATGACAAGTAAAACTAGGCTTCTTTGAGATGCAGGGGCTGTCCAGGAAACTTAAAATCACAGTCAGATGAGGATAGTCTAACTCTAAAAGCACTTTGTTATTCTTTAAGTGATGATGTGCCAACCTAATGTTGAGTTAAGGTTAATACTTGTTGACTCAAGGTTAATTCCCATGTTGATTTTGATGATAACTAAACCTTGTGTTATTTTACTAATGAATCTACTTAGTGTGCAGATTAATAAAGTTCATAACTTAGACTTAAAGTTAAATCTTAAGTCTAATACATATCAAAGAGTATGCACAACAAGTTCAAGAAGCAAGCAATGAATTCAAAGAGTTATGCAATGAACCAAATAGAGAATTGTCGTCTATTTCTACTTCAAACATATGTTCCACACTCGAAGAGATTGAAGGTGTTCAATTAAAGCTTCTTTCAAGTTTGCATAGTTTCAATGAAGATTGATTTGCACTAGACTAAAGACTTCATCAGAATATGCAAAGATCAGTTGAGGAGGTGCAATACTCAGTTGAAGATGTATTGTCTGTTGAAGAGATTGTAAATGCCTCGAGAGATGATTACATCTAGTATGCAAAGATCAATCTCAGATTATGTGATTGAAGTTGCTCACAATAAATATCTGATTTCTACACGGAATCCAAGTGAAGAATTCTTCTACAGTGTAAAGAATCAATGAAGATTAGATGTGTGAAGAGATTTCAACAAGTCTGCAAAACTCTCATTGAAGTGATCTTTAATGAAGAATGAAAAATTACTAACAAAGAGAGGAAATCAGAAATGAAGCATTGTGAAACTCTACGTAGCTGAGGAAGCTTTGGAAATGAAGAAGAAAAGATGAACATTGATCTAATAAAGCTTTGACTGTTTGAGATTCAAGAAGAAGATCAATATCTAATGATTGATTCAATCCAAATTGAATAGAAGTTAACTCTGATGAGTTAAAGAGATTTGATTGATCATCATACCCAAAAGATATACTCCTTGAAGATCTTATACCTATGCTAAGATGATCTGAATCATTGAAAGATAGAATACTGAATTCTGGACAATAAGGGGACTCATGGAAATGAGGAGTCACCTCCTGATCACAGACATAAAAGGTCTGAAGACAAAATGGGTAATGAGGGGACTCATAAAAGTAAGGTGTCACCTCTTGCACACAGAAACAAAAAGGCATGAAGACAAACTAGACAATGAGGGGACTCATGGAAATGAAGTGTTGCCTCTTGATCACAGAAGCAAAAAGCCTGAAAATCAAATAGATAATGAGTGGACTCATTATCATGAAGTGTCGCCTCATGGAGTCAGAAGTAAAAGGCTTGAAGATGAAATGAACAATGAGCGAACATATCAAGACAAAGAGTCGCCTCTTGACTGCAGAAGTAAAAGGCTTGTAGATAATATGATCAATGAGCGAACATGAAGATGTGAAGACAAAATGAACAGAGAGTCCCCTCATTGACATGAAGAGGGAACTCATGAACTCAGTGAACATCGTCTGGTAAATGTGGAAGCAGGAAGTGTCGACTCCACAGACCTAGAGCCGACTCCCTCTGATATAACGGCTATTTTTCTTAACGTTATAACGGACTGGACGTGCATTTATGATACTCAACCACCTCTAACGGATGGAATCAATGCAAGGGTATATATACTAGCCTCCAACTGCATTTATACAGGAGAATCAAGAGGAAGAAACAACTAGAGACAAGAATCACTGATCAACCTGATATTCCTGAACATTCTTCCTGTTTCATTCTTGAGTGAGCTTTGATTGTAAATCTACTATTGCTAGAGAGTTTGTTTGTTACTTGTATATTCATATACACTTGTAATTGAGAGCTTAAAGAGTTCTCTTGTGTGAAGCAAAACTCTTGTAAGTTTGAGTGGAGCTTGGACAAACCCACTTGGAGATTGAAGAGCTCGGTGAAGAGTTCTTTGTAGAGTGAGCTGAGCACTTTGTCAATCAGCAGCCCATTTTGTAATAGGTGATTACATAGTGGAAGAAGACTTCAAGGAAGTCTTGGGGTGAGGACGTAGACCACGGTTTGTGGTTGAACCTCGGTAAATCTGTGTCTCTCTTCTATTGCTCTATTTTCTTTGCTTCCATTGTTAACATTGTTTTGCACATAGATTAATCATTGCTATAATTGTTTAGGTTAATTTTAATTAATCTTAACTTATATTAATCTTCAAAAAACCCAATTCACCCCCCCTCTTGGGTTGCCTATTGGACCAACACCTAATCCACTCAAAAAAATTATCAAACAGTCCCCAAATCTAAGATCTGTAGAAACACTCAAATGTAAGAGGATTTTTAGCCTAGGTTAGGATAAATATTTTGAATTATCCACTCTTTGAGAGTTTGGGTGCCTTTGAGGCTGTGTCCTGAGCTTTTTGTAACATCCTATTTTTGGTAATAAAAACTCTTACCAAAAAACAAAAAAAAAAAGAAAAAGATATTATCTTCTCTTTCAGTGGGCAAAAGAATTTTACTATCCATTATCCTTCTGTTTGACCTTCGTTATTCCTCTACAACAAAGCAATACAAGTAGTGCCAAAAAAGTATGCAGTCCCTTGTAAACCCAATAAAGAAATTTTCATTTATTAACACCATAGACTATTTTTTTTAATAATTGACACCATAGGACTCTATTCCACTTTCACTCATACATAAGCCATGCATCAAAAACCCAAATAGATTTCACCTGATATCAACTTTTATTTGATCTGGACTATAATAAATGGTATCCTAGAAAACTAACAACATTGAAGTCATAAAAAATAATAAAATTGTAAGGGGTACATGCAAGTAAAATTCTGGCATTTACATGTATGTTCAATAAAAGAGAAAGTATCAGAAATCTACCTCATAGGTTGCATAGACCTCAGTGTTATAACCAATCTCCTCACCATTTTCATTTGTGCCAAATCCCCGTGGTTTTCCAAAATAAATACCTGCAGTCAGGAAAATAAAGGGTAGCATGACAATCGGGAAAAAACAAAATAAATGGTAGCATAAAAAACCAGAAACATAAAAATACAAACGAACAAAAGGAAGAAAGACAAATAAAAATAAATAAAATTTAATCTGCATCTATGTTACATTGAAAATGGGTACGAGTGTAAGGTGTGGGTATATGTCTAATTGTCGGATTCATTGAATTTCCATGTCCAAAGATAGGGTGATACGGCAAAATATTCATGTTTCCTAATATACTTATTTTATGAGATAAAATAATATTTACAATGTGCTATTGAGCAATTCATGCATAATACGGGAGTTTTATGCATATTTATATAATAAATTTGAATTACTATATGCTTTTTTTTTTTTTTTGAATTTTAACTATACATGTCGAACACATGTCCCATACCCATAGTCATACCCATACCCATACCCTTACTCATATGTCGGAGTCGAAGTGTCGGACATTTCATACATTTTAAAAGGGTAAATGTGAAATAGATCTAAGTGACCTTAGTTGAGACCAAGTACACTAACCTCCTGTAAGCTCCCTTACAACCATGAGGTCAACGCCTTCAGCAACCTCTTTCTTTAAAGTTGAAGCATCTACTAACTGAAAAGGTAAAAACAGAGAATGAGCATCTAAAGCTAGCAAATTATATCTAGTATATTTCATATAGATACATTATAGCATAGAAACTAGCGCGATAATGAAAGTAACAAGACTATCTCTCGTTCAATGGGCACACATGAACAGTCATTCTACAAAGACAATGCTTAAGGTTATACAAACTCAAGGAGTTGCTTGTACCACAGTCTTCTTCATTTCAATTAACACGCAAGTTTCCTTTGACAAAATTTCACTGCATAAAAGAGTCGTGTTCACATCTGAAACCTTGTTATCTTTGAGTCTTTGACCAGAGACATTTTACAGAACTTTATTCTCCCCTTATCAAGGAGTTGTAGCTGTGTCCCTAGACAACGATATTAGATATATGCATAATATAATAGTGAAGTTCACACCTTTAAGAATGTAGTGATTTAGGAGAAAGAAATAAATTCACAACTGACATTCATTTCATAATCAAACCTCAATACATTTAGAACATGGGGCAATAGATCAGAAATCTGCATGACTTAAGCGTAATAGGCCACAGATTACCTGTGGCAGAACAGAAGCTGGCCTCAAATTTGCAAAGACCTTAAGACCTTCCCGCAGCTGAAGTAATCCAGTCTCGGGCTTCAGATGTTTTTGGTTGTTATCCCATTTATACCTGGAAACCAAAAATTATGTGGCACAGAGACTTTACAAAAAATTCAGAACCAAATGACTGATCAGCTAGTAGCAAATAACGTAGAATGTAATGAAATGAATCACCCTCCAATTGCGCCAAGAAGAACAGCATCAGATTGCTTTGCAGCAGAAAGGGTCTCCTCCGGCAGTGGCACTCCAGTCAAATCCAAGGCAGCCCCACCCATAGGCATCTCCTTGAACCCAAATTCAATCCCTAGAACAAAATGTCCATTATATCTTACTGTAAAACCCTAAACCCCGAAAAATAACAATTATGTTTGGTTTCTGAAAATAACGTTGGAAACTTTGAAGATTAAACTCTTCATTATTGATGACCTCAAGAACGACATTAAGCCCAGCAAGCAATTGAGATTAAACATATTATTTTCTTATCTTTCTCCTCTGTTTTCTCATTAACCAAACGGCAAATCAAGTTCGGGCTTTTGAGATAAGGGTTTATAGTTTACCTTCGAGAGAGCCAGCGAGCTGGAGGACGTTCTTGGCGACGGAGATGACTTCGGGCCCGATGCCATCGCCGGGGAGCAGAGTTATGCTGTATCGTCTTGTGGCAGTGGTGGCGGAGCAGCGGATCGTAGAGAATTTGGCGGCGTGTTTGGATACAGATTTGGAACGGAACTGTTGGGGTCTGAAATGTCTCGTATTGAGTTGCAGAGAAGCCGCCATTGTTTGATTAAAGAGAACTGAAAGGCTCAGGACAGAGAAGTACTGGCGAATCTTGCGAAAGGAAAAGAACTGTTTGGCTGGGCATTAATAAGTCCGCTAGACTCGACTTACCAAACGAGTAACTCCGGTCCGGTTTTTTCCTTTGCCAAACAGTCCTGAATGTTTGAGGTACTCGTGTGAGAGAGCTGTCGACCTAGTTCTCTGTTTCTCTGCGTTTAAGTTCTTCATGTCTTGCGAAAACCCCAAACAATCGAAGATTAAAACGATCGAGAATGGTTTCTTCAATCTCTTCTCGATGCCAGTTTCTTCGCTTGCCTCAGCCTCTTCTCTGTCAGATTCAAAATTTTCTTAGTTTTCATTCTCACCCTCCACAAAATCCATCTTTTTCTGCAAGACCCTCCCAAATCGAGTCATGTTCTGGTCCTAACAATCCAAAATCAGCATCAAACTCTGTAACTCACAGCAATTCGTTTCATAAACCCTCTAAAAAAGCCAATTCAGTCGATTTCGACCAGAACGCAGTACTCGAAACACTCTCATGTTACGGCAATGACTGGAAACGCGCCGTCGAATTCTTCAACTGGGTCGAAAGCGAGTGCGATTTCGAACACTCCACCGAAACCTACAATCGAATGATTGACATTTTGGGTAAGTTCTTTGAGTTTGATCTTGCCTGGAATTTAATTGGACAAATGCGAAAAATTGCGTATTCAATGCCAAACCATACCACATTTCGAATACTTTTCAAGCGCTACGTATTAGCACACCTTGTAGAAGAAGCAATAAGCACTTATCATCGAATAGAAGAATTCAATTTGAAGGATGAATCGTCGTTTTCGAATCTAATTGATGCACTGTGTGAGTACAAACATGTGATTGAAGCTGAAGAAATGTGCTTGGGGAAGAACAATAACAAGGCCTTGCATTTGTATATGAACACGAAGATATATAATATGATTCTTCGAGGGTGGTTCAAAATGGGGTGGTGGAGAAAGTGTAGAGAGTTTTGGGAAGAGATAGATCGAAGGGGTGTTCATAAAGATTTACATTCGTATTCAATATACATGGATATACAGTGCAAGAGTGGGAAGCCATGGAAGGCTGTGAAATTGTATAAAGAGATGAAGAAGAAGGGGATTGAACTGGATGTGGTGGCGTATAACACTGTTCTTCATGCTATGGGTCGATCAGATGGTGTTGATTTTGCTATTCGGCTTTATCGTGAGATGATGGAATTGGGTTGTGAACCCAATGTTGTAACTTACAATACGATTATAAAGCTATTTTGTGAAAACGGGAGAGTTAGGGAAGCATATAAAGTGCTTGATCAAATGCGTCTGAAGGGTTGTGCACCCAATGTGATAACTTACCATTCCATTTTCAGTTACCTTGAAAAGCCTAGGGAGATTCTGAAGCTGTTTGATAGGATGATGGTTACTGGAGTTCGTCCGAGGATGGACAGTTATGTGATGCTTATGAGGAAATTTGGGCGGTGGGGTTTTCTTCGACCGGTGTTTGTTGTGTGGAAGAAAATGGAAGAGCATGGGTTGAGTCCTGATGAGCATGCTTACAATGCTTTGATTGATGCTTTGTTGCAGAAGGGTATGGTTGATATGGCTCAGAAGTACGATCAAGAGATGCTGGCAAAAGGGCTTTCAGCTAAACCAAGGGCAGAGCTGGGGACAAAGCTGGTGAATGGAGGATCTGAAGAAGGTTGATTCTGGTGTGTAGGTTTCTCCGAGGCTGGATACTTTCAAAATGTTTATGCCTGGATTTGGACTATGGGTTTGTGCTCACCAGATTTTGTCGTTGGTAATCAAGAAGTATGAAGAAAAGTCAGCTAGAATGATCATTTGGAGTGGAGAGCTGTACCTCTGTCCATCTCAATTTGTGTTTGCAGTATGAACAGCCATGCTCTACAGTTTTTAAAAGGAGGAAGGGCTGGAAACAATATCAAATTTAAGCTGAAGTTTCGTTCTCCTGCAAAAACAAGAAAAGTTTGGAAGTCAAAAATTCTAACAGAGCAGGCCTCTGGTAGGCATCTTATACATTCAGTATCAAGGTATGCAGCAATGATCTTTGATCAAATTGGCTTGAAAGTAGTATTTCTGCCAGATAGAGGAGCAAAATTTTATATTTGTTCTTCATCCAAGCTTAAGGTTAATTTTATGATGTTCTGATTGATATCTACAGGCATAGGTATTCACAAACTTGCTTTCTCAGTGTGTGTGGCAAAGATATGGAGAAAACTCTTGTTGCAGCTGTAACTCTTTCCATCTGGTATGGCTTTTTTTTTTTTGGCTTTTGGGCTTTTTTCGTCTTAAACAAATGCTTAAAAGCTAATAGAATAGGATCACCCGATGAAGATGTAAAAGCAGAACCACATGTAATTGACTATAAAAAAATATAAAAAAAAAAAAAAAAAGCCTATTGACTGGATGGGAACTAACTATTTAATACAAAAATAAGTATGATTTGGAATGTGTAGACATGATTTGCCACTCTTTTATATAAAAACATAAATTCTTCATTTACTTTCAGAGAGGGAGTATCCACTAATGCTATGTTTTGGATCTTGGTTAAGTGAAGGGAAGAGAAAATGAAAGAAAAATAAAATTGCTTGTACATATTCCATTTTTATGGGTAGAAAAAAACATGAATGTTTTATTGCAAATATCTATTCATTTTCTTCCTATTTTCCTAGTCCAACAAAAAAACAAACTATTTTCCTATCTTTTCCCTTTCCTTTTCTTTTCTTTTTTTCCCCTTTTTCTCCACAAATCTGATATAAAAGAACTTTTCTTTTGCAAGTTGTTACAAGTGAAATGAAAAAGACCTTATTGGTCGATAATATATAACTCAATGCAGGGCCTTAGGACTGGTAGAAAGTTGATGACAGGCAAGGTCATGTTCACTTCCCTTCGGCTAAAATTTAAAGAGAACAAATGCACAGTTGCTATTTCTATTTCACCAAACAAAAATAAAATAAAATCCTAATTAGCTTTCCAACAGAGAAAAGAGTGATGGTGAGAGACCCTTTTGGATTATGAGATGTCAAAATACATTCATGAGAAACGCATTGGTAATAAATTTCTATTGAAGTTGTTTCCTTTTACTCCCATAAAAGCCTTGTTCTCTTAACTCTCCCATCATTCAATAAACCAAAACTGCCAGGCATGTCCTCTGTTCAACCCACCATGACCTCAAGCTCCAATTCAAGTTTTGACGAGCATCGATGGGTCATTCAGATGCGTCGAACCCTAGACGAAGAGCTCGAAGAAGACACCAATGTCCCTGTCAGCATCTTCAACGTCCCCAAGAACCTCTTGGCCAGCGATCCCGATTCCTATATCCCACAACAAGTGGCATTAGGCCCTTACCATTACTGGCGTCCCGAGCTCTACGAGATGGAGAGATACAAGCTGGCAGCAGCCAAAAGAACCCAGAAACAGCTCCAAACCATCAAGTTTCAACACCTTGTCGATCAGTTAATAAAGCTCGAGTCGAGGATTCGAGCTTGCTATCACAAGTACCTTAATTTCAACGACGAAACCCTGGCCTGGATGATGGCTGTGGACGCATCCTTCTTGCTCGAGTTCCTCCAAATCTATGCCGTCAAAGAAGGTAAGGTCCTAACAAGAGTCTCATCAAGGATGTCACATTTGGTAGACATCGCAGGGAGAAAATCAGCACACAATGCCATTCTAAGAGACATGGTGATGCTCGAGAACCAAATCCCTCTGTTCCTACTGAGGAAGATGCTAGAGTTCCAGTTTTCGACGTTGGAATTAGCCGATGGAATGTTGCTCTCTATGTTACTTGGACTATGCAGACAGCTTTCACCATTTAAGATGATGGAAGAGTTCCCAAGCGTCCAAGTTGCAGAGCGTACCCACCTTCTAGACTTTCTATACCATGCGATCGTGCCCAAATCAGAAGAACAGACAGAAATAACTGAAATTGATGAGCAAAGTAACGAAGCCACAGAAAGCAAAGAAAGGTCTTTTGGGAAGTCATGCCATGAATTAAATGGAGGCCCAGTTCGTCTTCTCAAAAGGTTATTGTTTTCTAGACCTGTTAAAGTTGTGTTAAGACTGCCATGGACGATCATCTCTAACCTTCCTGGATTGAAACTCTTGAAACAACCTGTTGAATATTTGTTCTTCTCCAAAGAGAAAGAAGAAGTCAAGCCTGAGAATGAGAACTCGGGCTCGAATAATACCATTTGCAAACCTCCATTGATCGAGGAAATCGCAATACCTTCGGTCACTGAGCTATTCAAAGCTGGAGTCCGATTCTTACCCACGAATGGCAGCATCTTGACCGTTGGTTTTGATGTCACGACAGCCACATTCTACCTCCCCACCGTTAGTTTGGAGGTGAGCACAGAAGCCATTCTGAGAAACTTAGTAGCTTATGAAGCCTGCAATGCATCAGGGCCGTTGGTTTTTACGCGTTACACTGAACTGATGAATGGCATTATCGATACTGAAGAGGATGCGAAATTGCTTAGAGAGAGAGGGATCATTTTGAACCGTTTGAAGAGTGATGAAGAGGTGGCCAACCTCTGGAATGGGATGAGCAAGTCTGTTAGGTTGACCAAAGTGCCCTTCTTGGATAAAGCGATTGAAGATGTTAACAAGTATTACAATGGTAGGTGGAAAATTAAGCTGGGAAAATTCATGAAATTGTATGTGTTTGGCTCCTGGCAGTTTCTCACTCTTCTGGCTGCTGTTTTGCTCTTGTTGTTGATGACTTTACAGGCGTTTTGCTTAGTGTATAGCTGCGCTCGAATATTTCGTATCAGAACCGTTTAGTGATTTTCTTGATTTCCTCTGTTTGAGTGAATTTTCTTCATAAGATTTTCATTAATGTAAAAGTTTCCTTCCAATAAAAAGTGGTATTTGAGCTTGAAATGGGGGTTGTAATGATGTTGAGATTGTTCTGATTACTTTTTGTTGTTGGGTGTTTTTGCTGGTGTTCATCAACCAGTTGTTGCTCTTTTTTTGGAATGAGTGTATTGAGCCTTTTCTTTTCTTTAATCAGCTGAAAGATGATTTTGTTTTCTCTTTGATTTGTTATCTCCGGGTTCTCAAAGCATTGGGCAAATGAAAATTATCATTTGGTTTAAACTATTGCTATAAAGCTAATGCTGTTTGGGAAAGCAAAGGAGGATTAATGGAGAGAGGAGAATAAATTCCGTAACTTTGGAGGAGTTTTAGCCTTTTAAACAAAATAAAGAAAGAAAAGAAAAAAAAACGTAAACATTTTCTAAGGGTGAATTTTAGCCCGACCTTGTTTCTAATATCGATAGCAACACTCTTTTAGTTTCAAAAATAGGCAGTCGAACCCTCTGTCACGACCTGCTGTCTACGTAATGTTACTTTTCAAGGGTATTGTTGTTCTTTTACTCATGAGATATACACATTATACTTTCCAAGTGCATTAATGTCCACTCCTCACCCTTTTTCTCTCTTTCTCTCTCTTAATTTCTCCCGTTCAAGAAATGCAATTTAATGATTAAATTAAACCCTCAAAATACAATTTAATAAAAAATACAAATTAAATCCTAAAATACAATTTAATAAAAAAATACAAATTAAATCCTAAAACACAATTTAAAGCCAAAAAAAACCCTCAAAATTGTTTTGAAAACAAAAATCATAAATTAAGCCCCAAAAACAAAGTTTAATGAATAAAACTCCAAAAATTGTTTTGAAACTAAAATCACATTAAATGCAAAAAAAACCCAAAAAAAATTGTTTTTGAGACAAAAATTATAGATTAAGATCTAAAACATAGTTAAATGCAAAAAAAAAAAAAAAACGAAACCAAAATATTTTTTATACATACAAAAATACACAACACATCATAAAATAAAGCTTAAGACAAAATTCTCAAAACATATTTTTGAAACAATAATCACAAATTAAGCCCTAAAACATAGCTTAGTGCAAAATTTTCAAAAATTATTTTTGAGATAACAATCAAAATTAAGCCCTACATAGTTTAATGCAAAAAAACCCAAAAATTATTTTTTAAAACAATAATCATAGATTAAGTGCTAAAACACAATTTAATGCAAAATTTTCAAAAATTATTTTTGAAACAACGATCACAGATTAAGCTCTATACAATTTAATGGAAAAAAAAACCTCAAAAATTATATTTGAAACAACAATCAAGCCCTAAAACACAGTTTAATGCAAAAACAAAAAACAAAAAACTCCCCAAAATTTGTTCTTGAAAGCAAAAATCAATGTTAATGAAAAAAAATCCCCAAAAAAATTGTTTTTGGAATAAAAATTACATTAGATTTGTTATTTTAATTTTCCATAAATTCCACTCTTATAATTTTAGAAATTTCTTCCTTAAATTCAAAATTTTGGAATCTTCTATTCCCAAACCAAAATGTCCAATTTTGTAACTTCGAATTATAATTGGTCTTAAACTTTAATTCTTAATCTTAATACCTCATATCTTTAGATTTATTCTCTGTGTCTCATGCACAGCACAGATATATTGCTAATATATATATATAGAGAGAGAGAGAGAGAGAGAGAAAAGCACCAAATTCAGTTATATACAACATCTACTAGCTGCAATGGTTGTAGGTAACTTGTTGCTCCAATTTTATAAGTGATAACAGGGCATAAATGTCTTTTAATTTGTCAATAAAGTCAACTAACGAAATCAACAAACGCAGCTCACGGCAGGGATCTGGTAGCCCATTTTTTCAACCAATGAGGTGCCGCTGTCAATATCAGAAATCACAAGGTCTAGTTGAAATTTACTCTTTTTTAAACTAACATGAGTTGGCAAAAAAAGACGGGGACCCGATTATTAGCGAAAGAATCATAAATAATTTGCTATGTACGGATCCGGATCAGCTATCCGATATCAGATCTATCGAATCGGGTCGGATTCAGATCTTATTGTATCCGGACCAGATCGGCCCGTTGAGAGCCCCAACTATATGATGCATATAGATTTGGCACACATACGGAAATTAAGGTGCAATGCAAGCCATTGCGTCGTGGAATACCAAATGTCAGATCTTATTCACGAAAATTGTAACTCGGTTGAATACCTTACCTAGTTCATGGGGCCCACAATCATTGTGAAGAGAATTAAGCATAATCACGTGGTACTCCACCACCACTGATTAATTACTCCCTACACTGATGACAAAAGAGTGTGCTTTATACCTTGCTTGAAACTTAGGAGAGGAAAGAAAAAATAAATAAAGTATTTTCTCTTTCCTGTTTTATTTTGTAAAGAAAATAGGAGAGAGAGAGAGAGAGAGAGAGAGAAATTTAAAAAAATTTCTTCATTTTTCCTTTCTTTTCTCTCTTAGATAGAATCAAACAAAGAAAAATTTAAAATTTTTCCTTCTCTTTTCTCCCCAAGTTTTAAATAGACTGTTAGTGGCGTCCATTCAAGAGATCTGGGCTTTAGTTTGGGCTTTCTATCGGAGGAGAATTCCGGGCAAACTTGAATGTAGTCCAAGCCCCATATTGTTCCCTAGACAGTAGGCCCAATTGGTTGAATTAGCACAGCTTTGTTAATTAGTTCTTAGCACATAATTTAGAAAGCCTTCCCAATCCTCTAAATTCTTCCATGCTTCTCTTCTTCTCAAACAATAAAGGAGTCCATGCTCCTTTTGATTGCCATATTTTCAATCCCACAAAAAAAAAAAAAGAAGTTATCTCAAACCCAATTTCACACGCCGAACTTACAAATTAAAACCAAACCAAGTTGGTTGATAGTCTCTATCATTGCACTTTGCTTACTGTACATATACGTGTATATATATGTATATCATAGCCTCATAGGGCTCACAAGGTAGAACGAGTCATTGTCAAGTTTTGTAATTAAGCCGAGCAACATAGGATGGGGACAAGCTAGAAGTACGCATATTTTTAGTAAAGATTGCCAAAATTTGGGTTTCCATAAAGTCTAAGTTTGTAGAATAAAGTCGCATACATAGAGCTCTTATTTTGCAAACCTGATCTAAGGTCATAGGAGAGAGGTTAGGCTGGTAATAGTGGTAACCACTGCTCGTGATTGAGGTCATTCTGACACACTCTTTCTTTTTCCAGGATCAAATGACTCAAATGGGAAGATATATTGTCCAAGCCCAAATTTTTTTGATTGGAATATGTCATGATTTATGAACAAGGAAGCTTTTAGTTTTTTTAAAATGTTTAAAAATACAGATATTTCAAACAGCTCAGACTAGTTTTGCCTTCGATCCTACGATTCTGATTACTTTTTCACCATTAACTTCTGCTCGAAGTTTTCCAAATCAGATAGACATAATATAGTCACAAGACACACAACTCGATCTCAAACAATCATTTATAAGTTTTTTTTTTTTTTTTGGTGCAAAAGTCTATTTGATGTTTACTGTCAATGGGAGCACATGAATAGTCATTCTATTAGGGAAAATATTTAATTTTGAATAATACTTCTTATTGTCTAAAAATAGTCTTAATAAATGATTCTGAGCGAATTCTTATTTGTTAATTGGCTATAAATTTAAGTACATAATGTGCAATTACAATCCTAAATTTTATTTGTTGTTAAATCATAATAACGTGGTAAAGATGAAGCGAATCACATGTACTCTCAAATAAAGTTGGTCTTATTATATACAATGATCACTTTTTGTAAATTAGGTCAGTTTTTCAGAAAAGTTTATAATTATTAACAAAATTTTGCTGATTTAGTGCTCTACGGACACTTCAAAATAAAGACAGAAAATTTTACAAGAATATATGGCAGCGACGTTTTTGAATTATAAGCCTAAATAATTTATGTTTCGGTTTAAAATGAAACGATCACAAATAGCCGCATTATGTATGAAAATTCTGTATAAAAACTATGTTGGTATAGCAATACTCAAATAATTAATTCTGTTTGAGTTTTGAGTTCCTTTTTTTTTTTTCCCATTAAAGCATGGAAATCAAACAACCCCAGAAAATGATAGGAACTTATTATAAATCAACGGTGACAACTTATGACTTTACATACCACTTTTTCCCTCATCATATTTTTTAAAGCAAAAAATAAAGTTTTAAGTTATAAAATAAAATGATTAAAAGAAACTACATGTCTGTGTGCCGATATTCATAAAGGATGAATTAAAAAATTTAGAAAGTCAGTTGAAAATTGGACTTATGGTCTAAACATTTAGGGTTGGAGCTTTTAAAACTCAGATTTAAAAATTGAGGCTAAGGCTCTCAGTTTTTGAGGGCTACGATATTAACTAATATAATATTTTCCATAGAAATAAACAAGGAAATTCAAAATTCAAATTATATTTTAAGGTCATTTTAGGTATAATATATGAAAGTAAATTCTACTTTATCCAATTTTTAAAATTTTGACAACGACTACAAAAGCATTTATTGCTATCTATTAAGGGAAATGTTAATTAAATGCATTTATTAGTGGGTCTTACTGTCTCGTGAAAGAGAGAAAAGGGATAAGAAATATAATTATGTATAACATTATTGTAACTTTAAATGCAATATAACACGTATACTCAGAATATGCATATGTATACACCAACGAATTTTTTTAAAGAAAATTTAAGGGCTATGGTTAACAACAGAAATTTTGCCAATGGGTCTGATAAAAAGAAAATGGGTTTTTCGTTAATATATATATATACATATATTATTTTATTACATTCAATATTCAATTCAATTCTTCCAGAGAAATCATATAAACTTAGCCTACGAAAGTTTGTCCAACAAAGTATGGGACTGTTGTGGTGCTGGAAACTTCAGATTCCTATAGCAGCCAGTTAGCTATTGTCCGAACTTCTATTTGGGTTGGATTTTAACACCAGTTCATTTATAATCTTTTATATATATATATATACACCAATCAAAGCCAAAAGACGGCATTCGATTTCGAACACAGCCAACTTCTCGCATATATAAGTCCGCAGGATGGTAAACAACTCTTTCTCTAGCTCAACTAACCATTTTGTTTGAAGTTATTTATCTTGTGCGTTCTGGCACGGTGAAACCCAAGAAGAAACAGAGTCAGAAGAGTCATGACCTCATGCAAATCACTCTCCTTTCTTCTTCTATTTCCAACCTTCTTCCTTGTGTCTTCGACCTTGTATTCATTCTCTGATGGAGCTTCTCAGAATCTTTACCTTCAAACCATCCAAATTCCAGGTAATTCTATTCCTTTCTTCTTTAAACCTCCCCCCTCCTATCAAGTGCATAGTTTTCTCAGTCCATTTTCGTTGTTTTTTTTTTTCTTTTTCAAATAGGTAATCTGTTTCTAGATCGTGTGTTTTCTCATTGTTTTTGCTGCTGATTGTAGGAATAACCAATGAGAGTGAATACGGTGTCGTTTCATGGGGGTTGAGGAGGTCTGTTCTTGAGGGAAAAAACTCATCTCTGATATTGGCTGCTGAGAGAACGCGCAGGAAAGACCCATTTGACAATTTCAAGTATTACACAGGCGGATGGAACATTAGTGAAAAACATTACTTCTATGTAAGTCTTTTAGACCATTAATTGTCCCAATTCTCAACCATTTAGTTTTTCTAGTTTATTGTCCCTGATTTTGTGACGGTAAATTCTTAAACTCCAGATCACTTTTCTCGTATTGGTTTTGAGTAGTAAGTTAGTTTTGAGTCTATTTGATGGTTTTAGCTCTATTTGTCATATGCTTGGAAATTTTTTATTCATTTAGTTGTTCTTCCACTTGGATTTCTCCCTTTTGTTATCTGGGTTTTTTCTATGGTGAAAATTAGAGTTCCTCAATTCTATCCCTCTTCTGGATGTTTTGCGTCTGTTTTTTCGTATTGGTTTTTGCTACGTAGTTGTTCCATGAATACTCTCTCTCTCTCTCTCTTGTGTTCAACATGCAAACATGAATTTTGGTTCTTCTTGTTGGAAAAATAATCCCTATTAAATGCTATGTGTATAATTAGTGATCAATAATAATAAAATAACAAGAATGTATCTAGTTATCAATTAATATCAATTTTAACTAAAAGATAATTAGAATTAGAATAAGAACAAGCTAAATTGTAACAACTTGCCTGATTGTCGTTCGTAAAACAGAAAATCTAGAAGTTAAAAAATAGACTGAGTCGAGTGTTGCACACTCTCTTTTTAAAGACAGATTCGCCCCCATAGTTAGTGCTCACGGGATCATGAGCGTCTAACTCCCAAGATGAAACGATCTCAGCAGTCCTTAGGCAGCACTTCAATAAAGACTGCTCAACGACTTCACAAGATGATCTGAACTCTCTTAAAAAAATATGGAAAGAAGAAGAAGAAGAAGAAGAAGAATATGTTGTATGCAACAAAATTCGGATCCAAATGAATGCTAGAATGCTGCCCTTTTTATAGAGCTCAGGTGCCTGTTCGAAATACCAGGAGGGACACATTACTTTGTCAGAACGGTACCAGTCAACGAACACATCTATTCGGTCAACCGTCAGAATATTAAATTAATTAATTTAACTCTGACCCTGGCCCAAAAAAATAAGAGTCGAACCGAATCCATGGTCTGGACGGGCGGTGACAGTGGCATGCGCGCGTGTGTAGAGTATTGGGTCAACCCATGGTTTCATAGGTCCTCCCCCCTTCCACAAAAGTGGGGTGCCTCTTACTCCAAACTTGGGTTATATATGCACAACATGTTTTTCATAAGAAATTAATGTGTGATAACCCACTTTCAACTATATAACTCATATTCAAATAGGGTAACTTTGAAAACCAATAACTCATTCAATCCTACACGGATTTGAGCAAGTAAATAGTCTAAATTCATCTCCTCTCGGAGGTGAATCCAACGCACCAATGACCCGACACAAAAGATGTATAAGTCTCACATTTATATTGGCTCAAAGATCAACAAAATAATAAGTTTACACCCATGTTTTTCCTAACACTTCTCACTTAAATATGGTTACTAGCACCCTAAATTTATTTCCCCCACCGAAATTTGCTTGGTTTATTATGTTCTTTATTTATTTTGATAATTTCTTACCCTGAATTGCTATCATATTTGGTGTTTATTATGTTCTAATATGATTTTTCGTTTAAACAAGTGAATGATTTCCACAAATTTGGTATGCTCTCTCTCTCTCTAAAAGTTGTTCTGAATGCAGTCTGTGGCTTTTACTGGTGCTCCCCTGTTTCTTATTGCTGCAATCTGGTTTGTGGGATTTGGCCTGTCATTGCTGCTCCTCTGTCTCTGTTGCTGCTGCTGCCAACAACGAAATTATGGCTATTGTCAAACAGCTTATGCACTCTCTCTTATTTTCCTGTCATCATTCACCATTGCTGCAATGTATACACATCTATATCTCTCTCTCTCTCTTAGTTTAGGTTGACTTTTGGAATTGATCATTGTGAGATCCATTGTTGTTCCTATGTTGTGATATTCCAGTTTTGGATGCATTGTTTTGTACACTGGACAAGGGAAGTTTCATGACAGTACATCCGATACATTGGACTATGTCGTGGGGCAATCCGACACCACTGTTCAGAACCTTAGGAATGTATCGGATTTTCTTACTGCGGCTAAGCGCGTCGGAGTTTTTCAAGTTTTTTTGCCTCCTGATGTCCAAAACCGCATCGACAAGGTTGATGCACGCATTAATGCTTCTGCTACAACTCTTGAACACGAGACAGAGACGAATAAGAAACGTATAGAGGACGTCCTGAACTTTGTGTGAGTAGATGCTTATATATATATATATAATTGTATAGTTATCTTACTCATTACCTATAATCAAATGTCTTTACCATGCCCTGCAGGAGGCTTGCTCTTATCATCATTGCTGCTGTAATGCTTCTCCTGGCTTTGCTGGGTTTCCGTAAGTTTATTGATCCTCTCATCTCAAGCAATGCCTTCATGTTACATCGCTTTCGATGATCTTACCCTTGCCTCATGATTTTCATTGTTGTTGCAGTATTCTCAGTTCTTGGCTTGCAGTTTCTTGTATACATGTGAGTGAGACAAGGGCACACATTTAAATTTTGGCTCATGGGTCTCCTTTTCTTTATTTCTGAGCACAGATAATATATATATATATATATTATAATGTTTGCAGCTTGGTGACGATTGGGTGGATTCTTGTCGCGGTCACATTCATCTTGTGTGGTGTATTTCTCGTGCTTCATAAGTATGTTCTATTAGATTATATTGTTTTATGGCTTTAACATTTTGATTTGTTCATTGTTTCTCTGTTTTGAATGGAATCTCTGACTCTGACCCATATGATCTTCTCTACAAATTCAAGTATGGTTGGGGACACCTGTGTTGCAATGGATGAGTGGGTCCAACATCCCACGGCTCATACAGCTTTAGATGATATTCTCCCTTGTGTGGACAATGCGACAGCCCAAGAAACCTTGTCCGAAAGCAAAGACGTTACCTTCCAACTGGTCGAAATAATTAATGTGGTCATCACCAATCTGTCCAACGTTAATCCACCACCCAGTGCTCGACCTGTCTACTACAATCAATCCGGACCTCTGGTACCTCTCCTCTGTAACCCATTTAACTCCGACAAGTCTGACCGGATTTGTGCCGCCGGTGAAGTGGATTTCAACAATGCAACACAGGTATGTTCTTCAAAAAGCAAAGCCCACCATCGAGGAAGTCAGTTAAGGCCCAGAGGGGCAAATTGCCTTTCAAAAATTACTTGTTCGCCTATAGTTTTGAAACTTTTTTCACTTTTGCCCCTCTTAAAATTTACAAATGCCCTTTTTATAGTTAAAAGTTCTTTTCATTTTTATTCAAAATTCATAAATATCACCTTCAAATAGTTATTTTTCTTTAAACACCTCTTTATATATTACATATAAGTTTATGTACCTTATGAGTAATGCTATAATACATATATGAAATTTATACATAATTTTTAGAAAGTGATGTAATTGAATATAAGTTTTTTATTTTAAAATAAACTACTCATAATTATGACTCCTAATTACAAAAATGTCATTGCTATCATTGTGATGAAGTTCTTTGTACAAATTTCCAAAAAGAACAGAATTTTCTATATATTATACATATACAGAGAAAATTGGCTTGTGATTAACGGTTGTCCCCCGAATGAATTTTCTCTCCGCTGATCATAGTCCACATTTGTTGTTGTCAATACAGGTTTGGAAGAATTATGTGTGCCAAGTTTCTGGCAAGATTTGCATAACCGAGGGCCGTTTGACACCGGAAATGTATGAGCAGATGGGTGGTGTAGTCGATGTGAGCTATGGCCTGTATCACTATGGTCCGTTCCTTGTTGGGCTATTAGATTGCAGTTTTGTTCGCGAAACATTTACCGCTATACATGACGATCATTGTCCTGATTTGAACCAATACAGTAAGTGGATCTACACCGGCTTGGCCCTTGTTTCAGCTGCAGTTATGCTTTCTTTGATCTTCTGGGTACTTTATGCAAGAGAAAGGCGGCACCGGAAATATACCAAACTCACCAAAGCTGCACCCGCTGAAGACTATTTTGGAGAGAAAAGGCCATAATGAATTTTGTAGGAGAGTAAGATTATGTATAATGCAGCCTAACCATGCCTCAATCTCAAGTGTGAACTCCAAATTTGTCTTTTTCCATCTTATTAGAGTGCATAAAATTGAAATGAAAACGGAAAATTATATAGTGAGGGTTGGTTTATAGCATGAACAAGTTTTGACAACTTCTTGTATAGGGCCAAAGATAGATCCAAGAATTGGAAATCATTATCTTGATCTTGATTAAAAAAAAATTTTCTTCCCATTTTCTCAAATTGTTTCATTTAACCTTTTCTGATGGCTTTGTCCATTGTATTTGCGAAATCAACTAAAATACAGATAAGCATCACTAGAACAAAGTAAAGAGTTGCTGCAAGACCCAATAATTTAGCCGACGCACCACAAATTTCAACATTGAATGAAGGCAGGGGTGAATAAAATTAGTGGAAATTCATGAAATTCAACATTCAGCAACCTTCTACAGAATTCACGCCCAAACTTTTTCTATAGTATAATAGCAGGTTGGGCATCTACTACAAAAGAGAGAATCCACTTCAGCACCTGGTTTTGTCCATGGGAATTTGGCAAAGCAAACGAAGTAACACCGGGGAGAAAGAGAGAGATTCAATAATTAAAGCTTTCCACAAAATCAACACCAAACCCATTGTTCCTATGTGGTCTAATATCACTAATTTTGTAGAGAGAGAGGCATTCAAAAACTGAAGTTCTCCTTTTTACAGTGAGTAATATGAAAAGGGTCTTGTCTGCATTCGAAATCAGTCGAGTAGGTTCAAGCTCTCACCATTGTCATGGTACTACTTCTAGGTGAAGAGATAAGAGCATCAGAACTGATCCGCCCCCCGTAGAGGTAACTACTAGCTACACTACAAAAAGGAGGACACACTTCATAATCCAAATCAACCGACCAAAAAGCCCAGACAAAGCAACGGTCAATGAAAAAGGGTCCTGCGTCAGAGTCTATACTTGTTCATGTCCATAGATTTAGAATTTCAGCAATCACAGTTATGGACAGCCTGCAGCTGAATCCTGCTATATATATATATTTTTTTGTTTGTTTGTTAAAAAAGAGATGAGAAGTGGCAATCAGCTTCACTCTAGCTCTTGGGCGTGATCATAAGAGTTTTTATTTATTACAGAATATTCAGTTTGAGTTATACCTACTGACCTTAAAAAGAGCAAGTCCTCGAAATGCAAGCAGACGTTAAACCTATTCTCAATAACATTTACTACTGTAAGTTAGTTCGAACACGCAACCATTAAGAGAAGAACAAGTACGTATACCTGTTGAATCCTTCTATCAGTTAAAAGGTTGATTGGCCTTTTCACTGCAAATTTGGGAGGGTGGTGAAATTTGTGCTTTCTTGGGCCTTTGCGGCCTTTAATTTGGAATTTAGCTCAGTTCTGGTGGTTGTGATGCACTCATGCATTCGCGTACACATACATATTTTCTAAAAAACTTGTTTACACACTGGGATATGAAAGGATCTATTCATGAACTTTAAGTCCATTGCTAGAGCTGCTTTTGTTCTAGTTTGTTTTGGCATCCCATTTTTAAATGGAGAAAAATAATCTTAAATAATAGAAAACTCTATCCAAATGACTTAACAGTAGTATTTTTTAAAATATGAGCAAAAAATAATTAAAATTTTTGTTTAGAAAAATTTTATTTTTACAGAATTTACATACAAAAAACATCATAACGATAATGTAATAGTGGTATTTTGAAATTATGAGCCAAAATAATAAATTTTATGATTTAAAATAGAAATATCACAAATAAAACAACCAAATCACTCTATAAAAATTCTACACAAAAAACCATTACTCTTTAATTTAAAATGATAGAATCATAGATAATAAAATAATATTCTTCTACAATAACATATCAATGGCATGACCGTATCATTTTATTCAAAAATTATATATAAATTTTTTATTATATAACATTACCCATAGTCATATCATTTAGTATAAAATTGCCTAAGAAACTTATATTGTGTCGCATTACACTTTGGCACTTTTTCAAAAGGTCTATGGGCGAATCAATATCCCAAGCAGTGCTATAAAAAATAAATGAAAGATGTTGTGAAGAAACGTCATGACCGCATGAAAATTGACTTGTGGAATGCATTATGAATACATATTTATCTTACTTCGCATCTCTATAAATAGAGACTCATTTGAGCGATTCCAAAACAACTAAGAGAGAGAAAAATAGAAATGAAGAGTAGAGAGAAAATAAAAAGAAAGAAACAGAGAGAAAATAGAAGGAAGAGAAATATAAGTAAGTTCTCAAACCTTATATTGTATTTCTTTTGGTTTTATATTATCAATAAAATCTTGGGTGATCCAAAAGAACTAACCCTAATTGTTTCAAAAAAACTCATATGATAAATATTTAACAGTTCCTGAAAAACTATTCACTATATTTTGTGTTTAGTTTTTTTATCTACTTTATATTCTTTTAGTTTTATAACACGTTATCAGCACAACACTCTGAGTGTTCTGTGAAAGTACAATATTTTATGTGTAATTTATCTTCATTTTGAATTATGTTTACTCAATTCACATGAATAGTATAACTAGTGATTCAACTATTGATATGAATAGTATTTATTTCGAAACTTTGTTACTTTATTTCTCCCAAATATTGTATTTTTTGCCTATAATATTTATAGATCTGAAATCCATATTTCAATAGCTTTCCATAAACATGTGACTTGACTATATTTTGATGTCTGTATTGTAAGTTATAATGGAGACAAAAATAATAATATTATATATATTGATATATCAATGAAGCGCATAGTAATAAATACTATGCATAAGTTATCATTGATAACTATGAACAGTTGTTTTATTATTTATAAATAGTAATTATATAATAATTATATAATAAACAATATATAATCAATAGTGCGGCTATACTTTTTACAGTTCTGTCCGTTGCCTTGTATCATAATACCCACCTAACATTATTATGTTCGGTAGAAGTCTTAACTTGATCATTAATTGATGATTGTCAAATTGTATTATGTGTGCTGTTTTAAATATTTTATATTTAGATCACTCCAGAAGTAATGATTTTAAAAATACAATCAAAGAAATCAAACACTTCTATAAAATATTTATTAAGGTTTGTACGTCGTTTGTTTAATTATTGTTACTTTATAAAGTCGGCTTGCCACCTGCTACTGCTTTCATTTATGTTGCTGCTATTATTTAACTATACTTATTATGGCCGTTGTCTAATTTGGTTTACCATTGTGTCATCATTGAATGTTTGAAAAATACAAGTGCTAGAAGACCATAATTTTTCACAAGGCTTATTATGCTTAAATGTACCTAAAGTTGTAATAACAAAGAAGTAGTACAGTGTTGCCACATAAAAAAAAATGAGTATAATTTTTATTATTCAAATACGTCCACAATGAAAATAATGTAAAAGAAATCTTCCTGATGAAGATATGATAGACAAATATATTTATATTTTATGCGTCAAACGTACTCTAGAAGTAACAATATCGAGAGTGTTAATTCATAAATTGTATTCCAATGGCACATCGTGTAAATATAATAAAAGATAAGGGTAAATAGTTAAATAAATTAGTTACTATTTATATTACTATTTTCGGTACTATTTATGAGTTCCACATTATTTTGATTTTGTACTCCATTTTCTTGCTACGTTTTTATTAGTGTTATACCATCTTTCTGAAAAGAATGTAAATTTATAATATGTATCAATCCCTAAAGTGATAAGTGAATGGTATGGATCCAGTGTGGTGTAGCTCACTTAATCGAGTGCTATAATTAACTAATACATTTGACTAATTTTATATCATTCCCTAAAGTGAATGTAATTTTATTTGATGATCATAAATATTGTTACAGATGTGATTACAATATAATAATCTTTGAAATTATGGAGATACCCTGAAGGTTGCAAATGCAACAAGAAGTGGAATAATATGAGCAAAATAAAATATAAATAGGTTTGCTGAATAAACCTCTCAAGAATTACGAAACTGTTTCATTAGTTACGTACATGTAATACGATGATTAAATATTCAATAGATTGCTAGGATAGAAATATTTTGACAATAAAACATTATATAAAATTTAGATTTGAAAACATGGATCATACCAATGCGTGAATTATTACAAACACGAATGGAGAAGATATATGTTTGGCAGACATTACTAGAACGCACACAATTCTTTGATATATTGTAAACTTCACATTAGCTGAAATTAATGTTAAAACAATATCAAGCATTACAAATTGATTGAAGGCTCTAAACGAGTTAAACTCTATAAGAGTTGACATAATATAGTCAATAGGAACAAAACTCTATATTGATGATGTATTTTATTTTACTAGAAGTGATTTGACCCCAAAAGAATTTTATATTTTGGCATGATCATCTTGGTTACCTCGAATCAATAATGATACGTCTAATAATTGACAATTTTCATGAATATCAGCTAAAGAACCAGAAGATTCTTTTTGCTAAACAATTATTTGTTTACTCTGTGAGACTAATATATCTTTGTATACAATGGTTACATATTTATTTACTGTTAACTCTCATATTTTGCTGATAGTCCTTATGTGGAGTTAGTTTTCCCACCATTAGGGGGAGATAAAACGTAATGTGATGTTATAAGATTAATTAAAATGCTGTGAAATTGTCTCATTTTCATCCTTGGACAAGTCGATGTGAATCTGAAGTTCACAAAGGAATTATGTACTTACATATGATTGCAATTTAATTGCCCGAAGCATTCACTGACACAAAGACGATAATCAAATCATATCGATACCAGCTGCTAATGTTATAGCACATATTAATGTCCCTGTAAGACAATATGTTGATATCCCTGTAGAATCATCTATTCATGTAATAACACATAATTTCAAAGCGCTTGAAGCGTGGGGGACATATCAGTACAAAAGTCAAACTATCAGAAAATGAAAAGCACAGCAAAATGAGAAAAAGAAAAGTACAACAAAATGAGAAAATTGGTGTTTCTAAAGAAACCATAATTTTTAAACTTCCTGAAGAATGAACTTTTGAAGAGCAATTTCCTGAAAAGATAGGAAATTATTTCTATAATTTCTGAAGAAGAAAATGAACCTCCAGAAGAGGAATCTCCATCATCTAAACTTTCTGAAGAGACTCCTGCAAAAGAATTCCCAAAAGAGAAACCTCCTGGAGATATATCCCCTGCAGAGGAAATGGTACCTGAAAATAAAGAGATCTCAGTGAATAATAATGTGAATACAGGAGAATGATGGAATATAAATGATATTTATGTAAATATAATTACCAGAAGTAATGAAGAGACTAAATTACAGATAGTCGACAAATGTTGATAATATGATCAATCAAAATGAAAAGAAATTACTGAGTTAGAATTAAACTCACTAGCATAATTTAAAGTATTTAAACCTGTAGTTCAAACACTAGAAGATAAAAATATCGAACATGTAGTTCAAACACCAGCAGATGTCGGACCTGTAGTCTAAACACTAGAAGCTGTAAAGTATTTAGACCAGTAGTCCACCCACCTGAAGACTTGGTATGGACTATAATGAGAAAAATATAAGGATGAAATTACATTCGGTTTGATACAAATGAGTATTTGTGCAATGAGAAAAATGGAATAGTGCGATATAAAACACGATTCGTACCAGAAGGTTTCTCGTAGAAACTTGGTATGGACTACTAGTTATTGAAAACTTAAATACCTTGGGAGAACAAATTATTGTTTTGTCTAGCAGATTAAGCATTTTTATTCATCAGTCGATATATACAGAAAAATATTATATTGAACAAGCTCATCCATGAAATTCTCCAATTGACGTCTGATCACTTGATATATAGCAAGACAGCACATTTTCGTTATCGAGAAGATGGTGACGAACTTCTTAGTCCTAAAGTACCATATCTTAGTGCAATAGGTGATCTTATATATCTTGCAAAATGCATAAAACCTAATATTACATTTTTCGTTAACCTATTGGCAAGAATAGTTTGCACCAACTCAACAACTTAAGCACATATTGCATTATCTACGAAGGACACTTGATATGAGCTTATTCTATTCAAAGGAGTCACAACCTGAATTGATTGGCTATGTAGACGCTGGCTACCTTTTTGATCCTCATAAAGCTCGGTCTCAAACTGGGTATATGTTTACTTATGGAAACATTGTTATATCTTGGCAATCGGTGAAGCAGATAATTGCAATTTATGAAGCAAGCCGAGAATGCATTTGGCTAAAATCCATAATTTAACATATTCAAGAAAATTGTGGATTATCTACAGTCAAAGATACCTCGACGATATTATATGAAGATAATGATGGTACAGATTATGGGAGGCTACATCAAAAGCTGACGGAACGAAGCATACTTCATCAAAATTCTTTTATATGCATAAGCTTCAGAAGAGCGATAATATTAGTGCCCAGTTGACATGTTCAAGTTACAATTTGATGAACTTATTTACTAAAACACTACCAACTGAGAAGTTCGAGAAACTATCAAATTCATACCAGAAGTATGAATGAGAGGAAGTTGCATACTGTACTATATTCCTTTCGCCAACAATTTTTTCCACAGAGTTTTCCTTGGCAAGGTTTTAACGAGGTAGTTTAACATACCCATACTAAATTATGTTACACAATATCATTGTACTCTTTTTCCTTCGCTAAGGTTTTTTTCCACTGAGTTTTTTCCGAGTAAGGTTTTAATTAAACAATTGTAACATACCTCATATGTCTTGCGGTCATCTAACGGGGAGTGTTGTGAAGAAACGTCATGAATGACCGCATGAAAATTGACTTGCGAAATTCGAATGCATTATAGATACGTCTCTGCCTCACTTCACATCTCTATAAATAGAGACTCATTTGAGCGATTGCAAAATAACCAAGAGAGAGAGAGAAATAGAAAGAAAGAGTAGAGAAAAAATAGAAAGAAACAAGCAGAGAGAAAATGGAAGAAAGAGAAATATAAGTAAGTTCTCAAAGCTCATATTGTATTTCTTTTAGTTCTATATTATCAATAAAATCTTGGGTGATTCAGAAGATCTAGTCTAATTGTTTCAGAAGAACTTATATAATAAATATTTAACCGTTCCTAAAAACTATTTACTATATTTTATATTGAGTTATATCATCTGTTTTACATAGCTGAATTTTTTATATTTTTTATTTTGTTATATAAAGGGTAGGGCAATTAAAGAAGCAATAAATAGAAGCGTCCCCCACGTCAAGCTCTTTATATATTGCATATAGCTTGAGAGCAAAGGAATCGTCAACATCTTGATAATTACAGAGGAGCACATCATCACGTGCACACCCACACGAACACTCAACCGCTAATGGCTTCCATAAACTCTTCTTCTTCTTCTACTGCTTCTGTATGCCTCTGCTCTCCGACAACCCACCCGGGGTCGTTCCGGTGCAGCCTCCACCGGAGCTCTCGCAGACGAGACGGCAGATCAACGGCCCATATGAACCGCCTGGAGTCATCAAAGATGATGATGATGATGATGATGCCGAAGGCTAGTCTTCTCAAGGCGTTCCTCATCCAGATTATCAAACCATCAAGCCACGATCAGAGAAGAAGAAAGAGTTTTCAGCCAAGACCCACGAGGTTTTCTGTGATGAATAGCTCTGGAAACGGCGTTGCTGTTTCTTGATCAAATTGTTCTCTCTCTCTCTCGCTCTCTCTCTCTGGTGCAAGATGGTGAATATGTATATACATATATACATATTTGTGGTTTTAGATCCATTAGAAAATCTCTGTATATATATGACCGGTGATCCTGCAAATGAGAATGGTGGGAATTCCTTTCTCAAATTCTTGTTGATTAATTAGCTTTGATAGTGATTAGAACACAACTTGCAATTTTCTTTGTTTTTGTTATTTCTTCCAATTATATACTGAATATTTTCTCCAATAACAGGTACAGATTTTGAGAAATTACCACAACAATTTTTGCTATGTAGTTTCAAGATAGGAAATGGACATTAATGACACTGAATATCTGATGGTAAAATACTCGGATTTTTCGTATGGACTTTTATTATGTCCATCAAGCTTGTATGATAAGTAGGGTTCTGTTTTTTTTTTTTTTTTTGATAATTAACTAGTGTTCTGTTGATGTCTCAATTTTGACATTTTTATTAAAAAAAATAATAATAAAAAATAAATACAGTTGTTTTGTTTTAGCAAGTAAAATGGAGTGCCAAACTCGGAGAACCCGCTTATATATGTAGCATTATTAATTTTGTTGCCAATTGGGTTAATTGAGTCTTTTTGAGTAAGTTTAGGTTCGATTTTCATTGTTAGCAATCTCTATTAATAAGCGATTTGTAAGTTCAATGTAAATCTTTGTAGATGTCTTTGACTTGGCCTGGCATTAGATTGTAGTAGCCTTCTCTCACTCTAAATATTTTTAGTAAAAAAAAAAAAACAGAGAGAGGAAAAAGAAAAGGTTACCAAAGCAAAAGCATGTTCCTCCGTAGCCTTTTTCATCTCAAATGTGAGTCCTACCACTCAGGATTATACAAAAAAAATTTGGTATGATTGCTCTATTGTGTTGAAACACGAAAATTTGCTCTTTAAAAATAACAAAACTTGAAAGAATAATATTATACAGTTAGAAAATTTAAACAAAATTTATTAACAAAATGGAGTGATAGAATAAAAATAAAAAAATATTTACTTTATAACAAGAGCACCTCAATTTAGTTATAAAAATATTATTATCATATTATTTGGTAAGATTTATTATACAAATGTAGACTAGTAGTATTTTCCAACTTGAAATCTCTTGCAATGAACCTTAAAATTAGGTGAGACTTAATTGAGTTAAAATGGCATCCACTCCTTCCAATCCTATCCACAGAAGTGTGGCCTTTTCAGATATGCTAGTAAAGGAATCCAACTTTTGAAAAGATGCCCACTTTTTGAGGGCCCCCAAGAGCTGATGGCCTTGGGAGTAGTAAATACTGCCAAAACTTACACAACACCCAAAGAAAAATATATAGTGTTGAATACAAACTTTCTGTGGAGGGAGGATAGATGCAATCCTATGATTTGTATTCAATTTATTGTGAACCCCACATGGCAATACCCTACATGAGTGATGATAATGTCACTTTAGTCTTGTCTAAAAGCATAAATTGTAGAATAATAGAAACGAAAGGGTAAAGCAGCTTTTCTATTGGATAACAGACAGAAACTTTGGTTTGTGGATAAGTCAGTTTTATTTGGCATGAAGTGCCAATCAAGGCCTGGCTAAGAAAATGACCCCCATCTCAAGTTTTCGTGACAAATGCTTCCATTTCAAAGTGTCAAAGATTATGATAAAAAGATAGACTTCACACGTAATACAATCAGATAGAACTCTTAATATGCGTTTTTGAGACACGTGTTAACAAAATCCTTCAACTACGTCGTAATATCGTAAGATGTGTTCTTTGGACTTTGTTTTACTAATGCTCTATAGCAATACAACACATACTAAAAGGGCAATGATTAGGCCGACGATGTAAAGGGTGGTGGCAAGTGGGACAACTGTCACCAAAATTTTCAGAGTTTTGTTTGTATCTTATTTTTTTCTTTTCTGAGTATTTAAGATAAATATTATTTATCAAATATTCACTAGTAGCATATCATATCTCAATGGATTGATGTAATTTTTCTACCACGTATAGACTTCCTCAAATTTAAGAAATTTTATTTCGACCCCAAGGTAATCCTAAATTTGCTACCGCATATAATCTTGATGAGAAAATGAATCTCATTAAGCATTCTTCCACCACCCATGTGAGAGGCAAACTTATCACAATTTAGAGCCACGACTTCCCATCTTCATGCATCCCCACCATGTGAAGAAATTTTCTTGTTGAAAATTAAACTTCCCATGCATTAAAATTAGCTTCAATCAACGAAAAGTAAACACAAAAAAAGACCAAATTATACACTTGCTTATTGAAGTTGCCAATCCCTTGGTAACGCAAATGGTACATTAATAGAATGAAACAACAAGAAAGACTACGTACGTTCCAAGCATCAAACCACTTAATCAGCTGTATATACGTCCCTAATCGCACCGACCTAACCGAGAGTGATGTTTTTAATTATGCCTTGTAAAGCATTTTAGTCCAAACCTAACCATTTGATTGTCTTATAATGCAATTTAGGAAAGTTAAAAAGCATTTAAATATAAAGAGGAAAACGAGTGGGAAGAGATACTGACGGGTCATGTGGGCATGAGGACGAGCATGTTAAGGTCATTCTTCTATCTAGACTGAGGGCTCGTATGGTACATTTATTTTTTTAATTTTTTTGATTTTGATTTTATTTTTTTAATTTTTAAATAAAAAAGTTATTTTTTTAAAAAAATTTTACTTTTAACAAGATAAGTTAAGTAAAAAAAAAAAAAAAAAAAATTTTAAATTTTAGACTTTTTTACTTATAAATCAAAAAATTCAAATTAAAAAAGTCTAACCAAACGAGCCTTAACTTTTAGGTTGTATCAGAAAACACGATTGGCATTTGGAGCGATCAATACTTTTGAAAAAATGCTGTTCTTTTTAAAAATTTATATGAATTTTTTTTTATAAATAATGTGGCAATGATAGTGACTGTATCGTAATTAAAGTGAGAAAAATGTTATTCTTATAAAAAATTTATACAAAATTTATATACAAAATGATGTGACAATGATAATGATAATTTTGTAATTAAAAGTTATTATGTTGAGTGTTTGTTTTTGAAATAAAATACCCTAATCAAGACACATTATTTTATATAATGTTTTTTTTTTGGTTTATATCGCATTAGGGTTATTATGACATGACTTAATTTTAATATATATTTAAATATAACTTGTCCATGTCTATAAGTCATTAATTTGGGACAGCTCGTGCCAGTACAAACCCAACCGACATGGTCCAATAATCTGTTAGGGGACCCGATCTGAACTAAATTGTACAACCCAGCAAGCATCGATCCAATAGGATCCTGACACGCAGTGCGCCACATGGCATCCACCAACAGAGGGCGACAATTCTAGGGCCGGCACATAGGCCAAAACGGTCCACAGTGACCCAAAAACAAAAAAAAAAAATGACAAGGCCTTTTTTCTAGTGTCGGCCCACGGACTCCACAACACTTGGCATACACGCGTCGTTGCGTGGCAGCATTGTCGCGAATTACAAGTTGCTCTGGAGACGACAAAAACTTCCAAAAGTCCTCGGGGTGTCGTTTGAAGGCCGTTGCGTTGCCGTTCGCCCAACGCCGAAGATATGGATCATTTCAAACGTTGCGAAATTCCAGAAGTAACCTCGTTGGATCTAAGGTTGTTCCCATGTCACTGCCGTCAACACGAGATAGGAGACTCATTTCATTGTAAATGAGGTGTTAGTTAAGTTGTCTTCAGCTGAATCTCTCTACGGTTATGTGTCTAAACAAGTCTGTAGTAGTAATTACGTGAATTAAATACCGTAGAAAAGTAGTTAAATTTTATTTGCATTTTGATAGATTAGTGGTGATAGACTCACCATTCTCATTTTTTAGTGGTAATCATGATTAGAAAATACAATTTAAGTAAGATAGTATTTGGACGTAATTTATTTAGTACTTATGACTTATGACTTATGACTTATGATTTATAGTTTTTTTAAAATATATTTGGGTGAGTGATTTAAAAAATAGCTTATGCTAATTACGTTTTTTGAGAAAAATTCTTTTTAGAGATGACTTTTTAAAAATAACTTATAGCTTATAAGTTATCATACCAAACACCTTCTAATAGTTGAGTTACATTCAACAGCTGAATCTCTCAACGATCATGTGTTCAAACTAGTCTATGATAATAATTATGTGAATCAGATACTGTTAAAAAATATTTAAATTTTACTTACACTATGATAAGACTGCGGTGATGAATTTATCATTTTCGAATTAATAATTATGATTAAAAAACGAACCTTTTGCGGTGAGTGAGAATAACTATGATAACTAATCATAAATCCCATGTCTACGGTGAATTGTATATATGCCTATGACAGATACATCTAGTATCTATCGTTTTAGGAGCTAGGATTATTGGAGCATTAGTTGTCTTTCTTAACCAACCTCATTATTTTATTGTCACCAATGGTAATAATCCTGTTTAATAATAAAAGTGAAGGATTAAAAGTGTAATAACTTTCAATGCTTAGCACTAATCAAGTATTTAAAATTATTCTCCCAATATAATAACTGGATCTCCTATTGATGCAAATTATTAAACAAATCAACATTATGACTATGCTTAATTGACATATATCTATATATACATATATATGTTCAAGGTATGATATAAAAGTGAGACTTGGTCAAGTGGTACAAATAATTTACTGAGAGACATTCAAAGGAAAAAATTTATATTTTAAGAAATAATTTCATAAGATGTTAATAAAATATCTTTAAGTTTTTAAGTTGAATTTATAATAACATCTATAAGTTTTGTTAACTTCATACAGAATTAGATTCTTTGGTTGGTATATTTTCTCTGGCCCACACTGCATGTGCCATCTTAAAAACAATTATATTTATTAGGAAAAGTTTTAAAAATGAAAAAAAATATGTAGTAAGTAGGTAGCACCCGTATTTTTAAAATACTACCTCCGTCATTATTTTTACCTTCTATATGTTTGAGAGTATTCTATACTAAATCATGAATATGAGTGATAGGAATTGGTATTAGTTTACCACTTAAAATTTGTTTTTCAAATATGGAAACATTTCATTTAAGTCTTAAAACATTTGAGTCCTTTCAAAATTTTACATTGTAATTAGGGGACATTTTAAAAACAAAAAAGAAAAGAGATTAATTAGGTTGGTTTAATCTCTTACCATTTCTTGCAAAATTAATGCATTCAATTGAATGAGAAATTGCCATCATAAAACCAAATTCTATTGGGTGAATGTAAAATTCAGATGCAACGGATATAGATAATTTTGCAAATTCTTAGTAATGAAATTGCATTTTGCTAGATTCCTACTAATTAAATTGAATTTTACTAGATACTGAGGATAGTTTCGTCAAGTGCATTATAAAAGACCAACCACATCTGATGTTGTTCTGACAACTGACCAAACAAACGGCTATTGCTGTAGTTTTTCCCAACCAACGGGGGCTACACTACAAAGTAGGATTAGCTACGTGGCAGCCAGTTGACAAACCGTCCCGAAACTCTAGTGACAAACGACGCCAAATCCGGCGCCCAAAATTTACTTCCCAAATATAAAATCCTCTCTCAATCGTAGAGCGTGCGGCATACGATTGCGCTCTCTGGCATTACGTGACATGCACTAGCAGAAAAGCGCGTAGGGCCAACAGTTCATCTGACAGCCCATTGGTTTTGGGCCTTTCAAAAACCATTGGATCCCAAAACTTGAAACCCTAACCCACCTCGGGTTTTCCCAACCAACGGCCGGTTTACCAGGTTAATCAAACCGTAATATCCAAAATACCCTCAAAGAACAGCCTTAATCACGATCCTGCCATTGCCAACCCCCTATATGTACCCTGCTTGAGTTAAGCTAGGTTTGCCGAAATGGAGAGTGAAAAGGCACCTCTACAAAAATAATAAAAATAAATAAATATTAGGAAATTCCTCCTCTTTTTTATTCTCTCTGCTTACTTTCTCTCTCTACTGGTACAGCAATGGAGGCATCGTCTAGAACCAAATCAAACAGAGCTGTCCTTCACAGCAGCTTCCAAAGGTCAATCTCGCCCACGGGACGTTTCTGCTCTTCGTCAATCTCGTCGTCTTCATCAGCTTTCGCTTCGTCAATCTCTAGTTTCTCTTCTCGAAACTCCGGGTTCTTCACCCGATCCGCCTCCCCCACTCGGGTCAACCTTCCCGGATCCGCCTCTTCTTCGCATTCCGTTCGGTTCTCAACCGACCGTCCAACCTCTCCGAGCCGTTCGATATCCGTGAACCAGAACCAGAGCAACAGGCCATTGTCCGGCCAGAAGAAGACGTGTATGTGCTCGCCGACGACGCATCCGGGCTCGTTCCGGTGTAGTCTGCACAAGAACGTGAATAGCCGGAATCAGCATCATGCGGTGTCGTATCACTCGAATCAGCTAAACGCGCGGAGATCGGCGATGACGAACTCGCTGGTAAGGATTGGGACTGTGGAGGGAGACTTGGTGAAGAGAGCTTTGGCCGCTTTGATTCGGCCGTCGTCTCATCAGCAGAGGCGGAGAGCCGATTTTCAGTCGAGGCCAAGTCGGCTCTCGATCATGTCCAAAGCCGAAGATTTATGAGTTTTCAGAGTAGGTCCGGCGGTCGTGTACAGTTCCGGCGAGTTGAGACAGATCAGTTTGATGGATCTCATTTTTTTGTATTCTTCAGACACAGAACTTTAATCAAATCATTATAAATCTTTGGAGCCAGTGATTACTATATTGAAAATCTAAAATGAAACTCATTGAAATTATAAATTTAACCAAATCGAATGAAATTATCAATTTTTTTATGAGATTTGTGATGTGTGTCGTTTGTACTGGTCTTGCAGAGTGATGGATTGCCATGTGTGCAAATTTCAGTGGTTTGATTGTGGTGTGTAAGTGCTGTGGAAGACCGTGTTTGGTGTGTGGTACGTGTAAATTGGCTTCTGCGCTCCTTAGATCAGCATTTTTTTGTTTTTCTATTTTTTATTTTCCAAACTAAATTGTTCAGATTTATTTGTTATTATTTTAGTCTATTAATTTTGTTCTTTGGGTTTTCATTGCAGGTCACGGAGAATTTTTGGGGTTTGGTCTCTTCGATAATTGATATTGATAGTGAGGAGTCTTTGGAGAATTATACCTGAAAAATAAAGAATTAAATGCTATGAAACCATGTGCCTGGAAAATAAAGAATTAAATGCTATGAAACCATTCGATAATTGATATTGATAGTGAGGGGTGTCTTTGGAGAATTATACCTGAAAACTAAAGAATTAAATGCCATGAAACCATGTGCCTGAATATGTGGGGGTGAGGTTCACCTGGACCTGTTGGATTTGATGACTTCTAAGTTTTAACACCATTTAATTAAGAATGATTAACTTTCTGCACACACTGATTTTTTCAAAAAAACAAAAAGGAAAAGAAACAATGAAAAACTAAAAGGTGTTATTTTTAACTGAAAAGAATTGATTACAAATGAACTACAACTATTATAGGAGTGAATTTATCTACAACTATTTTTATTAATGATTTGTTTGAAATTTAAAATTTTAGTTAAAAAAGTTATAAAAAAAATGATGTAAAAGATAATAAAATTATTCTTTCATCTTGTTTTATTTTTTTAATTCGAGTTCTAGGGTATAAAAGTATTTAGGATCAGTATTTCAAATTTTTGAATAAATTACATTGATTACCCTTAAGTTTTATGAAATATAATATAGTACTCTTCTTTTACTAACAATTCCACTAACTTCCCTTATTTTTAATTAAATTGGGGATGGTGGGTGGGCATAGGTCTTCGTCTTACAAAGAGAAAGTGGGGGGTTTCAAGGGTAAAAAAAAACATAGGATCAGGTGGTGGATTTTGAAACTTGAATCAAAGGTTATATCTCAGATTCGTAGGGTTATGCTCAGACGTGTACGTAATTTGTTTTCAGGGTGGTTTCTGGGTTCTGTTTGGGAATGGACTGTGCGGGACACATATATACAGAGAGAGAGAGAGGGGGTGGGGATGGTGATTGAGTTGGTTTGATGATGGCGATGGCGATGGCCGAAGAGTTTAATGAGAGATGAGGGGTTGATACAGAAGAGGGAGTGGCGGTGGTTGATGGTAGTGGAGGAGGTTATTGGTTTTACTGTGTCATGCCCGTGGTGGTTTGAGAGAAGAGTGGGCTGCTGTTGGTGGTGTTAGGTCTGCTAGTAAAAGGAACGTCCGATGGTGTTAGATGTAGGTATTAAGTGGTGGTGACCGGAGTTTATGAAGGAGGTCGGACATGGAGGTTTGATACATCTGAAAATGTGATGAAGAGAGAGAAACACAACTTGATTTGATTAAATAAAATATATGAATTTTATATTATTAAACTATGTTAGAGGCAATAATTTAATCGAACAGCTTGAGCTAATACCGTTCACCAATAAACTCTGATAGTTGAGTTGTGGTGAGTGTAATTGTGAGTATATGTGGTCAGCATAATTGTTAGTATAATGAGATTACTTTTTTGATTTTTTTTTAAACCTAATAATGGGTGGTTAGTATAATTTATCTTAAATTTTTTAAGTTTCATTCAAAATAGAGTGAAATGCTTATGAATATTCTCAGACTTTCAAATGTGAGATCTATCCACCTGTATAATATTTTTCTTTAATGAGATACTCCAATCTTACCAAAAGTTAATTTTATTTGCTCTCTGATTTTTTTATAGTGAAAATGACTATTATCAACATTATATTGCGCCTCATTTAAAAGGTCTTTATGATTTTGAACGTCACAATCACCATAGATTTGTATAGTGCTATCTATATGGTATAAAAGACCCTTTTAAATTAATTATCTCGACTTTCTTTTATAATAACAAAAATGAGTTAAGAACAAATGCAAAATTAAGAATCTAATATGTCAAACAAAAATAGTCTAGTGTAGATAGAGATGAGTTGTAAATTTAAACGTTTTAAGTTAAAAAAAATTTATTAAATTAAACAGAGAATTAAACCCTTGTTGCCCTTACACAAGCCAGAGCATCCTTCACTGCAAAAAGAGAGAGAAACTGGAACATTCTCTTTTTTTTGTTTTTTGATTAATCACAGTATCCTAAATCCAAAACGTTCAACGCTTAAACTAATCTATAATTCACGTCAACTGTGTCCTCAATCAACACATAAAAAGTAAATTACGAATGTCCAACACAACAATCAAAAATTAAACCCCAGATTTTCGAGAAACAAACTAGCATCCTTTAGGCTCGCGCTTGGCCACCGAACCATACGCCGGGGGCGAAACTGGAACACCCTTGACCGCATATATATATGTAGAGAGAGAAAGAGAGAGAGAATTTTGTGTTGTTTAAATAGTTGGATAAATAATTTCTATTTAATCACTATGTGTATAATTAGTGATCACAAATAATAAAATAACACGAATTATCTAATTATCAACTAGAAGCAATTTTAACTAGAAGACAATTAGAATCTGAATAAGAACAAACTAAATCGTAACGACTTACCCGGTTGTCGTTCACAAAATTAGAAAATGTAGAAATCGAAAGATAGATCGAGTCAAGTGTTTCACACTCTCTCCTTAAAGACAGATTCACCCCCCACAGTTGGTGCTCACGGGATGATGGGCGTCTGACTCCCAGGATAAAACGATCTCAGCAGTCTTTAGGCAGCACTTCAATAAAAACTGCTCGGCGGCTTCACCAGATGATCTGAACTCTCTCAGGAAAATACGGGAGGAAGAAGGAATTCGTTGTATGCAACAATCGGAATTTTTCTAATGTTATGAATGCTAGAATGCTGCTCTATTTATAGAGCCCAGGTGCCTGTTCGAAACACTGGTTCGAACAGGTACCAGCAGCCAAACAGTCCTTTACCGGAGGGACACACCTGTTCGGTCAACGGTCACACCTGTTCGGTCAACGGTCACATCTGTTCGGTCAAACCGTCAGAAATTAATTAATTAATTAATATAAAATTAATTAATAAAATAATTAAATTCCGACCCTAGCCCAAAAAGAAAAGACTTGAACCGAACCCACGCCCCACGCCCACGTCCCATCCCGAATCGGACCGGACGGGCGGGTGGCGGCGGCGGCGCGCGCGCGTGTGGAGTATTGGGTCAACCCATGGGTTCCATAGGTCCTCCCCCTTTCACAAAAGTGGGGTGCCCCTTGGGGCCCAAACCTTACTCCAAACTTGGGTTATATATGGACCACTTATTTCCCATGAGAAATCAATGTGGGATAACCCACTTTCAACTACATAACCCATATTCAAGGGGGTGACTTTGGAAGCCAATAACTCATTCAATCCTACACGGATTTGAGCAAGTAAATAGTCTAGATTCATCTTCTCTCGGAGGTGAATCCAACGCACTAATGACCCAACACAAAGGATGCATGGGTCCCACATTTATATTGGCTCAAAGATCAACAAAATAATGGGTTTACACCCATTTATTCTAATAATCCCCCACATGAATGAGATTGGCTGGAAATGAAAAATGCACATGAGAATACTGACTTGACACAGAGAGAGAGAGAGAGACAGGTAGAAAGTTACAGCATCGGGAAAGGTGGCTTTTGGCTTTGAACCTTCCCTAATGAAATACCATCGGATTTATTTGGCTAACCAGTGAACATGATGTCTTGAACTGTTCAGCCGTTTATATAAACCAAGACAATAGTACTCACACGGTTCCTTTCAAATCATCTAGTGATCCATTCGGTTGTGTTCATTTTGGCCCTGAACAATGCCTGGTAGATTCATTAGTACTCTAGAGAAATTAGCTTTAAGAATTTCTCATAGAAGCGGCCCCTTCATACTCATATAGGTGATCTCTTATTAAGAGTATCCTGCTATACTCCACTTGGAATTCCAAGGTATAAGAATCATTAAGAGCTAAGCTCATCCTAAACACTGTCTACAGGTTATCACTATTTCATCATAGAAATGGACAGCGGAACGAGTTCCTCAGTGATTTGTCCTAAGTCACGCACAATTTTGTTGTCCCGTTGAACCTAGATCTTGGGATCTCCAGTCAGCTAGGTTGGGTTGCCATTATGGTGACTTTTTAAGTCATAGGCTTAAGGCCCATTCCCCTCAATGAATTCTCTACTTGATCTTTCGTCAAGCCTTTTGTAAGCGGATCCGCAATGTTGTCCTTAGACTTGATGTAATCAATGGATATAATTCCATTAAAAAGCATTTGCCTCACAGTATTGTGTCGTCGACGTATATGTCGTGACTTCCCATTATACATGTGGTTTTGTGCTCTTGCTATTGCAGATTGACTATCGCAATGTATGCATATAGCAGAGACTGGTTTAGGCCACACGGGAATATCCTCCAGAAAGTTACGAAGCCACTCTGCTTCCTCTCCTGCTTTATCTAAAGCGATAAACTCAGATTCCATGGTGGATCTGGCTATGCAAGTTTGTTTTGAGGATTTCCAAGATATTGCTGCACCTCCTAGAGTAAACACATATCCACTTGTGGATTTAGAGTCTCTAGTGTCAGATATCCAATTTGCGTCTGTGTAACCTTCTACAACAGCTGGATATCTCGTATAGTGCAGCCCATAATTCAAGGTGTATCTCAGATACCTGAGAACCCTAACTATGGCCTTCCAGTGGTTTAACCCTGGGTTACTCGTATATCTGCTCAATCTGCTTACCGTATAAGCAATATCCGGACGTGTGCAATTCATGAGATACATTAAACTGCCAATTATCCGTGAGTATTCTAATTGAGATATGCCCTCATCATCGTTCTTGTATAAATGTAGAAAACAATCTATGGGTGTGTTTGCTAGACCGTTATCAGACTTACTAAACTTATCGAGTATCTTCTCGACATAATGAGTCTGTGATAACGCATATCCCTCAGATGTTTTAGTAATCTTAATACCAAGTATAACATCTGCAATCCCTAGATCCTTCATGTCAAACTTACTGTTCAACAATTTCTTAGTAGCTTTAATAACCTCAGTATTGCTACCAATGATAATCATATCATCTACATAAAGACAAACAAGGACATAACCATGAGCAGTGTTCTTCACATAAACACATTTATCGCATTCATTTATCTTGAAGCCGTTTGACAGCATAGCATTATCAAACTTCTCATGCCATTGTTTCGGAGCTTGTTTTAGTCCATATAAAGACTTAACAAGTTTGCATACCTTTTTCTCTTTGCCAGGAACAATGAATCCTTCAGGTTGCTCCATATAAATCTCCTCATTCAAATCTCCATTTAAGAATGCCGTTTTAACATCCATTTGATGAATCTCAAGATTATGTAAAGCCGCAAAGGCTATCAAGATACGTATGGACGTTATTCTGGTTACAGGAGAATATGTATCGAAATAATCCACTCCCTCAGTCTGCTTGTAGCCTTTGACTACAAGTCTGGCCTTGTATTTGTCAATTGAGTCATCTGCTTTCATCTTCCTCTTGAATATCCACTTGTATCCAAGGGGTTTATTACCAGGTGGAAGATCCACTAGTTCCCATGTATGATTTTGCAGAATTGACTCAACTTCACTATGGATAGCCTCTTTCCACAAAGGTGCTTCCGGAGAGGACATTGCTTCTTTGTAACTCTGAGGTTCATTTTCTACCAAATATGTTAGAAAATCAGGACCGAATGATTTTGCAACCTTTGTCCTTTTACCTCTTCTAGGTTCAGCGTCGTTTTCTTTATCCACTGACCCATAGTCTTTATCTACAATGGTATCATGAGTTCGTTTAAGAAAACTTGATCCATGTGTAGACTTATACGGAAACTCCTCCTCAAAGAAGGATACATTCCTAGACTCCATTATTGTATTCACATGAATATCTGATATTTCAGACTTGTGAACCAGAAATCGATATGCACTGCTATATTCGGCATAGCCAATAAATATACAATCAACTGTTTGTGGTCCTAATTTTACCTTCTTGGGTAAAGGAACCGCTACCTTAGCTAAACAACCCCATACTCTCAAGTATTTATAGGAAGGTTTTCGACCTTTCCACATCTCATAAGGGGTTTTGCCAAGTTTCTTGTGGGGTATCTTATTGAGAACATAGTTGGCGGATAGCAACGCTTCCCCCCACAAATTCTGGGGTGCCCCAGAACTTATCAACATAGCATTCATCATCTCTTTTAGAATGCGATTCTTTCGCTCAGCAACTCCATTTTGCTGAGGTGAATAAGGTGCAGTGGTTTGATGTATGATACCATGTTCAACACATAGTTGTGCAAATGGTGATTCATACTCACCACCTCTATCACTTCTTAACACCTTAATCTTTTTGCTAAGTTGATTCTCAACTTCACTCTTGTATTGTATAAACATGTCTATTGCTTCATCTTTACTTCTCATTAAGTAGACGTGACAATAGCGAGTGCAATCATCAATGAAAGTTATGAAGTATTTTTTCCCACCTCGAGTTTGAACATATTTCAAGTCACAAACGTCACTATGAATTAGTTCAAGTGGTTCCGTACTTCTTTCAATTGATTTAAACTGAGTTCTAGTCAACTTTGCCTCAACGCAAGTTGCACATTTATCATTAGCATTAAAATCAAGTTTCGGCAAAGACTCTGATTTAACTAATCTACACATGGTATCAAAGTTAACATGACCTAGTCTACCATGCCATACATTTGAAGACTGAAGCAAGTAAATAGAAGATGCAGTATTATTACTAGAAGGCTTAGGAGCCACAGTCATTACATTAAGTTTGAAGAGCCCATCGCTCAGATATCCCTTTCCCACAAACATTCCCCCCTTAGTAAGTACAAACTTATCACTCTCAAACACCAACTTAAAGCCCTTCTTACTCAACAATGAACCAGAGACTAAATTCTTACGAATGTCTGGCACATGGAACACCTCATTCAGAGTAAGTTCTTTGCCGGAAGTCATTTTCAGAACGATCTTCCCTTGACCTTCAACCTTTGAGGTTGCCGAGTTGCCCATGTAGAGTTGTTCACCGTCCACTGAGTGGTAAGATGTGAACATCCACTTGTTGGCACAGATGTGACGAGTGGCCCCAGTGTCCACCCACCATTCTTTAGTATTGCCAACCAAGTTTACCTCAGAAACTACGGCAGAAAGATTCAGGTCTTCCACATTGGCACAGAGATCCTCGGTCACATTGGCTTGAGCAGATTTCTTCTTGTGGTTCTCTGGATCCTTCTTCTCAAGATCCTTACGCTTGCGACATTCCTTGGCCGTATGACCAGTCCTGCCACAGACGTAACATTTCCCTTTGAACCTTTTGAAATCGCCACCTTTGGAACCTTGGTAGGACCCTTGACCTTCATGCTTTCGCTTTTTGTCGTTGGATTTGGCTTGCTCCACCACATTTGCCTTTGACACCATATGGGTGTTAACAAACTTCTTCTCAGAAGCTCGATTGTCTTCCTCAAATTCTTAGCCTGACGATAAGTTCCTCAAGCCTCATCTCCTTGCGCTTATGCTTCAGATAGTTCTTGAATTCTTTCCAGGACGGCGGCAATTTTTCAATTATCGCAGCCACTTGGAAAGACTCACTCAGAACCATGCCTTCGGCATGGATGTCATGAAGTATAACTTGGAGATCCTGGACCTGGCTAATAACTGTTTTAGAATCAAACATTTTGTAATCAAGGAACTTACCGACCACAAATTTCTTTGAGCCGGCGTCTTCCGTCTTATACTTCTTGTCTCAAGATTCCCACAGTTCTTTTGCCGTCTGCACGGCACAATACACGTTGTAGAGTGTATTATCCAGTCCATTGAGGATATAGTTCCTACATAGGAAGTCAGCATGTTTCCATGCTTCCACCGCCGCAACTACTTGCTGGTCGGACTCATTCTCGTTCAGAGTAGGAACATCTTCACGAAGAAATTTTGCCAAGTTCAGAGTCGTCAGGTAGAACAACATTTTCTGTTGCCACCTTTTGAAATCAGTTCCATTGAACTTCTCTGGCTTTTCTCCGTGATTCACCGGCACATTTGGTGTATGCACTTGATTCACCGGCACTGTCATTGTCGGTACCGGTGTCCCAATCACAGTAGGAGTTGAAGTAAGAGTAGGAATAGGAGTATCATCAGCCATTTCTGGATTAACCAATTTTACACAAAATTTGAGTATTAATCCAGAAACGACATATAACACGACACTAATTAACACAGTTAAAAATAGCAATTGAATCTGTCTTTAAGATTGTTGTTTAAATAGTTGGATAAATAATTCCTATTTAATCACTATGTGTATAATTAGTGATCACAAACAATAAAATAACACGAATTATCTAATTATCAACTAGAAGCAATTTTAACTAGAAGACAATTAGAATCTGAATAAGAACAAACTAAATCGTAACGACTTACCCGGTTGTCGTTCACAAAATTAGAAAATGTAGAAATCGAAAGATAGATCGAGTCGAGTGTTTCACACTCTCTCCTTAAAGACAGATTCACCCCCCACAGTTGGTGCTCACGGGATGATGGGCGTTTGACTCCCAGGATAAAACGATCTCAGCAGTCTTTAGGCAGCACTTCAATAAAAACTGCTCGGCGGCTTCACCAGATGATCTGAACTCTCTCAGGAAAATATGGGAGGAAGAAGGAATTCGTTGTATGCAACAATCGGAATTTTTCTAATGTTATGAATGCTAGAATGCTGCTCTATTTATAGAACCCAGGTGCCTGTTCGAAACACTGGTTCGAACAGGTACCAGCAGCCAAACAGTCCCTTACCGGAGGGACACACCTGTTCGGTCAACGGTCACATCTGTTCGGTCAAACCGTCAGAAATTAATTAATTAATTAATATAAAATTAATTAATAAAATAATTAAATTCCGACCCTAGCCCAAAAAGAAAAGACTTGAACCAAACCCACGTCCCGTCCCGTCCCGAACCGGACGGGCGGGCGGCGGCGCGCGCGCGTGTGGAGTATTGGGTCAACCCATGGGTTCCATAGGTCCTCCCCCTTTCACAAAAGTGGGGTGCCCCTTGGGGCCCAAACCTTACTCCAAACTTGGGTTATATATGGACCACTTATTTCTCATGAGAAATCAATGTGAGATAACCCACTTTCAACTACATAACCCATATTCAAGGGGGTGACTTTGGAAGCCAATAACTCATTCAATCCTACACGGATTTGAGCAAGTAAATAGTCTAGATTCATCTCCTCTCGGAGGTGAATCCAACGCACTAATGACCCAATACAAAGGATGCATGGATCCCACATTTATATTAGCTCAAAGATCAACAAAATAATGAGTTTACACCTATTTATTCTAACATTTTGAAGCACGTTAAAGGCCCTTGTGTCAGAGGAGTGAGAAAAGTAGGTCTCTTGCGATGTCAATTTAAAACACTGACAAGCTCTGATAAAATTTGTTGAAGTTTGACAAAGGGCGGCAATGATACTGTCACGGCTATGAATTATTATATTATATGTTTTTTTTTTTTGGTCTGAGATATTCTATGTTTTCCACAGCCGGAGAAAATAAAAATTGAGCATTGGGTCTCGTGGACATGGGCTAGCTCTAGTATGTGTTTTTCAAATTGCCCACTTTTCTTGAATTTCAAAACCCAGTTAAAAGTCTGAGCATCGGTCTAAATTCTAAAAACTTGAAATGTTCACCGGCTGCTTGACCCAATTAAGGCAAAATTATCCTGTGTGATGTAATGCTGCAGGTAAAGAGTTTTTGAAATATTATATTCATTATCTTAGATGTACAGTGACTTTACCGATATAAAATTTTCGCTATGTAAATAATATTACACGCGTCACAATTTAAATAAATTATCATATCATATAAACATAATAATGTGATGTAACAATTATCCTAAATAATTACTTTTAATTAAGGCTTCACACCTTGAGACTAGTAATATCAGCCACAATAATAATGATAATATCTTGATATCATTATGTAGATTAGCCCCACGCAGTTTCATGAAACGTCAAGTTCACAGAAAAGGATTTGAAGCCCATACAAATTGTGTCCCATTTAGGCCATGTAGCTGACCAACCAACTTAAATTGAGATCAAAACATTTTTTTTGGGGAAATATTTATCATAATTCTTGTAGAGGTTTAGATATAAACTTTTTTTTTTTTTTTGTTCATCAGAAAAGATTACAAGGAGGGGCAAAGTCAGGAAAGGGATCTAGGTAGGAGGGGGAGTCCGAACTCCTGACCTCCCTAATGGAGACCAAAAACTTTAGTCAACTAGGCTAAAGGAGAAGTGGTCTTGCTGAGAGATGAGACCATTGGTCATTGAGATTGTCAGGCCATTAGGTAAACATTAGACAAAATAAGCTAAATGAAGCTTCCATGTCCAGCTTAATCCTTAAGGGAGTTACTTGGCATAATGGGTTTAATTTAACAATGATGTACCAAAATTAATTACTCAAAACAAAAAATTAAAGTTCATCTTTCTACGAGGCCCTAAACCCTAATTTCTGGGGGTTCTGGGGAATTTACTCTGACGTGCCATTTTGAGTGAATGGTATCACCGTTTGCATATTAACTCATGCACTGGAGGGCAAAGAAGTTCTTTTATTTTTTATTCATCTGAAATAAAAGACAAAACAACCACCCTACTCCCTAACTACATAATTCTCAGTCATATCACCCACTAACAGAGGATTGATCTGAGCAGGATAGTCCTCAAAACACACAAAAATACAATTATGATCATTCCCCAAATTAGCTAGTTTATCTGCACGTTTATTGCATTCCCTCTGAATATGTTGAAATGAACAATTGCATCTTCCTGAAAATATAACTGGCATCCTCTACCATTGCTCTGTAAGTGAGGCTTTGGTCTGTAACCTCCTGGATGAAGCTCTTTCCGAGTCGGTCTCCACCTCGATACCATTATAACCTTTTTGCAAGATGATGGTAAGTCTCTTGTAGATGGAGGGCAAAGAAGTTCAATCTCGATTTGAATGCCTCAAAACTGGCAGATAAAACTGGCAGGTAGCTACATCTACCATTGAAAATCTATGGATATCGTGGACTCACCATCCCATTTATATAAGCAAAATTCCATTACATAATTGTCAACTAATCTAAAAATAAAAAACCCTTCCAAGCAATTAAATAAATAAAGTGATAGCTACACAAGATAAAATAAAATAAAAATAAAAACAGAAGAAAAAGGACATGAAAAAAGCTTTATACGCGTGTAGTCACCATCGTCATCTCAGAACCAAAAACAAAAACAAAGTATAGATTGAACTAAATTAGTTTACATTGAATAGAACAAAACTAGGTCAAAGAAGAGAATGCTAATCTTTTTGATCAAGATGTCTGATCAAATCTAACTAAATTTTGATGCAAGATATATATATTTTATTTTTAAATATTCATATTTTAATCAAACGATGAAATTCATAGTCTGAAATCTCAATCTGTATGCATTAATTCAACCTCAAATAGTGAGTTTTTGGGCAAATGACAGTAGTTTTCAAATTTATTTTTCAAAATCAAATTATTTGAAACTTATTTATCAAATTCAAGTTGGTTTAGAAGTTGTGTCTGAAAAATACGACTTTAAGTCTGAAGTTGTATTTTGAAAACACAATTTTTGTTATTTAAAGTATCACATAGAAATTTTTTAAAATGATAGGCCCACAACTTAGCCACATCATTCATGTGATAAATTCTGTATAAATTTTTTGATTGTGTAGCATTATCCTTAAAGCAATATACAAAATGTGTTTTCAAAATGCGACTTCAGGCCTAAAATTTTGTCTTAAAAACATAACTTCTAAACCAATTTAAAATTGATAAATAAGTTCCAAACATCTTACTTTTAAAACAATCCCATTTTTGTGAAAAAAAAACTTCTCAAATAGTTGTTAGGCGGCACCAAGCACCGACGAACGGAAGGTGGGTCGAGGAACCAATGGCCCCAAAAAGTTGCCTCTCTCAGAAAGATTACCGTCCCCAATCGAACCCACCCACACACGGATTCTCTCTCTCTCGTCTTGTCTTTATGTGTAGCAACCATTAGATATTCATTCACGTATCTTTGGACCGACCAAAACTCGTGTCTGCTAACACCCAGAAATGGCAGTCGTGAAAGCCGGAACTAGACCGCCGTGGGTAGGTCTTGGAGCTGCGGTTTGGGTCCAAATCTCAGCCGGCAACGCCTACAACTTCCCTCTGTATTCTGCTTCTCTCAAGTCTGTTCTGGGTTTCAATCAGCAACAAGTGACCATGCTTGGAGTTGCCAATGATCTTGGGGAGAACTTGGGCATTCTTCCTGGCATCGCCTGCAACAAATTGCCGCCCTGGGTCGTGCTTTTGGTTGGTCTTTGTTCTTGTTTCTTGGGCTATGGCGTTCTTTGGCTTGCTGTTAGCCAGACTGTTCAGTCCTTGCCTTATTGGGCGGTAAGTACTCTCTTCATTTTTCTCTCTCTCTTTTCAGCATACTCATTCAATTTGACTGCCTTGAACTACTCGTCTTGTTGACTAATTCCCGTGGTTGAGCTAATACTCCCTCTTTCTTGCACTTCTGACAATACCCACTAGTTAGAATTATTTGACTAGAACTAATTGACGGTGATCTGATTTCTTTTCTATACTTTTTCAAATAGTGCTCGGTGATATCATAGTCTGCGTAAGGTTTGTATTTATGATTGTGAAGACTGATTTTTTAACTGGGTTTTGTTTGCAAATGGTGAAGAACGCCGCCGGGGGGGTGGGTTGGGGAATGATATTATGATGTGATCTTTAAATGGGACATTTTGTTAGTTCTCTGCCAATCAGAATTCTGCTTTGGAGTTAATTAGTTCACCTGTAAGTCAGTGTCATCGAATGTCTTTCCATGATTGTCCTTCTGTCTTCTTCCAAACATCCGGTGAAACGGTTTTCAATCTTGGTGGAGTGATTTGGTGATTTAACTTTTCTGGTTGATTTAGGTGTTCATCTGAATGTTCTGAAAGCATTTGACAATTTAAGAACTGAATATTACATTATGTTACGGGAAAATAGCTATTATTTTCAGTCCTTAATTAATTAAAATTTTGTCTCTTGCCTCTTCCGTTTATGCTTGTATTGTGTTGGAGTTCAAAGAATTTGACGACATAGCAATTTTCTATGTACCCTATAATTTGGGAAGCCATTTCCTCCATGGTTGCTAACTAAAAGTCCTTTTACTACCCCACGGATGGAAGTCTAAGATAACAATAAGAAGCATTTCGGTTTCGTCTATGACATCACAAAGTTAGATGGCTGATTGAAACAGAAACGTCTCATGGAAGATGAGATGCCTTTCTACATAAAAAAATCAGGCATGGTGGATATTTGTGTAGAAGCTTCCTTGGAGTGCCATGGATTACAGACTCTTTTTCTGTTGGTATTTGATTTTTATTGTCTCATGGTGGTTGTGCTTCTTCTTGAGTGTCAATTAACTTTTGGTAATTGGAAGGACCATAAAACATACTCAGTTTCCTTGTTCCATGTTCATTCATGTTTTCTCTTCTCTATGACTTGCTGCTTAAGTTGCTTCCTCTCTTTGTTTGACCTTTTTATTTTCGTGCACAGCATTATACCTTCTATTTATTGTTTATTTTTGTGAATTGTTTTCACTTGACAAAATCCCATGGTCTGAGTCTTAAAGGCTTTTATTTCACAATTATCTTCGTTTTTGTGTATGCCCAGGAAGTTAATGATTATTTGCTGGAGAGCTGACTTTGATTTATACCTTAAAAGTGAGTGGACTTGTAATAGTCATTAAATAAAGCAGGTGTTTGATGTTTTTCTTTGGAAACCCTAAGCAACTTATGTTTTGTCACTGGAGAGGATTTTATTGCATCCAGATAGATGTATCTAAAAGATGTCCCAGCATCCCTAATTAAAATCCCGGACCTGTATCTTCTGCAATTATCCTCAATTTTTTTAGTTTCTACTCGTGCAATGCGAACTCTCTTACCTACGTTTTTTATTTAATGTCTTGATGTCTTTATGCTGTCTCCATTCTAATGTGGACATATACATTTCTAACCCAAACATCTAATACTATGGTAGTTATGGATTGCGCTTTGTGTTGCCACCAATAGCAGCGCTTGGTTGGGCACAGCTGTGCTTGTAACCAACATGAGAAATTTCCCTCTCAGCAGGGGTACAGTTGCTGGCATTCTCAAAGGGTACATTGGTATCAGTGCTGCAGTCTATACAGAGGTGTACAGCATGGTGCTCGGCGGGTCTGCTTCAAAACTCTTGCTATTCCTTACTCTTGGGCTTCCCATTATATGTTTGGCTATGATGTATTTTATTCGGGCTTGTACTCCTGCTTCTGGAGAAGACTCTTCAGAGCATGGCCATTTTCTGTTCACCCAAGCTGCAAGTGTCACTCTTGCCCTCTATCTTCTCACAACTATCATATTGAAAGTCTTATTATCTCTAAGTAATGCTGTCTCCTACACATTTGTTGCCATAATGATTATTCTTCTAATGTCTCCTATTGCAATTCCCATCAAAATGACATTGTTCCCTGCAAATCCCAAGAAACCTGTGCCACCAGTTAGTTCCTCGGACGATTTGGTTGCAGGAGAAGGCGATTCAAGCCAAACAGATACCCTGTTGGTAGCATCTTCATCAGCAACAAATCTTGGAAGTTTACTTGAGAGTGATGATGTTTCAGATGTTGATATGCTTCTGGCTGTGGGAGAAGGAGCAGTGAAGAAGAAAAGGAAACCCAAAAGGGGGGAGGATTTCAAGTTTAGGGAAGCTATTATGAAGGCTGATTACTGGCTTCTATGGCTGGTATACTTCGTTGGGGTTGGTTCTGGAATAACCGTTCTCAATAACTTAGCACAGATTGGAGTTTCATATGGTGTGGATGATACAACAATATTGTTGAGCCTCTTCAGCTTTTGCAATTTTTTGGGTCGTCTTGGGGCCGGTGCTGTCTCTGAACATTTTGTGAGGTAATTACTATGGTATTTTCTTTCGTAATATGTTGGCTTGCTTATCATTAGGTAGACCATGTCAACAATGATGATGAGTTCTTGGACTTCCAAAGTAATTGCTATCTTATATGATCTGACTTGGCTATAGAAGGAAGGCAGAAAGCGAGCACTGCTGAGAAGAGAGTGATCGTTCTAGATTATTTATGAACCTCAAACCTAACTTTATGGAAAATATGACGTTTATGCTTGTTTTCCTAAGGTCATGGTACTGGGTTGATATGATATATATCATTGCAGGTCAAAAATGATTCCTCGGACAATTTGGATGACATTCGCACAAATAATCATGACCATAACCTTTCTTCTTTATGCATCAGCTATAAACGGTACCCTTCATGCAGCAACAGCGTTGATCGGGATCTGCTATGGTGTTCAGTTTGCCATAATGGTACCAACTGCTTCAGAGCTATTCGGTTTGAGACATTTGGGTATAATATTCAACTTCGTGCAGCTTGGCAATCCTATTGGTGCACTTTTCTTCTCAGGTCTGCTTGCTGGTTATGTATATGACACAGAGGCGGCCGAGCAACAAAGGTCCTCTTGCTTGGGTCCAAATTGCTATAGGCTCACATTCCTGGTATTGGCCTGTTTATGTGGACTCGGCACTATTCTGAGCGTTATTCTGACTGTCAGAATAAGGCCTGTCTACCAAATGCTCTATGCCGGGGGTTCTTTCCGTCTACCTCAAAGTTCAGACCACTGAAGAATGGAGATTTTGTGCTTCTTGTTTAAAATTCAGGATACATGCTTTACAGAGGCATGAAATAAAGATGCTTCATCTTTAGACAAAAGATCGAGATTGAGACAACTACTAAATCATATATGGGCAAAATAAACTGCATGTGTGCAGTATTTGTGCTGCAAAATACTCAAGCTTTGATTCGCTCGCAGTTGTGGGCACAAAGTTTGATTGAGAGAGCTTTTGAAGCTTCTCTATCTCTGTTCTTAGTTTATAACTATATAGAATAGATACAGTGCTGGCAGTGAGCCTTTATCAGGATTAAATGATATGATCTGTTTCGTCAACAATTTGAGAGAAGTTACTGTTCATTTAATGTGGACAGGATCACCAATTTGATGCACATTTGCTGAAACTGTGTTGGCATTCTCTTCTAAATGCACTAATCTTTAGTCATTGAGGTTGATGCATGCTTGTTGTGTATGCATTTGCTGAAATTGTAAACCATGGTGAGTTAATTTGTTGGTTTATAGCATTAGGATCGGATCTTGACTCATTGGTAGCTTTGTTATGTTGCGACCAAGGTGTCACGGATTCAAAATTTGAAAACACTCTTTCCAGTTTCCACACAACGAAGGTAAGGTTGCTTGCATCTGACTTCCTCAAACCTAGCAGTGATGGGACTCTTGTGCAATGAATTGCCTCTTTCTTATAGTATTACTATGGCCAATTGGCCTTTAAAAATACGGTATTTTCGTTTGTAGCATAATTATTTATTATGGCCAATTGACTTCACTGATTTTGATGAGTTCCTTGGACAAATTGTTTTCACTTTGTTTAATATGTTGGTCAGAGAGAAGAAATAAAATAAAACAATGTTTTTAATCTTTTGTTTGAGAAAACCTATCTAAATGACTCTGTAATATGCTGCAAGTTTCCACCTTTAATGTGGTATGCAATTAAGCCCCTAATTGAAAGGCTGATGGTAGCTTCAATGGATGTGAATTCATACATATATATGAATTCACAACATTTAAAACATATATTGTTATAAAACTAAAAGAATATTAAGTAAACAAAATAATCAAACACGGTATATAATTAAAGCAATTCTTCTGAAACTGTTAAATAATAGTTAAATAGTTCTTCTAAAACTATTAGGGATAGATCTTCTTGATCACCCAAAAATTTATTTCTATCATAAAAGAAAATATAAAATACAACTTGAACTTAAATATTTTACCTACATTTTTTGCTTTCTTCTTTCTCTCTCTTTTCTTTTTTTCTCTTTTTCTTTTCTCACTTTTCTCTCTCTTTCTTCTCTCTCTTTCTCATTCGAAGCCCCCCCTTCTTTTATAGAGGGGGAGGCTAGATTGGTGATCACGAGTTAAGTGGTCATCCACCAGTCCTTTATAACACTCCCTCTTGGATAACCGCCATAAGAAACCTTGTAAAATCATAGCGAAAAAAATGAGTGCACTAAAATTGTCTCGTTAAAACCTTACCAAGAAAAACCCTATGGAAAAAAAACTATTGACGAAGGAAAAAGAGTACAGTCTGCAACTCCCTCTCATTCATATATCTGGCATGAAGTTAAAGTTGATAGCTTCAATTGTAAAGATCTTTGAGAAGACGCATGCCAATGTTGTGTACCAATTTTTCAATTGTTGCAGTTAGGAGTGTTTTAGTAAATAAGTCTGTCAAGTCGTCACTTGAACGTATCTGCTGGATATCAATATCACTGTTTTTCTGGAGTTCATGTGCATAAATGAATTTTGGCGATATATGTTTGGTTCTATCACCTTTGATGTAGACTCCCTTAATTTGTGCAATACATGCTGTATTATTTTTATATAATATCGTTGATGTATTTTTTATCGAGGATAGTCCGCAACTATCTTGAATATATTGGATCATAGATTTTAACCAAATGCACTCTCGACTTGATTCATGAATTGCGATTATCTCAAAATGATTTAAAGAAGTTGTCGTTAATGTCTGCTTCACCGATCGCCAAAACATAACAGTGTTAGCATAAGTAAACACATACCCAGTTTGAGATCGAGCTTTATGTGGATCAAAAAGGTAGCCAATGTCTGCATAGCCAATTACTTCAGGTTGTGACTTTTTTGAATAGAATAAGCCCATATCAGTTGTCCCTCGTAGGTAACGCAACATATGCTTAATTCCTTTCCAATGTTATTAAGTTGGCGCAGAACTATATATTGCCAATACGTTGACAGAGAATATTATATCAGGTCTTGTACAATTTGCAACAGATATAAGAGTACCGATTGCACTAAGATATAGTACTTCGGGACCCAAAAGTTCTTCACCATCTTCTCAAGGATGAAAAGAACCTTTTTGTATATCAAGTGATCAGACAACCATTGAAGAATTTCATAGATGAGCTTTATCAATATAACATTTTTCTATATGTGTCAACTGATGAATAAAATTCTTTCTGATAAATGCTTAATCTGCAAGACAAGACAATAATTTGTTCTCTCAAGGTATTTAAGTTCAAAGTTATTCTTTAAATAAATAGTAGCTTTTGTAATCTCTTCCAGAGTACCAATAATATAAATCCAAATTCCAAAAATAATGTATGGACAATTGTAGTTCACATATCTTTCAATCGATATTTATTGGGATAATTATACCATCTGCGTCCAAATTGATTTAACCCATACAAGAATTTTTATACGTATATCATTACTTAATCCACCATATGAATAAACTGTTATATAATCATTAAATGCATATTCAATTCTTCTGAGACTGACAAACTAATCAATAATATGAATGTAATTGTATCCTTATAGGATATAATTTTTTATTATAGTCCATACCAAGTCTCTACGAGAAACCTTCTGGTACGAGTCATGCTTTCTATCGCACTATTCGATTTTTTTATTGCGCAAATACCCATTTGTATCAAACCGGTTTTACATCTTCAAGTGGGTGGACTACTGGTCCGAATACTTTACAGTTTCTGGTGTTTAGACTATAGGTCCGATGTCTGCTGGTGTTTGGACTACATGTATGATTTTTTCATCTTCTAGTGTTCGAACTACAAGTTCAAATACTTTACATTATGCTGATGAGTTTAACTCTAACTCAATAGTTTTTTTTTATTTTGATCAATCATATCACCGACATTTGTCGACTGTCTGTGATTTAGTCTCTTCATGACTTCTGGTAATTGCAAGAGTCATTTTAAATAGAAATATGTTGTCTACAATAAGATTATTTCTATTCCATTGTTCTCCTGTATTCACATTATTATTCATTAAGATCTCATTATTTTCAGATACTATTTCCTACGCAGGAGATATCTCTTCAGGAGATTTCTCTTCTGAGAATTCTTTTACAGGAGTTTCTTCAGAAAGTTGAGATGATGAAGATTCCTCTTCTGGAGGTTCATTTTTCTCTTCAGGAAATTGCTCTTCAGGAGTTGCTTCTTCAAGAAGGTGCTCATTTTATTGTGCTTTCCTCTTTCTGAAAGTTTTATTTTTGCACCGACATTCCTCTCGCACTTTAAGCGCTTTGAAATCACGTGTTATTATATGAACATATGATCCTGCAAGGATATTAATATATGCTACAACATTAGCAGCTGATATCGATATGATTTGATTATCGTCTTTATATCGGTGAATGTTTCAGACAATTGATTTGCAATCATATATAAGTAAATAATTTCTTTGTGAACTTTAGATTCACATCAACTTGTCCGAGAATTATGCTACATCTTATCTCCCCCTAATGGTGGAAAAACTGATGTAACATAAGGACTATCTGCAAAATATAAGAATTAACAGTAAATAAAGATGTAACATTTGTATATATATGTATGCAGAGAAGTTTCTGTGTGACCACAAATAGGTATCTTTTTCATTTCATCCAAACATTCCTCCCTTATGATGATTTCCTAATAACTCACAGACAACTGTCCACGACTACCCAATGGGACAACATTTTCATAGTGAGGTATTGTATTTCTCCAGCAGACAATAGAAATAATTTGTTAGATCCAATTGAGAATAGTTAAACTTTCTTAAGCAGGTACCAAATACCGATCTGATCCCAATTGATAACAGATATCAAATAAGAGATATTTAACATAATTGTGAATTATATTCTAGGGTATAACAAATTGGATCACATCAACAATTTAATTTCCAATGTCTCATACTAATAAATTATGCAAAACACCAATCGACATTAGTAACATCATCTAAATTTCTATTCATATATAGAACTCACTTTAATCATATAATACTTGTCTACAGCCTTGCAATCAAAGGACAATGAATGCCTACATAATAATGCTAGAAAGTCGATAATGCATTCACATGCAGATATAGTACAAAGTGATAAAACAATTGTGCACATAAAATAAAAAAAATAATAATTGATAATTCATTTTGCCCAGGTCAAGAAGATCTAAAATAAGCAACGACAACATAAGTCGTAAGTTGTCATTACTTACTTGTTATATTCTTTTTCATCTGATGCTCCTGGTATAAACATAATAGAAATAAAGTAAAAATATCTGTAAGATTTGGGCAAATTTTTTTATACTTCTAGTATAATAGAATGTATCATCAATATAGAGTTTGTTCCTTTTGACCACATTATGTTAGCTTTTCTAGAGTTTAGCTCATCTGGAGCCTTCAATCAATTTTGTAATGTCTGATATTATTTTAACATTAATTTCAGTTAATATTAAGGTTACGACATATCAAATAATTGTGTGTATTCTGGCAATGTCTGCTAGACATATATTTTTTTTCATTCATATTTGTAAAACTTGAAGCATTGGTATGATCTATGCCTTCATATATAAAATATATATAATGTTTTATTGTCAAAATATTTTTACCATAGAAATCTTAATCATCATACTATAGGTACGTGACCAATGAAACATATTCGTAATTCTTAGAAGATTTATTCAGCAAACCTTTTTCTATTTTATTTTGCTCACATTATTTCATTTCTGGTGACATTTACAACTTTCAGGGTATCTCTATAATTTCAAAGATTATTACATTATAATCACATCTGTGACAATGTCAATTGACCATCAAATAAAATTACATTCACTTTAGAAAATGTTATGAAAGTGGTCAAATGTATTAGCTAGTTATAGCCAATGATTGAAATTTCGTTTCGAGGGGTCGCTTCGATTAGGTCGAAAATAGAAACATTTCGAAAACATTTTGAAAATATTTCGGAATATTTCAAAAATATTTCAAAAGTGACAAATATTAAAATAGTAAAATTTAATCTTTTGTATGAAAATTGTACAACATTTATAAAAATTTTAAATTTAAGTTAATATAACTTATTGTTTCGGTATGTATCGTTGTGTTTTGGTGCATTTTTCTATGTTCCAGTATGATTTGATCATAATAATAATGTTTCGTTATTTCACTAATATTTTGTTTCAGTCTCCTAGGAAACGGAAACGTTTCGGCCATTTCGATGGAAACAAATGAAAATTTTGTTCCTTGGTTATAACACTCGATTTAGTGAGCTGCATCACGCTGGATCCATAACACATACTCATCACTTCATGGATTGATACATACTAATGAAAACGTAGGAAGAAAATGGGAGACAAAATCAAAATAGTGTGGGACTCATAAATAATACCGTAAATAGTAATATAAATAGTATATATGAATAGTAACTAATTTATTTAATTATTTACCCTTATCTTTTAAATTTAACACTCTCGATATTGCTACTGCTAGAGTATGTTCGAGGCATAAAATATATATATATATATTTCTATCATATGTTCATCAGGAATATGTCCTCCACATCATTTTCATTGTGGGTAATAAAAATTGTACTCATTCTTTTATTTGACAACACTGTACTACCTCTTTGTAAAATATTACAATTTCAGGTGCACTAAACCATTGTCTTGCAACTTTAGGTGTATTCAATTATAATCTTGCAACTTCAAGTGTATTTATTAATAATCTTGCAACTCCAGGTGCAGTAAATCATAATAAGCTTTTTGAAAAAAATACGATCTTCTGGTACTCGTATTTTTCTTTTTACAAAAATTCAATAATAATACAATGGTAAACCAAAATAGACAGTGGCCATAATAAGCAACGTTAAATAATAACAACAATATAAATAAAATAGTCGCAGACGGCAAGCTAATCTTATAAAGTAACAATAAGTACATAAACGACGCGCAGGCCTTAATAAACATTCTACATGAATCTTTCTAAAAGCATTACTTCTCAATATAAAATATTTAAAGCAATACATATAATAAAATCTAACAATCATCAATTAATGATCATGTAAAAATCTCTATCAAACATATTAATGTTAGGTGGGTATTATAATAAGAGACAACCGACAGAACTATGAAAAGTATTATTGTACTATTGGTTAAATATTGTTTATTATATAATTACTATATAATTACTATTCATTACTGTTCATAAATAGTAGAGTTCATCGATCAATATATATCTATATAATAAAATGGGATTTTTTTTAAATTTTGATGGGACATTTGTCTTACCTGGCATACAATTGCATCGAATGGTCTGAATTCATTTTGAATCTAAATGGATGGCCCAGATCATTTTTCCAACTCATCCAATCTTCAAAATCCCGCCCAAAATTATAAACCTCAATTCCCACCTAACATCCACCACTCAACCATTAGATTAAAAAGTTTCTGCCATCTCAGCCATTAATTCAAATTGTCAAAAGTTAATTGTGTGTGCTGGTGTGACCTACAAAATGTAAAGAGGTGTTAAATGCTCTCTCTCTCTCGCTTCAGCTACACACCGCCACCGAAACCACAACCTCTCACCGATCATGGCAACACACTTCACCTCCACAATCCACTCTCTCTTTTCCATTCACAACCTTTTCCCATTGGCACTCACGCAATGACAGGGCAGCCGCATCATGGCCAAAGACAACCAGGTGACCACCATAACCTTCTCCTCCCTATTCCCATCACTTGCCCCATAGACCAACCAACAGTGAAAAGCCCAAACAGTGGCCAGCAAGCCACCGCCTTCTCTTTCTCTCTCTACACCGCCACTCTCTCTCTATCTGAACACCCACAAACTAGACACTCTCGCATCTTTAGGGTTATTTAACCTTGGAAAGGTCAGTTTCTTTTTCTTATTCTTCATCTTTTTTTCTTTTTTTGGAGCTCTGGCTGTTGAAATTTTAGGGTATTCTTCTATTAAGTCAGGAAAAACCGGGTGAGGGTACATTATTGTAAATTTCATTAGTTAAGCTTTGAATTTGCATCTTTCTTTCCCTTTTTTTTTCTTTTGAATTGGCTTGGTTTACTTTTTTGTAATGTTCCATTAGTTTTTCTTTGATTAAACTTTTTATTATTATTATTTTGCATTGAAGGCCAGAAGGTGGAGAAGAACTTATAGTCTCCACGTAAATTTTTTTATGGACATTATATTGATTACTGGCCAGTTTTAGGGGCTAGCTTAGTCCCTGTCTCCTATTTATATGTCCCTTTTTGTCAATTTGAAGTCAATTCGTAGCTATCACACACTCTTTCTTAGCCGCTGTCCTCCTTCCCTTTTCTCATCACTCTCTGAAGAAGCCCTTGCACAACCGCCACCACAAACTCAAGGCCTGCTCCAATGGTGACAATCACCACCACCATCACAATGAGTCGGTAGACTCCTTGATCAATCGCAGTTTGTCCATGATGCCCCTGGCACCGACCGCAACCCAAATGGGAGGACTTCATGAATGCTGAGGACTACTTGAGGAGCACAAAGGCAAGGTATTTGATCAAAACTTCTCATTGTGCAAGTACTATTACCTCCTTCCGCTCTTCCATTTTGCAGCTCCACCTATTATGTGTGTGCGTGTGTGTTTGTTTCTATGTTTTAGCACGTGCAAAAATACATATTTTTTTAAAGTGCACTCAGTTCTCATTTTGTTGAAATCGTGATTGATATTTTGTGTGGATCACCTACTACTTGCTTTGCAGGTTTTTTTTTTTTTTTTTGTCATCAGATTTTTTATTTTTATGTTTTTTGGGCCGTTTCTTGCATTTTTACTGTGAGGAAGTTGTATTTTTTGTGTCCGAGTAAGTTTCTTTTTGAACCCTACATTTGAACGTTTTCAAGTTATCTTTGATGTTCATATTAATGATCCTAAAGGTATGATTTATAGCCTCTGTTCTTAAAGGTCTTAGCATGCATTTTGTAAATGTGTTCGCGGGGGGAAGGTACTATACTCTCTTCCTTTGCTTTATGGTTATGCAAACAGTTAAAAACTGAATATGGTCAATGGGGTACTAGCTCTCTACTGGAGGGTGTTTTCAACAAATTACTCCAGTTTATAGGTTTCTTATGTCTTCATTATAGACTGTTTTGATCTCTTTTTTCATACAGGAAAGAAAAATTCCTTAGAAATTAAATTCACCTCACCTCAAGTTTTGATCCCTTAAAAAATCCCTTATGGACTGGTGCAGGGTAAGGAGTTGTTGCAATTAATGGCTGTTTTGATCTCCTTTTACAGAAAAATCCAATTTTAAATAGTGAAGTTTCTGGTTCTTAGTTGGTTTCCTCAAGAAACAGTTAATGGTTGTCTTGATCTCTCTTTACAGAAAAATCCAATTTTGAATAGTGAAGTTTCTCTTTCTTTGTTGGTTTTCTTAACTTTCTTGATTTCAAAGCTGTGATTTATGGAAACTCTAACATGCAATCGAAATTAGGGAGTTTGGTTTCTTCTTCGGATGTTTCTTGGTGAGCTTCTTTGAGTGAGGTATGATTTTCTTTAATTGTTACGTGACTAGTTGTTTGATTGCTGTGAAAACTAGAGAATCTAATGTTTTTATCTCTCTTCTTCAAATGTTGCTTGAGGGCTAAATAACAACACTCAGATGGGTGTTTTATTGTTTCTATTGCATCTGATTTGAAGGCAAGGAAGATTCAATTAAAAATTATTGAATTTAATGCAAAGGCAATACTCACACATACACATTCAAATTGTTGCACCAGCTTCACGAACACATGCCTGAAGGTGTTTAATTTATTTATTTTCCCTGGGAATGAGAAAGAAGCTTGGCTAGAGGAAAGAGAGGTATTACTCCCACCCCCGGACAGGGGGTGGGAGGATAGGATGGGGCATATTATTTTTTGTCCCATTTTGCCCTCAAGTATTTTATTAGTAGCCAAACATGCAAAGTGTACTATCAAGTGTTGCATTTGTGGGTTAAATATATATTAATAGTTTATATTTTATTTTGGTTAATTTAAATTTTTTAAAAATAAAAAAATAGAGGTTACATCAGTAAGTGGAATTGTCGGGGGATATCAGATTAGAAATTTTCAGTTCGGATAAGATTTTCTATTCGGATATACCTCCCTCTATACACTTGCATTTATCACTGATCAAGCAAGAATTTGTTATTTTTTTATTTGTTGTTTTATTTTTATTTTGTTTTGATTAATTTGATTTTTTTTAAAATAAGAAAAGAAGAAAAAAAAATAAAGGTCACATCAGTGAGTGGGATTGTCAGGAAATATGAGATTAGAAATTTCTCTATAAATTATTTTACTTTAGTGTTTTCAAAAAAAAATTTATGTTAATTAGTTTTGCATTAAATTTTATAAATAGAGAGAAATTTAAAAAAATTAAAAAATTTTGATCAAAATTTCTTTCTTTTATAAAAATTGGGAGGTGGGAGTAAAAAAAATTATAAAATTTGATTATAAAAATTTTATTTATATAAAAATTCAGGAGGTGAGAGTAAAAAGAAATTAAAAATTTTTGATTAAATTTTTTTTTAATAAAAAACTGGGAGGTGAAAGTAAAAAAAATTATAAAATTTGATCATGAAAATTTTATTTATATAAAAATCCAAGAGGTGAGAGTAAAAAGAAATTAAAAAATTCTGATCAAATTTTTTTTTAATAAAAAAACTGGTAGGTGAAAATAAAAGAAATTATAAAAATTGATCATAAAATTTTTATTTATATAAAAGTCCAAGATGTGAGAGTAAAAAGAAATTAAAAATTCAAATTTTTTTTAATTAAAAACTAAGAGGTGAGAGTAAAAGAAAAAAAATTATTAAAAAAAATTAAAATAAATGACAAAATTAAAATAATAAGATGAAATTATGGATAAAATTAAAAAATTAAAAAATTTTAATTATCAAATCAAGGGGTGGATTGTCAGGGGGTAGGAGTAGAGATTTTCTAGAAGAAATTATGTAGTGTCTCGAAACGGTATGATTAGCACAGTCAGGGAGGACTCAAAATCCCACAAATTTTAATTGTCAAATAAAGTGTTTTTTTTTTATTTTTTATTTTTTCAAAAATTAAAACATAACAAAAAAATATTAAAATAAATGTATTTTTTTATTCTATAACATTGATATAGTATTTTTAGTAGAACGGTAACCTATAAATCTTATCATTAGACCATAAAAAACAAAAAACAAAAGCAGAAAACAGAAACATACAACAAAAAATAAAAACTGACAGCACTTCCAAACAAACTCTAAAAATTGGACTTTGAATGTGAACACCACCTTTGCATTACTAAATTAGAATTGGGGTCTAGATTTTCTATCTAATACCGAGTCCAATTAATCTTTGTGGACTGATTTTCTATTTGAAACTATGGAGATGAGGACTGCCACTTCCATTGCCAAATTGATCACGGTAATTCAAGAAAACAATGACATAGAAATTAAGTGTTAAACCATAGTGATTGCAGTTTTTTTGTTTTTAAAATTAAAAGGGTGTCCCCACTACGTGAGTGACATCAATTTGGATAAGTGTGAAGAAAAAATAAGAATCAATACGTGAAGAAAAAATAGAGATCTCTAGGCGGTTGAAAAATTAATTCCATAATTCACTATATTGTCTTTTAAGTAATAAAATTTTTGTATTTAGTTTTTTTAACTGTTTAGGAAGATTAAATAGCATTATGCATCCTCACTAACCTGTAGGTGCTCGCTTTTTATAATAGTATAGATGTAATTTTGTAGTGAAAGTGTGACACGTTGCTGTATTAAATTAATCGTGCTATTAAGTTCTTTTTGGTTGATAATGAAGAATACTTTATCTATAATTTTGATGCTTTTAAGATTACTTGACAGCTATGAATGCATACGAAATTGTCACACTATTTTATCGAATATATGCAAGATTTGAGTTTGTTAGGAGTGCGTAGACATGAGTTATTTTTAGTATATATATATATATATATATTGAGGAAAAAGAACTATAGGCCTTAGTGGTATGTTGGGCAAATCTAGCACAATGATTTTCTTCACAGGAGGCTATCAGTTGGTGCTTTCTTTTCTACCAGAAAAGATAAAGGCATGTAAAGAGAGGAAAGAAGGGAGACACTCTCATCAACGAAACAGACCCTAATCGTGCTAAAGTGGGCACTTACCATGACCCACCACTAAAGGAAAAATAATAACTCAAAAGATAAAGAACACACAAAACCAAAACTCTCTGGTGGAAGAACCTTAAAAACACCATCTCTCACCATTGAAATTAATAAACCAGATAGACAAATGTGATAAATAAATAAAAAACCTTCATGTAGGTTTCAAATCCTGAAACATGGCATCCCACCTGATCTCTTCGACGCCGGCCGACCAATACGGCTCGTCATAGCCGTCGGCCTTTTCGTCGTCGTTTCGAAGATCATGAACCATTGGGCTCGAAAAACCATTCCCCCTCGGACCAGTCAAGACCATGGGGCTGCCATTTGTGAGCAAGAGCCTCCCTTGCTTAGACACCATCAGCCTCTTGTTCTTCTTCACCATGGCTCCTTTCCACCTCGAACTATAGCTGCGCCTCGGCACGAGGACGAGCGCCGATGAGTCCTCCCGACGAACCCAAGTCCGAATATACTTAGCCAGACACCTCTTGGTTCGCTTGATCGCGACGACGAGCCTCGACATGGGGTGTGGGCTGCCTCCTCCTTTCTCTTTCCTGGCCAGCTTGAGGATCTCTAGCCTGTGTTTGGCTATGGAAATTCCCATGCTTTGGAGAAACTCATGGTTGAAGTAAGCTATGTCGTCTTCTTCAAGCTCGTTGTGAGAGAAAGCTAGGCCATACTCGTAAACGAGGGAAGGCTCAAGGCCAGTTTTTGATAGCCAGGAGAACCAGTCCATGGCTGGCTAACTTGTGTGATACGGGTGTGTTTTGAGATGGATATATCTGTGTATATATATATATACAAAGTGGAAGCTAGAGAGATATTGGGAAAAGAGGGTGGTGAAGTTGCTGGGGTAACTTGACTTTGATTTTCTTTGGTTTTGCTTTGATTATAAATGGTGGTTGAAACTTGAGAATGACAAAAGAAAAAGAATGGGTTGTGGGGTCTTCAAGAGTGGTTATTATATATATTTTTTATATAGTACAAGATGTTCGGATCAATTCGTGCACACCTTAATTAATTTTGAGATCTGTGTAGTTCTTCCGTCTCATATAAACTAACTAATTATTGAGTCAAAGACCTTGAGGTAGTCTCAAATAGTTGATAATACTTAAAAAATTTTAAAGTTAAGATAAGGAACAAACTCCTAAATTCCAAACCTTCACCACCAAACCAATATCGTGTCACCACTATATCACCCTTACTGCTTTTTTCACAATTTACGGGTCATCCTTTTGCTAGATAAATCCCAAGATATGTTCAGTAGGTGTGTTCATGACCCATCTAAGCAAGAAATCAATTAGATTTTAGAAGTAGAAGGCGGAGTGACGTAGAGCCATAAGAATATTAAATAATTTTTTGATCCTAAAGGCCAAATCGAAGTGATTATTTAGTGCATTTAAAACATTACATCATCCTCACTCTTTTTCTTACAGTGGGTCAACCCGCATTGGATGGTTTCGATAGATGTTTTGGAGACGCACCTAGCTGGGGCTCATTGCACTATCAGATGAGAAGCAAAAGTGACGTGCCCTGCAAGCCTATTGAATAATTTTTCTCAATAATAGGCTATGAGTGTGATCGAACCATTGTGGAGTGAGACCTAAGGCATGCTTTGTACATATATTGCCATCAATCACGGCTTGGAAAAAGGTTAGTCTGTGGGTCACCCACACCATGTGATTTTGCAGCTGGTAGAGGGAAATGGATGCAATGCAATCGAATTTCAAACTAGGTATACCGCTTTTGTATGCGTATGATTAGGGGCTGGTTAGTCAAAAGCAGGCAACCCCTGTTTTTCCACTACGTTACCTAACATTTTGGCTATCAGAGTGATAAAATTGTCCAGAAGATGGCCCAATTTACTGATTAGTTTCACTTAATTTCATTTGACATTCAACCAACATTGACAATCCTCCTTGGCAAGCCAATCACCGGATTGTTGATGTCATTTGATTAGTAAGAGATTGAGTTTTGCAACCTAAATCCTTGAATCCTTGTATTATAATACTTTCCCCCTAAATAGTGAAATGTCCATGGGTTATCTAAGTTTTGGAAGAAGGAAAAATCAAGTGCTATGAACAGCTTTTTGCAGGTAGTGAAATCCAAATAGCGGTTGTTCGTCGTACTGAAAATTTATCCCTAATTTTGTTGTTAAAAAAGGACATGTAATTTCATGTCAAAACTTTTGAATATGACAATCAGACAATGAAAAGTCTGCTCAAGTTTTTTATTTAGAAAGAGTAAGCTCACCACTTGTTTTTTGTTATGGTTAAAATAATTAAGAGAACTGTTCTCTAGATTTGACTGAGAATCTACTTTCTTTGGCCACTACAAAGTGTGGGGAGGCTAGGAAAATATAAAATATTATGAGTTTTGTTTGTCTTGATTTTTTATTTGTATTAGGTTCTGCCTACCATCACTAACTAATTTCTAAACGTCATCTAATTCTCATTATTTAATGATACGATGATGTTGGGTGTATCCTTGAAGAGCATATTTACCGAAGCAAATATGATTACCTCGATAAAATATTTCTTTTTTTTTTTTATTATTTAGGAAATTTGGTTTTTTTACGCTTTATTTAGAACTCGAATTTTTGATTAAAAAATAAAGAAAAAAAATATGGGGAAAAATAAAACAAAAATACTCTTTAATTTTGTTTTATTTTCTTTCATTTTTTTCTTTTCCTACCGAAAATTCGAATTTCAAATAGAGCAGTAGAGTTATATGGTTGTTTTTGAATTCCATCTCTACTAATGCATTCATAACAATAGTGTTATGCAGAACTATCTCTAAATGATGCATTCTATTCTACATGAAGTCTAAATCTATTGATTCAATGCTATATACTATTTTTGATGAGGATTACAAGCATGCAGAATTTAAAATAATGTTCTCAGAATCCACAGCTACTTTTGCAGAGTTCTCAAAACCAATTTAGTCTAAGAACTCGTAGTTTCCTAAATGACTCCGACAGCAACTATGCTTTCAAAGTGCATTAATGAAATGATTTTGTAATGTAGTGAGTCCTAATTAAAGTTTCTCACATCCAGATGCCCCAGTCGACTGCTCCCAGGACTCAAAACAGATCACGAGCGCGAACGAAGCAGAGCACTGGTTTCCCATGTGAAATCAATTGTCGATTAGTTATGATCATTTTGTAGTTTTTGAAACAAACAAAGAGTACAATCGAATGTGTTTTCATATCCACAAAGATCTGGTTTGAGATCCCATATCAGCACATGAGATTAGACATAATCACTAATGCAACTGTGTAAATACTCTATTTTTGTTTCTAGTCATTGCTCTGTTTTCTTTGAGTTCAGAAAGGTAGACATGTCAATAATGTTTTCTATGCAAGTAAAGGTTAAACCTCTTTAACTTTTATAATCCTATGCTCATGCGCCTTGTTTGGCAGAGCAAGATGTTCAAGAACATATCATGAAGAAGACTAAATATTTTTTCATTTGTGTATTCATATCACAACAAACACTATGATTGTATTTAGGAGTTCACTACTGAGGGGCATCACCATTAAACCTAATTTATCTTTGTTTTAACTGTAACCCACATAGAGATTGTTGACAAGTGATGATTTTGATGAGCTTTGTGCTTGCGCATGCAAACTGGAAAAGGGATAAGAGAAGCCCCAGACTAGCAAACTAAAACCTATTAAGCAAGTGACGAGAATATTGACAATACCCATGCTTTGTCTATTATCTACAATGCATATAAATTGTTCTCAAACTGGGGGCACGTGAATCCCATGACCATAACCTTATCACTTGAGTATCTCACTTGCAAGCTCTCAACCACAAGCTACTTTTCCATTTCATCTTATCATTAGGACCTAAATAATAGAGAGGTTATTATACATACAACCGTATATATATGTACAATATGCATTTATGTTTGTAAAGGTCAGGACCAAAAACATGGATTTATAACTAAAAGAGTAGGTAAGAGTCAGTTCCCAAGTGAATTTGGCATGTCCATAACTGAAATCAGCGACAAACAAAGAGGTGAAAAGAATCCTTAATCATTTCTCAGCAACTTGAAGCAAAACTTTAACACTTTGAAATTATAAAAAAAAAAACCCATAGAATAGGCAGTGCTGAAGTCTAATATAAGATGTTTGGCCACTTCTTCAAGTACATTGACGTGTAGTTTATGTCTGGTCTAGATGACAGGCTGCAAAAAATGTGAGTATGCTCTGTCCTAACATTGGATTCTAAACAAGTGTAGTTACGAACTTAAACGTTATAGTTCCTCTTCATTACGAAACTTAAAAAGCTTGTGATACTTAAAACTCGCAAAAAATGAGTTCCCAGGGCACACCACGAATTTTCCACCACCAGTTGCTCCTTGCTAAGACAATTCAAACTATCACATTATAACTGTACAATTGCTTCACAAAATAAGCCAATTGCTACTGCAGTTTCACCATCACGAACAACCTATCCAGGAGAACAATTGGGGTGAAAACACTCAACATTGACACAAGCACCACCTGACCACCAGCCCAGCGGGTCAGGTGGGTACTCAATTGGCCTCTCAAACTTGTATGTTAGGGGTTCATCACCCTTTGATAATCATCCAAGGAATAGAGAAGGGCAGGAAAATATTTGACACAAGCAGCTTTAAAGTCAAACCATCGCAATTTGGACCTTCATAGGGAAAGAGTCGCACAACATCTGGGGAGTAACCGTTTAGTAATGAAAGCAAAGGGCTCTACTGACATACAACTTTCTGTTAGGAGCCAGAGCTGGGGCAACACCTCACCCTCTAAAGATTTGTTATACTTATCAACATAAAACCCACCGGCAAGTCTTGATTGTATCCAATTGAAGTTTGTATCTGCTCTACCTACATCTCAGTGTTTCAGACATCCTTTGTTTTTTGGTGATAAGGGTAGTGTTCAGACATCTTAAAAATGGGAGTATTAGAATAGCAAAAATCAATTTAGAATACAAAATCAATCTTATGTTTGAAGAGACACATCAGATTTCAACCTTAAAGGTTGACAGGACAATCTAAAGCGTCATTCTAGAATAGATCACCTGAAAATGAATTGAAAGCAATTTCTAGCTCTATTAGAGATTGAAGTGTTAGAAGGTATTGAGTTTAATATTACCCTAAAATATTTATATGTATATGTAAATATATAGTATCACAAATTTGACCAATGTAAAACTGGACTGCATTATGCACTACCCACAAAACACATGTAAAAATCAAAGCTTTATCTAAAAGGGAACTTGCTTACAAATTAAATAAACAAAAATTCATTTAAACAAGATTATAATTGTTGTATCATACAGTTTCAGCACCCCCTGTTCTTTGGGGGAGGGGGCTTTAAGAGGAAAATCTAGCAGACTAAACGAAACGAAGCATGAACTGATTCGTACACTACTCTATAATATAATCAAAACAATTTACCCTTGGTGGTACCTCATTGGAAGTACTTCGCCTTTGCCATTCTTCAACCACCCCAATGCAAGGCTTTATCTGCACTTCCTAACCTAATCACCACAGGTTGACATGATGGGATGGTAGACAACTAGACATTATTCACCTCCCTCATCAACTGACTACTTGATGCCTTATTATCTTCACTTCATCAAACCATCCAGGTGCTCCACAACAATAAGAATTGAAAAGTCTTCCTCTAACATTCGGTAGCCTTTCACCAGATTAACACCTAACAAAGAAAACCCTCAATAGAAAAGGAGAGGGTTATTCGGATTTGCTTTTGATACTATAGATATTGCCAATCACCCCAACAATGCTTACTATTATTGCCAATATCAACATGAACCAAGACAAAAACTTCTCAATACGGGGCAAACCATGCCCTTGTTTACTTAACCTTAACGCAACAAGTGCTGGGAATGTAAAACCCAATGAGACTGCAGTAGTTGCCCCTGTGAAGTTAAAAGCTGTCCAAATATTGGGAATCATAGTAGATCCAAAATATACAAGTATCAAAAGTACTGCAGTTAATGCCAAAGACCTCTTCCTACTCTCTGAGAGAGGAGCTGATCCCTCAAACACCAAGGCATCACTGTTTGCCGGAGGGAGAAATGGATAACTGGGAAAACAAGAATCAAGTGAAGAATGTACCCGACACGGACAATATAGTTTAAAACTGTGCTGAAACGAATTCCAAGGTCTTTATCAAAGTTAGTCAGCACATCGGCTTCAGTGTTCTTTCCGAAGAGTAGATAACCTGATATGGCTGTTGAAGCATAAATCAGAACGCAAAGAACAGTTGTGATCCTCCCGACTTGGTTCATCTTCTGAGGTGACCGTCCTTCAAGCTCGTTATAAATAGGCTGAACATTGAAATGACAGACATAAGCATTGGACATGATTGGAATCACCACAAGCAAATCCAAAATTGCCTCCTTTGACCCAAAATCCGGTGTCATTCTTGGAGCCTCGATAGTCCCCTCAACCAGCTTAATAATCATAACAACGAAAGCAACCAAAACAAAGACAACTGCTAGAGCCACTGAAGCAGCTGAAGTTAAACTCAACGAATCTATCTTTTCCAAAGCACAAAGTGGTGCAAGAAAAATCACCAGAACAACTAAAACCACCAGCTTTCTATGATCCCACACACCATTTCCCAACCATTGATCAAAAACCCCAACATGATGGAGTGAACCTGACATGACATCACCGATAATAATCAAATAAACTACCATGACACCAGCATTGTTCACAATTATACAAATTTCTGACAAAATCCTAACAGGCCTACCACATGCAGCTTGAACTACCTCCCCATTGAACCGTGAACCGAACAAGTAATTCAAGACTGATCACAGACAGAATACCCATCAAAAGGATCAAAACAACCTCTAAAACCCAACCCAAAACTTTCATTGTTGCGGGCAGGGCCATAATGCCGGCCCCAATAATCGACGTGGTTAGGTTAAAAACGGCCCCATAAATCCCAGAACCGGTCTTGTTACCCCCAAAAATAAGCGGTAGTTTATCGAAATCAATATCATCATCAAGCTCATGATCTACATTGTGTGGTTTCACATTACTTTGTTCACCATGAATAGGAAGCAATTTCAAAGAGGTGTCTTTGGGAGAAGATCTAGGGTTTCCTGATCCAAAATTATCATCTTGCACTTGTAGTTCTACATAAGAATTCTTAGGGAGAGCTGAATAATTACTATCCATTCGCATAGCTTGTAAACATAGAAGAATATATGAATGTGTATATAATTTTATATAAGAATGCAAAATACCCACGAAATTGATGATTTGAGTCTTGATTGAAAGATACGAATAGATTGAATGAATTTCTTTAGCTTGATGAATTTGAATTGAGAACAGAGCGGGATTGAAACCCTAGATCGCAGGATCAACGGTTAACTCTCTCTAATCTCTATGACGCCCAATGAGAGAGAGTACAGAGAAAATGGAGCGGATTAGATTGGAGGGTTTTGCTACTGGACAATTGGCATGAGTTCTGCGCCGTCGATTTGGTAAAGTCAACTATTAGTGGAGATCTTATGCTGCGAGTGCAGGGAATTCTTGTGTGGCAGCAACGCAACGATTGGTTACTTTGTGGACCCTACAAAAAGCTTTGGAACTGTGGTGTGAGTTGTGAGTCGATTGGATGGTATGATTGAAGGTCGGGAGCAGAGGATAAATAATTGCATGTAAACAACATACGGTGTGATGGTTGTTTATCGTTTTAAGACTTACCTAAAGGCCACTACAAATTTGATTTTGGATCTTATGTCAACATTATTTCTATGCTTAGTTTATTATGCTAAATAAATGAAAAAAATGATTTTTTTTTATATTTTTCTTTTGTTCACCAAATTATTTTTTTTATAGAGACCCACAAAAAAATTTAATTTTTATAAGCACCCTAAAATTATTAAATACTCACGTATATATCCAAACGTTATGGACGTGAGGCGCGAGTCCAAAGTGCAAACTTAACCCAGACATAAGCATTTTTATCAAATCATAGAATAACACAAAATCCTAAATTTTTAGTTGTCTTCTCGTAGGTAAGTGTGAAGCGAATAATCTATTGTGAACGGCCATAATATAGAAAGCTTGAAATCTTGTTTGCTTTAGCCTTGATGGGTCATTTGAGGAAAAAAGAAAAGCTTCAAAATAAAGTATAAAAAAATTGGAACAAAGAGGAGCAATTAAAAATTGGAAACAGTTTCAACTCCAAGCATGGTTTTTTCTTTTTTTGTTTTCCAATTTGTATACTTGAAAAGGCCCAACTGTTTCTCGGATAACCAACTAAAAAAATATTTCTTTTAACAAATACTTGTTAATTTCGTTTTAATTTTTTAACCTACCATATACAAGAAAAAATTTAAAATTTCTTTCACTTTATTTTCTTTACTCTTTTTTTTTAATTTTATTTTTCCTCTGCAAATCTAATACCCAAACGCAGGACATAATTACTTTTTCTTTGTGAATTTCTATTATTTCATGGAGTTTTGTGAGCAAATAATGTTAATAGCTTGACCGCTGAAGTCGGGCCCAGCTGGAAGGTGGACTTATAACGAACCACATATAGGGAGAAATAGATAGTGTGGGCTTTTCCACAGCTCGCCACCAAAGCGGCCCATAAACCAGGGTCTCAAAATTATGGGCCGCTCAACTTTGGATGATAGTTACCAAAAAACTCACTCCCAGAGGAAAAATCCACTTTTGTAGAAACTAACTTCTAGAACGGCGACTGTTCTCTTGGGAAATTTTTGGAAGAAACTTTTAGAAAACAATTCTAAGACGTTTCTGACAAGTTTATATTGTGTACTATTCTAATTTTACTTATAATAATAGTATTCTAAATACATTATATTGCCTTTTAGTTATATATATATATATATATATATATATATATTTATAGATATCCTATTTTATATTACCTAACATTTTTTGTTTCCTTTTCTTATATCGTTTATCATTCCGCTTTTCTTCTTACAACTATGCTTTTGATTCAATTGGGGTCTTGGTTCATATGACAAATGGGAGATATTAATCTCCACCATTCTCGAGACAAAGCAAGGAGGGAGAACAATGAGAAAAGCTGCATTGTAACTGTTTGGATGGTCTTGTTGCAATAGTAAATTCTATGTGAGTAGACAAAATTACTCTCCATGCAAATATTTTTCTATGTATTTCAAAGCATGCTTTTGCCTATTGACATAAAATTGTCCTGGATAATAGCCTAGGCTGACACAGAATAACTTTACATGTTGATAATACAAGTGCAACTGATCTGCCCTCTGTATGGACAGATTAGATGAGCTCGGCTCACACCTCCTCTAATAATACAAGTGCAGCTGATTTGCCCCCTGGACCAGGCATGTTAGCAGACGAAATGGCAGAGCTCCAGCGATACACCAGGCGCCGCCATTAAGACACCCCGAGATTCTCGCCTAACGATCAGCCCCCACGATCCCATGATTGGGACAGTTCCCCCACGACCAAGGGCATGGTCCATGAAGCCTAATATCAAGGCACGAAACATCCCTACGATGATGGAGGTATAACTCGAGGGCACGGTTGGCTATTCCATGAAGGTGCCCACGATCCAAACCAACACTCTTATAAATAAGGCAGTCGTCATCTCCAAGAAGGTACGAGATACACCAATCCTTGAACACTGCTATTCAACCCATATTTCTCTGGCCTAACTTTGGCAGCGGAGTATCTTTGGCAGGCACCGCATTGGTGTCCCAGGCAGAAGGATTCATTACCTCAACAGTTCGCATCGGAGGTCGGGAAGGCCGTACAAATTCACTGTATCATCAGTTGGCGCAGTCTGTGGGAACGACACTTTAGTCGTTTCATGGTCTTGACCCGATCCGGTGCTGCATCAATTAGGTTAGATGGAACAATGGAGAAGCAAAACACCGCTAGAATCGCTGCCTTGGAGCAGCAAATCATCGAAATGATGGCTTCTTTGAACTAGCTCCAGTCTCAAAATCAAGAGTTGGAGAGGAGATTGCCACCACCATTGGAGGCACCGGCGATGGTGGACCCACCAACGCTAGAGGACCCACCGATGCCTGCAAACCAGCCTGCGGCAAGGAACCAAGGAGGCTACGTTAGCGGGGGAGCAGAGGACCCAACGCTTCGTGGAGAGAACCCTCCCCTGAGAGGGGTCGGATTCCACACCGACGAAGCCCAGAGCCACGTCAACTTGTCTAAGGCAGCAACAATGGTGCTTCCGGAGCACACTGGCGAAACTCACCCGATGTGGGACGAGCAATTGAAAGAAATGCAGGCCAAACTGGCTGGAGTGATTACGGCAGTAAAAGAGAAAGGCCCTAGCATGGTAGAAGAGCTAGTAAACAGGACAGACACGCCCTTCACACCATCGGTAATGAGGATGCCCTTACTACCGAAGTTCAAAATGTCCACGTTGGAGTCCTTCGATGGCACAAAGGATCCCCTGGACCACCTTGAGATGTATAAGGCCTTGATGGACCTTCAGGAGGTTCCCGACAAGATTATGTGCAGGGAATTTTCTACCACCCTTAAGGGCCCAACCAGGATCTGGTTCCACAGGCTCTCTCCTGGGACGATCAATAAATTCGTGGACCTGAGCAAGTTGTTCGTCAGCCATTACGTCAGGGGGCAGAGACAGAGGAGGCCCTCCACCTCCCTGTTCAACACTAAGCAATGTGAGAAGGAGACCCTGCGTGAGTTTGTCACCCGTTTCAACCAAGAGACTCTCTATGTGGATGACCTGGATCAGAAAGTGGTAGTAGCAACTTTCATTGCAGGCGTCAGAACCCCCAAGTTCCTGTTCTCCCTGGCCAAGGAAATGCTTAAAACCATGGCTGCGCTAATGCTCCGAGCACAGAAATACATGAACGCAAAGGATACCCTCAAAGCCAGGGAAGACCTGGAGAGCGCCACCCCTAGCCTGGACAAGAAGAGGACGGCTAAAGAAAAGAAAGACGACATGGTAGTGAAAGCCCCTAGACTGGCAGAACAAAAGCCACGAAGAGAGAGTGATAGGACTAAGCCAGCCAGGTACAACTATCACTTTACCCCACTAAACACTTCTCTGGATCAAGTGTTCTACGAGATCAAGGGGGATACAGTGCTAAGATGGCCTGGACGGATGAGGTCCTCACCAGAGAAGAGGCTAACCAACACATGGTGCTGATTCCACCAAGACCATGGCCACGATACGGAGGACTGTTACGACCTCAAGTAACAGGTCGAGAACCTAATCAGGCAAAGAATATTAGGCAGGTATATAGCTGGGGGCAGACGTGACGAGAGGCGAGACCAGACATTAAGGCAAGCCGAACGAAAAAGTCTAGAGAGGGAAAGGTAAAACCAGCAACCTATGGGCGAGATAAGGGTCATCTCTGGAGGGTTCGCAGGCGAGGGAGAGTCTTCATCAGCAAGGAAATGACATGCTAGGGAGGCGCGGAGCCAGAGGGAAGTCATGTCCATAAACCGGTCAGCCAAAAAATCCAGGGAAGAGCATGATCCCATCACGTTCACCGACGAGGAGGCAAGGGTCGCGTGTCAACCTCACGACGACCTCTTGGTCATATCAGCAATGGTGTCCAATTTCTTAATCTGGAGGGTCTTGGTGGATAGTGGTAGCTCAGCAGACATCTTCTTCCTAAAGGCTTTCGAGCAGTTGAAGGTCGGTATGGAGAGGTTACAACCAATCAACTCCCCCCTGGTCAGCTTTACTGGCGACAAAGTTACACCTCTAGGCTCCATAGCTCTACCAATAACGCTAGGAACGGCACCCCAACAAACTACTAAGATGGTAACGTTCTTAGTGGTGGATTGCCCTTCAGCTTATAACATCATTGTGGGCAGAACAGCCCTCAATGAATTCAAAGCCATACCTTCCACCTACCACTTGAAGGTCAAGTTTCCTACATCCCAAGGAGTTGGGAAAGCCAGGGGTGACCAGCAAACCGCTAGAGAATGTTATATGGCTTCCCTCAAGGGGGAGACTATAGACGCCATGTTGATTGAGGAGCTGGAGGTTTAAGACAAGGAGGAGATCAGAAGGGGAGAACCTATAGAGGAACTCGAAGAGGTCGTGGTTGGAGGGCAAGACCAGACCAGGATAGTAAAAATCGAAACGACAGTAGCCAAAGAATTCACGGAGGGATTGAGGTATTTTCTCAAGAAAAACGTCGATGTTTTTGCCTGGTCTCATGAGGACATGCCGGGTATCGATACCCGGATTATTGCCCATCATCTGAACATGGACCCAACAGTAAAATCGGTTAGGCAAAAAAGGAGGTCCTTCGCTCCAAAGCGCAACAAAGCTGTAGCAGACGAAGTTGAGAAATTGACAGGAGCTGGCTTGATAAAGGAGGCCCAGTACCCAACCTGGCTATCCAATGTGGTGTTGGTCAAGAAGACAAATGGAAAATGGAGGATGTGCATGGATTTCACAAACCTGAACAGAGCATGTCTCAAGGATAGCTTTCCCTTACCCATAATAGATCAACTGATGGATTCGTCGGCAAGATATGAGATGTTAACATTCATGGATGCTTTCTCAAGTTACAACCAGATAAAGATGGCGGAGCATGACCAGGAGCATATGGCGTTTGTGACAGACAGAGGTCTGTACTATTACAAAGTGATGCCTTTTGGCCTCAAGAACGCCGGGGCAACCTACCAGAGGCTTGTCAACCGCATGTTCAGCAATCAGATTGAAAGAAACATGGAAGTCTACGTAGATAACATGCTAGTAAAAAACAAGCAAGCCACTAACCACCTAGCAGATCTGGAGGAGACGTTCGAGAACCTATGAACCTATAAGATGAAATTGAACCCTGCCAAATGTGCCTTTGGAGTAGCATCTGGCAAGTTCCTGGGGTTCATGGTCTCCAACCGGGGGATAGAGGCTAACCCCAAAAAAGTCAAGGCAGTACTAGACATGCAGTCCCCAACGTTCACCAAGGAAGTTCAAAAACTGGCTGGCAGAGTAGCAGCACTGAATAGATTCATCTCCAGATCAACAGATAAGTGTCTTCCTTTCTTTAAAATTCTATGTAAAGCTTTCGAGTGGGCCCCTAAATGTGAATAGGCTTTTTAACAACTCAAAGAATATCTAAGTTTAGTGCCACTGCTGAGCAGAACCGTGGAAGGTGAAGAGCTCTATCTTTACCTCGCCGTGTCAAATACAGCGGTGAGCTCAGCCTTGGTCAGGCAAGAGGAAGGGATCCAAAAGCCTATCTATTATATAAGTAGGGCCCTGAGGGGCGCAAATGAGCAATACCCCACAATGGAGCTGCTAGCCCTCGCCCTCGTAACCTCAGCAAGGAGATTGAGGCCATACTTCTAGGCCCACACTATAGTTGTCCTGACAGACTAGCCATTGAAGAAAGTCCTCCACAAGCCAGAGATCTCGGGAAGACTTGTCAAATAGTCCATAGAGCTCAGCCAATTCGATATCCAATACAGACCAAGACTGGCGATTAAGGGGCAGGCTATAGCAGACTTCATCGCTGAATTCACCCACCCAACAACCTACCCCGGTGACAACTCCATGCAGCTCCAGTGGGTGCTCAATGTAAACGACTCCTCCATAGACAGAGCAAGTGGCGCCGGGGTCATCCTTGTCACCCTTGAAGGGCACAAACTCGAATATGCTGTCAAGTTCAAATTCCCCGCCTTCAACAACGAGGCTGAATACGAAGCCTTGATCGCTGGCCTCAAAATGGCTTGCGAATGGGGGCAGAGCACGTCCTGGTACGGAGCGACTCTCAACTTGTGGTGGAACAAGTCAAAGGAGAATACGAGGCCAAAAGAGAAAAGATGCAGGAGTATTGCGAGATGACGAAAAGCCTGGCAAGAAAATTTCTCAAAATACTACTAGAAAGAGTACCAAGATTGCAGAATAAGGAGGCAGATTGACTGGCCAAGATTGCCTCATCTCAAGAGGACGACCCCAGAGTACCTATGGAAGTGCTGGATTCGCTAAGCATTCAGAACCAGAAATACTCCAGATAGAACAAGAAGTGGAATGGGCAACATCAATCAGAAGCTACTTGGAGCATGGATCCTTACCAGTGGACAAAGTTGAGGCAAGGAGAATCCAGTACAGAGCCAGCAGGTATGCCCTCATCAACGGCATTCTGTATAAAATGGGACACACCCTGCCCTGGCTAAGGTGTGCAAGAAAAGCAAACGCTGATTACATCATTGAGAGAAGTGCAAGAAGGGGTCTGTGGCAACTGTTGGTCCAAAAAGCAACCTAAGAGGGGGTGAATTGGGTTTTTCGAAGATTAATACAAGTTAAGATTAATTAAAATTAATCTAAATAATATAGCAGTGATTAATCTTTGTGCAATGCAATGTTATCAGTAGAAGCAAAGAAAACAGAGCAATAGAAGAGAAACACAGATTTACCGAGGTTCAACCACAAACTGTGGTCTACGTCCTCACTCCAAGACCTCCTTGAAGTCTTCTTCCACTATGTAATCACCTATTACAAATGGGTTGCTGATTGACAAAGTGCTCAGCTCACTATACAAAGAACTCCTCACCGAGCTCTTCAATCTCCAAGTGGTTTTGTCCAAGCTCTACTCAAACTTTCAAGAGTTTTGCTTTCACAAGAGAACTCTCAAACTCTCAATTACAAGTGTATGAAACTATACAAGTGACTAACACTCTTTAGCAAGAGTAAATTTTACATTCAAAGCTCATTGATGAAGACAGGAGGAATATTCAAAATATATCAGTGAATCAGTAGATTTATATCTGTTATTGTCTTTAATCTCATGTATATATGTAGCTGGAAGGTTGTATATATACCCTTGTATTGATTCCATTCGTTAGAGATGGTTGGGTATCATAAATGCACGTCCAGTTCGTTATAACGTTAAGAAAAATAGTCGTTATATCAAAGGGAGTCGGCTCCAGGTCTGTGGAGTCGACACTTCCTGCTTCTGCATTTACCAGATATTGTTCACTGAGTTCATGAGTCCGCTCTTCATATCAATGAGGTGACTTCTCGTTTATTCTGTCTTCACATCTTTGGCTTCTGCTGTCATGAGACGACACTTCATTATCATGTGTCCGCTCATTGATCGTTTAATCTTCAAGCCTTTTACTTCTGTTACCAAGAGGCGACTCTTCGTCTTCATGTGTCCGCTCATTGATCAAGTCATCTTCAAGCCTTGGCATCTGTCTTCATGAGGCAACTCTTTGTTTCAATGAGTCCAATCTTTGCCTATTTGGTCTCCAGACATTTTGCTTATGAGATCAAGAGGCGACTCCTCATTTTAATGAGTCCTCTCATTGTCCAATTTGTCTTCAGGCCTTTTTGCTTCTGTGTTCAAGAGGCGACTCCTTATTTCCATGAGTCCCCTCATTGCCTAGAATTCTGTATTCTATCTTCCAATTATTCAGATCATCTTAGCATAGGTATAAGATCTTCAAGGAGTATGTCTTTGGGGTATGATGATCAATCAAATCTTCTTAACTCATCAGAGTTAACTTCTATTCAATTTGGATTGAATCAATCATTGGATATTGATCTTCTTCTTGAATCTCAAACTGTCAAAGCTTCATTTGATCAATGTTGATCTTTTCTTCTTCATTTGCAAAGCTTCTTCTATCATTGTAGAACATTTTCTTCAATGCCAAGCTTCCTCAATTGTGTAGAGCTTCACAATGCTTGATTTCTGATTTTCTCTCTTTGTTAGCAATTCTTCATTCTTCATTAAACTCACTTCACTGAGACCATTGCAGACATGATGAAGTCTCTTCATACATATAGTCTTCATTGATCCTTTATATTGTAAAAGAATTCTTCACTTGGATTCCAAGTAGAGATCAGACAATCATTCTGAGCCATCTTCTCAGCAACTTCAATCGCATTGTCTTGAATTGATCTTTGTATTCTAGATGAAATCATCTCTTGAGCTTTTTCAAACTCTTCAACAAACAATTCATCTTCAATTGAGCATTGCACCTCCTCAACTGATCTTTGCATATTCAGATGAAGTCTTCAGTCTAGTGCAAATTAATCTTCCTTGAATCTATGCATACTTGAATTGAAGCTTTAATTGAACACCTTCAATCTCTTCGAATGTAGAACATTTGTTTGAAGTAAAAATAGGCGTCAATCCTCTGTTTGGTTCATTGCATAGCTCTTGGAATTCGTTGCTTGATCTTGAACTTGTTGTGCATTCTTCTTGACATGTATTAGACTTAAGATTCAACTTTAAGTCTAAGTTATGAACTTTGTTAATTTGCACACTAAGTAGATTCATTAGTAAAATAACACAATGTTTAGTTATCATCAAAATCAACATAGGAATTAACCTTAAGTCAACAAAGGTCAACTTTAAGTCAACAACAACCACTCATGAGGGAGAGCTCTGGCCAAGAAGATCCTCCGAGCAGCCTACGACTGGCCCACCATGGAAAAGGATGCCCAAGATTTCGTGAGGAAGTGTGACTAATGCCAAAGGTTTTCAAACGTCCCAAGGGAACCACCCCAAGAGCTGACGCCCATCCAGAGCCCTTGGCCTTTCGCCTAATGGGGAATCGACATAGTGGGGGCTCTACCTTTAGGAAAAGGTCAGACCAAGTTCGCGGTGGTAGCTGTTGACTACTTCACAAAGTGTGCCGAAGCTGAAGCAGTCACCACCATCACTGAGCAGAAAATGAAGAATTTCCTATGGAAGAACATCATGTATAGGTTCGATATCCCAAAGGTAATTATCACAGACAACGGGAAACAGTTCAAGGGCGGTCAGTTCGGTCAGATGTGCTCAGATCTCCAGATTAGCCATCACCAATCTTCCCTAGAACACCCCCAAGCCAACGGCCAGGTGGAAGTCACCAACAGGACTTTGTTCAACATTACCAAGGCAAAACTGGAAAAGGCGAAGGGCTTATGGGCGGAGGAACTTCCCAACATTATTTGGGCTTACAGAACAACCGAGAGGGTGGCAACAGGGCATACCCCTTTTCCTTGACGTTTGGAGCGGAAGCAGTCATCCCTGTGGAAACAAGCCTGCACGGCCCTAGGATTGAACACTTTGAACCCGAATCTAACAACGAAGCCCTGGAGGTGAGCCTAGATCTACTCGAGGAAAGAAGATTGAAAGCGGCTATGGAAGTAGCCGCCTACCAACAGAGAATGCTCAGGTATCATGACGCAAGAGTGAAACCTAGAGCATTTTAGGCAGGAGATCTGGTACTCAAGAGGGTTAACCAGTCAACCAGAAAGCCCAGTGACGGCAAACTCGGACCGAATTGGGAAGGGCCATACACGGTTAAGGGGTTCTCCAGGAAAGGAACCTACTGGCTAACCGGAATGGGCGGCATAAACCTCCCCAACCCTTGGCATACTGAGCACCTGAGAAAGTACTACGCCTAATGTAACCAGCCTTCATTAATGGAATTTTTGCTCTTTGAGGCCCCCAAAATGATCGTCTACTCACATGACCTACGAAGCTCAAATGGTCAGTCTTGGGGGACTGACTAGATAAGCCGAAAGGTCACAAGGCTACTACGCCTAACTGGTCAGTCCCCTAGACTAACCAGACCAGCCGAAAGGCCACAAGGCTACTAAGCCCAAATGGTCAGTCCCCAGGACTGACCAGATAAGCCGAAAGGCCACAAGGCTACTACGCCCAACCGGTCAGTCCCCAAGACTGACCAAAGCAGCCGAAAGGCCACAAGGCTACTAAGCCCAAATGGTCAGTCCACATGACTAACCAGGTAAGCCGAAAAGCCACAAGGCTACTAAGCCCAACTGGTTAGTCCCCATGACTGACCAGACAAGCCGAAAGGCCACAAGGTTACTAAGCCCAAATGGTCAGTCCCCATGACTGACCAGGTAAGCCAAAAAGCCACAAGGCTACTAAGCCTAATTGGTCAGTCCCTATGACTGACCAAACAAACTGAAAGACCACAAAGCACCAAGCCTAACTGGTCAGTCCCCCAAGACTGACCAGCGAGCCAAAAGGCAGCGATGCTACTTAGTCCAACTGAGCAGTCCCCAAGACCATTCCCAGGTTCTCAAACTAGCTTAACACCATGGTCAGGTCATTCGGCTGACTAGCATGACTGAAGTCCCTTGGGGCTAGTCAGAGAACTCAGGCAAACTACTCATCACAAAGCATTTAGACGCAAGAACACGGAGAATTAGTGAAGGAAAGTTTTATTAATCCAAAACAGTTACAAAGGCCAAAAAAAAAAAAAAAAAAACTGTACAAAGGCTCAAGGTCCTTTGATGAGATCAGGATTCGACTTCATCCCCCTCTTCTGCTGCAGGGGTCTGGTCTTCAACACCAGGCGCATTAGAGGTAGTGTCATCAAAAGGCTTCAAGGCAGAAAAGTTGAGGTCTGGGAAAAGCTTCTTGGCCGCAACCTTAGCATTAATGAAGCCTTCCATTTAAGCCTCGCTGAGTTCATCTTGGAAAGCAGCCCCAGCCTTAAACTCTTCCACAGTGCCATCCCGAGCATTTTTTAGCTGCCCCTCCAGCTCAGCTACCCTCAGAGTAAGGGAGTCCCTGATTGCGTCAAAGGCCTAAGCATCAAAAGCCAAGGTCTCGGCCCTTTTCTTGAGCTCAATTGATTCGTCCAACAGAGCAGTTTTCTCTGCCTCAGCGACTGCCTTGGACTCCTTAGCATCCTTCACCTTCTTCTCCAGACCGCTGATAGTCCCAGTCAGGGTCTCAATGACCTGGCCTTTCTTGGAGCTCTCACTTGTCTTCGCCTTCAAGCGGGTAGACAGGCAGAATGCTTTCACATGCAATTATAGAAGGATGGGAGGATCAGCATCAACAAACAAAAGCTACCAGATTAAAAATAATAGTTAAACCAGAATCATCACATTCACAACATTATGGTTTAGGCTCTTTGTCAGTTGGCCGCTGCTCTAATCAACGAAGGGGCCCATGTCCTCCATACTAATGAACTGTTGCATCTTCTCCCAAGTAGCCTGGACATCTTCCATGATTAAGGGCTCGTCTTCCTAAACTGGAACTGTCGTGTCCGTAGGTGCTGCTACGGCGGGAGAAGCCATTCCAGTGCCAAACCTGGAGGACTGACCAGGTGCCCGGGCCGCAGTCGAAGCCTTGGCTACTATGGGTGGCCCGACCCCCGCAGGGCCCTTGTCGGGGGTTTGCTCAGTGGTCTTGCCCCTAGAGCTAGGCCGATGGCATTTGCTGGGTCTCTTTCCAGCGGCCTTTGCCTTCTCTATTTCTTTAAACTTCTTCTTAGAAATGGACGCCATGCTCCTCTTGTCAAAGCCCATGTTTGATTCTTATCCTGCAAAGCACACAGAGCAAGAATCAATATACTTGCATCAAAAAATAGCTGCAACAGACATACCAAACTCACTCCTCTCAGCGCGAAGGGCCTCGATGGAAGGGTCTAGACCTAAGAGGTAAGCTGTCAAACTCTCACCAGCTACAAGCGGCGCCCATTTCTTGACTGGATGCTCCATCACCCTCGTTAAACGACTTCCCTCGACTCATCCTCCAGTATAGGAAGGAGTGCTGAGTAAAAGAAAAAAGGATGATGGTCAGACCGCTACCCTAAGAAAGGGTCAGGCATAAAAGCACGAAAGGCGCTTACCCTTCCTACTTGGTCTACCCCATTGTCTGGGTATGTGAGGGGTCTGGTCGGTCACATCCTCCCATTGGGCGATCTCCATACCCTCGCCATACACAAAGAAATACTTCTCCTTCCAGCGCTTGTGGGAGACTGGGAGATTAGTTATCAAAGCTTGCTAACCGTCCCTAGCTGAGAAGTAATACCAGCCCGAACTCTCACTCTCGGTTATTTTGTAGCAGAAAAGGAAATCTTTGAGGGTCAGCATCTCCTCCTTGTTAGTGGCAGCCTGCCACAAGGCTGCACAACCCACCAGTATGCGCCATGAGTTGGGCATTAGCTGCCCAGGGGCTAGTCTAGCCTGGCTCAGGACTCCTTTAATAGGAGGAGCAATAAGAAATCTCAGCCCCCCGGACAGCACACTCTCGTACACCGTGATCTCACCAGGGCGAGGGAAGCACGCTCTGTCCTCGCTCCCAGGCACTTTATAACTCATGGAAGCCGGAAATTGGTAGGCAGACAAGAGTTTTTTCACTTTTGCCCCATCTAGAATAGAGGCAAAGTGTCTTACCTCGTACCTACATTCTGGAGCAGAAGCCACGAGGGCAGAGGGCGACCCAGCTCCGACCTCGGCCATAGCCACTGGGGCACTTTCAAAGGCATCTACGGTGGCCACAAGGCTCCTTGCCCTCGTTGGCCTCACCTCCTAGGTGGCACCCCCAATTTCGTCCCTAGAGTAGTTCGCAGAGGCACTCGAAGCCTCGTCTGGCCTAACCCTGTCTAAATCCATCAAAGTAGTATGCTCAGAGCTGGATGACAGGGTGATTGGGTGGGGGTTCATGATCCTAGGGTCTTCTATTTCGCATAGGGTTGCAAAGGTAGACCTGGAAGCCTCGAAGACACCCTAGTACACAGACTCGACAAAGGAGGGGTTCCCTATGAACCCTAAAGGATAAGGAGCCCTGACTCTCCACTCGTAGTACCAGATGGTTTTCTGTAGAAGCCAAAACATATACCCACACGCCTCGAATGCCTTGATAAGTAGAAAGATTGCAAAGAAGTCTTGAGTTCGCTTCGAGCAACCAACAATGGCGGAAGAGAAGGGGAAGAAAATGGGAGGGATCGCTCGCCGAATAATCTGAAAGATACGTGCAAAACGGAGGGCCCTTTGGTGAACTGCCAAGGTTTTATAGGCCCTTTCCTTTCGAAATCAACGGCGTGGATCTGTCCAAGGTTCTCAGATCGAACGGTTGATGTTAGTAACGTCTAATCAATATACGGAGCCAACCCCGCAAAGCCACCTGGCAGGGACGCCAAGGGTCGCGTTGATTCACCAGGCATAGTAATCATGACGGTTTTACGGCACCATAAATGCACCTCTAGGTCGGCGTCCCGCGACTCTTTGGAATTTCCACCGGCTGACCTGGGCTGCCAAGGGAATTGGGGGCATCTGATAATACAAGTGCAGCTGGTCTGCCCCCTGTATGGACAAATCAAATGAGCTCGGCTCACATCTCCTCTGATAATACAAGTGCAGCTGGTCTGCCCCCTGTATGGACAAACCAGATGAGCTCGGCTCACATCTCCAAACCCAACCTCCTCGCCCCCTCCTGGACCAGGCTTGCTAGCAGATGAAATGGCAAAGCTCCAGCGATACATCAGGCGCTGCCATTAAGGCACCCTGAGATTCTAGCCTAACGATCAGCCCCCACGATCCCATGATTGGGACAGTTTCCCCACGACCGGGGGCATGGTCCATGAAGCCTAATATCAAGGCACGACACATCCCCACGATGATGGAGGCATAACTCAAGGGCACGATTGGCTATCCCATAAAGGTGCCCACGATCCAAGCCAACACTCCTATAAAAAGGGCAGTCGTCATCTCCAAGAAGGTACGAGATACACTAACCCTTGAATACTATTATTCGACCCATATTTTTCTGGCCTAACTTTGGCATCAGAGTGTCTTTGGCAAGCACTGCACCGGTGTCCCAGGCAGAAGGATTCATTACCTCAACAATTCACATCGGAGGTCAAGAAGGCCGTTCAAATTCACTGCATCATCACATGTTATATACTATAACGCGTCTATGTTTTTAGAATGATGAGGAGAAAGAGATTGAGCTCTCGAATGCTGACAAAAATTCAGTATGAAAGTAATAGTCGTGATTTTAGATACTACTTTTGTTATTATTTTTTTCTTCAACCTATTTGATATGTAGGGCTGTAAAAGTTGATTTTGAGCTGCAGTAGTTACCTAACCATGCAATAAATATTTGTCCCTTGATGAATAAGAGAGTTTTTTTTTTTTTTTTTTGCCTGGTTGTCCAAACAAACTTGCGCGTACCTTGACTAATATCGGAATTTGTGCAGTTTTTCATTCCACACAAATTGAGTAATTATCAAGCCAAAGATCTTGAGAGTGATTTCAGAAAGTTGATAGTACTTAAAAGATTTTGGACTTGAAACCTTAAAGAGAGCAAATCTCTAAATATCAAATTTTGATCACTAAGCCAACTTCTTCGAGCTCTTGAAAAATAAGGGATTAGTGTAAAGTATAATATGTTTGGTTTATTGGTTGGGCACGTGCCATTAAACATGTGGGTATAATTTAGGCTTGAAAAAGGTGTGGCTTAAAGGCATTTTCGTATTTTGTTTGAGGTGGAAGCATGGATCGATTGTTGGAGTATTTTCTTTGGAACGCAAATGGCACGATCCAAACAAAAAAGTTTGCTCTCTCTGTCTCTCCATCAAGAGAAATGCATCCAAAGTACACATACAATCGACGTATGAAAAACAGACCTATTAAACAATAAAGTTCGCAATTAAAAAATTAGTCTAGTGATAATGTCACGGGTCCTAATGTAACCACAAAAGTAAGAATTCTTTCTATAAGTTTTTTTAACATAGGAGGGTTAAAACTTGTACAGAAGAAGTCACACTATGTTATTGTACTTATGTGGTGTGACAATTTTTTTATATTATGTCATATATAAAGACAAACAATACATTTTGAAAAATTATAGACATTCTTCTAATTTTGTGATGAGTTTTTAAATTTAAAATTTTCGTCATATAAAATTTTTTACACGTGTCACATTTTCAATGGATGTCACATCACATCAACACCGATTCAATCCGAACTCTTGGAATTAAAAGAATGTCACATTTAGGGATGACAACTGGGTGAGTTTGGTTTAAAAAATTCCTATCTCATTCCCGTCCTGCCATGATAGCTCCTTTCTCGATACGCATCTCATTTTATTTATCTTAATGATTTTTTTAAACAGATAATGAACAAAGCAAGAGATAAAGTTACAAAATAAAAAAAATATATAATAATATTATTTTAATAAATATATATTTATAAACAAGACTGATTTGAATTGAATTGATTTTTGCATCTTACTTTTAAATTTGTCACATCCCAATTAACATCGCCCTATATCAATATATAAAAAAACGGACGATAGAGAACAGAAATTCAAGATATCAAATTATTTTGTAATACCTAATCACACCACATATACGCGAGAGGATGTGGTGTGACGAGTCCAACCACAGCCACAAGTATGGGTAGAGGCCCACTACTACCGGGCTAGTACCTGTCCTTGTATTCTTCCAATGGTCCCACCACTCGCTCGCTCTCTTATACTTCCTCCGACCCAACGGCAATCACGGGCCCGAGTTCGATATCTCGTGATATTTATATATAATATGCATCTCGATAACATTTGTACTTCAAATCAATTCCACTTTCTCGTGTGGGAGAAGAGAAGTATAAGAAAGGACAATGCGAAGGACAGGCCGACGTGACGGCTACCCACCTTAAATTTATTTTATAAAATGACCCTTATTTTCCGCTTTAATTTCGAAACCTACCCTTGAAAAATATAGGTTGTCGGTCAACCCATCATAAAACTGCTGATTACGTACAGCGCAAGCAATTTCTTTCTTTTCTTTTCTTTTCTTTTCTTTTTCTTTTTGTCAAAAACATGTTCCCCTTACCTTTTTTTTTTATTTTAAACAGATACTTTATTCTTAGTAAATTCTTATAAAAAAAACTCTATGAAAATAGTGTGACAAGAATATTTTTAAAATTTGAAATGTAAAAATTATAAATAATCACATCATTTTATATAAAAAGTATGTATAAAAATTTGTCTGTATAGCAACTCTTTTTTACATACTAATAAACTTATAAAGCTTGTACCACAACTCGCCCTCGTCGGTAAATTCAAATAAATATAAGTATACTTCTTGTGAATTTAGCTTTTGTTTTCATTTCTTATTTTTTCTATAAATTACTAAATTCGCACTATAAAATTTGTGTTCAAGACTTATTGTCGAGGGCATTCGAACCCACATTGGGAAATATGAAATTGTAGATAGAGGCATAAGAGTTATTACTTTCGTCATTTATTTAGAGGTATTTAGGTTTTTGATCTATTACTCTTTCGAGTTTGTGTGACAACTTTCTACACCAATTATGTAAACACAATTCTTGAAGAAAAATATGTAACAATGGAATGGAGAAATAGATAGCAATAGTATGGTGGATAGATGGTGACAATATTACAAAAGTCTACAAATAATGCCAAGGTCATGTAGTTATACATGATCCCCTGTTTTTGCTTTCAATCATTTACTCAAATGGGCAAGAGACACGTATTTGTCATTTGATTAAATATTCTCTGATTACGATCCTATGTTCTTATCACAATTTCGTTAATAATTAAATAACATATATATTCACGTCTTTATCAAAATTTCGTATGCCAATTGCTAATCGACCTCTTATTGTTTGTGGGTTAGCTAAATCCTGTCTTTTGAAGTTCGAATTTATCAAGAAAAAAAAAAGAAAAAAAATAGAGAAAAAAAAAGAGATTTTAAATTCTTAATTATTTTTATATTATTTTACTCTCTACAATCTCTAACAATCAATACCAAGATATAATTTTATATTTTTTTTCATTCTTTTTTTCCTTACCAAACTGCGTAAAGCTACCTTATCGATATGGATTCTCAATAAAGTATGAGAAATATCAAAGCTTGGTCTTCATGATGGCAACCTATTTTATCTGTTTATTATTCTTATGTTTTTTTTCCTTAATAAATTCTTGAGTGCCGCATCATACCTTTATTAGTAGCAAAGCAAAGCAAAACTTTGTGAGGGATGACTTGTCGCTTTTGTGTAGGCATATTGACCATTTCGGAATTTGAGAATCTAATTGAAGATCAGATTGGAATAATTTGAAGAGGGAGTTCGAAGAATAATGATGAGTATATAAGAAAAAGAAAAAAAAGCATACAATATCATTGGTATACTCCATTAGTCTAGTTTTATTGAATTTTGATATAAAATATAGAATAAATTACATAAAGTATCTAACAATGGTAGATAATTTTCCTCATTTATTGCCGTGTTTTGATTTTTTTGCATAATTGTACCTAAAGATAGAAGTTCATGAACAACCATATGACATCCATGTCAAAAAAATTTAATTTTATACAAAAGCAAAAAGAGAAAAGGTTGGTCGAGTTCAAACCCTCATCGAGCAAGTGGGTCTATAGTAGCTTGACCATGCAAACCAAACACGAACATCCATTTCATTGTAGCCTTTTCTTTTAGCATTTGCTATGAGTCTATGACATAGAAAGATGCTACAAGGCACCAAAAGCCTAGACTAGTTTTGACAAATGTCCATAGAAGTTCTTGATTTTACAAAAATGGCTGCTTTTACTTTCTTAATTATGAGAAATGTTTTGAACCCAAATCATCCATATTGGACTGCCTTTTTTCCCAGGAAGAACAATAGTCAGAATATTAGAACCTCATGTCCCTTTTTTTTATCACAAAAGTGCATCACTTTTACTAAGATAGAAAAGAAGAAGATAGATGTTGAATAAAAGCTCCATAGAAACATATGTTTCATTTTAATCTACCATATACTATTCCATAAAGGGAAGAGGGATGATGGTCTGGCCCTCTTTTCTCTTTTCAAAGTAGCTTTAAATTGATTTCCCACAAAGTCTCTTTCAAAGGTGGGTATAATGGGTTATTGAAAACTTTTGCAGAGCAAATATCTTTCACCACTTGGTGTGTGGAATTGTTTTGGAAAACATCGTTGTAGTCTGTTGCTCTCATAGAGTCAATTCAAGACCTTATTTCAATGAGATATGTTCAAAGTAACTCTATTATTTTCACAAAGATAAAGAAACACTAACTCTATGATGTTTTGTTTTATATTTTGTAGCTCATGTTTGTCCAAAAACTTGCATAATCACATGATGGGCCAGATGGTCCACCATTTGATCTGCTGAGGTTAGGACACCTGGATGGAGAAAAGTTGATGGGAGTCATTATTGAAGTTGGAGTGGAATAATTTCATAAAGTTATATTAGATTTGAACACCATTGTATTGGTCCTTTCACATTGCTTTACATTGAAGTTGCCTCAAACTTGGAGTTAGCTTTTTCGTGGGTTTTGGTTTTTTCTTTTGACATTTTTTAAAACCAATTTTTAGGCTACCATAAGCCAAGCGGAACCTTGTAACAAAAAATATGCATCTGACATTTTGGATTGTCAAATGAAATCATCTGCTTGGAAGTTCAATATCATTATTGTACCAGCTAAAATCCAACCACAGATTTAGGTGGACAAGCCCAAAGCCCATTTTGCTTTGACCTGTTAGATTGAAGTCCATGATAAGATATTGTATGTGAGAGAGAGAGAGAGAGAGAGAGAGAGAGAGAGAGAGAGAGAGAGAGATTATTAAACCTGCTTAGCTAAAGAAAAAGAGAAAAGATGGAGAAATTTGTATTAGTGATCCAGTTTTAACTTTTTTTTTTCTCTTTGCAAAGGCCAATAAGACTGTTTTACGCGTGCACCAATTGGATATTTTTTTAAGCTTTAGTTGATGACTTAGTAGTATTTGACTTTTGACAACAAAATTTAAATCTAATATCCACTCTATAGTAATCCATAGTTTCCACTAGATCAATATGATAATTATTTTTAGAAGAATTGTAAGTAAACTGAATTTTTATCGAAAAAATTTCAACCAAAACAACGTGACATTAGTATTCTTGGAATTATAAACTAGTTTGACAGGTCTTTTATGTATCACTGCATTATTGTATATAAAGCCTTACTATTTGTAGAGTATTACTTACAGTTTAATCAAGGAATTAATACAAAAGTATGATGAATTTGTTGTATGAACACTCTAATCACAAAGAAATGGATCAAGTTGCTTAACAGAAAAGAAAAGCAAAGATGAAAAGGATAGAGAGAGTTTGGATAGGTCCAAAGTAAAGCAGCCACCAACTAGAGCCAAACAAATGATGGAGACAATAGGTCCATACATTGTCCCTTCACCATGTGGCTACGGAACAGCTTGTGCTGTTTGAGTGAGTAATGCCAAGATTTATTTATTTCCCAAAATGAATGAATAAGTAAAATGCTACTCTCCCCCTGCCATGTGAATATATCTGGAAAGAGGATGTATGTAATGGGTACACGATCAGAACAAATAATTAAGTACTGGTGTATACATCTCATGGCCCTCGTGGGTGACTAAGGATCGTAAAACGAACCAAGTTATTCGAATTTGATTGATGTTCAATTATTTATGTTAGTCAAGTTTGATCATATTTCAAAGCTCGATAATTTTTTGAGATTGGCTCTAACTTAGTCCGAAAAGCTTATATGTACGAAAAAAAAATCAAGCTATACTTGAAATCGGTTAAAAAATTAAACAAGTCAAGTTTAAGCATGTTTTAAAACTCGTTAATGTTTTCAAATTAAACTTTTTTTTAGATGAGTTTTTAAATTAAGTTTGAATAACCCATTACTCAGTTTAACTCGTTCAAAGTCCTGTATCACATGAATTAGGCGTGTACAAGCTCGAAGAATAGTTTATCTAAGACTGGACCTGGTTGTATCAAGAAAAATATGTATATATAAGCATTTGAATAATAACAATATGTTAAAGAAAAATGTGACAGTGACTGATATTTTTGTGATTAAATAAACACCATTATGAAGAGTATTTTGTTAAAAAGTAAAAAAAATTATTTTTATATAAAAATTTTGTAAGAATTTTTAATTTGTATAACATTACTCAATGTCAAAACATAAATTGACTTTAACAAAAAAAAAAGTAATATTACTTTTCTCTAATGTCAGAATAATAATGTATGCTACTATATATATATTTTTTTATCTTAAAAAAAAATGCTGCTAAGGATCGAAATTGGAGACAACAAACGGCTAGAAAACAACCCCAACACAAGACTGTAAAATTTCAAACCCAAGAGCAAAGATCCCGAATACCGAACCTTAACACCTGAACTAACCTCACGTTCCTATGGTACTGTATATTATAGTAGGAGTTGATGTATGTATCACAGTCGGTGACATTTACACATCTCCGTGTCTCTGTCTCATTCTCCCCCACACGAGAATCAATAAAATCAGGCCCCCAGGGTCACGTCAATCTGACACGGACTCTCTCTGTCTCGCGATAATTTTGGGATTATATCGAGCTGGTCTTAAGTTTAACCTTTTTCCATTATCTCAAGAGAGCTAAATCGTGTCTCTAAGTGAATGGGACGTGGCGAATAGACTTATTATAAAACCTAGAAGCTTAAAAGGCCACATCATCCTCCACACATCTCAATCACTTGGAATTATTTATTGTACGACCACCCACTGCCTGACTCTGATCAGCCACCCCATTCAAGGTCTTGTCAGTGGTCCCAAACTCTCTCTCTCTCTCTCTCTCTCTCTCTAAGGTGCAATCAGAATTGCAATTAGAAGAAAGTTTCAACGATTGACTTCTATTCCAATTATTAAACATTTTAAAGTTTTTATTAACTTTTTTGGATTTTTTTATAAAAAAAATTAAAAGTATAAACTAAAAGTTAATAAAAAGGACGGAACTAAAATTAATTAAATATTTAATAATGATAAAAAATTAGTTAAATGAGTTTGTAAATAAACTAATCCACGAACGAGTTTAATTGGAGCATCTAGCCAAAGATTTATTAGATGTAAAATATTGCAAGTTAAATTTACATGTGATTACACCTAAATTAGTCAGCCAATGTGCTTTGAATGTGTCAACCTTCCTAACAAATCCTACGGACACTTTTCCAACAAAAAAAAAATAGTGCAAAATATTAGAAGTAATATATTATTTGGGTCATGAATTGACAGGATCCAATGCTGGGAAATCTAATGCTTCGTTTGGAGTTTGAATTTTCAGTTGAAAAAGTAAATAAAAAAAAAATAATAGAAAATAAAATAAAATTACTCTCTTATTTTGTTCTATTTTTTTACTTTTTTTTTTCTCATCGAAAATTTGAGTTCTAAATAAAGCGTAAAGTATTAAAAAAATTTTGAAGAGGTTGGTGAAGTTTTTGTCATCCTAATGCGATCACGGGATATATGACTAGTAAGTATCAGAGAGTAGTAAATTATATGAATAGTATGTCATACAAAAATTCAACCGCTTGAAAGCAAGGTCTCAACAATCAAAATATATATATCTAACCTAGACAACCAAACGTTATACAATCACACAGGTATTGACTAAAAAAATTGGAATAATTTAGTATATTTAGTAAAATAAGTAGCCATCAAAGAAGATTTTTATCTGAAATAGTAATTTTACATAATTTTGGATGAAAATTTGGTATAAGAATCTTTTATATATTAGTATTTTCAAAGGCAAAATTATAAAAGATTTGGCCGATTAAGGCTCGATAATGACCTTGTAGTATCTTTCTATAGTCTATAGACAATGCAAAGGTAGATAAATATCCCAAATGGCTCAAACTATAAGAGTTCATGAAAGGAAAAATTATTCAGTAGGTCTGGAACACCACGTCAGCATAATGATATGGTGTACTCAACTAATTAAACATAAACATATGTTCATATTTTAGATTGATTGAACTAAATTTTAGGTTGATCGACTTAATTTTTAGAATATTGAAAATAACAACTTTCCTAACATGTTTATATTTATTACCTATGTAGTTGCGTTAACAAAAATTATATGATGTATTGATTTTTAATTAGTTAGGCAAACTACATCATCATACTGATATGGTATTCCGAATCTACGAAATAATTTCTCGAAAGAAAGGCTTATCGCAACTTCCTTTGAATTGACATTACTTTTGAACCGTTCCTTTAGGACAAAGTTCTAGCAATTAAGATGGTTGAATGAAGACATTTTCTTGGAAACGTTATAAGGTCATTTTCAACATATTTGAGTCCAAAACTTAACCATTAGTTCATAGGCAATGCTTCTATTCAAACCTCTCAGGCAACCTATCAATTTTGAAAAAAATTGACCTTAAAAATTGCACTTGGGGAGGTAATACTATTGATAATTAGATTTCTTAGAAGTAAATTAAACCGAAATTAGAATGCTGTTAAAGATAAAATTAGAAGGCTAATGTACTAATGTCTAGTAAAGTATGGCATGTTTCTTCCTTTTTATTTGTTTATGTTTAAATTTTTGAGCAAAAATGAAAATCTTATTTATGAAAAAGAAAGCACATTTGACCAAAAAAAAATATATGTTGGAGAGAAAAAAAAACTGCGATGTACTAATATTGTTTACAATTGGGTCTCCCTTGAGAGTTCTATGTTTATCTCTATCATAGTTAGAACAGCATATGACTATCTCAATTTTGGTTTTTCATGGCAATTTTTAAAGGGTTACGGTTCTTGATTCCCTTACTTCCTGGCAATTCTTTGTTTGACTTTTGAGAAAAGGTTCAAGCTCGTGATTAAGACTTGAATTCCCATTCTTTATGGGATGCATGCTAGGGATTGTGGCATGAATATATATATATATATATATATGACCCCAACAACCATTCTATAGTAATGAATACAATGAGACCCATCTTCTCCCATTGTTTATCTTATGTCAACTAAACATAAAAGATAAAATCAAATTGAGATAAAAAGTAAAAATAAATTTAATTTTGATACCGTGACAGTATAAATCATTCTCCACTCCTCACATATAATTGAATAACTTCATATCAGATCTTTGGTTTTGATTCTTCGGCCTAAGCCTTGGTGGATATATGTTTATTCCTGGAATATTATGTATCAGATTTTTTGTTTTGGTTTTTTTTATTATACTTTTTTACTTATCTTATTTTGTTAAAGGTAAAAAAATTAAAAAAAAAATTAATTTTTTCACTTATAAGCTACATAAACAAAATAAAAAAAAAATTTTAAAACATTTGTATCAATGGGGCTCTTAAGGCGAGTGTGACGACTTATTAGTATGGTTTTCAATCAAGTATGAATTTTAAATGACAAAATTACCCTCTGCGAGATTAGTATCTCAAAATTGCTACTCTGAGATTAAAAATCCCCTCAAACCTAGACAAACATGTAATCATGCATGGTATGGCCCTTGGACGAATGCCTTCTTTGTTGGCCCTGGAGTCTGGACCTTCGTTTGAGACAGGTGTTGCTTGTTGCGTATTTTATGGAGGCTGGACCACGCCAACCAAAGGACGAATAAGTCATTCGATTGATTATGCCCCAGCAAAAAAAAAAAGAAAAGGCAGTAGCTTTTCGTTTATTTCTCGTGGGTTTTGCCTGAATATAACCTATCGCGACATATTTATTTGGCATATTTCAAATTTGAAGATTGGGTTTCCATTATTTCGGGACCTGGTGACCTAACTGGGCTCCACCAGTTTAGTTTTAATTACTTACTATCTACTACTAAAACAGAATTTCTCGTCTTTTTCTTTAGAAAATGCTAGTCTTTTAAGAAAGCATTTATACAGAAAAGCTCATTATAATAACATAATAACATTTTCATAATTAACAACTATTATAATGGATACTTTATTATGAAGCGAAATATTTTTATTCAATCACATATTATATCTAGCTATATAGTGATGGGGACCGATCAAGATCCCTAACAATGGGCTGACTACGACCATGATCGACCACGATTGAGCAAGACCATGGCTGATCAGACCATGCAAGACCATGGCCAAGCAAACCATAGCTAAGCTATACCGAGTACGACCTACCGAGCATGGCCATGCTGAGAACGACCAAGCATGACCATGCCGAGCATAACCAAGCAGGCTATACCCCGAGCAGGCCTTGTGGGACAGTGCCGATTATTCCCCCTCACCTGCCACGCTAGTGAGGGCCACCACTGATAACCCAATCATGATAACGTGCTTTAGGACCTTGCGTGTAGCAGGAGGTAGTCACCTTCTCCGCTCTAACACACACCACCCTGGAATATAGAGATGGTCCTCTCAAGTATTCTGACACCGCTCTAACCCTCCAACTAGACGTTGCCACATGGGAAGACAAACATCTCCCACTATCTCTGTATATGCAACGTCCTCCTAGGGCTACAAGTAAGTCGACTCATATAAAAAGGAAACTCATCTTCTCCAACAAAGTACGCAAATCAAAAAACCCTAGCAAAAGCTCTGTTAAAATATATCCAGCAATCTAACTTGAATACAGGAGGGCCTTTGGCTCCCACTACACCGGTGAGTTTAGTACAGAATATCAGCGACCAACTAGAGGAGATTCATCTCGGACTTGGAAGTAAGCCACTACGAGTTTGCTGCATCATCATATAGCATTATTTTTTAATAGATAATTTAAAAGTTAGTGGCGGTTGAGCAAAAGAAAAAGGTTTCGGATTTTCAAGATTTATGATCCATAGCTTAGCTAATAAAGGAAAAAATAAAATAAAATAAAAGAATTATTATTAAGAAATATTTAAATACTAACACTACAAAACTTGAATTTATCTCCTTCATGTGTTTATTGCAGGCCCTTGGTAATGCGTGTATTGTCTTCTTTTGCCGCCTCAGATTTGGCCAATGTTGATGGTGACATGAATGTTTCACAAGTAGAGAGAGAGAGAGAGAGATTGATTGTGGTTGTATCTAAGATGTTATGTTCTAAGAAATTGACAAACAAAATAAGGGGATAAGAATTTAAGGGGTGACAATAGACTACTTAGTGAAGGAGACAACAATGGTGGACTTGTCAACCACCCCCACCCCTCCCTTGCTTATAATTTACTCTAATTGGGTTGTCTTTTCCTGAAAAGTATATAAAAATATTGCTCACTACGAACACGTAATGATCCTTGGGCTTTACTAGAGTTGAATTATAAGCCTTGTTAAGGTCCAAATATTATATATGTAACTTCAACAACATGCCACCCACTGTCGTATTTAGTCGTTTGGTTTGGACAGGTTGAAAATGACATCTACCAATAGACACAATTCTCTCTAGTCTTTTGTTTTGGAGGAAACATATTTCCATGAATTCAATTAAGAATCTCTGGAAAAGACCCATTTCCCCATGCTTTCTTGAAAGTTAAATTGTTTGGATACCCAATTGTAAAGAGACCCGAATAAGAAAAAGGTCACTTTCAGATTTGATGAGTTTCCTGGAAAGCTCTTCAAGAGTGGTTGTCTTTATCAACTTCCATCTCTTTCTTAATTTTAATAAGTCTTAATCAAAGTTTTGGCTAAAAAGACTTAATTTTCTCTGCAACCAAACAAAACCCATTAAAGAAGTGCTATGATCTCACGAGCATATCGTGGATCGCTTTGCATTGGCTGCTATTCATTGGTCATGAGACCAGGATTAATACGTAGCTTATGCACTGTGATGGGGACCGGTTTCAGTGGCCTCCACGTACACATGACAAAGTAAAATCTCTCCTTAAAATTGACAACGCCATGGACTATAAGAAATGGTGCCAACCAGTAACCTCGAACTACCTTACTTCCTTCCATGTCAGTATAGCAGGGCCAGGACCCTCGTGGAAATAATTGGTTTTAATGGGTATTTGGGCATGTAAAACATAAAACTCCCAAGTCCCAATGGTGGTTTTTACATATATATATATATATATAAATATAATATAACAATGAGAGAAATTGACAGGTGATTGATTCCATGTACGAGTGTGGACCATGTAATCTTTGCCGTTCTGAACTATGACCACGCATGTAACACTGTAGTTCTCCCACTGTCTTCCGTAGAGGGTGATGATACTATTGTAAGACTATATATATATATATATATATATGTATATATGCACAGCCTTTCTGAAACTATTGATGCCTTTTGTGAGCCCCACCCTCCTTTACATTAGTCCTTTCTACTTGTGTAGCTCAAGGGACAACTTTTGTAGACATTTCAAAATGCATAAAAGCGATTAGTTGATAGTGTTTTTGCTGTTTTTTTTTTTTAATACTTGTACAGCGTTCAAACCTTCAATCAATTGTGCTTGAGATTGTGCAGAACTATCATTCACACGGACAGTATTTTATCATTGCATTGCTTCTTTAACACTTATCTAATGTTGTGTACATTAGCACAACATCTAGGGTGATGACCGTCAACTATCAATTTATTGTAACTTGTAGAGTGTTTAAACTTTCGACTAATTACTTTTTCGCGTTGGTGCAAAATTATTATTACACGAATCATGTAAGCTTCATGAGTAATATTCTACAAACGAAAAATTCATACATAATTTGACTTAATTTCACCGTTCTTAAATCTTGCACATGCATGCAATAAAACTATTACAAAAATTGATAGAAGAATCATTCCCGAAGTGAGATAGAAGGAACAGCATGATTGGAAAGACGCTATAATATGCTTCATTCCTAATTCAGTATTGCAGAAGATTAGAAGTTCAACTAACAGTCGAACCCCCATTCTTGCAACTATATCATTCTTTAAACCCTCAAATGTGTAGTGCCCGTGGCAGAACCACATGAAGACAAGGGGCTTAGACCTCTTTTTTTTTTGAAAAATATTATTTTTATAAAAAAAAAATTCTACAAAAACTCCAAATAGCAATTTTATAATTAAAAATTATTATAATAAGTATTTTGATTTGAAGAAAAAAAACTCTCATTCAACATCAAGACACATCATTCTTTTGAGTTTTGGGTTCAACATTGCCTTTTTTTTTTTTTAAGCACAAAACGAGGACGAATAATGCATGCAACTGCCTAACCATAATCACAGTAGCCATCCACTTGAGAGTTGAATAGAAGGTGCCTCAAAAGTGATTTAAAATCTTAACATTTTTTTTCTTCCTTATTCGTTTTAACTTGTATATTAATATCATAAATCTTTAAAGCGGGGCGAAACAAGGTTGGAAATATTTAGTTAAATTATCGTTACTACTTTTGCGTTTGAGTTATGCCTCCATTTGGGTCGCTATGGACCGTCCATTTTTCCCAAGATTCGAACCATATTAATAGAAGTAAAATGCAACTCAATGTGTATCATATCAAGTGAGATTCACATCAACTAACGAGATACACATCAGATCGAGAAACTCACAGTTTTAGTCTTGATGGCACTGCTCCTAAAAGAATAACAGGTGTACGTACTCTTAATTATTACCCCAATAAAACCCAACTCGGACCCCGCAAAAAACAATACCCAAATCACATCATTCGATTACCCTTGAGTGTCGACAAAAAAAAAATCTCGATATGTCGGCGATTTCTATCGCCGATAATTGTCCTTCCACTGATTCATCTCATCTCGAAAAGGGAGCAAGAACCGGATGGCAGTTTCAGTAATTCGTGGCAAAAAGTGGACCCAAAGTTTTACGAAGTCCGTCCTAGAAACCTTGTCGTTTTTAAGGGGATCTGAAAGGAGTGAAAATCGCTGCCTGAACTTTATCGGACGACTCCTAAGCTGTACATTTGCCTCTGCCCGTACCCGTTGGATAGAAATTCAAAGCCATGATATAGTGATCAAACGGCCAATGGCCTAGAGCTGTCGCACTTCGTAGAAGTACCATATCAGTTTCCCAGCTGAAGAACAGCTGTCAGCTGAAGATTCCGCGCCGATGAAATCGACAAAATGTAGCCGGCTCAGTAGGGCCTACAATGCCTGTACTTATATAACACTCTGTGGTACTTATAGATAAGCAGCTCTGCCTATCAACTCTATAAGTCAGAGGACTTATCAGTACCATCTATCGCCTCTTACTATTAAAATGGCCATACCTGCAAGTAATGTCGTATTTTATTTTCTCCCACAATAGAGTAGAGGAGAGAGAGAGAAAGTTGTAGAGAGAGAATCAAAGACTATTCTACCTCGAGCTCCTCTATCTCTCCATCTTCTGTGTGTTTGTGATCTCTCTTCAATCGATCTGCTGGTTGATTTCCAAGGTAAGTTTTCCTTTCGTCTCTCTCTCTCTAGAAGAATATTTACTTTCGACTGTTTGCTTTTCTCTCTCTAAAAACTTTCTCCATCTCTATGTTTATCTCTTGAACTGCTTTTCTTTCCCTTGCCCCTCTTTTCTCTGCATCTCCGATTCCTCTGGTTTAAAGCTGCTTTCATGACTCTGATCCTCTAAAGAGCCCTAAACGTTCATTTTCTCCGACTTGTTTATGGGTTTCATGTATGTCGGTGTACGCTCAAACCATATGATGATTTTGTGCAAAAATGCTTTTCTCTGTGTTAAATTGAAGATCACTTTAATGATCTACTTCTGGTAAGAGTTTCAATTTTTTGTATTATTTTGATTAGATTTGATTTTCTTGCTATTTTCATTTATTTAGTTAAATTCCGAAGCTAGTGTTGGGAAAGAAATAATAAACTAATAAATATTAAAGTCTCTGGAAGCTGACTTGGTATTTTTTTATTATATATACGGATGCATATATTATATATATATATATATATCATATCTATACTCATATAAGTTCTAAATTCTCTTTTCATTTTTATCTTATTTTTGGGTTTTATAGATCTGCTTATATTTTAGCTGATTAATGCTCATCTGGATTCACAGACGGCGAGCTTAAAATGTCATCTCTCAGTAGAGAGCTTGTGTTCTTGATCTTGCAGTTCCTAGATGAGGAAAAGTTCAAAGAGACTGTTCACAAGTAGGTGATTTGTACATACACTTATTTATTCATTTGTCCATAGGTGTTTGTCTTTTTCTGATAATTATTTATTTATCTTTCCTCGTTAAACGGGGCCTCCTAATACTAGGCTTGAACAAGAATCTGGGTTTTTCTTCAACATGAAATATTTTGAGGATGAGGTCCACAATGGGAACTGGGATGAGGTTGAAAGGTACCTCTCTGGTTTCACAAAAGTGGATGACAATCGCTACTCCATGAAGATATTTTTTGAAATAAGGAAGCAGAAGTATCTCGAGGCACTGGATAAGTAAGCTTGTAATTAATTGAAGATACTTGCCCCCACTCCAATAATACATCTCAGTAGATGTACATACAAGTATAGTTGTCACTCTATATGTTGTTGTATTTTTTTGTGTCGTTAGTGCATAAAAATGGAACATTTGGACTTCTAATAGGCATGATCGGTCCAAGGCTGTGGATATCCTTGTAAAGGATCTTAAAGTTTTCTCGTCATTTAATGAAGAGCTCTTTAAGGAAATAACTCAGCTCCTGACGCTTGAGAATTTCAGGTATCAAGTATGAAATCATCAAATTTCCATTCTAACACAGTTAGGCTGTTTTTTGTTTTTTTTTTCTCTCACCTTTTTTTGTTCTTTTATTTTCCCTTAATAAATCCTGGTTCTAAGGACAGGATTAGAGAATTGGATTCATAGGGGGTTTTATCGTATTGTAGGGAAAATGAACAGCTCTCTAAGTATGGTGATACAAAATCTGCAAGAGCGATTATGTTGGTTGAGCTCAAGAAGCTTATTGAAGCAAACCCATTGTTTCGTGATAAACTGCAGTTTCCTAACCTCAAAAATTCAAGGTTACGGACTCTCATTAATCAAAGGTAATCTTGCAGAGAGGCTTTTACATTCGGTAAAATAAGACTATTCCACTATGTTTTAATGCAGCATTTGAAATGTGTTTGAATCTTTCTAGCATCAAAATGAGCGTTATGTTGCAACTTACATGTATACCAATTTTATAATATTTAACAAATTATGTTGCTAGGAGTTTTCACGGATCTTTTAAGAATAGCTGCATTTCTAAGTTTGATTTGGGCCTTCAGTAGCTGTGGGGAATATATTTGCGTTTCACAATTAACGGCAAAACCCAATTAGCCATATTGTGCCTGTCAATATACGTGCTTTGTTATATTGGGGCAGAGTAATGAATTTCAGGCAACCTAAGATGTTATATCATTAGCATGCATTGGCATTTATACTTATCCTCTCTTGGCTATGGTCTATGGCTATGAAGGGAGAACTGACAATTTATTAATATTGCAGCTTAAATTGGCAACATCAACTTTGTAAAAATCCACGGCCAAATCCAGATATAAAAACTCTTTTTGTGGATCATTTGTGTGGACAACAAAATGGTGGCCATGCTCCATCACCAGCAAACAATCCATTGCTCGGATCATTACCAAAGGCAGGAGGTTTCCCTCCTCTGGGTGCACATGGGGTAGGTTTTTTGTGGTTGGCTAGCTTATGAATTTCATTTCGTTGTGGTTATTTTGTCCTCTTATTGTGTTCAAATTTATGTGTTTAGCCCTTCCAACCTACATCAGCGCCAGTTCCGGCTCCTCTTGCTGGTTGGATGTCTAATCCACCTCCCGTAACTCATCCAGCGGTTTCTGGTGGAGCCATTGGTCTTGGTGCTCCATCCATTCCAGGTTCCATTTGTCATTAATGTGCTATAAATTTCTCAGTTTGCCGCTTTAAGGGTTTGTATGTGATCCTCAGTTGCTTTAATTCTTAAGTTGTTTCATTTCTCTGTACAGCTGCTTTGAAGCATCCTCGGACTCCACCAACTAATCCTTCGGTAGACTACCCACCTGGAGATTCTGATCATCTATCCAAAAGGAGGGCCATAGGGATATCAGATGAGGTTCCTGGATTTGGCTCTAACTAAATTCACCTTTGGCAATATATTTTTGCCTTTAACTTTTGTGAACTTTTATCCTAATATGAATATTTTATTCCCCTCCTGTTTTCTTAATGTTTTATTTGTCAAATGCAGGTAAATCTCCCCATTAACGTGTTGCCTGTATCATTTCCTGGTCATGGCCATGGTCATGGTCAAGCTTTTAATGCCCCAGATGACTTGCCTAAGACTGCTGCAAGGACTTTGAATCAGGGTTCATCTCCTATGAGCATGGATTTTCATCCTAACCAACAGACTCTACTACTAGGTTTGCTTTTTCTGTTGTTAAATTTTTTCTATGACTTTTTAACATGTGACTTTGCATAGTAACTTACATCATGTGTCTTTGCCAATTTAAGCTAGCCATTGATTTGACTATTCTCAATGTGATACATCAGTTGGTACCAATGTGGGGGACATAGCATTGTGGGAAGTTGGTTCTAGGGAGAGACTGGTTTTAAGAAACTTCAAAGTTTGGGATCTTGGTGCATGTTCAATGCCTCTGCAGGTCTGACCCGTCTTATCCATAAGAAAAAATAACACAATTTACTATTAATGCTTTTCTTTCTATTAATATATCTGAAGCCTTAACCCTTCCTGATGAAATTTCAGGCTGCTCTAGTCAAAGATCCTGGTGTATCTGTTAACCGCATTATTTGGAGCCCTGATGGTTTTTTATTTGGTAAGCAAAACGTGTCATTTAATCTTATTGCTTCAATGGTATATGCTATATTATTATATTTGTATGTAGAGTTACATATACTGATACACATACTAAGGACTGGACTGATTTCAATGTCCATTCTTTCTGTTAAACAGGAGTTGCATATTCAAAGCACATTGTTCAAGTATATTCTTATCATGGAGGTGATGATGTACGGCAACAATTGGAGGTATACTCAGTCCCAAACCTGCCGAGTGCTGAAAATATTCTCCCCCCCAAAACCCAAACAAACCCAAACATGCCCTGTTGGATTTACTGTTTCACCATTGACATTGATTTATTTCTTTCTAGATTGATGCTCACACTGGTGCAGTAAATGATCTAGCGTTCTCTCACCCCCATAAGCAACTTTGTGTGATAACTTGTGGTGACGATAAGACCATCAAGGTTGGTTTCTCATAATACAAATAATTTAGTGTGTTAAATTGTTGTAAAACATGTCAAATTGTTACATACCAATATAATAAACCTGTGATGATGACAAGTTCCCTTTCTGATATTTCATCTCAGGTTTGGGATGCTGCAACTGGTGCAAAACAGTACACTTTTGAAGGTCACGAGGCTCCTGTCTATTCTGTCTGCCCTCACTACAAGGAAAACATTCAGGTAGCAACTCTCCTAAGTCAACTGCTCCTGTCTTATGGTGCTGATTATTTTTTTGAGGTTGCTAGGTTTTATAATGTTTTCCCCATGGACTGTTTTCCCTCATCTGCGCTTACTCCTAATATTGTCCTTGTGCTTTTATACTTCAGTTTATATTTTCAACAGCCCTGGATGGAAAGATAAAAGCTTGGTTATATGACAATTTGGGATCTCGAGTTGACTATGATGCTCCTGGTCGCTGGTGTACAACAATGGCATATTGTGCTGATGGAACAAGGTTGATTCACTAAGCCTGTTAGGTCAACGTTACTCTATTGCTTGTTGGTGCATGGTCAAATGGTAATTTGTTGTTTTTGTTTTGGTTGGAATTCCAGGCTGTTTTCATGTGGGACGAGCAAGGAGGGGGAGTCGCATATTGTTGAATGGAATGAAAGTGAAGGCGCTGTGAAGAGGACCTATCAAGGGCTTCGGAAAAGATCTATGGGTGTTGTACAATTTGATACAACTAAAAACCGGTTTTTGGCTGCTGGTTACGATTTCTCCATTAAATTTTGGGATATGGACAATGTCCAACTTTTGACAAGCATTGATGCTGATGGAAATCTTCCAGTAAGTTCATAATGTTTTAAGTGTCAATTTTGAGAAGAACATTTTCTGAATATACTGTGCATGAAGGACTAACTGTTGTTTAACCACCCTAAATTCAAGGCAAGCCCACGTATCCGCTTCAACAAGGATGGAACTCTCTTGGCTGTTTCTGCTAATGAAAATGGGATCAAAATTTTGGCAAATTCTGATGGTCTTCGGTTGCTGCGCACATACGAAAATCATTCTTATGATGCTTCAAGAGCACCAGAAACTGTGACTAAGGTAGCTGTTTTAGATAATTGAATTTTCTCACCACAGATCACTCCAATCTGAAATGGACTTGCCTAATATGTTTCATCTCATGCAGCCTACAATAAATGCAATATCTGCTGCTGCTGCTGCTGCTACTAGTGCTGGGCTTGCGGATAGAGTTGCCTCTGTTGTTGCTATCTCTGGAATGGTTTGTTTTAAATGCTTTCTTTTCTTTTTCTTTTTCCTTTCCCTCAGTTCTTCATGATTTTAGTCATGCATTAAAATAGAAATTACCGTTTTTTGGATTATATATACAGCTACTCAACACATATTAACATGTGACTAATTATGTTAGAACGGGGACGCTAGAAATTTGGGGGATGTGAAACCTAGAATTACAGAAGAAACCAATGACAAATCAAAGATTTGGAAGCTCACTGAAATTAGTGATCCTTCCCAGTGCCGGTCCTTGAAGCTCCCAGAACACATGAGAGTAACCAAGGTATGTTTTTCACTTACTGAATTTAGAAGATATTGAACATATCAATGGGTTGATAATGCTATTCAGTCAGGCTTAGATTGATCCAGTCTTGCCAGTTTCAGCAGAAATTTGTTCATTTAGACTTTTGACAGATATATATATTGAATTGGTTTTTACTTGTGACGTTCCATTCTTCTTTCATGCTCACAAAGTGGTGACTATTTTATTAAGCTATTGATGCTTCATAAATGTAATGGGAATGCATTTCAATACAGCTTCCTCTCCTAATCTCTTTATCTGTCTGGACTTAAGTAGCCTTCTATAAAGTGACTTGTCCAAATAAAAAAAAATGGAAGCCTTCTATAAAGTGAATGTTGCCATGGCCTTGGACTGGGCAAGATAACGGATTGTCGTGAGCAGAGAGCTGGTGTTCTGTAGGCGTGGGATGTTTGATCATGGCTTCGGCCAGCCTTGGGCATGTACTAAGACTCCTAATGGTTTCATGGTTGTGCCTCAAAAACCATGGTACCATACGCATTGGCCCCAACTTTTATGTAATGAAGCCACATCAACATGATGATTGGACTATACCATCTTATGCATTGAGTTTCTATCCTATATCAGATTGTAAACTCCAGTTTAATTTCTTTAAATTAATTAACAAATATTTGCCTTTTTTTATTTATTTATTTTTATTTGTTTGGGGTGGGTGGTGTGGGGAGCAGTTAGGTGGATCAACAACCCGGAAACGGAATTTAAGTTGACAACAATATGGATATTTATCTTATTTAGATGGCAACAAGAGGTGTCAATGCCTTCATCTATATGGGCTGAATCTCGTGGTTCTCCCATCAATGTTACAGATGTGATGTTTCTGTTAGTAAATTTTGGCAGAGTATGACAATTTTAAAAGCAATTTTGGCGCAGACTTCAATTACCAAGCTTTTAGAATTAGCAGAACGTCAAAACCAAACTTAAATATGGATCGTAGGAATTTTAAACCAATTTCAAACTGTAATTCAGCTGCTTTAAAGGTGAAATTAATTCATAGATATTATTGTAGTTTACAGAAGTTTATAACCGTTGGAGTGCCATGCCAGTTATTTTCTCACTTTGAGTCAAACCTAGAAAAATGATTATAGAATTGTAAAAGTTGAATCATTTGGTCCTTTGCAAGTGGAATTAATTAGTTGAGATTATGAATTTATGGGAGTTCCAAATTCTTGAGCGACACGCATATGTTAGCAGACAGTCAAAATAGATACAATGACTAGAATGTGGATTCAAATCGTACAATAAGATAAAGAAGGTGAGCCCATTTATTCTCTTTGAATGTATGGGGCCTCCTGCTAGAGTGGATAAACAAGAACCTCAACGCGCAATAATTCTGCATATGTTCTTTTATTTATTTAGCATGCCTTGTAATCTATAGTAGTAGTATTTCTAATGCAATAAGATATAGATATTTCCTATGCAACCGTAGGCATTATTTGTTTCACTGATATTATTATCAAGTAGTCTTTCATTAATAATGCTCATAGCAGTGGAATGTTAAATTATTTAAATGTTAAAACTTACAGTAACAACTTTTTCCTTTTTTTATTACATGTCTGTGTGATTCATGTAGAAATCAAGCTGGCCTGTGTTAATCTGATGGGAATTTGGCACATTTTGAAACCTCTAATGAATTGTTATTATGTCTCTCAGTCCTATGGCTTTTGACCCCATCACTCTCTATCAAGAAAACAGTTTTCTCACTTGGTTCATTATTGATCACTACAGATATCAAAGTTGATATATACAAATTCAGGGAGTGCTATTTTGGCATTAGCATCAAATGCCCTTCATCTGCTTTGGAAATGGCAGCGAGGCGACCGCAATTCAACTGGCAAGGTATTAAGGATGCAAAAATTTCATTCTCATCAATGGGTAGTTCTTTTATTTGGACATAAGTTCATTATTACAGTGGATGGTTGATTATTTAGGCAACAGCCAGTGTATCACCCCAATTATGGCAACCATCAAGTGGCATTTTGATGACCAATGATGTCACGGACACTAGCCCTGAGGATGCTGTACCCTGTTTTGCTTTGTCCAAAAATGATTCTTATGTGATGTCTGCATCAGGAGGAAAGATTTCTCTATTTAATATGATGACATTTAAGGTGAGACAAAACCATTATTCTGGTTGAGTTGTTTGGTGTTGATGATCATCGTTCGTTGACTAATCCCCATTTCTCTGGGCAAGTGCAGACAATGACAACTTTCATGCCTCCGCCACCTGCCGCAACATTTCTTGCATTTCATCCTCAAGATAACAATATCATTGCTATTGGCATGGATGATTCAACAATTCAAATATACAATGTCCGTGTTGATGAGGTATGATAAATTATAATTTAGGTGGGAAATTACAATACAGTTTATGGGCAATTATCAGCACCCATACTGTGTAATAAACTACCCTTCTTACCTGGTTGGTAATAAGAATTTCATTATTGCAGGTAAAAAGCAAGCTTAAAGGTCACACTAAAAGAATTACTGGCCTTGCCTTCTCTCATGTGCTTAATGTGCTAGTTTCATCAGGAGCAGATGCTCAGGTTAGCCGCCTATTCAATTCTATTGTGTGTTTCCGTGCTCTAATAGAATTAGATTGGTAGTTAATAGCCCCCCTCTCCTTTTTTTTTTTCTGAAAAAATATGAAAATACACCTTATCAATGTTTTCAAGGTATTCAGTTTTAATATAGATCACTAATTCAAGAATAATGCAATTGAGATAAGCAGTAATCACGCTTCAACAATACGCTTTGGTGCTCAAGCTCCTTTACTTAAGTAGGAAAATGATAATACTATCCTTCCTTTACTCGAGCCTCTATTTTTTCCTAGCCTCTTCACTTTCCTCTTTCCCTTTTTTGGTTTGAATTCATCAGGGCTGAAATTCCTTTTGTAAAACCTAAACCCTATTTGTCTCATGGTGATTGAAATCTGAACTCAAATTATTCTTATTACATATTTCTGAAAGAAAAAGCATACTGGAGAGATACAGGAACAACTTATGCCAAATGGGATCCTTTAAGCATGAGCAAATAGAAAAGCTGGAAACACTTTAAACAATCTTACCAAAAGCTCTTCATTTGCAATTTTTTCATTCACCACCCTTAGCTTCCTATTCAATTTTCAGATTTTGGTTTTTGTAGAGATAGAACAAGAATGGAGGAGATCTCAATTACCAAGGAAAATGATAATTTTTTAAAGACAAGGAACTGGCCTGGCCAGACTTTGATAGGTCCACTGGGTTCAAGGTGACCCAGCTGAGCGGGCCAAGGAGGTAGGAACTGCTGATGGTGTTCACATATGACGGTTGGTGGTGGTGGTATTGGCAGTATTGATTGATGAATCCAGCTTGGATGGTGGTTAATTTCACTGGAAAAGATAGTGGGGCTAATGATTTTACTAGTGGTTAATTAATAGATCATGGTCAAGCGAACATCACTGGCAATAAATGAGTATATGTTTGCCTCTTTCTCCTCCTTTCCCTCATATCCTCCCTTTTTTCTTTTTCTTTCTGATTTCACCCCGCTCATACAGCAATACGAAAACGATGCTGGCAGGGGTTTCATACTACTAAAGCATTTACATTTAAGAAGTGGAGCACGGGGGCGCAGCGGGCCAGGGGGGTGCAGGGCTTTACTTGGCTTCTGTTTGCAAACTATATTGCTTTTTCCCGCCTGCAGTTCATTATTAGATTGTTTGGACTTGTTCATATCAAATTTCCTAGTCTAGAACCATTACCATCATCGAGCTATTCCTGGCAAAGAATAATTGCACTGAGGAAAAGAGCTCTTTACCCCTTTATTGGATGTCTTATTAGTTGCTTTCTTTTGCGCCAGCTTTGCGTGTGGAGCTCTGATGGTTGGGAAATCCAGAGAAACAGAGTCCTCAAGATTCCATCTGGGAGGACACCAGCAGCACAGTCAGACACTCGTGTGCAGTTTCACCAGGACCAGACACACTTCCTTGCTGTACACGAGACGCAGCTTGCAATCTATGAAGCAACAAAACTAGAATGTGTCAGACAGGTACCTTTTCTTTCACAAGTGTGCTTTGTTGGGCAGTCATTATGTTGTTGGTTATAAATGTGATTTCTTGTCTTTTTAGTGGGTGCCGCGTGAATCTGCTGCCCCAATCTCTCATGCGACATTCTCATGCGATAGCCAGCTGATATATGCCAGCTTCTTGGATGCAACGGTGTGTGTATTTACTGCTTCTAGTCTCCGACTGCGATGTTGTATTAACCCTTCCGCTTATCTTTCGGCCAGCGTCAGGTATTTCCCTATCTCCGTTGCTTCCTTTTGATTGTCTTGAGATAAATATCAAGTTTCACTAGGATAGCATGCCTGTTGTTGAAGTCTAGTTTGGTTAGTATACATTTCAATATCCATTTGGTTTTGCACTTCTTCAATTCATCCAACCTTTTAAGTATTTATTTAAATGAATCTTTGACCTTGCAAACTTCTTTGTTTGGTACCAAATAATAGCTAGATTCTAGTCTACAATAGTGTTCATGCAATTATTGTTGTCTTCAATTCCTAAGCCGGGCATGAGAATGACAGATTCCTACTTGTATTAGACATTGTTTAATCCAACTCTCTTTTTCCTTTTCTTGTTTTCTTCTTCTTCAGCAACTCCAATGTCCACCCACTAGTGATTGCGGCACATCCACAAGAGCCAAATCAGTTTGCATTGGGTCTATCAGATGGTGGAGTTCATGTTTTCGAGCCCCTTGAATCTGAAGGCAAATGGGGAGTGCCTCCATCGATTGAGAATGGTTCAGCAAGCAGCGTACCAGCTACACCTTCAGTTGGAGCTTCAGGCTCAGATCAACCTCAAAGATGATCAAGCGGCTGCCAAGCATGAGTTCTTTTACATTCTTTGATTTCTGGCCCATTTCGAGTATAGGTATGCTTCTCATTTGATCGACTGCAGTACGCAACTGAAATCTTTGATTTCTGGCCCATTTCGAGTATAGGTATGCTTCTCATTTGATCGACTGCAGTACGCAACTGAAAAAAGCAGTATGATGGAAATTCGAAAAATTTAGCGGCTAAGAAAGAGAAGAAAAAAAAATTCAGATGCAGACATGCAGATCAAACATGTTGTTAAGACACTGTAACCTAAATCTTTTAGTAGTATTAATAGTGATGAATTTCTTCTAGGAAATTGCTCTGTGTTTTGCCCCCTGTTTATATTCTTCTTCTTTCATTTGTTGAACAGAAGTGCTGCTTTAGGAATGAATTGCCTTAACGGGGTGATTTTTATGCATCTCTTTTCTTTTCTTTTTTTCCCTTCTCGTCGTTGTACTTCCCCTGTATTGAACCCCTCTCTCTCTCTCTCTCAACTTTATGACATTTAGCTCAGTAGATGATTGATGATACAAACTGGAGAGCTCATGCCTAATGAGACAGGTCTCTGTAAAACTAATACACATAAGGAGCATTAAATCCAATTCTGAATGAGACACGGGAAATAATTTCACCCCATAAACAAGTTTCTAAATGAGATCAACACACTTGAATCTTCAATGTACCTTCAACTGAATCCAACTCCAAAATAATCAAAATAAAATTTTGAGTCAACAATTACTTGTCAGAGGCAGGAAGGGGTGGCCACTTATGGCTCAAGGTCCAAATTAACCAGCTGCACGCCCCATTAGCAGAGCAGAGGTATGCGGTCCATTCAGCCGCCTCACGCATGTAGTAGCAAAGAGGATGCATACCCGCAAGCTGGGATGAAGTATCCTAGGACCTGTCTTGGCTCTGGCTGGTTAAAAGGATTGATATATGCACAGGGCCCGAGGCCCCGTTACAAAAGAGATGAAAAATATTGTACCCTGCCTGTAATCCCTGTGAATAATTAAACCCTCCTGGATCCAAAATCATCATATGATATAACTGCAACATATAGCAAAATACGTTCGAATCTAAAATATGAACATATATAAAGACTTCAATGGCTCCATTGAAGTAGCAGAGTTGTGTCAAACTGTTTACAAATCATGAAATTCCAACAATTATGTACAATAATTTTCCAATAATATACACCATAGCTCCTAGAAAGTGCATTTGAAAACCATGCTATCTTTCATATTCAGTGCAAACGATGAAAGAAAGCTTCACATGCAACATAGAGATCGTTCCTAGCCTCCCAACAGAACCAAATTTAAGCCACCTTCAGGCCTCAAGTCAACCCTTATGTACAATTCATCAAAAAGCTTCTTTCTTTATTACTGTTCTTAGATAAACAGAGCAGCCCTCCATTTCAGACTACCTATTTACAGAATATCTTCCACCAGAACTATTCAGGCCGAAAGCTTACTAGATTTGGCAGGTCAGTTGACTGAAGCTTCTTAATGTCATTTGCAGTCACCTTGCAGGACTCCAGAGTAAGTGAATTCAAATTCTTCAGGGACCTCAGATGCCGCAACCCCGCACTGGTTATACGAGAGTTTGAAGCGTTTAAGGAAACCAATTGCGTCAACCCTGTGTTTGCATGCCAAAATGTGTGATTACGTAAAGGGAAAAAAGAAAAGTTCCAGAAGGCTGTAAGATCAGATTTGAGAACACCACTACCATTACTATCATTAAATTCTTCATCCAGATTTCAGACCCAAAAAAAAGGACAACACGTTCCAGAATCTTCCACCATAATTAGAGAGATGGGGTGCCTAGTACCTCCTCTACAGCTTGATTCCTCTCGAGGGGTAGACAATTATGCCACCAAATTCTCACCCAGAACTGGAGAATAAGAAAACTATTCCCATACACCCATGCAAGAACTGGGGTACATCAATGCCATACAACCATGCAGAACCAGCAGTGACCCATTAAAGGTCATATGGCATATTTGAACTTCAATACATGGTAGAAAATTAGACTAAACAATTTTCAGGACTGAGAACGCTATAAACCATACATAGGGATGCATCTGGGTTTTTTGGCAAGACATTCAATGTATGCCTCATAGGGAAGAGTAAGATGTAGAAACCGTGATGAGTTTCCATATGCAATAAAGAAAGGACAGATACTTTAACGAGAACACGAAACCATAGATAGTTAAAAGGAGAATACCAGAAATCAATTCCAAGGTTTTATCAGTCAAGTTGTTGTTTTGTGAAATATTTAGCACCATCAAGGATGAAAGATCTTTGATATTCTTCACACCAGCATCAGTTAATCCTCCACCACATATTTCCAGAGACCTTAGGTTCTTAAAATCTGAATCAATACACAGGGAACGCTGAATTAATACAACACTCTCAATGATAGCCAAATAGAAGTCCAAATTATCTCACAAGAGGTGCACACATCAGTTTTTGTGTCTTCTTATGACAGTATAAATATCTTGGTGAGTGGAACATGGAGAGTAGTGGAAATTAACAGCAAATACGTAAATAAAGGAAAATTAGTGGTCTCAAAACCCAATTCCTCACCCCCTCCAACCAAAAAAAAGAAGGGGGTTGCTCATATGATAGTAGAAATGTCGAAAGCCCCAATAGCATTTCACATTCTTATGGTTGAAGGTCCCATCCACATACCCATGCTTTAAAAAGAAAGGATGTTTTATTCCCATTAAAAGGGCCCAAGTCAAGCATGTGGTGACGATAGATGTGAAACTATACGAAAAATTATTTAGTGCTCCTAGAGCGCCACGTCATCCTTTCTCCACCACTCACATAGTGGTGGGGTCATTCAATGCTCCTAAAGCACCACATCATCTTTGCTCCACCACTCACCTAGTGGTGGGGGCCCCTATTGAGTGAGGTCAATTACCCCACCCCCATGTGAATGGAGGAGCAAGGACACGTAGAACTCCAGGAGCATGAAATAATTTATCCAGACATACAAAGCTCTAGTGTATATCATAAGTTAAACCAAACCTACTTCGCAGATAGTTTGTTCCAGAATCGGTGATACGCGCTCCAAAAAGATCCAAATGCATCAATCCAGTCAAGCCTGCATTGGCAAAAGCAGAGAATGTATGGAGAGAGGGAGACAAAACAAATGCAATAACATGCATCTAACAGATTAGACTAAAACAACAACATAGCATTACAAGTGCCAAAATAACTAAGTAAAAACACAGAAATATGACAGAACAACAATACTTTGAATTTCTAGAGAGAGAGAGAGAGAGAGAGAGAAGTAAGTTTTAATGCTGAGAATTCTGTTTGGATCAGAAGCTAGCAATATTAAAGAATTAAAAATGGTACTTAACTGACAATTACAAAAAAAAAAAAAAAAACAGGGATCATAGAACATCACGGGGGGGGGGGGGGGGGGGGGGGGGGGGGGGGGGGGGGGGGGGGGGGGGGGGGGGGGGGGGGAAGGAGATATTGGTGTGAAGTGGCAATTGTAAAGATCATTCAGTCAAACTAGCTGCCATTCACACTAGAAGAATTCATGCAAAACAGCAAAGCTGAGCATGTGTACGCAGTTATTTTCATCTCCAGCCCAAGATGATATTTCAGTACTGAGCACACGCATTGCTGACGGGAATTAGCCAGTGAAGCATTTCTTCTCCCAGCTGAAAGTGAACACTGCTGAATTGGCATAGCATCATTTCATGCTAGGACAAATACTAGGGCACATTACAAATGAAATCTGAAGCTCTATTGGCCAAAAGGCACATGCTAAAAAATTACAAAGTGGGCTTGTGCTAGAGAATGAACAGTAATGCTGTTTCAGCTTCTGGTCGTACAAAGGAAACTATGCCCATGTCATGGTCAAAACTAGCCCTCATACAAGTCTTAGTTCCTTTCTTCCGTAGTTTTAAAAGTTGAAAATGTTTGGGTGACTCCATTAAAGATAATGGCTTACCTTACTAGAAAAGATAATAGCTTAGTGCCCATATTATTTGTCCCCAGACTTTGAGCAAGAACCAATGTGGTGTGACAGGGCAAGGTCAGGGGAAAGAAAGAAAAGGAAAAGAGGTTTTTTTTTTTTTTGGGGGGGGGGGGGGGGGGGGGGGGGGGGGGGGAGGGAAAGGAAAAAATATCTTACTTTACATGACGCTTTTGGTAATTTTCTAGTAGAATTCATCACTAACATTAACTGGACCCGCAATCATTAGCTGTGACTTCTTAACGCATCAACAATCACACATGTACTTAGGTGTCAGCTTTACAGTTTGGCCTTGACAAGAATCCGGCCTCCTCCTATTTTAGAACAGCAAATGGCCCGAAAAGCAAGGCTACATAAAATTTTGCTTTCAACGTCAACAAAACCATGAATAAAAAGTAAACTATGTTTTTCCCCTGATCTAATCATAGGTGAAATACAATCCCTTCGCCTCGTGCCACGCTTAGAAACCGTAAGTCAGACTCCCTTCATCTCTTGGAAGCGAGAAAGCGAACTGCAAGCTGAGAAAATCCTTACCCCTTTATCCAATAATGAATAAGGTAAGCTTCATAGATCCAACCTATACAAGGGGCAAGCCAAAACCAACTGAGGAAGGGCTTCACAGCCTTATTTGATTTGTGAAGGTCAAACACCTAATTTCTTATATTGTCATACTACTTACACTATAAAGGAAATGTCAGATTATATTCTGGCCACACTGCCATGCCATGTTTTATAAACTATGACCAGTCAAACAAGAAACACCAAAAGATGCCTAAGGACCAGGCATTCATCCCATGCACCCCCTGCGTTCTATATCATACGTAATAGAAATTGTCCATAACTTATCCATATAACATGTAATAAGATATGCAAATTTATTTATTACAGCTGTTGGGTTGTTTGATAATCCTAGAAAGTGCAGAAACATCTCAAAAGTTCCTCCTAGGTAAATTCAATAACCCGTAAATAGCTACCACTTGAAAATAAGATCTACTAAAAGGTAATAAATTGTAATCAAAATACCTGACTCCTCACTGTAGGCTAAACATGCTCAAGCAAATGTGGTTAAAGCTAAATCTTAATTTGCAACGGCATAATTTACTCTTCAAATTTTGGATCTAAAGTTAAGCTGTTCAAAGTTTTCAACACCACTAATTCAGTGGCAAAACGTTTTGGCGCTAACTTCCAGCTTTATCAAACAGCATGTCAATTTGAAAAGCACCTGACAGCTACAACAAGGTATAGGTTCAGAGGGGTGTCAAAGTCCTGGAGTCTAGCAAATACTCAGGATGTTTCTTATATTTTTGCCAACTTATGAGCACATTCACTTGAGTGGCTAAGAATTTGGATCCATGAACATGGATTGATAGTCATGCACTGTATCATGAAGAATTGAAGATAGTCATGCACAGGACATAACTAAAATGCACTTGACTGGTAAATATATTCACATGGCTCCAAATAATTCTTACATCAAATTCCATATGGAACAACCGCTTTCCAAGTTCCATTTTAACCTTTATGTTTGAATGTTCAGAACTTAGTTCTCACATACAGCATATGATGTCTATAACCTCTCTATCATGCAAGCATGGATGTTCAACATCAACATAGACTTCGCCACTCAAAAAACTGCAGATGCAAATAAAGAAGGCAGTCAACATGAAAAAATGAACACCCAGCTAGAGAGAAAGAAAATGTAGAAGTAAGCGTAATCACTAAAATAACTCCAATCTAAAGGTGTCACATGTAACACTTGGAAAGCATACATCTGAATGGTTACCTACCCACCCAGCCACAGAGAAAAAGAAAATGTAGAAGTAAGCGTAATCACTAAAATAACTCCAATCTAAAGGTGTCACAGGTAAAGCTTGGAAAGCATACATCTGAATGGTTACCTACCCCATTGATCAAACATAGAAAGAACCTTGTAACACTTGGAAAGCATAAATCTGAACAGTTACCTACCCAATTGATCAAACATAGAAAGAACCTTGACAAATTCACACAACATGCACCCAGAGGCAACATCAACTCAAACACACATACTTGTAAGAGCGGCAAGTCCAGTATCTGTAATTTGGCGGGCATCCAAATTTAGTGACTTGAGTGATGACAATCCAGACAATTTTCTTAAACCACCATCAGTGACAACAGTGAATGACAGATTTATGCTCTCCAGATTAGTCAAACCTGAGAAAAAGACCAGTAAAAATAACGTTCATACAAATTTTTTTTTAATAGGCAAAAGATATGGTTATACAAATTAAAATGACATAAGTTAATTAACTAGAATTATTAACAGATTTATGACAATGAACTACATCGAAACTTCAAAACAAAACAATAGGTGCTTGCAGCCAAATGTGTATCCAACTCACACGTCTGAACAAAAGAGGAGATAAAACACGGTGCCAGTCTCAAGAGGTTTACATAAATACCCTTTTCCAGTTTGGATAACTGTTTTGGAATTGGGATTGTATTTAAATACAAGATTAAAGAACCGAAATAGGGGAAAGATGATTAAACTGTTCGAATTTTGAAAATTCGACACATAAAATGGGCCTTCAAAAATGGAAAGTAAGACAGAAAAAATGGGATGGAAGTATATCTTAACAAGCTATCTCTGACCCAACCGGCAGCCAAGGGTCCCCCAATCTATCCTAAACTTCCACCCTGAAAAAGTGCTCCCTGAACTGAATGGAAAGTAGTTTGGATGGGACTATATCCACAGTATTTTTTGCTGTATCTGCATCCTTCTCTTTCGCGTGGATAAGTCCTACCATGTGAGGAGAGGGCTGTGGTTGCAGCCAATTTTGCAGTGCATATAGCCTCACCCAACTAGTTTTCCAACAGAAAGTTACTGAGGTAATTCTAGCACACCCACCCCACTCCCTTCTACAAAAATAAAAAGAACTTTATATAGCCTCACCCAACTAGTTTTCCAACATAAAGTTATTGAGGTAATTCTAGCACACCCACCCCACTCCCTTCTATAAAAACAGAAAGAACTTTCTGCTTATCCTAATATTGTGGAGTTGACAAGAAAGGCCCTCCATATCCCGTACCGAGGCCAGTCTGAATATGCAGTCATCTCCGGAGTTTTGCCAAAATAAAGGTTTGATTTCTTCAAGCAATCACATAATACCTTTTCCCGTTATCATTTCAAGGAATTATTTGCAATATTTAACTTACAGCTGAGTCTATTCCAACACTCCCTCCATCACACATTATTTACGTGCAATATTTAACTTACAGCTGAGTCTATTCCAACACTCCCTCCATCACACATTATTTATTATTTTCCCACCCAGGCACTCATCTCTACCCAGAAACTTAACAGGCTTAAAGGATTAGCATGATGCGCTCATGCATACATGAAACATAGCTCCAGGCACAGGATATCATGAGCACGCATATCTATGAAAAGCAGCAAAAGGTGGCTGATGAAATTTAGAAAATGAGTCCAGATCTCATGCAAATGAACCAAATGATCTACTGTCAACGTGGCTGAATAAAGAGAGATTCAATTTCCAACCTGTCAAATTATTAAATTTTTTTATAAATATCCAGCCTATCAAAATATAATATATTTAAATTGTCATATCTTGTAAGTAGAAGGCAAAGTCTAACCAGAAAGATGACGGAGGCCATTGCTTCCAACTTCGGTATCAGACAACTCCAAACATCTCAAATGCTGAAGGCCTGAGCTTCAGACACCAAACCATAAGCATGTAAGCAATCAGCCTCTATTGCAGAATTGGCACGCGTGCACACACACACAGAGAGCAACAAGGAACTAGAATTGAAAAATTAGGTTCAGATGTACAAAAGACACAACCTTTTCCTCTTAGGATATATATAAAAGGGCAAGGTTGGTCTTGATTGCTCTTAAAGTTAAGAACATTCGATAACAGAATTACAAAGCTTTTCAAGAATATTGAACAATCAGTTTGTTGACATATATCAAACCGGACAACAATCCTGAAGAAAAAAAAAAGGGTATGCAAGTCAAGTGCAATCTTCATTGCACCAGCAGAATGCACTTGCGCCACAGCAGTATTTTTTGTCCACTATCTAGGAATTTTCTTAAATCAAAAGAATCAAATAGACGCTCATTCAACACTTGCACCGTCTACTCCTTACGAGATTAATTTAATATTTGACTCCAATGAACTTTTTTTTTCACTTTTTTATTTTTCATTTTGCAGGACAAACAAGAAGATGAGTCGTAACAACCAGAGTACAAGCATCTATAGAATCAAGTTGATCACATCATATCCATGAGGGGTCTATCCAATACATTTTCCCTAGCATCCAACTGAGCATATTCAGATGCATTAGTTCCACATTAACATTTCATAACAAGATAAAGTAAGACTTTTTCACATTTGACAGTATTTTCAACAGTGGTTGCATCATTGGTGATAAATTTCAGCTCCAGACGCAATAGAAAAGAGTATAGAGAAAAGGCTCTAGAGTTCCCCTAAATTTTTTGAAACATCTTTCCATGGTATAATGAATGCATAACCTAGAACCGGACAAATATTTTACCAAAAAAGGCGAATAAGCATGCTTAACTGGAAGACATTATAAACCATTACTAAATCTGCCGCTGAAACTCTACACAATTTTTATGGTTTCAAGCATGATGCAAGAGCCAGTCCAAAACTTATGCTTCTAAAGAACTCTGATTGAAAACAGAGCTGTCACCAATGGTGCAACATGGACAAAGGAAAATAGAATCAAATGAAATAAAATGAACGGAGCTGAGTAATGACCTGTCAAGTTAACCAGGCCCTCATCATCAATTCTACAGGAATCAAGGTTTAAGCTCTCCAAATTTGTTAAACCTGCTTGAAGCAAAACCAAAAGTATACAAATGACAATCCCTTCTCAGAAAGTAAGACTTGCATACTGCTATAATGAACTTATGAAGATATTAACCAAATAATAGCAAAAACCAGATATGTAGCAACATAATGCATTGTTGTGTGAAGTCAATATGAGAAAAAAAATACTTTCCATGCAGCATAAAGAAACCCTGCATACTATGCAACTCTTAATAACATGATTTAATGACCTTCCAAAAAATCCTATCAAAAGGCAAGCCCACAGTAAACATAACATCTCCTTCAAGGATCCATATTGACAAACAACATCATAATAAAATTCTACATGTTGCACGCTTGACAGTAGAGGAAGAATTGTACCCCTAAGACTGGTGTAGACCCATCTATTATCCCTCCGGAGTATCTAATAAGTGGGGAAATGTATTATTTTTTTACATAGTAATTGAACTTGTATGAATATGAGAAGGTAAAACCCACCTCTCAGGTGTACCAAACAAGCATCTGTGATTTCATTGAATGCCAAGTTTAGTACTTTCAGATTCCACAGCCCTATAGAAAACATGATACACAGAAGGTCACTTTTATATTATCAAGGTTAATTTCAATTTATTCTAATGATAAATAATGGCCGTCTTAGTTTAAAAGATGGTCCATTATTTCAACACCCAAAGTGATGCAAGGTAAAGTTCACATGAAACTTACCTGAAAACTTCTCACATCCATCATCAGACAAATTACATCTGCTAAGGTTCAAATATAACAGGGCAGGAAGAGCTGCATAGAACAAGCTAGAGATCATATTAATACCAGCACATGTTAACATATAACTCTATTGGTAATAGTATCTCACAAGAAATCCTTCATTCATCACCAGCATTTACCACTCCCAGTCTGAATTTTTAAAACAGGCTACATCATGCATGATTTAGCAATTCACTACATTGAAAATCAGAAGACAACTTTAAATAGTAAACATCCAACAAAAGAAAGTTTCTTTCCATTTTTTCATTAATCTACTTCCTTAGCCAAATATTTTTATCAACCTTTACTCCACAAAAGGTTTTAAATTTTCAAATGCAATCCTGGATTTGCAATAAACTCCTAGAAATCCAACAGAAACAAATCTTTGTGTTACCTTTGCCCTAAGTTTACACTCATTTCTGAGAAGCAGTTAATTCAAGTCCAACGTCATAGAGCTTGCTTCTTTCGTGCCACCCAAAAAAAAATAAAATAAAACCACCACTCGTAGTTAATATATAGCTGAGCACGCAATATTTCCTGTTTTGTACCCTATACCCTTCTTTCAAAATTGCACTGGAGAGAACTCAGAAATCAATGGAGAAAAAAACATAAAAAGTCAACCTGAAAGACAGTCCAAGCATGCAGTAGTAATGGGGCAACCTTCCATGTTCAACAGAGAAAGCTTTTGCAAACCTGCAACGCACATGGATAAGATCCAAACATTTGAGTGGACAAATTTTGATTGAATTTGTAATACCAAGAAGAGCATGGAACCAAAACTGACCGTGACAGAATGCTAAATTAGTTTTTTAAAGGGAACCATCATCAAATTATTTAGACAAAAATCAAGGATGACACATCCATATTATCAAGCTCCAAGTATATGGTGGAAAATGACTTAGAAAGGATGAGAATTTAATGGCTCTACGAGGTAACCATGTAGAGATAGTGGTCCCTTCACAATGGTGTTAACAATCATACGGTCCATCAAATTCCTAGAGGCATATTGATATCCACTTTAAAGGAATAGACTTGGGGTTTGGCCCTTCAAAAACAAGTGATATTCACTATGTATGAAATGTTAGGTGCACTACCATAAATCCTGCTACCTTGGAGACTAACATTTAACTGGGCCATTCCATTAGGTTACCAGTTACCACAGTCAAGGATTCACATGACGTAAACAATCCAAATCTGATCATTAGCCTTATTCAACTAGACAGTCTGATTGTAACTTATCTCTCATCCATTAAGTACCTTTTGATTAGACACAAACAAATATATGTAGACATACTTCCGTTCACACGCATCGAGAGAGAGAGAGAGAGAGAGAGAGAGTTTACAAGGAATTTCAACGGAAGTCTTCAAATTAATATGCAAACCGAGAAGCGTCTATTTCAGCATAGAAATTTCAACCTCAGTTTCACGCACATAAAATGCCTCTCAGAACAATTTATCAGCTTAAAGCCAACACTAATTACCTCTCAAAAAAGTGACGCCATAATCTGAGACCTTGCTGCAGGAAATCTGTAACTCTTTCAAGTTGGTCAGCCCTGAAAAATAATGACATAAAAAGCTTTATGACAGAGCTGACAGGACTGTTTGCTGTATTCATGGTTGGCACATGATCCCACAATAATGTGCATTCTATACCACATTGTTACAAAAATAAAATTCAAGTTGAATAAATCTAATTTCTAACCTGACATGTCTGAAATAGATACAAACACACGCGAGTCAATTCCATAAGTACTCCAACACACCCCCAGCCCCCCACCCCCAGGGGTGGCAGTTATAAGAACAAGGCTAGAAGGATGCTCAATGTAAAAAATAATATAAAGGAACAAACTGACTTTCAAATCAGTGGACTTGCATAATTTTTCTGTATAAGTAATGCGATTAAAACATTTAATACTTTGTGAATCCTGTATCTAAAAATGCACAAAATAAAGTTCTAGCAAATGTGGGTAAAAACAGATGAATGTATCCCAAACCGGTACATATAGTCAAGAACCATAATAAACACAGAGAGAGAGAGAGGGAAACAATTACCTGAGAGAGGCTTCATATCAGCATCTGTTATGCAATTGCAACATTTAATATTAAGAGACTCGAGCTTTGTTAACCCTGCAAAAGAGGTCATCCATAGATAAACCAGGTAACAGATTGTTTTTATATTTTGAACAACAGTCAAAGTTAGCACATCTTGACAGTTCCATGTGCATTTTATCTTTCTACGATAGAATGAAGAATGCACAAGTGGCTTGAAATAAACTATGTCCACAATAGCAGATAAATAATCTATGTAGTTCCTCACAAAAACATTCCAGGCCACCACCAAACCAACAGCAATGGCACAAAGTTTGGTTATCTATGAAATAACAACATAGTTATTTACAAATCTCAACAAAATAGAAATCTGATTAGACTGAACCTCATGTATCTAAAACATTATCTCAGCATCATATGATTCATCATAAAGTCCACCACTCTCAGCAACCTCGGTAAACAGGGCCAATTACTAGCTAATGGCCTTGCTTTGTTTAGCATATAAATTAATCTACTTAAGTTATTCATTGCCATAACCAAAGGTCATTGCTTTACCCAGCAGTAAAGCTCAGATCATCAGGTGTGGAATGTGGGCTACCAAATAGAGCAGATTGTGCTATCCAAAGGCATGTCAAGTGCAGTGTACTTTCTAGACAGAGTACATTGAAAGAGAACAAACCTTTGAGGTGAACAAGTCCGCCATGAATCCCTGGACATCTCTCCAGGTCCAACTTTAACAAGTTAACTAAGCCAGAAAAGACGCTCAGTCCTTGAGCAGTAATTCGGCTGTTTCTTCTAAAACTCAAAGTTGTCAAGTTGGAGAGACCTGAAATTTTAACCACAATCATTAGCATAAACCATAGAAAATAACTTTCATATGCTAATTCAAGTTCATTCTAAGAGGCAGTGAAAGAATAAAAAGGAAGAACACAAAAGAGGTAGCACTATACTAAAAATAAAAAATGATAAGTCAAACTAAAAAATTGGCCACAATGGATGCTTTGAGGAAAATAACTGTGCCAAAATTTCCAGGTTACAAAAGTACTTTTAATTCCATTACTTGTACCATCCAGACTCTCTAAAAATCCAATGCACCAAGAAGAACAATGTCAAGGTAAACCAATAGAATCTTTCTACTGTTGATTTTGGTGAACAATGGTGACAGGTTGATTCAACCAACTGAAAGAAGAGCAAACATAGCAAAAGTAGAGGAAATGGAAAAAAGAATTGACACAGATAATGCCTTAAAATTGCCCTCATTGCTATAGAGTGTATCTACAATAGATACAGCTGAAAAAACTCTTAGTACTTTTGTAATATAAAGAAAAGGCTCTGCAGTACGAGTACATATAAGAATATAACTGTATGGTTTAACAAAGTGAAACATTTTATGCATCATATCGGGGCATTGTGATTAGAATTTGACCATATTCGTTTTAAAAACATGCTTCATAGCTGTACTCTAAAGTAACCATAAAAACATCCCAAAAATGCAACTAGTAGCATGGAATGAAAGAAGAAAAAAATCCCACAAAAGATTTGTACGCCAACTACTTCAATATATGAAAAATCTCATAAATACAAAAAGAACACTGGAAATGCAAAATGAGGAACCTTAGAGCTATGAATTAGTTACAAAATTACCAACGAAGGAAGGAGCCAAATCAAAAAAAAAAAAAAAAACCTGGAGGGGAAAAATACAGAAATTGGACATCTAACAAGTTATTACAAGAATTACCAAGCTAACAACCATGATGGATTACATAACTGCCATTTATAGCAATGATACTATTTGATAAAACTTTAACAATCCATTCTATGAATCAAACAGCCACTGTCACATGATCTAGGGAGGCGTTACTTGCAGCAATTGATGGTGGTAGCTTTTATCTATCTAACATCATTTGTATTTTGTAGTTTACACATAACAAATCACATTTTCTGTTTTAGTTATTTGAAGCACCCAAATCTATAAAACCCAAAATGGAAAGTTTAGTTAAATCATACAAGCATTAAGGACAATTGCAATTTTACAACAGGGTCAACTCCAACCTCATACTTCCTCTCCACATCCAAGTCCTATCACCATGACATGGCTTTGGACCTTCCCTCTAGGGGAAGGAGAATTCTTATAGCTTAGTTTTGATGGCCTCATTAGGTAATCCAGGTGTTCTAGGCACTTAATATCAGATGATATCAGAGTTCCCGACTAGCTAATTGTGGTATGATAGGTTAGTGCCCCTGTTCTTGCATTCCCAAGTCAGCTAATGAAGGTTCGGCTATTTGCTTGCCTGGGCAACTTCTCCCTATTGCTCAGCTGACGAACTGGACAGGGATAGATAAATTCAGTCAAGAGGATAGATACATCTCCATAAAAGGAATGTCTAGATCTCACTGAAACTTTACTGTGCAGCTTCACCTGGATACCCCAGCAAGCGACTCACATGACAGCGGAGACCAACAAACCTTGAGATGCCCTGGCTGGGTCTAGGTTGGTTGTCAAAGAATAATTTTAGTGTCAGCGCACAATGATATGATTGTTTTGTTTCCCCCTTTGTCAGCACTTTTACTTTTTTGCCTCCTTGTCAAGAAAACGTTTTCCCTTTCATTTGCGTCCATATACAACAAAGTTTACATATTATCTCACATACACACATACACAGATTTTTTCCTTAAGCACAGCAAGACTTTAATACTCAGATTGGCACAGTACAAGGCATTCGAAATACCACTGATGTGCTCTAGCGCCTGATCTGAAATCTGGTCACAGTAATTAAAATTCAAGTCCTGAAGGTTTGCACAGTTTTTGAGATGAATCAACCCAGAATCTGTAACATCAGAACAAGAAAGGTCCACAGAAAGTAAAGACAACCCCTGTGAAGAGATGACATCCATCCAACTGTCCTTCAACCCTGGGTATTCTCCCAAATCAAGATCCTGCCAAGTAAAACTAGTACATCTTGAGTCCACTTCAACCACTGAGTATGAGAAGGAAAAATAAAAAGAAGAACAAGCTTATAGTATTTAATAGCAATTAGCAATCATTACAGGAGTTTACCTGCAGAGCACAATCTTGAAAAGCTTGAAGAGAAATCTCAGTTAGACATTGTGAGAAAACCAATTCATTGAAGATCTGCTGACTAATATCCCTTGGCAGCATAGAAAATGTACTATATTTATCAATATCCTGTTGCACAACAAAGAAGAAAAAATCAATCCAGAAATAAAAAAAGAAGGGCAATATTTACAGCCATTATGTCTGCATCTGCAGCCCCAACTCTCACAATTATGGACCCCACACATGGGATATATGGGGCTCACAGTATAGCCATTAGCTGTAAAATAGCATCTTCCTAAAAAAATTCACTTTGTTGTGTCCTTACATAAGCATGATATACCTCACGTATCTTGTAAATGCACAATTCCATTAGAGATGGGCATCGTGCTTTTCCCTGTTTATTATCCACAGCAGGTCGAGAAAAAGAGTTTCCCAACCACTTAGAACTCCCACTCTTGGAATATCTTCCAGAAACTCCCCCATTTACACCGTCTTCAGTGACCTGTTGGTCTCGCTTCCTAGAACAAGCTCCTCCCATTGAGCAATGATCTTGCGATGTTGATCAATATTCGTCATGAAAGATTACGAGTAACAATAGTACGATCCATTGAACCACCAAAATGTCAGGACACTTCACTTCGCTCTGTAAAACCAGAGATAGAGGTAGAGCAGATTAAAACCAGCAATTGGTTGAGTAACTAAAAAATTGAATGCACAGATAGCATAGAAATTTAGAAAACATGTTCGCAATGACAGAACTGTGAATCCAAGTCCTCACGTCAGAGGTATACGCAAATATATGAAAGAGGTGCCCAAACTCAAAGAGAATAGTCTATCCCATGTATAAGGTGCCTCCTTTTGCACACTTCACTAACACTGTAAACACTGTGGCGGAACCATCTGTAGACCAAGGGGGGCCTGCACCCCCCGAGGTTTTTAAATTGTGTTTAGGTCGTCTGGTTTCTTAGTATTTGTGATAAGAAACAGCGTATTGGTCCCCCGAGTTTTTGAAATTCTGATTGGATCCTTCGGTTTTTGAGTATTTATGATAAGAAATAGTGTATTGAGTCTATTGACCCCCTAAAAGTAAGAAAAATTTACCTTAAACTCCCCAAAATTGCAGCAATGTTTACTTCCCCCCCTTCTCCCCCCCCCCCCCCCCCCCCCCCCGGCATGCGGGGGGCAAAAAAAAAAAAAAAGCAAAATTTCTGGGTTCACCCCTGCGTAAAAATTCCATAATCCATGCACTCTTTCTTGTGCTTTTCATTTGGACATCATTGTCTAAAGAATCAAACATAGAAAATGCATTATTGCACAACTCAAATCTCCTGATCAACAATGCAATGCATTTGCTATGTAACAATAAGCATGACTAGATGCACTTGAGACACAGCTTTAGTACCATAAAAATGCCAAATAAAAAGTTCAGTATTTAACAATGACCATCGCAAAAAGTGCACCATCAACACTTAAAGTTGCATATCCATGATACCTGTGTGTGAACCTTCATGCATAGAATAACAAAAGACACCCACAACCTAGTTAGACAATGCCATTCATAGCCTGATAACATTTCACCGCAGCTCATGTGTCTCCATCCCACCAATCAAATGTTAAATCATAGTGAATTAGAACCATTGATCTTCAGTATCTAATTTGTGATAGGAATGTAAACACCAAAACTTAAAGATGCAAAATTGCTTGTCATAGCTATCAGGGCCTCATATGCATGGATTACACATAACTTACCATGGTTGTGGATAAAAGATATATATATTGGGTAACCAATTTTAGAAAATGCAATGCCCATCAAAACACTTAAGGAACCTTTGCTGACAAGACCCTGCCATTAGTTGACTGATGCATAGACTCCATAAGGTGAAGATTGTCAATAGGCTCTTGTCTAGTTTTAGCAAAAAAGAAACCCAAGAGAAAAACTTTGAGAAGTACATTTGAACGCCTGGCACTGGACAGATATAAGCACACAGGAGGGACCATTCAAAAAGTAATTTACTATGAGAAGCATGGAATAACTCACTGCAGGAATTTTGTCCTCGAAAAATTATAAATTCCATAACAACTAGATCATAAATATGACACTCTATTCCTTTCATCTAACATCAACAGAAAAAAAAAACACCAAATGAAGTGGAGATAGATAATGACAAATTGAACCCAATTGCTCTCACAATGGTTAAATTGACACAGGGAACAAGCATATCCCAAATTCGTCGCCTGAGATTGGCATAATTACCAAATAAAAGTATAAATAAATAAAATAAAATAAAATAAAAAGAAAGCAGACTAGCCCGATTATATATGCAATGCATAAATATATGTATAAGAAGCATTTGGTTCGGATGTAATATACACGCATTCCCTTTCCATCAAAGAACTTCCGATTTCAACTTGTCAAAATGACGGCAGTTAAAATAAATCTCATCAAACAAGACAGGAGAAAAATATGATCTATGCATGTATTTGATAGCCCTCTGTTTGGTTGCTGAGAAGAACAAAGAAAAAGAATCAGAAAACCAAATATTAAGTCTTCTCTTCACTGTTGCTTTGGTGGCTCGAAAACAAAAATTCTCAAAAATCAACTTAAACCAACATACAGTGTTTTCCTAACTTTACTTCATTTTCTTAGGAACCAAACAGAATATAACAATCATCGATCAACAAATTGATACAAGTATGTGTATTTATATTCACAGACCGATATACGCATGTAAACGGAGGAATCGAACCCAAAATCACCATCAACTAACACACGAGTGCATTACAAGAAGATTTATGTGTTTGAATATACATATTCACCGAGATATACGCATGTAAACTCAGGAATCGAACCTAAAATCACGATCATCTGATCAATTCTTTGCTTTGATTCTCAGACAAAGAACAAGTACGCCAATACGGTCTACAGTCTGCGGAGAGAAACAGTAGAGAGAGAGAGAGAGAGAGAGAGAGAGCTGAAGAGAGACGAAAGAGGTGGATGAACAAAATGGAGCGTACGAGTGATAGACGTGGCTCATGACAAGCCAAGCTCCGAACGAACTGATCTTGGCCGCGTGGATCGTGAAGCCAGTGAAGGGAGGTCCGGGTTTAGGTGCTTCGGAAGATGAGATAAGCGATGGAAGAAACAGTGGGGCCCGGTTTTCCCCTTGCTTTATCCATTGGGCCTTTGGGCCCACTAAATGGAATATATAATATAATCATTTCGTTTTAATTTAATTGTGGAATCGAACGGCATAGTTAACTATCATTAGCGTCATTACTAATAAGCTAATAAGAAGTGTTATTCTACGTGCGGGTCTAACAACAACGCTGATATTACATGCAACGGTCAAGCGCTGATTTCCGCTTGCTTTATAACGTACATCATTTCTTTTTAATTTAAGAAAGTAATTACGTTTTACTTCTTATGATTTGAGTTAAAATTATATAATTTTTTACACTTTAAAAATAAATATATAATTATTTATGATTTAAATTTATTTACAAAATATATAAAAATCATTGATATAACGAAAATTCTTTTATAAATGTATTTTAGTCATTTTATATCTTCAAATTTAAATGTTAAAAAGACGATTTGGTAAAATAACTAAAAAAATTTCAAAAGACAATTTTTTATTTTAACATAAAATAATAAAATTGCTTTTTAATACTCTAATTTAAATAGTTAAAATGACAAATGTAACCGTATAACAACATTTTTCTTAAATTTAATAATTTTTATTTATTTTACAAATAAATTTAAAAACTCCAAACTATAAAAGGTCTAGTGTTTACTTTTACTAATTTAATCGAAGAGCATAATTAGCTATCATTAGTAGCATTACTAATAAGTTAATAAGAAGTGTTATTGTACGAGCGGGTGTAACAACACTTGTATATGCTTCTATGATGGACGGCTGCGTAAGGTGATCGTTGACGAGTAATTATCACGTAAGCGGTGCATAGGTGCCAATTTGCCTATTCATATTTAGGACCCACACTCAACTAATGAGTTTTAGCTAATCAGCCTATGACTAATCCTCAATTGTAGCTAACATTTTTCTTATTAAGAATTTTGCGAGAATAAGGCGACATCTTATGCCAGCAGTGCTCCAAAAAAGACGGCTATCTGTTTTTTTTTTTTTTTTTTGTGAAATTCTGGGACGGCCATCATCATGTTTCTTTGTTTGAAGTCTTCGTAAGTCATGATACGTGATTGACCAAAGATAAAGTAGTTGCAAATATATTTACTCGTTGCGTAATGCACTGTGTTATATATACCGGATAATATACAAGAAAATATGTCTATAATTATGTGGTTGGCTTGCAGGGCTATTTCTTTAAAACAAATAATTCAATAAAATACTATTTAATTATATAATTATTACTGTCTCAACATTGTGGTGTTAAATTTTTACAAAATTTTGAAGAGAATAGTATTTTTTTTCACTTTATTTAGATGAAACTTTTTTTTATTGACATTTGGTTTTAAAGGTTCTTTTGCTATTTTTCTTGAGCTTTCGTATAAATTATACCTAATATTATTTTTGTCTAATCTTATATGGCATGACTTTTTAATATTTTTTCAAGCACAATGTTATTGTTTCATAAATTGATAGGTATAATTGGTATTTAAAATAATATAATAACAAATACTTTGGGTTTATTTGTAAGTGTTTTCTTTTTGTATTTTTTCAAAATAAAAAAACATAAAAAAAAATTAAATTAGGTGTGTTTTCTGATTTCAAAACATTGATTTAGTACTGTTAGCAGAACGGTAATCTACAAATACTATCACCAGATAATAAAAAACAAAAATTAAAACACACACCTATGACACACAATAAAAAATAAAAACTAACAGTACTTCTAAACGGACCTTTTACTTTCCCTCCATTTTATTTCAGTTTTAGAGTGAAAGGAAGAGAAAGAAAAATACCTAAAAAGTGAGTCCTTTCACCCCTCCATCCACTTCTTCTTCTCTTCTTAAAAATTATCCAATTAAAATATAACTAACTTCTCTTTTTAAAATTCTTAACTTTTTCCTTCAAACCCCTCAATCCAAACAAACACTAAAAGTGGCATAGAGGTCCAAAAGTACTCAACAAATTTTCTTTTTGGTGACTTGTAAATAAGCTTTTTACTTGATAAGCAATCAAACAAAAAAGTATCAAATGATTAACAAATGTAATTATAATAAAGGGTAATAACAGGTATCCGTTTGAATAACATCAAACAAACAAGTAAAGACTAGCATTACAAGATGCAAAGCAACATTTAAAAGCAAAGGAAAGAAATGCGTTTGGAAAACCCATATCACAAGCTAAATCACACTGTAAAGCTATTACGCCAGCAGCACACTTAAGTCTTATCTACCAACCAAACCAATTATTTCTCTCTCTCTCAACATTGCAAAATTCTACCCGCAGCCGTGCCTGTCGGTAGAGGTGCTCCTCTCAAGATACAAGACTAACATACGGGAGGGGTTGGGCTAGGATCAGGTTTTTGGAGATTTTCATTGGGCTGGACTTCCTTGTGATCCACGGGTCCTTTTTCATCCCCTCTCTCTCACAAACTTGTACACAAAAGTCAATGTTGACAGTATCCAATAAAAACCAGCCATTCATGACCTGAACAGGTGGCGTGGTGGTTTTTGGGAGAGCACTAAATTTGGAAACTCTAGGTTGTGTTATAACACTAAATAAATATAAAAGTAAGCAAAAATTAGATACAGTATATAATAAAATTAATTTTTTTAAAATTATTAAATAATAATTAAATAATTTTTCTAAAATTATTAGGGATAAATCTTTTTAATCATTCCATAGGGATAGATCTTCTGAAACTGCCAAATAATAGTTAGATAACTCTTTCGGAACTATTAGAGATAAGTTTTTTGATATCAAGAGAGATAAATCTTTTTGATCACCCAATCCTTTATTTCCATCATAGAACAAAATACAAAATACAAAATACAATTTAAACTGAAATATTTTATTTACACTCTTTGTTTTATTCTCTCTTCTCTATTCTCTCTCTTCTTCTTTATTTCTCTTTTTCTTTCTCCGGCTCTATTTATAGACAAAGAAAATGTATAATAATGAGAGAAAAACATCATTGCTTATGCTATGTTTAAAAAATTCGTCTATGAATTATGATTTTACTGTTTCCATAACAGGTTAGACTTCTATAAAATGTCAAAAATACCAGGCTCATGTGATATCAGTGGTTTGTGTGTGATTATTTGTATTTAAAACAATATTACTTTAATCAACGTATGGGTTAAACTAACAATTAATATTACCAAAAGTCACATAAGAAAATTGACAAATTAGAGGAAAAAAGGTTAGTTCAGTGAAATATAGTGGTTCAACATATGCACTAAATTTGAATATTCTGGGTTCGACTTCCATCGAATGCAAAAAACACCTGGCTCATGTGACATCGATGGCTTGCGTGTGATGATATGTATTTAAAACAATTTGGTGACTTTAATCATAAATAAACTACCACTTGATTTTACCAAAAGTTGCATAAGAAAAGTGACAAGTCAGGGAAAAAAAAAGGTTAGTCCAGTGAAATATAGTGGTTCAACGTATGCCTTATGTCAGGGGTTGGACTCACGTGGTGTTCTTTAAGGCTTGAAAAACCAAAAGTTAGCCATAAGTTAGTTGCATGTGCATTCAGGGTAAGCTGCTTATTACCCTTGTCGTACTAAAAAAAATATAATTGACATATGAGTTTAAGCTAAATTTACTAGCAAAATACGTTATGCCTAAAAAAATTATTATCTTTTAGTGCTCAATGTTTAAAAGCTTCGTATATAGTATAAATATAGAATAACACAATAACACAATCTTAACGCTTACTATTACAGTTGAGAGTCAAAAACATTACAATTAGAGTGTGACTGAATTTTATTTTTCACATGACATTTTACTAGTCTTATTTTCACATGGCACTTACTATTACAATTGCCCATTCAGAAGTATTGTCAGTTTTAATTTTTTGTTGTATGTCATAAGTGTATGTTTTTATTTTTAATTTTTTATAATCTAGTGATAACATTTGTAGGTTACTGTTCTGGTAATAGTACTAGACTAAAATTTTAAAAGCATAAAACACATCTATTTTAATATATTTTTTATATTTTTAATTTTTAAAAAAATAAAAAATAAAAACAAAAAACATTTACTAAACGGAACCATGCTTAAATCCTATCTTCGAGTATTTTCTTAGCCTATATGCATTAAACAATAGTTTAAAATACCGGATAAGCCCCTTACACAAACACAAAACACACATTCTAAAAAAGATATCGTGTAGTAAAACCCCAAAACCCCAAAACACCACAATTCTCAGATTACTCAGGGGCGTAGGGAGCGTCGGCAATGGCTTCACTGTCGATGGACATAGCGACTACTTTCATTGGTCTGGCGAAGCGACAGACAACCCCACTGTGCAAGGCTCGAACCTCGTTCTTCCCTCTTCCGTGGAGAACCAAAACTCACCATAACTCTCAATGTTTCCGAACGTTTTCTGTCCAACCCAGAATCCTCTCCATTGATTTATCCAAATCAAAGCGATTCTCTCGTGGGTTCACTACCGCCGCCACGACGGCAACGCCACAGGCCGACAGTTCCGATTTGTCGACGAAGATTCCGCCCGATGACAGGATTCCTGCGACCATAATCACTGGTTTCCTGGGTTCTGGAAAGGTCAAATATTTTTAAGCTAATTTTTCTGAACTCGCACTTGAACAAAATTTATATCTTGATTGGTTCGGTGCTGTAGATATATGTGTGTGTAGTTTATACATACGCCCAATTGGTTTTGTGATTATTGGGTGATGAGTGAGCTTACTGTGTTGAGATTTTTGGTTTGGTAGGCGTAAGGCCTTAAAGGTTGCTGCATTTTTATGGATGTTCGAAGAAGCAGAATTTGAAAATATGTATGTCTTGATTGGTTGGGTGTTGTACATATATGTATATTTACATATGCCCAATTGGTTTTGTAATTATTGGGTGATGAGTGGGCTTACCGTGTTGAGATTTTTGGTTTGGTGGGCGCAAGGCCTTAAAGGTTTCTGCAACTTCAGGGATGTTTGCAGAAGCAGAATTTGAAATATAGTTGTTAAAAGTTGCAAACTACTCTACTTTTATTCTGAACTCAAATGTTTAACTTGGCCTTCAGATGACTCGCTTACGCCTGTCTCTTGTTAAATGTTTATATGGGTAGAAGTATGTAGAAGATAATTTATCACGAAAGAGCTCGACTTCTACCCAATTCAACCTTACCATTTTCATGGCACAAGAATAGGGTAAATCAGTGATGGTGGTCTTACTCTTTTCTTTTTTATAAGTAATGATGACTGTCTTACATGTTCCAATGATGAATTGGAATTGCCTTTCTGATTCTTGGATGTCATTTTTCAGGCAATGGGTGAAAATATTAGCAGTTTAAATCCGACTATGCCAATGGTTAAATGAACTAGCTACTAATTTCACAATATAATGAGACAGCATAATTCAACTGCTTGACCACCATTCTTTTTTTCCAGTCATTTTATTTTCTGTTGAAGCTTATGGAGGATACTTTACTTATTGACATGTTTTGTTATGATTTTAAGCAGACGACCTTATTAAACCATATATTGACTGCGGATCATGGGAAACGCATTGCAGTGATTGAGAATGAGGTATGGGGTTGCACACTTCAGTGTTAATTGTTTATCTTGATGAATTTCATATGCATTTTGCATTATTGGATCGTTCATAATGACTTGTGGTTGGTGATCATTCATGCAGGCAATTTTGATAGCCTTTTTCACATTATATTCAAATGATTTCTGGTGATCCATAAGTCCTGTCTATTTGTTGTATTTGCAGTATGGTGAAGTAGACATAGATGGTTCTTTAGTTGCGGCAAAAACTGCTGGGGCTGAGGACATAATTATGCTCAATAACGGGTGCCTCTGCTGCACAGTGAGAGGTGATCTTGTGAGGATGATTGCTGAATTGGTCAGTAGGAAGAAAGGGAAATTTGATCATATCGTAATAGAGACTACAGGTAGTTAGATTTGTTCAGTAGGGGCATTTATTCACATTTAGCTAGATGCATTGGCCTTCTCTGGTTATGATTATGCTTGATGTGTTTTGTTTGCAACTTTGCAGGATTGGCAAATCCAGCACCAATCATTCAGACATTTTATGCAGAGGATCAGGTTTTTAATGACGTTAAGCTGGATGGTGTTGTCACTTTGGTTGATGCTAAACATGCTGGTTTTCACCTGGATGAGGTTAAGCCAAAAGGAGTGGTCAATGAAGCAGTAGAGCAAATTGCTTATGCTGACCGCATTATAGTAAACAAGGTACACAGTTTCACGTCTTTATGCACCATGGATTAGTTAGGCCTCCTAAATAAGCAAGTTAGAACTTTAGGATTCTTGAAAACTTAGTCCATCTGTTATTCTTTCTTGGTTGAATTTAACTCAGAGCTCTCTCTCTACTTGAGGAACTCTTAGTGCAGCTACACAAATTCGTTGAAACATTAGACCTTTGAAGACCAGTCTGTCTATATCTTCTTCGTGGGTTTTAATTTGGAGCCCTTGCTCAGTTCCTGTTGCATTTTATGCAGCTACTTGGCTCACCTCATGGAATGATGTTTCAGCTCTAAAACATTTCTTTTTATTGGAAGAAATCTTTGGTTTTGGTTATTTCAAGCGAGGGAGCTCCCATTTGTGCATGTGAAGCATTGTTATGTGGGAGCCCTTAAAAGGGGAACCTATCTATATTACATAGTATGGGGTTGTAGGGCAGAGCCTTTATTTCTGATTTGATAGTTGTTTCTCTAAATCATGGCTAATTGTTCTTCCATGTTGCTGCTAGACTGATCTTGTTGGTGAGCCAGAAATTGTTTCTTTAGTTCAGCGGTTAAGGGTTAGTATACCTGCCTATTAGTTTGGTATCCTCTTGGTTAGTATGAGCCTAAACTTTTACACGAAACTGGCTGAACACAGAACATAAATCGCATGGCTCACCTGGAGCGGACAAAGTTTGGGAAAGTTGACTTGGACTATGTTCTTGGGATCGGAGGCTTTGATTTGGAGAGGTTATAATAATTCTGATCTTTATCTTAATTTTTTGAATGAATTAGGCTTAAACCTTTTGTTTCATAGCATGTTTATAGATGGATTAGTATCAATTCCATGTGCTATGCTCTGTACATGCTACAAGACTTCCTAGTTTTCAGTTCATGATGAGTTCTTGGCTCTTTGTTCCCCTTTGAGCTCATATATGTATGTCGGGATGCTAAGCTTACTTCTTTGTTGTACTCTTGCTAGAATCGAAAGTGCTGTCAATGCTGAAGGTTCGAAGGATGATCACGCTAGTCATGGCCATGAGCACGAGCACGAGCACGATCACCACCATCATCATGACCACGAACATGAGCACAAGCATGGTAGTTCCATTTGATCTTTTCAAATATCTGTTAAGTAGAGCAAATTTTCTCATTACATGCTCACAAATCAATTTCTTAATTTCAGCAATATTTTTTTGTTTCTGCATAGTTACTGACGGAAGAAAAGGATAATTTATTTTACCATCCCAACTTTCAGTTGTGATCTCATGTTGCTACTCTTCTACCTGTAGTCATGGCTTAATGAAATATTTATGACCTACTTATGCAGAGCATCATGATGATCACCATTCCCATGATCACGTTCATGATCCTGGTGTATCTTCGGTCAGCATAGTTTGTGAAGGGAGCCTAGACCTTGAGAAGGTTAGTTTTAAAGTTTTTGCACACAATTTGTTTTGCAGTTTTCATCATACCTGGGTCTAAAAATTCTAGGAGTTACATTATTAATTGGTGAATTTTTTTTTGGCTAAGAACCACCGATAATGATGGACTATGGAGCTGTCCTGTTTAATTTTTCAGGCTAACATGTGGCTGGGTACATTGTTGTTGGAGCGGAGTGATGACATATATCGGATGAAAGGTCTCCTATCCGTGGAGGGTATGAATGAGAGATTTGTCTTCCAGGTATTTAGACCCTTTCCAATAACCTTCATTCTTGACTGCTGAAATCCCAATCTATGATCTATCTTGTGACAGAATGTCCTTGTGATGTCAAGTTGATTGAATTTATGTTAGCAACTGTAGTCTGCTATTTCACTACATGGATTCACGTTGCATAGCTTTGAAGACACTTAAGCCAAGGGTCCTGCTTCTTTCACTGGTTGAACAATCGACTCCAAGAGACTGAGCTAGAAGTTTAACCAAACTTGAATCAAACTAAGCCCGATATAGCCTTGTGTCTTTTTCTTTTTTTTGGTGTGTTCTGAGTCAATTTCCTATCTAACCCATAATTCTGTACTTCGAAACAGGTCTCTCATTTAAACCTGTCTGCTTATTCTGCCATTCTCTTCTATCCTTTAACTTGCCTGAGCTCTAACTGTATGTGTCTTTGTTGGATCGATTTTTGTTTTAGACATAACCATCTGTTGATCCCATATGAGTGGCTGTTTATCTTCTTGTGGATGGGTTCATTTCTGCTCTTGGTCTCTGTCAATTCGTTTAACTCAGCATCCTTGCTTTGAGTTGTTCCTGTCTTTGGTTGACTATCTTGCTCTACTGTCAGTGCATCATTAACAAACCAACATAACGAACTTGGTCCCTATTAATGCCATCATGGTATCATTATAGCCAAATTGCATATCTTCATATGATTCTTAACTTGACTCCAATTTTGTTTTGTCAAGTAGAACTGTGTTAAGAGACAACAGTGGATGATCTAAAATGCCAGAGATCATTTTTTTTTATTTTTATTATTTTTGTTTGGCATTTCCCTTTTTATTTACTTATTTAATTTTATCCCTCCATATTTGGTTCAGGGAAATCAGTTTCTCTAAATATTCTTTTCAACTTGGCAGCCACAGGAGTTGGTTACTGACATATTTTCTGTTCCCATGTTCCTCTAACAGGGAGTTCATGATATATTCCAAGGATCACCTGATCGGTTGTGGGGCCCGGACGAACCAAGAACAAATAAAATTGTCTTCATTGGGAAGAACTTGAATGCACAGGAACTGGAGAAGGGTTTTAAGGCTTGTTTACTGTGATACTATCTATAGCAATAAGTCATTATAAATTTCTCATGGGTGTAGCTGAATTAGATGACTATTTATATGAGGTATTTGCTGGGACTTGGGTAATTTTTCCTGCTGAGAGTCGCAAATCAAAGGAATTATGAACTGTGAACATCTGTATTTGTTTCATGTTAATCCATCTGGAATACAACTCCCTCTTTGGCCGGTTCTGAACCCACTTGAACTTACATCTCTGAATTATGCGGTATGAAGTGAGGTCATGGATTTGTCTATTGCAAACTTGGAAGAAGAATTAACTGTAAAGCCAAAAAAAACTCAACTTTCACATTGTCAATGTGATTTCACTACACAATTTGAACTGAAAATCGGAAGTGAAAAAAAAGTCATGTAAGTTGAGATTCAGCTGAACTGCCGCTGTGTTATAGCTAAAATAATTTACTTCAAGATGCTTAGAAAGGCAACGGGGGAGTAGCTAAAACAAGCACTATAACATGTTCTTGTTTGGTGGTGAATTTGGGAGAGAGCACCCAGTTATCACCATGCAACATTTCTAACGGTATGAAACAATTATTTGAAAGGATAGCTTTGCTTCTACTCAAATCTTTCCTTATTACACAAGCGGGGAGAAAGGGGAGTGGGACATAAGTGAAGCTTGTAAAATGAATCTAAGTAACTTGATTTTAACTCGAGTTTCTGAAAATTTATTTAAGATTAGCTCGTTTGATAAAGAAAGCAAGCTTGAATATATTTTCTAGCCCATTAATTTTTTTTTCTCCATTTTAACTCAGCTTCACAAAGTTGAACAACAAAAATTCCAAGCATTTGTGATCGACTGAATTGAAACTTGTTCAAGATCATAAACAAGCAAAAGCTTGAAGAGAGCCTTTTGCACTGTTACTTGAGAAGAAATAGAAGCTTTGGCAGAAGACTTGATAGCAAGGCATGTAGATAAGAAAGATAAAGAAGAAACATATGATAGATGTGGATGGCAATCAATACCAATTCTTCATAAACAAAGAAACCCAATTCTTGTACTCTATGCTACTCATAATGCGCAGATCAAACAGGATTATTAGGGCAGAATTTTGAGAGAATTTCAATTGTTTTTCTTCTTTTGTGGTTCTTCTTTGGGCATTCAACACTTACTGAGGTAGCTTGCGAGATCGAAAAATTGCGAACTTTGAAACCTCCGAATACGAATAACTAATGCCATTCCCATTCAAAAACTCTTCGAGCAATTTCTTGGCTCGATCAGGATCCGAGGTCTCACATTCTATCTCGTAACTGGTCCCGAAGTCGTAGTGTGTTTCATCGAGCTCCAATTTCAATCCACTCCAATCATAGACTGATCTCACATTCCTGAACCCACCCAAACACACCAATCCTTTGTCTAAGACACCAAATTCTTCTTTCACTCGCTTCAATATCCGCGACGAATCGACCGATAAGAGCCGCCAAGGCTCGGCGACGCAAGCGCGGGCGATGAAGGGTTCGATGGGCTCTTCATCCTCCTCGACGCGGCTGATTCCGGCGGAGATTACGGGCTTGGCCTTGAGAGAGACGATGCAGTGGGAGTCGACGCCGCCGTAGAAGCGAAGGCGGAGGACTGCGAGGTTGGAGGAGAGCTCAGCGTTGGCGCCGTCGAAGAAGAAGTTTTCTTGGATTAGGGTTTTGGTGTGGAAGGGCGAGAGGAGGTCGGAGAGTCTCTGGTGAGATGCAGCGTCTGGTAGGCGGAGCTTGACTTCGACTTCCATGATTGGAGATTGGTTTTGGGGTTTGGAGCCTCTAAGTTGGGTGGATGGGTCTTTGTGGCTGTTCAAGTGGTGGAGGAGCCGCCGGAGCAGTGTCAGCGGTGGTGGTGGTGGTTTTGCTACACTCGAAAATGTTTGTATCATCGGTGGGTGCAAGTATGAGTGGTGGTGGTGATTTTGGTGAGAGATTAGGATCTAAGACCGTTGCCTTTGAAAAGAGGAGAGGCCGGTGACATAGTATTCCTCAATTTTGGGATTTTGGAATTAGGTAATTCTCTGCAACTAAAAAATTTAATTAGGATTGCTCATATTTTAAGTTTGATCCATATTCACACTTTTTTTATTAGTCATTATTTTATCAAAATACTATTTCAACTTTCAATTCATGTAACTTTAGCCGCGTAATTGTTGAAGTTTGAAGGTAGTAATTAGTTGAGGATATAGACAATTTATAATAAAAATATATATACAAAATTTATACAAAATTTTTGTAAAAAATGATATGGCTAATTTTGTAAAAAATAATATGACTGACTGATAAACTTTAGTTTAAAATAAAACATTCATCATGAAGTTTCTTAATTACAAATTACACATCTGCCATATTATTTTAGTGAGTTTTTATGTAAGTATTCTCCTTGGAATCTGGACAAAAAAAGTCACAAAAAAAAGAATTACTACATGTTGAAATTGCTAGTAACTCAAGAGTTCTTTGAAAGATATTGCCAATAATTTTGCAATGATCTAAGACGAAATTTTGGGTAAGGCAATAAAAAGAGTGACACATTATCGGTGACGCCCTCCTACCTTTTTCACTTAGCTAAAAAGATAATAAAAAAAAAGGAAGAGTGACAGTTTACTATTTAGAAAACTCCAAAGCATGAGTCCCAACTTGTTAATATTATTTAGAGCAATTCGGCGGAGAAGAAATGAGAAATTTTATTATCCTTCAAACAAATAGATAAATTATCTGGGATAAATTCAAGATGCGTTTAAGAGTTTACAAATCAAAGAAATTTCTATTTTTTAGTTTTAGCTTTTTAACTGTCTTTCTATGAATTTTTTCAACTGACATTCAATTTTTGCTTTTTATCAACTTGTAATTTTGACTTTGTGCCTTTTACCCAAAATCAAAATTAAAAAGCTAAGTAAAAAAAATTCTAAATTTTTTAATATTTTTGGGGTAAGATGAGTAGCCTTAACTGGGACACGTACGACCAACTTGGGATTGAACAGAATTTCATGTCGGCTTTGGCAGCTCACAGGTTCTCATACTACGTCGTACCTCGGGTTCTGTCGTTCTAAGCATCACCACCGCTGTGATCGATGAGTTTCGCCGCCTCCACCCCGGCCACGGCCATCATCACCGTCACTGTTTTTGCTGCTGCTAACCGCTCTAGAAGATCGGAAGTAACTTCCCACCTCTGTCCCATTACTTAATCTACGTTAATTGAATCGAACCTTTCACAATTGGGCCATTGAATTTCCTCTAAGGTTGTGGAGTTTTTGTTGTTATATAACAGAAATAACGCATCTGTTTTTGATTCGTTACGTGATGCTCGATAATTGCTTGATGAAAGTCCTGAATGGGGTTTGCGATATGATCTTGAAATTGGAACTTGTGGGTTCTTATTTTATCTTCCCTTTTGAGCATATATCCTTCTTGTCGGTCTTTGTATTGCTACTTCTGATGTTTCTTAGGAATACTTGACACTACTCGGTCTCCGTATGGTGACTTTTACTTCTTATCTGATCCTTTAATTATGTAGTGCAGAAACTTTGATTGTACGAAGTTTCTCATAAGAATATTTTCTCAACTGGACCACTGATATCTCCAGTTCTGAATAGTCTGTGAAGGAGGTCCCGATATCAATTTCAGTGTCATGTTCCATTCCTGGAATTTAAACTACTTGGGTCATTCTGGGTTTTATTGCAACTCTTAGTTCTTTATACTTCACTGAATTGTTTTGAAAGTCAAACAAAATGCAAACATATTTTACATAATAATTGCTTGTTCATGAGATTCTTTGCCACCGAACATGGTTTGCTATTTTAATTTATTTTTTATTGCTTCCTATATTAAACCTATTCTTTATCTACAGTTACTGACCACAGTATCATTTATTAATTTTCTTATATTGGGTAAAACTGAAAATCTACTGTAATCTGCTTAATTATTAACCATCTATTCCTACCGTCATTTAATATGGTTACTGATTCAATCTGCTACAGTAGTTTGCCTTCATAATTATTTGTTTTGATTAGTCTTCATTTTCGTTTCTGTCAAGTTATTTGAACATTAAGTTCTTCCTCGGATTTGGATATATTAATAATTGGTGTCTAAAAATGACGTCTGAAATTTACAATTTCCAATCCTTCATCACTTTAAAAGTCATTTGGTAATTGCAGGAGATGGAGGAAGATGATGTCTATGTGGAATATGTTCCAGTGGCCAAGCGGAGAGCTAGGGAAGAACAGATGATACTCCAGCACAAGGGGAAGTCTTCAGCTTTTGAAGATGAAACTGAGAAGTCAAAACTTGCCGAAGCAAAACCCAGTTTACTTGTCAAGGCCTCTCAACTTAAGCGTGACCAGCCATAAATTAGTCCCACCGAAAAAATCGAACAACAGGAGAAGGAAATGATTGAACGTCTGTCAGATTGGAAGACGCTGATGTCTGTTTGTAAACTGGCAAAAGGGGATAACTTATAAGGAGTCGTTGTTGATGGGAAGGAAGCCATCTCTGCAGATTAGAAGGATGCCAAATGAAGAGTGCGATGCCATTCGGAAGCAGTGGCATATTATCATTGATGGTGAAGATACTCCCCCGCCAATCAAAAATTTCAAGAATATGCGTTTTCCAGAGCCAATTTTGAACAATTTGAAAGCTGAGGGGATTGTAGAACCGACACCTATTCAAGTGCAAGGACTTCCTGTTATTTTATGAGGAAGGGACATGATAGGGATTGCCTTTACAGGTTCTGGAAAAAACATTGATTTTGTGCTGCCGTTAATCATGGCGGCACTTCAAGAAGAGTTGATGATGCCAATTGTTCCAGGGGAAGGGCCATTCGACTTGATAATTTGCCCATCTAGGGAGCTTGCCAGGCAGACTTATGAGGTTGTGGAGCAATTTTTAGTTCCCATGAGGGAGTATGGCTATCCAGAATTGAGACCATTGCTTGGATTGGTGGGGTTGATATGAGGTCACAGTTGGAGGTTGTGAAGAAGGGTGTACATATCATTGTTGCCACCCCTGGGAGGTTGAAACATGCTTGCAAAGAAGAAGATGAACCTTGACAATTGCAGGCAAGCACTTTTACCCAACTCAAGTTGTATGGAATAGTCTCTAATCTTTTGTCTTGCAATTATAATCAATATGGATCATGCACATACCTGCTTTGAAATATTGGCTCATGCCAGCAATCTAGAGGCTGCCTTGCTTCTCTTCTTCTTTTTTTTTGGATAAGTAACTGCCTCGCTTTTCTTTTACTGTGAGCTTATTTGTGCCAATGACATTGACTAGAAGTTGTTTCCTTAGAAATATCCTCAAGAGGGTATCTCGTTAAGAAAAATCTGGCCTAGTTTACAGAAAACATATTTTAGCTCATAAGATCTTGTGTATGGTATCTAAAAATGATGTAAAAGTTAACTAAATTATTTTTATGAGTTTGCATTATATCTTCTGGTTGATCCATGCCTATTTAGGAGATGTGAATTGCTTACTTCAAATAGAGAATACTTGCTTTGTGATTTAATATTATGCGTTTAGATGATCACACGTGCACTGTCATGAGCTTACTGTCTGCATTTAGCAGTTATCAATCAGGATGTGTAGTGGTAAGTCTGATGCTGTAATGATATAATTTTGTTTTCTAATACTGCAATTTTTGATTACCAGCAAAGCAATGTGAAAATTGAAGAATTGATTCTGTATAGACTGCCTGTGCTTGTGTGGCCTTTTCCCTTCTAATTTTATTCAACTGATCTGTATATCTACTCTGGATAATGCATTTTGAGGCCTGTTTGATATGATGATTGGTTTTGTACTTGTTACTTTATTGTCTTATGTTTGGATTGCATTGTACTTATTTTCTATGTTATGGTCTTTACAGTATAGCTTCTTCTACAGGTATTTGACTCTAGATGAGGCAGACAGATTGGTGGATCTGGGCTTTGAAGATGACATAAGAGAAGTGTTTGACCACTTTAAAGCTCAAAGGCAGACGCTTCTATTTTCTGCCACCATGCCCACAAAGATTCAAAAGTTTGCTAAAAGTGCTCTGGTTAGACCTGTTACTGTAAACGTGGAAAGGGTTGGAGCAGCAAATCTTGATGTCATTCAAGAGGTGGAGTATGTGAAACAAGAGGCAAAGATTGTTTACCTTCTTGAATGCTTGCAGAAGACCCCCCCTCCTGTTTTAATATTCTGTGAGAAAAAAGCTGATGTGGATGATATTCATGAATATCTTCTTTTGAAAGGAGTTGAAACAGTAGCAATTCATGGAGGCAAAGATCCAGAGGAGAGAGAATATGCCATTTCGTCCTTCAAAGCAGGCAAGAAAGATGTCTTGGTTGCAACAGATGTCGCCTCGAAGGGTTTGGACTTTCCTGACATTCAGCAGGTTATCAATTATGACATGCCTGCTGAAATTGAGAACTATGTCCATAGGATTGGAAGAACAGGAAGATGTGGAAAGACAGGAATAGCTACGACATTCATTAACAAGAACCAGAGTGAGACAACGCTGCTTGATCTGAAGCACCTGCTGCAAGAAGCAGAGCAGAGAATTCCACCAGTTTTGGCCGAGCTTAATGATCCCATGGAAGATGCTGATGCTATCACCAATGCAAGCGGAGTTGAAGGTTGCGCCTACTGTGGTGGACTTGGTGACCATATCCATGATTGCCCCAAGTTAGAGCATCAGAAAGCCAGGCGATTGCTAGCTCTAGGAGAGATTATTTTGGATCAGGAGGCTATAGAGGGGGAATGTGATATCTACTCCTTTCTGTGTACTTGAATGCTAACATCATAGCCATTATAGTAATATATCATGTGGCAATGTATATTAGCTTGAAGAGTATGATGAGAAAAGTTGCAGAAAACAGGAATGAAATGTATTCGCAGCTGAATTGCATGTATTATATTTATTAGATGTGAACATTTTTGCTCCCATAACACTAACGTACGCGGAGAGAGAAAACAGAGGACCAAGAATTTACAAATAAGCTTAACTTTTATTGTATCCCACATTGCTTATTCTTTATTTTGATACATATATTATTTTTTTGTTTTTTTCTTGAAAAGGAAAAAGAAACTCTCACAGAAGGGCAGCCAAGCGTTCGCTCCAAGGCTCATCAGCAATCAAATTACAGAAAAACTGCAAGGCTCAGCTTAGTCAACCGGAACTTCCACCTCCATTTTCAGCCCTGGTTTGCCAAGAATCTAAAGAGGCAACACGATGAAGATAAACACAAGAAAAATATAAAGAGGAAACATGTACTTGAAGAAAGAAGATGTGAACATTAATGCTTTGCATGGAACTCAGATTTTCGGTTGAAAAAGTAAAAGACAAGGAAAATGTGAGAAAAAATAAAACAAAAGTATTTTTTTATTTTGTTCTCTTCTCCTTCATATTTTTCTTTTTCCACTGAAAATTCGAGTTTCAAACGGAACGAAAGAGATTCTTCACTTCTAGTGATTCTTTGGAAAGTTAAAACCACATATAAATCTAAGCTGAGTTTAATTTGATAGTATGGCTTCATCGTCTGACTCCTTTCACTGATCTAAGTCCAAAAATTTAAATATCTTTTTAGTCTAGGAGGAAATATATTAACCTGGTGGCTGCATTTGAATTTTCATATCTTCCCTCAACCTTAATTAATTTTCTCCATTGCACAAGTAAGGAAGAAACAGTGTGAAAGATAGAGAACCTTAATGAAGTCATCCAACCGTAAAGTAGAGTCCCTCGTATAACCAACTTCGTGCAAAACTTGGCTCAAAACTTCCTATAAATAAAAAACAAAAGAGTCCAATATAGTTTGTTATACTTCTGTAAAGTGGGAATTAACTAGCAAAAGTGCTATAAGTTAAAAGCATAGAGAGCTATTGAAGCTATCGAAGCTATCGCATAAAACAGAAAAACATGGCAAACTACCTTCATAAAAGGCACTTTAAAAACTTTTAATATCCCTTATAATAGTATACCCTAATATGAAAACAAATCCTCCTGTCTGAATTAATACTGAAAGAATATACTGGTACAAATACGCCATCAAAAGGTTAATACACTATATGACACACGATGAAGATGTGAAGCAAATCTGAAATAGAACTCCAGCTAACCTTTGATGTGTGAGATATTGACACAGAATATACAAGTATAAATGCACAAATACACAAAGTCCTCCTCCTCAAAAAAACGTGCCATTACATTTCATCACGACTAGCCATTTATATGAATGACAACTACCGATTTCTCCAGATTGCCACCTTAAATATCACATAAAAACTCAACTGCACTAAGCATCAAAATGTCAGCACCTTTGAGCTATCACCAGTTGAAGAGGTCTATAGGGATGAACAACAATGTCATATTTTCCAATGTCAGCACCTATTGCTAAACTTCTTTCCAACCATTTTCAATACGCTTTTCCATTAAAAACAATTCATTTACGATTGAGACCCTGCACCATACACTTGAGGCGTGACAGAAATTACCACCCCTTTTTTTTTTGGTTTTTTTTTTTTTTCTGCATCAAACCACATCTTGCAGCGGTTGCATGATGGGCAAAGATGTAGAAACTATCCTTGAATTATTCTCCTAAGAATTTGGCTAATCATCTCAGCACCCGATGAAGTGTTTCTCCATCTTTGTTATACCTCTCTTACAATCTTCAAGGTTTCATTACTACAGCAGTGACTAATTGATAAATGATGCACTTTAATTGAATGACCTCACTTATTGTGGACCTTTCTCTTGAACATTTTAATTCTGGAAGGGAGTGGGAGTGATTAAGATTGCAATTGCAGACAATAAAATGCAGGAGCTATTCAGGGACAAATACATGAATGAGTTTAAATGCAAATGAGTGGGACAGCGCTAATACCTCTCTTTGCTTTTCCGACATGCATGAACCAGTCAAATCCCTCAACACTTCTAATATGTCATTGAAAGTCACCTTCCCGTTACCGTCTGAATCATATACTTTGAAGATAACTGAGACATAAAGCCAATTATTGTTAATAACACCACGCCATACCCAAGCATAGGATACAACTTATTCAGAAACCATAAACCGTACCAAACAGCATAAATTCCAAGATAGAAGAAAGGTCAATTTTGTGTGTCTTAGTCAAGTATAACCCTTCTGAATTGGATTCAGATATGAAACCCCTGACTTAAACATGATTCTGGTCATCAAAACCCATTTCAATAGTGATCTTATGATGCACATCAGCCTACTTTAACCTGCCTCCTGCCGTTGATATCAAATCCTGAAGCTTTCACTCAGTTCTATACCAAACAGAACAAATAGATATCATAAAATTTTGGCGTCGGAAAGGTACAGATTCTTCCAGACTCTCTCATCACTCAGAACTGAAATAACCAGCAAGTATCCATTTTAATACAACCGCATACAATTTGTCACTTCAACAAGCAACAACTACATAGATCCATGATCTTGAACACCGCAGTAAAATTATGAAACAGGGCACAACCCAGGTTTATAACACTTACGTTCGATTTTCTGAGGCACACTAGCTTTCGCACTAAAAGTAGACAAGAACGCTACGAAATCCTTAAAATTCAAACCATCCACCATCTTAAGCAGTCTCTGCAAAGACCCACAAAGCCAAAGCATCAAATGTCAAACATGTGGACTGCAACACCAAACAAAAACGAAATACCACTGACAAAAACCAACTAGGCAATCTTAAAGAAAATTCTACAGCCCACCTGAGAAAGAGGGTTCATTGCAAACTCAGGTACAGATAAAAACTCATCGGCTGAGATAAAACCCTTGGCACTCCGATCAAGTTGACAAAATCTCGCATACAAAGACACTATTTCTTGCTGGGAAACTAATTTTCACATTAAAAAAAAAAAAATTCACCTCAGAACCAAATAACAAACGAACAAAACTGGAATATAGATATATGAAAGGAAGACCCACATAGATGGTTACAGTGCTCTTGAACTTCTTCAATATCATATTGAGTTAGCATTGATGAAGCATTACCCATTGATTGTTTCACTGCAAATCAAAAAGTACGATGAAAAGAGCAAACACCCACTGATCAAATTCAAATCTTGTTCATAGAAATGCGGTTTTCAGTTCAAAAAGAGAAGAAAGAATATACATAAAAGTCAAAAAGAAAAGAGAGCGAGACCTCAAAATCTGAGAGAGACGAAGAAAAAATTAGCCAGAAAGACGGGTGGTGTGAGGATAGGATTGGTGATGAAGGAAAGAATATAAGACGGTTATGTAACGTCGTCATCATCGAAGAAGCACGAAGCAATGTTGTCTAATCTATATCTAAATTTAAAAAAGAGAGAGTGGAGTCAGGTGACGACTAAGAAACTGATGCCTATCCACCAAAACAATTCGTGATCCCATGCTACGCTGCCGCATTCTTTCTAATGCTTCACAGCTTCAGCTGCTGTGATCATCTCGGGGCTAAACTTGTGTTACGTGTTACTTTTAATGGCTCAACGACGTGGTTTAGTACTTTTAAGTATTGTAAAATTTCAAAATGCTATATTTACTTACTGACGGTGTTCATAAAGCGAAAAAATTCTCCAATTTTAAAATTAGGAGTTCTGTTCGTTATTACAAAATATTCGAGCTTAAACTGTGTTACGTATCAGTTTTAGTGGCTCAACAATGCCGTTTATGATTTTTAGGATGGTAAAACCTCAAAATATTATATTTACTTACTAAAAGTGTTCCTAAAGTGAAAAGATTCTCTAATATCACAACTAAGAGTTCGGTTCGTTATTACAAAACAATCATATTTAAATCATGTTACGTGCCAAATTAGGACTTGATCTACTGGGTCGACAACCTCAAACTGTCCACCATAATATTAAGATCTATGAACAACCTATAACTTAGGAATACTGACGGGTTAAATCTTTTTTGCATGTGAAAAATAGAGATATTATAGAGATAATTATGTAGCATCCACGTTGCATAGCGTGGGATTACGATTTTACCAAATTATAAAATATACAAAAGAGAGTATGTCAAAACAACAACTTGTAGATCACCCTTTAAGTACCTTAACAACAGCATGATAAAATTGAAACCATTTATTAGTAGCGTGTAACTACATGTTGAAAATTGAAATGAACATTTAAATGAAAGCAAACTTTAAAAAACAATGATAAAATCGTGATCTTTGATGTTAAATTGTGCAACTACGAGATGTTGGAAGGGACCACTTCATTTCCTCAGAGCAAAAAGAGATAATCCGAACATGGTATGGTGACCTTAAATTTTCGTTTTCTTGGGTCAATTGTGTCCAATTTGATCAAACATTGAAGACTTTTTTTTTTGTTTTTTTGAAGAGATAATTCCTCGACCTTGGCATATATAAATTTTAATTTAGGCATCAATCTGGATCAGATTAGTGCACGTAGCAGCCCAAGTTTTGGTGGGCAATCCATGGCATATATAAGTTTTTATTTAGGCATCAATCTGGATCAGATTATTTTTTTTCTCTTTTGATGATTGGATGTTTAGACCAACTTTTGTAGACCACAACTAATCCCGAGACATTTATAATCTCTTATCTCACACAAATCTTAGTAATGATTGGGCCAAGAAGTTGACAGAGCATACCATCCTCGACCACCACTGGGCCTATTCTTGAGTTAATCTGATTGGCTGGGTTGCGCCAACTTTGATATGAACAAAAGTATGTACAGTCCCACCTATCTTAGGTGTGATAACAAACAATATCTTCTAGCCATTGACAAGGCCACACCATCCACAGGATTGGTTCAGTGGTTTTGTTTTTGTGGTCAGACATTATTCGTTCATACAATGTATAATGGTTCGTATGAACTGTGATACTAATCTATCAGCGTTAAATCATACACAAAATTGAAAGTTATTTCTAAAACACAAATAAGTTGTTTGTACGAACTTGAAAGAGTAATCGATCAAAGGTCTCAAACACCTTATAATCCCCAAAAAAAAAATTTGTCCAAATCAGAAACTGTCAGTTTGAAAAGTATGTACACATACGGACCAAAAAAAAAAAGCCAGTTGTGGAAGTTTGTGTTTGATTGCATTGGGCTGGGCTCGTCCCACACTGGATGAGTCTTTCGGGTGTATAAGTGTGAATCCTGCACTTGATTTTTTATTTAAGAGGTTGTCAAGTGATTGGGTCTCCTAACAAAAAATACAAATGTGTTTGACAGCACCAACAAAGGTCACTGTTCTGAGAGACCCTTTCAAATAGGCCTGTTAACGGATCGAGTCTGATTCGGATCCAAACCGGACCGATCCGGTAAGATTCAAATTCAATTTATGAGATTCGATCTGTTAATTCATTAATCTAGATCCAATTGATCCAATTAGTTTCGATCGGATATGATGAGATCCGATAAATCTTGTTTTGGACCCGATCCGATAAGAAGTAAATTTTGGTTTTAACATAAGCCCTAATTCCAATCTCATTCCCGTCTCTACCGATCTCTACCAATCTGCGATACTCCACCATCGCAGTCGTCGGCCACCATAGCAAGCAACGAAGACGTTCTATCATTCGACCACAGAAATCAACGCAGGGTTCCACCATACCAAGCAACGTCTTTGATCTGGTTTCGATCGAAACAAGGTATCCCTTTGGTTCTCTAATTACTGCTCATGGTCTTGTAGATGGGTTTGTGATTTATTTTTGGTTGCTCAAGAGAAGTTTTAGACAAGTTTCAGTTGAGTTTTTCCTATTTTATTGTAGTGTTACTCGTTTTTTAGTTTGGTTTTGTGTTATAGGTTTTTGGGTTTGTGATTGATTTTGAAGAAAGCTGCGAAGCTAATCTCATATATGAATGACTATGCTTCGCAGTTTGATCAATATATTATAGTTTCAGTGAGATAAATTCCTCAAGTTTTCATACCAAATGTCTTGTGCTTTGTTGAGAAAGCAAACTAGGAGCGCAACAAACTTTCAAATATTTGCCTTGAGAAAAGATGATCCACATGATTGTTTAGAGTTTTACATTTTCAATACAATCTATATTAGAGTCTTGAAGATTTTTATTCTTTTTTCATTTTATTGTTCTCATAATCTTGTGTATTCAGAAGAAGAAAACATAAGGGCCTGTAATTGTCCTTATGAACCACAACACCCGATTCTCTTTGCTCCTATATTTTCAGGAAACCATTGCTATTAGTTTTTTTTAAGTGTGAAATGATGTTAACTTGATTTTTGAGTAATGTAACTTGTGCCGAAAAACTGCTTGCCATGATTGCAGGTTTCAGCATTGCATTCTTTGAAATTGGAAGTGGCATTGAACATGTAAGTTTTCTTGATCACTGTACTAAATTTTTTTTGGTGTCCAGAATCATGTGAAGAAGAGTCAAATTACTATTACCAGTAACCATATTGGGTTTATAAGTGCAGGATGTGTTGGATTCTGGCACTTGGGTTGTGCAAGAATCATTTTTCTTTTCTTTTATGTTTTCTTTCTCTATTTTTTCACCTAAACTTATGAAATGGACTTCTAAAATATCTAAAATAGTCATAATGAACGGAAGTAGAAGTGGCCTAGTTAAAGAAGGGCTTATTCGTGGGTTAACTATATATGAAGAGAAATGTCAATCCTTCACAGGAATTTAATATGCTGAAGAAGAAATATGCCTAATTAGATGCACTAGATCTTTATTTCTTTTTCTTTTTTTTTCTTCTATTTGTATAGCTTTTGTCTATGTTAAATACTATATCCTTTCTTTGGGAGCTTTACGTCGTATGGGTTGCTGCTTGAAGCATGCTATTGCAATTCATAGTGTTTAGTCATGCTAGCTGTAATTAATTGAATCAAATTTGAGTTTGATGATCTGTCAAAAAGAAATTTAGTAATACTGTGACTACAGAGGAAATTGAAGAATGAGTTGGAGGTTGCAGAAAATGTTTAGTGTACTTCAGAAATGTATAAATAAATTAAAATTTTGAGTTTTGGATGACTTTGGAATGGCTTAAGTAGACTTGAAATTCTGGTAATCTATATGCGCATTTAAAATTCTGGGAAACAGTCATAACAAAAGGTGTCATGTTGAACTAAGAGCTATAATTTTCTCAATGCTTTTGATTCATTGTCATTTTGTCACTTTAAAATTGCTTTTGATTCTTTCTATGAACCTTAAAATTGCTTTTGATTCATTATCATTTTAATTTACACAGCATCATACATATATTTCAAATATGTTGTCATTTACTGTTGCATAAACAAATTGATACCTCTTCCTTGGTGTGTATGTGTATCACTCAAGTTCTATTTTTATATCATTTTGCTGTCAAACCACTCTTCCCTAATATTTGTTTTCCTTCAACAGAGCAAATTTGACTTATTGAAAGATGTCTACTAATCCTACTCAACCTACTGATAGTAGTAGGAATGAGGATTTCATTGAATTGGGTGAGGAGGTAACTCAAGGTCTTTCAAAGAGGCGAAAACCGACATCCAAAGTATGGAAGGACTTTGACAAAATTAAAACACCTAATGGAGCAACTGTTGCTAGGTGTAAACATTGTAAGAAAGACTTTGTTGGGGGTAGTAGTAAAGGAACAAGCCACTTATTAAAACATTTGGATGGTAGATGTCCAGTATTACGACAACTTGATGTAAATGCCTCTAGGAATGTCTCTACTCCTAAGATGCCAACGTTTAAATTTGATCAAAAAAGGAGTCGTATGGATTTTGCTAAAATGGTAATCAAGCATAACTACCCCTTTAACATGGCTGAGCATGAGTTTTTTGAGATATTTTGCAACAATCTTCAGCCAGGGTTCAAACTTGTCTCTAGAAACACAATTAGGGGGGATGTTCTTGGTGTTTACCAAATGGAAAAGGACAAGTTATATCAATTTTTGGATGACCTTTCTTGTAAAATCACTCTTACAACTGATTTATGGACTTCAGACCACCAAAATTTTGCTTATATTTGTTTAACTGCGCATTATGTGACTGATGATTGGGAATTAAAGAAGAAGATTCTTGCATATAAGTATATCGAACACCCTCATGATGGAGAGACTTTGTTTAGATTCATCAGAGATTTAGTATTGGTAGAATTTATGGTAAGAATGCTCAAAGGCATGTTGAAAGGGTCCAAAATGCTTTCACTGATTTATTTAGTGAATATAGGGGTGCTTTCTCCTCTTCCATAGGCTCTTATGAACATGTTACTGATGATGGTAGCTCCAGTGGCAGTCAATTGGTTTCTAGTTCTTCCAAGTAAGAAAGTTTGTCTAGTTTCTTCGAGTGGTATATGAAGGACCGTGCTTCTAGGATTCATACTTATGAAAAATCAGAATTTGAGCAATATTTAGAGGAACCGGTGTTTCCAAACAATGAGAATTTTAATATTTTACATTGGTGGAAGGTTAATAGTGCTAAATATCCAATTTTAGCAAGGATGACTCGTGATATTTTAGCTATTCCAGCCACTACAATTGCATCAGAGGCTGCATTTAGTGTGGGAGGAAGGGTGATTGATGAGACACGTGCATCTTTACTTCCGGATATCGTGGAGGCCTTGGTGACTACAAATGACTGGATTGAGTCACATAAAAAGAGAAGTAAGAATTTATAAGAAGTAATTTATTGTTGTTATTTTTTGAAATGCATATTGTATCTTATATATGATTTTTTTGGTATTTTCAGATGTCGAAGAAAGTTTACTGGATGACTAACACTACAGCAGAATTTTTTTATCATGGTAGTCTTTTCCTCCTCATATATTCTATCTCAACTTGCTTGGTTTTTAGCTGTATAAACAGCATACAACAGTTACTATTAGTAACTTACTAATATTCCACTTATTCGCTGTTTTGTAACTGCATATTCTTTTATTGATCACCCTTTCTCTATGTTCAAATTGTTCTTTCTTTATTTTTTTTTTATCTCAGTTTCTTTCCATGATATATCTCAAATTTTAAGGTTGTGAAATATTTCCAATTCCAAACTCTGAATTGACTGTTTGATACTCGTTGGTCGAAATTGATGATACTCCCTTGTTCTGACATACCATATTCATATCTTTTCTTCTGTTTTTTTACCTATAAAATGTCTCCTATTTTACTGCAAGTAAGATTGAATTCTCAAAATTGCCCTCGTGTTGATAACATAATTGTCTACGTTGGCATCTTAGCTGTAAGACAACAAATCTGACATTCTTATTAGTTGTCAACTTCCCAAATTTAACATGTATCCCTTAATATTGGTAAATTTGGAGGCTCTGCTCCCACCTTTATGCTAATTGTAAATGATTTTACTTAATCCTGCAGGAGCTTTGTTCAATTTGCTGTGTAATGATAGAGATGATATGATCATGTCCAAGATTGAGAGGCATTTTAACAAGGAAATAGCTGAGGTAAAAATGAAGTCCACAATTGTCGGGTTTTGAACACTAACATGCAAGTTATGTCTTATTAACATGCAGTGTTATGGCCCTTGTATGTGTATCAACAGAGTTATCCACTGAACTTGATTATCCTTGGATTTTTTACACTGTCCCTTAGTCTCACTGTTGGTGTTTGCATTTCCATCATTCTTCCTGTGCATGCATGTGCAGTGCTGGTGGTCGGCTAGCAAGTGACACTCAAATAGAAACATCTGACTTGCATATAATCCTACTCATTCCAAATTTACACCAGCAAAAGTAAGCAAAGTTTGTGTTTGAGATTTTCCCCGACAAGGCCTAAGTCATAACCAACAAGTTTCTTGAAGCCATTGTGGCAGCACAAGGGGCTCCACATACCCGACAGACCCAAGACCTTTGGATCTGAGTATGTGGTTGAATATTAGGTGGCTTGATTATGGCCAAACTTAAGTATTTTTGTCTTTCCTCTCTCACCCTCGCTTCTGATTATGTAAGAGCATGAGGGTCATGAGCCAAAATTTTCCACCCCTTATAGAAAAGCAAGATTAGCATAGCAGCCACAATGTCCTGTGCCACTATCACTCACAATGTGCTGCCTCGAAGGATCTTTCCATGTTTGTTATTTTTTGACAGCATCTGATTAGTATATGTGTGTTATAGTTCTTTTCACGAACTTGTAGTAAGGAGGAGGTTGTGAGAGTGAGCTGTCTCACAAAACAATCTTATTGTCTATGTTTCTTCTTCTGTCTTTATACCGGTGCCAATACGAAATCCAATCCGTTGACCCGAGAATGAATACTTTAGAGATGTAGTAGCAAGAAATATAGACTGTTGAAATTGCTGGTGGACCAGGCCTAGCTATGACATTGAGTGTGTGTGTTTGTACCAACAGGTTGCTTGGCCCATCGACAAAGTAACTGAATCAGGACACCTTTTTACTCCTCTTAGGGGATGAATCAGAAATTGTTGCTTTGCTTGAAGACTGGTCCTTCTGGCAAGTAGAATTATTCTTGCCTCTTTTAAGAAAAACGCTCCATGAGTGATGCTTGCTTTTGCAAGGAAAGTTACTTTTTCAGTCCAACTTCTTCCTTCTCTCTGTATTGTTGATCTTTCTGTGCTTCCTCTTGTTGCCTCCTTAGCTGTTTCCTCAATTCGGGTTCTTCTTTCTTGCGGTGCCTTTCCTCATTCTCTGCCTCATTTTGCAACTGTCTTAGCTCCTTTCTCAAGTGTGTTTATTTGTGTTACTGTCTTAGTAGGATGTAATTTTACATCCAGAGATGTATCTAAGTACAAGTTAGTGGATCATTGGTGTTAATTACAAATGGTATTTTTCATGTCCAGATGCACCGTCAATGCCTGCTCATACTGGACAGGAAACTTGTGCCCTTCAATAATGTGAATTACATAAGGATTGACTTCTTCTTCTCTCTCTGTCTCTCTCTCTCTGTTGTGTCTTTTTGTTGCTCTTTCCTTTTCTTTGTATTTGGGTGAGAAAAACAAAAAACAAAAAAAGAAATTATCACAAAACAAACTAACCAATAATCCCTTGGATACCCTTGAAGGTTCAACAGCTTTAACTAGGCCTTTTTTTTGTGACATATATCAGAGGAAAATTCATTTTCAAAAATAATTTAATGTTACTATGTAGGATTTGGTTCTGAATCCTTTCGGCGGCATTTTTTCTGCATAGAGCGAGATGGTGGGTCCTGAAAATTTTGAAATAATTCCCCCTTGTGGAGCTCTTTCATTTTGGTGAGTGTAATCATCAAACGGGGCTGAGTCAAGGTCGGTAGCCACAAAAAGAAAAATGTTGAAAGCTGTAAAAGGGTTGTGATTACTAGAACCGTGACAGTATCTGCATTGCTTCCTATACCAACAGTATTTTAGTTGTTTGTTATGCTAATGTAAATCATGCACTTTTTAGATCTTTTGAGTTACTGTGCATATTTGAATAAAGCAACAGGATCATACTAATATGCATATATTTTTCATTGCAACGTGTTCCCGACGCCTCCAGTTCTCACCACCAGAATGAAGAGCCAATGGCTTCACCACATGAGGTAAGAACATGTTTTAACAAAATAGTCTTGTTTCAACATAATGGTCTATGTTACCCAGAAATTTTGATGGTGAAATGTTGATTGCTTGATGATTCACAATATACTATTTGATATCTTTTTGCATTGGGTGTTTACAGGAAAAATTGTGCTTGAAGCCTTAATTTTGACATCAGCTGTGGTAGCTTCCTTGACTGGGTACACTTTATGGGCTTCTAAGAAGGGCAAGGACTTTAGCTATCTTGGACCAATCTTGTTTTCCTGAAACAAGTTGTCTGATGTTTCTTTACCTTATCCATAACTAATTGCAATTTGCAAAGGTTACTCTGGCTGTAGTATATTAGTAAAAATGATGCTACTGTGGCATTTCTAGTATCTACTATATAAATGCTGAATAGGCCTACTGTCTTTACATATATTTGAATCAAGTGTGTTTTATAGCTTTATGAGAAAATAAAATCTCTGTTTGCTAAATTTCGAATTTTATGTTTTTGCCAATGCTTTCTATGGCTAGTAGGCAGGGCAGCTTGTGCTGTGTTGGCATATGATAAATTTACAGCAATTGGGAGCTGAGTGGTTTTCTCATATGTTTAGTGACTCTGGTTTTTTGGTTCTTTGTCTGGTTGAGGATCAAATCTTGTATGGCTGATTGTGCTGTTTTCTATTTTTTAGAGAGTTCTCCTAACTTCTCAATCATATTTGGATCCTTTAATTCAACTTGTTTCCCTTAATTTCATACATTTTCTACATCTTGCTACGTAAAAAAAAATTCTGCTAGAATAGAAATAATAGCAAACCAAAGCCATAAAAAAAAAAAAAAAAAAACGGATCTGGTCGGGTAATCGGGTCAGATCCGATTGTTAATGGGCTGGATCTAAATCTGAAGTCTTCAAACCATTAAATTCGGATCTGAATCGGATCTATAATGTACTGGATCTGGATCTAGATCTGGATCTTCTGGATCTGGTCTAGATTCGGTCCATTGACAGGCTTACTTTCAAATAAGTTTCTGTATGCATATATCCTCAGCAATACAATATATTTCAAGCAATTGTACAGCTTAAAGTGATTTTTAATAGCAACAGCCTTTGGGAATACATTATATTTGGTAATAAAAATACACCCATGTCATGCACAAAGAGATTGGTCAACACCTGAGATCAATACATATAATAACTTAGGCCATCATTTCAGTGTCTGATCTCTTTTTTCTGGTGAGAATCAGTGCTTCATCTCATGTCATGAAACCATCTTAATTCAACACTGAACTTCCTCATACTGGTGATACCATTCACACCCTCACTTTACAAGAATTAATATTCATTTTCCATCAAACATATGAATTCAAAAATCTTATTTTGATTGATTCCAAGTAGTGTTTAAAAATGGTAATCCCACTCGTCAAAATGACAAAATGATGTGGTGGATGCCACTCATTTTACATTAGTAGAGACCTGAAGTAAATTAAATTGTAAAAAACATATATATATATATATATATCCTCCATGGTAACACATTCCCATTGATCGAGTAATCTGCACTAGTGACATTTGAATTGGATGGCCTGACCTTCAGTCTTGGTAATCAATACCATAATTGTCCAAAGTGATTGGCCGCTATGAATAATGACAAGAAAGAAAGAAACTGGGACCTTTCATCTGTAACTTGAGAGACTTCTGCTCAAAAATATCTTCCATCTAAATCATTGTACATAGAGCACCATGCCCCATGGAGTGAGAGAATCCAAATATGTTCCCATCATGTTCTTATCATGGCCCAGGTTATTACCTTAAACCAGGAAGTGAGTTAAACACAATGGTTGCCTATAACCAAAGAAGTTTCATCCCAAGGGCTGGACACCGCAGACATGGAAGGGGTTTCTGTTCTTCCGGCGGAGGTATTACTGTCAAAGCGTGTCCAAGAAATGGTCCTCAACGGAGAGGAGCCACCGGCCCCATACATTTCTAGAGACGATGATGCGAATGGAGATGATTATTCTACAGAATCTCCGATTCCCATCATTGATCTGGGTGTCCTGTCACGTTCAGCAGGATCTACAGAAGAATATGAAGAGGAATTACAGAAGCTTAAATCAGCACTAGAATCATGGGGCTGCTTTCAGGTCTGAAGCTCAAAAACTTTACAAATTCATGTTCATTTTATAAATTGAAATTTTTTTTGGTTCAGGC